>CM067319.1:50967730-52308303 GCA_034231615.1 Meghimatium bilineatum | reverse complement strand
AGGCGTATAACACCACACATACAACATGCATACAACACACAGGCACATATCTACACACGTGCATAAAGCATACATGAATACAGCAATATATCTGCATAGGACAACATACGGGAATACATCAATACGCATGCATACACCAACACACGGACATTCATCAACACGAGCACACACCAACACACGGACATTCATCAACACGAGCATACATCAACACACGGACATTCATCAACATGAGCAGACATCAACACACGGACATTCATCAATATGAGCACACACCAACACACGGACATCATCAACATGAGCAGACATCAACACACGGACATTCATCAATATGAGCACACACCAACACACGGACATTCATCAACATGAGCACACACCAACACACGGACATTCATCAACTGAGCATACAACAAACACGGACATTCATCAACATGAGCATACATCAACACACGGACATTCATCAACGTGAGCATACAACAACACACGGACATTCATCAACGTGAGCATACAACAGCACACGGACATTCATCAACATGAGCATACAACAACACACGGACATTCATCAACGTGAGCATACATCAACACACGGACATTCATCAACGTGAGCATACAACAACACACGGACATTCATCAACACGAGCATACAACAACACACGGACATTCATCAACATGAGCACACAAACAACACACGGACATTCATCAACACGAGCATACAACAACACACGGACATTCATCACATGAGCACACAACAACACACGGACATTCATCAACATGAGCACACACAACACACGGACATTCATTCACACATGAGCACACACCAACACACGGACATTCATCAACATGAGCACACAACAACACAAAAAATTCGAGATGCGTGCATGCATTAACACACATGAAAATATAACCCATGGACATACATCAAAACACGGGCATACTTCAACTCGCATACATGCATCAATAATCTGGCTTACATCAACACACGGGCATACAACAATACGCATGCATACAACAACACACGAGGATACATCAATATGCATGCATACAACAACACACGGGCATACATCAATACGCATGCATACAACACAACACGGGCATAAATAAACATGCAGGCATACAACAAAACACGGGCATAAATAAACCATGCAGGCATACATAAACACGCAGACGTGCAACAACACACATACATAGATACACACACAGGCATGTCGAAGTGCAATATAATAATGAAAGTACTTATGTAAAACACAAAGTAGATTAGCTTTACAATAAAACACAAGGTAGATTAGCTTTACAATAAAACACAAAGTAGATTAGCTTTACAATAAAACACAAAGTAGATTAGCTTTACAATAAAACACAAAGTAGATTAGCTTTACAATAAAACACAAAGTAGATTAGCTTTACAATAAAACACAAAGTAGATTAGCTTTACAATAAAACACAAGGTAGATTAGCTTTACAATAAAACACAAAGTAGTTTAGCTTTACAATAAAACACAAAGTAGATTAGCTTTAACAATAAAACACACGGTAGATTAGCTTTACAATAAAACACAAAGTAGATTAGCTTTACAATAAAACACACCGGTAGATTAGCTTTACAATAAAACACAAAGTAGATTAGCTTTACAATAAAACACAAAGTAGATTAGCTTTACAATAACACACAAAGTAGATTAGCTTTACAATAAAACACAAGGTAGATTAGCTTTACAAAAAAACACAAAGTAGATTAGCTTTACAATAAAACACAAGGTAGATTAGCTTTACAATAAAACACAAGGTAGATTAGCTTTACAATAAAACACAAAGTAGATTAGCTTTACAATAAAACACAAGGTAGATTAGATTTACAATAAAACACAAAGTAGATTAGCTTTACAATAAAACAGAAAGTAGATTAGCTTTACAATAAAACACAAGTAGATTAGCTTTACAATAAAACACACGGTAGATTAGCTTTACAATAACACACAAAGTAGATTAGCTTTACAATAAAACACAAAGTAGATTAGCTTTACAATAACACACAAAGTAGATTAGCTTTACAATAACACACAAAGTAGATTAGCTTTACAATAACACACAAAGTAGATTAGCTTTACAATAACATACAAAGTAGATTAGCTTTACATAACACTAACACAAAGTAGATTAGCTTTACAATAAAACACAAAGTAGATTAGCTTTACAATAACAACACACAGTAGATTAGCTTTACAATAAAACACAAGGTAGATTAGCTTTACATAAAAACACACGGTAGATTAGCTTTACAATAAAACACAAGGTAGATTAGCTTTACAATAAAACACACGGTAGATTAGCATTACAATAAAACACAAAGTAGATTAGCTTTACATAAAACACAAAGTAGATTAGCTTTACAATAAAAACACACGGTAGATTAGCTTTACAATAAAACACAAGGTAGATTAGCTTTACAATAAAACACACGGTAGATTAGCTTTACAATAAAACACAAGGTAGATTAGCTTTACAATAAAACACAAAGTAGATTAGCTTTACAATAAAACACAAGGTAGATTAGCTTTACAATAAAACACAAAGTAGATTAGCTTTACAATAAAACACACGGTAGATTAGCTTTACAATAAAACACACGGTAGATTAGCTTTACAATAAAACACAAGGGTAGATTAGCTTTACAATAAAACACAAGGTAGATTAGCTTTACAATAAAACACAAGGTAGATTAGCTTTACAATAAAACACAAGGTAGATTCGCTTTACAATAAAACACAAAGTAGATTAGCTTTACAATAAAACACAAGGTAGATTAGCTTTACAATAAAACACACGGTAGAGTAGCTTTACAATAACACACAAGGTAGATTAGCTTTACAATAAAACACAAGGTAGATTAGCTTTACAATAAAACACAAAGTAGATTAGCTTTACAATAACACACAAAGTAGATTAGCTTTACAATAACACACAAAGTAGATTAGCTTTACAATAACACACAAAGTAGATTAGCTTTACAATAAAACACAAGGTAGATTAGCTTTACAATAAAACACAAGGTAGATTAGCTTTACAATAACACACAAAGTAGATTAGCTTTACAATAAAACACAAAGTAGATTAACTTTACAATAACACACAAAAGTAGATTAGCTTTACAATAAAACACAAGGTAGATTAGCTTTACAATAAAACACAAAGTAGATTAACTTTACAATAAAACACAAAGTAGATTAGCTTTACAATAAAACACAAAGTAGATTAGCTTTACAATAAAACACAAAGTAGATTAGCTTTACAATAACACACAAAGTAGATTAGCTTCACAATAAAACACAAGGTAGATTAGCTTTACAATAAAACACAAGGTAGATTAGCTTTACAATAAAACACAAGGTAGATTAGCTTTACAATAAAACACAAAGTAGATTAGCTTTACAATAAAACACAAGGTAGATTAGCTTTACAATAAAACACACGGTAGATTAGGCTTTACAATAACACACAAGGTAGATTAGCTTTACAATAACACACAAGTAGATTAGCTTTACAATAACACACAAGGAAGATTAGCTTTACAATAAAACACAAGGTAGATTAGCTTTACAATAAAACACAAGGTAGATTAGCTTTACAATAAAACACAAGTGTAGATTAGCTTTACAATAAAACACAAGGTAGATTAGCTTTACAATAAAACACAAGGTAGATTAGCTTTACAATAAAACACAAGGTAGATTAGCTTTTACAATAAAACACAAAGTAGATTAGCTTTACAATAAAACACAAGGTAGATTAGCTTTACAATAACACACAAAGTAGATAGCTTTACAATAAAACACAAGGTAGATTAGCTTTACAATAAAACACAAGGTAGATTAGCTTTACAATAAAACACAAGGTAGTTAGCTTTACAATAAAACAACACAGGTAGATTAGCTTTACAATAAAACACAAGGTAGATTAGCTTTACGATAAAACAAAAGGTAGATTAGCTTTACAATAAAACACAAGGTAGATTAGCTTTACAATAAAACACAAGGTAGATTAGCTTTACAATAAAACACACGGTAGATTAGCTTTACAATAAACACACAAGGTAGATTAGCTTTACAATAAAACACAAGGTAGATTAGCTTTACAATAAAACACAAAGTAGATTAGCTTTACAATAACACACAAAGTAGATTAGCTTTACAATAAAACACAAAGTAGATTAGCTTTACAATAAAACACAAAGTAGATTAGCTTTACAATAAAACACAAGGTAGATTAGCTTTACAATAAAACACAAGGTGATTAGCTTTACAATAAAACACACGGTAGATTAGCTTTACAATAAAACACAAAGTAGATTAGCTTTACAATAAAACACACGGTAGATTAGCTTTACAATAAAACACAGGTAGATTAGCTTTACAATAAAACACAAGGTGATTAGCTTTACAATAAAACACACGGTAGTAAATTAGCTTTACAATAAAACACACGGTAGATTAGCTAAACAATGAATGCACAGACTATCAGAAAAAAGGGTGTTGGTATAAACGGATACAAATAACAGTATTACAATCGTAAGGTCTTTATTCGAAAGCACAAGGACAAATTGTGAACAAACGGTAAAAAAAAAACAGTAAAAATAATGGAGCAATCACAAAACCATTCGACTGAAGTCATTTAATAGCCGAAACGTTCAGGGTACAATATATATATATGTATATACACACGTATTATCATAGAGACACCAATTTAAAAAATAATATGGCGGATGCCTGAAAATGCCTGAAAACTACATGAACGACAACACAACTAAGGCCAAATCTAAATAATTAAATAATTTGTTGTTATTATTCTAATTTATTATATTATCGTATAATAATAAACAAAATTAATGTAAACCACTTTGAGTAGATATGTTTAAAATAAATAATTACCACAGACCTTATCTTACGTAGATCAAATCTTAAATGAAACATCAAATCTTAAATATAATTTTTGCCACAGCACAACAGATAATCTATAATTTAAATAGTAGATTCTGCTTACCGAAGTCTATGTAGTAAAATAAAAAATATAACTCGGATCATTTCTCACGCTGAGCTCGTTTAGCGCAAATTTCACTATTGTTCCGTGTACAAATGACTTAGTTAAAATCCATCCTATATTTGACGGTTTGTGTTTTTCAAACAGCGAACGTGGCATGCTGGGAACACGGAAGCGTTTTCTAAATGCGCGCGAAGCGTCCCCAGAGACGTAAATATCTAATTAGAAATTTCTCCCATCATTTGTGTGCGTCTTGTATTAGATCTGAGTCGGCGTAGCACCGGGATGACTTGTTGAATCTAGTTACCACTGGATGATGTTTAGTTCCATTATAGATAAATCTCCAGTGAGATGGCAGAGAAATGGGAACGTTCTGAGTTGCTAACAGATGGAAATTGTCTCAGAGATCTCTTATTTTTATGTCCGAGCTATCAAGTGTTCGTATAAAAGGTGTCTATAAAGTCGCTGAGCACTGATGGCACACAGACCTTCACTAAATACTCACACTTCATATGACATGGTGTCACCACAAATGTAAATGAGCGCATAGTGATTTCGTATACATATGGCACTTTAGATGCATGAAGAACCTCAAAGTTAATTTTCAATCAGAGATGGACTGAAATTGTCCAAGCAGTCCCAGGGATAGCTAGGTAAAACTTCGTAACAAAAATCTTAACAGCAGCTTGGTCCACAGTCACGCCAGGGCTAATGTTTAAGACCATTTTGGCACTCTTGCTTGCAGACGCTGTCGTTGCTACACGTGCTCCTATGTAGTGCAGATCCACTCCGTATCAATTCCTAAGACCATTTTCACCATCGACTATGCTTTTACATCTGAATCTTGTAACGACAACTACGTTATCATTTCTAAAAGTTGTAGCAAGAAATGAATAGGTGAAATTGGTAAAAGAGAAATGACCGTTCCTGCCAAAATCATCACGCCATTAACAACAAATCGCACACTCCCGTCGCTAAACATTTATATATATATATATATATATATATATATATATATATATATATATATATGACAATTTGGTACCCTCAGGAAATTTGCTCTTGACATCTTAACATTTATTTAGTTTGAGTGGTGGGGCCGTTGTTATGTTGTTATGCATGCTGTTTTCAGTCACAGCTGTGTGATGTTGTTGTCGTTCCCCATATTAGTTTAATGCACGTATCTATGATAACACTTTTGTATGAGTTCGTCATTATTAACTTGGATGACTATGTTGTTAAATATCTGCCGTCTAGTGCTTTTTGGAGGAAGACAATTATATATTTGACTGTTTTAAATGTTTTTTTACTAACTTCTTTTGGTTTTCATGAGAAAGATCTTATGGTTGAAACGTCAAAACTGTATTCTACATTGTTAATTTATTTTTTGATTCCAGTACACTATAGTCTGATAATCTTTGCTTTCGTTTTAAAACGTATCGAGCTTGTGTACAATGCTCCTTAAATACATGGTGTAATGTGTTCTTTTTTTAATCAAAAAATCGACCCTACTCATTTATCTTGATCATTTTTCAATTTTTTGTTCTAATGTTGTTTCCCTGTAACCTCAGATGTTTGTCCTGAAATCCACGAATCAAGATAATTCGTGATTTGTATGGTATTATGTATGTATTTACATTTGTAAAAAATATTATTTGCCCCCAGAAAAAAAGAGTAGCCAAAAATGTATTTTTTAAAAATGTATATTGTCTTATTTATATTCACTTCAACTAGTTTCATAAAATGAAAAATTCAATATTTGCAACAGTTAGTTTACTTATGCATTGTTTATTTGATCAAATAAATTCCATCCACTACAAATCACACATTTTAGAGAAATATACAGCCGTAAACCTGTTGTTACCTAGAAAAAAAAGGCACTGTACATGAATGAGTATGTGTTATATGTTCCTCCTCCATCACATGATGGTGATGACCATTTCCTACATTCACTTTATAAAATCCAATTAGTGTTATATCCGTGACTATGAGTTCGTAGATGGTTACATATGTTGATCGCAAAGGTCATTGGACTATCTGGGCACGATATGTTCAAATAGTATTTGATCCGTTCTTGTCTTTCTAGTTAGTCTCAGCTGTAGAGCTGCTAAATTTATCTTTTATTTTCACATTTTGCTGCGACTTTTTGGTTGTACTGAGCCATACAGCTCTGTTTCGCGCATCTTTATGACCGCAGATTATCGTCAGTACACACCGGACAAGTCCATAGGTGCGCTGATCCCCGTTTCAATAAATTCACCCGAGTGTAATGGCACACAGTTCCAGTTCGATGCTGATCAGTCTTTTATATCTATTATGTTTCTCTTTTGGGCAGTTTCGATCTTTGCACCAATATTTCGTGCAGTCTTGTGAGCGATCATGACTCACCCTTTTGAAAATCTTCGGAGTCGACAAGGTCCCTTAACGCATTATCTATGTTATATCAACCATATCAATGTACCTATTACTGTGGTCATGCTCGCCAGTCTAACGGCTCGCTCATTGCCCTCAAAATCCGCATGTCCGGGCATTAATTTAAAAGAAAATCTTTCTGGTCATAGATTGTGTCAATAACTCCAACCAATGACGAACGGACGACTCCCGCTTCAACTTTGCGAAGAATGTTCGTTGAGCCACTGAGTATACATGCACGTGATTAGTCCTTTAACATAAACCGTGATTGTGTCTCTGTCCAAGGCCTTTATTTCCATAGTAAGGTTGCACGTGGTTGTAATAAAGACACAGCTAGAATTTTTGATATTTTTTCCACTTTGCAACACCTTTTCATCTAATTTGGTTTATGTTAATATCTTCTCATATATAATTATTTTATGTCAATATCTTTCCATCTTTCATTATTTTATATCAATATCTTTCCATCTTTCATTATTTTATTTCAATATCTTTCCATCTTTCATTATTTTATTTCAATATCTTTACATCTTTCATTATTTTATTTCAATATCTTTCCATCTTTCACTATTTTATGCCAAGATCTTTCCATCAATGATTATTTTATGCCAATGTCTTCTCATCTATCATGGTTTATCTCAACGTCTTCTCATCTATCATGGTTTATCTCAACGTCTTCTCATATATCATGGTTTATTTCAACGTCTTCTCATCTGTAATGGTTTATCTCAACGTCTTTTCATCTATCAATGTTTATGTCAACGTCTTTTCATCTTTCATTGTTTATGTTAAAGGCATCCAGTATGTAACGTATAGATAGTATGATAACTGGTATAACAAGATATGGACATATTTTATGATATATGTTCTAACCAGGAGCTTGCAAATTAATTAGAAATATCGTCCAGGCATAATTGAAAATAAAATGAAATGTGCTCATGGACTTCTGGACCAGTAACCAACTAACGTACATTAAGTGTAATACAATACACAACAATTACTACCTGAGGTTAGAGTTCAGATTGGGAAATAGCGATTGACTTGCAAAGTGAGAAGAAGTGTTAGTTAACCATGAAAGGTGTCTCTAAAGTATCCATGCTTGGCTACTACATTCTGATGTTTTGTTATACGAACACATTTGCTAATCAATGGTGTCAACATACAACTGAAAGTGCCCATTATTTGTTTTTAATTACGCACTCAGAACCGAGAAACAGAACTTGTATATCGCTCGTTTGTATTTGATTTCACAAAAAATGGATTAAATTCTCAATGCGGAAGCGAAATTGAGTCGTACATAATCGGTTGGGATCTCTCCCGGATCCCTGACAAAATGTTAAACTGCCACTGTATTTGCAAATTTGAAATTTGTTAATTGGGGTCGCTTTGGACTGTCAATATTCATTCGTTTCAAGGGTTGTAAAATTGTTTTTCATGAGACATTTTAAATATTGAAAAATATATAAAGATGGCTACACAAAAGATTTTCATTGAACAACACTCAAGATTGACGTATCGGCCAAAAGGACTTAATCAAGATAGGGACAAACAAACAGAATGAGGAAAAAAATCACATGGAGAATACAAACAAGCAATTTAGTCTAAAACTATGTTTGGAGAACAGTCATATTCACGATTGTGAAAGTTGGATACTCACTGCTGAGATGGAGAGATGGTTGCAGACTTTCGAATACAAATGTTACAGACGAATTCTACGCATCTCTTATAAAAGAGCATAAGACAAATATGTAAAGAAATAAAATAGAGATGCATACATGTCTACAATAATAATTACTTTCAATAGCTAAACGACAAAATATTGCAAAGTTTGGACATGTATGCTGACATGATTTCTTGTCAACAACTATACTACAGGGAACCGTTGAAAGTGGAAGAAGCGGAAAACAAAGACAACAATTAACAGACATCAACGACTTGACAGGCCGGGATTTTTTCTCACTCATCTGTATAGTTGAAGATAGAAATTGCTGGATAGTAAACGGTGTTCTAGTGCATCCGATATGGCATCACAACGACCCTGCTGGTTTATGGGTTCGTAGATATATATTATCCACCATTAAAAACGCATCAGCATGTTTTCACATGAACCACTGCGCGTGCTGCATTTAAATTACTGAAATTAATTTTTAAATATATGAACCACTTGCTGAATTATGTGCAGAATCTGCAGTATTTTTAAATATATGAACCACTTGCTGAATTATGTGCAGAATCTGCAGTATTTTTAAATATATGAACCACTTGCTGAATTATGTGCAGAATCTGCAGTATTTTTAAATATATGAACCACTTGCTGAATTATGTGCAGAATCTGCAGTATTTTTAAATATATGAACCACTTGCTGAATTATGTGCAGAATCTGCAGTATTTTTAAATATATGAACCACTTGCTGAATTATGTGCAGAATCTGCAGTATTTTTAAATATATGAACCACTTGCTGAATTATGTGCAGAATCTGCAGTATTTTTAAATATATGAACCACTTGCTGAATTATGTGCAGAATCTGCAGTATTTTTAAATATATGAACCACTTGCTGAATTATGTGCAGAATCTGCAGTATTTTTAATAAATAAAACGATTCGGATTAAGATAGTAGGCACTTGTCTACTCTTGGTGTAAACAAAATTGTACACCCACTATCATTAACTCACACCCGCCATTATTATCATCGCATATGTCCAACCCCCCCCCCCCCCCCCCGCTTTCCTAGCAGGATAAATACAACATTGAAATAAACACACCCTTGGCATCGGTGTCTGATGCTCTTGTAGTGTGTCTCAAATTATGTTTGGGGTATGGCATTCTATTTTGCAATGATTGATCATTCACATTGTTGGTACAATGCTCACTAACTCTTCTGTTCATTTCGCCCTAGCGTTTTCAATCCAGTTAATGTCAGGAGATTATGTAGGCTAATCCAGTACATGTATATGTTGTTATGCTAAGAAACTCATAGTTAAATTTCCATTGTGAGACCTAGCGCGGTCGTGCTGAAAGATTCTCACGTTTTGGTGATTGTAGAAGAAAGGCAACGGATATGTTAACTGTAACTGTGAAAGATTGAAGGGGGCTGAGGTGCTCATGGAATAATTCCCCCCAAATCCGTACGTTTCCTCCTCCATATATTTTATGCTGGACACATCAGTATATATTTCTCCATGATGACTCCATACACGATTTCTCCTATCAGCAAATGAGACATTACATTGACTTTCCTCAGAAAACATCGTCAATCTTCACTCCAACCGTGAACGAGGAATATTTTGTTGGGTCAAGCCACTCTGTTTGTTTGGTAGCCTCTAGTGAGGATAGAACCAATCTTAGAACTTATGTTTTGCAAGTAGTGAAGTCTCACAATGTTTGCGCTAATAATCCACAAAATGCCACGTATACTAATTGCGGTCTGAGTTACTGTTTGGAAGCAGTTGCACAGATACATACATTAGTACAGTACGACGATCTTGAGCTAGCTTTGTTACATCAGGTTGACAAAGTCTGGTACGGTCATCAGGAGTACCTGTTGCCAGGATTTATTGGTACAGAATTACTATAGTGGACTATTCACAATTGAAATATCTGGCGTTTCTCTTGTCACAATTCCACTGTAAAGCATACCAGCAGCTTGCCATTGCTCATGTAACGTCAGATGGGAAATTTAAAAAAAACCAACCTATCAACAGACTTTCTTTCGATAATATGCAGATAATGCCTTTTAATCGCATACACTTTATTAAAATGAGATTCAAGTTTAAACTTGTTTTTAGTTTTAATAAAGTCAAAATTTATTTATCTGCTGTTTTGCAAACGAAGCTCGAAAAATACGAAAGGAACAACACATCAACAAAACAATGGACTACATGAAATTCAGAACTGGCACGCGTTGGATTGAAAAATCGGCCAATTGCATAAACATTTTGAGCGTGGAAACAATTCACGTTTTCGATGCGCTTTTAATGGTTGCTAGTATAGAAAATATCTTGATGGAGACATTTTGATCGATATATCGGTCCTGTGTAGTGTTAAACGGTTAAACGTATAACTGCTACTTAATCCTCTGTACTTTTTTTTCATAAAACTGAAATAAGAAATAAGATTTAAAAACAATGGATAAAATAAGAAATGAAGATATTACAAAAAAGGTTGGAATAATATCATGTATTGAACATATTGAGAGACATCAAGTAAAATTGTTCGGTCACCTTATGACAATAAACCCAAACTAAATACCAATAATAGCATATAAAAAACATATCCATACGAAAGTCAAATGAAGACCAAGAAAAACATCAAGATAGCCTTGAACAAACATGGACTAAATGCAACCACTGCGACACATCTGGCCTTGGAACGACAGCTTCAGCTCCCATCCCTTACCTTAACGGCAGGTGCGAACGCGATCAACCATCATTCACCTGTGGATAGATAATACACAATAGAGACATTTAATAAAATATATTTGTTTATCATAGGGTGTACAGTTTTACTGCGTTCTCCTCTTGCAGAGAGAAAGGGTTCCGTACTCGATTCGCTCAGGCACAAAAGGGACAACGATTTAGCCCTGGCCCAACTCTACTGTCTAAGTTTTCCTACACCGGAAATACACTTGAAGAGATAAAGGGTTCAGTACCTGATGGGCTCAGGCGCTATTGGGACAAGGACGCTCAGCTCGAGAACGCCTTGCTCTCAAACGCGTGGTGTGAGACTCGAACTTGGACAAGGGGTACACGTCGGTGAATGACACCTCGGCTAAGAGGGCGAAAGAGCCAGGGTCCAACTCCTCTGTTGAGTTCTTCCCCTTAAGGAACCAGGCTCACGGATGAGAAACGGTTCAGTACCCAATGGGCACAGGCACAGCACGTCCAATTACACGAGGCAAGTTCATAGACAGTGGAACACCTCGTTTGAGTCAGACTAAGAGCAAGAAAATCGTCTGGGCGAAGAGTCTCCACTACGCGTGCCTGGAGACAGATATAGAGGCTGTCACAGGCTAAGGGTAGCCCACCCGAATTGTCAAGGCATGCCGAAATCGGATGTGCTAGGCCTACAAGGCGCATAACGGTGGCACAACGTAATCACGCTCCCGGCGGAAATCGCACGGATATCCGTGATGGTTACAATGGAGCGAACGAAAAACAAACAAACAAACTGCGTTCTCCTGATCTTTGCAATTTAGCCATTCATGAAATTATTGAGGTCCCGTGTTCAATCCACGGTTGGGACAGGATTTTATCTTTCGGGGGTTACAATCAAAATCCTTCCTGTACATGTCACGGCGTCTGCAATGACAAGGAGGCCTTTATTTCCACAGCCTATAGAAAGCCTCCCTGCACTCCTTCACAGGAAAACATGCAGTAACGAAAGTTTTTATGAAAAATGCTAAAAATTAAATGTCAGGGAATACACAAGAAATATGCAAGCGTCTGAGTAATACAAAATAAAATGTCGTATTAAAAAGGAGATTTATGGAAATATATTACCAGTTTAAAAAAAACATTGAATAATAATCTAATTCATGTACTTTCTTCGTCATATTCTATTTCCACGGTTCTGCCTAGATTTCTAAATATCTACATCTCAAAACTTCTAGTTTCTAGTTGTTTTTCATTGTCCATGTTTCTGATACATATGGTTATGTGCAGTGCGAGTAGCGAGGCTCGAAATGAATACAAAGAATAGTGCAACTGTTGATTAACATTCATGCCGCTAAAGGCGACTAAGGAGGTTTATGGGGCGTGTTGCTGTCCATTCAGTGGAGTGTTAAATTACCCAGAGACTATACTAAAGTCGGATGTGTCAGGCGAAGAGGCGCAAATGTATCAAACAAGCTGTAAACAATGACAGAACGCATTTATTTCTTCAGGTTACATTCTGTTACTCTGCAGAAGTTTGAGAGCGAACGCAGAATGAAAAGAATGTGAAGTAGATGTACTTTGTAAGACGATAAGAAGAGAGTAAGCTTGTCAAGCATGAATTTTTGATGTCTGCAAAAGAGCATTTGTTGTTTCAATCCCCACGAATTACGAGCGATTAGCTATTACTTCCTGTGTGCAAATAATTAATTCTTCCAGAGTTTTCTTCCATAACCAGATGATTCCAACTTTCAATTGTGTGAAATGCTGGAGAGGAAGACTTCTATTCAGAGGCAGGACAGTGCCATGCTGTGATGTTACAGTGGCATACCGAGGGACGTGCGGGGGGTGCGGCCGCACCGGGCATCCAGGCTTGAGTGGCATCAAAATGCCCCTCAAAATAATGAAAACTTTGAAATGGCGTTTAAGTGTCTTTACCATGTCAAAGCTGATGCTCCACACCGTTAAAAATAACATTTCTCCTTGTTAAGCCAATTTATTTGGTATTTGAGTAACACATTTTTTGCACATTATTATAAAACATTAAAATGAAAATTAATTAATAAGTAGAACTAGTTCCTCTCGAAAGAAGACACACCCTCGATTTACTTCAAAATTATATTTTAGCTTGTAAGAAAAACGAAAAATAAGTTTCAGTTTCGATCGTCAATTTATTCAGTCGTTCACTTAGCACCGTAGAAGTCCGTCATAAACAGTCTGTGAGTTCGATGACAAATCAAGTTTATTTCTAGTATTCTAGCGTTGAATGCTATCATTCAACGACAACGATTCTATCATCGATAAAGATCAAACATTTCAATCAAGTTTTAAACTTTGGCAGGCCCAATCAGGCTCGTGTTTCAGCGCATCATAAAGTGATATAACCTAACTATAACCAGTGAAGAAATCAGGTGGTGAAAAAGTGTAATAAGTGTTGTGTACAGGTGCATTCCGGAAATTATTAAAAAAACATCCTTAAATGTGAACTAATTTTAAAGAATTTAAAGAGTTTTAAAGTGAACTAGAATTTAAAGAAAAGGACCACATGCCTTACTTGTTTAAACTTTATTACTTGCCTTCATTCAGAAACATTGAAAAATTTTCTATGAGAAAATTGAATTTATAATTTTAAATTAAAATGTATTTCTGTCTTTATTAAGAGTGAATAAAATCGATGATAATAATTAACTTGTAACATTTTACTCGGATTTTTTGTTTAAAAAAATCAATTTCGGGGAGAGGGGGGCATCAAAATCTCATCGCACCGGGCAGCACTTACCCTAGGTACGCTACTATGAGTCGGTCGCATCATATTAACGGGAACAATCCAAATATATTCAAAGGGTGGCCACAGTGAAGAAAAAACATTTTAGAGAAGAGAGCGGCGGCATTTCGAAGACGTGCATCATAATGAGAAAAACTACAGCACGTTCCTGTGCAGAGGGGGAAAACTCTAGGGGATTTGTGACTTTTATGTCATTCCGAGCAACATGCACAGGTGGAATAATGAACTTCAGCTCCCGTGACAAGCATTATTTTCTGCTAAAAATTGCCCACAGCAAGCCAGCTATAGTCCTCGGTCACTGGTCGAAGCAACTAACTATGCATCTCCCGCTATCTAAGGAGCCTCTCCAATAATACAAGGTTAACATTTTATCACAATTCTGGTCTCTCCCAGAGAATAGTCACGTCTTGCACAGAGTTGTTTATCACCACATCTGATGTGTCAAGCGTTCATAGTAAGGACACAACTTGCAATTTCGAACTTAGGACATGTAGCTAAACTGTACATAGAACAATATGAAATTAGTAATAGATTGAAGATCGATTTCAGCATGCGCTATATGAGTATGCTGCTCGTAAGAGAATACTATAATTATGTAGTTATCGCAGTAAGAAATAAAAATAATAATAAGACCCATAACCCACCAGTATGCTCAGGGTCGTAGGGGTGACACATTTGATATATCAGCACAAACATATCTATCCTCAGCCATTCGGAGGAGTGTAGAAAAATCAGGCGCAGATCATTCCTTGATGTTATCAATCCAGGATGTTCTATTACCACCTCTCATCCTTCCACCTTCGAATGTTCCTTGCAAAATAATTGTAGAAATCTAGTCGTGTCTCGTAACATGTCCAAACCAAACACGTTTACGCCGTTTCACCTTTCCCAAAAGTGGTCTGTGATAACTTGCAAGTTTGTATGTGCTTCCGAACAAATATATTTGTCGTGTATTATATATAGCTAATTGTTAATACACGTTTGTAGCACATGTTTTCAAAGTCTTGAATCCTTCTTTCCGTGTCTGCATTGAGTGTCCAACTTTCAGATCCGTATAAAAGTATATTTAGCACTTACGATCTGATTAGATTGATCTTTACTGTAATACTGATCTTACTTTTCCAAATATTATTCAACCTTGCCATGGCCGCCATGGCCGCCATCGCCATCTCGAGTCTTAATATCATTTCCAGAGTCGCCATCATCACATATTTGAGACCTGAGATATTTGAAGGTGTTAATTTCATCAAGTCTGTGACCATTAAACCAGATATTTGTGGGATTTTGCCTGGTTTCACTAGTCACCAATATCTTGCTTTTATCAACGCTAATGTTCATGCCATAAACTCGACTAATTTCTCCAACTTTAAGATGAGTTCCTTGAGTTCAGATTTGGAACCAGCCAAGAGATCGACATCATAGGCATATCGTAAGTTAGAAAGTGGTCTACCGCCAATAATTATTGATGTCTGGAAATCGTGTAACTCTTAATCTTGGAAAAACTCCGCTTGCATTTTATATTTAAGATAAGTATTAAAAAGTATTGGGCACAGTATTCTACCATGACACACTCGTATGTCAGCCTTTACAGATTCATCAATGTAATTATTTATGAAAAAAAAACAGCATTGCTTGAATCTTTATACAGCGATACAATGATTTCTGTGATGTTCTTTATGAAATTATATTAGCTCTGTATCTGCCACAGACCTTGTTGCCACACATGATCAAATACCTTTTGTGAAATCAATGAAGTTGTGATACAAAGAATGTTGATGTAAGTGCTTCTCTATCAATATTTTGAAACTAAAATTAAGTTCTGTGGATACTTCTGATTTTACGGAAACCAGCATGTTCTTCTGCTAAAAATTCTTCTGATTTAGTTTGTATTCTATTAAGAATGATCTTTAGCATCACCTTGTTGGAATGGGTAATTAGACTAATAATTATGTAATTCTTGAACAGTTTGATGCTGCCTTCCTCGGGACACGGATCAGTAACGACTGTGTATATTTTTTAGGCCATGTTTTTCTAGTCCATATTTCTAGTAGATGGCTACACAACAATGCTGATTTTCTTCTGATTTTTTTTAGGAGGTACAATAAAATATTATGAACCTCTGGTGAGTTACTTTCTTTCAATGATCCTCGGGACGTTGCACACTTCCTTTCTTAATATTTATACATTTTCTAATTGTACAGTGTTATTAAACAAAATACATTTGTATACCTGAGAGATTGGGGCAATTTGACATTTATGTAAATCTCTGCAATTTTCCGTCCTCCTTTCATTATGTCTTCATTTTTGTTGATCAACATTTCCTTACTATTTCAATGCTAGTTGTTCTTGGTCGGTGTGGCTGTGCTAAACTTTTCAAAGTTTCAAACGCTGTTTTGTTGTTATCTTGATTTATAATGGACTCATAGTGTTCAGAATCCAGATCTCTTTGGCTAGTTTCATCTTCTTTTTGATATCTTTATTTACTTTGCTATACAGCCACTCTACGACAGGATTTTAATACTTTAACGTCTTGAGTTCTCTCCTAGCATCACATAGCTTCATTATGTCATCGGTTGACCAAACATTACGTGCTATATTTTTATTCTCCTAGACTTGTCGCTGTATCTAAAATTGCATTAGTCATCTTGTCTGTTAACATGTTGACATCCTCTTCAAGAAGATTGAGAGTTGCAACCCCCCCTTTTTTTCTGCAGAGTTGCCTTAAATATAAAAGCTATTTCTGTGATTGTTACGTTTTCAAAATCTAAATCATGGACGAGAGCCTTTGTTACAATAGTCATTCTTTTTTTGAGTGTAATTCCTAGAGTCATTAGTACCGTGTCATGATCACTGCAAACTTCAGCTCCCTCCCGGAAAGCTCCTGGATAAGCCTGATATGACTTAACTAATAGACTTGAATCTTCTGGTCCCAAGTAATAAATCTATTTGAGTATGTATCTACAACGCTGGTTCATGCAATGTAGTTCGTCTGGATACGTTATGAGGATACAATGTATTAAGAAGAGTTGTACTGGCAAAATCCAACAATTTAAACCGCGATCATTTGTTTTTCTTGTGCCGAATTTACCCACTGTGCCAGCCCATTGGTCATATGCGTCCGGCCATATCATAGCATCCAATGATTCAGTACTATAACAATATCATTTTGTGCTATCTTCTTTATTACATTTTCTAGTAGTGTGTGAAATGTATCTATTACTTCCTTCTCGAAATGAATAGTGGGGTAGGGCGGGTGGGGTTGGGGGGGTGGGGTGTTGCATACACTATGGAAATATTCTTTGGTTGAGCAGTAATACGTAATTCTAAAATTCTACTCCTTTGAGGGGGGGGGGTGCAGCTTATGCCTGAGTTCATTCTATTCTTATGTAATGACTGAGTTCAATCTATTCTTATGTAATGACTGAGTTCAATCTATTCTTATGTAATGACTGAGTTCAATCTATTCTTATGTAATGACTGAGTTCAATCTATTCTTATGTAATGACTGAGTTCAATCTATTCTTATGTAATGACTGAGTTCAATCTATTCTTATGTAATGACTGAGTTCAATCTATTCTTATGTAATGACTGAGTTCAATCTATTCTTATGTAATGACTGAGTTCAATCTATTCTTATGTAATGACTGAGTTCAATCTATTCTTATGTAATGACTGAGTTCAATCTATTCTTATGTAATGACTGAGTTCAATCTATTCTTATGTAATGACTGAGTTCAATCTATTCTTATGTAATGACTGAGTTCAATCTATTCTTATGTAATGACTGAGTTCAATCTATTCTTATGTAATGACTGAGTTCAATCTATTCTTATGTAATGACTGAGTTCAATCTATTCTTATGTAATGACTGAGTTCAATCTATTCTTATGTAATGACTGAGTTCAATCTATTCTTATGTAATGACTGAGTTCAATCTATTCTTATGTAATGACTGAGTTCAATCTATTCTTATGTAATGACTGAGTTCAATCTATTCTTATGTAATGACTGAGTTCAATCTATTCTTATGTAATGACTGAGTTCAATCTATTCTTATGTAATGACTGAGTTCAATCTATTCTTATGTAATGACTGAGTTCAATCTATTCTTATGTAATGACTGAGTTCAATCTATTCTTATGTAATGACTGAGTTCAATCTATTCTTATGTAATGACTGAGTTCAATCTATTCTTATGTAATGACTGAGTTCAATCTATTCTTATGTAATGACTGAGTTCAATCTATTCTTATGTAATGACTGAGTTCAATCTATTCTTATGTAATGACTGAGTTCAATCTATTCTTATGTAATGACTGAGTTCAATCTATTCTTATGTAATGACTGAGTTCAATCTATTCTTATGTAATGACTGAGTTCAATCTATTCTTATGTAATGACTGAGTTCAATCTATTCTTATGAACTATAAAACCAACTCCACACTGATGTATATTATCATTCCAGCTAAACCATATCTTATTCCCGTCATCCGTTGCAGTTTCGCCTATACCCGTCCATGTCATTTCAGACAACTGACAAATTAGCAAAAGAACACAAGAAATTTGGTTTCAAATGTACACAATAATTCAAGGTGGCTGCCATAGTACAATGTGATTATTATAGTTCACGATAGCTATCATAATTCAAGGTGTCTATGATAGTTCAAAGTGGCTGTCATAGTTCAAGATGGCTATCATAATTCAAGGTGCCTGTCATAATTCAAGGTATCTACCATAGTTCAAGGTGTCTGTCATAGTTAAAGGAGGTTGCGATAGTGCAAGGTAGATTTGATAGTTTAAGGTGGATGTGATAGTTCAAGGTGACTGTCATTGTTCAAATTTGTTGTGTGATCTTTTGCAATCAGACGTTTGTTATCGAACACATCATTTTGTCTGATGTGTGTTCTTGAAAAAAGAATAATAAAACTTCAATCGTATTCGTGAGGTTAGTTTACGAAATCTTTGCCAGAGTTTATTTTCTCTTACACATTGCTGCCCTCTAGGGTATCTTGCCTACTCCCGAGACACTGCATTTATTCTAGAACAGATGTACTCAAATTGGACCCTTACGGCACTGTTGATAATCTACTTAACTATTGGGGGAATAATTAAGCATAAGGCAGAAGGTGTACATGTTTGATATAACTAAGCGAAAGGGAGAGGGTGTAATTTTTTTTGACATAACTAAGCATGGGATCCCTTATATCGTGACAATTGTTGACAAGAGGAAACATGGGATCCCTTATATCTTGACAGTTGTTGACAAGAGGAAGCACGGAATCCCTTATATCGTGATAGTTGTTGACAAGAAGGGGAATGACGAAATTGTGTTGAAGTATTTTATGAGCTGCCTCAAACCGCTCTAATTTTAAAAGAGATTCTGATAGCTATTTCCGAATGTCGCCTGAGTCTACAAGAAAACGCTAGTACTTTTCAAAGAAAAATATCTTCAATTGAAATGAACGTCAAATAAATCAAAATGGAAAGAACTCATGATTTACAAAATTGTTTTTTCTGTCATGATTAGTGCCCCTGTCGAATAGGAACATTGAAAACTTCTGAACAGGTATTTATCATACAGAAGAAGGAAAATAGTTTGTCAAAACTACATAGAGCCATGGACAGTAAATAAACAACTATAAAACTACAGGGCACCGAGATGTGGTTCTTCGAGGACTTCTGAAAATGCCAAGTACAGCTAGAAAAATCTTATGAAGTGATACTAAGGGTGATTGACACCAAAAGGAAGTTACTTATCAAAATCAGAAAAAAATGTTCACATTTATATACTAAGCAATACCCGGCGTTTCCCGGGTGAAATCACCAATAAAATCAGCAACATAGAAATGTTACGCAGCACTCAGCTACCATCCGACACGGAAACACTTAATAGACATAGTTTGCGTTGGCTGAGTAACTTCCACATAATGCCACACTACCACATAAAAAAACTGGTACTATTCAGAGAACTTGCTGAAGGCAAGCGAGGCCTCGATAGACCAATGCTTACGTATGAAAACATTTGAAAATCATCAATGAAAAAATTCTTCATAGACCACCAAATTTTGGGAAAGCACGTTAGAAGCCCGGGATGTTTTGAGGCAGAAGATGCGTGTGGGAGAAAAGTTGTTCAGAAACAATATGTTTAAAGATATGGAATAAATAAAGGAAAAACGCAAATACAGTTCTTCTGTTTGCTATGACATAATCACTTGAAAAGTCCCTGGTCCTGAGAAAATGCTAAATGGATTGCTTCTTTTTGCATAATGATCGTCTGCAAGACGCAAAATTCCATACATACATAGTTCCATAAGAACCATTTTTTTTCAATAGCGAAACAACCAAAAAGTTCATGGTTTGGACATTTATGACGACATGATTCTTTGTCAAAAACATGACTACAGGAAACCTACACAACAACCAAAAATCAGAATAGACAATACCGAGATAACATGTGTGGATAAATTCGAATACTTAAGAGCAAACTCCAACAGTGCAGGAAACTGCATTAAAGAAATAAGGAAAAGACTGGCCATGGCATATTATAAAATAACACGGTTAAAAAACATATGGAAGAACAACTAAATAGAAACGAAACTGCTTTTGCTGCGAAACTTTATGTTTTCCGATTGCAACATACGGCTGTAAAACATGGGCTCGTAGTAAAATTGTGACATAGAAGGTCAACGTCTTTGAGATGAAATGCTACAGAAAGATACTTAGAATATCATGGACGGAAGAAAAGAGAAACTCGGATATTATAAACACATTGAAGATTCCAGAGTATTAGGTAATAGCAATAGCAAAAAGAAAACTACACCTGCTTGGTCACATAAAAAGACACAACTGTTTAAAAAGAAAAATAATAGAGGGCCGAGTACCTGGGAGGAGACGAAAAGGCATACCAAGAAGACGATGGACTGACGATATTAAAAATAACATGAATACATTGTTGGCAAATGCAAGTCGCATCGCCCAAGACAGAAAGGGGTTCAGAGAGTTCAATGAGAAGACAACGTTATGGAGAGAATACGTCACTTGACACACATAGAACCTTCGAAGGTGGAAGAATCAGAGGAAGGCAGATAAAAGCATGGACAAACAACGTCAATGACTGGACACGACAAGATTTTTCCTCACTCATCCGCATCGTTTAAGAAAGAATTCTCTGGAGGACTCTGTGTGCTGAAGCATCTAATGTGGTACCCCTACGACCCCGACGGATTACGAGATTATAGGATATGCCATAGGACATTTAATTACATAATAACATCGCCACAAACGTAGATATGCTTTCATTACCAAATTACAAATCTGCTTTCATTACCAAATTACAAATCTGCTTTCATTACCAAATTACAAATCTGCTTTCATTACCAAATTACAAATTATTAAAATACAGAAACCTGCTTTGACTATAGAGTCACATACCTGAATCTACTTTTAATATCTAATTACTGATCGACTTTCATTACAGAATCACATCGCAGCATATATGAATCACTTTTCATTAGGGAAATACAACCAACTATTATTAAAGAATCACATGACAGCATACATGGAGGTTCTTATATTTATTACAAAACTGCAGATCAATGTCCATCATAGAATCACATGGCAGATAACTGGATTATACTTTTATTGCAGAATCACACTACCGCATACATGAATCTACTTTTATTATACAATCACATTGTTGTATACATGAATCTACTTTTACTACACATTCACATGGTCGTAGACATGAATCTACTTTTACTACACAGTCAAATGGCAATATATATGAAACTACTTTTATCACAGAATCAAATAGCCGTATACATGAAACTACTTTTATTACAGACTCACATTGTTGTATAAAGTAAAGGTATGTCCCGTGGCAGCAACTTACCGTCGGGGATGACGTTCTTTAACTCTTCATGCACCAAGCCGCAGAAATTGTTAGGTGAGGTAGCCAGTTCTCTTCCTTGCTGTCTTCACATCCCATAACTCATGTGTCAGGTACTCATTTACTGATGAGTCGACAGGAGGAGTGGTCGTGCCAAGCGAGAAATCACAGCCTGGATTTTTTTTATCCAGACGTGATTTCGAACCTGCAACGCTGTAAACCCGGTGAGCTCAGTAAGCGAGCTCAGTATCAACTAGACTATCGCGCTCCTCATGGTTGTATAGGGGCCTACATGAATCTACTTTTATTACATATTCATATGGCCGCATTCATGCATCTACTATTAGTACAGTATTACATGATTGCATAGTAGCTTACATTAATCTACTTGTATTACATATTCATATGGCCGCAAACATGAATCTACTTTTATTACAGAATCATATGGTCCCATATTTGGTTCTATTTTCAATTGAACAACGCAATTTATGAAAAGTTGCACGATAGTTTGAGCTCATCTTATAGTAGACAAACAATCCAACACTTGAATTCGCAGCCTCAAATATAAACGCTACAGTCCAGATAAAATATAGGACAGTTGTACCGGTATCCAGTAAACCATTGGATGGTGAAAGAAAACCGTACATAACAGCAGCTGTGCTCGGTACGTAACAGACAATCAAGATTATAGACATACATGTCACCATGACTTCTAATCTTTTAGTCTTTCTGGAGACAGACTGTCGAGTTCCTTGACTGGATGCGTTCTCGCGCCATTTTGTTTTTTGGTGTAACTTGGCAACCAAAATGGCTGTTGTCAGTATAATAGTTAAAAAAGAAAACAGTTGGAGCACCGCGTGCATTGAGTTTCCTATGTGTATATTTGTAGTCCAACTGTCATTCAATTCAATTCCTAGTAAAGTTATATTCCTCTTTGAGTCAAATTTCCAGGAAAGTTTAGCGGCAACAACCATTGTATAAGAATGTAAGAAAAATACAGCAATGAACAAAACTATTATTGTGAGACCTGTTCTAAGTGGTGGCATGGTTGACTTGACTTTCAGGGGCATGACGATGCAGAGACATCTCTGAATAGTTAGAAATGTCGTGATCCAGAATGTAACTTTGGAGAAGTAGACTCGAAGTGCACCTGCATGATTAATACAAGAGAAATAAACTCGAAGTGCACCTGCATGATTAATACAAGAGAAATAAACACTTATAAGAAATATGTATCTTAGTCATGTTTGACTCTACTTTTTTCTTTTGAGTACATCTCAAGCTCCTATTGGTTAGCAGGATGTAATATAGTTCAGGTTCAGTGGTTCTCAACGTCTTTTGGCCTGTAGCCCCTTTTTTATGAAAATTCTCTTGTGCCTTCCTACCAGTTGCCTAAATAAATAGTCTCATTGACTTTCTCTGCACAATAACAAGGTTAAGCTTTCTTAGCACAATATCAAAGCTCTTTAAGCAGTTTTAATATCATCTTCTTGTTTATCGTTTACATAATGATGATGATGATGATGATGATGATGATGATGATGATGATGATGATGATAATAATAATAATAATAATATTAATAATAATAATAATAATAATAATAATAATAATAATAATAATAATAATAATAATAATAATAATATTAATAATAATAATAATAATAATAATAATAATAATAATAATAATAATAATAATATTAATAATAATAATAATAATAATAATAATAATATTAAAACACAAAAATCCCCCCATGTTGTAAGGGTGTACATTGCAACATTTAGTGCATAAATATCTCCACGCATCTCTATCCTTTAGCAACCTGATGAGTTTGGAAACTTAACACACTGTCCAGTCCTTGATATTATCTAGACATGTCTTCTTCTAGTCTCCTTGTCTTCTTCCAACCACCACCGTACCTTGAAACACTTCTCTTGTCATCAAGTAATGTCTCATGTGTATGTACCAGTAGTGTCAGTAGTTCTTGTTGATCGGCTATTACATTAATTCTATCACGCACAAACAAATTGTCCTTATGTTCTCTGTAGCAGATACCCAACACACGTCTATAGCATTTGTTTTCAAACACCTGGAATCTTCTCTCTAAGTCCGCAGTTAGAGTTCATGTCTCTATGTCATAGAGAAATATTGACACAGCAAAAGGTTTGTATTGATTAAGCTAAATATGAGTGGTGATCCTGCTTTTCCAAAGGTAGTTAATCTTGTCTTGGTCATTGTTATTCTTTTCTTAACTTCAACTGTTGATTCACCATCGCCACCAAGTCTGGGCTGCCAGATAAGTAAACGTCGAAATTCCATAAGCCTTTGATTTTTAAGCTTTATATTGGTTAGAGCTAAATGAGTACTCCGATTCACCAAAGTGTTACTCTTATCAAAATTGATTTCCAAGCCAGATTTTTTTGCTAGATATTTCCAGTTTTGTTGTTAACTCCTTAGTTCTCTATCTGTTGTCGCCATCAGATCGATATTATCCGTGAAGCAGATATCAGCGCTGTGTTGTTGCACATTTTTGTGTGTGATATCAGTGTTGTGTTGTTGTGTATATTTATATGTGATATTAGTATTGTGTCGTATATATTTGTGTATTTGTGTACACACTTTCAATTTCAACACAACATTTTTTTGTCATTTGTCATTTGTTACATCTCTAGCACATAAACTATTGGCTGATGATACATTGGTTCATCTATAGCACAGAAACTATTGGCTGAAGTTACATTGGTTCATCTATAGCACAGAAACTATTGGCTGACGTTACATTGGTTCATCTATAGCACAGACACTATTGGCTGACGTTACATTGGTTCATCTATAGCACAGAAACTATTGGCTGACGATAAATCGGCTCATCTCTATCACATAAACTATTGGCTGACGTTACATTAGTTCATCTATAGCACAGAAACTATTGCCTGACGACATATTCTCCACCCATTCTTGAGTAATAATCTCTTTAAATAAACTTAAAATTTTTTAAAGCGGTAAATTTCATCCATTTTTGTTTTTTTTATCTGTCTCTTCATTTCCTAGTATATCTATATGGGAATTAATCCACGTCAATTTGTAAAATTTCACTTCCTAAATATGTCAGATCTCTCATCATATATGTCCACTATTTGATTATTGTGTATAATATTTAGTGCCCGAACTACTGGAAGAGAGTCTGTTAAAATAGTGACCGACAGACGGCAACGTATGATAGTGATAGGCAGACAGTGGCACCGATAGAAGGTTTTTCAGCTATTACTTCTATTCCTTGTAAAATTTCCGTCAAATTTGTTGTGTTATATAGAGGTATTTTTGACGCATTATTCCTTATTTTGAAACTTTCAGTCCCCCCCCCCCCCCCTCATTCTGGTATTATTATCCCGGATCCATGATTTCCATCTTCTCCTATCGATCCATCTGTGAACACTGTAAGGCTGTTTGTTTTATCTATTAAATCTTTCGAATGTGTGTGTGTTTATGTGTGTTTAGTTTTTCAATTAAAGAATTCGATTTCTGCAGTCATGAGTTCCCGTGTAGGTATAACAATTCCCGTGTAGGTATAACAATTCCCGTGTAGGTATAACAGTTCCCGTGTAGGTATAACAGTTCCCGTGTAGGTATAACAATTCCCGTGTGGTATTTTTTAATATATTGTTTTTCCGGGATGTGTTTATTTCATTATATGTTCTCGTCCCTGATGGAAAATAAAAAGGATTGATTAGAGGTATTGTTTTACTTTTGGTTTGTTAGCAAATGCTTAGTATGATGGGTGATTAATACCTTTATTTATTTTAATCCAGTAATTAGTTATTAGTTCTTCTCTTTTAAGTTCGAGTGGGATTATTCCAAGAACTACTCCTAATGCTTATTTAGGTAAATGTCATAACAATTATATTATAAGCAATCATCTCAGTAAAATTGTGTGTAGTCTACCTGCTTATGTAGCTTTGTATGAAAGATTATACGTTTGAGATGATGAGAGTATACCTTTTAGATATTGAGATTATGCGCTTGCCAACATTGTGCAGTGATGTAGGATACTACAGTTATAAATTTCCATATTGTGTTAAAAAATGTGCACAGGCGTTTATAATTTTATGTAAACAGAATACCTATTCTTCTGCCTTCACTCCCGAGCACCTGCAGATGAGCAGGATATAGTCAGGAGAATAGAATGAATTTTCTGCGATATCTGTGCCTTTGACATCAGATTTCATTAATGACTGCTGTGTCGTTTTGATTGTAAATGAGTTGTGTCAGTCGACTTCACCTCACAACCATATTAGTCGCCCATTTTGCGATATGCATGGACGGCAAACTGTGTTCATATTCTTTTCAGACCCGTAAACGCACAGTCGTGTGCAAATATTAATACACCTATTAATACACATATAAATACACATATTAAAGTTAGTGATATATTTTATTCTAGACGTAAATGTATAATTCCCAATTTGCTTAATTATATTTAAAAGTTTGTGTGAAATTTTCTGTCTTGGGTTTGTATTCTTCAGACATATTTCGATAGGAAGGTGAACATAATTAGTGTATTTCCAGATCCTCTGTTTAAGTGATGTTAAATTAGAACTTGCTATGTTTAAATCTAATGCGGAGTCATCACATGTATGGTTAGAATTCATCCATGTTTTGGATCCTTCATTTAGTATAATTAAATTATTGTTTTCTATAATTTTAGTAATCTTTCTCCTGCTGGCTTTTTCTATTTAAAGCACCAAAAACGTATGATCAACATTGTAATCACCTATGATTAAGATTTTAATAATTTTGTTTTTTTTAAGACATAACATATGATCTGTAATTTTATCGTGAGAGCAATGCATACTAACTAGTTTGATTTTCATATTTTTATATTCTAAGGTTACGCTATTTCCTTCAAAATGATGTTTCATATTTTTTCTGTAATTTTTAAAAGTAACTTTTGCAGATATAATGAAATGATATATAAACTGGGACCAAAAGCAAAAGAAATTATCCTATAATTTATTAATAGAAAATGGAATGCGGGAAAGTTGCGATATTGCACTAAAATTAGTGATATATTAGGCTCAGAACAACCATGAACCACTTTAAGAATGCAAAACCCGCAGGAACGCCAAGAAGTTATAGGTCCATATCTCTCACTTCATGCACATGCAAGCTGGTAGAGCTGGTAATGGTTAACAAAATACTATACTGTTAACTGGAAGATCATAACTGCCTAGATAATAACCAAGCAGGATTTAGGCGCAAATGTTGCAAAGATGACCATCTCTTCAGATTCCCACAAAATTTGATGAATGGTATCCACGAAGAAAAAATTACGTTAGCAGTATTCACTGATAGTAAAGCAAAATGAATTAAACTGGTTACTAAAAACTCTTACCTTGCCTATGAATAATATATATAAAAATGTATATAAAAAACATACAATAATGGAAACCTTCGTCATGGAAAAATGGATGGATAAAATTTCTGTCATCTATTTTGTTTATTATTGTTGAATTCATTAGTATTTGTCTGTTGAAAAAGGTTCTATTTGGACCGATACGTTGAGATTTGTCCTGTGTAGTTTTATTGTATGTTTTTTTTAAATATACTTTTCTATATATTTTTATTCATATCAAGGTAAGTGTTTTTAGTAACCAGTTTAATTCATTTTGCTTTACTATTTGTTCGTTTGGTTACTGCGGCACCCTCCACTTTGTCGGACACCCTCCTACCATTTGGTTATTTATAAAGTCTCCAGAAACGAACTTTTGCAGAAGATGAGCAGAAAAACAGAACAAGCAGAACCATAGCCATCAGTTATGCCGGTACACTATCCCGTAAAAGAAAACTGGAGGAGGGACTTCTTCACGGCTCCCTTTAAGTTGAACACTCTTCCTTATTTTCCTTGATGAACTGGTGAAACACATCAACGTGTGAAAGCACTGTTTGCTGATGATATTGCCATTTGGATCACTGATAAATATCCCATCCTTGCAAAAGCAAAGATCAACAGAGCTCTTCTGACAATCTCAATATATTGTGAATTGTGAAATCAAAATATCAATTCACAGAAAACATCTTTCACTATTTTCTCACGAAATAAAAAAAAACAGCTAAAAGATCGGTCAACATCAAAATGAGACGGCAAACATTAACAAAGCAACAGTCCACTTATATCTTGGAGTAAAAAGAGAGACAGCTAACACTAAAAGACCCTATAGAAAATCTCAGAGAAAAAAATCATCAAGTAAACGTTCAAATCTCATTAAGAGACTAGCTAGTACAAAATAGGAAGCAGACAGACTCCGTCAACTTTATCTCAGCTAGGCTATGTGAGATGAGTAATGGATAGTAATTTTCCTCTCCAGAGCATTGTCAGCAATACCACCATCTCATTCCTGAATAGGGTGAGGAAGCAATCTCTGAGACTAATCTGAGGAGGAATGCGATCAACATCCACAGCAACATGTGAGATAGATGCAAATGTAGAGCCACTGGATATCAGACACAAATGAAAACTGACGGAAGCAGTAGAAAGGTACAAGAGACAAAAGAATCAACTAAATTACCTATTGATCCTTGGAAACAAGGAAAAAGACTAAAACAACTGTCTCTATTGGATATATCTTGAGAGGAAGTGACAAAAACCATGTACATCATGAGAGAGAGAGAGAGAGAGAGAGAGAGAGAGAGAGAACTGGAAAACAAATAACTCGACCATCAAGACATCCATTGAGGTAATACATCAACAGTTTGATCTCACGGAACAAAAACCATTAGAGATAGGCATTTTTACAGATTCTATGTCAGTTTTGGACCACTTAAGTATACCCTTTATGGATTCAAGATACTCTCCACATAGCAAGAACAGCGCACATTCTTATATCAGCATATACAATAATTGTAGCCCCCATGCAATGGATTCCTGAACATAACGATCAAGCAGGAAATGAAGTAGCAGATATAATTGTGAAAAGAGACTCCTCAAAACAACAAAAACATAAAAGCAAAGACCTTGTAGTATGAAACAGTCAAACAGATTCTCAAAAACAACAGGAAGGAAATCTGGATCAACAGATGGGCAAATGGGCTGACTGGTCGAAATGTATTTAGTGAAATGACACGGCCAAAGAACAATGACAACAATAACAAGCAATCCCTTATCTTTTATTTTCGAACAGGACATGCAAGAGTCAAGTCATTTAAACCGTATCAAACCTTAGGAACTACCCAATTTGTAGAAGTCTCCCATCCTAATGAAACAGTAGAACTCCTCCTTATTGACTGCCTTTACCTTTCAACTACCAGCGAAAACTTTTGAACACACACACTTTTACACACACACACACACACTAACAGTCACTACCTTACTTATAAAAGTGCAGGTCATCTGAAGTTGAATTAGTGATCCATACAGTAAGGTTGCCAGAAAAACTAATGTAGAGGTGTTAAAAGAGTTAAATGCGAAACGGACCTTAATCAACAATATAAGAAAAAGGCAATCTTCTTTTTTTGGCCACTTCATGAGACAGGCAGGTTTAGAGAACATAATCACAACAGGCAAGATTGAAGGCACCAGAGACAGAGGGCGACAACGTGAGAAAATATTAGACAGTTTGACAACCTGGCACGGCAAAGAAACAACAACGACTTTGATACATAATACTGTGGACAGAGAGCTGTGGAGAGCCATGACCGCCTACGCCACATGGCATGGCACCTGATGATGATGACAGTAAGGTAGTAACTGTTAGGGTGTCTGTAAAGGTTTTTCGCTGCTAGTTGAAAGGTAAGGGCAGTCAATAAGGAGGAATTCTACTGTTTCATTGGGATGGGAGCAGTCTGCAAATTGGGTAGGTGAAATGATTACTATACATTTATTGCTTTATTGCTGAATCTGATTTTCGTAATATCTGAATCATCATCATCAAATTCCGTCACCGCAACGAAGATTGCCTGAAACAGACATCCAACATACCTTGTTTTTTTGTGTTTTGGTGGTACAATCTGCTAGACTGTAACATATTCATCTTGTGATGTTACTCTCCCACGTGTATCTCTACCTGTAGACTGTCATAACATGTTGTTGGTATTTTCGTTTCGATACTAATGAAATACTTAGTATCCTCATTCGAGTATTTTTTTTCGACATAATCGTTAGGTTGTGTAATTGTAGACTCTACATTTTGATCTTCTATATTTTTTTCTACTTTTTTATTTTCTATGCAATATTTCTTTTCAACTATATTTATAGATCTTTTATGACATTGATTCTTTCAGTGATCCAAGTGTCCACATTTGTGGAATTGGATTTTCCTTCATGGAAGGGTAATCCATACCTTTATCTCAGTCTCTTCAGCACATTAGATTTAGCTCTATGAATTAAAGAATATTTTGAGGCTTATTTTTTATATAGAAAGCCCCGTTTATCTGAAAAAATTGCAGTTTTAGCAATTTGAACTTCATTGTCCTGAGTGATTATTTTTCCTTTCAGTTTGACACCTTTTTTGTTTATTGTTGCTGGCAGCCAGTGTAATATACGCATTGATTTCTCTGTATCTCTGTATTCAATCAATAAGAACACTCGTGTAGATGTCCATTCTATGCCATTTTGAAGAATTATTATGTAATATTGAATATTCGCAGCAGTGTTCATTGTAGCGTACCATTTATAATAATAATAATAACAGTAATAAGATCAATAACCAGTAAGGGTTGTAGTGGTGCCACATTAGAGACATCATCACCAAAAGCCCTCCAAACAGTTGCACCCTCAGCAATTTGGAGGAGTGTTGAAAAATTATGTCTAGACATTCCTGGATGTTATCAATCCAAGATTTTCTTTGTGCGACTCTTCTCCTTCGATTGTCGACTATTTATTGCTGAATAATTTGAGAAAGTAAGTCATTTCCAATACAAAAGAAAAACTTTTCATTGTTTCATCTGTGCGAAAGTTGTTCTTGATAACCTGCAAGTTTGCTTTTTTTGTGCCAAACGAAAATATTTGTTTTGTGTTCTATATAGCTAATTATTAACACCCATCTTTAGCACTTGTATTCAAAAGACTGAATCACTCTTTCCGTGTCTGCATTGAGTGTCCAGATTTTACATCCACATAAAAGTATACGTGTCACAAGCGATCTGAATAGATTGATTGTTACTGTAATACTGATCTTATTTCTCCAAAACATATTCAACCTTGCCATGGTACCTGTTGCCATCTCGAGTATTAACTCAATCTCATTTCCCGAGTTGCCACCTTCACATATTTGGGGCTCGAGATATTTGACAGTGGTTAATTTGTATATCGTCTATTTAGTGTCTCGAATTTATTCATTGAGATTAACTATTTCACAAATGATCACATAGTGATCCAGATAGTGTCCGCCTCATGAAGAATACATTACTCGTGATATTTGAGGATCGGAAACTGTGAACACCAGTGACACAGCTGAAAATAGTCTACAACATTTTAAATATTTAGATGTTGGTGTTTCTATCTATTTAATTTTTGTTGTTGCCATTTTATAGTTATCTAGTTTTTGAGAAGTAGATTCTATTTGAGTTTCACAGTCTAATAAATACCGACGATAACAGAATCTCAAAGAAAGAAAACATAACTGACTCACAAACACAGTCAACTACTCGTCAGAATTCAGTTTCATAAAAAAAAGTTGTGTTTTCTCTGTTTCTATGATGTTATCTTACCTGCTGTCATCAGAAGAAACTCTTCTGGTATGTATGGGACGTCAATATTCTTAATTATTAATGGATTGTCTCCCATGTTGCTCCACAGTAGAACGATGAGTCCAGCTAGGTCTGATATTGATAATGCTAGCAAAGTAATATTGACAGGATCAGTGAAACCTTGGCTGTTGAGGCAAATCAGTAATTAAACATCCAAAATTAAAACGATCTCTTTTGAAACAACATATTCGAAAACTATTTCGGGGTAGATACAGTTCGTCAGACACAGACTATAGAAGGGGTACAAAGTCAACACAAATACTTTCACACCACAAAAAACTGTCACACCACTGACAACTCGAGATATTATGACCACGGACAACTGTCCACACATGGAATCTGTCACGTCACTTAGAACTGTCACACCACTGACAACTGTCCCATAACAGACATATACACAGATAGCTGTCACACCATAGAGAAACACAACACAAATACTGTTGCACCACAGACAAACACACATATGTCACACCACAGACACACACAGAATACTGTCACTCCAGACAGCTGTCACACCGCAGATAACTGTCACTCTAGACAACTGTCACACCACATTCAATAATCACACCACATAACGACACTGATAATGTCGCACCACAGACAAATACATACTGTCGCACAAGACAACTGTCACACAACTGAGAAATGTCACACCACATACATCTGTCACACAATAAACAACATTAACACCACAGATAACTGTCACACAAGTAACTGTCACTTCAGACAACTGTCACACCACAGACAACTGTCACACCACAAACAACTGTCACTTCAGACAACTGTCACACCACAGACAACTGTCACACCACAAACAACTGTCAGACAACATATAAATGTCACACCACAGACAAACACTGATACTGTCACACCAAATACAGTCACACATAGTCACAATCAGATCATTAAGCTGATTGGCTACATGTATAATGTTATAGTGCAAGCAATGATCTCAGGATTGCAATATTTCAACCCGAAATTTACACGAAATTACAAAGGAATATTCATTGTGGGTAAATAAATATTATAATTTTCAAGTATCAAGATATTAATAAACAAATAAACAAACAAATGCACACGGCCAGAGTTGGATTTGAACTAGGCCTTTTACTACTCCCACCTATTTGTTCCTTACTACGTGCTCCTTTTAATACGTTTTCCGCATGTGCCCAATTATATATGAGGATAGGTCGGATTTGGTAAACGTGCTCTCAGGTTGCGTAGCGAATTATTTCCACTAGAACGTACCTGGTTCAAATCATGTCTGTTGTTTTCAGATATTAATTTTATCAGTCACAATATGATTAAAATTCGTGAACTCTTGGAAGTAAACGTACACATACAGGGTATTTCAATTAACGGCCTTCTTATTCTGTTGTTCGTTCTCACACTCCTACAGAGTTGCAGGATATCGTGAGGAAATGCTTTTGTACTGGCGTATATAGGAGTGCTGCGATATTTACGCCTATGTGACCGAAACACTCTACTTTAGGGGTGCCAAGGGAACGCATTGCTCTAGGCGGACCCAGGGTTAGCAGATAACCAAGATCCCAAATGTACCTCCACGCGGTGCACCCTGGAAACAGAAATACAGCAGCTCGAGCTGATTCTGGCCAAATCATTTGGGGATCGTGTCCGAGAATGTGGAGGTAGCAGATGGAAAGAGATTTGACTGCACAAGAGACAGACAATATCTCCGACACCACCAGCATCACCACATATAGCGACACTGTCGACATACAGTGAAGCAAGTCAGTCCAGTCCGAACATTGGAGGGGCGGCCAATGTCAAATGCACGTAAAGATAGATGCATGGCGAGAGACAAATATATTTCATACCGAGTACAATGAAACAATGAAAGGGTAGAACAGCGCTAGAGGGCAGCGCGAACTGCAAATAGAAAGTGAAAAGTCCCTATGGAAGGGGAACTACAAGCTCCGTCAGCTCGAGACGAGCTTCTAGTTACCTGTGTTCCTTACAGGCAGAGACCCAGACCCATCCATTGGCGTTTGGTAAAGCAAGAAGACCTAACCCAACTCTAATGTCGAGCCTTCCTAAACCGGAAATATGCTCGCGAAGAGAAAGGGTTCCGTACTCGATACGCTCAGGCACAAAAGGGACAACGATTTAGCCCTGGCCCAACTCTACTGTCAGGTTTTCCTACACCGGAAATACACTTGAAGAGAGAAAGGGTTCAGTACCTGATGGGCTCAGGCGCTATTGGGACAAGGACGCTCAGCTCGAGAACGCCTTGCTCTCAAACGCGTGGTGTGAGACTCGAACTTGGACAAGGGGTACACGATGTCGGTGAATGACACCTCGGCTAAGAGGGCGAAAGAGCCAGGGTCCAACTCCTCTGTTGAGTTCTTCCCCTTAAGGAACCAGGCTCACGGATGAGAAACGGTTCAGTACCCAATGGGCACAGGCACAGCACGTCTAATTACACGAGGCAAGTTCATAGACAGTGGAACACCTCGTTCGAGTCAGACGATAGCAAAAAATCGTCCTGGCGAAGAGTCTCCACTACGCGTGCCTGGAGACAGATATAGAGGCTGTCACAGGCTAAGGGTAGCCCACCCGAATTGTCAAGGCATGCCGAAATCGGATGTGATAGGCCTACAAGGCGCATAACGGTGGCACAACGTGATCACGCTCCCGGCGGAAATCGCACGGATATCCGTGATGGTTACAATGGAGCGAACGAAAAACAAACAAACAAACTCTACTTTATAATGGGTTCTGGATCACCATGCCCTCTATATAATCGGACTGCTAATATTAAGTTTAAAATATCATCGGTTGCCTCTTTCGACGTACATGACATGTCACAGATATTCTTTAGTCTTCTTTCAGAATCCAGCATACACACAGACGTATAGCAACTTTGTAACCAATATACGTCTTAAAAGGAGACTTTAAGGTGGAATTGACTGCTTCATTCAATGAGTTCTAAACTTCTCATAAGCTAGGATGAAGTTGGTTGTGCCAGATCAAAAGGAACATATGAACGGTCTATATCCTGATAATCTGCAGAAGACAGATAGCTCACTATTTACTGCTATGTAACTTGTTGGCGAATACAATAAACGCACACTATGAAAACAATTATTAAGAACACAATTCTGATGAAAAATGAAATAATGAAAAATAAAATCGATGTTTCGGTTAATCCTTTTGTCAAATGTACATAAAACAAACAAACTACATAATATTAAAATAACTACAATTACATATAAAAATACGTTATGTGGCACATCCGATAATTTTCAAATTCACTCGGGAGTGAGACAGGGATGTGTATTGCCCCCCCCCCCTATTGTTCATAACATACATAGATCACATCTACAAAGTTCGTGGCAAATACAAGGGAAGAAAGCAATCTGGAAAATAACTTAAAGGAATTCCTATTTGCAGACGTCCACGCACTTTAGATCATCAGAAAAGTAACTACAAAGACAAATAGACAGATTACATCAAACATACCAAACCTTTAACATGAAGATAACACTACTAACATGAATACAGAAAAGACCGAAGCAATGAAGATATGAAGATAAGAAAGAAACACTGATATGCATATACATATATATATGAAATTACAGTTGGCAAACCTATAGGTTAGTTAGTTATTCCTCTTGTACCAAAGACACATGGGGCGGACAATCTGTATAATGACAAAGGGCACATATGGCGGATGTCATAGATTTCCATCTCTCTCGTTTCATTGCAATTTGTTTTCGGTCTTCATAGAACTAGAGGCCGACCACGAAAATTATGGACCACCGAAATAAAAGAGGCGAAAAATTTCACAATATACTCAGCACAAGCGAGGGCCGTCTCCAGGAAACTCTTCTACCCATGACACTGAAAGGCAACAAAGGGTTTAGCGAATAGATAGATAGACATATAAAGCATAGTGAAAACCCTCACCCGAAGTGAAGATGTGTCGATCACGTTGGATAAAGTACTAACTTTCACCCGAAGTGAAGATGTTGTGTGGGGCATGTTGGAGAAAGTACTAACCTTCACCCGAAGTGAAGATGTTGTGTGGAGCATGTTGGAGAAAGTACTAACCTTCACCCGAAGTGAAGATGTTGTGTGGAGCATGTTGGAGAAAGTACTAACCTTCACCCGAAGTGAAGATGTTGTGTCGAGCATGTTGGAGAAAGTACTAACCTTCACCCGAAGTTAAGATGTTGTGTGGAGCATGTTGGAGAAAGTACCAACCTTCACCCGAAGTGAAGATGTTGTGTCGATCACGTTGGGGAAAGTACTAACAACCAGAAATGTGAAACAGTAAGTCATACTATGCACAGACTGAACGAAGAATTAACCAATAGTATTGGGGAATTAAAACAGTGTTAATACATACAGTGAGGAGTGTCATGATAGGAACACAGAGTGGTCAAAGGAAGAAAATGAGAAAAGGAAGGCGTGAACAATGGGGAGTAGATGTTAGTGGGTGGGTGTGTAGTCACGTAAGGTAAGCCAGAGATGTATGGTGACAAACACGTGGGTCGAATATCACAGCTAATCATGTATCAGGATTGTGTTTTTATTACTTACATTAGTGTGTTTTTTATGTGTATTGTATTGAGATCATTTAGTCTATCACAATTTTGTTCTGTTATTTTGACATGATCTCTATTTGTTAATAATGTTCCTTCATACTTTAACACCGTAGACAGAAAATTTTCAGGGTGTCGGAACATATCACAAATATTTTTGGAATTTTAATCTCCAATTGTGGGCAATCATGGATAATTACAAATATCTCTTCTGATGGCTTACTATAGGTGCTTATATTGACAATTTTCTCTGTCATGAGGTTACACTCTTTAGAATAGTTTTTTTTCTATACTTTGTCTCATTGACATTGCCAATTTTGTTGCGTGTTACACGAGAAATTTATTTCATCCCATTTTCGAAAATTACCTCTTTTTCTGTCATCTTGTTATTTATAGGATGTCTTCTTGCAAAAATTTACATATTTTTATATTCCTAATAAGAAAAAAAGCGATTCTAACACTTAATATGAAGTCATAATTTTTTAAAGAAATAAAGATCAAGCACATACAATATTTTGGAAACATTAAAAGACATAACAACTTTTTGAAGACATTACTCAAGGGTAAATTCGAAGGGAAGCAAGCAAGAGGTAGTCAGAGATACAAGTAGGAGAGTAACATCCCACGATGAACGGGTCACAGACTAGCAGAGAGCACCACCAAGACAAGAGACAGGAGATGTTGGAGATACGTTGCAGCCAACCTTCGTTGCGTAAGCGACACTTGATGATGATGATATTTCTAAGGAAGAAATTACGTCCAAGTAAATAAGTACTATAGTCCGTTCAGAATCGTTTGCCGAGATGTTAAATTATTTTTATCAAAAACGTATTGTTCATTTGGATTGATCATTTGAAGTTAGGTTTAGAATAATAATGTCGCTATAGAAATATTTTTTTATCAAAGAAATGTGATCCAGTATCAAAGATACCTTATTTAACCTATATTAAAAAAAAGTTAATCTAAATTATAAACAACCGCTGGATTATGTAGATGCTTACATCTCACATCTGATTATTAAATATAAAGGCATGACCCTCACGGTAGAATGTGCACCGTTCTAAAAGTAGTTGTTTCCACTGTACATTTGTATAAAGCAATGTTACATATGGAAATTCCCGTTTAGCACCAAATATTATTTTTCCTGAACTTAGAATTATGTGAAATCAAAAACGGATATTGACTCGATTTCAAGTCACAAGTCAGAGGCACGTCTCAATATTTACAGAATGTAGGCGGCACTAAGCATATTACCTTCTGCAAGTCTATGTGAGAATGAATCTGAAAGCGAAATATTTTACTGAGCATAACATTGCTATAAAGATTTATCAATACTTCTGCAGAGAGCGTAAAAAGGGACATCTTTATTGTTCTTTATCAAATCCTGAGAAGAGAACAATGCATATTTTAGGTTTGTGTAAACGTTCATTTGATCGAATAGTGGAAGCAAGCGGATATTTATTGCCAACAAATTCACGAAAGCAAGGAAGGAAAGAAAAGATAGACAGTTTCGATAAGGACCTAGTAAAAAGAGAAATATGTAGAATGTTTGATAAAAACGAAGAAGTGACACTTAGAAAGTTGAAGATTTGGCTGAAAACTAATAACGACATTGAAATATCAAAAACTTTATTATGGAAAACTGTAAGAAATGCAGGCTTCACCTTTAGAAAGTATGCTGGTGGAAAAAACATTATTTGTGAAAAGCCACATCTGGTAGCTCTTAGAAGCAAGTATTTACGTGAAGGGAATGCGCGAGAATGGTTATGATATTGTGTATTTAGATGAAACTTGGATCAACGCTCATCATACAAATGAAAAGGAATGGCAGTTAGCAGATGGAAGTATTAAAAGATCAGTACCAAGTAGTAAAGGGCAACGTTTGATAGTTGCACATGCAGGTAGCAGACATAATGGGTTGTTGCAGAATGCTCATCTAATTTTCATTTCAAAATCCATTGACAATAGAGACTACCACTCCGAAATGAATGGGCACATATTCGAAGACTGGATCGAAAAAAGTATTCTTCCAATATTAGATAGACCTTCTTGTCTGATAATGGACAATGCTTCATACCATAACGTAGTGAACGTAGAAGATAGAATCCCAACATCATCAAGTACAAAAGATGCAATCAAAACGTGGCTCATAAAAGAACACATACCATTTACCGACAGGTACTTGAAACCCGAATTGCTTAACCTTGTAAAACAGACACAACGAACAAAGATATTTAAAATAGACAAGTTAATTGAAGAACATGGTCATAGATGTTTGAGACTACCTCCATATCATGCACACTTAAATCCTATAGAGCTAATTTGGGCAAAAGTTAAAGGACACGTAGCATCTACAAATACAACTTTCAAATTATGTGATATTGAGACTCTTACAAATCAGGCTCTATCAAATATACATAAAGACTACTGGGTGAAATGTGAGGATCATGTGTTACGCCAAGAAGAGGAATATTGGAAAAAGGAAGGTTTGTTGTTTGTTCAGCCGAAAACAGTAATCGACCTATTTGACTCGTCTGATTATGAATGATCATTACTCTGATTAAGTCTACACTAAAAAAATGTTGATTTGCAAAATTTACAAGTTGATTTGTAAAACATTTCATTGCTCAATACCACCCAAGCAATTCAAAAAAATGTTATAAGCAAACCATCAACCATTACTTATAAAAATTAGCCCGCTTGATTCAATACAGAAGTTCAGATATCTTGGATCAACTATTACAGACAAAATTTCCTTACATGAAGAAATATATGTACTTATTTCAAAGGCAGCGACAACATTTGTGAAACTCACACCAAGAGCATGGAACAATATCAAATTGACTCTACGAACAAAAGATATATTTTAAATTTTTTTTACACCTGCCACCATGTAAAATATTGTGGACACGCCTATGGGTCATCATTGCACTAGATTACTGTAAAATATTTTGTTTATGGTCGAAATAATATTTACATGGGCAAACATCAAAAGAATTCGCCGCTTTCAAATAACCGTTACAGCTAGACATCAAGTAACACATATGTTTTCGCGACATGGACATTTTAACAACGTATGCCAAAATTCATGTGAAATCATCAAGAACTTTTTGAATTATAAATCATAACATCTCGGCAAACGATTCTGAACGGACTATAATCTATATGTACATTTGAACAAAATAAAATATTACCTTGTAAAGACAGCCATGTTGATAATGTTGGTGACGATACCAAGAAAACATAATCCAGTGCTGACTAATGTTGTGTTAATTATATCGATTATATCCCGTGTTTCATCATCAATTTGTGAACTAGCTTCACGGTGTAAATAATATACGGATGTTCCAGTGTTGTTGTTGTTCATTTCAAAATGTGCACAGATTATGTTGTTATTCTGGGTTTAGTTACGAAACAAATGAATTGATATTAGAGGATGTCCATGTAATACGTCAACAATTAGAGGGTTAGGTAGTGCAAACTGAAATAGTTTTTAATATGGTAACGAAAGGGGGGGGGGGGGGGGTCGGGAAGCGGATTTGAGAAACGTTGACGTCAGACACTGATCATATAAATTAATACTATTGTGTGATTTCTACTACAATTTTTTCGAAAAATGTGAAACATAACGTTGTTTTTCGTATTGTTTCTGCTACATTCTTTTTTTACGGGAAGTCGGCGATTTTTATTTTGACATAATTAAGTAGGTCGGTCTCTGAATTTTTGACAGTTGTTTTGATAGGGGAGGGGCGGAGGAGGTGGGGTGGTGGGCGTGTCAGGAATGTACAAAATTATTGATGTAATTTATGTGCATCCCCTATGACATAATACCTAAATATTTAGGGGCAATATATTTTGATGTATTAATGGTTAGGGTTATGACAATCTGATATAATCTGCACCCTGGGCAAACACATTGGTCGGTGCTCCGTCGTCCAAAGCTTATAGTGAAGCTTATATGAGTTCTAGCCATCTACGAACTCATAATCAAGGACATAACTAAAATTGAATTTTCAAAAGTGGATGTAACAAATGGTCATCATCACTTGTGATGGACGAACAACATAGTGAAGGTTATATCTTCATATGTCTACGTGGCATAGTTGATAAAGCAATTTGTCGTGTGTTCAGTTATAGTGATTGTTATCTAAACCTCGACTTTCCATTTCTGTTGATAGTTAAAAGCCCTAATATAACCAAATTGGACTACAATCATCATCGGTTGAAGTGAGCGTACCTCACCATAAGCGGAAATTGTTTGTTTTTTTAACAAGAAAAGAGGTCGGATGTTCGAAATTGGATCGTAACGTCCCGTTGACTAGTGCATTTTTCAAGGTCCCTGGAGATTACCAAGGGAAGTTACGGAGTTACGTGCTGTTTGTGGTATTTTCGGCATGTGTAGTGCTGCAAATATTTAGATAGGCGAAGTATATATGTAACATTCCAGTACAATGAAATCAAGCCCTACACACATTTTTCACCTTTTTTTTATCTTAGAAGTTCCTCATTAGATGTTGTTATGTTGTTGTTTATTCTAGAATATCATCATTAGATGTTGTTATGTTGTTGTTTATTCTAGAATATCATCATTAGTTGTTGTTATGTTATGAGATGTTCGTTCTCAAACCCCAATGAACTTGTTCTTCTAGCAGGACAGTGGTCCTACTATGTTTCTAGCAGGACATTGGTCCTACTATGTTTCTAGCAGGACAGTGGTCCTACTATGTTTCTAGCAGGATATAATTCAGAGAATGAGAATGCATTATATTTTTTGTTTGCCCAATACGTTCAGTATTTTTACGACTTTCACTGAGCCATGCAAGTATGTAGCCATATCGCCAGTATGGCAGTGATTCCTGTTCCCTTACCTTATACTGGGCACCAACCAGCAAGCTATCACAGTCAAGCAATCGTGACCGTGGCACTGCTGTGGGTGTAACAGTTGACATTCATTTTGTAGTTTATTAGGGCTATAAAGGACTGCTAAGAAATAAAGACAGAAAAAAGTAGGGAAACTAAATTATGACTTGATGACAAGAAAAACAGAGTGGAGACGATGTTAGATAAATTAAGCTGGAATGTTTATTAGGACTAGAAGATAGAGTTTAGGTTTGCCAGTATGATTTATATGAAAATCAATTTATGACCAAAAAATGGAGAGACTCCTCGAGTCGTAGCCAACGGACAGGCATATTAATAGAGACATATGTCTATGAACTGAACCAATATTGGAGACTAATTTATACAATCAACTAGGAGCAAGGGACCTGATACATATAACCATTGGTCTTGAATACCTGTATTGGTGTATAATTACTTACGAATTTAGATTAATTTTCAAGACTTGAGAAAATGTTATCACTTCAATATATTGAGAACTGTAGATGGATGGCTATAAAGGAATTCTTATAGACAGGGTATAGATGTAACGGACAGAGAGGTGTTCTAACAATAACAACCCTTATAGTAGCAAATCGAAAGATAAGGACGCAATTATATCCCGGAATAGAGAGTTAGTTATATGAATTAAAGACATAAAAAGTTAGGTGGATTTCAACAGAATTAGTTAAATGCCTAAAGACCAACGATGAAGTGTGCAGATATGACGTGACATAGACAATCATACTACCACCTACGTCTAGAAATCTGGGTGAACCAGTTCAATATTACAGTTGAGGGGTGTGATCCTTAGCTGATTTATTCACATGTCTGCAACTATCCTAGGTGAATACAGTCATATGCTGAACCCGAAGATCGAATCATAGCATTGCTATTACCACGTTGTGGAACCAGTTCAATATTACAGTTGAGGGGTGTGACCCTTAGCTGATTTATTTACTCGTCCTCAACCAGCCTAGATGGACATAGTCAGATGTTGAGCCCGAACATGAAGATCGAAGCATAGCAGTGAGAGTACCACGTTGATCTCTTATATGAACATATCGAGAACATTATCCTTAGAACAAACATATTTACTAGTACTGTTACCAACAATTATTTCAACAGATAGGAATCCCGTAACTGATAGGAACTACTAAACATTTATATCCAAGTGTCAGCGAACCAGAAAGACAATCTTAATACATAATTACAATCAAGTACTAGGAAATTCGTAGCTATTGACTGATGAAGGAATCAAGAGACTTTTCAATTAGAACTAGGACCAGTTTGTATAACACTTAGTGATAGTTGTCAATGTTAGATAGAAACTCCATCTCAAGTCATCAACAACACAACCACTAAAATAAGAATATATAAGTACTTGTTGTGGGTTGTTTCATGGCAAGACAGAGAGTATGGTTGAGTATTAATCAGTAACCAAAGCTTTGCAAAGGGTTCTGCTCATTTCCCATTATATTATTAAATCCCTTTTACATGGGTATCGACATAGGAACAGAAGCCCCTCATTTGTTCCAAGAAACTTCTGAAGGAATCAAATACAAAACGGCGGGGTGGGGGTTGGAGAGAAAGGTACTTACTAATATCAGAAAGAAATAATCTTTATTTGTTGACTGCGTTATGATACATATGGGTCTGAAGGACATACATATAACAGGCAAGATTCTAGGAAACATATGGGTCTGAAGGACATACATATAACAGGCAAGATTCTAGGAAATATATGAGTCTGAAGGACATACATATAACAGGCAAGATTCTAGGAAACATACGGGTCTGAAGGACATACATATAACAGGCAAGATTCTAGGAAACATATAAAACAACATTGGGAGAAAATGTTAAATAGCTGAATATCGTGGAGGTGGAATAGAATCAATCGTGATCCTGATACAAGATGCTAGAGATGAAGAATTTCTGATATTCATAATCTTTTACACTAGCCTACATAGAGCTTGATGATGTATCAGTGTATCGCTCGCCTGGCAACTGGTGCCTGGCTGTCTAGGTTAAAGGTGCAAATGATAAGATGCCTGTATTCTTTCCAGGCATGTCGTTGGAGAAGACCAAGGAAAGTTGATGTGGTGGGGGGGGGTGAGTGTAAGCCTCTCACCTGTGAAAAAATAATTGCCAGTGTATGCCTTGTCTAAATATCTTACTTTTGTTTCTATCATATGGTCCCCATGGATAACGGAGCGATGCAGACCAGTGAACATTGTACGTTTGTCTTTTTGTGGCAGGCTCTTATATGTCCGGGAATGCTAGGTTTGATATCACTACAGTTGGGTCAGCATATCTGACAGAATAATTAAGTAGTTGTCCCAGACATTTCTACTGCACTCCTGGCAGAAAATCAGCATTCTGGGATACAGCCACACATTGGAATGTTGCCTATATTGCCTATGTTGCCTATGTTGCCTATGTTGCCTATGTTGCCCATTCATAAGCCCTTTTAAATACAACCATACCTTTGAGATAACAAACATATGCATGTGAATGCCGCCTCGGTGATTCAACTGATGATGACCTAAGCCTTTGTTGAAAAGGGCATTGGCTGTTAATATCTAAGTGATCAAAGCTGCGGTGTATCTCATCATCATCATCAGCATCATCATCATCAGTTTAGATATTCCCAAGACAACTGTTAGTGTCATCTGGTCATGTCACTACGAAACACGTTATATTTGCAATCCAGATAGCCTGAAGTCCTCTTCTTCTTTTTCTACTCAAACTCTTGCTTATCAGCAAGATTTCTGGAGAAGATAACGTGTTTTGTCATGGTTTACAGCATAGCTGTGAATTCGACCTGACACATACGACAACAGCATGTCTTCTAGGTCACTTTGGCACTATATTTGATGGGGTTATTGTGGGGCCATCAACCTCATCCCAAAACCTCTCTAACCACCCCCTGACGACAAGCATGGCAGGAAACAGCGTCTCTGTTCTGTGCTCCCCTTTCGGTCCACTGCAACATGCAGGTAGTTCTGAATGTTATCTAAACTCTGAAAAAGTTATCATAACCTTATTCGCACGAGTTCACTTTGGGGGAGGGGCGGCACAATTTCGTCCGAGACAAATCTGGAACCTACAACTGAAAAAATCTTTTTAAAAACACAATCTAGATGAGGTCTTTAGACTGGTCATAGTTATTTCAACACATCGTCCAAATAGCTATCTCTCTGTACCCCTAGGCCCCACGATAGACGGGCCTGTAGTTTCAATCGCTGTGGCTCCCAGACCGGAGTACGTTATTCTCATCGTTGAGAATAACTGATTTAAAGAAAAGAGAGCAGCATTAATCCTATTAGTCAACTACTTCACGAGGGAGTATATAACTGACATACATAACTCTAACTAGGACTGTCGGCTCAGTGGTAGAGTTGTTGACAGAACCTTGCTCACAAGTACACGTTATTGACACTTGAGTATATTTGATTAACAATAGAGTATATGTAATATGTAACCCGTTTTATAACGTGCTGTAAATATTAGGCAACTCATAATGAAATGTAAACATGGAAGATAATTGGATAAATGGAGAAAAATGATAAGTGAACAAATTACTATTTTTGTACAAATTACAACAAATAGACATAGCAATTTAAAAAAAAATAGTTTATAAAGTACAATTAGTGGTTTCATGCTAAGTATATTTGTCAAACAAAAAAGGAACTGTCAGAGGAATTAATCATTAACATTTGCTGGTCGAAATGTAAATGGGAAATAAAATTCCAACTAGATGTTTTTGTATGTAATAGAAATTATTAGCGTTGAAATTCAGGGTTATCAGAAATCTATAGCAGTGTTGCAATAAGTAAACAAAAGACACGATTAGCTGCTGATAATTATATTGCATCGTTGCTGATCTATCAGCTCCTCGTGTTCTCGTTTCCTGTGTTGTCGACTGTACCGGCTTTTTGTTATCAATTGCAGAAGATTCGTATATACTTAATACTATCTCGGAACTATGCTGAGGGGGTCGTCATGACTGGAATACTAGAACCTTAAACTCTACCATTTTTATGGCTAAAAGATATGATGATGTAACCTAATTGAATAAACATCCCAGTTTAAGCCTCAACATCTGCGGCTAAAGAGCAAGATATACTTTTCGGGACAAAATGCAAGAAATAATAGATACCAAGAATAAGACATAAACAAGACATCAAAATAACAAATAATTGACCTGAAGGCAAATGTTTGCAGAGAAGATGACCAGGGGAATAATGAAGGCCCATTTGGATTAAGGTAGCAGAATGAAAGAGGAGAAAGATATTACCGTGCTCATTCCCCGCCACCAATTGACTACTGGTTATGCGGAACTTCTCTATTGCTCCAGACATGCAACCAAATGTTCAAGTAAAAAGGATTGTCACGTCCTGTGTCACTGTGCCTCTATGATGGGTTTCAGCTATAGGAAAAAACAGTGCTGTCAGTGTCCTCCTCCCCAGTGCTGAACAGTACATCTCTGGCTCCCTCCCAACCACATACATATATACTCAGGTAAACATGAAACACATTTCAACAGCAAAAATAAAAACATAATTGTATAGATGACATGTTATGAAGCTTCTATAAGAAGATAACCTCAATATAACCGCATGTCATCCATTATGGTTTTCTGTTGCATGGGTTGTTTGTCTAGTGGGCAAATGGTGAGACCCACAGATGCAACCACAAGCGTAATACCTTTGTCAAGGGCCATGTTTGTCATTGGTAGCACAATTGGTTTATAAATATTGTTTATCAACTGTTCTTTTGTAGCAATACAAAATGATGGGTTTTTGAGTATTGGAGACACTGGCATTCTGACATGTTATTTCGATCTCTGTCGAGGTTGCCATCCTCTGTAAAAACGTTCCTTAAATGTTTTAACTCTGAAACCTGCTTCATGTGTTATGTACCATTGAGAGATCCTTTTATTGACCAGGTGTTCAGCTGAATTTCATAGACTCCGTTTTAAAGGTGTTTAGTTTCATGCGGTATTTTCGCAGGTTATATGAAGCAGGTGTGTGTGCCGCTGTAATTCAACTTAAAATGCGTATATTGTTGTATATTATGATCATAGGCAAATAGGAATTCGTTTAGTGTTGTGTGTTCTGCATTTGCTTTTCTGCCGAGGTGAATTCGTTTTTTGAATCTGCTTCATTACTACAATTAATAATATAAATAATAAGACCTATAAATCGAGTAAGGGGGGGGGGGCAGACTGGAGAGACAGCACAGATATACTCCAAACAACTGTATCCTCAGCCAGTCGCAAGAGTGTAAAAACATCACGACCAGACCGTTCCTTGATTTTATCAATCTGATATTTTCCCTGAATGACTCTTCTCCTTCTCCTCTCGATTGTTCCTTGCAAAATAATTTTACAAAGCGACTCGTGTTTTGTTACATATCAAAACCAAACAAACAACTGCCAAAATTGGTTCGTGAGCAAGTTTGTTTATTTTCTGCCCTACAAATATATTTCTCTTATAGCATTATAAATATTAACCAATCTTACACTTGTTTTCAAAAGTCTGAATAATTTTTTTCTCTGTCTGCATTGAGTATCCAACTTTCAGAGCCTTATACAAGTATACTTACCACTAGCGATCTGAATAGATAATTCTTTACTGTGATACTGATCTCATTTTTCTAAATTATATTCAGTCTTGCCCAAATCATCTCGAGTCTTAACTTAATCTCATTTCCAGAGCTGCCATCATCACATATTTGCAACTCGAGATATTTGAAGGTGGTAACTTCTTCACGTTTGTAACCATTTACCGGATATTCGTGGGATCTTGCTTGTATTCACTAGTCACCAATAACGTGATTTTATCAAAGCTAACGTCTTCCAACTTGGAGGTGAGCTCCTGAAGTTCAGATTCGGAACCAACCAAGAGATGGATACCCTCGGGATAGCGCAAGTTACAAAAGTAGTCTACCGCCAATAACTATTAATTTCTGGAGATGTTGTACTGCCTCCGGCATTATATATTCAAGATACATGATAAAAAGTACGGAGGAAAGAATGCAACCCTCACGCACTCCTATATTCGTCTTTTCTTGAATATCATTTTTTATTAAAACAACACTTCTTGCATCTTTATACAATGACTCAATGACTTCTATGATGTTTGTGCCGAAGTTATACTGTCTCAGTATCTGCCACATACCTTTGTGATATCAAATGTCTGTGTGAAGTTAATGAAATAGTGATACAAAACACGTAAGTGCTTTTCTATCAATATTTTGAGGTTAAAAAATGTTCTGTAGTACTTCTATTTTTACCGAAACCAGCCAATTTTTCTGCTAACATTTTCTCTGATTTAGCTTGCAGTTTGATAAGAATGATATTCAGCATCATCTTGTTAGATTGTACCTCTTAAACTCTAAGTGTATAGTTAATATTTTGATTGAAACAGGTGGAAGGAGAATTTAAATTGAAGAATATTGATCCCTATGCCTAACTGTTACCGATAAATGTTGACAAGTGTGTTCGAAAAGTGTGCCAAAGTCAGAGGTCAACCAATGGGGTCAATTGTGTTGTACATTTGACAACATTTCTGCATAGTGCGACTCAAACAAACAATATATAAGTAATACGCCTAAATACATTATCCTGTAATTTTTACTGCCGCAACAATATTGCATGTGTTGAATTTATTCATAACTATAATGAATTTAATTCAAAGCAATTTAAGTTGAACTGAAATTTAAAAAAAAAAAATAAACGACGTCCTTAGAAATCGAATTAGGATGACTAGCTTTTTATTGAATTATATACCAATTCATATTGTCTACCACCAGACCACATACTCCGATGACATGAAATTCTGTACTTGTGTATATTGTGTAATTCTCTACGCTAGATGTTCTTTGACTGCAACTTTCTAGTGTCACTATGAAACAGATGTGAAATGTTACGTTTTATAGAATCAAATACCAAAAGAAATAGCAGAAACAACAGCAGCCATCAAACTTCGTATGGATATACATCGTGAACGTTAATTGATACGCAGCAAAAACTCATATTTTTTTAATAATGCGTGAGATTTTAAGGGGAAATGTTGACATTATGCAAACTGCTGTGTGTCTTGATCACAGGGTTAAAGGTCAACCAATCATAATATTGGCCGCGTTTAGCTGGACACATGGTCATTAATTCTAAATTCTACTACGGCCACCGGCTTCTTCGTGCAATTTCCTTTACGTTTATCAATTTATGTTCATCTTCTGTACAAAAGGGTAAAATTAATACAACATAAGAAAAGCATAGAGGTGCTGAGTTAAGCAATTTATATATATATATATATATATATATATATATATATATATATATATATATATATATATATATATATATATATATATATATATATATATATATATATACGATTACAAGTCTTACTAAATGAAACGTGCACAACATTGCACGTCTTACTGAATGAGACTTACACAACATCATACGTTTTAATGAATTCGACACAACATTATACGTCTTACAGAATGAGACACAACATTAAACGTCTTACTGAATGAGACACAATATTACACGTCTTACTGAATGAGACACAACATTAAACGTCTTACTGAATGAGACACAACATTAAACGTCTTACTGAATGAGACTTGCACTAAATCCCAAGCTTTAATAAATGAAACTAGCACTACATTACAAGTTTCATGAATGAATCTTGAATATCTTACCAAATGACACACTAAATTACACGCTTGCATCACATTAAACACATTAATTAATGAAACTTGCACCACATCACACGTCTTAATGAATGAGAAATACACTACATCCCATGCCTTACAAATGCCACTTGTCACACATTACACGCCTTAATGGATTCGAATTTTTCTACATCACACAATCACTATCAACACAATCAAGAAAACAGGTACGAAAATATTACAAGACATGCACTACAATACACATCTTAATGCACGAGAGTTGCACTACAATACACATCTTAATGCACGAGAGTTGCACTATAATACACATCTTAATGCACGAGAGTTGCACTACAATACACATCTTACTGCACGAGAGTTGCACTACAATACACTTCTTACTGCGTACTGCACGGGAGTTGCACTACAACACGCATCTTACTGCACGCGAGTTGCACTACAATACACATCTTAATGCACGGGAGTTGCACTACAACACGCATCTTAATGCACGGGAGTTGCATTACAATACACATCTAACTGGTGTGCAAAGGGTCACCCATTGCTCTCGTGCGGACCCAGGGTTAACATGTTATCAACATCCTAAAAGCAACTTATCGTGGTGCACACTGGAAACAGAAATACGGTGGTTCTTGCCGTATTTCTGGCGAACGATTTTAGGCTCGTGTCCGTGGATGTTGATGCTGTAGATGGAATTTGAACTGCCTCCAGAGAGACAGGAAATATCTCCGAAACCTCTACACTATCACATGCAACATATGCATTGTCTTTGTTCTTTCCAACCTGGTCGGCTTAAAAAACAGAAACATCCGAGGGACGGCCCTAACATATGTCCCTAACATATGCGGGTAAGTACCACACCACACGTAAAAGTTAACACACGCAAGAGGGCAGCGCAGTGTACGTGAAATATCAAGATATACAAAAATAGGTAGGTGTGTTACCAAAATAAAACATAAAACAACTTAACAACGAGATACAGAGACAGGCGACGTTTCGACTATAAAGCCTTCATCAGGATAAACAAATGACCACAATAAAACAAATCTTACATGGAGACAAATATGGTTATAATGAGGAGGACTATAGCAGATAAGTAATGAGGGAAGAAAAGATGTAGAAGCATGACAGGTGAGAAAAACGTATGGGGAGAAGTTAGTAGTAAGTAGGGAGGAGAAAGCAGACTGAAGAAAGTGAGATGAACATAGGAAAAGATATGGTAGCAAGAAAATTAAAAGTACATTAAAAATACTCACCTCAAAAGTGGCAACAGAGAATGAATGCTACAGATAAGCAATCATGATGTAAGGGAAGAGCAAAATGAGATGGTACGAGAGATCAGGAGGGAGAGACAGAAAGGGGAGAGAGAAAGAAGCCAAAAAAAAGGCAGGAACAGAAGAGAAAGAGCGAATAGCAGGAAGATATTATGAGCAGATAATGGTGATATATGAGAATAAAATAGTGTACGTGAATCGATTCAGAGGCAACAGAGCTACAATAACCCAGCGCGAGTGTGCTGTCGTATGTGCGGTTCATGCTGGAGAACACACTGAAGCTGACAAGACCCATTACAATTGACCTCATTCAAAGTAGGAGTCATGACTCAAGAATTGAATACGCCAACTTGAACATGTACTCCTCTGTATGGAAGAGAGCTTTGAATACAGCGCACCATTGTACACAGGACAAGCACTGAACAAATGTCGGGGATCGCATTGTTCAATATGTCTGATCGACGGAGTGTTGAGACTCGGAAACTGGACACTGGTGACAACGTAGAGAGGGTGCAAGTCTATAGCGACACTGTAAACGTAACTCAATTCGACTGTCGGCCGTAGCCCAACACGACCCATACAGAGAGAATTGGGTTTCGTACCCAATGGCCCACTGCGAAGCCCCTCGCCCAAGATTCATATTTTACTTGTCTCTGAGTAATATACGTAATGGTGAAGAGTCAAAATACACAGACCGCTCTTGGCGATGAATTAGAAGATTGTGATACTTCCAGTGATGTTATACTCTAACGAAACATGGACTGGGTATAGACGTCATGTGATGAAACACAATCACTTTCAAAAAACGTGTCTCGCAAAAGTCATGAACATCAGATGGCAAGACAAGATTGCACATACCACTGTCCTTGACTTACACATTGACACTATCTTGATGCAGACACAGATTCGTTGGGCAGGTCATTTGGTGCGTATGCCAGACTATCGTCTGCCAAAGATACTTCTATATGGTGAGCTGGAGAAAGGTTAAACGGTCTCACGGTGGCTGAAAGAAGCACTACAAGGACTCGTTGAAGACATTGAATATATGACAAATGAAAAGAACTTGCACAAAATAGATCTACATGGTGCTCTACAGTCAAAATGTTCGCATCATCTTCTGAAAAGAGGAAAAATGTTGCAGCCCAACAGCGGAGAGTAACTAGAAAGTCACGGATATACCAAAATCCACCTACAGTGGTCATTCCATGTCCAAGAACAGGTACACCTCAAATAGAGCTCATTAGCCATCTACGAACTATTATGTATAGTCATAATTCTAGCTGAAATTTCAAAAGTAGATGTAAAAATGGTCATCATCACTTGTGATGGACGAACACACAGAAGGCTATCTCAAGCGGACGGGGGTGAGTTAATGAGAAATGCACAGGACAAACTCCAGACCGCCGACGTGTTTGGCAAAGCAGCGCCTCGTCTAGGAAGATGTGTCAACCCTAGTGTAATTAGACCGTCGCCGTTACCCAACACGGCTCATTCGGAAAAAAATATGTCTGGGACATAGGGACACAAAGGGTGGTAATGGACTGGTCTTCCTACACGAGAAAGCTCGCTGGCTGCGAAGCGCCTCATCAGAGGATAGACAAACAATGGGTGAACCAAGCAAAGTATCAGCTCACCGAGTCTCGTCTCGTCTCGTCTTATGTGCCCAATCTGATTAGAAGGCTCCTCCAAACTGCATTCATAACCGAGATAACCGAATATAGCCGAAGATAACCGAAAGGTGAAGCCTCCTGGGTATGACAGAAAATGTATAAACCTTCCCACTGCACATAAGAAGTAAAAGCTAACCGCTCATAATTCCTGGGGTTTCCAAACAAACAACATCTAGCTGCACGAGAGTTACACTACAATACACATCTTTCTGCACGGGATTTGCACTACACCACATATCTTATTACACGAAAGTTGCACTACAATACAAATCTTACATCACAGAAGTTGCACTAGAATACACATCTTACCACAGGGGAGTTGGACTACAACACACATCATACTGCACTAGAGTTACACTACAATACACATCTTACTGCACGAGCGAGACTTGCACTACAATACACAACTTTGTGGATGAAGCAAAACATATCTGACTGTGCGATATTTGTACTGACACACAACATCCTATTGTACAAGATTGATATGCTCTAAAATATACATCACAAGTATAGGAGACGTGTACTACAATACACAGTAAATAGTTAACTACTTGGACATCACTCTCTGACATAACGTAAACATCAACACTGATGTAAACAATGGAATAGCCAAAGTTAGTGCCAAAATAGGAAGACTGCAAAATAAAAACCTATGTCACAACGGGACACAACTCGACTATTCCTCATAAGCTGACTTCGTAAGATACTCAACATCCATTGGTGGGATAGAATACCAGACAGTGAAGTACTGCCAAAATCTAATTTTGTAAGCATATTCAAGTATATTCAAGCGACCGATAGCCACTGGTATAAGTAGTAGCTCTGCAACTGGGCAGGTCAGGGCACCCATTTGCCCCGACATAAAGTATTGTCAAAGGTAGCGGATATAAATGGATATCCCCCATATGGATGTGGAAAGCAACGGGAAACTACCACATTATTCTCCCAAGATGAAAGTCATGGCGACACACAGAAGTAAGCTTACAGTTAGTGATAATATTGCAATATGGAACGTCAGATTGTTAGCGCAGTGTGGTAAATTATACAACATCAAGCAAGAGATGGAAAGATGAACGTAAATATCTTAGGAATGAGTGAAATGAGATGGACTGGGGCAGGAGAGATACAGTCAGATAAATTTAAAGTCATATACTCAGGAGGACAAAAACACGAGAGGGGTGTATTATTAGAGGAGTATTATTATACACAGAAACAGGAAAATTATAAATTTTTTGGAATTACAAGACATATGCACCAAGAAGATCCGGTATGCTATGTTGCCTGTATGTTAGATTTCTTTGATGTTTTTCATTACTTCAATTTGGGCAACTTCAGCAACCATCATCCCGCACCATTACAGTGTACTTCCCATACTTGATATGGAACACTTCAAATTATGGAAAGGACGACAGTGTTCATCTTTGATCTTGATCACAATAAATAATTACGACAACTGATGTTAACAAATGATATTTCTTCTATTGTAAATTAATTTACTGATATTGCTATAAGATAGTGATCGGAATCCATGAGTAATTAGACGATGACATCGCCATTATTGAACATTCTTTACTCTCTGAAAGATGTTATCTACATTAATAACGTATCTGGAAGTGCGTGTATGACTTAATTATATGTTATATAACACACGTCTTGCTCCTAAATGAGAACATGTCTACACCTTGAAAACAAATCTGTAAGGTACACTAATCAGATGTTACAAGTACGCGTACGGACAGGTGTTGCACAATGACCCTTTAGATAACTTTATTATTCAGAACCTCCTGCTTGTATTTTTGTGCACAACATCAGTTTCAGGTCGATGATTCAGACTAACGATGGAGAAATATATTACTAAATATACACATAGTAGATATTATTTTCTTCACACTAAATGGAATGTTTATTTTGTATTTTAACGCAGAAACATGAAAAACGGTGAATGGTTACATGGCAATATCAGATCGGGTAATAGTTAAATTAACAGGAAAACCATTGGATATGAACATTGTACAGGTATATGCACCCTCATCAAACAGTTCTGAGGACATGGAAATTTTCTATGATGATCTACAAACCGTAATGAAACAGTGTAGAAATTATCAAGTAACTATAGTAATGGGGGAACTTTAACGCAAAAGTAGGTGCAACAGAAATAAAAGATGTGACATGAAGATTTGGTTTAGGAATTAAAAACGAAAGAGGTGATTTATTGATAGAGTGGGTACAGAAACAGTATTTAATAATAGGGAATACATGGTTCAAGCAACATCCAAGAAGGTTGTGTACATGGATTAGCCCAGGAGATAATACACGGAATCAAATTGATTTCATTTTAGTCTCTAAAAGACAGAGAAACATCATTAGATCTATGAAAACAGGGTCAGGTGCTGACTGCAACATATACTATTGGTGGGGAAATTTTGTATAAGATTAAAGAAGATCAAGAGATCATGAAGAAATATGAATTATATTTATCGCTATTGAAATCAGTTGCTGACGTTAAAAAAGATACAACATAATTGTAAAAAATAAATACAATGTCATTGCAAAGATTTAGAGTATTGAAGATCAATGGAACATGCTAAAACATTCGATAAACCAAACATCTAAAGAGATAATACCAAAAGTAAAACATACATCAAAACAAAAATGGGTGACTGAAGAAATATTAGTCTTGATAAGCACCAGAAGGAAAAATAAACACAAGACAGAGGAATATTAGAAAATACACAAGGAGATAAGAGAGAAATGCAAAATAGCAAAAGAAAGCTGGCTGAACAAGAAATGCACAGAAATAGAATCGCCTTACAACCAATATACAACATTATTATATAAGAATAGTGAGGTTATAACAGAAAAGAGAACTGGCAGGTATTAACAGAGAAGACTGGCAGGTATTAATAGGAAAAGATCACATAGTACAGAGATGGTCAGAATATATCAAAAAACTTTATGATGACAATAGATCTGAGATAAAGATAACGGCGAGGGTCAATTAATACTCACATCAGAAGTAATGGAGGCACTAACACATGAAATATGGCAAAGCCCCAGGTCCAGACAATATCACATTAGAAGAATTAGTAGCTTTAGGTGATTTTGGTGTTGAAATAATTACAAAATTGCTACATGACATATATAATAGTGGACACATACCCGATGACTTAATGAGGTCCATTTTCCTAATAAACCAGGGACAACCGAATGTGAAGAACACTGTACAATCAGTTTCATGAGCCAAATAACAAAAATACTTCTCAGAGTCATCTTGAACAGAGTGAGAAACAAAATAAAACCATAAATAGGTCCAGAACAATGTGGCTTTGTAGACGGCAAAGGTACCAAAAATTCTACATATATTTTGAGAACACTAATAGAGAGGTGTATAAAGGTAAAAACTTATCTGTACCTCTGTTTTATAGACTACACAAAAGCATTTTAAACATAGCGAAGTTATACACATGCTAGAGAATTTGAACATTGGCAGTAAGGAATTAAGAATCATCAAGAACATGTACTGGCAACAAACAGCAGCAATAAGAGTAGGAAATCAATTTGGCCCTTTTCTACAAATAAAACAAGGAGTCAGACAGGGATGTGTACTTTAACCAGACCTGTTCTCTTATACAGTGAAACATATTGCGTGCTATAGTAGATATCCCAGGAATATCAGTGGGAGGACATAACATAAATAATTTGAGATATGCGGATGGCACTGTTCTGAATACAAAAGGGGAGGAAGACTTTCAAGTTTTAATTAATGTAGTAGTCACAGAATATAAAGAGAAAGGCCTCTTCCTAAATAGAAAAAAACGGAAGTAATGGTTATTTCAAACAAACAAATAAACATACCTTGCAAGATCAAACTGAATGATACAGTATTAAAACAGGTCCACCAATTCAAATATTTAGGTACAACAATTACAACAGATGGAAGAAGTTCAACAGAAATAAGAAGCAGAATAGGACAAGTAAAAAGACATTCAGAAAAATGAAAAATATATTGTGTAAAATGACCTTGTCATTAGAGGTGAAGACGAGAGTTCTGCAGTGCTATATAACCGCTATACTAACATATGGGTGCGAGTCTTAGACAATAATCTTCTTTTTTTTTTGGCCACTTCATGAGACAGGCAGGTTTGGAGAACATAGTCACAACAGGAAAAAATTGAAGGCCACAGAGACAGAGGGCGACAACGTGAGAAAATATTAGACAGTTTGACAACATTGCACGGCACGTAAACAACAACGATCTTGATACATAATACTGTGGACAGAGAGCTGTGGAGAGCCATGACCGCCTACGCCGGCCGGCATGGCACCTGATGATGATGATGATTTTGTATGTAAACTGTAAATAATTGTCATAAATGTAGTATTGGAAAAGTAAGTTTGCTTCTGTCTCTGGCATATACAGGTGCATCTCAGAAGTCGTATATGAACGATATAGATAGCAACATAGATTTTCGCTACTCCCGTCCCTCCACTTTATTCTTAACATATATCTATATATTACATATTTGACATTGCTATTATAGTTTGATAACAATGACAAAAATGTGAAGGAAATATCGCATAACACGCGGTGACTTGAGAAGATCTAAGAGAGACATACCGTTTTTTTTAAAATTACACACTGAATGGATGGGAAAACTGTACATATACCATTTTATAGTTTGGTTTTGTGTGTATGTATTTTATGCATAGAAAATAAGACATTTTAAAAATATGTTGCTCACAGTCATGTGTTGCCGGTACCCGAAAGGGAAGTAAAGAATAGCAACACTACTTGTCTTCCATGCATGACGTAAGAGGTGACTAAGGGGGTACTGGGTAAAGAGGGGAACCATTTCACACGATAAATTGGGGCACTAACGAGGAGAAATACTGGCGGCACTGCTATCTTCCTGGCATGTCGTACAAGCTGACAAAGAAGGTTATGGTATTAGTTCGCTATTATATATAGAGTAAAAGTGATACAGAAGTCATTCTAAATCGGATGTGTCAGTTCAAAAGGCGCATATCTCGCAGCAAATCTGTAATGTACAACACAGCACATTCTGATCTCCTGATTTCCTGCTAATCTGCAGCCATATGAGTATTTTAAAATGTTTACGATATTATATACTCGTATATATATATATATGTATTTCTGTCTACCTGCCTTCTCTGATTACCATTGGTAAATTACTGGGAAGACATACATTGGCAGACTACGAAGAAACCGACATGCGAATCCAAGATTTTCCATGCAACTCTGGAACGTCCTAGATCGAATCATGGAGAACCATCATTGAACCAATAATTCAGTGGAAGCATGACATCGTTCATTCCAAGACATATATCCAGGAAAAGGGTAATAAAGTTTTGCTAATACTTGATAACACACATAATGATACACACAAATGACGTTTTGACCAAAAGGCTTTTATCAAGACAGACAATTGAAACAAAATTAAAACATATAACAGAAAGCGAACAGTAATAACATCGACGGTTACATTGATGTGAGTAGATTGGATTGATTGGAGGAGGCAAAATGACACTGGACAAGGAAAATACAAAAATGACAACAAACATGTGACACGAAACAAACAGAAACTATGGATCGACTAAAGTCATACATGAGACAGGCGCTCATTAATGCCGTCGGGTTTAAGAGTGCGATATTGATAAATGTAACGGTTCTCAAGCGCCATACGGGCCCGGTCGTAAGAGAAGCATGACTTAATGGCCGTAACCTGAATGTCCTAGGCGCCCCGATGGCCCGTGCCATTAAAGTGGACGTCAACAGGCGAACCCGAATTGTTTTTTTTATGTTGCACAGATGTTCGCAGAATCAGTCTGTGAGCCTCCTTGCAGTTTCACCTACATATGTTATGGCGCAACGCTTGCATATGATGGCATAGATGACGTTGCGGGACACACATGTGAAGCTCTTCTCAATGGTGAAGATGGCTTTAGGGAATGTGACAGACCGGATCTGGGTGACATAGGCACAAGTGTAGCATTTGCTGCGTTTGCATCTGATGGTGCCAAAACGATTAGGAACGTCAGGCTGGAGGTGATTCCGGACCAGTAGATCCATATTGAGCACCTGTCTCATGTATGACTTTAGTCGATCCATAGTTTCTGTTTGTTTCGTGTCACATGTTTGTTGTAATTTTTGTATTTTCTTTGTCCGGTGTCAATTCGCCTCTTCCGGTCAATAAAACTACTCATATCAATGTGACCGTCAATGTAATTACTGTTCGCTTTCTGTTATATGTGTTAATATTGTTTCAATTGTCTATCTTGATAAAAGCCTTTTGGTCGAAACGTCATTTGTGTGTGTCATTATGTGTGTTATCAAGTATTAGCAAAACTTTCTTACCCATTTCCTGGATCTATCTGTTGGATTTCAGTTTTGCGCAGTAAGTGCTATTTTTCATTCCTTATTCTTCTTCAGCGATCATTCTCAAACTCCTGTTGGATCTCCCTTGTAGCATGACCATGGTCCTACTAGATTTCATGGTCCTACTAGATTTAATAAATTGCATCTTCTTCTTCTTCTTCTTCTGCGCTCGTTCTCAAGCTCCTGCAAATTAGTAGGATGTAGTCCGGAGAACGGAATGCGTTGTGTCGTGGTTTACAGCATTACTGCGATATCTGCGCCTTTCGGCCTGACACATCAGACTTCAGCATTGCTTCGGGTCACTTACCCTATATGGGATGGGACAGCCAACTCCATTCCATAACCTCCTTATACGACATGCATGGAAGGTAAATGGTGTTGCTATTATTTGCTCCCCTTTCGGGCTCGAAAACACATGGGCGAATAAATTGCATTAGTCTGAATTTTATTAATAAGCCATATCAAAATATGAGCATGGTATAATACTCTTTTTTTTTGCCATTCTATAGTATACACGGGGCATCTCACAGGACCACAAATGTGGTATTTTTAAAAATCAAATCCATTAATTTCAATTGGAAATCTCTTGCTGTCAGGTCATGTCTGTGAACCTATGTTTATCCTAATAGCAATTCATCAATTATTTCTTTCTATTTTGCATTACATGCAAATGTGATAAATATCCCAGGTCTACGAAAATTGGGAATATGTCATTGCATTCTGGGAAATTAAAATTGCATGCGTGTTCATCAACTGGCCTCGTGTTTGCATGAAGAAAAAATGTTGTATTCATCTACAGGAATTCTTTCCAGGGCATATTGTAAAGGTATTCATGTATTTGTTATGTATGTGCAGCATTTCTTGAGGATTTAACATTGCTTATGATGATTTTGTAGATGGATTTACGCAACATCTATTTATACTTGCACATCAGCACACAATGCACTCTAAACAGATCTGTCCTCAACAATTCAGTAGAACTTAAGTTGTGTTTTTCTGCAAACCGATAAGTCAAATGTCATAGACTTTATTTGAGCTCCATCCAGTAAAATCTTGTCCATTTAAATGTTGCACTTGAATATCAGCACAATCAGATGCGTAATACTATACATCAAATTGTTACACACATTTAAGTAATACATTTTCCCTATGTAATAGCAATGGCATAATAATAAATGAACATTAACACGATTTGAAACAAAAGGCTAAAATAGTTACATGATAATGCAATTATTTTTGTGGAAAGTGTAAATCTTCGTTGCAATTAATTTCTCTTTTCCATGAATGAAGCATTGATTGCCGTTAAGAAATTAAAATTTCGGAAGATTGTTTATATCAAAACAAATTTCGTTTCCTGTTATTTAAACACATATTTTCCAAGTTTAAAACAATTTATAATTAATCTTTTTGCGAATTAAACAAATAATTTCAAGATTTAAAACAAATTATAATGAATATAGTTATAATTTATAATTATAATTTATACAATATTAAATATAATTAGCTGGACATTTGAGGAGTAATTCTATTTTCGCAAACCCCATATGAATTCAATTGATTCAAGCTATAACCGAGCCAATTTCTAGCCATATACATGCTTAATTTCGCGAAACCTATGCGTTACAGGAAAACATAGAGTTACGGAGTTGCTCCTTCATTATATACATATATATATTGTAAGTATAAAGAATACGAAAACACGAGAGAACACACAGCAACATAAGCACACACATGAATCCGTGAGAACACACAACACAACTAGAACACAACAGCATGAGCAGACACAGAAACATGCGTGAACACACAGCAACACAAGAAACAACAAGTTAAACACACACAACTAAGAGAGCACACAAAGTGGCAGTATAATTCATGAACACACACCCAGGAGATCCCACAGTATCCCAAAAAAAGGTAATATGAATACACACACGAACAAGGGAATCCATACATCACACAATAACACAACAATAAAAACGCACACAAATATCACGGCAACAAAGAAAACATAAAGCCTTTAAGACACACAAAAACATCAACAACACATAGCAATACGATATCACAACAGTTTGGTCACAGAAGAACACACACACAAAAACCCACACATGAAATGAAAAGCAGAGAAATACGAGAACATAACAACATCAGAGCATAGAAGAATATGCTGTCCAACAATACTAGAATTCGATAAAATGAACACACACAAGAACACTGACGCACACCGCAACAGCAGACCACAAGAACGACATCAACCACACACAAGAAGATTAAAGCAAGCACACAGCAATATGATATCACAACAACTTGCACAAGCACAGTACAATGAGAATACACAACAACACGATTATCGAGCAATATGGACACAAACAGAAACATACAATAACACAACATTACTAGAATACAACAACATGAATACACGCTAGAACATGAGAGAACGCAGCAACACTGGAACAAAAAGCATGAACATGAATGCAAACATTAGATATCACGATATTACTAGAACACGACGACGTGAACACACATAGAAAACGCATTATTACTATAATATAACAACATGAATACACGAGGCCATGAGAGAATACATATCATTACTAGAAAACAACATGAACTACACAAAAATATGGGATACCAGAGCAATACTAGAACAAGACGAGAACACAACATAAAAACACTCAACAAGCTATGTTGTTGTAAATATTCATTTCTTGAGATATATATCAAATCTATGCAACAATGCGATATTTTACCACAACCATAACTTATTCTTGTTGAATAGAATGTACAGGAGTATGAAAACACTTAGGGGCGGGCGTAGGTGATGAAGAAAAATTGTAATAATAAGAACTATCAGCAGCTATATTCTTAACCATGTTCTGACATACATGGGATAACTTTATGTCTGCACGGATTGTAGTTAAACAATATACAGAAAACGTATTGCAATGAGCGAAGACTATGATTGGTTAGTTTTCTGTGACATCTACCTAACATGTTGATTGGTTCGTATTAGGCCACGTAGTTTATGAAATATTTTTACTTGTTGATCTGAGAGACAGATGTTTCTCTAAGATGTAGATACGCATTTATTAGACACATTTGAACAGATTCTTTCTCAGATATCTTAGACATTTCTCAGTTCAGTGTGAAATATGAGGGCCAATATTTCTCTTTAGCTTACGAACACACTTGTCACCTAGATCTGACTCGAGAAAATAGAAATCTTGACGACACTTTGGGCTAACACTATTTTTCTATAAAATAGTTATTTCTGTAGTACTGTTCATCACTGCAAGAACAAGCTCCCAGAGTTATATAATACATTCTACTGAAACGCTGCTGCATTACTAAGGTATGTATATTCAATTGTTGATATCATTATCGCTTCAGTGTAAAATCACATATTTCTCCAGCCAACTACACAATGATTCGTCAAGAAATACAAAAATAGGTAGGTGTGTTGCCAAAATGAAACATAAAACAACTTAACAACGAGATACAGAGACAGACGACGTTTCGACTATAAAGCCTTCATCAGGACAAACAAATGACCACAATACAACAAGTCTTACATGGAGACAAATAGGGTTATAATGAGGACAATAGCAGATAGGTAATGAGGGAAGAAAAGATGTGGAAGCATGACAGGTGAGAAAAACGTATGGGGAGAAGTTAGTAGTAAGTAGGGAGGAGAAAGTAGACTGAAGAATGTGAGATGAACAAAGGAAAAGATATGGTAGCAAGTAAATTACATTAAAATAAAATAACAATACTCACCTCAAGAGTGGCAACAGAGAATGAATGCTACAGACAAGCAATCATGATGTAAGGGAAGAGCAAAATGAGATGGTACGAGGGATCAGGTGGGAGAGAGAAAAGAGGCCAAAAACGGCAGGAACAGAAGAGAATGAGCAAACAGCAGGAAGAGAATATGAGCAGATAATTGTGATATATGAGAATAAAATAGTAGTAAAATAACTGAACTGATGCAGCGACTAGTCTATGGTCCTCCCATGTGAATGAGCACACGCATAATGGCAATAAAGTAAAGAATGGACAGTGAAAGTCAGACTCCTATCAAGGGTCATGATAGCACGTATTTGTACAGGTTAGAAAAATAAAGACATGCCACAGTAATAGACGGAACCCGATGCGCCGAAGTGAAAAGAAAACACCCGCGAAAGGTGGAACAATGGAAAAGACAATATCCTAGTTTGGTCACAGCGCATACCAACTGATGAGAGTAAAGGGGCGTAAGTAAATAGCCATAGAGAAAGAAGACAGAGTATAAGACAAATGCAGAGGTTAAAAAAAAAAAAAAAAAAAAAAAGGACGTGGTGGATCGACGAAATCCCCTAGACGGAGATACGTCACGCAAGAAAGTGAAGTGAGGGTGGGAGGGAGCCCAGAGGACACAGGTAGGGTACAACAAGGGAGGGTATGGGACTATCACGGGGAAGCACGTCGTGAGATGGTATCAGGCTGATATAGCGAGACATAGGAAGAGGGTGCTGGAGATAAGGGCACTAGAGAAGATAGGGAATAAGGAGACAGGAAAAGAAGACCATAGCGGGAGGAGGCAGACCCGGAGTTACAGCCAAATCATGTGAGGAAGTGGAGGGTCGTAGCGTCGTAGGTGACAAAGTAAGGGTCATCTGTCCACAGTGTCGTAGTAAAAGGAGGTCGGTGTAGCAGAGGTTCCAATAAAATGTGACGGAAGATGGACCAAGGTCACAACCACAACGACAAGTACCTTGTAGGCCAGGTGTTGGGAAATGAGACCGGTCGCATAAACCGAAGATGATAAAGGGATGAGTTAGCCGCACGTCGCAACCCCTATGTGGGTATTGCTCGCACTTTACACTAGCTCATCTATGGGAACAACGATCAAAGGACAGAGACTCTGGCCACGATACACGATCCCTTGGTTTGGGGCATGCACCGTGGGGAGCGAAGTGTCCGATGAAACGAGGTTCGCATCTGTGTGAGACCAACCGTACGTTGCAACCCGTTTGGGGGCGTTGCCCGTACTGCACGCTGGCTCCATAAATATATATGGGGGAACCACTGCATCCGAGCCAGCCAAATCGTGTGAAGCAGGAAGCCTGTTGGCGCTGCAAAGTCTATTTATTAAAAAAAAAAAAAACCAACAACACATTTGTCAGTCATCAAACAGTCACCACATACCACATGCTACGTAACTGTATGGGTAGCCGCCCCAATGGATAAGAAAGTGGCCAGAAGAAATATGATAATAGGTACGTGGTGTCGCCCACGGGCCACAGAGAATGGCACAAGAGAAAGAGCGGACATAGCCCTAAGCAATGGAAATGGAGAAAGTAGACAGAGTATGACAAAGAATCTAAAGGAGAAGAGGAGGATGAAGCATGGGTGAAACAACCCGTAGAGAGAGAGTAGAGTGGGGTAGCGAGGGGATACAGATCAACCATCAAACCGACGTACCAAACCGCAACAGACCCACCCCGGATGAAGCTGCACCGGTCCCAGTCCCATGGCGTAACCCACCACCAACACACCAATCGCAACGTGACATGTCACCGTAGCCCCAAACCCTGGGTGGGGGCCCCGGCCGAGCCACCACAATAGAGAGCAACAGTAACAAGGAGATGAGCAGGAAGAAATAAGGGTAAGGTAAAGATTGTAGGAGCAGCAGGGAGGCAGAGCAGGGGGGGGGGCAAAAGGGGGGGGGGTTTAGAGATTATTGAAAGTATAACTGGTCATTGATGCCATGGGGCTTAAGAGTGCCAAGGTTGAGAATAAGGCGGTTCTCTAATGAGAAACGTTGCCGGTCACCAGAGTGGCAAGAGACCAGGCCAGTGACCTGAATGTCCTGTGCCCCCCGGTGAGAATTGCTGTTGAAGTGGAGGGCCACCGGAGAAGATCCACAGTTACGGATATCCCGTAAGTGTTCGGCAAACCTAGTGGCTAGGAATCTACCCGTCTCACCAATGTACATCAGGTTACAGCGTTTGCAAGTTATCACGTACACGACGTTACGGGAGACACAGGAAAAAGTGTGATGGATATGAAATACCGATTTAGGAAATCGGATAGAGGAGGTAAGGTAGACAAACGGGCACGTGAGGCACGGGCGGTGGCACGGAGAGGTACCAGTAGGAGGTGAGAGTGAACCAGAGAGTCCCGTAGGTTCCTATCTCGACGGAAAGCCACAAGAGGTGGTTGTGGAAACGCCTCTTTGGTAAGGCGATCAGATGAGAGGATAGAGACGTCCCGTAGGAGGATCTTGAGAGCTGGAATATTATGAGGGTGGAAAGTGAGGATCAGTTTAGGACGAGTTGACGGAAGCTGAGGAGTGCGTGATAAGGCATCAGCACGGGAGATAGGAAGGACACGACCAAGGGCAGAGAGAAGGACATCCTCCGGATAAGCACGTCGGCGGAAGAAGTCAAGCATATCATGGGCATGCTGTAGAGTCCTCCTGGCAAAGGCGACGGAGACGAAGAAGTTGAGAGAAGGGAAGGGAGTCACGGCATGAGCGAGGGTGAGAAGAGGAATATAGAAGGAAGCTGTGAGAGTCAGTCGGTTTATAATAGACCGAGGTAGAAAGCGAACCTGGACCAATAGAGACAGAGATGTCCAAGAACGTAGCAGAGGAAGCAGAGACGATGGAAGTGAATTTGATGGAGGGATGGAAGTTGCTAACGAATGAGATGAAGGCTGAAAGGTCTGCAACAGGCATGTCCGTGGACCCAAAGCCATCGTCAATGTAGCGGCGATAGAACTGGGGAATGGTACCCTGGAAGCTGGAGAACATAAGATGCTCAAGATGACCCATGAACAGACAAGCATAGCTATGACCCATTTTGGTGCCCATAGCAACACCGCTGATCTGGTTGAAGAAGGTGCCGTCGAACTCAAAGGAGTTCAAGGTGAGGACAAGTTCAGCCAAGCGGACCAGGATAGAGGTTGCAATGGAATGGTGTGGATGCCGATCAAGAAAGTACTGAATGGCGGTGAGGCCGTCGTTGTGAGGGATAGATGTGTATAGAGACACAACGTCAAGGAGGAAGAGATGATAAGTATGATGGGGGAGCAACTCAACCGATGCGAATGTGGTTAACGCATGGTTGGTGTCCTTAAGGTACGTCGGGAGAGAAGAGACAATAGGTTGAAAAATACCATCAAGGAATGCTGAGATATGCTCAGTGGGGCAGGAGCATGCAGACACAATAGGTCTTCCAGGGTGAAGATCCTTATGGATTTTAGGCAGAAGATAAAGGGCAGGTTTCCCAAGGTTGGTCTTGGAGATAAGGAGAGAGACAGCAGAAGGCGGAAGGAGGTTATGGCGGATGAGCCGTTTGACAGTGCAACCAACTGTGAGGTTATGATCAGGAATAGGGTCCGAAGGAAGAGGCTCATAGAAGGTAACATCTTCAAGTTGGCGAGAGGCTTCCTGAATGTAAAGGTCACGGTGCCACACAACGACCGCGCCGTCTTTGTCAGCAGGTTTGATGACAATGTCACGGCGAGAGCGGAGGTTGGAGAGCGCCTCAGTCTCCGAAGGAGAGCGATTAGAGTGACGCAACGGTGGAGGGCGGAGACAAGCAATAGCACGACCAGTGTTCTGGATGTAAAGGTCTAGTGTGCGGGTGAGATTAGAAGAAGGAGGTGTCCAGTCATGCTTCCGGTGGCGAAAGGATGAAAAAGGGTCATCAGCGTCAGATAATGAACACCATCTTTATTCCAATGTTTTGTTACCAGTGGCAGACATGGCCCATGCCACAAACACTCATGAGAAAGATTACAACATGTGAGATGAAATGCATGAGAAAGGCTATAAACGTCACCAGAATCGATCGAATGAGAAATGAAGACCTCATAAAGATAGTAAAGGCCGTACCATGCAAACGTTACCTAGTTCGGACACCTTATGTGAATGGAACTACCAGAACCAGCCATCTAGGCATACAACAGCAGAAAGAACAGATATAATGCAATAGTAAGAGACCAAGAACAAGATGGGAAGATTCAGAGAGATTGTCAAAAACCAGGCTAACTATGGCAAACGCAATACAGCTGACCAAAAACAGAAAACTTCAACTCGCCAACCACGCACAACAGCATTTGTGGAAAAGACAATAAATATATTGATTGCTACAATCATTACCTTACAAATGACCATATACTCCTTGATGCTACACTATCACACCTAACAGATGACGTTATACTCATTGATTCTACTATAATTTATCAACAAATGAAAATACAATATATTGCCACAAGCATTAGTAAACAAGTGAATTAGAATCACGGATGCTAAAACATTGCTAAACAAATAACAATATATTCACGTTTTGCTATAATCATTGATCAAACAGTAACATTGCAATGCACGCATTATTATTAATGATGGAATCGTACTATTAGTCCTAATGTCCCACTTAATTGATATTGAACCCTTTTTTATGAGAAACAATAAGTATTAACTTAATTGTAGTAATTGTATGTGTTCCTGCGCATTTAACATTTGTCCTATCCTTCACATGATATATCATGTGACATCTGTCCAAACTTCCACTTGTAGTCCGGTCATCTAGTTGTTGTTAAAAGATATCAATTATATATCCAGTTCCAAACGTTTCGATCTGAAAGACATTTCCTGCCTTAACTTGGGAATGAATTCAGGACCACGCATATGCGAAGCCAGTGCGCTAACACATCCCCTATCGAGTAGTATTACTACTCGAAAGAAAGTCGGACAATCTAAGGGAATGCGTATCCATCCGGTACCATGTGCCACACCTTCTGATGAGCACTGACTTTGTATTACTTCCACAGCACGCCCCACGACTTTTCTCTCTTTAGCCTATTACCGTTCGTACTCCGTATTTTAGTATGCAGTGTGCATTCGTTGTCAGCTCTGATTTTATAGGCTCTTGCTCAGCACACTTGTAATCTACATTCAATAGTTTAATGTCAGGTAAGAATCACATTCCTTGTACTGACATGTGCCTATTGCACACAATAATGATACGCATTGCCTAATTCTCAATCGTATCCAATCTTTCAGTTTGCATCTGGCTGAGTCATAATTGCAGATGCATATTCTATTATAGAAATAACCAATCCTTGGTAGAGACGAAATAGTACCCTCTTTCATTTTGTGAATGAATCACATGTTGGTTGACTTGCGTGGGCGTATTGTACTCTGCCAATAGTAAATAATGATGGTCTTTTGCGTCTTTACAGACGGTCAGAAAACAATCCAGTGTTAAATTTCAAATGGACTATTAAGTCCTCAAAGCTTCACATATGATTGTTTGTCGGAGCAGGCAGGTGTTATGTAGAAAATACCTTGTCCATTTGCAAGTATACCAGTTTTTTGGCTACGTTGGTCTTGTAATTATGGATTTGTTCACTAGGATGATAACTGGACAATGATCACTGCCACCAAGTTGTTCGCCTATTGTTCTTTCCATTATTCCAGCCAGTTTTGGGGTGCAAAATGCCAGGTCTGTGTTTGTGGTGTTACGCCATCTTCTTGAGTAGAAAGTTGGAACATCCTGTGGATTATTCAGAAGGATTAGATTGTTATCATTTTTGCAACATCCTATCGCGATGCGATCAACAATCATTCACCTGGGGATAGACAATATACAATAGAAAATGACTTGCACTTGGGATTTTGATTAAAGTGAGGAGTTGTGCAAAGCGTTGACCTCACTCTCTTGTTGGACGTCATTTGAAACCAGTGGCATGACGAATCGAGACGACTGGAAGTCAAGCACGATGTAGTGGATGACCATGGCTTTCTAAGTGTCTCACCATGCCCGATGCGATCCACCACACTGCGTTGCTGGCGTTCGCCTACATTATCCGGTGGGCCGATAATCTATAGGACCTCATACGCGTAAATTCGACGAATATCAGATACAACGTGTAGTGGTTAGGCAGGACCGGTATGCTTTTTTAGATAGTCTCAGCATGACATCACCTACTTTATGGCTACCTAACAGGCTGTCAATCGAGCGTAGAACCAAAACACACCTCAGGCAGTCCACTGGTGCTGTGTTCGCACGACACATTAGGCCTACTTTTGCTACATAGCGAGTGACTCAATGTCTTGGTATGTAAGTAGGTAGTTAATGAGTTTATTTCTCTTTTGAAGAGGCGCGCCCTTTCAAATAGCGGACCTACCTACCTACACAATGTGTTGTTGATACTGAAGTAAATAAGCACATAAACTTCAAAATTATTATATAGAATTACTCTTTTATAATCGAATAGATATATCCATTTGTAATGGATATATGTATTGAAAGTATGAAAGTAATACTAAGCAATTATCTGCCAGCAAATTTACATCTTTATAATGCGTTTTTGAAAAATAACCAGTCAAACAAGATATACCAGCTATCATTGGTATTCAGATCACTGTTCTATCTTGACACACCAGATAGAGCACTTGTATTTCAAAATAATGTTTTCTCTTTACACACTAGATAGAACAATTATGTTTCATAACTGTGTTCATATATAAACACGTTCCATGTGAATGACAGATGAAAACATAATAAGAATGTGTTCTCATTACAGATGCGTTCTATTCACGTAGCCTTGTGTTTGGTGGCTGTTGCTGTATCTTTGACTGAATCTTTACCTAAAGAACGTAGCGGCGATTGTGGTTGTAAATCAGGCCGTGGTTCCGGGGGACTTGATATTCTGGGCGGAACTGTTAGTGGACTTACCAGTATTGTTGCAGACATCGGTACCACTGTCGTTGGCGTCGTTGATGGACTTGTGGAAGAAGTGACATGCGTAATAGGCGGCGCTGTGTACGTAGTTGGTAGTATTACAGAAGCCTTATTAATTGGTCTCGCTGGCGCTGTAAACGTTGTAGGTGGACTGTTGCTTGTTGCGGGTGGTGTAGCAGAAACGTTGGTAGCACAACTTGTAGCCACATTGGGAGTAGCGTTAAACTTTGCTTTAACATCCGTGCTCTTTGTACTTAATGGACTCCTTAGAGTTGTACACACCATTCTGGCTGGAAAATTCAGCGTTTTATTTGCTATCCTAGGAACTGTATATGAAGCGGTTGAGTTACTAAAAATATTAGCCATTGCGGAATTTGTACAATTAATTAGCGTAGTGGATTGTGCTATTTCACATGTTATAGTAAGCTTCATCGCTGCAGAGGGATCATGTGGTTGTAGACGTCACCATGAATAATGTTGGCCAGTGTGATGGAAACAAGGTAAGTTACTGAGTGTTGGCAAGTATTGTATTTGAAACAGTTTTTTTTGTTTTGTCTGAAGTGTATTCCCATAGGCGTCTCAGTTACAGGACGCCATAAATACACATTGTGTGCATCATATGATCAATCGAGTCGGTTTTTTTCAGTGTATGCAAACAAATGTCTGAAAATACGCGGATAGTATGAAAAACATTGTCTATGATTTCTCATCATCATCAGACCAAATTATTATATTGCAGATTATGTAGCTGCATCGAGTTTGCAAAGACCCCCACCCAGTCTGAGAAAATAATAGATAAAACGAGCCTCACGTGATAACGTTAAATTGACATATATATTAAAGCGATTTCTTAAACATTTTTCTGTCCTGTCAGGTTATATCCGTTTATGACTTTAACGACCGTGTATGCAACATAAAACATGGCGTAAATATGGTGACATAATTAATTTCAGTTTTATAGCCTGGATGCAAAAAATTCAAAATGTTAATGGTGTGTAGTTACATCATCAGTTAATGTCGATTATTAAAGAAAAGACATACATGTAATCACGTTGTAAAGAGTCGAAGATCGCACAATGAAATACTACAATGTAGAATAAACCACAGTAAAAGAAATTACAACATTCTAATAAGACTTTAATTTCTATATATAAAATAAGACGGGGGGCGCAATCTGTACCGCCATGCTCTGGCTAACCTAGAGCTAGCAGATAACCAAGATAACAAAAGTATCCCCTCGTGGTGCAACCAGGAAACAAAAATACAACTGCTCTTGTTGATTCTGACTAAACCTTTTGGTGGATCGTGTCCGTGAATGTGGAGGCAGCAGATGGAAAGAGGATTGACTGCAAAAGAGACAGGCATTATCACTGACATCACTGCACTAACACATGCAGTGGCACTGTCGATACACAGTGTCGCTAGCCAGTCTGCTCCGAGCATTGGAGGGGCGGCTAATGGAAACGACAAAAAAAAGGAGAGACGAAAAGACAACATACTGAGTACAATGAAAAGGCAGCACAGCGCCAGGGAGCAGCGCTAAGTGCAAATAGAAAAGGAAAAACGTTCCAAGGAAATCGGAACTACAAGTTCTGTTAGATCGAGACATGCTTCTAGTTACCGATGCTCATTACGTGCAAAGACCCAGACGCAATCGGACGCCTTGCATAGAAAACAGTCCTGGTCCAACTCTAATTATGTTGAGCGGAAATATGATCGTGGAGAAAAATGGTTCTCTACCCAATGAACAGAACTAGAAAATGCAAGCCACATCGCCAAAGACAGAGAGAGGTTCAGAGAGTTCATTAGGAAGACATCGTTCTGGAAGGTATACGTCACATGACACACCCAATGAGCTCAGGCACAAACAACACAACAAAGGCAGATCTGACCCAACTCTACTGTCCAGCTTTCCTATACCGGAAACATGCTCGCAGTGAGAAAGGATTCAATATCCGACGGGCTCAGGCACAAATGGGACAAGGTCGTTTAGCTCGAAAACACACTTTGCTTCCATGCGCGTGGTGAGACTCGCACTTGGACGAGGGGATCACGATGTCGGTGAACAAAACCTTGGCTAAGATGACAAGAGAGCCCGAATCCCGCATCTGTCTAGTTCTTCCTTAACCGGAACCAGATTCGCTGATTAGAAAAGGTTCAGTACCCGATGGGCACAGGCACAGAACGTCTAATTACACGAGGAAATTCACTGACGGTGGAACACCTCGTGCGAAATAGAAGTGAACGACAATCATCTCGGCGAAGAGTCATTACATAACTGCGCGCCTGTCGACAGATAGACAGGCAGTAACAGGCTAGGAAAGCCAATACCCGAATTAAACGTATGAGGAAAACAAATATGCAGGACCTCGGATATCCAGGGTACAAAGTGAGCCAACCGAAGTATAAATAGCACAGTTTAACAGTGGAACTAGCAGTGCATTGAACTTCACGCCCCTCAGCAGATATCATTCCATTTATTCGTTGTGTTTATAAGAGAGCGAACGCAGAAGAAGATGAAGAAGAATAGAGTAAGACACATGTGTAGATAAGATATATAATAGATATGCATGCATGTCCTTAAGAATCGTTGTTTCAATAGTTAAAAGACAAAAACCTGCATAGTTTAGATATTTCAGAGACAATTCTCTCCTGTCATATACAGTCCCGCAGGGAACAATCAAATATGGAAAGAGGAGAGGAAGATAAACAAACTCTAAATAGACAACATTGAAGGTAGAAACGCAAGTATGGATGTTTTAACAAATAATACAGTTGGCGAGTTCTTTAAAACAAGTGTGGGAGTTGGTCAAGGGTGCAAAGTGTCACATTTCAATAAATACTAAGTCATGTTGTAGTTTTTGTAGTTCATGTTCACTTTCTGCTAAAAGAACAGTGCCATCTGCATATTATTATCTTTTAATAATATGTTTATTATTTGGTTATTTACTATTTTCCCATTGATCTTTAGTCCTGTCATTTCTTCTATATGTTTAAAGATATTATATGTTCATATATTAAATAGCTTGGGTGATAAAATATATCCTTGTCTTACCCCTCATCTTATGTCTATTCATGGTGAGTATCTGTTTTCACACCTTCTTGATGCAGTCTGTTCCCGATATATATTTCTAATTAGTCTTACGTCTTTTCCATCTATGTCTATTTCTTGAAGACATTCGATTCATTTTTCTTGCTGAACTCTGTCAACGGCTTTCCTGTAGTCTATGAAGAACATATAGATACTGTTTTGAACTTCTATATATTTATCTATTAATAGTCGGATACTAAGTATAGCTCCTCTGGTTCCTTTGTTTCCCTAAAATCAAATTATTCGTCACCAACCTCAGTGTCTATCTTGTTTTTAATTATTTCATGTATTAACTTGAGTAGTATTTTGTTTAATTGACACATCAAACTTATTGCTCTATATTCTGTATAGTCCACATCCCTGTGCTTCTTAGGAAATGGTATTGATATTGATGATTTCAGGTCTATAGAAACGTGTCCTGTTTCATATATGTTATTGCACAGTTCTTTGATAGTTTCTACACCAAATCCATCAACGGTTTTTATTATGTCTGCTGTTAAGTTTTCGGCGACTGCGACTTTTCCACATTTCTTATTTCGTTTTCAACTTCTGCTTTCAGTATTGCTTGTCCATCATTGTTGCGTATTGTAGGTTTTATGTTCTGTTGTCATCAAGCAGTTCTGTCACATAATCTACCCACCTTGTAAATACTTCTGTTTTATCAAAAATAATTTTTCCACTTAATCTTTAATGCAAGCATCTCTCTTTGTAGGATTTTTCTTATATCGGATCTTACTTATCTCCATATGCGTTTCTTTTGTCTCATGTTGTACTGGCATCTCCTCTATTTCTCTGCATTTTGTTTCTAGCCATTGATTTGTTTGCTATTCTATGCATGTTACGTATCTCATAGCTTATACATATATGTATCTCATGCATATCTCATAGTATATGTATGTAGGTAAAAACGTAAAGTGACCCATAGCATTTATTCATGCCGTAAGGGTGTGAGATGTTAGCGATCTCACATTTCAGAGGCTCTCCTCTCCCTCGCCATCTTCACTTCCCGGATTAATTTTGGTACCGATCTAGGTAGACCTGGGAGCCGTTGCGATCTGAAAACATTTCCGCCTCAACTGGGGAATGACCACGCATATGCGAAGCCAGTTCGCTAACCACTGCGCTACGCGGCTCCCAATGTATGTATCCATATGTATGTATAATTGCATCAAAAACCTTGCCAAAAACAATACTATAGGGAACAGCTGAAGGAGGATGAAGTAGATGAGGGCAGATAATATAAAGGACTGCATAGGTCTGGATTATTTCTCACTCATCCACATCAGAAAAGATAGAAATCGGTAGAGTTAGATTTCGATGGAGAACTCTGTGTGTTGATGCATCCAATGTCGTACATCTACGATTCTGTTTCGTTTTTGCGTTTATCGATATGGATATTACGTTTGTTCACATACAAACAATTACATCACTAACTATTTTTTTATAGACAGTAGATCTAGATACGCTTGAACACATCAAAAATTACGGATATAACTCCTATTTATTTCCCTTTTGCTATCATTTCTTTTCTAATGTTAAGTTATTTTCCATTACGGATACCATTGCCCAAGTCTCACTACCGTATGTTAACACTGGGAAAATATAGCATCCTAATAGTTGTGATTTAATTTTTCTTTATTCCCGTCGTAAAAGATTATTCTTGTGCATGATCACTATTATTCTCTTTCTGATAGAATACCTAGAAATATATTCGAAATAACATTTCAGGCGAAGACATTCGATCCCCGCCATTCGATTCGATCATGATTAATGTGCCTGTTCCATACAATATTCTATGTTGAATTCGTAACAATTTATATCGTTAATTAGAAATTAATATCTAACTGCAACTATCCAAGCGTGACACGAATAGTTAATGTTTGATCAAAGAAATGTACTCAATATTAAGAATCATTCAATAACGTACTTCCACGAAACACTCGTTTATTTGTATTCAGTTAGATATTTCTGGATAGAATAATGACATAGATAATTACATAAACTCTAGACGTAGCACATATCTAGAGTATTACATGCACGTCGATAATGTACCGGAGTAACTTGAGAAATATTTATTGAAATGCATAAAATATAGTTTGTTGGTAGACTATAAAAGATTAAATTCACTCTATGATAAATCAGGTCCATTCCAACAGTATACGACAGTACGTGTTGGTTATATCAGGACGTGAAATCAGGATACATATTATTTCTAGAACGTAATCTACATTATGGATGGCCAGATTTCCTAAGATTATGAATGACTTGACCTAATGTAGCAAATGACATGTCTAAATACTCTGAAATGTGTCTTGGTCGTCTTTGTCTTCTATTCCCCTGTTACAAGCAATCCTGACTTCCTTTGCAAGATTATTCATTTTGTTAGTTTACTTATATAGTCAAAAGACTTCAACTTTCTTGCGTAAATATTGTTTACAAGCCAACCATTTTTCCCCTTTGAATGGTGTTAACACTTCTTGCTGGTCATGTTCACTGTCCATATCACGACAAAAGACATACACATCAAACCGTCAAAACTTCCCGAGTCATTCTTTTATCATAGTTCCGTACTACTTACTCTTCTATGTATATGATGAACATAAACAATAGCAAGTAAGACTGTCATGTAATATAATACGTTATTTTTACGACTGGATATGTCAGGATCACTATGTAACAAGTGATGTATAAAGTTGTGTATCAATTACTGCTTTTGTGTCTAGTACCTTCTGTATTAGAGGCCTTAGAAATGAAGTGCTATAGAAAATTCATAAGAATATCATGTACATCAAGAAAGACCAACCAAGATGTGCTAAGAAAAATCAACGTTCACGAAGGTTTGCTTTTAAACCCCATACTAAGAACGAAGTTAGTTGTTTTCGGCCATGTGAAGAGACACGATGGCATGGAAAAAGTGTTGTTGGAGGGGGTGATAGAAGGCAGTAGAGGCAGACCAAGACTTCGTTGGACAATTGCAATTCAGAAATGAAATGCATGTACATGACAGCTTGCCAGAGACCGCGGGATATTTAGGAAATTCATAAGGAAGACTGCGTTGTGAAAAGAATACGTCACATGACAACAACCTTCTGTAAAGATACCAGTACACGAAACGTGGACAATGAAAATCTCGAATCATTCGGGCTATCTGCAAATAGGGAAGTGGAACAAACATCTTAAAAATGGTTTGTTCTAACTCTAACTGATGTATACAAATGTTCTATGTATAAACTTTGTGTATGACGTACTGCCTCCGACATTATAGCTAATGGCTAATATGAATTCCATAATTTTAAGATGACTCATATCACTAATCCCTGAATACTCATTATCTGTCACACAAAGTACAACCATATTGACCAATTAAATTTGCATGGAGTGTCAACTGAGTCATTACAAAGGATTGAGACAGTATGTCTTCTATTGCGATCGGTCAAGCGTTTTGTATATAATGTGTTGAGTAAATAGTGAGAATTTGTTGACGTGATTAATAACATGTTTTCTTTCTTGATTTTCAGAAAGTTTCACAATGAGCAAGTTGTCTGGCTGTCTTCTGATTTTTAACACAGTGACTAATTATATCTATTTCGTCACCGATACATCAAGAAACATGTCAACATCTAGAAAAGAATAAAGATAATATAAGAGAACAATTGAATTTTCATTTTATTTCCAAATGTGTAGTTTGCTGTTTTATTTAGAAGTGAGTATGGTCTTTGTGTACTGCTTGGTTGGTTGGTTGCTGATCCAGCGGTCCATGGGCTCATGCCCTTTGACCTAATGCCATTAAATGTCATTATATTGCTGGGAAGTCTGTGGATTTTCGGCCCACCCTGGGACAGAGCCAGAGAATAACCATAAAATATTTCAACAACAAAACAAAATCATTAACTGTATAGATGAAATGCCATGAAGCTCTATAAGAAGATAACCTCAATATAACGGCATGTCATCCACTAAGGTTTTCTGTTGCATGGATGGTATGTCTAGTGGGCCATCGGTGAGACCCACAGACGCAACCACATGCGTAAATGCTTGGTTAATATTAAGAAATAAATATCCGTTGTTTGATAGACATATGCAAGGGAAAAAATCAAATATGGAGGTGGGGGGGGCACATATTTCCGTAATGAACCATGTGCTGTTTTATTCTTTTCTTTAATATCTAATTTCGCATAAAGTAAGCTTTTTCTTTTGCCTTCTAGTTGTTCTCCACTCCTGACTGTGATGACACAGTGTTGGTATAAAGATTGAATTTATTATTTGTCTTTTGGTTTTTCATGGGATTAATGTCAATAAGGTGACGAAATTTGGTAATTCTCGAAATGCCCCCCCCCCCCCCCCGCTCTTGAACAATAAGATTTCACAATTATGAGTAATGTGACCAAGTTTGGACACCTGGCTATAGATAACACTTCCCGCACCTCGACATAAATTAGTTCGTGGGACGAGGTATAACATGTAATAATTGACTTTGCCGGAGCATACTTAAGTGATTAGGCCAGAGGACTACGTCAGAAATCTTGGCACGCAAGAACGATCCATGCTTTTCATTGACTTAAGACTCAATGTACACTTTTGTTGAAGAATCACAAACTCGGATTAGTCAAATACACAGAAATGAGTGACGCAGTACGTTATATCTGAAGCAGGCTCTCTATTTAAAGTCAGCTGTAAGAGTAATTTATTTTAGTTTTTGTAATCCACTTTGAGCAATGTGGACAAACGCATAGGTATTCACCCAGTACATGATGAACAGTATGTTTGATTCACTGGCTCTCATATATGTTCACCCAACAAATGATGAACAGTATGTATGATTCCATAGCTCTCATATGTGCTCATCCAACAAATGATGAACAGTATGTATGATTCTGTAGCTCTCATATGTGCTCATCCTGCAAATGATGAACAGTATCTAAGATTCTGTAGCTCTTATATGTGCTCATCCTGCAAATGATGAACAGTATGTAAGATTCTGTAGCTCTTATATGTGCTCATCTTGCAAATGATGAACAGTATGTAAGATTCTGTAGCTCTCATATGTGCTCATCCTGCAAATGATGAACAGTATGTAAGATTCTGTAGCTCTTATATGTGCTCATCTTGCAAATGATGAACAGTATGTAAGATTCTGTAGCTCTCATATGTGCTCATCCTGCAAATGATGAACAGTATGTAAGATTCTGTAGCTCTTATATGTGCTCATCCTGCAAATGATGAACAGTATGTAAGATTCTGTAGCTCTCATATGTGCTCATCCTGCAAATGATGAACAGTATGTAAGATTCTGTAGCTCTTATATGTGCTCATCTTGCAAATGATGAACAGTATGTAAGATTCTGTAGCTCTCATATGTGCTCATCCTGCAAATGATGAACAGTATGTAAGATTCTGTAGCTCTTATATGTGCTCATCCTGCAAATGATGAACAGTATGTAAGATTCTGTAGCTCTTATATGTGCTCATCCAACAAATGATGAACAGTTTCTATAATTCCATAGCTCTCATATGTGCTCACCCAGCACCTTGAACAGTGCATGATCCCATAGCTTGTTGACTACACACATTTTTCAATCATTCGTCCCTCTATCAACCATTTCTGCTCTAACCAGAATAATTCAAAATCTGCTTGTTGCAACTTAAATTTCAGTCTTATTTCAATAGTCTCATTTTAATCATTGCCTCTGAAGCGAATGTTTTTACTGCTGTATAGCACACATTTTGTGCAGTTTGTGATATGCTATCAAGCATGATTATTCTTCTTCAGTGTCCATTCTCAATCTACCACTGGATCTCTCTTGTAACAGAACCATTGTCTGTCGATATTTTCAGCAGTATGTAGGCTAAAGAACGTCGTACTACTAGATCATTATCGATATCGCTCTTTCTTCCCTGCGGCTATTTCTGTAGTCCTCTTGTTTCCTGTGGTGTGACAATCTGGCATGTTGGTATTTTATTGACGCTACTGCCTCACTAGCTTTCATTGTCCATTGACCCTGACCCACCAGTGTGACTGTTGGTCTCAAACTAGCCAGTTCTCAACGTATCAGATAAGTTGTTTTCGTCTTCCTTTTTTACATATTATCACCTATATTTTATTCTCACTTGCATACATCATTGTATTATCACTGTATTTTCTTCCCACCATTATCTACTCCTACTTATAGTTTCTCTCCACTGCCCATATCTGCTCGGTCGTTTCTTTCTTTTCTCCTTTTTTTCTCTTTTTTCTTTTTCATCTCCATCTCTCTCTCTCTCTCATCTGATCTCTCGTACCATCCTCTTTTGCGTTTCCATCACGACTGTATGCTAATACTCATTGCCTGTTGCCATTTTTAAGGTAATTATCTTAATTTATCCTCATTTATCTTATTTTACTTGCTACTACACCTTAACTATTTTCACTCCTTATCTCCTTCTGTGCACTTTCCCCTCCTCACTTCTTCTCCCCATACTCTCTTCCTCCCTGCTAGGCTGCTCTATCTCTGCTTCCTCTGCTATCTATTCGTTATACTCATTGCGTGTTGCCACTTTTGAGATAAGTATCTTAATTTAACCTTATCTATTTTACTTGCTACCACACCTTATCCATTTTCGCTCCTCACCTCCTTCCGTGCACTTTCTCTCCTCACTTCTTCTCCCCATACTCTCTTCCTCCCCAATATGCCGATCCCTATTTACTTCCTCCACTATCTATTCACTATCTCTCCTCCTCTTTCCTCCCTATCAACCACGTTTGTTTCCATGTAAGATTCGTTGTACCGTTGTCTTTCGTTTGTCATGATGAAGGCTTAATAGTCGAAACGTCGTCTGTCCCTGTATCTCGTTGTTAGGTTGTGTTATGTTTTATTTTGGTAACACATCTACCTATTTTTGTTTATCTTGACATTTGCCCGGTGTTTCTCCAGCCACCTGCTTCCTGTTCAGGGCTGTTACCCAACACTGGAACATTTATCCCTTAAAGAATGGAAATGTGTTTATCGCCGTTTTATTTAGATCAATGGCCCGACACATCCGTCTTCTGTGGAAGGAATGAATTTTCAAAATGGTTGTGCAAGTGACAACTGTGACAGAATAATAGGAGTAAAAGGAATTGTACCGATCGATTATTTTACAGAATAGACAGGGTGCAGATTATCCGCACTCAAACAAAGACCCGAGAACACAGAGACATGATGTGATTTGTGTGTGGATGTTTTTTGAAGGGTTATATCTTTGATGATGACTATGTCTGCTTTTTCATAACTGCAAACTCCCGCATGTCTCAGACAATGTTTCCACTGGAGTCTTCACAGATTAGAATAAGCAGTGTACTCTATCCACCTATGTCGGAGCTACCCATTTTTGATCTGTCCTTACAACAACACCCATTGTTGTTGTACGAAAAATCCAATTTAGTGCCGCCGTAACTGATTTTAGACTTAAATTGTGCAACAACTATTTACGTTTCTCAGCAGTAAGTTGGGAATGCAATGCAGATTGGATCGTGAAGAACGTCTGGAGAAAACTCTTATATGAAGAATAAAAACCTGAGAAAATAATAATCAAGATGGAAATTCCATGTATGCATGACTGTGTAGTAGGTTTTCTCAGTATGATGCAAGTCATCGAAATGCCACTCCTTAAATGGTTGTTCTTCGAAATTCCACAACTCGACATTATATTTTGATTGGTGTCGCCTGATGTGATGACGTCTCTGCATCATAGTGATCGGCACGGCCCAGGATGTATGTAACCTACAGAACGATCGTTAATTAGATGAATTTATGTTGACTGAAAACAAACAGTAACATTCTGTGTTTTCTTGCACATACTATATCTCAGGTTTGATTATTTTCTTTCTCTATCCTTTTCTCCGTTTCCCGACATTGGCATACCTTCTCCTTATATGAGGTTCATCTATACATTTTAATCGGTTTCAATTAGCATTCTCCTAGATTTCTACAAAATTTAAACCGATTAAAACGTGTTTTTTTTGAAATTGTAAACATGTGAAGTTATCGTATTGTTTGAAATATAGAAATCGGTGCAAAGAAAGAATACGATAATAGTTGGTAAAAAAAATTATAAGTAGAATACGCTATATAATAGGAAAGATCTTGTTTATGATTTTAATACTTGAAGTAACTATGAGAATCAATCTTAACGAAATGGATACGCATGGGAAATTTACATATTTTGCATCGTGATCATGGTTATCTTGGAGATATTTCTACCTTCTGGATAACAAAAGGAATCTATTAGAGGTTGCGGAACACACAGAAGTATTAACCACATAAAAGAGATCACTGAGACAAATAGAAAATATGTTACGAACATATAGGGAGAGTTATGAAATGAGAAGATAAGGTCATAATTTAAAGGTCGATGTATAACATTTTAAAATGATATGTTTCCGGATATAAGAACATGTATTAGAGCACAGAGGGACGAATATGTATATTATTTGAGGTGAAGGTCATAATTTAGGTAAACTACAGATAAGAAAAGAAAAGAGAATTATAGACAAAGGGAAATGATGTTCAGTGAACTAATTCAGTAACATAATAGAAAAGAAAAAAAATTATCAGAGTAATAAGGGAAGACGAAGGAGAGACACACACAGGGAACCAGAGTCTCATCAGAAGGAACATGAGGGGGATGTCAGAAGGAATCCTGAGAGAGATGTCAGAAGAGTACCTGAGGGAGATTTCAGAAGGGAACCTGTGCGAGATGATAGAATGGTACCTGAGTGAGATGTCAGAAGGGTAGCTGCGGGGGATGTTAGAAGGGAACCTGATGGAGATGTCAGAAGTGAACATGAAGCAGTTTTCAGAAGTGAACCCGAGGAAGATTGTCAGAACCAAAAGGGAACCTGAGGGAGATATCAGAAGGGAACTTGAGGGAGATGTCAGAAGAGAAATAGAGGAAGATATCAGAAGGGAACTCGAGGGAGATGCCAGAAGGAACTTGATGGAAATGTCTGAAGGGAACCTTACGTAAATTGTTAGAATAAGAAGGAAACATGAGGTAAATGTCAGAAGAAATCCTGAGAAAGATTGGTAGAATCAGAAGGAAGCCTGAAGCAGTAATCAGAAGGATACGAGTTCGACAAACATCATCTGCATCTTTAAACATGGATTTATTATATTTTCTTATTGCCCATGAAGAACAAATTTCTGCAAAATCATGCACGGAAAGATTACTGACAACACTAAACGTTCGGTTAGGTAGTTGTTTTAAAAAAATAGAATATTCAATATAGAAATTAATAATTTTATCTTGTCTATTCTATGCCATTTCTGTATGGAATGTTAATCAATTATTTTGTAGTTTCAGAAGAGAAAGTACATGTATAATGATTTGTCTGTTGACAAGTCAGATAGTCTGGGGGACCTGCAGGTGTACTACATGGTCATCACTGAAAAATGTATGCTTATATAGAGATCATAGGCTGAATAGAAGGTGGGAAAAATTTAATTAAACGATTAAATGACTCTATCGATTCACTATCTATTCACTAAACCTTTTAGTGCCTTTCAGCCTGAGTGGTAAAAGAATTTTCAGGATATGGCCCTCATGTGTGCTGAGTATATTGTGGAATTTGTCGCCTCTTTTATTCCGGTAGTCCATCGTTTTCGTGGTCGACCTCTAGGTCTGCTTTCACTGAATCTGTGTAGCATAGCTTGCTGTGGTATGTTGTCTGATGGTAGCCTGCTAATGTGTGTAAGCCATTTGTTCTTTTGTTTCTTAATATATTCCCAGATTGATGTGGTGTCGGTTCTTTGTCTAATGTCATCATTCCTCACTCTGTCTCCTAGTGATATTCCAAGAATTCTGCATAAGCATGCCATTTCAACTGTCACAACTTTACGTTTGTCTGGTGATGTTGTCTATGTTTATTTGGTAGCACAGTGCTGGCATCATAATTATTTTGAATAGTGTTATTTTGGTGTTTAAAACTACATTTTGTTTCTTAAGATTGCTGTCATTTACCCAGGGACTTGGTGTCTCCATTTTACTACGAGCCATGTGAATTAAATCATTAGAATACGCTAAATAATTGGAATGAGACTTTGAATATATAACATAGATCTACTATGAGAAACCATCTTAACAAAATGAGAAATTCACATTATAATTATAATCTGAATTTCTCTGTTAGAACTTACATCGTTGATCCTATAAGATACTAAGTATGTAGTTCTTGATTCTTGATTAGGAACAAGCATCACAACACTGGGGGAATTGCCATATTTACTCTGCTTGTCGTTCCTTAAGACATCTCTTTAAGGTGTGTTCCAAGAATTTATTGAATAACACCAGTGATAATATGCCACCCTGTGAAACCTGTGCAGTTGTTGTGGAAAGGCTCCAATACCATCATTAATTAGAAAAGCACTAGTTGCTACTTTGTATAGTGTTTCAATGATATATATTTTATTTCCATCAAAATTAACATTTCTCATATCTTTCCTTAAATGTAATTGCCATATTCGATCGAACGCCTTAGTGAAATCCATAGTTATGATAAATTTCATGCTCATGTTGTAGTGCTTCACAATGATTAAACTGATGTTGAAGATATTTTCTATATAACTTCCGTTTTACGAAACTGTTCTTCATCTAATATTTCTTCTGATCTATGTTTCAATATGCTTAACAATTTCCATAGCATCACTTTACTTGTGTGAGTGATAAGACGAATAGTTTTATAATTTGTGCGGAATTTAAATTACCTTTCTTTCGAAATGGTGTAATCAGTTAATGTGTCCATTCTATAGGCCAATAATTGTTTCCTATATGCGTTGGCAAAGATTTAGAAATGTAAGTATCCAGAGGTGAGGGAAGGAAAAGTACATTATTTGAAAGGCCCCGAAGATAACAAAATCAACACCTGACCGGGACTCCGAGTCTACATAAACTGGGATGGCTGCTGAAACGGAGGCCTGAGCACTTTTGGGAATGTCTCGTGTGCTGTGAAACCAGTTTCAAATCAAGAATCAAATGTGCTGAGGTAAGCGGGATGAATTGTGACAATGATGTCAAGGAAATTGACAGATGTAGTGAAGATGTTAAATGTAAATTGAATAGCAGGGTTGAAATAGTTGATGAAGTTGATGAAGCAAGATAATTATATTTCTGACATGTCGGTGATACATATCCTATTGTCAATGTATCTGTGGAAAATATACTAGATGTTCAAGATGTCCCATGAAAAGACAATCATAGCCAGGCTCCATTTTGGTGCCCATAGCAATACCACTGATCTGATCGAAAACGTGCCCATCGAGTTCAAAAGAGTTGAGAGTAAGCACCTGTTCAGCAAGGCAGATAAGAGTATAAGTGGATACAGAAAGATGGGGACTCTTGTCCAGAAAGAAGTGCAGCGTCCTGAGGCCATCTGCATGGGGTATAGAAGTGTACAAAGAACAGACATCAAGTAAAAACAGACGATAGGTACGGTCAGAAGACAACTGGGCAGAAGAAAAATTGTCATGGCATGCATGGTGTCTTTCATGAATGAAGGAAGCTGTTCGACCACTGGCTGGAAAATTCTGTCAAGGAAGTCAGAGATGCACTCAGTGGTACATGAGCAAGCAAAGACAATAGGTCTACCAGGATTCGATTCGTTTTGGATTTTAGACAGCATATCGAAAACAGATCTGCCTAAAAAGCTTTGATCGATGCAAAGAGTCTTGGCAGTGGTAGGAAGATGGTTGTCACGGATAAGGGTTTTCACACTGCTGCTAACCGCCTTCTGGTTAGGTACCGTCGAGTCGGATGTACATGCAGTGTAGAAAGAAGGTTTGGAGAGTTGTTGGTAGCCTCCTGGAGGTAATGGTCCTTAAGCCACACCACAACGGCCCCACCCATATCCGGTAGTTTGATGACAATATCATCATACGCGGAGGAGATGCGTCAAGGAGCAAGATTCCTCAGGTGTGATTGGAGCGATTGATGCGGTTTTAATGAAGTCATTTAATGTCATGGAGTGTATTATTGATGTAAAGATCAAGAGCCTGGGATGCACCAGACTTAGGAGTCCAAAAATATTTCTTCTCTTTATATCTAGAGAACAAATCATCAGTATCAGATGACACTTTGCCAAAGAAACGATAATGAAGCCGAAGACGACCACGATAGCGGTCGCTATCCTGAAGAAGAGTGTATTGATCATATGCTGAACGGAGAGGGACGAAATTGAGGCTCTTGCTGAGGACAGAAACTTCACTATCAGAGAGACTGAGATTATGAGAAATGCAAACCAGCCGGTCATTAGAATGACCCGGAATATGAACATCCACATTAGTGGTCAGGTGAGAAATAGGAATATCAGATGAAGTATTGAGGAGAGGTAGTGGAGGATAAACTACAGCAGCAGGACTAGAACTGGTAAAAACAGCGTGAGATGTGGAGTGAAGAGAATTGAGTTTATTGTTGTGATGAGTGCACATAAATTGGTATAACTACCGATTGAGAATGTGAATAATTCCACGAATCAGTGAGTATAGTAGAATGTAGTTGTAAGTAAGGGACTGTTGTAAAAACGTTGTAAAAGGAAGAATTTAGAAGAGTCTAGATCAGATAAAAGATGAGTGTGGTTAGAAGATACAATACGCATGCGTTGAAACGAGCATTTGTCGTCAAGGCAAATAACAAGCATGCATACAGCAACACACGAGCATACATCAACAGGCATGCATACAAAAACACACGGGCATACATCAACACACCTGCATACATCAACACACGTGCATACATCAACACATGGACATACACAATACACGTGCACGCAACAACACATAGGCATACATCAGTACACGTGCACACAATAATACACGTGTATACAAAACACATGCATTCAACAATACATGGGCATACATTAGCACACATGCATACATCACTACACGAGCATACGTAAATACATGTGCATACAACACACGAGCATAAATCAACATACATGCACACAACAACACCTTGGCATACATGAACACGAATGCATACAACAACACACAAGCATAAACACGCGAGAATACATCAACACTTGAGCATACAACAACATACTAACATACATCAACACACTGGCATACACAATGCACGTCCATGCAACAATACACGAGGAGCATACATCAATACAAATGCATGCAACAACACAAGGTCATACATAAACACATATAAATATATCCATACATGGGCATATGTCCATACATGTGTATCCCATCACACACGGGCATAATTTAACACATGTGCATACATCACCATGCGGGCATACATCAGAACACAGGCATACGTAAACACATAAATGTACACAAATACACAGGTATACAAAAACACATATGCATACATCAATACACATGCATACAACAGCACACGAGCATAAATCACAACACCAGCATACATCAACACACGGGCATACATCAACTAACACGCATACATAGGCACACGAGCATACATAAGCATACGGACACGCATCAGCACACAGGTTGGTATATATACTCATTGCCATACATCACCTCAATTTCAAATGAAACAATACGCAGACATATATCAACACTTGGGCATAAATCAACATAAAGGGCTTTCATCAACACACGGGCATACATCAATACACATGCATGCAACAACACACGAGCATACATCAATACATATGCATGCAACAACACACTGGCATACATCAATACACATGCATGCAACAACACACGGGCATACATCAATACATATGCATGCAACAACACACGAGCATACATCAATACATATGCATGTAACAACACACGGGCATACATCAATACACATGCATACAATCATACAGATGCATAGAACAACACATGTGCATACAATAACACGCAAACATTGAAAGCATACACTTAATATGCTGCATAAAATATTAACAGCTTTATAGCCATATACAAGCCATTCATTCTGTGAAACCTATATAAACCATTCATTCCGTGATACATATATAATCCATTCATTCAGTGAAACATAAACAAGCAATTCATTCTATGAAATTTATGAAACATATACCCGTCATCCATTCAGTGAGACATATATAAGCCATTTATTCTATGAAATGTATCAAACATTTACCAGTCATCCATTCTGTGAAACATATATCAAACGTCTCTTCTTTGAAAAAATATCTTAGACATTTATTCTATGAATCATATTTCAGGCATCCATTCTATGAAATATACAAGGGAATCATTCTATGAAACATATATCAAACATCATTCAATGAAATATATCAGACATCCAATCTACGAAACATTAAATAGAGTTGTTGTACGATATGGACATATTTTGTGATATATTTTATAGCCATGAGCTTGCTATTTAATTAGAAATATTTTCAAGTCATAATTGAAATTAAAATGGAATGTGATCATGGACTTCTGGACCAGCAACCAACAAAGGTATGAATACATTGAGTGTAATACAATGCACAACAATTACTATCAGAAGTTAAATGTCATACTCGAAAATAGCGATTGATTTGCAAAGTGATGAGAAGTGTTAGTTAACCATGAAAAATGTCTCTAAAGTATCCATGCTTTGCTACTGCCTTCTGATGTTTTGTAATACGAACACATTTGCTAATCAATGGTGTCAGCATACAGCTGAAAGTGTCCGTTATTTGCTTTTAATTACGCACTCAGAACCGAGAAATATAACTTGTATGTGGCTCGTTCGTTGTTAATTTCACAAAAATGGATTATATTCTCAATGCCGAAGCGAAATGGAGTCGTACATAATCGGTTGAGATCTCTCCCGGATACCAGAAAAATTTTCAACTGCCACTGTATTTGCAAATTTAAAATTTGTTGATTGGGGGTCGCTTTGGACTGACAATATTCATTCGTTTCAATGTTTGTAAAATTGTTTTCGCAGTATTATCTCATGTGCCCCCACCCACTCACCAACCTAGCAGCATAAATACAACATTGAAATAAATACAACCATCGCATCAGTGTCTCATGCTATTGTAGTGTGTCTCAAGTAATTTTTGGGTATAGCATTCTATTTTGCAATGATTTCTCTTTCGCGATCATTCACATTGTTGGTACAATGCTGACGAACACTTCTATTCATTTCGCCCTAGCGTTTTCAATCCAGTTAATGTCAGGAGATTATGTAGGCTAATCCAGTACATGTATATGTTGTTAGCCTAAGAAACTCATAGTTAAATTTCCAGTGTGAGACCTAGCGCGGTCGTGCTGAAAGATTCTCACGTTTTGGTGATTGTAGAAGAAAGGCAACGGTTATGTTAACTGTAACTGTGAAAGATTGAAGGGGGCTGAGGTGCTCATGGAATAATTCGCCCCAAATCCGTACGTCTCCTCCTCCATATATTTTATGCTGGACACATCAGTATATATTTCTCCATGATGACTCCAGACTCGATTTCTCATATCGGCAAATGAGACATTAAATTGATTTTCCTCAGAAAAAAACGTCAATCTTCACTCCAACCTTAAACGGCGAATATTTTGTTGGGTCAAGCCACTCTGTTTGTTTGGAAGCTTCTAGTGAGGATAGGACCAATTTTAAACAATGACAGAACGAATTTATTTCTTCAGGTTACATTCTGTTACTCTGCAGAAGTTTGAGAGCGAAAGCAGAAGGAAAAGAATGTGAAGTAGATGTACTTTGTAAGACGATAAGAAGAGAGTAAGCTTGTCAAGCATGAATTTTTTATTTTTGCAAAAGAGCATTTGTTGTTTTAATCCCCACGAATTACGAGCGATTAGCTATTACTTCCTGTGTGCAAATAATTAATTCTTCCAGAGTTTTCTTCCATAACAAGAAGATTGCAACTTTCAGTTCTGTTAAGTGTTGTGAGTAAACGTCTCCTACTCAGAATCAAGCGCCGTGCCATGCTAAGATGCTATTATGCAGAGAGATGGTCGCATCAGATTGGCGGGACCAATCGAAATTTTAGGGGTGGAACTTCGAATAAAAACATTTTAAGAGAAGAGAGCGGCGGCATTTAGATGACGTGCATCCTAATGAGAAAATCTACAGTTCGATCGTTCTCAAAGGGAGGAAACTCTATTGGATTTGTGACCATCATCATCATCTTCTTTGAGAGGTTCCCAAAGCAAGCCAGCTATAGGCCACATTCAGTAGCTGGGGCAACTATTTATGCATCTCCCACCATCCAATGAGGCTCTCGAATAATGCACGGTTAACATTTGATCTTAATTATGGCTTCTCCCAGAGAATAGTCACGTCTACAACAAAGTTGTTTATCATCGACCTCATGTGTCAAGCGTTCATACCAATTACACAACTTACAATTTCTGGTTTCTCCCAGCGAATAGTCACGTCTTGCGCAAAGTTGTTTATCACCTGACCTCATGTGTCAACCGATCATAGCAAGGACACAACTAACAATTTTGAAAAGAGGACATCTAGCTAAATTTTACATAGAACAATCTGAAATTAGTAATAGATTTAAAATCGCTTTCAAATTGCACTATTTGAGTCTGCTGCTCGTAAGAAAATACTGTAATCATTTAGTTATCGCAGTTACAAATTAAAAATAATAATAAGAACCATATCCCGTCAGTCTGCTCTGGATCGTACAGATGACATACTGGATACATCAGCGCAAACACTTGTATCCTAAGCCATTTGGAGGAGTGTAGAAAAATTACGCCCAGATCACTCCTTGATGTTATCAATCCAGGATGTTCTCTTACCTCCTCTCATCCTTACACACTCGACTGTTCCTTGCAATATAGGCATAAATCTAGAAATCTAGTCGTGTCTCGTAACATGTCCAAACCAAACACGTTTACACCGTTTCACTTTTCCCAAAAGTGGTTTGTGATAACTTGCAAGTTTGTATGTGCTTCCGAACAAATATATTTGTCGTGTATTAAATATAGCTAATTGTTAATACACGTTTGTAGCACATGTTTTCAAAGTCTTGAATCCTTCTTTCCGTGTCTGCATTGAGTGTCCAACTTTCAGATCCGTATAAAAGTATATTTAGCACTTGAGATCTGAATATATTGATCTTTAATGTAATACTGATCTTACTTTTGCAAATCACTTTCAACCTTGTCATGACCGCCATCGCTATCTCGAGTCTTAGCTTAATATCATTTCCAGAGTCGCGATCATCACATATTTGAGACCTGAGATATTTGAAGGTGTTAATTTCATCAAGTCTGTGACCATTAAACCAGATATTGATCTCTTCTTGTCTGATTTCACTAGTCACCAATATCTTGCTTTTATCAATGTTAATTTTCATGCCATAAACTCAACTAACTTCTCCAACTTTGAGGTGAGTTCCTGAAGTTCAGATTTGTAACCAGCCAAGAGATCGATATCATCGGCATAACGCGTTACAAATTGGTCTTCCATCAATAGTTATTGATATCTGGAAATCTTGTAATTCCACTTATATTCAAGATAAGTATTAAAAAGTTGCTAGGAAAGTATTAACCTTGGCGCACTCCTATAGCAGTCCTGAAAGATTCACCAATGTCATTATTTATTTATAAAAAAAGAACCGCACTACTTGAATCTTTATACAGCGTAACCATGACTTCCATGATATCTGTAGCAAAGTTATATTGTCTCAGTATCTGCTACAGAACTTGTTGCCACACACGATAACATTCCTTTGTCAAATCAATGAAATTATGAATCAACGCACGTTTTTGTTGTTCATTCATTCATTCATTGGTACCAAGCCTTCCGGCGTAGGCGATCATATCTCTCCACAATCCTCTGTTTGTTATACTTTTAAATATAATTTCTGATGATTCTGCATCATGCCAGGCTTTCAAGCCATCTAACATTTTCTCACGTTGTCTTCCTCTGTCTCTCTTACCCTCGATGTTCCAGTTGTTACGATGTTTTCCAGCCCACCCCTTTTCATGACATGACCCAGAACATGTGATAGTCGTCTTCTAATACAGTTAATAAGTTGTTTTTGTTGTAAGAAGTGTTTATATGTTCATAAGTACTTCTGATTTACGGAAGCTAGCATGGTCTTCTGCTAACAATTATTCTGATTTAGCTTGTATTCTATTAAGAATGATCGTTAGTTCATTACCTTATTAGAATAGGTAATTGGACTAATAATTCTATAATTCTTGCACAATTTGATGTTGCCTTCCTTAGAACAATGTATCACTAACTAATGAGTCAATTTTTAGGCCATATTTTTCTAGTCCATATTTTCTAGCAGATGGCTATCACAATAATAATCATTTCCTCTCCTGAATGTTTTAGGAGTTCCAATAAACTCATGGTGATTTATTTTCTTTCAATGATCATAGGAACGTCGACTCGTACATTTCCGAATTGAACGTTATTATTAAACATATTACATTTGAATGTCTGAAAGTATGTAACGTTTCAACATTTCGTTGCTTTTTCAGTAATAGTTGTTCTTGGTCGGTGTGGCTGTGTTTACCTTTTCAAAGCTGCAAAAGCTGTTTTGTTATAACCTTGACTTATAATGGACTCACATTGTTCAGAATCCAGTTCTCCTTGGCTTGTTTCATTTTCTTTCTGATATCTTTATTTAATTTATTATACCGCCACACTGTGATATGATTTTGATTCTTTACCTTCTTGAGTTCTCTCCTGGCATCACATAGCTTCATTATGTCATCGGGTAACCGAATATTGTGCGCTATCTTTTTTCACCTATAATTATTGTTGCTGTATTTAGAATTGCATTATTCATGATGTCTGTAAATCTGTTGACATCCTCCTCAAGAAGATATAGAGCTTCAACACCCCCCCCCTTCCACAGTTGACCTAAATATATATAAGCAATTTCTGTTCTTTTTAGCTTTCCAAAATCTAAAATCACGGATGAGAGTCTTTGTTAAAATAGTAATTCTTTTTTTTACTCTAATTCCCAGAGTCATTAGTACCATGTCATGATCACTGCCAGTATCAGCTCCCGTGAAGCTCCGCGTCTTAGCCTGACTGGTAATAGATTTGAATCTTCTGGCGACAAGTAATAAATCTATTGGATTATGTATCTCCAGCTCTAGTGTATGCCATGTTGCTCGTCTGGATACTTTATTAGTTAGTATTACAATGTATTAGCTAGATTTGTACTCCAAAAATAATACAATGTAGACCGCGATAATTTGTTGTTCCTGTGCCGAATTTACCCACCTTTCCAGCCAATTGGTCATATACGTCAGACATATCTTAGCATCCCAATGACATAGTACTATAACAATATCATTTTTTGTTATCTTCATTATTACATCAACTATCTGTGCGTATCCATTGCTCATCAATTGTATCAATCAACTTAAAATTGCTTCCTCCTGCTCGTAATCAATAGTGAGGGGCATAATCGATGGAGATATTCTTTGGTTGAACAGCAATACGTAATGCTATAATTTTATAACTTATGGGATTGGGGGTTGGGGGTGTTGCAGCTAATAACTGTTCTTATGAACTATAAAACCAAGTCCACACTGATGTATATTATCATCCCAGTTAAACCATATCGTATGCCCGTCATTCGTTGTAGTTTAGCCTATATCCGTCCATCTCATTTCGGACAACTGAGAAATTAACATAAGAACACAAGAAATTTGATTTTTAATGTGCACAATAGTTCAAAGTGTCTATGATAATTCAAGTTGGTTGTCATATTTCAAGGATATTATAATAATTCAAGGTGGTTGTCATAGTTCAAGGTAGCTGCCATAGTTCAATTGAGGGTGGGGGGGGGGGGGGAATACAGCTTTAAAAAATCGGAAATGTCGAATTTTTAATTGAGTGAAGAGATTGGTACCGTATTATGGAGCATCCATTTATGCACATTTTATTTTTTAAAATTTGGTCGTAGCATTAATAGTTTTTGAGATATATACTTTTAAAATAGGTGGGGGTGGGTCAGGAAATTGTAAGAAATATTTCAGAAATGTTGAGTGTGTTTTAGAAAAACAGTGAACAGTTCATAATAATTAAAACAATTAACACCTCACGATAGGCTTTGTTATCATAGTCTCGTTTTAGCGAATCGGGAAGCCATTAAAAAGTTATTATCAGTTGCAGCATATGTGAAACATTTGTTTCTATTTGAAATTAAAGTCATTAATAGAAATGTCAGGAAAAAACAATATTCCAGACACTCAAGAAAACGTAAGTTTTGTGGAAATAGATTTACTAATAAAAGCTGTCAGTTCAGCGAAGTTGATGTAGGTACAAATATAAACAATTCCACTGACCATGCGCGTAATCCTAAAATTAGTACAGTGTGTATCGATAATATTAATACATTTGATTGTTCACATAGTCATACATCTACTCATAAGGACACGTCCCCTTCAAGCAAGTCAGAAAGAAAGCTAAAAGGGATGTATGGATTATTATATGACTCTGACAGTGATTTTGAAATCTTACAACAACATATATCTTCACATCTTGTATCATTGTATGTCAGTACTGCTTCAGCATTGTTGATTTTGTGGAAACAGAGAGGCATGGACAAGGCAGCCAGTTTGTATTTAGTTGTAGGAATAAGAAATGCACTAAGCAAATACCTTTCAATTCAAATCAACCAATATCAATAAGCAATAATCTACAAATACATTCAATCAATCGTAGATCTGTATTTGCTATGCGCTGTGTCGGAGGAGGACTTGCTGCTTTGGAAACATTTTGCGGAATGATGTGCTTACCACCACCCATTAAAAAGAGTTCATACAAACTAATCAAGGAATCCATTGCCAAATTTGTTTTATCAGCTCAGTTTGAAAGCATGAAGAAAGCAGCACAAATAGAATATAAATTATCAGAAGTTCCAGATATAGAAGATGTGTGCAGAAATATTGATGTATCTGTTGATGGAACTTGGATGACTAGAGGTCACACATCACAAATTGGAGTCACATCACTGATTGGGTGTGTTACTGGCAAAGTTTTAGACACAGGAGTACTTTTCAAAGCATGTAAATCATGTGATTATTGGGAAACGCAGGGCAAGAAATCACAAGAATACCAGCTGTGGAAAAATAAGCATGAGTCTCAATGTATGGCTACACATAAAGGGTCATCTGGTAGTATGGAGGCGTCAATAGCCGTGAATTTATTTTCTAACTCCAAAGGAAAGTATAGATTGAGATATATAAGATTTGTAGGAGATGGTGATATCAACAGTTTTAAAAGTGTTTCCAATTCAATTCCTTATGGTGATGTGAAAGTGGAGAAAATATAATGTGTAGGACATGTACATAAGAGAATGGGCACACGATTGCGCAAGATAAAATGTGCATGGTCAGGTAGAAATTTAACAGATGGAAGAAAAATAGGAGGTAAAGTTAGACTAACAGACTAACAGATAGACTAACAGATAGATAAAATTCAAAACTATTATAGGAATGCTATAAGAGGAAATAGGAATAATTTGAAAGGAATGAGAGAAGCTGTTTTAGCCATTTATTTTCACAAGTTATCAACTGATGAGAAGCCGATGCATAACCTTTCTGGTGACGGTTGGTGTCCACACAAGATATCAGTTGATGCCAATAAGCCATTAAAACATCGAAACAGTATATCAGAGGCAGTGTTGAATGTAATCAAACCTGTGTTCAAAGATCTCAGCCACCCAAGCATCTTGACAAAATGTTTGAATGCTACACTCAAAATGCAAATGAGTCCTTCAACAGTATGATATGGCAGATCTGCCCAAAGCACTTATACCATGGTTTGACTGCTGTTAATATTGGTGTTGGCATTGCAACCTTAGTTTTTCATTATGGGTCACAAGCTCCACTTAGGCTGTTGGAAGTGACTTGCGGAAAATTCACATTGGATTACTTCGCAAGAACTGATTCTAAGAGATTGTTAAATGCACAAAATAAGGTTACCGAGGCAACCCTAGAAGTCAGAAGAGCCAGGAGAATGAAGAGATTGGGCCTAGATGAAGCACAAGTTGAAGCCGAAGGATATCCATACCTTGCAAGAGGTTATTAAGGTAAGAAATTATTTTTTAATGTGTAAATTTTCTTTTCGTTCGTTTGCGAAATTTTGATGTTATTAACACATCCGTTCTAATAACTTTTTCAAATATTAACCAATATTGATAAAATTTGGCATGCATATTCCTAACATAATTCTATATAGCGCAAACTAAGAACTTTGCTATCTATCTATATTTAAAATTTTTAAAGCCATTCAAATTTGGAATATTTACACCCAAAATTGGTGAACTTTGAACCAGCCTGTATGAAAAAAGAAACAATTAACCGTTTTGACAGTATTATTTTGAACATGAAAATTTTAACATTTTTGTTACGACCAAATAATGTCTATTTATTTTTATACTGAAAGAAACATTTTACATTAACATAATAGGGTATTCATTCAGGTACCTACTGTGAAAGCTGCAGCTTTGTAACTTTAACGGTTTTTTTAATATGAATTTTTTAAGTGCCCCTACCGTCTCCTAGGTGTACCCTTACTATAGTTAAAGGTGGTTGCTATAGTTCAATGTCTGTGTGACAGTTATAGGTGACTGTCATAGTTTAAGGTGACTGTGATAGTTCATGGCTGCTGTGATAGTTGAAGGTGACTGCTATAGTTCAAATTGTCTGTGTGGTTTTTTGCAATAGGAAGTTTCCTTTCGAAAAATCAGTTGGCTTATTTTGAGTACAACTTTAGCTAATACATTGTAATACACACTAATAAAGTATCCAGACAAACAACATGGCATGCACTAGAGCTGGAGATACATAATCCAATAGATTTAATACACTGTGAAAAGGGAAAACATTTTTCTGCGAAAATGTTTAAAGAAGTGGAAGGTTGTAAGTTTTTGACATAACTAAACAGAAGGGAGGGGGTGGGTGGGAGGGGGATTGAACATTTTGACATAAATTAACAGAAGGGGTGACGTGGCATATTTTCACATAACAGAAAAGGGAAAGTGTCATATTTTGACATAACTAAACAGACGGGGAGGTGTGTCATATTTTGGCGTAACTAAACAGATGGGGAAGTGTGTCATATTTTGGCGTAACTAAACAGAAGGGGGAGTGTGTTATATTTTGGCGTAACTAAAAAGAAGGGAAGTGTGTCATATTTTGACATAATTAAACAGAAGGCGGAGTGTGGCACATTTGACATAATTAATCTGAAAAGGGGGAGGGGGGTAGTAATGTTTTGGACGTAATTAAGCACAAGGGAAAGTGTGTCATATTTTGACATAATTAAGTAGACGTAGGCGGGTGCAATTTTTTTGTTTGCATAATTCAGATGTGAGTGGTAGGTTGCATTTTTTACATAATTAAGCACAGGCGTGAAGGTGTCATTATTTGACAAAACTAAGCGGAATGGAGAAGGTGTAATATTTGTGGCATAACTAAGTATGGAGGTCCCTTAAATATTGAAAGTTGTTGACAAGGAAAGAAATGACGTGGGGAGCAAAGGGAATGGAATGCTCTATGCGGATCCAGGGTTAGCAGATAACCAGGATCCCAAATGTACCTCCTCACGGTGCACACTGAGAACAGAAACACAGCGGCTCCTGCTGATTCTGAATAAATCATTTGTGGGAAGAAAGCGTCCGTGAATGTGGAGGTAGCAGATGGAAAGAGATTTGACTGCATAAAAGACAGACAATATCTCCGACACTTCCAGCGACAACACATGCAGTGGCACTGTCGACACACATTGACGCTAGTTAGTCCAGTCCGAGCATTGGAGGGGCGGCCAAAGACAGAGGGACGAAAAAGTAGATGCATGGCGAGAGACAAAAAGACAACATACTGAGTACAATGAAAGGACAACGCTAACTGCAAATTTAAAGTGATAAAGATCCAAGGAAATTAGAACTACAAGTTCTGTTAGCTCCATACAAGCTTCTAGTTATCAGTGCTTCTTACGGGCAGAGACCCATACCCAATCGTGGGCGCACGGGAGGAACAAAGACCTGGCCCAACTCCAAAGTCGAGCCTTCTTATACCGGAAACATGCTCGAGAAGAGAAAGGGTTCCGTACCCAATGGGTTCAGGCACAAACGGGACAACGAAGACAGTCACCGCCCAGCTCTACTGTCGAGTTTTCCTATACCAGATACATGCTTGCAGAGAAAAGGGGTTCAGTATCCGATGGGTTAGTCACAAATGGGACATGGTCGTTCAGCTCGAGAACACGCCTATATCCCAAACACGTGGTGAGACTCGACTTACCAAGGGGCTCACGATGTCGCTGAATGGCACCTCGGCTAAGAAGACGAAAGAGCCAGGGTCCAGCTCATCTGCCGAGTTCTTCCTTCGCCGGAACCAGGCTCAGGGAGGAAAACAGTTTCAGTACCCGATGGGCACATGCACAGAACGTTCAATTACACGAGGCAAGCACACTGCCCGTTGAACAACACCTCGTGCGAGATAGAAGTGAACGATAATCTTCTCGGCGAAAAGTCATTATATCCCCTTGCGCCAGTCCACAGATAGGCAGGCTGTCACTGTCAAGGGATATCTACCTCCCTAATTAAAGGCATGACGAAAACGGATGGCCTCGAATGATTTGGTCACAAAGTGAACCAACCGAGGTGCAAATAACACAGTTCTACTGTGGAACTTGCAGTAAAACGTACTTCACGCTCCCCGGCGGAAATTACACGATTTATTCGTTGTGGTTATAAGATAGCCAACGCGGAAGAAGAAGAAGGAAATAACGTAAATTGTTGAAGTATTTTATGAGCAGCCTGAAACCGCTCTCATTTTAAGAGAGTTTCTGATAGCCATTTCCGAATGTCGTCTGTCTACAAGAAAACGCTAGTACTTTTGAAAGAAAAATATCTTCAGTTGAAATGAACGTCAAATAAATCAAAAAAGGAAAGAACTCATGATATTACAAAAAATGTTTATTCTGTCATGATTAGTGTCCCTGTCGAATAGGCACATTGAAAGCTTCTGAACAGGTATTTATCAAACAGAAGTAAGGAAATAGTTTTACCCACGACATAGTGCCATGTACAATAAATAAACAAATATGAAGCTACAGGCCACAGAGATGTGGTTAATCGAAAATGCCAATGACAGATAGAAAATCTTATGAAGTGATAATAAGGGAGATTGACAACAAAAAGGAAGTTTCTTATCAAAATAAAAAAATGTTCAGATTTATATACTACTAGAAGCAATATCCGGCGTTGCCCGGGTGAAATCACCAACAAAATCAACAACATAGAGGTGTTACACCGCACTCAGCTACCGTCTGTCATGAAAAACACTTAATAAAATAGTTTGCGTTGGCTGGGTCACTTCCGCAGAATGCGAAACTGCCGCAACCCAAAATCAAGTACTATTCAGAGAACTTGCTGAAGGCAAACCAACCCGCAGTAGACCACTGCTTATGTATGTGGACGTTTGAAAATCCTCAATGACAGATTTCTTCAAAGACTCCACATAATCTGAGAAAAAAAGGTTGAAACCCGGGATGTCTTGAGGCAGAACCTGCATGAGGGAACAGCAGGATCCGAAACGATATGTTTACGGATATGGAAGAAATAAGAGAAATATATAGATCTGAGCGTTAAGATATAATAAGAAATATGGAAGAAATAAGAAATATATATTCAGAAACAGTATGTTTAAAGATATGGAAGAAAGAAGAGAAAGACACAAACACAATTCTTCTGTTTGCTGTGACATGGTCACTTGAAAAGTACCTAGTCCTGAGAAAATCCTAAATGGATTGCTTCTTTTTTTAATGACCGTATGCAAGACGCAAAATGACATACATACATAGTTGATAAGAACCATTACTTTCAATAGCGAAACGACGAAAACTTGCATAGTTTGGCTATGTATGACGACACAATTCCTTGTCAAAAACATGACTACAGGAACCTTCGAAGATGAGAGAAGCAGAGGAGAGCAAATACAAGCATGTACATACAACACCAACGACTGGACAAGTCAAGATTTTTCCTCACTCCTCCGCATCGTTTAAGATAGAAATCTCAAGAGGACTTCTTGTGCTGAAGCATCCATGGTGGTACCCCTATGACGCAGACGGGTTACATGATTATAGGATGTGTGATAGGATATTTTATTACAGAATAACATCGCCACATACGTGGATGTGCTTTCATTACCAAATTACAGATCTGATTTCATTATAGAATCACATCGTCACATACCTGGATCAACTTTAAATACCCAATTACAGATCTACTTTCATTACAGAATCACATACTTGAATCTACTTTTAGTACCTTATTAAATACACATCTACATTCATTACATAATCAAATCGCAGCATATATGGATCATTTTTCAATCGAGAATTATAACCAACTATTGGCAATACTGAGATAGAATGTGTGGATAAATTCGAATAGTTTGGATATATAGAAGAATAGGGAGAACATCGTGGAAAAGAAGAAATCAAAGAGGTTCTATCAACACTTAATATGAAGAAAGAATTATTAAAGGAAAGATCAAGCAAATAAAATATGTTGGACACATTAAAAGACACCACACCTTGTTGAAGACCTTACTCGAGGGTAAAGTCGAAGGGAGGCAACAAGAGGTAGGCAGAGATACAAGTGATAGAGGAATATCACAAGATGGACAAGTTACAGCCTAGATGAGCGCACCACCAGAACAAGAGACAAGCGATGTTGAAGATCTGTTTCAACCAACATTCGTTGCAGAGACGGTACTTGATGATATGATATTTCTAAGGAAGAAATTACGTCCAAGTAAATAATTACTAATATATATATGTATATTTTAACAAAATTAAAAAATTACTTTGTAAAGACAGTCATGTTGATTTTCTTCTTCTTCTTTTATTCACTTGAAACATGTCTATAATCTATAATTCTGTCTCATGAATAAAACTGTCTTTTGTGGTTCATACAGTGGCTCATAGAGCTTTGATTCCAGTGGTGTTTCCTCTAGCCAATATGTCTGCTTCAGTGTTTCATACTTAGAACAATCTTGAAGTATAGTCTTGGCACTTTGTGCTGCATGCCCACATGAGCACATGGCCGTGTTGCCAATCTTGAACTTTGTGTACATGTGACTTCGGAGTCGGTTGAGTCCTGTTCTGAGGCGTAGAATTACAACTTGTTCTGATCTATTCATAATGTGATTGTTATCATGTGTTGCTGTTTGTGGCTTTCTTATTGACTTAAACATCTGTTTTTTCTGATGGTAGGTGATTAGTACATCTGGTTGGTCTTCGGCAGCACCTTGATTTGCTTTTTCATTTCCTGGTATTCCACAGTGAGAGGGTATCCACTGCATGGTTACCCTATACTGGTAAGACAGTTCATTAAGTAGTTTTTGCAAGTCTGTTAGTTTTCCAGACTGAAGAGCTTGAAGCACTGACCTTGCATCTGTCATGAATTCCACGGGCTGTGGGCCAGGGTTGAGGTTCAGCAGTTTTTCAGTTGTCATCCTAATTACCTGGATTTCTGCATCATAATTTCCCTGTTGGTATTTTGATTGTATCTCTAGACTAGTGTTGATATTATATATATATACACCTGCATCTCCATTCTTCAATGCATTCTGTGCTGACCCATCTGTGTATACTCTGACCCATAGTTCTTGTGGATATTCCTGGTCCAGGAAACTGAGGGTGTCTATCCTTCTCTCACAGTTCGGTTCATTCTCACTTAGTATTCCTTTCACGTGGGTCTGAATGTACCGGGTATACTGGCATTCCATGCCTTTCACTTCAATGGGTTTGTTCTGGTACAGATCTCAAGGGGCTGTCAACTTCAGGTAGGTCTGTAAGGTGTCTATTGAGTCGTTTAACGTGGTGGATAAAGCTGCTTCTTTTCAGTCGTTAGATTTTGGAATCTTTCCTTCATTGGATGACTTGGCATACATTTAAACTTTTCTGCTTGTATTAGCACCTTTGTGTCTCTTTGTTCGTCAAGTGTTTGCATTCATCCCATTTTCTGCATCTCTGCTATGGGTGTTGATTTCACTGCTCCCAACATTATCCTAAGCGCCTGGTTTTGCACTTTATCTATTTTTTTGTAATTTGGTGTTTAATGCACGACACCGCGCAGCTGAACCATATTCCAGATATGGACTTATGCCTTGCTGGTACACTTTACGGAGTATATTCCCACTGGCTCCCAATGTTGTTCCACTTAGTTTCCTCAGGATAGCAAACTCCCTCCTGGCCTTTGTTATTGTTTTGTTTATTTGTTACATCCATGTCAGCTTATGATTAAAAGTAACTCAGAGGTATGTGGGTTGTTTGTCTTCTTTCACAAGCTCTCCATCTATCTTGATAACACCGTTATTTTTGCTTTGGTGAGAGGGTAAAGAGTGTAGTGCTGCACGTATCTGTGTTAACGCTGACACATTATCTATTTGTCCATAAGGTATGGCATTAATAGCGCTTTGTATTTGTTTAGTGGCCACTTACATGTTCGTCCGTGCACCAGATCGTCAGCATACATTGTCACTTTGATCCTGTGTGGTAGTTCGGCAGCTACACGCTTGCATCACATTAAACACATTAATAAAGGAAACTGGCACCACTTCACACGTCTTAATTAATAAGACTTACACTACATTACAAGTTGTAATGAATGAGACTTGCACTACATCCCACGCCTTACTGAATGCCACTTGTCACACATTACACGCCTTAATGGATTCGAATTTTTCTGCATCACACAATCACTATCAACACAATCAAGAAAACAAGTACGAAAATATTACAAGACATGCACTACAATACACATCTTACTGCACGGGAGTTGCACTACAATACACATCTTAATGCACGGGAGTTGCACTACAACACATCTTACTGCTTACTACACGAGAGTTGCACTACAATACACATCTTACTGCACGGGAGTTGCACTTCAACACATCTTACTGCTTACTACACGAGAGTTGCACTACAATACACATCTTAATGCACGGGAGTTGCACTACAATACACATCTTAATGCACGGGAGTTGCACTACAATACACATCTTAATGCTTACTGTACGGGAGTTGCACTATAATACACATCTTACTGCACGGGAGTTGCACTACAATACACATCTTACTGCACGGGAGTTGCACTACAATACACATCTTAATGCACGGGAGTTGCACTACAATACACATCTTACTGCACGGGAGTTGCACTTCAACACATCTTAATGCAAGGGAGTTGCACTACAATACATATCTTACTGCACGGGAGTTGCACTACAATACACATCTTACTGCACGGGAGTTGCACTACAATACACATCTGACTGCTTACTGCACGGGAGTTGCACTACAATACACATCTTACTGCACGTGAGTTGCACTACAATACACATCTTACTGCACGGGAGTTGCACTACAATACTCATCTTACTGAACGGGAGTTGCACTACAATACACATCTTACTGCTTACTGCACGGGAGTTGCACTACAATACACATCTTACTGCACGGGAGTTGCACTACAATACACATCTTACTGCACTCGAGTTGCACTACAATACACATCTTACTGCACGCGAGTTGCACTACAATACACATCTTACTGCACGGGAATTGCACTACAATACACATCTTAATGCACGGGAGTTGCACTACGATACACATCTTACTGCACGGGAGTTGCACTACAATACACATCTTACTGCACGGGAGTTGCACTACAATACACATCTTACTGCACGGGAGTTGCACTACTTTACACATCTTAATGCACGGGAGTTGCACTACAATACACATCTTACTGCACGGGAGTTGCACTACAATACACATCTTAATGCACGGGAGTTGCACTTCAACAAATCTTACTGCTTACTGCACGGGAGTTGCACTACAATACACATCTTACTGCACGGGAGTTGCACTACAATACACATCTTACTGCACGGGAGTAGCACTACAATACACATCTTAATGCACGGGAGTTGCACTACAATACACATCTTACTGCACGGGAGTTGCACTTCAACACATCTTAATGCAAGGGAGTTGCACTACAATACACATCTTACTGCACGGGAGTTGCACTACAATACACATCTTACTGCTTACTGCATGGGAGTTGCACTACAATACACATCTTACTGCACGGGAGTTGCACTACAATACACATCTTAATGCACGGGAGTTGCACTACAATACACATCTTACTGCACGGGAGTTGCACTACAATACACATCTTACTGCACGCGAGTTGCACTACAATACACATCTTACTGCACTCGAGTTGCACTACAATACACATCTTACTGCACGCGAGTTGCACTACAATACACATCTTACTGCACGCGAGTTGCACTACAATACACATCTAACTGCACGCGAGTTGCACTACAATACACATCTTACTGCACGCGAGTTGCACTACAATACGCATCTTACTGCACGCGAGTTGCACTACAATACACATCTTACTGCACGCGAGTTGCACTACAATACACATCTTACTGCACGCGAGTTGCACTACAATACACATCTTAATGCACGGGAGTTGCACTACAATACGCATCTTACTGCACGCGAGTTGCACTACAATACACATTTTACTGCACGGGAGTTGCACTACAATACACATCTTACTGCACGCGAGTTGCACTACAATACACAATTACTGCACGCGAGTTGCACTACAATACACATCTTACTGCACGCGAGTTGCACTACAATAGACATCTTACTGCACGCGAGTTGCATTACAATACACATCTTAATGCACGGGAGTTGCACTACAATACGCATCTTACTGCACGCGAGTTGCACTACAATACACATCTTACTGCACGGGAGTTGCACTACAATACACATCTTACTGCACGCGAGTTGTACTACAATACACAATTACTGCACGCGAGTTGCACTACAATACACATCTTACTGCACGCGAGTTGCACTACAATACACATCTTACTGCACGCGAGTTGCACTACAATACACATCTTAATGCACGCGAGTTGCACTACAATACACAACTAACTGTGGTGCGAAGGGTCACGCATTGTTCTCCTGCGGACCTAGGGTTAACATGTAATCAAGATCCTAAAAGCAACGTATCGTGGTGCACACTGGAAACAGAAATACGGCGGTTCTTGCCGTATTCCTGGCGAACGCTTTCAGGCTCGTATCCGTGGATGGTGATATTGTAGATGGAATGAGAAGTGCCTCCAGAGAGACAGGAAATATCTCCGAAACCTCTACACTATCACATCCAACATATGCATTGTCTCTGTTCTTTCCGACCTGATCGGCTTAAAAAAGAGAAACATTGGAGGGACGGACAATGTCAATGTCCCTAACATACAGTGATTTGTCGAGTAAGTACCACACCACACGTACAAGTTAACACACGCTAGAGTGCAGCGCAGTGTACGTGAATCGATTCAGTGACAACAGAGCTACAATAACCCAGCGCGAGAGTGCTGTCGTAAGTGCTGTTCATTTTCGAGAACACACTGAAGCTGACATGACCCATCACAATTGACCTCATTCAAAGTAGGAGTCATGATTCAAGAATTGAATACGCCAACTTCAACATGCATTCCTCGGTATGGATGAGAGCTTTGAATACAGCTCCTCATTGTACACAGGACAAGCACTGAACAAATGTCGGGGAGCGCATTGTTCAATATGTCTGATCGACGGAGTGTTGAGACTCGGAAACTGGACACTTGGGACAACGTAGAGGGTGGCGCAAGTCTATAATGACACTGCAAACGTAACTCAACTCGACTGTCGGCCGTTGCCCAACACGGTCCATATAGAGAGAATTGGGTTTCGTACCCAATGGCCCACTGCGACGCCCCTCGCCCAAGATTCGTATTTTACTTGTCTCTGAGTAATATACGTAATGGTGAAGAGTAAAAATATACAGACCTCGCTTGGCGATGGATTAGAAGATTGTGATACTTCCAGTGCTGTTATACTCTAGCGAAACATGGACTGGGTATAGACGTGTGATGAAACTCAATTACTTTTAAACAACTTGTCTCGCAAAAGTCATGAACATCAGTAGGCAAGACAAGATTCCACACACCACTGTCCTTGACTTACACATTGACACTATCTTGACACAGACACAGATTCGTTGGGCAGGTCATTTGGTATGATTGCCAGACTATCGTCTGCTAAAAATACTTCTATATGGTGAGCTGGAGAAGGGTAAACGATATCAAGGTGGCCGAAAGAAGCGCTACAAGGACTCGTTAAAGACCTTATTGAAAGCGTTTTAAATAGACCAAGACCAAGACTTGCACAAAATAGATCTACAAGGCGCTCTACAGTCAAAAATATTGCATCATCTTGTGAAAAGAAGAGAAATGTTGCATCCCAACAGCGGAGAGTAACTAGAAACTCACGGATAGACCAAAATCCACCTACAGTGGTCATTCCATGTCCAAACTGTCCAAGAACAGTTACAGCTCAAATAGAGCTCATTAGCCATCTACGAACTAGTATATACAGTCATAATTCTAACTAAAATGTCAAAAGTAGATGTAAAAATGGTCATCATCACTTGTGAACACACAGAAGGCTATCTCAAGCGGACGGGGCGACTTCGTAAGAAATGCACAGGACAAACTCCAGACCGCCGACGTGTTTGGCAAAGCAGGCCCTCGTCTAGGAAGATGTATCAACCCTAGTGTAATTAGACCGTCGCCGTTACCCAACACGGCTCATACGGAAACAATTAGGTCTGGGACATAGGGACACAAAGGGTGGTAATGGACTGGTCTTCCTACACGAGAAACAGCTCGCTGGCTGCGAAGCGCCTCTTCAGAGGATAGACAAACAATGGGTGAACCAAGCAAAGTATCAGCTCACCGAGTCCCGTCTTATGTACCCAACCTGAGTAGAAGGCTCCTCCAATATGCATTGATAACCGAAATATAGCCGAAGATAACCGATAAGTGAAGCCTCCTGGGTATGACAGAAAATGTATAAACCCCACTGCACATAAGAAGTAAAAGGTAACCGCTCGTAATTCCTGAGGATCCCAAACAAACAACATCTAGCTGCACGAGAGTTACACTACAATACACATCTTTCTGCACGGGATTTTCACTACAACACATATCTTACTACACGAAAGTTGCACTACAATATAAATCTTACATCATGGGAGTTGTACTACAACACACATCTTACTACACGGGAGTTGGACTACAACACAAGTAGTGTATGGCGCATGTAATAGGACGTGGATAAGACATGATAAGACATGATAAGGGGTGATAAGGTACCAGATACAATAAGGCGAGCGGATCGCGGCTGGTCGCGTACCGACGCGGGCGTGGTCCCGATATCGGCGGGGCGGGCAGCGCGGGCGGGCGGCGAGGTCCCTGACCTAGAAAACTGGAAAAGGGGTGGTAGTATGTATGTGATTGTATGGTGGGTGGGTGGTGTTTTCCATTGAAATTTGTGTTGAAAATTATAGCTATGGTGCACTGTGTGTGTGTGTGTGTGTGTGTAAATGTGTGTGTTTTATATAAATATATGTACAATACCTCAAAAATGTTCATTAACAGAAATGGATACGAGGTGGAAACATCCTTTTACAGCTATGATTGCGGGTCCGACCGGGTGCGGAAAAACTGTTTTTGTGCAAAATTTCTGTAAATATGTGCATTAGATGGTGGATCCGATACCAGAGGAAATTATCTGGTGTTATGGTGCGTGGCAGGCTGCGTATGAGACCATGCCTGGTGTTAAATTTATTGAAGGACTACTAGACGTGGAGCAATGGAATGGTGATAAACCAAGACTGTTGGTTATTGATGATTTGATGAGTGAAACAGATGATAGCGTTACTAAATTATTCACTAAAGGAAGTCATCATCGGAGTCTTAGCGTGTTGTATATTGTGCAGAATTTGTTTGGTAAAAACAAAGAACACAGAACAATTAGCCTCAACTCACACTATATTGTGCTTTTCAAGAACCCACGTGACGGCTCGCAGATTATACATTTGGCCAAGCAAATGTACCCTGGTCGCAACAGCTACGTGCAGGATAGTTTTAAAGACGCAACAGCGAGCGCGCATGGTTATTTGCTGGTAGATCTCAGACAGGCAACACCTGATCATTTGAGATTGCGGAGTCATATATTTCCAGGCGAAAATCAGGTTGTATACGTACCAAAATATAATATGGGTGATAAATTGAAACGTCACGGTCCAATGTTAAAAGTCCTGTGTCGGGCGAAACCAGCTGCGGTTAAGAGTATAATAAAAACGGCATCACCGAATCTCATACGTACCCTGTGTGAATGTTCCCACAATATCTTAAAAGGGCATGTTCGACTTACAACGCGTCAGAAGAAGCTACTACAGCGACACAAGACTAATCTCAGAGTGCTCGCTCGTAAAAAGACCACTGTGAAAAGACGAAAGCATATTCTACAGCAAGGGGGTTTCATTGGTGTTTTACTGAAACCTGTCCTGAGTGTCTGGGGTAGCTTGTTGGGTGTATAATGGCCAAGAAAATGTTACTGATCGATTCTCGTTTATTTGAAACTCTGCAGAGCAAATCTATGTACACACCACCTGATAGTTTAACAGATAACATGAGGGACCTGGATGAACAAATGCGAGTGGTTTTGGATCGTAGTGATTTATCTAACGCTGATAAAGCTAGACTCTATCAACAAACATTACAACAGTATTTGACACGACTTGACCAATACAAAAACAGATCACTCGGCCTATTAGACATCAAACCACCGCCGATGGTGCCTGTGGAACCACTAGCTAACAAACCAACGCCGATGTTTCCTGTAGAACCTGTACATAAAACAGAAGAACCAACTGAGAAAATTCCAGACAAGGTCAAAGTGACGCCTGACCCACCTAAACGCAATCCCAGGAAGAAACGGCAAAGTAAAATTCCTACGCCTACCAAAACACCCATTTGGGAAACATGGTAGACGAAATGTTGGTCCGTCATTACTACAATCCTAAAAAAGCTGGTGCGTATGGTGGTGTTAGTGCCTTACAACGTACCACCAAACTTTAATCAAAACAAGTCAAAGATTGGTTAAGCCATCAGGATACGTACACTTTACATAAACCTTCTCGGCGACGTTTTAAGAGACGTGCTATCATAACAGGTGGTATATACCAACAATTTCAAGCTGATTTAATTGACTTAACAAAGTTAAGAAAATACAACGATGGATATTCGTATTTGGTGACGTGTATTGATGTGTTTAGTAAATTTGTTTGGGCTGTTCCGATCAAGAACAAAAAGGGAAAACCTTTAGTCGAAGCTGTGAGTGATATTTTCAAGCAAAGGAAACCTATAAATTTTCAAACTGACAAAGGTTCAGAATTTACCAATAAAACATTTCTAAAGTTTCTTAAAGACAATAATGTGCATTTCTTCACATCTGAAAATGAGGACGTTAAAGCAGCTATTGTGGAACGGTTCAATCGTACATTGAAGGAAAAAATGTGGCGCTATTTCACTAAAAGCAACAAACCTCGTTATGTCGATGTGATAAATTCATTGATTCAAAATTACAATTATTCATTTCATAGGAGCATTCAGATGGCACCAGTAGAAGTTAATACTCATAATCAAACACAAGTGTGGAATACTCTATATGGGGATAAACCAACAGACAGAAAAGTATATTTTTAAGTTGGTGATAGGGTGCGCATCGGTCTAGGCCGACAAACTTTTAAGAAAGGGTATACACCCACCTGGACAGAAGAACTGTTTACCGTCAGTCAGATACAACCGACAACACCTGTAACTTATACGATCAAAGATGATGCGGGTGAAGAAGTGCAAGGGTCATCATTGGGTGGTAGACTATCACCGTTGGGTAGAGTCACTTTGGTTCTTACGTGTAAATAGGTATTGAAAAGATCCAAGTAATCTTCACTATTCCACAAAATAACAAATTCGATGGGTGCCCCAGGCGCTAAGGCGGCCAGGGGATGAATTTCCACATATTGACCATCGTCTACAGCCGTTTGGGTTGATGGTACACTAAACAAATCAAGACCAGAATGTAGACATTCACAGGAGTTGGGGTGAATGATTTCGCCCGACACAGGACTTTTAACATTGGACCGTGACGTTTCAATTTATCACCCATATTTTATTTGTGTACGTATACAACCTGATTTTCGCCTGGAGATATATGACTCCGCAATCTCAAATGATCAGGTGTTGCCTGTCTGAGATCTACCAGCAAATAACCATGTTGCGTCTTTAAAACTATCCTGCACGTAGCTGTTGCGACCAGGGTACATTTGCTTGGCCAAATGTATAATCTGCGAGCCGTCACGTGGGTTCTTGAAAAGCACAATATAGTGTGAGTTGAGGCTAATTGTTCTGTGTTCTTTGTTTTTACCAAACAAATTCTGCACAATATACAACACGCTCAGACTCCAATGATGACTTCCTTTAGTGAATAATTTAGTAACGCTATCATCTGTTTCACTCATCAAATCATCAATAACCAACAGTCTTGGTTTATCACCATTCCATTGCTCCACGTCTGGTAGTCCTTCAATAAACTTAACACCAGGCATGCTCTCATACGCAGCCTGCCACGCACCATAACACCAGATAATTTCCTCTTGTATCGGATCCACCATCTCATGCACATATTTTAAGAAATTGCGCACAAAAACAGTTTTTCCGCACCCGGTCGGACCCGCAATCATAGCTGTAAAAGGATGTTTCCACCTCGTATCCATTTCTGTTAATGACCATTTTTGAGGTATGGTACATATATTTATATAAAACACACACATTTACACACACACACACACACACAGTGCACCATAGCTATAATTTTCAACACAAATTTGAATGGAAAACAACACCACCCACCCACCATACAATCACATATATACTACCCAACCATTTCCAGTTTTCTGGGTCGGGGACCTCGCCGCCCGCCCGCGCCGCCCGCCCCGCCGATATCTGGACCACGCCCGCGCCGGTACGCGACCAGCCGCGATCCGCTCGCCTTTTTGGATCTGGTACCTTATCACCCCTTATCATGTCTTATCCACGTCCTATTACATTACTACTAACACACTACTAACACTACTAACACACATCATACTGCACTAGAGTTACACTACAATACACATCTTACTGCACGAGAGAGACTTGCACTACAATACACAACTTTGTGAGATGAAGCAAAACATACCTGACTGTGCGATATTTGTACTGACACACAACATCTTATTGTACAAGATTGATGTGCTCTAAAATATCCCAAGTATAGGAGACGTGTACTACAATACACAGTAAATAGTTAACTACTTGGACATCACTTTCTGACATAACGTAAACATCAACACTGCATTTAAACAATGGAATAGCCAAAGTTAGTGCCAAAATAGGAAGACTGAAAAATACAAACCTATGTCACAACGGGAAATAGCAGTTATCACCAAACTCAATGTTTACCAGGCAGCAGTAATATCATCACTTCTTTATTAAAGTGAAACATGGACAGTATATGCCAGACACGTTAGAAGACTCGACTATTCCTCATAAGCTGACTTCGTAAGATACTCAACATCCATTGGTGGGATAGAATACCAAACAGTGAAGTACTGCCAAAATCTAATTTTGTAAGCATATTCAAGTATATTCAAGCGACCGATAGCCACTGGTATAAGTAGTAGCTCTGCAACTGGGTAGGTCGGGGCACCCATTTGCACCGACATAAAGTATTGTCAAAGGTAGCGGATATAAATGGATATCCCCCATATGGATGTGGAAAGCAACGGGAAACTACCACATTATTCTCCCAAGATGAAAGTCATGGCGACACACAGAAGTAAGCTTACAGTTAGTGGTAATATAGCAATATGGAACGTCAGATCGTTAGCGCAGTGTGGTAAATTATACAACATCAAGCAAGAAATGGAAAGATGAACGTAAATATCTTAGTAATGAGTAAAATGAGATGGACTGAGTCAGGAGAGATACAATCAGATAAATTTAAAGTCATATACTCAGGAGGACAAAAACACGAGAGGGGCGTATTATTAGAGGAGTATTATTATACACAGAAACAGGAAAAACTGTGAAATTGTTTGGAATTTGCACCAAGAAGATCCGGTATGCTATGTTGCCTCTATGTTAGATTTCTTAGATGTTTTTCATTACTTCAGTTTGGGCAACGTCAGCAACCATCATCCCGCACCATTACAGTGTACTTCCCATACTTGATATGAAACACTTCAAATTATGGAAAGGACGACAGTGCTCATCTTTGATCTTGATCACAATAAATAATTACGACAACTGATGTTAACAAATGATATTTCTTCTATTGTAAATTAATTTACTGATATTGCTATAAGATAGTGATCGGAATCCATGAGTAATTAGACGATGACATCGCCATTATTGAACATTCTTTACTCTCTGAAAGTTGTTATCTACATCAATAACGTATCTGGAAGTGCGTGTATGACTTAATTATCTGTTATGTAACACACGTCTTGCTCCTAAATGAGAACATGTCTACACCTTGAAAACAAATCTGTAAAGTACACAAATCAGATGTTACAAGTACGCGTACGGACAGGTGTTGCACGATGACCCTTTAGATAACTTTATTATTCAGAACCTCCTGCTTGTATTCTTGTGCACAACGTCAGTTTCAGGTCGATGATTCAGACTAACGATGGAGAAATATATTACTAAATATACACATAGTAGATATTATTTTCTTCTCACTAAATGGAATGTTTATTTTGTATTTTAACGCAGAAACAGGAAAAACGGTGAATGGTTACATGGCAATATCAGATCGGGTAATATTAGTTAAATTAACAGGAAAACCGTTGGATATAAACATTGTACAGGTATATGCACCCTCATCAAGCAGTTCTGAGGACATGGAAATTTTCTATGATGATCTACAAACCGCAATGAAACAGTGTAGAAATTATGAAGTAACTATAGTAATGGGCGAACTTTAACGCAAATGTAGGTGCAACAGAAATACAAGATGTGACATCAAGATTTGGTTTAGGAATGAAAAACGAAAGAGGTGATTTATTGATAGAGTGGGCACAGAAACATAATTTAATAATAGGGAATACATGGTTCAAGCAACATCCAAGAAGGTTGTGTACATGGATTAGCCCAGGAGATAATACACGGAATCAAATTGATTTAATTTTAGTCTCTAAAAGACATAGAAACAGCATTAGATCTATGAAAACATGGTCAGGTGCTGACTGCAACATATACTATTGGTGGGGAAATTTTGTATAAGATTAAAGAAGATCAAGAGATCATCTAGAAATATGAAATTATATTTATCGCTATTGAAATCAGTTGCTGACATTAAAGAAAGATACATCATAATTGTACAAAATAGATACAATGCCATTGCAAAGATTCAGAGTACTGAAGATCAATGGAACATGCTAAAACATTCGATAAACCAAACATCTAAAGAGATAATACCAAAAGTAAAACATACATCAAAACAAAAATGGTTGACTGAATAAATATTCGTCTTGATAAGCACAAGAAGGAAAAATAAACACAAGACAGAGGAATATCAGAAAATACACAAGGAGATAAGAGAGAAATGCAAAATAGCAAAAGAAAGCTGGCTGAACAAGAAATGCACAGAAATAGAATCGCCTTACAACCAATATACAACATTACTATATAAGAAAAGCGAGGTGATAACAGAAAAGAGATGACTTTAGTCGATCCATAGTTTCTGTTTGTTTCGTGTCACATGTTTGTTGTAATTTTTGTATTTTCCTTGTCCGGTGTCAATTCGCCTCTTCCGGTCAATAAAACTACTCATATCAATGTGACTGTCAATGTAATTACTGTTCGCTTTCTGTTATATGTGTTAATATTGTTTCAATTGTCTGACTTGATAAAAGCCTTTTGGTCGAAACGTCATTTGTGTGTGTCATTATGTGTGTTATCAAGTATTAGCAAAACTTTATTACCCATTTCCTGGATCTATCTGTTGGATTTCAGTTTTGCGCAGTAAGTGCTATTTTTCATTCCTTATTCTTCTTCAGCGATCATTCTCAAACTCCTGTTGGATCTCCCTTGTAGCATGACCATGGTCCTACTAGATTTCATGGTCCTACTAGATTTATTAAATTGCATCTTCTTCTTCTTCTGCGCTCGTTCTCAAGCTCCTGCAAATTAGTAGGATGTAGTCCGGAGAACGGAATGCGTTGTGTCGTGGTTTACAGCATTACTGCGATATCTGCGCCTTTCGGCCTGACACATCCTACTTCAGCATGGCTTCGGGTCACTTACCCTATATGGGATGGGACAGCCAACTCCATTCCATAACCTCCTTATACGACATGCATGGAAGGTAAATGGTGTTGCTATTCTTTGCTCCCATTTCGGGCTCGAAAACACATGGGCGAATAAATTGCATTAGTCTGAAGTTTATTAATAAGCCATATCAAAATATGAGCATAGTATAATACTCTTTTTTTTTTGCCCTTCTATAGTATACACGGGGCATCTCACAGGACCACAAATGTGGTATTTTTAAAAATCACATCCATTAATTTCAATTGGAAATCTCTTGCTGTCAGGTCATGTCTGTGAACCTATGTTTATCCTAATAGCAATTCATCAATTATTTCTTTCTATTTTGCATTACATGCAAATGTGATAAATATCCCAGGTCTACGAAAATTGGGAATATGTCATTGCATTCTGGGAAATTGAAATTGCTTGCGTGTTCAGCAACTGGCCTCGTGTTTGCATGAAGAAAAATGTTGTATTCATCTAGAGGATATCTTTCCAGGGCATATTGTAAAGGTATTCATGTAATTGTTATGTATGTGCAGCATTTCTTGAGGATTTAACATTGCTTATGATGATTTTGTAGATGGATTTACGCAACATCTATTTATACTTGCACATCAGCACACAATGCACTCTAAACAGATCTATCCTCAACAATTCAGTAGAACTTAAGTTGTGTTTTTCTGCAAACCGATAAGTCAAATGTCATAGACTTTATTTGAGCTCCATCCAGTAAAATCTTGTCCGTATAAATGTTGCACTTGAATATCAGCACAATCAGATGCGTAATACTATACCTCAAATTGTTACACACATTTAAGTAATACATTTTCCCTATGTAATAGCAATGGCATAATAATAAATGAACATTAACGCGATTTGAAACAAAAGGCTAAAATAGTTACATGATAATGCAATTATTTTTGTGGAAAGTGTAAATCTTCGTTGCAATTAATTTATCTTTTCCATGAATGAAGCATTGATTGCCGTTAAGAAATTAAAATTTCGGAAGATTGTTTATATCAAAACAAATTTCGTTTCCTGTTATTTAAACAAATATTTTCCAAGTTTAAAACAATTTATAATTAATCTTTTTGCGAATTAAACAAATAATTTCAAGATTTAAAACAATTTATAATGGATAAAGTTATAATTTATAATTATATTTTATACAATATTAAATATAATTAGCTGGACATTTGAGGAGTAATTCTATTTTCGCAAACCCCATATGAATTCAATTGATTCAAGCTATAACCGAGCCAGTTTCTAGCCATATACAATGCTTAATTTCGCGAAACCTATGCGTTACAAGAAAACATAGAGTTACGGAGTTGCTCCTTCATTATATATAGATATATTGTAAGTATAAAGAATAGGAGAACACGAGAGAACACACAGCAACATACGCACACACATGAATCCGTGAGAACACACAACACAACTAGAACACAACAGCATGAGCAGACACAGAAACATGCGTGAACACACAGCAACACAAGAAACAACAAGTTAAACACACAAAACTAAGAGAGCACACAAAGTGACAGTATAATTCATGAACAGACACCCATGACATCCCACAGTATCAAAAAAACGTAACAATATGAATAAACACACGAACAAGGGAATCCATACATCACACAATAACACAACAATAAAAACGCACAAAAATATCACGGCAACAAAGAAAACATAAAGCCTTTAAGACACACAAAAACATCAACAACACATAGCAATACGATATCACAACAGTTTGGTCACGTACAATAACACAAAAATACTGTAATAAGAACATGCACGAGAACATGGGAGCACACAGCAACAGAAGAACACAAAAACGACATCAACCACACACAAGAAGATTAAAGCAAGCACACAGCAATATGATATCACAACAACTTGCACAAGCACAGTACAATGAGAATACACAACAACACGATTATCGAGCAATATGGACACAAACAGAAACATACAATAACACAACATTACTAGAATACAACAACATGAATACACGCTAGAACATGAGAGAACGCAGCAACACTGGAACAAAAAGCATGAACATGAATGCAAACATTAGATATCACGATATTACTAGAACACGACGACGTGAACACACATAGAAAACGCATTATTACTATAATATAACAACATGAATACACGAGGCCATGAGAGAATACATATCATTACTAGAAAACAACATGAACTACACAAGAATATGGGATACCAGAGCAATACTAGAACAAGACGAGAACACAACATAAAAACACTCAACAAGCTATGTTGTTGTAAATATTCATTTCTTGAGATATATATCAAATCTATGCAACAATGCGATATTTTACCACAACCATAACTTATTCTTGTTGAATAGAATGTACAGGAGTATGAAAACACTTAGGGGCGGGCGTAGGTGATGAAGAAAAATTGTAATAATAAGAACTATCAGCAGCTATATTCTTAACCATGTTCTGACATACATGGGATAACTTTATGTCTGCACGGATTGTAGTTAAACAATATACAGAAAACGTATTGCAATGAGCGAAGACTATGATTGGTTAGTTTTCTGTGACATCTAAGAAACATGTTGATTGGTTCGTATTAGGCCACGTAGTTTATGAAATATTTTTACTTGTTGATCTGAGAGACAGATGTTTCTCTAAGATGTAGATACGCATTTATTAGACACATTTGAACAGATTCTTTCTCAGATATCTTAGACATTTCTCAGTTCAGTGTGAAATATGAGGGCCAATATTTCTCTTTAGCTTACGAACACACTTGTCACCTAGATCTGACTCGAGAAAATAGAAATCTTGACGACACTTTGGGCTAACACTATTTTTCTATAAAATAGTTATTTCTGTAGTACTGTTCATCACTGCAAGAACAAGCTCCCAGAGTTATATAATACATTCTACTGAAACGCTGCTGCATTACTAAGGTATGTATATTCAATTGTTGATATCATTATCGCTTCAGTGTAAAATCACATATTTCTCCAGCCAACTACACAATGATTCGTCAAGAAATACAAAAATAGGTAGGTGTGTTGCCAAAATGAAACATAAAACAACTTAACAACGAGATACAGAGACAGACGACGTTTCGACTATAAAGCCTTCATCAGGACAAACAAATGACCACAATACAACAAGTCTTACATGGAGACAAATAGGGTTATAATGAGGACAATAGCAGATAGGTAATGAGGGAAGAAAAGATGTGGAAGCATGACAGGTGAGAAAAACGTATGGGGAGAAGTTAGTAGTAGGTAGGGAGGAGAAAGTAGACTGAAGAATGTGAGATGAACAAAGGAAAAGATATGGTAGCAAGTAAATTACATTAAAATAAAATAACAATACTCACCTCAAGAGTGGCAACAGAGAATGAATGCTACAGACAAGCAATCATGATGTAAGGGAAGCGCAAAATGAGATGGTACGAGGGATCAGGTGGGAGAGAGAAAAGAGGCCAAAAACGGCAGGAACAGAAGAGAATGAGCAAACAGCAGGAAGAGAATATGAGCAGATAATTGTGATATATGAGAATAAAATAGTAGTAAAATAACTGAACTGATGCAGCGACTAGTCTATGGTCCTCCCATGTGAATGAGCACACGCATAATGGCAATAAAGTAAAGAATGGACAGTGAAAGTCAGACTCCTATCAAGGGTCATGATAGCACGTATTTGTACAGGTTAGAAAAATAAAGACATGCCACAGTAATAGACGGAACCCGATGCGCCGAAGTGAAAAGAAAACACACCCGCGAAAGGTGGAACAATGGAAAAGACAATATCCTAGTTTGGTCACAGCGCATACCAACTGATGAGAGTAAAGGGGCGTAAGTAAATAGCCATAGAGAAAGAAGACAGAGTATAAGACAAATGCAGAGGTTAAAAAAAAAAAAAAAAAAAAGGACGTGGTGGATCGACGAAATCCCCTAGACGGAGATACGTCACGCAAGAAAGTGAAGTGAGGGTGGGAGGGAGCCCAGAGGACACAGGTAGGGTACAACAAGGGAGGGTATGGGACTATCACGGGGAAGCACGTCGTGAGATGGTATCAGGCTGATATAGCGAGACATAGGAAGAGGGTGCCGGAGATAAGGGCACTAGAGAAGATAGGGAATAAGGAGACAGGAAAAGAAGACCATAGCGGGAGGAGGCAGACCCGGAGTTACAGCCAAATCATGTGAGGAAGTGGAGGGTCGTAGCGTCGTAGGTGACAAAGTAAGGGTCATCTGTCCACAGTGTCGTAGTAAAAGGAGGTCGGTGTAGCAGAGGTTCCAATAAAATGTGACGGAAGATGGACCAAGGTCACAACCACAACGACAAGTACCTTGTAGGCCAGGTGTTGGGAAATGAGACCGGTCGCATAAACCGAAGATGATAAAGGGATGAGTTAGCCGCACGTCGCAACCCCTATGTGGGTATTGCTCGCACTTTACACTAGCTCATCTATGGGAACAACGATCAAAGGACAGAGACTCTGGCCACGATACACGATCCCTTGGTTTGGGGCATGCACCGTGGGGAGCGAAGTGTCCGATGAAACGAGGTTCGCATCTGTGTGAGACCAACCGTACGTTGCAACCCGTTTGGGGGCGTTGCCCGTACTGCACGCTGGCTCCATAAATATATATGGGGGAACCACTGCATCCGAGCCAGCCAAATCGTGTGAAGCAGGAAGCCTGTTGGCGCTGCAAAGTCTATTTATTAAAAAAAAAAAAAACCAACAACACATTTGTCAGTCATCAAACAGTCACCACATACCACATGCTACGTAACTGTATGGGTAGCCGCCCCAATGGATAAGAAAGTGGCCAGAAGAAATATGATAATAGGTACGTGGTGTCGCCCACGGGCCACAGAGAATGGCACAAGAGAAAGAGCGGACATAGCCCTAAGCAATGGAAATGGAGAAAGTAGACAGAGTATGACAAAGAATCTAAAGGAGAAGAGGAGGATGAAGCATGGGTGAAACAACCCGTAGAGAGAGAGTAGAGTGGGGTAGCGAGGGGATACAGATCAACCATCAAACCGACGTACCAAACCGCAACAGACCCACCCCGGATGAAGCTGCACCGGTCCCAGTCCCATGGCGTAACCCACCACCAACACACCAATCGCAACGTGACATGTCACCGTAGCCCCAAACCCTGGGTGGGGGCCCCGGCCGAGCCACCACAATAGAGAGCAACAGTAACAAGGAGATGAGCAGGAAGAAATAAGGGTAAGGTAAAGATTGTAGGAGCAGCAGGGAGGCAGAGCAGGGGGGGGGGCAAAAGGGGGGGGGGGTTTAGAGATTATTGAAAGTATAACTGGTCATTGATGCCATGGGGCTTAAGAGTGCCAAGGTTGAGAATAAGGCGGTTCTCTAATGAGAAACGTTGCCGGTCACCAGAGTGGCAAGAGACCAGGCCAGTGACCTGAATGTCCTGTGCCCCCCGGTGAGAATTGCTGTTGAAGTGGAGGGCCACCGGAGAAGATCCACAGTTACGGATATCCCGTAAGTGTTCGGCAAATCTAGTGGCTAGGAATCTACCCGTCTCACCAATGTACATCAGGTTACAGCGTTTGCAAGTTATCACGTACACGACGTTACGGGAGACACAGGAAAAAGTGTGATGGATATGAAATACCGATTTAGGAAATCGGATAGAGGAGGTAAGGTAGACAAACGGGCACGTGAGGCACGGGCGGTGGCACGGAGAGGTACCAGTAGGAGGTGAGAGTGAACCAGAGAGTCCCGTAGGTTCCTATCTCGACGGAAAGCCACAAGAGGTGGTTGTGGAAACGCCTCTTTGGTAAGGCGATCAGATGAGAGGATAGAGACGTCCCGTAGGAGGATCTTGAGAGCTGGAATATTATGAGGGTGGAAAGTGAGGATCAGTTTAGGACGAGTTGACGGAAGCTGAGGAGTGCGTGATAAGGCATCAGCACGGGAGATAGGAAGGACACGACCAAGGGCAGAGAGAAGGACATCCTCCGGATAAGCACGTCGGCGGAAGAAGTCAAGCATATCATGGGCATGCTGTAGAGTCCTCCTGGCAAAGGCGACGGAGACGAAGAAGTTGAGAGAAGGGAAGGGAGTCACGGCATGAGCGAGGGTGAGAAGAGGAATATAGAAGGAAGCTGTGAGAGTCAGTCGGTTTATAATAGACCGAGGTAGAAAGCGAACCTGGACCAATAGAGACAGAGATGTCCAAGAACGTAGCAGAGGAAGCAGAGACGATGGAAGTGAATTTGATGGAGGGATGGAAGTTGCTAACGAATGAGATGAAGGCTGAAAGGTCTGCAACAGGCATGTCCGTGGACCCAAAGCCATCGTCAATGTAGCGGCGATAGAACTGGGGAATGGTACCCTGGAAGCTGGAGAACATAAGATGCTCAAGATGACCCATGAACAGACAAGCATAGCTATGACCCATTTTGGTGCCCATAGCAACACCGCTGATCTGGTTGAAGAAGGTGCCGTCGAACTCAAAGGAGTTCAAGGTGAGGACAAGTTCAGCCAAGCGGACCAGGATAGAGGTTGCAATGGAATGGTGTGGATGCCGATCAAGAAAGTACTGAATGGCGGTGAGGCCGTCGTTGTGAGGGATAGATGTGTATAGAGACACAACGTCAAGGAGGAAGAGATGATAAGTATGATGGGGGAGCAACTCAACCGATGCGAATGTGGTTAACGCATGATTGGTGTCCTTAAGGTACGTCGGGAGAGAAGAGACAATAGGTTGAAAAATACCATCAAGGAATGCTGAGATATGCTCAGTGGGGCAGGAGCATGCAGACACAATAGGTCTTCCAGGGTGAAGATCCTTATGGATTTTAGGCAGAAGATAAAGGGCAGGTTTCCCAAGGTTGGTCTTGGAGATAAGGAGAGAGACAGCAGAAGGCGGAAGGAGGTTATGGCGGATGAGCCGTTTGACAGTGCAACCAACTGTGAGGTTATGATCAGGAATAGGGTCCGAAGGAAGAGGCTCATAGAAGGTAACATCTTCAAGTTGGCGAGAGGCTTCCTGAATGTAAAGGTCACGGTGCCACACAACGACCGCGCCGTCTTTGTCAGCAGGTTTGATGACAATGTCACGGCGAGAGCGGAGGTTGGAGAGCGCCTCAGTCTCCGAAGGAGAGCGATTAGAGTGACGCAACGGTGGAGGGCGGAGACAAGCAATAGCACGACCAGTGTTCTGGATGTAAAGGTCTAGTGTGCGGGTGAGATTAGAAGAAGGAGGTGTCCAGTCATGCTTCCGGTGGCGAAAGGATGAAAAAGGGTCATCAGCGTCAGATAATGAACACCATCTTTATTCCAATGTTTTGTTACCAGTGGCAGACATGGCCCATGCCACAAACACTCATGAGAAAGATTACAACATGTGAGATGAAATGCATGAGAAAGGCTATAAACGTCACCAGAATCGATCGAATGAGAAATGAAGACCTCATAAAGATAGTAAAGGCCGTACCATGCAAACGTTACCTAGTTCGGACACCTTATGTGAATGGAACTACCAGAACCAGCCATCTAGGCATACAACAGCAGAAAGAACAGATATAATGCAATAGTAAGAGACCAAGAACAAGATGGGAAGATTCAGAGAGATTGTCAAAAACCAGGCTAACTATGGCAAACGCAATACAGCTGACCAAAAACAGAAAACTTCAACTCGCCAACCACGCACAACAGCATTTGTGGAAAAGACAATAAATATATTGATTGCTACAATCATTACCTTACAAATGACCATATACTCCTTGATGCTACACTATCACACCTAACAGATGACGTTATACTCATTGATTCTACTATAATTTATCAACAAATGAAAATACAATATATTGCCACAAGCATTAGTAAACAAGTGAATTAGAATCACGGATGCTAAAACATTGCTAAACAAATAACAATATATTCACGTTTTGCTATAATCATTGATCAAACAGTAACATTGCAATGCACGCATTATTATTAATGATGGAATCGTACTATTAGTCCTAATGTCCCACTTAATTGATATTGAACCCTTTTTTATGAGAAACAATAAGTATTAACTTAATTGTAGTAATTGTATGTGTTCCTGCGCATTTAACATTTGTCCTATCCTTCACATGATATATCATGTGACATCTGTCCAAACTTCCACTTGTAGTCCGGTCATCTAGTTGTTGTTAAAAGATATCAATTATATATCCAGTTCCAAACGTTTCGATCTGAAAGACATTTCCTGCCTTAACTTGGGAATGAATTCAGGACCACGCATATGCGAAGCCAGTGCGCTAACACATCCCCTATCGAGTAGTATTACTACTCGAAAGAAAGTCGGACAATCTAAGGGAATGCGTATCCATCCAGTACCATGTGCCACACCTTCTGATGAGCACTGACTTTGTATTACTTCCACAGCACGCCCCACGACTTTTCTCTCTTTAGCCTATTACCGTTCGTACTCCGTATTTTAGTATGCAGTGTGCATTCGTTGTCAGCTCTGATTTTATAGGCTCTTGCTCAGCACACTTGTAATCTACATTCAATAGTTTAATGTCAGGTAAGAATCACATTCCTTGTACTGACATGTGCCTATTGCACACAATAATGATACGCATTGCCTAATTCTCAATCGTATCCAATCTTTCAGTTTGCATCTGGCTGAGTCATAATTGCAGATGCATATTCTATTATAGAAATAACCAATCCTTGGTAGAGACGAAATAGTACCCTCTTTCATTTTGTGAATGAATCACATGTTGGTTGACTTGCGTGGGCGTATTGTACTCTGCCAATAGTAAATAATGATGGTCTTTTGCGTCTTTACAGACGGTCAGAAAACAATCCAGTGTTAAATTTCAAATGGACTATTAAGTCCTCAAAGCTTCACATATGATTGTTTGTCGGAGCAGGCAGGTGTTATGTAGAAAATACCTTGTCCATTTGCAAGTATACCAGTTTTTTGGCTACGTTGGTCTTGTAATTATGGATTTGTTCACTAGGATGATAACTGGACAATGATCACTGCCACCAAGTTGTTCGCCTATTGTTCTTTCCATTATTCCAGCCAGTTTTGGGGTGCAAAATGCCAGGTCTGTGTTTGTGGTGTTACGCCATCTTCTTGAGTAGAAAGTTGGAACATCCTGTGGATTATTCAGAAGGATTAGATTGTTATCATTTTTGCAACATCCTATCGCGATGCGATCAACAATCATTCACCTGGGGATAGACAATATACAATAGAAAATGACTTGCACTTGGGATTTTGATTAAAGTGAGGAGTTGTGCAAAGCGTTGACCTCACTCTCTTGTTGGACGTCATTTGAAACCAGTGGCATGACGAATCGAGACGACTGGAAGTCAAGCACGATGTAGTGGATGACCATGGCTTTCTAAGTGTCTCACCATGCCCGATGCGATCCACCACACTGCGTTGCTGGCGTTCGCCTACATTATCCGGTGGGCCGATAATCTATAGGACCTCATACGCGTAAATTCGACGAATATCAGATACAACGTGTAGTGGTTAGGCAGGACCGGTATGCTTTTTTAGATAGTCTCAGCATGACATCACCTACTTTATGGCTACCTAACAGGCTGTCAATCGAGCGTAGAACCAAAACACACCTCAGGCAGTCCACTGGTGCTGTGTTCGCACGACACATTAGGCCTACTTTTGCTACATAGCGAGTGACTCAATGTCTTGGTATGTAAGTAGGTAGTTAATGAGTTTATTTCTCTTTTGAAGAGGCGCGCCCTTTCAAATAGCGGACCTACCTACCTACACAATGTGTTGTTGATACTGAAGTAAATAAGCACATAAACTTCAAAATTATTATATAGAATTACTCTTTTATAATCGAATAGATATATCCATTTGTAATGGATATATGTATTGAAAGTATGAAAGTAATACTAAGCAATTATCTGCCAGCAAATTTACATCTTTATAATGCGTTTTTGAAAAATAACCAGTCAAACAAGATATACCAGCTATCATTGGTATTCAGATCACTGTTCTATCTTGACACACCAGATAGAGCACTTGTATTTCAAAATAATGTTTTCTCTTTACACACTAGATAGAACAATTATGTTTCATAACTGTGTTCATATATAAACACGTTCCATGTGAATGACAGATGAAAACATAATAAGAATGTGTTCTCATTACAGATGCGTTCTATTCACGTAGCCTTGTGTTTGGTGGCTGTTGCTGTATCTTTGACTGAATCTTTACCTAAAGAACGTAGCGGCGATTGTGGTTGTAAATCAGGCCGTGGTTCCGGGGGACTTGATATTCTGGGCGGAACTGTTAGTGGACTTACCAGTATTGTTGCAGACATCGGTACCACTGTCGTTGGCGTCGTTGATGGACTTGTGGAAGAAGTGACATGCGTAATAGGCGGCGTTGTGTACGTAGTTCGTAGTATTACAGAAGCCTTATTAATTGGTCTCGCTGGCGCTGTAAACGTTGTAGGTGGACTGTTGCTTGTTGCGGGTGGTGTAGCAGAAACGTTGGTAGCACAACTTGTAGCCACATTGGGAGTAGCGTTAAACTTTGCTTTAACATCCGTGCTCTTTGTACTTAATGGACTCCTTAGAGTTGTACACACCATTCTGGCTGGAAAATTCAGCGTTTTATTTGCTATCCTAGGAACTGTATATGAAGCGGTTGAGTTACTAAAAATATTAGCCATTGCGGAATTTGTACAATTAATTAGCGTAGTGGATTGTGCTATTTCACATGTTATAGTAAGCTTCATCGCTGCAGAGGGATCATGTGGTTGTAGACGTCACCATGAATAATGTTGGCCAGTGTGATGGAAACAAGGTAAGTTACTGAGTGTTGGCAAGTATTGTATTTGAAACAGTTTTTTTTGTTTTGTCTGAAGTGTATTCCCATAGGTGTCTCAGTTACAGGACGCCATAAATACACATTGTGTGCATCATATGATCAATCGAGTCGGTTTTTTTCAGTGTATGCAAACAAATGTCTGAAAATACGCGGATAGTATGAAAAACATTGTCTATGATTTCTCATCATCATCAGACCAAATTATTATATTGCAGATTATGTAGCTGCATCGAGTTTGCAAAGACCCCCACCCAGTCTGAGAAAATAATAGATAAAACGAGCCTCACGTGATAACGTTAAATTGACATATATATTAAAGCGATTTCTTAAACATTTTTCTGTCCTGTCAGGTTATATCCGTTTATGACTTTAACGACCGTGTATGCAACATAAAACATGGCGTAAATATGGTGACATAATTAATTTCAGTTTTATAGCCTGGATGCAAAAAATTCAAAATGTTAATGGTGTGTAGTTACATCATCAGTTAATGTCGATTATTAAAGAAAAGACATACATGTAATCACGTTGTAAAGAGTCGAAGATCGCACAATGAAATACTACAATGTAGAATAAACCACAGTAAAAGAAATTACAACATTGTAATAAGACTTTAATTTCTATATATAAAATAAGACGGGGGGCGCAATCTGTACCGCCATGCTCTGGCTAACCCAGAGCTAGCAGATAACCAAGATAACAAAAGTATCCCCTCGTGGTGCAACCAGGAAACAAAAATACAACTGCTCTTGTTGATTCTGACTAAACCTTTTGGGGATCGTGTCCGTGAATGTGGAGGCAGCAGATGGAAAGAGGATTGACTGCAAAAGAGACAGGCATTATCACTGACATCACTGCACTAACACATGCAGTGGCACTGTCGATACACAGTGTCGCTAGCCAGTCTGGTCCGAGCATTGGAGGGGCGGCTAATGGAAACGACAAAAAAAAGGAGAGACGAAAAGACAACATACTGAGTACAATGAAAGGGCAGCACGGCGCCAGGGAGCAGCGCTAAGTGCAAATAGAAAAGGAAAAACGTTCCAAGGAAATCGGAACTACAAGTTCTGTTAGATCGAGACATGCTTCTAGTTACCGATGCTCATTACGTGCAAAGACCCAGACGCAATCGGACAGTCCTGGTCCAACTCTAATTATGTTGAGCGGAAATATGATCGTGGAGAAAAATGGTTCTCTACCCAATGAACAGAACTAGAAAATGCAAGCCACATCGCCCAAGACAGAGAGAGGTTCAGAGAGTTCATTAGGAAGACATCGTTCTGGAAGGTATACGTCACATGACACACCCAATGAGCTCAGGCACAAACAACACAAAAAAGGCAGATCTGACCCAACTCTACTGTCCAGCTTTCCTATACCGGAAACATGCTCGCAGTGAGAAAGGATTCAATATCCGACGGGCTCAGGCACAAATGGGACACGGTCTTTTAGCTCGAAAACACACTTTGCTTCCATGCGCGTGGTGAGACTCGCACTTGGACGAGAGGATCACGATGTCAGTGAACAAAACCTCGGCTAAGATGACAAAAGAGCCCGAATCCCGCATCTGTCTAGTTGTTCCTTAACCGGAACCAGATTCGCGGATTAGAAAAGGTTCAGTACCCGATGGGCACAGGCACAGAACGTCTAATTACACGAGGAAATTCACTGACGGTGGAACACCTCGTGCGAAATAGAAGTGAACGACAATCATCTCGGCGAAGAGTCATTACATAACTGCGCGCCTGTCGACAGATAGACAGGCAGTAACAGGCTAGGAAAGCCAATACCCGAATTAAACGTATGAGGAAAACAAATATGCAGGACCTCGGATATCCAGGGTACAAAGTGAGCCAACCGAAGTATAAATAGCACAGTTTAACAGTGGAACTAGCAGTGCATTGAACTTCACGCCCCTCAGCAGATATCATTTCATTTATTCGTTGTGTTTATAAGAGAGCGAACGCAGAAGAAGAAGATGAAGAAGAATAGAGTAAGACACATGTGTAGATAAGATATATAATAAATATGCATGCATGTCCTCAAGAATCGTTGTTTCAATAGTTAAAAGACAAAAACCTGCATAGTTTAGATATTTCAGAGACAATTCTCTCCTGTCATATACAGTCCCGCAGGGAACAATCAAATATGGAAAGAGGAGAGGAAGATAAACACACTCTAAATAGACAACATTGAAGGTAGAAACGCAAGTAGGGATGTTTTAACAAATAATACAGTTGGCGAGTTCTTTAAAACAAGTGTGGGAGTTGGTCAAGGGTACAAAGTGTCACATTTCAATAAATACTAAGTCATGTTGTAGTTTTTGTAGTTCATGTTCACTTTCTGCTAAAAGAACAGTGCCATCTGCATATTATTATCTTTTAATAATATGTTTATTATTTGGTTATTTACTATTTTCCCATTGATATTTAGTCCCGGCATTTCTTCTATATGTTTAAAGATATTATATGTGCATATATTAAATAGCTTGGGTGATAAAATATATCCTTGTCTTACCCCTCATCTTATGTCTATTCATGGTGAGTATCTGTTTTCACACCTTCTTGATGCAGTCTGTTCCCGATATATATTTCTAATTAGTTTTACGTCTTTTCCATCTATGTCTATTTCTTGAAGACATTCGATTCATTTTTCTTGCTGAACTCTGTCAACGGCTTTCCTGTAGTCTATGAAGAACATATAGATACTGTTTTGAACTTCTATATATTTATCTATTAATAGTCGGATACTAAGTTTAGCTCCTCTGGTTCCTTTGTTTCCCTAAAACCAAATTATTCGTCACCAACCTCAGTGTCTATCTTGTTTTTAATTCTTTAATGTATTAACTTGAGTAGTATTTTGTTTAATTGACACATCAAACTTATTGCTCTATATTCTGTATAGTCCAAATCCCTGTGCTTCTTAGCGAATGGTATTGATATTGATGATTTCAGGTCTTTAGGAACGTGTCCTGTTTCATATATGTTATTGCACAGTTCTGTGATAGTTTCCACACCAAATCCATCAAAGGTTTTTATTATGTCTGCTGTTATTTTTTTTCGACAACTGCGACTTTTCCACATTTCTTATTTCGTTTTCAACTTCTGCTTTCAGTATTGCTTGTCCACCATTGTTGCGTATTGTAGGTTTTATGTTCTGTTGTCATCAAGCAGTTCTGTCACATAATCTACCCACCTTGTAAATACTTCTGTTTAATCAAAAATAATTTTTCCACTTAATCTTTAATTCTTCTTCTTCTTTCGTTCACTTGAAACATGTCTATATCTGTAATTCTGTCTCCTTAATAAAACTCACTGTCTTTTGTAGTTCATACAGTGTCCCATAGAGTTTGGATTCCAGTGTTGTTTCCTCTGGCCAATATGTCTGCCTCAGCGTTTCATGCTCAGAACACTCTTGAAGTATATGTTTGGCACTCTGTGCTGCCTGTCCACATGTACACATGGCCGTGTTGCCAATCTTGAACTTTGTATACATGTGACTGCGGAGTCGGTTGTGTCCTGTTCTGAGACGTAGAATTATAACTTGTTCTGGTCTGTTCATAATATGATAGTCATCTTGTGTTGGTGTTTGTGGCTTTCTTATTGACTTGATCATCTGTTTTTTCTGATGGTAGGTAATTGGTATATCTGGTTGGTCTTCGGCAGCACCTACCTTAGCCAGTTGGTCTGCTTTTTCATTTCCTGGTATTCCACAGTGAGAGGGTATCCACTGCATGGTTACCCTATACTGGTAAGACAATTCGCTAAGTAGTTTGTTTCAAGTCTGTTAGTTTTTCAGACTGGATAGCTTGAAGCACTGACCTTGCATCTGTCAGGAATACCACAGACTGTAGGCCAGAGTTGGAGTTCAGCAGTTTTTTAGCTGCCACACTAATTGCCTGGATTTCTGCATCATAATTATTGCAGAATTTTCCTGTCGGTGTTCTGATTGTATCTCTAGGCTTGTGTGGATATTCTATATATACACCTGCACCTCCATTCCTCACGGCATTTTGTGCTGATCCATCTGTGTATACTCTGACCCATATATCTTGTGGATATTCCTCATCCAGGAAACTGAGGGTGACTGTCCTTCGCTACACACTGTTCTGTTCGTCCACGCTTAGTATTCCTTTCACATGGGTCTGAATGTATATTGGCATTCCATGTCTTTCACTCCACGGGGTTTGTTCTGGTACAGGTCTTAAGGGGCTGTCAACTTCAGGTAGGTCTGTAAGTTGTCTGCGGAGTCGTTTAGCTTCATGGATAAAGCTGCTTCTTTTCAGTCGTCCCATTGCTAGATTTTGGAATCTTTCCTTCATTGGATGACTTGGCATACACTGAAACTTTTCTGCCTGAATTAGTACTTTTGTGTCTCTGCGTTCGCCAAGTGTTTGCATTCTTCCCATTTTCTGCATCTCTGCTATGGGTGTTGATTTCATTGCTCCCAACATTATTCTAAGTGCCTGGTTTTGCACTTTATCTAGATCTTGTAATGTGGTGTTTGATGCAGGACACCACGCAGCTGAACCATATTCCAGGTGTGGTCTTATGCCTTGCTGGTAAACTTTACTGAGTATATTCCCACTGGCTCCCCATGTGGTTCCACTTAGTTTTCTCAGGATTGCTAACTTCCTCCTGGCTTTTGTTGTTCCTTTGTTTATGTGCTGCTTCCATGTCAGTTTATCATCAAAAGTAACTCCGAGGTATGGGGGTTGTTTATCTTCTTTCAAGAGCTCTCCATCTATTTTGATATGACCGGCTTTTTGTTTTGGTGAGAGGGTAAAAAGTGTAGTGCTGAACTTATCTGTGTTAATGCTGACGCACCATCTATTAGCCCATAAGGTTAGGGCATCGATAGCTCTTTGTATTTGTTTAGTGGCCACTGTCGCATCTTCTTCTGTGCACCAGATCACCAGGTCGTCAGCATACATTGCCACTTTGATCCCGTGTGGTAGTTCAGCAACTAGGTCATTGATGTAAACCAAGAAAAGTGTTGGCGACAGAACTCCTCCCTGGGGGACTCCATGACGCAGTAGAACTTTCTTGCTCTTGCGACCATCTAATTGTACCCTGGCTCTTCTATTATGCAGGTATGCTTTTACCCATTTGTACATTCTTGAGCTAACCCTGCAATTTCGCAATTTCTTTAGGAGCCCTTCTTTCCAGACCTTATCAAATGCTTTTCTGAGGTCTATCCATGCTGCTAGTACCAGTTTCTTATCTTGGAAGGCATCCTCAATCTCTTGGGAGAGGTAGGTTGCCTGATCTTCAGTAGAGTAGCACTGTCTGAAACCTGCTTGCTGTGATAGCAGAAGGTTTTCACTTTCAAGGTACCACTGCATCCTAAGATTGATAATGCGTTCCATTGTTTTGCATAGACAGCTTGTGAGGCTGATGGGCCTGTAGTTGGAGACTGTGTTGCCATCTTTTCCTGATTTGAGGAGTGGTATCATTATTGCTTCTCTCCACGCCTGTGGTACATTACCCGTGGACCAGCTTGTGTTAAAGATCTGCAGTAGCTTTGCTCTTGCTGCAATTCCCAGTTTTCTAATCATTTCATTGGACACTCCATCAGCTCCAGGGGACTTTTTCATTTTCAATTTGGATATTGCATGCTCCAGTTCTCTCATTGTGATTGGTGCCTCCATGACTTCAGGTATAGGTTCGCCTTGTCCAATGTTTTGCTGGTTCTCTCGAACCTCCTGTTGTTTGTCTGGGCTGACTTTGATGTTATTGTCTTCTGCAAAGGAATCTGCAAAGTAATCAGCTGCATGTTTACCTGTTAAAATGTTTCTATCTTTATAAAGTGTGATCCTGGTATTTCTCCCTGTACCTTCATCATTTAGTTGTTTTACAAGTTTCCATAATTTCTTAGTATCTCTTTCTAGGTTCAGCGACTCTGTTTTTTCTTTCCAGCTACTCCGTCTGGCTTGTAACTTGGCTCTTTGAAATTTAGCCTTTGTTTGCTGATATTTGTTGTGATGTTCTTGGCTAGGTCTGTTCTCAGCCTGCTGTCTAGATGTTTCCATCTCATTTTGCAGCTTTTCCAGTTCATCATTCCAGTAGGGTTTGTAGTTTTTGCGTGCCCCCCTGGGTATGGTTTTACTAGCAGCATGTAGTATACATCTATTAAATTCACTCACTGCTCTATTGATGTCTTTGTCCAAGTTCATGTCCTTAGCTAGAACACTGGTTAAATGCTGGTACATTTTCCAGTCTGCCCTCTTATAGTTCCACCTAGTGAGCGTGCTGCTGTCCTTGGTAAATTCATTGTGGATTTCCAGAAACACTGGTCTGTGGTCACTACCCCCAATCTGCTTTCCAACGACACGTGTGATGTTCCATTACAGGCCTGGTGAGTGGAATGCCAGATCTGGTGTAGAGGTGATGTGTCATGCTCTCGAGTAGAAGGTTGGTGAGTCAGCTGGCTGGTTAATAAGGATGAGATTATTTTCATCCTGCCAGCTCTCAAGTTCCTCACCTCTCTTGTCGATATGATCGTAGCCCCAGCTCTGAGAGTGGCTGTTGAAGTCACCACACACCATAAGTCTCTCTTTATCTGGAATTGTGTCTAGTGCCAATGGTTTATCATTTGGGCAGTAGTAGTTCAGGAGATGGAATTCTGCACTGTCTGTTTTTAGGTGGAGCATCTGGTATTCTGCCCCTTCCATATATACTTCCAGCTGACATGCGCTAATATTGCTTTTAAAAAGTGTCAGAATTCCACCCTTTCGCCTGTCCTTTCGGTCAGATCGGTAGCACTGGTAGCCTCTGATTTTGAAGGCTATGTCGCTGCTAAGGTGTGTTTCTTGGATACAGCATATATTAACTTGTTCTTCACTGAGGACATTTTCAAGTTCCATTTTTTTGCTGTATCCATCTCTTTTACTGTTGACACCCTCAGCATTCCAGTGCATTATTTTTATTGGTCGTTTGTTTGTTTGGTCAGTAGCTCTATTCCCTTGCCTCCTGGCTCCTCGAGGCAATTGAGAAGGATTTCCAGTAACTGAGGTTGGGCCCTTTCGAGGTATAGGGCCCGGCACCGTCCCTGCCTGAACATCCGCCACAGGGCATGCACCATAACTTTTTATAGATACAGACATGTTTCCATTGTGTTTTGTGCGTGGCATCCTGATTATCTGTGCGCCTTTTGGCTGGATGCCTCCGTCTTCAGCACTCTGCTTACTTGGGCAGGACTATGGTCCTGCTCGAATGGGACTGCCCGACCAGTCTTAGTTTCCAGCCCCTGATGGCTGAACTAAGCCCCATCACCACTGCAAGGTGCTGGCCTTGATGGGGTCTTAATCTTTAATGCAATCATCTCTCTTTGTAGGATTTTTCTTATATCGGATCTTACTTATCTCCATATGCGTTTTTTTGTCTCATGTTGTACTGGCATCTCCTCTATTTCTCTGCATTTTGTTTCTAGCCATTGATTTGTTTGCTATTCTGTGCATGTTACGTATCTCATAGCTTATACATATATGTATCTCATGCATATCTCATAGTATATGTATGTAGGTAAAAACGTAAAGTAACCCATAGCATTTATTCATGCCGTAAGGGTGTGAGATGTTAGCGATCTCACATTTCAGAGGCTCTCCTCTCCCTCGCCGTCTTCACTTCCCGGATTAATATTGGTACCGATTTAGGTCGACCTGGGAGCCGTTGCGATCTGAAAACATTTCCGCCTCAACTGGGGAATGACCACGCATATGCGAAGCCAGTTCGCTAACCACTGCGCTACGCGACTCCCAATGTATGTATCCATATGTATGTATAATTGCATCAAAAACCGTGTCAAAAACAAAACTATAGGGAACAGTTGAAGGGGGATGAAGTAGATGAGGACAGATAATATAAAGGACTGCATAGGTCTGGATTATTTCTCACTCATCCACATCAGTAAAGATAGAAATCGGTAGAGTTAGATTTCGATGGAGAACTCTGTGTGTCGATGCATCCAATGTCGTACATCTACGATTCTGTTTGGTTTTTGCGTTTATCGATATGGATATTACGTTTGTTCACATACAAACAATTACATCACTAACTATTTTTTTATAGACAGTAGATCTAGATACGCTTGAACACATCAAAAATTACGGATATAACTCTTATTTATTTCCCTTTTGCTATCATTTGTTTTCTAATGTTAAGTTATTTTCCATTACGGATACCATTGCCCAAGTCTCACTACCGTATGTTAACACTGGGAAAATATAGCATCCTAATAGTTGTGATTTAATTTTTCTTTATTCCCGTCGTAAAAGATTATTCTTGTACATGATCACTATTATTCTCTTTCTGATAGAATACCTAGAAATATATGCGAAATAACATTTCAGGCGAAGACATTCTATCCCCGCCATTCGATTCGATCATGATTAATGTGCCTGTTCCATACAATATTCTATGTTGAATTCGTAACAATTTATATCATTAATTAGAAATTAATATCTAACTGCAACTATCCAAGCGTGACACGAATAGTTAATGTTTGATCAAAGAAATGTATTCAATATTAAGAATCATTCAATAACGTACTTCCACGAAACACTCGTTTATTTGTATTCAGTTAGATATTTCTGGATAGAATAATGACATAGATAATTACATAAACTCTAGATGTAGCACATATCTAGAGTATTACATGCACGTCGATAATGTACCGGAGTAACTTGAGAAATATTTATTGAAATGCATAAAATATAGTTTGTTGGTAGACTATAAAAGATTAAATTCACTCTATGATAAATCAGGTCCATTCCAACAGTATACGACAGTACGTGTTGGTTATATCAGGACGTGAAATCAGGATACATATTATTTCTAGAACGTAATCTACATTATGGATGGCCAGATTTCCTAAGATTATGAATGACTTGACCTAATGTAGCAAATGACATGTCTAAATACTCTGAAATGTGTCTTGGTCGTCTTTGTCTTCTATTCCCCTGTTACAAGCAATCCTGACTTCCTTTGCAAGAGTATTCATTTTGTTAGTTTACTTATATAGTCAAAAGACTTCAACTTTCTTGCGTAAATATTGTTTACAAGCCAACCTTTTTCCTCTTTGAATGGTGTTAACACTTCTTGCTGGTCATGTTCACTGTCCATATCACGACAAAAGACATACACATCAAACCGTCAAAACTTCCCGAGTCATTCTTTTATCATAGTTACGTACTACTTACTCTTCTATGTATATGATGAACATAAACAATAGCAAGTAAGACTGTCATGTAATATAATACGTTATTTTTACGACTGGATATGTCAGGATCACTATGTAACAAGTGATGTATAAAGTTGTGTATGAGTTACTGCTTTTGTGTCTAGTACCTTCTGTATTAGAGGCCTTAGAAATGAAGTGCTATAGAAAATTCATAAGAATATCATGTACAGCAAGAAAGACCAACCTAGATGTGCTAAGAAAAATCAACGTTCACGAAGATTTGCTTTTAAATCCCATACTAAGAACGAAGTTAGTTGTTTTCGGCCATGTGAAGAGACACGATGGCATGGAAAAAGTGTTGTTGGAGGGGGTGATAGAAGGCAGTAGAGGCAGACCAAGACTTCGTTGGACAACTGCATTTCAGAAAAGAAATGCATGTACATGACAGCTTGCCAGAGACCGCGGGATATTTAGGAAATTCATAAGGAAGACTGCGTTGTGGAAAGAATACGTCACATGACAACAACCTTCTGTAAAGATGCAGTACACGAAACGTGGACAATGAAAATCTCGAATCATTCGGGCTATCTACAAATAGGGAAGTGGAACAAACATCTTAAAAATGGTTTGTTCTAACTCTAACTGATGTATACAAATGTTCTATGTATAAACTTTGTGTATGACGTACTGCCTCCGACATTATAGCTAATGGCTAATATGAATTCCATAATTTTAAGATGACTCATATCACTAATCCCTGAATACTCATTATCTGTCACACAAAGTACAACCATATTGACCAATTAAATTTGCATGGAGTGTCAACTGAGTCATTACAAAGGATTGAGACAGTATGTCTTCTATTGCGATCGGTCAAGCGTTTTGTATATAATGTGTTGAGTAAATAGTGAGAATTTGTTGACGTGATTAATAACATGTTTTCTTTCTTGATTTTCAGAAAGTTTCACAATGAGCAAGTTGTCTGGCTGTCTTCTGATTTTTAACACAGTGACTAATTATATCTATTTCGTCACCGATACATCAAGAAACATGTCAACATCTAGAAAAGAATAAAGATAATATAAGAGAACAATTGAATTTTCATTTTATTTCCAAATGTGTAGTTTGCTGTTTTATTTAGAAGTGAGTATGGTCTTTGTGTACTGCTTGGTTGGTTGGTTGCTGATCCAGCGGTCCATGGGCTCATGCCCTTTGACCTAATGCCATTAAATGTCATTATATTGCTGGGAAGTCTGTGGATTTTCGGCCCACCCTGGGACAGAGCCAGAGAATAACCATAAAATATTTCAACAACAAAACAAAATCATTAACTGTATAGATGAAATGCCATGAAGCTCTATAAGAAGATAACCTCAATATAACGGCATGTCATCCACTAAGGTTTTCTGTTGCATGGATGGTATGTCTAGTGGGCCATCGGTGAGACCCACAGACGCAACCACATGCGTAAATGCTTGGTTAATATTAAGAAATAAATATCCGTTGTTTGATAGACATATGCAAGGGAAAAAATCAAATATGGAGGTGCGGCGGGCACATATTTCCGTAATGAACCATGTGCTGTTTTATTCTTTTCTTTAATATCTAATTTCGCATAAAGTAAGCTTTTTCTTTTGCCTTCTAGTTGTTCTCCACTCCTGACTGTGATGACACAGTGTTGGTATAAAGATTGAATTTATTATTTGTCTTTTGGTTTTTCATGGGATTAATGTCAATAAGGTGACGAAATTTGGTAATTCTCGAAATGCCCCCCCCCCCCCCCGCTCTTGAACAATAAGATTTCACAATTATGAGTAATGTGACCAAGTTTGGACACCTGGCTATAGATAACACTTCCCGCACCTCGACATAAATTAGTTCGTGGGACGAGGTATAACATGTAATAATTGACTTTGCCGGAGCATACTTAAGTGATTAGGCCAGAGGACTACGTCAGAAATCTTGGCACGCAAGAACGATCCATGCTTTTCATTGACTTAAGACTCAATGTACACTTTTGTTGAAGAATCACAAACTCGGATTAGTCAAATACACAGAAATGAGTGACGCAGTACGTTATATCTGAAGCAGGCTCTCTATTTAAAGTCAGCTGTAAGAGTAATTTATTTTAGTTTTTGTAATCCACTTTGAGCAATGTGGACAAACGCATAGGTATTCACCCAGTACATGATGAACAGTATGTTTGATTCACTGGCTCTCATATATGTTCACCCAACAAATGATGAACAGTATGTATGATTCTGTAGCTCTCATATGTGCTCATCCTGCAAATGATGAACAGTATGTAAGATTCTGTAGCTCTTATATGTGCTCATCCTGCAAATGATGAACAGTATGTAAGATTCTGTAGCTCTCATATGTGCTCATCCTGCAAATGATGAACAGTATGTAAGATTCTGTAGCTCTTATATGTGCTCATCTTGCAAATGATGAACAGTATGTAAGATTCTGTAGCTCTCATATGTGCTCATCCTGCAAATGATGAACAGTATGTAAGATTCTGTAGCTCTTATATGTGCTCATCCTGCAAATGATGAACAGTATGTAAGATTCTGTAGCTCTCATATGTGCTCATCCTGCAAATGATGAACATTATGTAAGATTCTGTAGCTCTTATATGTGCTCATCTTGCAAATGATGAACAGTATGTAAGATTCTGTAGCTCTCATATGTGCTCATCCTGCAAATGATGAACAGTATGTAAGATTATGTAGCTCTTATATGTGCTCATCCTGCAAATGATGAACAGTATGTAAGATTCTGTAGCTCTTATATGTGCTCATCCTGCAAATGATGAACAGTTTCTATAATTCCATAGCTCTCATATGTGCTCACCCAGCACCTTGAACAGTGCATGATCCCATAGCTTGTTGACTACACACATTTTTCAATCATTCGTCCCTCTATCAACCATTTCTGCTCTAACCAGAATAATTCAAAATCTGCTTGTTGCAACTTAAATTTCAGTCTTATTTCAATAGTCTCATTTTAATCATTGCCTCTGAAGCGAATGTTTTTACTGCTGTATAGCACACATTTTGTGCAGTTTGTGATATGCTATCAAGCATGATTATTCTTCTTCAGTGTCCATTCTCAATCTACCACTGGATCTCTCTTGTAACAGAACCATTGTCTGTCGATATTTTCAGCAGTATGTAGGCTAAAGAACGTCGTACTACTAGATCATTATCGATATCGCTCTTTCTTCCCTGCGGCTATTTCTGTAGTCCTCTTGTTTCCTGTGGTGTGACAATCTGGCATGTTGGTATTTTATTGACGCTACTGCCTCACTAGCTTTCATTGTCCATTGACCCTGACCCACCAGTGTGACTGTTGGTCTCAAACTAGCCAGTTCTCAACGTATCAGATAAGTTGTTTTCGTCTTCCTTTTTTACATATTATCACCTATATTTTATTCTCACTTGCATACATCATTGTATTATCACTGTATTTTCTTCCCACCATTATCTACTCCTACTTATAGTTTCTCTCCACTGCCCATATCTGCTCGGTCGTTTCTTTCTTTTCTCCTTTTTTTCTCTTTTTTCTTTTTCATCTCCATCTCTCTCTCTCTCTCATCTGATCTCTCGTACCATCCTCTTTTGCGTTTCCATCACGACTGTATGCTAATACTCATTGCCTGTTGCCATTTTTAAGGTAATTATCTTAATTTATCCTCATTTATCTTATTTTACTTGCTACTACACCTTAACTATTTTCACTCCTTATCTCCTTCTGTGCACTTTCCCCTCCTCACTTCTTCTCCCCATACTCTCTTCCTCCCTGCTAGGCTGCTCTATCTCTGCTTCCTCTGCTATCTATTCGTTATACTCATTGCGTGTTGCCACTTTTGAGATAAGTATCTTAATTTAACCTTATCTATTTTACTTGCTACCACACCTTATCCATTTTCGCTCCTCACCTCCTTCCGTGCACTTTCTCTCCTCACTTCTTCTCCCCATACTCTCTTCCTCCCCAATATGCCGATCCCTATTTACTTCCTCCACTATCTATTCACTATCTCTCCTCCTCTTTCCTCCCTATCAACCACGTTTGTTTCCATGTAAGATTCGTTGTACCGTTGTCTTTCGTTTGTCATGATGAAGGCTTAATAGTCGAAACGTCGTCTGTCCCTGTATCTCGTTGTTAGGTTGTGTTATGTTTTATTTTGGTAACACATCTACCTATTTTTGTTTATCTTGACATTTGCCCGGTGTTACTCCAGCCACCTGCTTCCTGTTCAGGGCTGTTACCCAACACTGGAACATTTATCCCTTAAAGAATGGAAATGTGTTTATCGCCGTTTTATTTAGATCAATGGCCCGACACATCCGTCTTCTGTGGAAGGAATGAATTTTCAAAATGGTTGTGCAAGTGACAACTGTGACAGAATAATAGGAGTAAAAGGAATTGTACCGATCGATTATTTTACAGAATAGACAGGGTGCAGATTATCCGCTATCCGCACTCAAACAAAGACCCGAGAACACAGAGACATGATGTGATTTGTGTGTGGATGTTTTTTGAAGGGTTATATCTTTGATGATGACTATGTCTGCTTTTTCATAACTGCAAACTCCCGCATGTCCCAGACAATGTTTCCACTGGAGTCTTCACAGATTAGAATAAGCAGTGTACTCTATCCACCTATGTCGGAGCTACCCATTTTTGATCTGTCCTTACAACAACACCCATTGTTGTTGTACGAAAAATCCAATTTAGTGCCGCCGTAACTGATTTTAGACTTAAATTGTGCAACAACTATTTACGTTTCTCAGCAGTAAGTTGGGAATGCAATGCAGATTGGATCGTGAAGAACGTCTGGAGAAACCTCTTATATGAAGAATAAAAACCTGAGAAAATAATAATCAAGATGGAAATTCCATGTATGCATGACTGTGTAGTAGGTTTTCTCAGTATGATGCAAGTCATCGAAATGCCACTCCTTAAATGGTTGTTCTTCGAAATTCCACAACTCGACATTATATTTTGATTGGTGTCGCCTGATGTGATGACGTCTCTGCATCATAGTGATCGGCACGGCCCAGGATGTATGTAACCTACAGAACGATCGTTAATTAGATGAATTTATGTTGACTGAAAACAAACAGTAACATTCTGTGTTTTCTTGCACATACTATATCTCAGGTTTGATTATTTTCTTTCTCTATCCTTTTCTCTGTTTCCCGACATTGGCATACCTTCTCCTTATATGAGGTTCATCTATACATTTTAATCGGTTTCAATTAGCATTCTCCTAGATTTCTACAAAATTTAAACCGATTAAAACGTGTTTTTTTTGAAATTGTAAACATGTGAAGTTATCGTATTGTTTGAAATATAGAAATCGGTGCAAAGAAAGAATACGATAATAGTTGGTAAAAAAAATTATAAGTAGAATACGCTATATAATAGGAAAGATCTTGTTTATGATTTTAATACTTGAAGTAACTATGAGAATCAATCCTAACGAAATGGATACGCATGGGAAATTTACATATTTTGCATCGTGATCATGGTTATCTTGGAGATATTTCTACCTTCTGGATAACAAAAGGAATCTATTAGAGGTTGCGGAACACACAGAAGTATTAACCACATAAAAGAGATCACTGAGACAAATAGAAAATATGTTACGAACATATAGGGAGAGTTATGAAATGAGAAGATAAGGTCATAATTTAAAGGTTGATGTATAACATTTTAAAATGATATGTTTCCGGATATAAGAACATGTATTAGAGCACAGAGGGACGAATATGTATATTATTTGAGGTGAAGGTCATAATTTAGGTAAACTACAGATAAGAAAAGAAAAGAGAATTATAGACAAAGGGAAATGATGTTCAGTGAACTAATTCAGTAACATAATAGAAAAGAAAAAAAATTATCAGAGTAATAAGGGAAGACGAAGGAGAGACACACACAGGGAACCAGAGTCTCATCAGAAGGAACATGAGGGGGATGTCAGAAGGAATCCTGAGAGAGATGTCAGAAGAGTACCTGAGGGAGATTTCAGAAGGGAACCTGTGCGAGATGATAGAATGGTACCTGAGTGAGATGTCAGAAGGGTAGCTGCGGGGGATGTTAGAAGGGAACCTGATGGAGATGTCAGAAGTGAACATGAAGCAGTTTTCAGAAGTGAACCCGAGGAAGATTGTCAGAACCAAAAGGGAACCTGAGGGAGATATCAGAAGGGAACTTGAGGGAGATGTCAGAAGAGAAATAGAGGAAGATATCAGAAGGGAACTCGAGGGAGATGCCAGAAGGAACTTGATGGAAATGTCTGAAGGGAACCTTACGTAAATTGTTAGAATAAGAAGGAAACATGAGGTAAATGTCAGAAGAAATCCTGAGAAAGATTGGTAGAATCAGAAGGAAGCCTGAAGCAGTAATCAGAAGGATACGAGTTCGACAAACATCATCTGCATCTTTAAACATGGATTTATTATATTTTCTTATTGCCCATGAAGAACAAATTTCTGCAAAATCATGCACGGAAAGATTACTGACAACACTAAACGTTCGGTTAGGTAGTTGTTTTAAAAAAATAGAATATTCAATATAGAAATTAATAATTTTATCTTGTCTATTCTATGCCATTTCTGTATGGAATGTTAATCAATTATTTTGTAGTTTCAGAAGAGAAAGTACATGTATAATGATTTGTCTGTTGACAAGTCAGATAGTCTGGGGGACCTGCAGGTGTACTACATGGTCATCACTGAAAAATGTATGCTTATATAGAGATCATAGGCTGAATAGAAGGTGGGAAAAATTTAATTAAACGATTAAATGACTCTATCGATTCACTATCTATTCACTAAACCTTTTAGTGCCTTTCAGCCTGAGTGGTAAAAGAATTTTCAGGATATGGCCCTCATGTGTGCTGCGTATATTGTGGAATTTGTCGCCTCTTTTATTCCGGTAGTCCATCGTTTTCGTGGTCGACCTCTAGGTCTGCTTTCACTGAATCTGTGTAGCATAGCTTGCTGTGGTATGTTGTCTGATGGTAGCCTGCTAATGTGTGTAAGCCATTTGTTCTTTTGTTTCTTAATATATTCCCAGATTGATGTGGTGTCGGTTCTTTGTCTAATGTCATCATTCCTCACTCTGTCTCCTAGTGATATTCCAAGAATTCTGCATAAGCATGCCATTTCAACTGTCACAACTTTACGTTTGTCTGGTGATGTTGTCTATGTTTATTTGGTAGCACAGTGCTGGCATCATAATTATTTTGAATAGTGTTATTTTGGTGTTTAAAACTACATTTTGTTTCTTAAGATTGCTGTCATTTACCCAGGGACTTGGTATCTCCATTTTACTACGAGCCATGTGAATTAAATCATTAGAATACGCTAAATAATTGGAATGAGACTTTGAATATATAACATAGATCTACTATGAGAAACCATCTTAACAAAATGAGAAATTCACATTATAATTATAATCTGAATTTCTCTGTTAGAACTTACATCGTTGATCCTATAAGATACTAAGTATGTAGTTCTTGATTCTTGATTAGGAACAAGCATCACAACACTGGGGGAATTGCCATATTTACTCTGCTTGTCGTTCCTTAAGACATCTCTTTAAGGTGTGTTCCAAGAATTTATTGAATAACACCAGTGATAATATGCCACCCTGTGAAACCTGTGCAGTTGTTGTGGAAAGGCTCCAATACCATCATTAATTAGAAAAGCACTAGTTGCTACTTTGTATAGTGTTTCAATGATATATATTTTATTTCCATCAAAATTAACATTTCTCATATCTTTCCTTAAATGTAATTGCCATATTCGATCGAACGCCTTAGTGAAATCCATAGTTATGATAAATTTCATGCTCATGTTGTAGTGCTTCACAATGATTAAACTGATGTTGAAGATATTTTCTATATAACTTCCGTTTTACGAAACTGTTCTTCATCTAATATTTCTTCTGATCTATGTTTCAATATGCTTAACAATTTCCATAGCATCACTTTACTTGTGTGAGTGATAAGACGAATAGTTTTATAATTTGTGCGGAATTTAAATTACCTTTCTTTCGAAATGGTGTAATCAGTTAATGTGTCCATTCTATAGGCCAATAATTGTTTCCTATATGCGTTGGCAAAGATTTAGAAATGTAAGTATCCAGAGGTGAGGGAAGGAAAAGTACATTATTTGAAAGGCCCCGAAGATAACAAAATCAACACCTGACCGGGACTCCGAGTCTACATAAACTGGGATGGCTGCTGAAACGGAGGCCTGAGCACTTTTGGGAATGTCTCGTGTGCTGTGAAACCAGTTTCAAATCAAGAATCAAATGTGCTGAGGTAAGCGGGATGAATTGTGACAATGATGTCAAGGAAATTGACAGATGTAGTGAAGATGTTAAATGTAAATTGAATAGCAGGGTTGAAATAGTTGATGAAGTTGATGAAGCAAGATAATTATATTTCTGACATGTCGGTGATACATATCCTATTGTCAATGTATCTGTGGAAAATATACTAGATGTTCAAGATGTCCCATGAAAAGACAATCATAGCCAGGCTCCATTTTGGTGCCCATAGCAATACCACTGATCTGATCGAAAACGTGCCCATCGAGTTCAAAAGAGTTGAGAGTAAGCACCTGTTCAGCAAGGCAGATAAGAGTATAAGTGGATACAGAAAGATGGGGACTCTTGTCCAGAAAGAAGTGCAGCGTCCTGAGGCCATCTGCATGGGGTATAGAAGTGTACAAAGAACAGACATCAAGTAAGAACAGACGATAGGTACGGTCAGAAGACAACTGGGCAGAAGAAAAATTGTCATGGCATGCATGGTGTCTTTCATGAATGAAGGAAGCTGTTCGACCACTGGCTGGAAAATTCTGTCAAGGAAGTCAGAGATGCACTCAGTGGTACATGAGCAAGCAAAGACAATAGGTCTACCAGGATTCGATTCGTTTTGGATTTTAGACAGCATATCGAAAACAGATCTGCCTAAAAAGCTTTGATCGATGCAAAGAGTCTTGGCAGTGGTAGGAAGATGGTTGTCACGGATAAGGGTTTTCACACTGCTGCTAACCGCCTTCTGGTTAGGTACCGTCGAGTCGGATGTACATGCAGTGTAGAAAGAAGGTTTGGAGAGTTGTTGGTAGCCTCCTGGAGGTAATGGTCCTTAAGCCACACCACAACGGCCCCACCCATATCCGGTAGTTTGATGACAATATCATCATACGCGGAGGAGATGCGTCAAGGAGCAAGATTCCTCAGGTGTGATTGGAGCGATTGATGCGGTTTTAATGAAGTCATTTAATGTCATGGAGTGTATTATTGATGTAAAGATCAAGAGCCTGGGATGCACCAGACTTAGGAGTCCAAAAATATTTCTTCTCTTTATATCTAGAGAACAAATCATCAGTATCAGATGACACTTTGCCAAAGAAACGATAATGAAGCCGAAGACGACCACGATAGCGGTCGCTATCCTGAAGAAGAGTGTATTGATCATATGCTGAACGGAGAGGGACGAAATTGAGGCTCTTGCTGAGGACAGAAACTTCACTATCAGAGAGACTGAGATTATGAGAAATGCAAACCAGCCGGTCATTAGAATGACCCGGAATATGAACATCCACATTAGTGGTCAGGTGAGAAATAGGAATATCAGATGAAGTATTGAGGAGAGGTAGTGGAGGATAAACTACAGCAGCAGGACTAGAACTGGTAAAAACAGCGTGAGATGTGGAGTGAAGAGAATTGAGTTTATTGTTGTGATGAGTGCACATAAATTGGTATAACTACCGATTGAGAATGTGAATAATTCCACGAATCAGTGAGTATAGTAGAATGTAGTTGTAAGTAAGGGACTGTTGTAAAAACGTTGTAAAAGGAAGAATTTAGAAGAGTCTAGATCAGATAAAAGATGAGTGTGGTTAGAAGATACAATACGCATGCGTTGAAACGAGCATTTGTCGTCAAGGCAAATAACAAGCATGCATACAGCAACACACGAGCATACATCAACAGGCATGCATACAAAAACACACGGGCATACATCAACACACCTGCATACATCAACACACGTGCATACATCAACACATGGACATACACAATACACGTGCACGCAACAACACATAGGCATACATCAGTACACGTGCACACAATAATACACGTGTATACAAAACACATGCATTCAACAATACATGGGCATACATTAGCACACATGCATACATCACTACACGAGCATACGTAAATACATGTGCATACAACACACGAGCATAAATCAACATACATGCACACAACAACACCTTGGCATACATGAACACGAATGCATACAACAACACACAAGCATAAACACGCGAGAATACATCAACACTTGAGCATACAACAACATACTAACATACATCAACACACTGGCATACACAATGCACGTCCATGCAACAATACACGAGGAGCATACATCAATACAAATGCATGCAACAACACAAGGTCATACATAAACACATATAAATATATCCATACATGGGCATATGTCCATACATGTGTATCCCATCACACACGGGCATAATTTAACACATGTGCATACATCACCATGCGGGCATACATCAGAACACAGGCATACGTAAACACATAAATGTACACAAATACACAGGTATACAAAAACACATATGCATACATCAATACACATGCATACAACAGCACACGAGCATAAATCACAACACCAGCATACATCAACACACGGGCATACATCAACTAACACGCATACATAGGCACACGAGCATACATAAGCATACGGGCACGCATCAGCACACAGGTTGGTATATATACTCATTGCCATACATCACCTCAATTTCAAATGAAACAATACGCAGACATATATCAACACTTGGGCATAAATCAACATAAAGGGCTTTCATCAACACACGGGCATACATCAATACACATGCATGCAACAACACACGAGCATACATCAATACATATGCATGCAACAACACACTGGCATACATCAATACACATGCATGCAACAACACACGGGCATACATCAATACATATGCATGCAACAACACACGAGCATACATCAATACATATGCATGTAACAACACACGGGCATACATCAATACACATGCATACAATCATACAGATGCATAGAACAACACATGTGCATACAATAACACGCAAACATTGAAAGCATACACTTAATATGCTGCATAAAATATTAACAGCTTTATAGCCATATACAAGCCATTCATTCTGTGAAACCTATATAAACCATTCATTCCGTGATACATATATAATCCATTCATTCAGTGAAACATAAACAAGCAATTCATTCTATGAAATTTATGAAACATATACCCGTCATCCATTCAGTGAGACATATATAAGCCATTTATTCTATGAAATGTATCAAACATTTACCAGTCATCCATTCTGTGAAACATATATCAAACGTCTCTTCTTTGAAAAAATATCTTAGACATTTATTCTATGAATCATATTTCAGGCATCCATTCTATGAAATATACAAGGGAATCATTCTATGAAACATATATCAAACATCATTCAATGAAATATATCAGACATCCAATCTACGAAACATTAAATAGAGTTGTTGTACGATATGGACATATTTTGTGATATATTTTATAGCCATGAGCTTGCTATTTAATTAGAAATATTTTCAAGTCATAATTGAAATTAAAATGGAATGTGATCATGGACTTCTGGACCAGCAACCAACAAAGGTATGAATACATTGAGTGTAATACAATGCACAACAATTACTATCAGAAGTTAAATGTCATACTCGAAAATAGCGATTGATTTGCAAAGTGATGAGAAGTGTTAGTTAACCATGAAAAATGTCTCTAAAGTATCCATGCTTTGCTACTGCCTTCTGATGTTTTGTAATACGAACACATTTGCTAATCAATGGTGTCAGCATACAGCTGAAAGTGTCCGTTATTTGCTTTTAATTACGCACTCAGAACCGAGAAATATAACTTGTATGTGGCTCGTTCGTTGTTAATTTCACAAAAATGGATTATATTCTCAATGCCGAAGCGAAATGGAGTCGTACATAATCGGTTGAGATCTCTCCCGGATACCAGAAAAATTTTCAACTGCCACTGTATTTGCAAATTTAAAATTTGTTGATTGGGGGTCGCTTTGGACTGACAATATTCATTCGTTTCAATGTTTGTAAAATTGTTTTCGCAGTATTATCTCATGTGCCCCCACCCACTCACCAACCTAGCAGCATAAATACAACATTGAAATAAATACAACCATCGCATCAGTGTCTCATGCTATTGTAGTGTGTCTCAAGTAATTTTTGGGTATAGCATTCTATTTTGCAATGATTTCTCTTTCGCGATCATTCACATTGTTGGTACAATGCTGACGAACACTTCTATTCATTTCGCCCTAGCGTTTTCAATCCAGTTAATGTCAGGAGATTATGTAGGCTAATCCAGTACATGTATATGTTGTTAGCCTAAGAAACTCATAGTTAAATTTCCAGTGTGAGACCTAGCGCGGTCGTGCTGAAAGATTCTCACGTTTTGGTGATTGTAGAAGAAAGGCAACGGTTATGTTAACTGTAACTGTGAAAGATTGAAGGGGGCTGAGGTGCTCATGGAATAATTCGCCCCAAATCCGTACGTCTCCTCCTCCATATATTTTATGCTGGACACATCAGTATATATTTCTCCATGATGACTCCAGACTCGATTTCTCATATCGGCAAATGAGACATTAAATTGATTTTCCTCAGAAAAAAACGTCAATCTTCACTCCAACCTTAAACGGCGAATATTTTGTTGGGTCAAGCCACTCTGTTTGTTTGGAAGCTTCTAGTGAGGATAGGACCAATTTTAAACAATGACAGAACGAATTTATTTCTTCAGGTTACATTCTGTTACTCTGCAGAAGTTTGAGAGCGAAAGCAGAAGGAAAAGAATGTGAAGTAGATGTACTTTGTAAGACGATAAGAAGAGAGTAAGCTTGTCAAGCATGAATTTTTTATTTTTGCAAAAGAGCATTTGTTGTTTTAATCCCCACGAATTACGAGCGATTAGCTATTACTTCCAGTGTGCAAATAATTAATTCTTCCAGAGTTTTCTTCCATAACAAGAAGATTGCAACTTTCAGTTCTGTGAAGTGTTGTGAGTAAACGTCTCCTACTCAGAATCAAGCGCCGTGCCATGCTAAGATGCTATTATGCAGAGAGATGGTCGCATCAGATTGGCGGGACCAATCGAAATTTTAGGGGTGGAACTTCGAATAAAAACATTTTAAGAGAAGAGAGCGGCGGCATTTAGATGACGTGCATCCTAATGAGAAAATCTACAGTTCGATCGTTCTCAAAGGGAGGAAACTCTATTGGATTTGTGACCATCATCATCATCTTCTTTGAGAGGTTCCCAAAGCAAGCCAGCTATAGGCCACATTCAGTAGCTGGGGCAACTATTTATGCATCTCCCACCGTCCAATGAGGCTCTCGAATAATGCACGGTTAACATTTGATCTTAATTATGGCTTCTCCCAGAGAATAGTCACGTCTACAACAAAGTTGTTTATCATCGACCTCATGTGTCAAGCGTTCATACCAATTACACAACTTACAATTTCTGGTTTCTCCCAGCGAATAGTCACGTCTTGCGCAAAGTTGTTTATCACCTGACCTCATGTGTCAACCGATCATAGCAAGGACACAACTAACAATTTTGAAAAGAGGACATCTAGCTAAATTTTACATAGAACAATCTGAAATTAGTAATAGATTTAAAATCGCTTTCAAATTGCACTATTTGAGTCTGCTGCTCGTAAGAAAATACTGTAATCATTTAGTTATCGCAGTTACAAATTAAAAATAATAATAAGAACCATATCCCGTCAGTCTGCTCTGGATCGTACAGATGACATACTGGATACATCAGCGCAAACACTTGTATCCTAAGCCATTTGGAGGAGTGTAGAAAAATTACGCCCAGATCACTCCTTGATGTTATCAATCCAGGATGTTCTCTTACCTCCTCTCATCCTTACACACTCGACTGTTCCTTGCAATATAGGCATAAATCTAGAAATCTAGTCGTGTCTCGTAACATGTCCAAACCAAACACGTTTACACCGTTTCACTTTTCCCAAAAGTGGTTTGTGATAACTTGCAAGTTTGTATGTGCTTCCGAACAAATATATTTGTCGTGTATTAAATATAGCTAATTGTTAATACACGTTTGTAGCACATGTTTTCAAAGTCTTGAATCCTTCTTTCCGTGTCTGCATTGAGTGTCCAACTTTCAGATCCGTATAAAAGTATATTTAGCACTTGAGATCTGAATATATTGATCTTTAATGTAATACTGATCTTACTTTTGCAAATCACTTTCAACCTTGTCATGACCGCCATCGCTATCTCGAGTCTTAGCTTAATATCATTTCCAGAGTCACGATCATCACATATTTGAGACCTGAGATATTTGAAGGTGTTAATTTCATCAAGTCTGTGACCATTAAACCAGATATTGATCTCTTCTTGTCTGATTTCACTAGTCACCAATATCTTGCTTTTATCAATGTTAATTTTCATGCCATAAACTCAACTAACTTCTCCAACTTTGAGGTGAGTTCCTGAAGTTCAGATTTGTAACCAGCCAAGAGATCGATATCATCGGCATAACGCGTTACAAATTGGTCTTCCATCAATAGTTATTGATATCTGGAAATCTTGTAATTCCACTTATATTCAAGATAAGTATTAAAAAGTTGCTAGGAAAGTATTAACCTTGGCGCACTCCTATAGCAGTCCTGAAAGATTCACCAATGTCATTATTTATTTATAAAAAAAGAACCGCACTACTTGAATCTTTATACAGCGTAACCATGACTTCCATGATATCTGTAGCAAAGTTATATTGTCTCAGTATCTGCTACAGAACTTGTTGCCACACACGATAACATTCCTTTGTCAAATCAATGAAATTATGAATCAACGCACGTTTTTGTTGTTCATTCATTCATTCATTGGTACCAAGCCTTCCGGCGTAGGCGATCATATCTCTCCACAATCCTCTGTTTGTTATACTTTTAAATATAATTTCTGATGATTCTGCATCATGCCAGGCTTTCAAGCCATCTAACATTTTCTCACGTTGTCTTCCTCTGTCTCTCTTACCCTCGATGTTCCAGTTGTTACGATGTTTTCCAGCCCACCCCTTTTCATGACATGACCCAGAACATGTGATAGTCGTCTTCTAATACAGTTAATAAGTTGTTTTTGTTGTAAGAAGTGTTTATATGTTCATAAGTACTTCTGATTTACGGAAGCTAGCATGGTCTTCTGCTAACAATTATTCTGATTTAGCTTGTATTCTATTAAGAATGATCGTTAGTTCATTACCTTATTAGAATAGGTAATTGGACTAATAATTCTATAATTCTTGCACAATTTGATGTTGCCTTCCTTAGAACAATGTATCACTAACTAATGAGTCAATTTTTAGGCCATATTTTTCTAGTCCATATTTTCTAGCAGATGGCTATCACAATAATAATCATTTCCTCTCCTGAATGTTTTAGGAGTTCCAATAAACTCATGGTGATTTATTTTCTTTCAATGATCATAGGAACGTCGACTCGTACATTTCCGAATTGAACGTTATTATTAAACATATTACATTTGAATGTCTGAAAGTATGTGACGTTTCAACATTTCGTTGCTTTTTCAGTAATAGTTGTTCTTGGTCGGTGTGGCTGTGTTTACCTTTTCAAAGCTGCAAAAGCTGTTTTGTTATAACCTTGACTTATAATGGACTCACATTGTTCAGAATCCAGTTCTCCTTGGCTTGTTTCATTTTCTTTCTGATATCTTTATTTAATTTATTATACCGCCACACTGTGATATGATTTTGATTCTTTACCTTCTTGAGTTCTCTCCTGGCATCACATAGCTTCATTATGTCATCGGGTAACCGAATATTGTGCGCTATCTTTTTTCACCTATAATTATTGTTGCTGTATTTAGAATTGCATTATTCATGATGTCTGTAAATCTGTTGACATCCTCCTCAAGAAGATATAGAGCTTCAACACCCCCCCCTTCCACAGTTGACCTAAATATATATAAGCAATTTCTGTTCTTTTTAGCTTTCCAAAATCTAAAATCACGGATGAGAGTCTTTGTTAAAATAGTAATTCTTTTTTTTACTCTAATTCCCAGAGTCATTAGTACCATGTCATGATCACTGCCAGTATCAGCTCCCGTGAAGCTCCGCGTCTTAGCCTGACTGGTAATAGATTTGAATCTTCTGGCGACAAGTAATAAATCTATTGGATTATGTATCTCCAGCTCTAGTGTATGCCATGTTGCTCGTCTGGATACTTTATTAGTTAGTATTACAATGTATTAGCTAGATTTGTACTCCAAAAATAATACAATGTAGACCGCGATAATTTGTTGTTCCTGTGCCGAATTTACCCACCTTTCCAGCCAATTGGTCATATACGTCAGACATATCTTAGCATCCCAATGACATAGTACTATAACAATATCATTTTTTGTTATCTTCATTATTACATCAACTATCTGTGCGTATCCATTGCTCATCAATTGTATCAATCAACTTAAAATTGCTTCCTCCTGCTCGTAATCAATAGTGAGGGGCATAATCGATGGAGATATTCTTTGGTTGAACAGCAATACGTAATGCTATAATTTTATAACTTATGGGATTGGGGGTTGGGGGTGTTGCAGCTAATAACTGTTCTTATGAACTATAAAACCAAGTCCACACTGATGTATATTATCATCCCAGTTAAACCATATCGTATGCCCGTCATTCGTTGTAGTTTAGCCTATATCCGTCCATCTCATTTCGGACAACTGAGAAATTAACATAAGAACACAAGAAATTTGATTTTTAATGTGCACAATAGTTCAAAGTGTCTATGATAATTCAAGTTGGTTGTCATATTTCAAGGATATTATAATAATTCAAGGTGGTTGTCATAGTTCAAGGTAGCTGCCATAGTTCAATTGAGGGTGGGGGGGGGGAATACAGCTTTAAAAAATCGGAAATGTCGAATTTTTAATTGAGTGAAGAGATTGGTACCGTATTATGGAGCATCCATTTATGCACATTTTATTTTTTAAAATTTGGTCGTAGCATTAATAGTTTTTGAGATATATACTTTTAAAATAGGTGGGGGTGGGTCAGGAAATTGTAAGAAATATTTCAGAAATGTTGAGTGTGTTTTAGAAAAACAGTGAACAGTTCATAATAATTAAAACAATTAACACCTCACGATAGGCTTTGTTATCATAGTCTCGTTTTAGCGAATCGGGAAGCCATTAAAAAGTTATTATCAGTTGCAGCATATGTGAAACATTTGTTTCTATTTGAAATTAAAGTCATTAATAGAAATGTCAGGAAAAAACAATATTCCAGACACTCAAGAAAACGTAAGTTTTGTGGAAATAGATTTACTAATAAAAGCTGTCAGTTCAGCGAAGTTGATGTAGGTACAAATATAAACAATTCCACTGACCATGCGCGTAATCCTAAAATTAGTACAGTGTGTATCGATAATATTAATACATTTGATTGTTCACATAGTCATACATCTACTCATAAGGACACGTCCCCTTCAAGCAAGTCAGAAAGAAAGCTAAAAGGGATGTATGGATTATTATATGACTCTGACAGTGATTTTGAAATCTTACAACAACATATATCTTCACATCTTGTATCATTGTATGTCAGTACTGCTTCAGCATTGTTGATTTTGTGGAAACAGAGAGGCATGGACAAGGCAGCCAGTTTGTATTTAGTTGTAGGAATAAGAAATGCACTAAGCAAATACCTTTCAATTCAAATCAACCAATATCAATAAGCAATAATCTACAAATACATTCAATCAATCGTAGATCTGTATTTGCTATGCGCTGTGTCGGAGGAGGACTTGCTGCTTTGGAAACATTTTGCGGAATGATGTGCTTACCACCACCCATTAAAAAGAGTTCATACAAACTAATCAAGGAATCCATTGCCAAATTTGTTTTATCAGCTCAGTTTGAAAGCATGAAGAAAGCAGCACAAATAGAATATAAATTATCAGAAGTTCCAGATATAGAAGATGTGTGCAGAAATATTGATGTATCTGTTGATGGAACTTGGATGACTAGAGGTCACACATCACAAATTGGAGTCACATCACTGATTGGGTGTGTTACTGGCAAAGTTTTAGACACAGGAGTACTTTTCAAAGCATGTAAATCATGTGATTATTGGGAAACGCAGGGCAAGAAATCACAAGAATACCAGCTGTGGAAAAATAAGCATGAGTCTCAATGTATGGCTACACATAAAGGGTCATCTGGTAGTATGGAGGCGTCAATAGCCGTGAATTTATTTTCTAACTCCAAAGGAAAGTATAGATTGAGATATATAAGATTTGTAGGAGATGGTGATATCAACAGTTTTAAAAGTGTTTCCAATTCAATTCCTTATGGTGATGTGAAAGTGGAGAAAATATAATGTGTAGGACATGTACATAAGAGAATGGGCACACGATTGCGCAAGATAAAATGTGCATGGTCAGGTAGAAATTTAACAGATGGAAGAAAAATAGGAGGTAAAGTTAGACTAACAGACTAACAGATAGACTAACAGATAGATAAAATTCAAAACTATTATAGGAATGCTATAAGAGGAAATAGGAATAATTTGAAAGGAATGAGAGAAGCTGTTTTAGCCATTTATTTTCACAAGTTATCAACTGATGAGAAGCCGATGCATAACCTTTCTGGTGACGGTTGGTGTCCACACAAGATATCAGTTGATGCCAATAAGCCATTAAAACATCGAAACAGTATATCAGAGGCAGTGTTGAATGTAATCAAACCTGTGTTCAAAGATCTCAGCCACCCAAGCATCTTGACAAAATGTTTGAATGCTACACTCAAAATGCAAATGAGTCCTTCAACAGTATGATATGGCAGATCTGCCCAAAGCACTTATACCATGGTTTGACTGCTGTTAATATTGGTGTTGGCATTGCAACCTTAGTTTTTCATTATGGGTCACAAGCTCCACTTAGGCTGTTGGAAGTGACTTGCGGAAAATTCACATTGGATTACTTCGCAAGAACTGATTCTAAGAGATTGTTAAATGCACAAAATAAGGTTACCGAGGCAACCCTAGAAGTCAGAAGAGCCAGGAGAATGAAGAGATTGGGCCTAGATGAAGCACAAGTTGAAGCCGAAGGATATCCATACCTTGCAAGAGGTTATTAAGGTAAGAAATTATTTTTTAATGTGTAAATTTTCTTTTCGTTCGTTTGCGAAATTTTGATGTTATTAACACATCCGTTCTAATAACTTTTTCAAATATTAACCAATATTGATAAAATTTGGCATGCATATTCCTAACATAATTCTATATAGCGCAAACTAAGAACTTTGCTATCTATCTATATTTAAAATTTTTAAAGCCATTCAAATTTGGAATATTTACACCCAAAATTGGTGAACTTTGAACCAGCCTGTATGAAAAAAGAAACAATTAACCGTTTTGACAGTATTATTTTGAACATGAAAATTTTAACATTTTTGTTACGACCAAATAATGTCTATTTATTTTTATACTGAAAGAAACATTTTACATTAACATAATAGGGTATTCATTCAGGTACCTACTGTGAAAGCTGCAGCTTTGTAACTTTAACGGTTTTTTTAATATGAATTTTTTTAGTGCCCCTACCGTCTCCTAGGTGTACCCTTACTATAGTTAAAGGTGGTTGCTATAGTTCAATGTCTGTGTGACAGTTATAGGTGACTGTCATAGTTTAAGGTGACTGTGATAGTTCATGGCTGCTGTGATAGTTGAAGGTGACTGCTATAGTTCAAATTGTCTGTGTGGTTTTTTGCAATAGGAAGTTTCCTTTCGAAAAATCAGTTGGCTTATTTTGAGTACAACTTTAGCTAATACATTGTAATACACACTAATAAAGTATCCAGACAAACAACATGGCATGCACTAGAGCTGGAGATACATAATCCAATAGATTTAATACACTGTGAAAAGGGAAAACATTTTTCTGCGAAAATGTTTAAAGAAGTGGAAGGTTGTAAGTTTTTGACATAACTAAACAGAAGGGAGGGGGTGGGTGGGAGGGGGATTGAACATTTTGACATAAATTAACAGAAGGGGTGACGTGGCATATTTTCACATAACAGAAAAGGGAAAGTGTCATATTTTGACATAACTAAACAGACGGGGAAGTGTGTCATATTTTGGCGTAACTAAACAGATGGGGAAGTGTGTCATATTTTGGCGTAACTAAACAGAAGGGGGAGTGTGTTATATTTTGGCGTAACTAAAAAGAAGGGAAGTGTGTCATATTTTGACATAATTAAACAGAAGGCGGAGTGTGGCACATTTGACATAATTAATCTGAAAAGGGGGAGGGGGGTAGTAATGTTTTGGACGTAATTAAGCACAAGGGAAAGTGTGTCATATTTTGACATAATTAAGTAGACGTAGGCGGGTGCAATTTTTTTGTTTGCATAATTCAGATGTGAGTGGTAGGTTGCATTTTTTACATAATTAAGCACAGGCGTGAAGGTGTCATTATTTGACAAAACTAAGCGGAATGGAGAAGGTGTAATATTTGTGGCATAACTAAGTATGGAGGTCCCTTAAATATTGAAAGTTGTTGACAAGGAAAGAAATGACGTGGGGAGCAAAGGGAATGGAATGCTCTATGCGGATCCAGGGTTAGCAGATAACCAGGATCCCAAATGTACCTCCTCACGGTGCACACTGAGAACAGAAACACAGCGGCTCCTGCTGATTCTGAATAAATCATTTGTGGGAAGAAAGCGTCCGTGAATGTGGAGGTAGCAGATGGAAAGAGATTTGACTGCATAAAAGACAGACAATATCTCCGACACTTCCAGCGACAACACATGCAGTGGCACTGTCGACACACATTGACGCTAGTTAGTCCAGTCCGAGCATTGGAGGGGCGGCCAAAGACAGAGGGACGAAAAAGTAGATGCATGGCGAGAGACAAAAAGACAACATACTGAGTACAATGAAAGGACAACGCTAACTGCAAATTTAAAGTGATAAAGATCCAAGGAAATTAGAACTACAAGTTCTGTTAGCTCCATACAAGCTTCTAGTTATCAGTGCTTCTTACGGGCAGAGACCCATACCCAATCGTGGGCGCACGGGAGGAACAAAGACCTGGCCCAACTCCAAAGTCGAGCCTTCTTATACCGGAAACATGCTCGAGAAGAGAAAGGGTTCCGTACCCAATGGGTTCAGGCACAAACGGGACAACGAAGACAGTCACCGCCCAGCTCTACTGTCGAGTTTTCCTATACCAGATACATGCTTGCAGAGAAAAGGGGTTCAGTATCCGATGGGTTAGTCACAAATGGGACATGGTCGTTCAGCTCGAGAACACGCCTATATCCCAAACACGTGGTGAGACTCGACTTACCAAGGGGCTCACGATGTCGCTGAATGGCACCTCGGCTAAGAAGACGAAAGAGCCAGGGTCCAGCTCATCTGCCGAGTTCTTCCTTCGCCGGAACCAGGCTCAGGGAGGAAAACAGTTTCAGTACCCGATGGGCACATGCACAGAACGTTCAATTACACGAGGCAAGCACACTGCCCGTTGAACAACACCTCGTGCGAGATAGAAGTGAACGATAATCTTCTCGGCGAAAAGTCATTATATCCCCTTGCGCCAGTCCACAGATAGGCAGGCTGTCACTGTCAAGGGATATCTACCTCCCTAATTAAAGGCATGACGAAAACGGATGGCCTCGAATGATTTGGTCACAAAGTGAACCAACCGAGGTGCAAATAACACAGTTCTACTGTGGAACTTGCAGTAAAACGTACTTCACGCTCCCCGGCGGAAATTACACGATTTATTCGTTGTGGTTATAAGATAGCCAACGCGGAAGAAGAAGAAGGAAATAACGTAAATTGTTGAAGTATTTTATGAGCAGCCTGAAACCGCTCTCATTTTAAGAGAGTTTCTGATAGCCATTTCCGAATGTCGTCTGTCTACAAGAAAACGCTAGTACTTTTGAAAGAAAAATATCTTCAGTTGAAATGAACGTCAAATAAATCAAAAAAGGAAAGAACTCATGATATTACAAAAAATGTTTATTCTGTCATGATTAGTGTCCCTGTCGAATAGGCACATTGAAAGCTTCTGAACAGGTATTTATCAAACAGAAGTAAGGAAATAGTTTTACCCACGACATAGTGCCATGTACAATAAATAAACAAATATGAAGCTACAGGCCACAGAGATGTGGTTAATCGAAAATGCCAATGACAGATAGAAAATCTTATGAAGTGATAATAAGGGAGATTGACAACAAAAAGGAAGTTTCTTATCAAAATAAAAAAATGTTCAGATTTATATACTACTAGAAGCAATATCCGGCGTTGCCCGGGTGAAATCACCAACAAAATCAACAACATAGAGGTGTTACACCGCACTCAGCTACCGTCTGTCATGAAAAACACTTAATAAAATAGTTTGCGTTGGCTGGGTCACTTCCGCAGAATGCGAAACTGCCGCAACCCAAAATCAAGTACTATTCAGAGAACTTGCTGAAGGCAAACCAACCCGCAGTAGACCACTGCTTATGTATGTGGACGTTTGAAAATCCTCAATGACAGATTTCTTCAAAGACTCCACATAATCTGAGAAAAAAAGGTTGAAACCCGGGATGTCTTGAGGCAGAACCTGCATGAGGGAACAGCAGGATCCGAAACGATATGTTTACGGATATGGAAGAAATAAGAGAAATATATAGATCTGAGCGTTAAGATATAATAAGAAATATGGAAGAAATAAGAAATATATATTCAGAAACAGTATGTTTAAAGATATGGAAGAAAGAAGAGAAAGACACAAACACAATTCTTCTGTTTGCTGTGACATGGTCACTTGAAAAGTACCTAGTCCTGAGAAAATCCTAAATGGATTGCTTCTTTTTTTAATGACCGTATGCAAGACGCAAAATGACATACATACATAGTTGATAAGAACCATTACTTTCAATAGCGAAACGACGAAAACTTGCATAGTTTGGCTATGTATGACGACACAATTCCTTGTCAAAAACATGACTACAGGAACCTTCGAAGATGAGAGAAGCAGAGGAGAGCAAATACAAGCATGTACATACAACACCAACGACTGGACAAGTCAAGATTTTTCCTCACTCCTCCGCATCGTTTAAGATAGAAATCTCAAGAGGACTTCTTGTGCTGAAGCATCCATGGTGGTACCCCTATGACGCAGACGGGTTACATGATTATAGGATGTGTGATAGGATATTTTATTACAGAATAACATCGCCACATACGTGGATGTGCTTTCATTACCAAATTACAGATCTGATTTCATTATAGAATCACATCGTCACATACCTGGATCAACTTTAAATACCCAATTACAGATCTACTTTCATTACAGAATCACATACTTGAATCTACTTTTAGTACCTTATTAAATACACATCTACATTCATTACATAATCAAATCGCAGCATATATGGATCATTTTTCAATCGAGAATTATAACCAACTATTGGCAATACTGAGATAGAATGTGTGGATAAATTCGAATAGTTTGGATATATAGAAGAATAGGGAGAACATCGTGGAAAATAAGAAATCAAAGAGGTTCTATCAACACTTAATATGAAGAAAGAATTATTAAAGGAAAGATCAAGCAAATAAAATATGTTGGACACATTAAAAGACACCACACCTTGTTGAAGACCTTACTCGAGGGTAAAGTCGAAGGGAGGCAACAAGAGGTAGGCAGAGATACAAGTGATAGAGGAATATCACAAGATGGACAAGTTACAGCCTAGATGAGCGCACCACCAGAACAAGAGACAAGCGATGTTGGAGATCTGTTTCAACCAACATTCGTTGCAGAGACGGTACTTGATGATATGATATTTCTAAGGAAGAAATTACGTCCAAGTAAATAATTACTAATATATATATGTATATTTAACAAAATTAAAAAATTACTTTGTAAAGACAGTCATGTTGATTTTCTTCTTCTTCTTTTATTCACTTGAAACATGTCTATAATCTATAATTCTGTCTCATGAATAAAACTGTCTTTTGTGGTTCATACAGTGGCTCATAGAGCTTTGATTCCAGTGGTGTTTCCTCTAGCCAATATGTCTGCTTCAGTGTTTCATACTTAGAACAATCTTGAAGTATAGTCTTGGCACTTTGTGCTGCATGCCCACATGAGCACATGGCCGTGTTGCCAATCTTGAACTTTGTGTACATGTGACTTCGGAGTCGGTTGAGTCCTGTTCTGAGGCGTAGAATTACAACTTGTTCTGATCTATTCATAATGTGATTGTTATCATGTGTTGCTGTTTGTGGCTTTCTTATTGACTTAAACATCTGTTTTTTCTGATGGTAGGTGATTAGTACATCTGGTTGGTCTTCGGCAGCACCTTGATTTGCTTTTTCATTTCCTGGTATTCCACAGTGAGAGGGTATCCACTGCATGGTTACCCTATACTGGTAAGACAGTTCATTAAGTAGTTTTTGCAAGTCTGTTAGTTTTCCAGACTGAAGAGCTTGAAGCACTGACCTTGCATCTGTCATGAATTCCACGGGCTGTGGGCCAGGGTTGAGGTTCAGCAGTTTTTCAGTTGTCATCCTAATTACCTGGATTTCTGCATCATAATTTCCCTGTTGGTATTTTGATTGTATCTCTAGACTAGTGTTGATATTATATATATATACACCTGCATCTCCATTCTTCAATGCATTCTGTGCTGACCCATCTGTGTATACTCTGACCCATAGTTCTTGTGGATATTCCTGGTCCAGGAAACTGAGGGTGTCTATCCTTCTCTCACAGTTCGGTTCATTCTCACTTAGTATTCCTTTCACGTGGGTCTGAATGTACCGGGTATACTGGCATTCCATGCCTTTCACTTCAATGGGTTTGTTCTGGTACAGATCTCAAGGGGCTGTCAACTTCAGGTAGGTCTGTAAGGTGTCTATTGAGTCGTTTAACGTGGTGGATAAAGCTGCTTCTTTTCAGTCGTTAGATTTTGGAATCTTTCCTTCATTGGATGACTTGGCATACATTTAAACTTTTCTGCTTGTATTAGCACCTTTGTGTCTCTTTGTTCGTCAAGTGTTTGCATTCATCCCATTTTCTGCATCTCTGCTATGGGTGTTGATTTCACTGCTCCCAACATTATCCTAAGCGCCTGGTTTTGCACTTTATCTATTTTTTTGTAATTTGGTGTTTAATGCACGACACCGCGCAGCTGAACCATATTCCAGATATGGACTTATGCCTTGCTGGTACACTTTACGGAGTATATTCCCACTGGCTCCCAATGTTGTTCCACTTAGTTTCCTCAGGATAGCAAACTCCCTCCTGGCCTTTGTTATTGTTTTGTTTATTTGTTACATCCATGTCAGCTTATGATTAAAAGTAACTCAGAGGTATGTGGGTTGTCTTCTTTCACAAGCTCTCCATCTATCTTGATAACACCGTTATTTTTGCTTTGGTGAGAGGGTAAAGAGTGTAGTGCTGCACGTATCTGTGTTAACGCTGACACATTATCTATTTGTCCATAAGGTATGGCATTAATAGCGCTTTGTATTTGTTTAGTGGCCACTTACATGTTCGTCCGTGCACCAGATCGTCAGCATACATTGTCACTTTGATCCTGTGTGGTAGTTAGGCAGCTACACGCTTGCATCACATTAAACACATTAATAAAGGAAACTGGCACCACTTCACACGTCTTAATTAATAAGACTTACACTACATTACAAGTTGTAATGAATGAGACTTGCACTACATCCCACGCCTTACTGAATGCCACTTGTCACACATTACACGCCTTAATGGATTCGAATTTTTCTGCATCACACAATCACTATCAACACAATCAAGAAAACAAGTACGAAAATATTACAAGACATGCACTACAATACACATCTTACTGCACGGGAGTTGCACTACAATACACATCTTAATGCACGGGAGTTGCACTACAACACATCTTACTGCTTACTACACGAGAGTTGCACTACAATACACATCTTACTGCACGGGAGTTGCACTACAATACACATCTTACTGCACGGGAGTTGCAATTCAACACATCTTACTGCTTACTACACGAGAGTTGCACTACAATACACATCTTAATGCACGGGAGTTGCACTACAATACACATCTTAATGCACGGGAGTTGCACTACAATACACATCTTAATGCTTACTGTACGGGAGTTGCACTATAATACACATCTTACTGCACGGGAGTTGCACTACAATACACATCTTACTGCACGGGAGTTGCACTACAATACACATCTTAATGCACGGGAGTTGCACTACAATACACATCTTACTGCACGGGAGTTGCACTTCAACACATCTTAATGCAAGGGAGTTGCACTACAATACATATCTTACTGCACGGGAGTTGCACTACAATACACATCTGACTGCTTACTGCACGGGAGTTGCACTACAATACACATCTTACTGCACGTGAGTTGCACTACAATACACATCTTACTGCACGGGAGTTGCACTACAATACTCATCTTACTGCACGGGAGTTGCACTACAATACACATCTTACTGCTTACTGCACGGGAGTTGCACTACAATACACATCTTACTGCACTCGAGTTGCACTACAATACACATCTTACTGCACGCGAGTTGCACTACAATACACATCTTAATGCACGGGAATTGAACTACAATACACATCTTAATGCACGGGAGTTGCACTACAATACACATCTTACTGCACGGGAGTTGCACTACAATACACATCTTACTGCACGGGAGTTGCACTACAATACACATCTTACTGCACGGGAGTTGCACTACTTTACACATCTTAATGCACGGGAGTTGCACTACAATACACATCTTACTGCACGGGAGTTGCACTACAATACACATCTTAATGCACGGGAGTTGCACTACAATACACATCTTACTGCACGGGAGTTGCACTACAATACACATCTTAATGCACGGGAGTTGCACTACAATACACATCTTAATGCTTACTGTACGGGAGTTGCACTATAATACACATCTTACTGCACGGGAGTTGCACTACAATACACATCTTACTGCACGGGAGTTACACTACAATACACATCTTAATGCACGGGAGTTGCACTACAATACACATCTTACTGCACGGGAGTTGCACTTCAACACATCTTAATGCAAGGGAGTTGCACTACAATACATATCTTACTGCACGGGAGTTGCACTACAATACACATCTTAATGCACGGGAGTTGCACTACAATACACATCTTACTGCACGGGAGTTGCACTACAATACACATCTTAATGCACGGGAGTTGCACTACAATACACATCTTACTGCACGGGAGTTGCACTACAATACACATCTTAATGCACGGGAGTTGCACTACAATACACATCTTAATGCTTACTGTACGGGAGTTGCACTATAATACACATCTTACTGCACGGGAGTTGCACTACAATACACATCTTACTGCACGGGAGTTGCACTACAATACACATCTTAATGCACGGGAGTTGCACTACAATACACATCTTACTGCACGGGAGTTGCACTTCAACACATCTTAATGCAAGGGAGTTGCACTACAATACATATCTTACTGCACGGGAGTTGCACTACAATACACATCTGACTGCTTACTGCACGGGAGTTGCACTACAATACACATCTTACTGCACGTGAGTTGCACTACAATACACATCTTACTGCACGGGAGTTGCACTACAATACTCATCTTACTGCACGGGAGTTGCACTACAATACACATCTTACTGCTTACTGCACGGGAGTTGCACTACAATACACATCTTACTGCACGGGAGTTGCACTACAATACACATCTTACTGCACTCGAGTTGCACTACAATACACATCTTACTGCACGCGAGTTGCACTACAATACACATCTTACTGCACGGGAATTGCACTACAATACACATCTTAATGCACGGGAGTTGCACTACAATACACATCTTACTGCACGGGAGTTGCACTACAATACACATCTTACTGCACGGGAGTTGCACTACAATACACATCTTACTGCACGGGAGTTGCACTACTTTACACATCTTAATGCACGGGAGTTGCACTACAATACACATCTTACTGCACGGGAGTTGCACTACAATACACATCTTAATGCACGGGAGTTGCACTTCAACAAATCTTACTGCTTACTGCACGGGAGTTGCACTACAATACACATCTTACTGCACGGGAGTTGCACTACAATACACATCTTACTGCACGGGAGTAGCACTACAATACACATCTTAATGCACGGGAGTTGCACTACAATACACATCTTACTGCACGGGAGTTGCACTTCAACACATCTTAATGCAAGGGAGTTGCACTACAATACACATCTTACTGCACGGGAGTTGCACTACAATACACATCTTACTGCTTACTGCATGGGAGTTGCACTACAATACACATCTTACTGCACGGGAGTTGCACTACAATACACATCTTAATGCACGGGAGTTGCACTACAATACACATCTTACTGCACGGGAGTTGCACTACAATACACATCTTACTGCACACGAGTTGCACTACAATACACATCTTACTGCACTCGAGTTGCACTACAATACACATCTTACTGCACGCGAGTTGCACTACAATACACATCTTACTGCACGCGAGTTGCACTACAATACACATCTAACTGCACGCGAGTTGCACTACAATACACATCTTACTGCACGCGAGTTGCACTACAATACGCATCTTACTGCACGCGAGTTGCACTACAATACACATCTTACTGCACGCGAGTTGCACTACAATACACATCTTACTGCACGCGAGTTGCACTACAATACACATCTTAATGCACGGGAGTTGCACTACAATACGCATCTTACTGCACGCGAGTTGCACTACAATACACATCTTACTGCACGCGAGTTGCACTACAATACACATCTTACTGCACGCGAGTTGCACTACAATACACAATTACTGCACGCGAGTTGCACTACAATACACATCTTACTGCACGCGAGTTGCACTACAATAGACATCTTACTGCACGCGAGTTGCATTACAATACACATCTTAATGCACGCGAGTTGCACTACAATACACAACTAACTGTGGTGCGAAGGGTCACGCATTGTTCTCCTGCGGACCTAGGGTTAACATGTAATCAAGATCCTAAAAGCAACGTATCGTGGTGCACACTGGAAACAGAAATACGGCGGTTCTTGCCGTATTCCTGGCGAACGCTTTCAGGCTCGTATCCGTGGATGGTGATATTGTAGATGGAATGAGAAGTGCCTCCAGAGAGACAGGAAATATCTCCGAAACCTCTACACTATCACATCCAACATATGCATTGTCTCTGTTCTTTCCGACCTGATCGGCTTAAAAAAGAGAAACATTGGAGGGACGGACAATGTCAATGTCCCTAACATACAGTGATTTGTCGAGTAAGTACCACACCACACGTACAAGTTAACACACGCTAGAGTGCAGCGCAGTGTACGTGAATCGATTCAGTGACAACAGAGCTACAATAACCCAGCGCGAGAGTGCTGTCGTAAGTGCTGTTCATTTTCGAGAACACACTGAAGCTGACATGACCCATCACAATTGACCTCATTCAAAGTAGGAGTCATGATTCAAGAATTGAATACGCCAACTTCAACATGCATTCCTCGGTATGGATGAGAGCTTTGAATACAGCTCCTCATTGTACACAGGACAAGCACTGAACAAATGTCGGGGAGCGCATTGTTCAATATGTCTGATCGACGGAGTGTTGAGACTCGGAAACTGGACACTTGGGACAACGTAGAGGGTGGCGCAAGTCTATAATGACACTGCAAACGTAACTCAACTCGACTGTCGGCCGTTGCCCAACACGGTCCATATAGAGAGAATTGGGTTTCGTACCCAATGGCCCACTGCGACGCCCCTCGCCCAAGATTCGTATTTTACTTGTCTCTGAGTAATATACGTAATGGTGAAGAGTAAAAATATACAGACCTAGCTTGGCGATGGATTAGAAGATTGTGATACTTCCAGTGCTGTTATACTCTAGCGAAACATGGACTGGGTATAGACGTGTGATGAAACTCAATTACTTTTAAACAACTTGTCTCGCAAAAGTCATGAACATCAGTAGGCAAGACAAGATTCCACACACCACTGTCCTTGACTTACACATTGACACTATCTTGACACAGACACAGATTCGTTGGGCAGGTCATTTGGTATGATTGCCAGACTATCGTCTGCTAAAAATACTTCTATATGGTGAGCTGGAGAAGGGTAAACGATATCAAGGTGGCCGAAAGAAGCGCTACAAGGACTCGTTAAAGACCTTATTGAAAGCGTTTTAAATAGACCAAGACCAAGACTTGCACAAAATAGATCTACAAGGCGCTCTACAGTCAAAAATATTGCATCATCTTGTGAAAAGAAGAGAAATGTTGCATCCCAACAGCGGAGAGTAACTAGAAACTCACGGATAGACCAAAATCCACCTACAGTGGTCATTCCATGTCCAAACTGTCCAAGAACAGTTACAGCTCAAATAGAGCTCATTAGCCATCTACGAACTAGTATATACAGTCATAATTCTAACTAAAATGTCAAAAGTAGATGTAAAAATGGTCATCATCACTTGTGAACACACAGAAGGCTATCTCAAGCGGACGGGGCGACTTCGTAAGAAATGCACAGGACAAACTCCAGACCGCCGACGTGTTTGGCAAAGCAGGCCCTCGTCTAGGAAGATGTATCAACCCTAGTGTAATTAGACCGTCGCCGTTACCCAACACGGCTCATACGGAAACAATTAGGTCTGGGACATAGGGACACAAAGGGTGGTAATGGACTGGTCTTCCTACACGAGAAACAGCTCGCTGGCTGCGAAGCGCCTCTTCAGAGGATAGACAAACAATGGGTGAACCAAGCAAAGTATCAGCTCACCGAGTCCCGTCTTATGTACCCAACCTGAGTAGAAGGCTCCTCCAATATGCATTGATAACCGAAATATAGCCGAAGATAACCGATAAGTGAAGCCTCCTGGGTATGACAGAAAATGTATAAACCCCACTGCACATAAGAAGTAAAAGCTAACCGCTCGTAATTCCTGAGGATCCCAAACAAACAACATCTAGCTGCACGAGAGTTACACTACAATACACATCTTTCTGCACGGGATTTTCACTACAACACATATCTTACTACACGAAAGTTGCACTACAATATAAATCTTACATCATGGGAGTTGTACTACAACACACATCTTACTACACGGGAGTTGGACTACAACACAAGTAGTGTATGGCGCATGTAATAGGACGTGGATAAGACATGATAAGACATGATAAGACATGATAAGGGGTGATAAGGTACCAGATACAATAAGGCGAGCGGATCGCGGCTGGTCGCGTACCGACGCGGGCGTGGTCCCGATATCGGCGGGGCGGGCGGCGCGGGCGGGCGGCGAGGTCCCTGACCCAGAAAACTGGAAAAGGGGTGGTAGTATGTATGTGATTGTATGGTGGGTGGGTGGTGTTTTCCATTGAAATTTGTGTTGAAAATTATAGCTATGGTGCACTGTGTGTGTGTGTGTGTGTGTGTAAATGTGTGTGTTTTATATAAATATATGTACAATACCTCAAAAATGTTCATTAACAGAAATGGATACGAGGTGGAAACATCCTTTTACAGCTATGATTGCGGGTCCGACCGGGTGCGGAAAAACTGTTTTTGTGCAAAATTTCTGTAAATATGTGCATTAGATGGTGGATCCGATACCAGAGGAAATTATCTGGTGTTATGGTGCGTGGCAGGCTGCGTATGAGACCATGCCTGGTGTTAAATTTATTGAAGGACTACTAGACGTGGAGCAATGGAATGGTGATAAACCAAGACTGTTGGTTATTGATGATTTGATGAGTGAAACAGATGATAGCGTTACTAAATTATTCACTAAAGGAAGTCATCATCGGAGTCTTAGCGTGTTGTATATTGTGCAGAATTTGTTTGGTAAAAACAAAGAACACAGAACAATTAGCCTCAACTCACACTATATTGTGCTTTTCAAGAACCCACGTGACGGCTCGCAGATTATACATTTGGCCAAGCAAATGTACCCTGGTCGCAACAGCTACGTGCAGGATAGTTTTAAAGACGCAACAGCGAGCGCGCATGGTTATTTGCTGGTAGATCTCAGACAGGCAACACCTGATCATTTGAGATTGCGGAGTCATATATTTCCAGGCGAAAATCAGGTTGTATACGTACCAAAATATAATATGGGTGATAAATTGAAACGTCACGGTCCAATGTTAAAAGTCCTGTGTCGGGCGAAACCAGCTGCGGTTAAGAGTATAATAAAAACGGCATCACCGAATCTCATACGTACCCTGTGTGAATGTTCCCACAATATCTTAAAAGGGCATGTTCGACTTACAACGCGTCAGAAGAAGCTACTACAGCGACACAAGACTAATCTCAGAGTGCTCGCTCGTAAAAAGACCACTGTGAAAAGACGAAAGCATATTCTACAGCAAGGGGGTTTCATTGGTGTTTTACTGAAACCTGTCCTGAGTGTCTGGGGTAGCTTGTTGGGTGTATAATGGCCAAGAAAATGTTACTGATCGATTCTCGTTTATTTGAAACTCTGCAGAGCAAATCTATGTACACACCACCTGATAGTTTAACAGATAACATGAGGGACCTGGATGAACAAATGCGAGTGGTTTTGGATCGTAGTGATTTATCTAACGCTGATAAAGCTAGACTCTATCAACAAACATTACAACAGTATTTGACACGACTTGACCAATACAAAAACAGATCACTCGGCCTATTAGACATCAAACCACCGCCGATGGTGCCTGTGGAACCACTAGCTAACAAACCAACGCCGATGTTTCCTGTAGAACCTGTACATAAAACAGAAGAACCAACTGAGAAAATTCCAGACAAGGTCAAAGTGACGCCTGACCCACCTAAACGCAATCCCAGGAAGAAACGGCAAAGTAAAATTCCTACGCCTACCAAAACACCCATTTGGGAAACATGGTAGACGAAATGTTGGTCCGTCATTACTACAATCCTAAAAAAGCTGGTGCGTATGGTGGTGTTAGTGCCTTACAACGTACCACCAAACTTTAATCAAAACAAGTCAAAGATTGGTTAAGCCATCAGGATACGTACACTTTACATAAACCTTCTCGGCGACGTTTTAAGAGACGTGCTATCATAACAGGTGGTATATACCAACAATTTCATGCTGATTTAATTGACTTAACAAAGTTAAGAAAATACAACGATGGATATTCGTATTTGGTGACGTGTATTGATGTGTTTAGTAAATTTGTTTGGGCTGTTCCGATCAAGAACAAAAAGGGAAAACCTTTAGTCGAAGCTGTGAGTGATATTTTCAAGCAAAGGAAACCTATAAATTTTCAAACTGACAAAGGTTCAGAATTTACCAATAAAACATTTCTAAAGTTTCTTAAAGACAATAATGTGCATTTCTTCACATCTGAAAATGAGGACGTTAAAGCAGCTATTGTGGAACGGTTCAATCGTACATTGAAGGAAAAAATGTGGCGCTATTTCACTAAAAGCAACAAACCTCGTTATGTCGATGTGATAAATTCATTGATTCAAAATTACAATTATTCATTTCATAGGAGCATTCAGATGGCACCAGTAGAAGTTAATACTCATAATCAAACACAAGTGTGGAATACTCTATATGGGGATAAACCAACAGACAGAAAAGTATATTTTTAAGTTGGTGATAGGGTGCGCATCGGTCTAGGCCGACAAACTTTTAAGAAAGGGTATACACCCACCTGGACAGAAGAACTGTTTACCGTCAGTCAGATACAACCGACAACACCTGTAACTTATACGATCAAAGATGATGCGGGTGAAGAAGTGCAAGGGTCATCATTGGGTGGTAGACTATCACCGTTGGGTAGAGTCACTTTGGTTCTTACGTGTAAATAGGTATTGAAAAGATCCAAGTAATCTTCACTATTCCACAAAATAACAAATTCGATGGGTGCCCCAGGCGCTAAGGCGGCCAGGGGATGAATTTCCACATATTGACCATCGTCTACAGCCGTTTGGGTTGATGGTACACTAAACAAATCAAGACCAGAATGTAGACATTCACAGGAGTTGGGGTGAATGATTTCGCCCGACACAGGACTTTTAACATTGGACCGTGACGTTTCAATTTATCACCCATATTATATTTTGGTACGTATACAACCTGATTTTCGCCTGGAAATATATGACTCCGCAATCTCAAATGATCAGGTGTTGCCTGTCTGAGATCTACCAGCAAATAACCATGCGCGCTCGCTGTTGTGTCTTTAAAACTATCCTGCACGTAGCTGTTGCGACCAGGGTACATTTGCTTGGCCAAATGTATAATCTGCGAGCCGTCGCGTGGGTTCTTGAAAAGCACAATATAGTGTGAGTTGAGGCTAATTGTTCTGTGTTCTTTGTTTTTACCAAACAAATTCTGCACAATATACAACACGCTCAGACTCCAATGATGACTTCCTTTAGTGAATAATTTAGTAACGCTATCATCTGTTTCACTCATCAAATCATCAATAACCAACAGTCTTGGTTTATCACAATTCCATTGCTCCACGTCTGGTAGTCCTTCAATAAACTTAACACCAGGCATGCTCTCATACGCAGCCTGCCACGCACCATAACACCAGATAATTTCCTCTTGTATCGGATCCACCATCTCATGCACATATTTTAAGAAATTGCGCACAAAAACAGTTTTTCCGCACCCGGTCGGACCCGCAATCATAGCTGTAAAAGGATGTTTCCACCTCGTATCCATTTCTGTTAATGACCATTTTTGAGGTATGGTACATATATTTATATAAAACACACACATTTACACACACACACACACACACAGTGCACCATAGCTATAATTTTCAACACAAATTTGAATGGAAAACACCACCCACCCACCATACAATCACATATATACTACCCAACCATTTCCAGTTTTCTGGGTCGGGGACCTCGCCGCCCGCCCGCGCCGCCCGCCCCGCCGATATCGGGACCACGCCCAGCCGGTACGCGACCAGCCGCGATCCGCTCGCCTTTTTGGATCTGGTACCTTATCACCCCTTATCATGTCTTATCCACGTCCTATTACATTACTACTAACACACTACTAACACTACTAACACACATCATACTGCACTAGAGTTACACTACAATACACATCTTACTGCACGAGAGAGACTTGCACTACAATACACAACTTTGTGAGATGAAGCAAAACATACCTGACTGTGCGATATTTGTACTGACACACAACATCTTATTGTACAAGATTGATGTGCTCTAAAATATCCCAAGTATAGGAGACGTGTACTACAATACACAGTAAATAGTTAACTACTTGGACATCACTTTCTGACATAACGTAAACATCAACACTGCATTTAAACAATGGAATAGCCAAAGTTAGTGCCAAAATAGGAAGACTGAAAAATACAAACCTATGTCACAACGGGAAATAGCAGTTATCACCAAACTCAATGTTTACCAGGCAGCAGTAATATCATCACTTCTTTATTAAAGTGAAACATGGACAGTATATGCCAGACACGTTAGAAGACTCGACTATTCCTCATAAGCTGACTTCGTAAGATACTCAACATCCATTGGTGGGATAGAATACCAGACAGTGAAGTACTGCCAAAATCTAATTTTGTAAGCATATTCAAGTATATTCAAGCGACCGATAGCCACTGGTATAAGTAGTAGCTCTGCAACTGGGTAGGTCGGGGCACCCATTTGCACCGACATAAAGTATTGTCAAAGGTAGCGGATATAAATGGATATCCCCCATATGGATGTGGAAAGCAACGGGAAACTACCACATTATTCTCCCAAGATGAAAGTCATGGCGACACACAGAAGTAAGCTTACAGTTAGTGGTAATATAGCAATATGGAACGTCAGATCGTTAGCGCAGTGTGGTAAATTATACAACATCAAGCAAGAAATGGAAAGATGAACGTAAATATCTTAGTAATGAGTAAAATGAGATGGACTGAGTCAGGAGAGATACAATCAGATAAATTTAAAGTCATATACTCAGGAGGACAAAAACACGAGAGGGGCGTATTATTAGAGGAGTATTATTATACACAGAAACAGGAAAAACTGTGAAATTGTTTGGAATTTGCACCAAGAAGATCCGGTATGCTATGTTGCCTCTATGTTAGATTTCTTAGATGTTTTTCATTACTTCAGTTTGGGCAACGTCAGCAACCATCATCCCGCACCATTACAGTGTACTTCCCATACTTGATATGAAACACTTCAAATTATGGAAAGGACGACAGTGCTCATCTTTGATCTTGATCACAATAAATAATTACGACAACTGATGTTAACAAATGATATTTCTTCTATTGTAAATTAATTTACTGATATTGCTATAAGATAGTGATCGGAATCCATGAGTAATTAGACGATGACATCGCCATTATTGAACATTCTTTACTCTCTGAAAGTTGTTATCTACATCAATAACGTATCTGGAAGTGCGTGTATGACTTAATTATCTGTTATGTAACACACGTCTTGCTCCTAAATGAGAACATGTCTACACCTTGAAAACAAATCTGTAAAGTACACAAATCAGATGTTACAAGTACGCGTACGGACAGGTGTTGCACGATGACCCTTTAGATAACTTTATTATTCAGAACCTCCTGCTTGTATTCTTGTGCACAACGTCAGTTTCAGGTCGATGATTCAGACTAACGATGGAGAAATATATTACTAAATATACACATAGTAGATATTATTTTCTTCTCACTAAATGGAATGTTTATTTTGTATTTTAACGCAGAAACAGGAAAAACGGTGAATGGTTACATGGCAATATCAGATCGGGTAATATTAGTTAAATTAACAGGAAAACCGTTGGATATAAACATTGTACAGGTATATGCACCCTCATCAAGCAGTTCTGAGGACATGGAAATTTTCTATGATGATCTACAAACCGCAATGAAACAGTGTAGAAATTATGAAGTAACTATAGTAATGGGCGAACTTTAACGCAAATGTAGGTGCAACAGAAATACAAGATGTGACATCAAGATTTGGTTTAGGAATGAAAAACGAAAGAGGTGATTTATTGATAGAGTGGGCACAGAAACATAATTTAATAATAGGGAATACATGGTTCAAGCAACATCCAAGAAGGTTGTGTACATGGATTAGCCCAGGAGATAATACACGGAATCAAATTGATTTAATTTTAGTCTCTAAAAGACATAGAAACAGCATTAGATCTATGAAAACATGGTCATGTGCTGACTGCAACATATACTATTGGTGGGGAAATTTTGTATAAGATTAAAGAAGATCAAGAGATCATCTAGAAATATGAAATTATATTTATCGCTATTGAAATCAGTTGCTGACATTAAAGAAAGATACATCATAATTGTACAAAATAGATACAATGCCATTGCAAAGATTCAGAGTACTGAAGATCAATGGAACATGCTAAAACATTCGATAAACCAAACATCTAAAGAGATAATACCAAAAGTAAAACATACATCAAAACAAAAATGGTTGACTGAATAAATATTCGTCTTGATAAGCACAAGAAGGAAAAATAAACACAAGACAGAGGAATATCAGAAAATACACAAGGAGATAAGAGAGAAATGCAAAATAGCAAAAGAAAGCTGGCTGAACAAGAAATGCACAGAAATAGAATCGCCTTACAACCAATATACAACATTACTATATAAGAAAAGCGAGGTGATAACAGAAAAGAGATGACTTTAGTCGATCCATAGTTTCTGTTTGTTTCGTGTCACATGTTTGTTGTAATTTTTGTATTTTCCTTGTCCGGTGTCAATTCGCCTCTTCCGGTCAATAAAACTACTCATATCAATGTGACTGTCAATGTAATTACTGTTCGCTTTCTGTTATATGTGTTAATATTGTTTCAATTGTCTGACTTGATAAAAGCCTTTTGGTCGAAACGTCATTTGTGTGTGTCATTATGTGTGTTATCAAGTATTAGCAAAACTTTATTACCCATTTCCTGGATCTATCTGTTGGATTTCAGTTTTGCGCAGTAAGTGCTATTTTTCATTCCTTATTCTTCTTCAGCGATCATTCTCAAACTCCTGTTGGATCTCCCTTGTAGCATGACCATGGTCCTACTAGATTTCATGGTCCTACTAGATTTATTAAATTGCATCTTCTTCTTCTTCTGCGCTCGTTCTCAAGCTCCTGCAAATTAGTAGGATGTAGTCCGGAGAACGGAATGCGTTGTGTCGTGGTTTACAGCATTACTGCGATATCTGCGCCTTTCGGCCTGACACATCCTACTTCAGCATGGCTTCGGGTCACTTACCCTATATGGGATGGGACAGCCAACTCCATTCCATAACCTCCTTATACGACATGCATGGAAGGTAAATGGTGTTGCTATTCTTTGCTCCCATTTCGGGCTCGAAAACACATGGGCGAATAAATTGCATTAGTCTGAAGTTTATTAATAAGCCATATCAAAATATGAGCATAGTATAATACTCTTTTTTTTTTGCCCTTCTATAGTATACACGGGGCATCTCACAGGACCACAAATGTGGTATTTTTAAAAATCACATCCATTAATTTCAATTGGAAATCTCTTGCTGTCAGGTCATGTCTGTGAACCTATGTTTATCCTAATAGCAATTCATCAATTATTTCTTTCTATTTTGCATTACATGCAAATGTGATAAATATCCCAGGTCTACGAAAATTGGGAATATGTCATTGCATTCTGGGAAATTGAAATTGCTTGCGTGTTCAGCAACTGGCCTCGTGTTTGCATGAAGAAAAATGTTGTATTCATCTAGAGGATATCTTTCCAGGGCATATTGTAAAGGTATTCATGTAATTGTTATGTATGTGCAGCATTTCTTGAGGATTTAACATTGCTTATGATGATTTTGTAGATGGATTTACGCAACATCTATTTATACTTGCACATCCGCACACAATGCACTCTAAACAGATCTATCCTCAACAATTCAGTAGAACTTAAGTTGTGTTTTTCTGCAAACCGATAAGTCAAATGTCATAGACTTTATTTGAGCTCCATCCAGTAAAATCTTGTCCGTATAAATGTTGCACTTGAATATCAGCACAATCAGATGCGTAATACTATACCTCAAATTGTTACACACATTTAAGTAATACATTTTCCCTATGTAATAGCAATGGCATAATAATAAATGAACATTAACGCGATTTGAAACAAAAGGCTAAAATAGTTACATGATAATGCAATTATTTTTGTGGAAAGTGTAAATCTTCGTTGCAATTAATTTATCTTTTCCATGAATGAAGCATTGATTGCCGTTAAGAAATTAAAATTTCGGAAGATTGTTTATATCAAAACAAATTTCGTTTCCTGTTATTTAAACAAATATTTTCCAAGTTTAAAACAATTTATAATTAATCTTTTTGCGAATTAAACAAATAATTTCAAGATTTAAAACAATTTATAATGGATAAAGTTATAATTTATAATTATATTTTATACAATATTAAATATAATTAGCTGGACATTTGAGGAGTAATTCTATTTTCGCAAACCCCATATGAATTCAATTGATTCAAGCTATAACCGAGCCAGTTTCTAGCCATATACAATGCTTAATTTCGCGAAACCTATGCGTTACAAGAAAACATAGAGTTACGGAGTTGCTCCTTCATTATATATAGATATATTGTAAGTATAAAGAATAGGAGAACACGAGAGAACACACAGCAACATACGCACACACATGAATCCGTGAGAACACACAACACAACTAGAACACAACAGCATGAGCAGACACAGAAACATGCGTGAACACACAGCAACACAAGAAACAACAAGTTAAACACACAAAACTAAGAGAGCACACAAAGTGACAGTATAATTCATGAACAGACACCCATGACATCCCACAGTATCAAAAAAACGTAACAATATGAATAAACACACGAACAAGGGAATCCATACATCACACAATAACACAACAATAAAAACGCACAAAAATATCACGGCAACAAAGAAAACATAAAGCCTTTAAGACACACAAAAACATCAACAACACATAGCAATACGATATCACAACAGTTTGGTCACGTACAATAACACAAAAATACTGTAATAAGAACATGCACGAGAACATGGGAGCACACAGCAACAGAAGAACACAAAAACGACATCAACCACACACAAGAAGATTAAAGCAAGCACACAGCAATATGATATCACAACAACTTGCACAAGCACAGTACAATGAGAATACACAACAACACGATTATCGAGCAATATGGACACAAACAGAAACATACAATAACACAACATTACTAGAATACAACAACATGAATACACGCTAGAACATGAGAGAACGCAGCAACACTGGAACAAAAAGCATGAACATGAATGCAAACATTAGATATCACGATATTACTAGAACACGACGACGTGAACACACATAGAAAACGCATTATTACTATAATATAACAACATGAATACACGAGGCCATGAGAGAATACATATCATTACTAGAAAACAACATGAACTACACAAGAATATGGGATACCAGAGCAATACTAGAACAAGACGAGAACACAACATAAAAACACTCAACAAGCTATGTTGTTGTAAATATTCATTTCTTGAGATATATATCAAATCTATGCAACAATGCGATATTTTACCACAACCATAACTTATTCTTGTTGAATAGAATGTACAGGAGTATGAAAACACTTAGGGGCGGGCGTAGGTGATGAAGAAAAATTGTAATAATAAGAACTATCAGCAGCTATATTCTTAACCATGTTCTGACATACATGGGATAACTTTATGTCTGCACGGATTGTAGTTAAACAATATACAGAAAACGTATTGCAATGAGCGAAGACTATGATTGGTTAGTTTTCTGTGACATCTAAGAAACATGTTGATTGGTTCGTATTAGGCCACGTAGTTTATGAAATATTTTTACTTGTTGATCTGAGAGACAGATGTTTCTCTAAGATGTAGATACGCATTTATTAGACACATTTGAACAGATTCTTTCTCAGATATCTTAGACATTTCTCAGTTCAGTGTGAAATATGAGGGCCAATATTTCTCTTTAGCTTACGAACACACTTGTCACCTAGATCTGACTCGAGAAAATAGAAATCTTGACGACACTTTGGGCTAACACTATTTTTCTATAAAATAGTTATTTCTGTAGTACTGTTCATCACTGCAAGAACAAGCTCCCAGAGTTATATAATACATTCTACTGAAACGCTGCTGCATTACTAAGGTATGTATATTCAATTGTTGATATCATTATCGCTTCAGTGTAAAATCACATATTTCTCCAGCCAACTACACAATGATTCGTCAAGAAATACAAAAATAGGTAGGTGTGTTGCCAAAATGAAACATAAAACAACTTAACAACGAGATACAGAGACAGACGACGTTTCGACTATAAAGCCTTCATCAGGACAAACAAATGACCACAATACAACAAGTCTTACATGGAGACAAATAGGGTTATAATGAGGACAATAGCAGATAGGTAATGAGGGAAGAAAAGATGTGGAAGCATGACAGGTGAGAAAAACGTATGGGGAGAAGTTAGTAGTAGGTAGGGAGGAGAAAGTAGACTGAAGAATGTGAGATGAACAAAGGAAAAGATATGGTAGCAAGTAAATTACATTAAAATAAAATAACAATACTCACCTCAAGAGTGGCAACAGAGAATGAATGCTACAGACAAGCAATCATGATGTAAGGGAAGCGCAAAATGAGATGGTACGAGGGATCAGGTGGGAGAGAGAAAAGAGGCCAAAAACGGCAGGAACAGAAGAGAATGAGCAAACAGCAGGAAGAGAATATGAGCAGATAATTGTGATATATGAGAATAAAATAGTAGTAAAATAACTGAACTGATGCAGCGACTAGTCTATGGTCCTCCCATGTGAATGAGCACACGCATAATGGCAATAAAGTAAAGAATGGACAGTGAAAGTCAGACTCCTATCAAGGGTCATGATAGCACGTATTTGTACAGGTTAGAAAAATAAAGACATGCCACAGTAATAGACGGAACCCGATGCGCCGAAGTGAAAAGAAAACACACCCGCGAAAGGTGGAACAATGGAAAAGACAATATCCTAGTTTGGTCACAGCGCATACCAACTGATGAGAGTAAAGGGGCGTAAGTAAATAGCCATAGAGAAAGAAGACAGAGTATAAGACAAATGCAGAGGTTAAAAAAAAAAAAAAAAAAAGGACGTGGTGGATCGACGAAATCCCCTAGACGGAGATACGTCACGCAAGAAAGTGAAGTGAGGGTGGGAGGGAGCCCAGAGGACACAGGTAGGGTACAACAAGGGAGGGTATGGGACTATCACGGGGAAGCACGTCGTGAGATGGTATCAGGCTGATATAGCGAGACATAGGAAGAGGGTGCCGGAGATAAGGGCACTAGAGAAGATAGGGAATAAGGAGACAGGAAAAGAAGACCATAGCGGGAGGAGGCAGACCCGGAGTTACAGCCAAATCATGTGAGGAAGTGGAGGGTCGTAGCGTCGTAGGTGACAAAGTAAGGGTCATCTGTCCACAGTGTCGTAGTAAAAGGAGGTCGGTGTAGCAGAGGTTCCAATAAAATGTGACGGAAGATGGACCAAGGTCACAACCACAACGACAAGTACCTTGTAGGCCAGGTGTTGGGAAATGAGACCGGTCGCATAAACCGAAGATGATAAAGGGATGAGTTAGCCGCACGTCGCAACCCCTATGTGGGTATTGCTCGCACTTTACACTAGCTCATCTATGGGAACAACGATCAAAGGACAGAGACTCTGGCCACGATACACGATCCCTTGGTTTGGGGCATGCACCGTGGGGAGCGAAGTGTCCGATGAAACGAGGTTCGCATCTGTGTGAGACCAACCGTACGTTGCAACCCGTTTGGGGGCGTTGCCCGTACTGCACGCTGGCTCCATAAATATATATGGGGGAACCACTGCATCCGAGCCAGCCAAATCGTGTGAAGCAGGAAGCCTGTTGGCGCTGCAAAGTCTATTTATTAAAAAAAAAAAAAACCAACAACACATTTGTCAGTCATCAAACAGTCACCACATACCACATGCTACGTAACTGTATGGGTAGCCGCCCCAATGGATAAGAAAGTGGCCAGAAGAAATATGATAATAGGTACGTGGTGTCGCCCACGGGCCACAGAGAATGGCACAAGAGAAAGAGCGGACATAGCCCTAAGCAATGGAAATGGAGAAAGTAGACAGAGTATGACAAAGAATCTAAAGGAGAAGAGGAGGATGAAGCATGGGTGAAACAACCCGTAGAGAGAGAGTAGAGTGGGGTAGCGAGGGGATACAGATCAACCATCAAACCGACGTACCAAACCGCAACAGACCCACCCCGGATGAAGCTGCACCGGTCCCAGTCCCATGGCGTAACCCACCACCAACACACCAATCGCAACGTGACATGTCACCGTAGCCCCAAACCCTGGGTGGGGGCCCCGGCCGAGCCACCACAATAGAGAGCAACAGTAACAAGGAGATGAGCAGGAAGAAATAAGGGTAAGGTAAAGATTGTAGGAGCAGCAGGGAGGCAGAGCAGGGGGGGGCAAAAGGGGGGGGGTTTAGAGATTATTGAAAGTATAACTGGTCATTGATGCCATGGGGCTTAAGAGTGCCAAGGTTGAGAATAAGGCGGTTCTCTAATGAGAAACGTTGCCGGTCACCAGAGTGGCAAGAGACCAGGCCAGTGACCTGAATGTCCTGTGCCCCCCGGTGAGAATTGCTGTTGAAGTGGAGGGCCACCGGAGAAGATCCACAGTTACGGATATCCCGTAAGTGTTCGGCAAACCTAGTGGCTAGGAATCTACCCGTCTCACCAATGTACATCAGGTTACAGCGTTTGCAAGTTATCACGTACACGACGTTACGGGAGACACAGGAAAAAGTGTGATGGATATGAAATACCGATTTAGGAAATCGGATAGAGGAGGTAAGGTAGACAAACGGGCACGTGAGGCACGGGCGGTGGCACGGAGAGGTACCAGTAGGAGGTCCCGCCGGCCGGAGGTGAGAGTGAACCAGAGAGTCCCGTAGGTTCCTATCTCGACGGAAAGCCACAAGAGGTGGTTGTGGAAACGCCTCTTTGGTAAGGCGATCAGATGAGAGGATAGAGACGTCCCGTAGGAGGATCTTGAGAGCTGGAATATTATGAGGGTGGAAAGTGAGGATCAGTTTAGGACGAGTTGACGGAAGCTGAGGAGTGCGTGATAAGGCATCAGCACGGGAGATAGGAAGGACACGACCAAGGGCAGAGAGAAGGACATCCTCCGGATAAGCACGTCGGCGGAAGAAGTCAAGCATATCATGGGCATGCTGTAGAGTCCTCCTGGCAAAGGCGACGGAGACGAAGAAGTTGAGAGAAGGGAAGGGAGTCACGGCATGAGCGAGGGTGAGAAGAGGAATATAGAAGGAAGCTGTGAGAGTCAGTCGGTTTATAATAGACCGAGGTAGAAAGCGAACCTGGACCAATAGAGACAGAGATGTCCAAGAACGTAGCAGAGGAAGCAGAGACGATGGAAGTGAATTTGATGGAGGGATGGAAGTTGCTAACGAATGAGATGAAGGCTGAAAGGTCTGCAACAGGCATGTCCGTGGACCCAAAGCCATCGTCAATGTAGCGGCGATAGAACTGGGGAATGGTACCCTGGAAGCTGGAGAACATAAGATGCTCAAGATGACCCATGAACAGACAAGCATAGCTATGACCCATTTTGGTGCCCATAGCAACACCGCTGATCTGGTTGAAGAAGGTGCCGTCGAACTCAAAGGAGTTCAAGGTGAGGACAAGTTCAGCCAAGCGGACCAGGATAGAGGTTGCAATGGAATGGTGTGGATGCCGATCAAGAAAGTACTGAATGGCGGTGAGGCCGTCGTTGTGAGGGATAGATGTGTATAGAGACACAACGTCAAGGAGGAAGAGATGATAAGTATGATGGGGGAGCAACTCAACCGATGCGAATGTGGTTAACGCATGGTTGGTGTCCTTAAGGTACGTCGGGAGAGAAGAGACAATAGGTTGAAAAATACCATCAAGGAATGCTGAGATATGCTCAGTGGGGCAGGAGCATGCAGACACAATAGGTCTTCCAGGGTGAAGATCCTTATGGATTTTAGGCAGAAGATAAAGGGCAGGTTTCCCAAGGTTTTTCTTGGAGATAAGGAGAGAGACAGCAGAAGGCGGAAGGAGGTTATGGCGGATGAGCCGTTTGACAGTGCAACCAACTGTGAGGTTATGATCAGGAATAGGGTCCGAAGGAAGAGGCTCATAGAAGGTAACATCTTCAAGTTGGCGAGAGGCTTCCTGAATGTAAAGGTCACGGTGCCACACAACGACCGCGCCGTCTTTGTCAGCAGGTTTGATGACAATGTCACGGCGAGAGCGGAGGTTGGAGAGCGCCTCAGTCTCCGAAGGAGAGCGATTAGAGTGACGCAACGGTGGAGGGCGGAGACAAGCAATAGCACGACCAGTGTTCTGGATGTAAAGGTCTAGTGTGCGGGTGAGATTAGAAGAAGGAGGTGTCCAGTCATGCTTCCGGTGGCGAAAGGATGAAAAAGGGTCATCAGCGTCAGATAATGAACACCATCTTTATTCCAATGTTTTGTTACCAGTGGCAGACATGGCCCATGCCACAAACACTCATGAGAAAGATTACAACATGTGAGATGAAATGCATGAGAAAGGCTATAAACGTCACCAGAATCGATCGAATGAGAAATGAAGACCTCATAAAGATAGTAAAGGCCGTACCATGCAAACGTTACCTAGTTCGGACACCTTATGTGAATGGAACTACCAGAACCAGCCATCTAGGCATACAACAGCAGAAAGAACAGATATAATGCAATAGTAAGAGACCAAGAACAAGATGGGAAGATTCAGAGAGATTGTCAAAAACCAGGCTAACTATGGCAAACGCAATACAGCTGACCAAAAACAGAAAACTTCAACTCGCCAACCACGCACAACAGCATTTGTGGAAAAGACAATAAATATATTGATTGCTACAATCATTACCTTACAAATGACCATATACTCCTTGATGCTACACTATCACACCTAACAGATGACGTTATACTCATTGATTCTACTATAATTTATCAACAAATGAAAATACAATATATTGCCACAAGCATTAGTAAACAAGTGAATTAGAATCACGGATGCTAAAACATTGCTAAACAAATAACAATATATTCACGTTTTGCTATAATCATTGATCAAACAGTAACATTGCAATGCACGCATTATTATTAATGATGGAATCGTACTATTAGTCCTAATGTCCCACTTAATTGATATTGAACCCTTTTTTATGAGAAACAATAAGTATTAACTTAATTGTAGTAATTGTATGTGTTCCTGCGCATTTAACATTTGTCCTATCCTTCACATGATATATCATGTGACATCTGTCCAAACTTCCACTTGTAGTCCGGTCATCTAGTTGTTGTTAAAAGATATCAATTATATATCCAGTTCCAAACGTTTCGATCTGAAAGACATTTCCTGCCTTAACTTGGGAATGAATTCAGGACCACGCATATGCGAAGCCAGTGCGCTAACACATCCCCTATCGAGTAGTATTACTACTCGAAAGAAAGTCGGACAATCTAAGGGAATGCGTATCCATCCAGTACCATGTGCCACACCTTCTGATGAGCACTGACTTTGTATTACTTCCACAGCACGCCCCACGACTTTTCTCTCTTTAGCCTATTACCGTTCGTACTCCGTATTTTAGTATGCAGTGTGCATTCGTTGTCAGCTCTGATTTTATAGGCTCTTGCTCAGCACACTTGTAATCTACATTCAATAGTTTAATGTCAGGTAAGAATCACATTCCTTGTACTGACATGTGCCTATTGCACACAATAATGATACGCATTGCCTAATTCTCAATCGTATCCAATCTTTCAGTTTGCATCTGGCTGAGTCATAATTGCAGATGCATATTCTATTATAGAAATAACCAATCCTTGGTAGAGACGAAATAGTACCCTCTTTCATTTTGTGAATGAATCACATGTTGGTTGACTTGCGTGGGCGTATTGTACTCTGCCAATAGTAAATAATGATGGTCTTTTGCGTCTTTACAGACGGTCAGAAAACAATCCAGTGTTAAATTTCAAATGGACTATTAAGTCCTCAAAGCTTCACATATGATTGTTTGTCGGAGCAGGCAGGTGTTATGTAGAAAATACCTTGTCCATTTGCAAGTATACCAGTTTTTTGGCTACGTTGGTCTTGTAATTATGGATTTGTTCACTAGGATGATAACTGGACAATGATCACTGCCACCAAGTTGTTCGCCTATTGTTCTTTCCATTATTCCAGCCAGTTTTGGGGTGCAAAATGCCAGGTCTGTGTTTGTGGTGTTACGCCATCTTCTTGAGTAGAAAGTTGGAACATCCTGTGGATTATTCAGAAGGATTAGATTGTTATCATTTTTGCAACATCCTATCGCGATGCGATCAACAATCATTCACCTGGGGATAGACAATATACAATAGAAAATGACTTGCACTTGGGATTTTGATTAAAGTGAGGAGTTGTGCAAAGCGTTGACCTCACTCTCTTGTTGGACGTCATTTGAAACCAGTGGCATGACGAATCGAGACGACTGGAAGTCAAGCACGATGTAGTGGATGACCATGGCTTTCTAAGTGTCTCACCATGCCCGATGCGATCCACCACACTGCGTTGCTGGCGTTCGCCTACATTATCCGGTGGGCCGATAATCTATAGGACCTCATACGCGTAAATTCGACGAATATCAGATACAACGTGTAGTGGTTAGGCAGGACCGGTATGCTTTTTTAGATAGTCTCAGCATGACATCACCTACTTTATGGCTACCTAACAGGCTGTCAATCGAGCGTAGAACCAAAACACACCTCAGGCAGTCCACTGGTGCTGTGTTCGCACGACACATTAGGCCTACTTTTGCTACATAGCGAGTGACTCAATGTCTTGGTATGTAAGTAGGTAGTTAATGAGTTTATTTCTCTTTTGAAGAGGCGCGCCCTTTCAAATAGCGGACCTACCTACCTACACAATGTGTTGTTGATACTGAAGTAAATAAGCACATAAACTTCAAAATTATTATATAGAATTACTCTTTTATAATCGAATAGATATATCCATTTGTAATGGATATATGTATTGAAAGTATGAAAGTAATACTAAGCAATTATCTGCCAGCAAATTTACATCTTTATAATGCGTTTTTGAAAAATAACCAGTCAAACAAGATATACCAGCTATCATTGGTATTCAGATCACTGTTCTATCTTGACACACCAGATAGAGCACTTGTATTTCAAAATAATGTTTTCTCTTTACACACTAGATAGAACAATTATGTTTCATAACTGTGTTCATATATAAACACGTTCCATGTGAATGACAGATGAAAACATAATAAGAATGTGTTCTCATTACAGATGCGTTCTATTCACGTAGCCTTGTGTTTGGTGGCTGTTGCTGTATCTTTGACTGAATCTTTACCTAAAGAACGTAGCGGCGATTGTGGTTGTAAATCAGGCCGTGGTTCCGGGGGACTTGATATTCTGGGCGGAACTGTTAGTGGACTTACCAGTATTGTTGCAGACATCGGTACCACTGTCGTTGGCGTCGTTGATGGACTTGTGGAAGAAGTGACATGCGTAATAGGCGGCGCTGTGTACGTAGTTGGTAGTATTACAGAAGCCTTATTAATTGGTCTCGCTGGCGCTGTAAACGTTGTAGGTGGACTGTTGCTTGTTGCGGGTGGTGTAGCAGAAACGTTGGTAGCACAACTTGTAGCCACATTGGGAGTAGCGTTAAACTTTGCTTTAACATCCGTGCTCTTTGTACTTAATGGACTCCTTAGAGTTGTACACACCATTCTGGCTGGAAAATTCAGCGTTTTATTTGCTATCCTAGGAACTGTATATGAAGCGGTTGAGTTACTAAAAATATTAGCCATTGCGGAATTTGTACAATTAATTAGCGTAGTGGATTGTGCTATTTCACATGTTATAGTAAGCTTCATCGCTGCAGAGGGATCATGTGGTTGTAGACGTCACCATGAATAATGTTGGCCAGTGTGATGGAAACAAGGTAAGTTACTGAGTGTTGGCAAGTATTGTATTTGAAACAGTTTTTTTTGTTTTGTCTGAAGTGTATTCCCATAGGCGTCTCAGTTACAGGACGCCATAAATACACATTGTGTGCATCATATGATCAATCGAGTCGGTTTTTTTCAGTGTATGCAAACAAATGTCTGAAAATACGCGGATAGTATGAAAAACATTGTCTATGATTTCTCATCATCATCAGACCAAATTATTATATTGCAGATTATGTAGCTGCATCGAGTTTGCAAAGACCCCCACCCAGTCTGAGAAAATAATAGATAAAACGAGCCTCACGTGATAACGTTAAATTGACATATATATTAAAGCGATTTCTTAAACATTTTTCTGTCCTGTCAGGTTATATCCGTTTATGACTTTAACGACCGTGTATGCAACATAAAACATGGCGTAAATATGGTGACATAATTAATTTCAGTTTTATAGCCTGGATGCAAAAAATTCAAAATGTTAATGGTGTGTAGTTACATCATCAGTTAATGTCGATTATTAAAGAAAAGACATACATGTAATCACGTTGTAAAGAGTCGAAGATCGCACAATGAAATACTACAATGTAGAATAAACCACAGTAAAAGAAATTACAACATTGTAATAAGACTTTAATTTCTATATATAAAATAAGACGGGGGGCGCAATCTGTACCGCCATGCTTTGGCTAACCCAGAGCTAGCAGATAACCAAGATAACAAAAGTATCCCCTCGTGGTGCAACCAGGAAACAAAAATACAACTGCTCTTGTTGATTCTGACTAAACCTTTTGGGGATCGTGTCCGTGAATGTGGAGGCAGCAGATGGAAAGAGGATTGACTGCAAAAGAGACAGGCATTATCACTGACATCACTGCACTAACACATGCAGTGGCACTGTCGATACACAGTGTCGCTAGCCAGTCTGGTCCGAGCATTGGAGGGGCGGCTAATGGAAACGACAAAAAAAAGGAGAGACGAAAAGACAACATACTGAGTACAATGAAAGGGCAGCACGGCGCCAGGGAGCAGCGCTAAGTGCAAATAGAAAAGGAAAAACGTTCCAAGGAAATCGGAACTACAAGTTCTGTTAGATCGAGACATGCTTCTAGTTACCGATGCTCATTACGTGCAAAGACCCAGACGCAATCGGACGCCTTGCAAAGAAAACAGTCCTGGTCCAACTCTAATTATGTTGAGCGGAAATATGATCGTGGAGAAAAATGGTTCTCTACCCAATGAACAGAACTAGAAAATGCAAGCCACATCGCCCAAGACAGAGAGAGGTTCAGAGAGTTCATTAGGAAGACATCGTTCTGGAAGGTATACGTCACATGACACACCCAATGAGCTCAGGCACAAACAACACAAAAAAGGCAGATCTGACCCAACTCTACTGTCCAGCTTTCCTATACCGGAAACATGCTCGCAGTGAGAAAGGATTCAATATCCGACGGGCTCAGGCACAAATGGGACACGGTCTTTTAGCTCGAAAACACACTTTGCTTCCATGCGCGTGGTGAGACTCGCACTTGGACGAGAGGATCACGATGTCAGTGAACAAAACCTCGGCTAAGATGACAAAAGAGCCCGAATCCCGCATCTGTCTAGTTGTTCCTTAACCGGAACCAGATTCGCGGATTAGAAAAGGTTCAGTACCCGATGGGCACAGGCACAGAACGTCTAATTACACGAGGAAATTCACTGACGGTGGAACACCTCGTGCGAAATAGAAGTGAACGACAATCATCTCGGCGAAGAGTCATTACATAACTGCGCGCCTGTCGACAGATAGACAGGCAGTAACAGGCTAGGAAAGCCAATACCCGAATTAAACGTATGAGGAAAACAAATATGCAGGACCTCGGATATCCAGGGTACAAAGTGAGCCAACCGAAGTATAAATAGCACAGTTTAACAGTGGAACTAGCAGTGCATTGAACTTCACGCCCCTCAGCAGATATCATTTCATTTATTCGTTGTGTTTATAAGAGAGCGAACGCAGAAGAAGAAGATGAAGAAGAATAGAGTAAGACACATGTGTAGATAAGATATATAATAAATATGCATGCATGTCCTCAAGAATCGTTGTTTCAATAGTTAAAAGACAAAAACCTGCATAGTTTAGATATTTCAGAGACAATTCTCTCCTGTCATATACAGTCCCGCAGGGAACAATCAAATATGGAAAGAGGAGAGGAAGATAAACACACTCTAAATAGACAACATTGAAGGTAGAAACGCAAGTAGGGATGTTTTAACAAATAATACAGTTGGCGAGTTCTTTAAAACAAGTGTGGGAGTTGGTCAAGGGTACAAAGTGTCACATTTCAATAAATACTAAGTCATGTTGTAGTTTTTGTAGTTCATGTTCACTTTCTGCTAAAAGAACAGTGCCATCTGCATATTATTATCTTTTAATAATATGTTTATTATTTGGTTATTTACTATTTTCCCATTGATATTTAGTCCCGGCATTTCTTCTATATGTTTAAAGATATTATATGTGCATATATTAAATAGCTTGGGTGATAAAATATATCCTTGTCTTACCCCTCATCTTATGTCTATTCATGGTGAGTATCTGTTTTCACACCTTCTTGATGCAGTCTGTTCCCGATATATATTTCTAATTAGTTTTACGTCTTTTCCATCTATGTCTATTTCTTGAAGACATTCGATTCATTTTTCTTGCTGAACTCTGTCAACGGCTTTCCTGTAGTCTATGAAGAACATATAGATACTGTTTTGAACTTCTATATATTTATCTATTAATAGTCGGATACTAAGTTTAGCTCCTCTGGTTCCTTTGTTTCCCTAAAACCAAATTATTCGTCACCAACCTCAGTGTCTATCTTGTTTTTAATTCTTTAATGTATTAACTTGAGTAGTATTTTGTTTAATTGACACATCAAACTTATTGCTCTATATTCTGTATAGTCCAAATCCCTGTGCTTCTTAGCGAATGGTATTGATATTGATGATTTCAGGTCTTTAGGAACGTGTCCTGTTTCATATATGTTATTGCACAGTTCTGTGATAGTTTCCACACCAAATCCATCAAAGGTTTTTATTATGTCTGCTGTTATTTTTTTTCGACAACTGCGACTTTTCCACATTTCTTATTTCGTTTTCAACTTCTGCTTTCAGTATTGCTTGTCCACCATTGTTGCGTATTGTAGGTTTTATGTTCTGTTGTCATCAAGCAGTTCTGTCACATAATCTACCCACCTTGTAAATACTTCTGTTTAATCAAAAATAATTTTTCCACTTAATCTTTAATTCTTCTTCTTCTTTCGTTCACTTGAAACATGTCTATATCTGTAATTCTGTCTCCTTAATAAAACTCACTGTCTTTTGTAGTTCATACAGTGTCCCATAGAGTTTGGATTCTAGTGTTGTTTCCTCTGGCCAATATGTCTGCCTCAGCGTTTCATGCTCAGAACACTCTTGAAGTATATGTTTGGCACTCTGTGCTGCCTGTCCACATGTACACATGGCCGTGTTGCCAATCTTGAACTTTGTATACATGTGACTGCGGAGTCGGTTGTGTCCTGTTCTGAGACGTAGAATTATAACTTGTTCTGGTCTGTTCATAATATGATAGTCATCTTGTGTTGGTGTTTGTGGCTTTCTTATTGACTTGATCATCTGTTTTTTCTGATGGTAGGTAATTGGTATATCTGGTTGGTCTTCGGCAGCACCTACCTTAGCCAGTTGGTCTGCTTTTTCATTTCCTGGTATTCCACAGTGAGAGGGTATCCACTGCATGGTTACCCTATACTGGTAAGACAATTCGCTAAGTAGTTTGTTTCAAGTCTGTTAGTTTTTCAGACTGGATAGCTTGAAGCACTGACCTTGCATCTGTCAGGAATACCACAGACTGTAGGCCAGAGTTGGAGTTCAGCAGTTTTTTAGCTGCCACACTAATTGCCTGGATTTCTGCATCATAATTATTGCAGAATTTTCCTGTCGGTGTTCTGATTGTATCTCTAGGCTTGTGTGGATATTCTATATATACACCTGCACCTCCATTCCTCACGGCATTTTGTGCTGATCCATCTGTGTATACTCTGACCCATATATCTTGTGGATATTCCTCATCCAGGAAACTGAGGGTGACTGTCCTTCGCTACACACTGTTCTGTTCGTCCACGCTTAGTATTCCTTTCACATGGGTCTGAATGTATATTGGCATTCCATGTCTTTCACTCCACGGGGTTTGTTCTGGTACAGGTCTTAAGGGGCTGTCAACTTCAGGTAGGTCTGTAAGTTGTCTGCGGAGTCGTTTAGCTTCATGGATAAAGCTGCTTCTTTTCAGTCGTCCCATTGCTAGATTTTGGAATCTTTCCTTCATTGGATGACTTGGCATACACTGAAACTTTTCTGCCTGAATTAGTACTTTTGTGTCTCTGCGTTCGCCAAGTGTTTGCATTCTTCCCATTTTCTGCATCTCTGCTATGGGTGTTGATTTCATTGCTCCCAACATTATTCTAAGTGCCTGGTTTTGCACTTTATCTAGATCTTGTAATGTGGTGTTTGATGCAGGACACCACGCAGCTGAACCATATTCCAGGTGTGGTCTTATGCCTTGCTGGTAAACTTTACTGAGTATATTCCCACTGGCTCCCCATGTGGTTCCACTTAGTTTTCTCAGGATTGCTAACTTCCTCCTGGCTTTTGTTGTTCCTTTGTTTATGTGCTGCTTCCATGTCAGTTTATCATCAAAAGTAACTCCGAGGTATGGGGGTTGTTTATCTTCTTTCAAGAGCTCTCCATCTATTTTGATATGACCGGCTTTTTGTTTTGGTGAGAGGGTAAAAAGTGTAGTGCTGAACTTATCTGTGTTAATGCTGACGCACCATCTATTAGCCCATAAGGTTAGGGCATCGATAGCTCTTTGTATTTGTTTAGTGGCCACTGTCGCATCTTCTTCTGTGCACCAGATCACCAGGTCGTCAGCATACATTGCCACTTTGATCCCGTGTGGTAGTTCAGCAACTAGGTCATTGATGTAAACCAAGAAAAGTGTTGGCGACAGAACTCCTCCCTGGGGGACTCCATGACGCAGTAGAACTTTCTTGCTCTTGCGACCATCTAATTGTACCCTGGCTCTTCTATTATGCAGGTATGCTTTTACCCATTTGTACATTCTTGAGCTAACCCTGCAATTTCGCAATTTCTTTAGGAGCCCTTCTTTCCAGACCTTATCAAATGCTTTTCTGAGGTCTATCCATGCTGCTAGTACCAGTTTCTTATCTTGGAAGGCATCCTCAATCTCTTGGGAGAGGTAGGTTGCCTGATCTTCAGTAGAGTAGCACTGTCTGAAACCTGCTTGCTGTGATAGCAGAAGGTTTTCACTTTCAAGGTACCACTGCATCCTAAGATTGATAATGCGTTCCATTGTTTTGCATAGACAGCTTGTGAGGCTGATGGGCCTGTAGTTGGAGACTGTGTTGCCATCTTTTCCTGATTTGAGGAGTGGTATCATTATTGCTTCTCTCCACGCCTGTGGTACATTACCCGTGGACCAGCTTGTGTTAAAGATCTGCAGTAGCTTTGCTCTTGCTGCAATTCCCAGTTTTCTAATCATTTCATTGGACACTCCATCAGCTCCAGGGGACTTTTTCATTTTCAATTTGGATATTGCATGCTCCAGTTCTCTCATTGTGATTGGTGCCTCCATGACTTCAGGTATAGGTTCGCCTTGTCCAATGTTTTGCTGGTTCTCTCGAACCTCCTGTTGTTTGTCTGGGCTGACTTTGATGTTATTGTCTTCTGCAAAGGAATCTGCAAAGTAATCAGCTGCATGATTACCTGTTAAAATGTTTCTATCTTTATAAAGTGTGATCCTGGTATTTCTCCCTGTACCTTCATCATTTAGTTGTTTTACAAGTTTCCATAATTTCTTAGTATCTCTTTCTAGGTTCAGCGACTCTGTTTTTTCTTTCCAGCTACTCCGTCTGGCTTGTAACTTGGCTCTTTGAAATTTAGCCTTTGTTTGCTGATATTTGTTGTGATGTTCTTGGCTAGGTCTGTTCTCAGCCTGCTGTCTAGATGTTTCCATCTCATTTTGCAGCTTTTCCAGTTCATCATTCCAGTAGGGTTTGTAGTTTTTGCGTGCCCCCCTGGGTATGGTTTTACTAGCAGCATGTAGTATACATCTATTAAATTCACTCACTGCTCTATTGATGTCTTTGTCCAAGTTCATGTCCTTAGCTAGAACACTGGTTAAATGCTGGTACATTTTCCAGTCTGCCCTCTTATAGTTCCACCTAGTGAGCGTGCTGCTGTCCTTGGTAAATTCATTGTGGATTTCCAGAAACACTGGTCTGTGGTCACTACCCCCAATCTGCTTTCCAACGACACGTGTGATGTTCCATTACAGGCCTGGTGAGTGGAATGCCAGATCTGGTGTAGAGGTGATGTGTCATGCTCTCGAGTAGAAGGTTGGTGAGTCAGCTGGCTGGTTAATAAGGATGAGATTATTTTCATCCTGCCAGCTCTCAAGTTCCTCACCTCTCTTGTCGATATGATCGTAGCCCCAGCTCTGAGAGTGGCTGTTGAAGTCACCACACACCATAAGTCTCTCTTTATCTGGAATTGTGTCTAGTGCCAATGGTTTATCATTTGGGCAGTAGTAGTTCAGGAGATGGAATTCTGCACTGTCTGTTTTTAGGTGGAGCATCTGGTATTCTGCCCCTTCCATATATACTTCCAGCTGACATGCGCTAATATTGCTTTTAAAAAGTGTCAGAATTCCACCCTTTCGCCTGTCCTTTCGGTCAGATCGGTAGCACTGGTAGCCTCTGATTTTGAAGGCTATGTCGCTGCTAAGGTGTGTTTCTTGGATACAGCATATATTAACTTGTTCTTCACTGAGGACATTTTCAAGTTCCATTTTTTTGCTGTATCCATCTCTTTTACTGTTGACACCCTCAGCATTCCAGTGCATTATTTTTATTGGTCGTTTGTTTGTTTGGTCAGTAGCTCTATTCCCTTGCCTCCTGGCTCCTCGAGGCAATTGAGAAGGATTTCCAGTAACTGAGGTTGGGCCCTTTCGAGGTATAGGGCCCGGCACCGTCCCTGCCTGAACATCCGCCACAGGGCATGCACCATAACTTTTTATAGATACAGACATGTTTCCATTGTGTTTTGTGCGTGGCATCCTGATTATCTGTGCGCCTTTTGGCTGGATGCCTCCGTCTTCAGCACTCTGCTTACTTGGGCAGGACTATGGTCCTGCTCGAATGGGACTGCCCGACCAGTCTTAGTTTCCAGCCCCTGATGGCTGAACTAAGCCCCATCACCACTGCAAGGTGCTGGCCTTGATGGGGTCTTAATCTTTAATGCAATCATCTCTCTTTGTAGGATTTTTCTTATATCGGATCTTACTTATCTCCATATGCGTTTTTTTGTCTCATGTTGTACTGGCATCTCCTCTATTTCTCTGCATTTTGTTTCTAGCCATTGATTTGTTTGCTATTCTGTGCATGTTACGTATCTCATAGCTTATACATATATGTATCTCATGCATATCTCATAGTATATGTATGTAGGTAAAAACGTAAAGTAACCCATAGCATTTATTCATGCCGTAAGGGTGTGAGATGTTAGCGATCTCACATTTCAGAGGCTCTCCTCTCCCTCGCCGTCTTCACTTCCCGGATTAATATTGGTACCGATTTAGGTCGACCTGGGAGCCGTTGCGATCTGAAAACATTTCCGCCTCAACTGGGGAATGACCACGCATATGCGAAGCCAGTTCGCTAACCACTGCGCTACGCGACTCCCAATGTATGTATCCATATGTATGTATAATTGCATCAAAAACCGTGTCAAAAACAAAACTATAGGGAACAGTTGAAGGGGGATGAAGTAGATGAGGACAGATAATATAAAGGACTGCATAGGTCTGGATTATTTCTCACTCATCCACATCAGTAAAGATAGAAATCGGTAGAGTTAGATTTCGATGGAGAACTCTGTGTGTCGATGCATCCAATGTCGTACATCTACGATTCTGTTTGGTTTTTGCGTTTATCGATATGGATATTACGTTTGTTCACATACAAACAATTACATCACTAACTATTTTTTTATAGACAGTAGATCTAGATACGCTTGAACACATCAAAAATTACGGATATAACTCTTATTTATTTCCCTTTTGCTATCATTTGTTTTCTAATGTTAAGTTATTTTCCATTACGGATACCATTGCCCAAGTCTCACTACCGTATGTTAACACTGGGAAAATATAGCATCCTAATAGTTGTGATTTAATTTTTCTTTATTCCCGTCGTAAAAGATTATTCTTGTACATGATCACTATTATTCTCTTTCTGATAGAATACCTAGAAATATATGCGAAATAACATTTCAGGCGAAGACATTTTATCCCCGCCATTCGATTCGATCATGATTAATGTGCCTGTTCCATACAATATTCTATGTTGAATTCGTAACAATTTATATCATTAATTAGAAATTAATATCTAACTGCAACTATCCAAGCGTGACACGAATAGTTAATGTTTGATCAAAGAAATGTATTCAATATTAAGAATCATTCAATAACGTACTTCCACGAAACACTCGTTTATTTGTATTCAGTTAGATATTTCTGGATAGAATAATGACATAGATAATTACATAAACTCTAGATGTAGCACATATCTAGAGTATTACATGCACGTCGATAATGTACCGGAGTAACTTGAGAAATATTTATTGAAATGCATAAAATATAGTTTGTTGGTAGACTATAAAAGATTAAATTCACTCTATGATAAATCAGGTCCATTCCAACAGTATACGACAGTACGTGTTGGTTATATCAGGACGTGAAATCAGGATACATATTATTTCTAGAACGTAATCTACATTATGGATGGCCAGATTTCCTAAGATTATGAATGACTTGACCTAATGTAGCAAATGACATGTCTAAATACTCTGAAATGTGTCTTGGTCGTCTTTGTCTTCTATTCCCCTGTTACAAGCAATCCTGACTTCCTTTGCAAGAGTATTCATTTTGTTAGTTTACTTATATAGTCAAAAGACTTCAACTTTCTTGCGTAAATATTGTTTACAAGCCAACCTTTTTCCTCTTTGAATGGTGTTAACACTTCTTGCTGGTCATGTTCACTGTCCATATCACGACAAAAGACATACACATCAAACCGTCAAAACTTCCCGAGTCATTCTTTTATCATAGTTACGTACTACTTACTCTTCTATGTATATGATGAACATAAACAATAGCAAGTAAGACTGTCATGTAATATAATACGTTATTTTTACGACTGGATATGTCAGGATCACTATGTAACAAGTGATGTATAAAGTTGTGTATGAGTTACTGCTTTTGTGTCTAGTACCTTCTGTATTAGAGGCCTTAGAAATGAAGTGCTATAGAAAATTCATAAGAATATCATGTACAGCAAGAAAGACCAACCTAGATGTGCTAAGAAAAATCAACGTTCACGAAGATTTGCTTTTAAATCCCATACTAAGAACGAAGTTAGTTGTTTTCGGCCATGTGAAGAGACACGATGGCATGGAAAAAGTGTTGTTGGAGGGGGTGATAGAAGGCAGTAGAGGCAGACCAAGACTTCGTTGGACAACTGCATTTCAGAAAAGAAATGCATGTACATGACAGCTTGCCAGAGACCGCGGGATATTTAGGAAATTCATAAGGAAGACTGCGTTGTGGAAAGAATACGTCACATGACAACAACCTTCTGTAAAGATGCAGTACACGAAACGTGGACAATGAAAATCTCGAATCATTCGGGCTATCTACAAATAGGGAAGTGGAACAAACATCTTAAAAATGGTTTGTTCTAACTCTAACTGATGTATACAAATGTTCTATGTATAAACTTTGTGTATGACGTACTGCCTCCGACATTATAGCTAATGGCTAATATGAATTCCATAATTTTAAGATGACTCATATCACTAATCCCTGAATACTCATTATCTGTCACACAAAGTACAACCATATTGACCAATTAAATTTGCATGGAGTGTCAACTGAGTCATTACAAAGGATTGAGACAGTATGTCTTCTATTGCGATCGGTCAAGCGTTTTGTATATAATGTGTTGAGTAAATAGTGAGAATTTGTTGACGTGATTAATAACATGTTTTCTTTCTTGATTTTCAGAAAGTTTCACAATGAGCAAGTTGTCTGGCTGTCTTCTGATTTTTAACACAGTGACTAATTATATCTATTTCGTCACCGATACATCAAGAAACATGTCAACATCTAGAAAAGAATAAAGATAATATAAGAGAACAATTGAATTTTCATTTTATTTCCAAATGTGTAGTTTGCTGTTTTATTTAGAAGTGAGTATGGTCTTTGTGTACTGCTTGGTTGGTTGGTTGCTGATCCAGCGGTCCATGGGCTCATGCCCTTTGACCTAATGCCATTAAATGTCATTATATTGCTGGGAAGTCTGTGGATTTTCGGCCCACCCTGGGACAGAGCCAGAGAATAACCATAAAATATTTCAACAACAAAACAAAATCATTAACTGTATAGATGAAATGCCATGAAGCTCTATAAGAAGATAACCTCAATATAACGGCATGTCATCCACTAAGGTTTTCTGTTGCATGGATGGTATGTCTAGTGGGCCATCGGTGAGACCCACAGACGCAACCACATGCGTAAATGCTTGGTTAATATTAAGAAATAAATATCCGTTGTTTGATAGACATATGCAAGGGAAAAAATCAAATATGGAGGTGCGGCGGGCACATATTTCCGTAATGAACCATGTGCTGTTTTATTCTTTTCTTTAATATCTAATTTCGCATAAAGTAAGCTTTTTCTTTTGCCTTCTAGTTGTTCTCCACTCCTGACTGTGATGACACAGTGTTGGTATAAAGATTGAATTTATTATTTGTCTTTTGGTTTTTCATGGGATTAATGTCAATAAGGTGACGAAATTTGGTAATTCTCGAAATGCCCCCCCCCCCCGCTCTTGAACAATAAGATTTCACAATTATGAGTAATGTGACCAAGTTTGGACACCTGGCTATAGATAACACTTCCCGCACCTCGACATAAATTAGTTCGTGGGACGAGGTATAACATGTAATAATTGACTTTGCCGGAGCATACTTAAGTGATTAGGCCAGAGGACTACGTCAGAAATCTTGGCACGCAAGAACGATCCATGCTTTTCATTGACTTAAGACTCAATGTACACTTTTGTTGAAGAATCACAAACTCGGATTAGTCAAATACACAGAAATGAGTGACGCAGTACGTTATATCTGAAGCAGGCTCTCTATTTAAAGTCAGCTGTAAGAGTAATTTATTTTAGTTTTTGTAATCCACTTTGAGCAATGTGGACAAACGCATAGGTATTCACCCAGTACATGATGAACAGTATGTTTGATTCACTGGCTCTCATATATGTTCACCCAACAAATGATGAACAGTATGTATGATTCTGTAGCTCTCATATGTGCTCATCCTGCAAATGATGAACAGTATGTAAGATTCTGTAGCTCTTATATGTGCTCATCCTGCAAATGATGAACAGTATGTAAGATTCTGTAGCTCTCATATGTGCTCATCCTGCAAATGATGAACAGTATGTAAGATTCTGTAGCTCTTATATGTGCTCATCTTGCAAATGATGAACAGTATGTAAGATTCTGTAGCTCTCATATGTGCTCATCCTGCAAATGATGAACAGTATGTAAGATTCTGTAGCTCTTATATGTGCTCATCCTGCAAATGATGAACAGTATGTAAGATTCTGTAGCTCTCATATGTGCTCATCCTGCAAATGATGAACATTATGTAAGATTCTGTAGCTCTTATATGTGCTCATCTTGCAAATGATGAACAGTATGTAAGATTCTGTAGCTCTCATATGTGCTCATCCTGCAAATGATGAACAGTATGTAAGATTCTGTAGCTCTTATATGTGCTCATCCTGCAAATGATGAACAGTATGTAAGATTCTGTAGCTCTTATATGTGCTCATCCTGCAAATGATGAACAGTTTCTATAATTCCATAGCTCTCATATGTGCTCACCCAGCACCTTGAACAGTGCATGATCCCATAGCTTGTTGACTACACACATTTTTCAATCATTCGTCCCTCTATCAACCATTTCTGCTCTAACCAGAATAATTCAAAATCTGCTTGTTGCAACTTAAATTTCAGTCTTATTTCAATAGTCTCATTTTAATCATTGCCTCTGAAGCGAATGTTTTTACTGCTGTATAGCACACATTTTGTGCAGTTTGTGATATGCTATCAAGCATGATTATTCTTCTTCAGTGTCCATTCTCAATCTACCACTGGATCTCTCTTGTAACAGAACCATTGTCTGTCGATATTTTCAGCAGTATGTAGGCTAAAGAACGTCGTACTACTAGATCATTATCGATATCGCTCTTTCTTCCCTGCGGCTATTTCTGTAGTCCTCTTGTTTCCTGTGGTGTGACAATCTGGCATGTTGGTATTTTATTGACGCTACTGCCTCACTAGCTTTCATTGTCCATTGACCCTGACCCACCAGTGTGACTGTTGGTCTCAAACTAGCCAGTTCTCAACGTATCAGATAAGTTGTTTTCGTCTTCCTTTTTTACATATTATCACCTATATTTTATTCTCACTTGCATACATCATTGTATTATCACTGTATTTTCTTCCCACCATTATCTACTCCTACTTATAGTTTCTCTCCACTGCCCATATCTGCTCGGTCGTTTCTTTCTTTTCTCCTTTTTTTCTCTTTTTTCTTTTTCATCTCCATCTCTCTCTCTCTCTCATCTGATCTCTCGTACCATCCTCTTTTGCGTTTCCATCACGACTGTATGCTAATACTCATTGCCTGTTGCCATTTTTAAGGTAATTATCTTAATTTATCCTCATTTATCTTATTTTACTTGCTACTACACCTTAACTATTTTCACTCCTTATCTCCTTCTGTGCACTTTCCCCTCCTCACTTCTTCTCCCCATACTCTCTTCCTCCCTGCTAGGCTGCTCTATCTCTGCTTCCTCTGCTATCTATTCGTTATACTCATTGCGTGTTGCCACTTTTGAGATAAGTATCTTAATTTAACCTTATCTATTTTACTTGCTACCACACCTTATCCATTTTCGCTCCTCACCTCCTTCCGTGCACTTTCTCTCCTCACTTCTTCTCCCCATACTCTCTTCCTCCCCAATATGCCGATCCCTATTTACTTCCTCCACTATCTATTCACTATCTCTCCTCCTCTTTCCTCCCTATCAACCACGTTTGTTTCCATGTAAGATTCGTTGTACCGTTGTCTTTCGTTTGTCATGATGAAGGCTTAATAGTCGAAACGTCGTCTGTCCCTGTATCTCGTTGTTAGGTTGTGTTATGTTTTATTTTGGTAACACATCTACCTATTTTTGTTTATCTTGACATTTGCCCGGTGTTACTCCAGCCACCTGCTTCCTGTTCAGGGCTGTTACCCAACACTGGAACATTTATCCCTTAAAGAATGGAAATGTGTTTATCGCCGTTTTATTTAGATCAATGGCCCGACACATCCGTCTTCTGTGGAAGGAATGAATTTTCAAAATGGTTGTGCAAGTGACAACTGTGACAGAATAATAGGAGTAAAAGGAATTGTACCGATCGATTATTTTACAGAATAGACAGGGTGCAGATTATCCGCTATCCGCACTCAAACAAAGACCCGAGAACACAGAGACATGATGTGATTTGTGTGTGGATGTTTTTTGAAGGGTTATATCTTTGATGATGACTATGTCTGCTTTTTCATAACTGCAAACTCCCGCATGTCCCAGACAATGTTTCCACTGGAGTCTTCACAGATTAGAATAAGCAGTGTACTCTATCCACCTATGTCGGAGCTACCCATTTTTGATCTGTCCTTACAACAACACCCATTGTTGTTGTACGAAAAATCCAATTTAGTGCCGCCGTAACTGATTTTAGACTTAAATTGTGCAACAACTATTTACGTTTCTCAGCAGTAAGTTGGGAATGCAATGCAGATTGGATCGTGAAGAACGTCTGGAGAAACCTCTTATATGAAGAATAAAAACCTGAGAAAATAATAATCAAGATGGAAATTCCATGTATGCATGACTGTGTAGTAGGTTTTCTCAGTATGATGCAAGTCATCGAAATGCCACTCCTTAAATGGTTGTTCTTCGAAATTCCACAACTCGACATTATATTTTGATTGGTGTCGCCTGATGTGATGACGTCTCTGCATCATAGTGATCGGCACGGCCCAGGATGTATGTAACCTACAGAACGATCGTTAATTAGATGAATTTATGTTGACTGAAAACAAACAGTAACATTCTGTGTTTTCTTGCACATACTATATCTCAGGTTTGATTATTTTCTTTCTCTATCCTTTTCTCTGTTTCCCGACATTGGCATACCTTCTCCTTATATGAGGTTCATCTATACATTTTAATCGGTTTCAATTAGCATTCTCCTAGATTTCTACAAAATTTAAACCGATTAAAACGTGTTTTTTTTGAAATTGTAAACATGTGAAGTTATCGTATTGTTTGAAATATAGAAATCGGTGCAAAGAAAGAATACGATAATAGTTGGTAAAAAAAATTATAAGTAGAATACGCTATATAATAGGAAAGATCTTGTTTATGATTTTAATACTTGAAGTAACTATGAGAATCAATCCTAACGAAATGGATACGCATGGGAAATTTACATATTTTGCATCGTGATCATGGTTATCTTGGAGATATTTCTACCTTCTGGATAACAAAAGGAATCTATTAGAGGTTGCGGAACACACAGAAGTATTAACCACATAAAAGAGATCACTGAGACAAATAGAAAATATGTTACGAACATATAGGGAGAGTTATGAAATGAGAAGATAAGGTCATAATTTAAAGGTTGATGTATAACATTTTAAAATGATATGTTTCCGGATATAAGAACATGTATTAGAGCACAGAGGGACGAATATGTATATTATTTGAGGTGAAGGTCATAATTTAGGTAAACTACAGATAAGAAAAGAAAAGAGAATTATAGACAAAGGGAAATGATGTTCAGTGAACTAATTCAGTAACATAATAGAAAAGAAAAAAAATTATCAGAGTAATAAGGGAAGACGAAGGAGAGACACACACAGGGAACCAGAGTCTCATCAGAAGGAACATGAGGGGGATGTCAGAAGGAATCCTGAGAGAGATGTCAGAAGAGTACCTGAGGGAGATTTCAGAAGGGAACCTGTGCGAGATGATAGAATGGTACCTGAGTGAGATGTCAGAAGGGTAGCTGCGGGGGATGTTAGAAGGGAACCTGATGGAGATGTCAGAAGTGAACATGAAGCAGTTTTCAGAAGTGAACCCGAGGAAGATTGTCAGAACCAAAAGGGAACCTGAGGGAGATATCAGAAGGGAACTTGAGGGAGATGTCAGAAGAGAAATAGAGGAAGATATCAGAAGGGAACTCGAGGGAGATGCCAGAAGGAACTTGATGGAAATGTCTGAAGGGAACCTTACGTAAATTGTTAGAATAAGAAGGAAACATGAGGTAAATGTCAGAAGAAATCCTGAGAAAGATTGGTAGAATCAGAAGGAAGCCTGAAGCAGTAATCAGAAGGATACGAGTTCGACAAACATCATCTGCATCTTTAAACATGGATTTATTATATTTTCTTATTGCCCATGAAGAACAAATTTCTGCAAAATCATGCACGGAAAGATTACTGACAACACTAAACGTTCGGTTAGGTAGTTGTTTTAAAAAAATAGAATATTCAATATAGAAATTAATAATTTTATCTTGTCTATTCTATGCCATTTCTGTATGGAATGTTAATCAATTATTTTGTAGTTTCAGAAGAGAAAGTACATGTATAATGATTTGTCTGTTGACAAGTCAGATAGTCTGGGGGACCTGCAGGTGTACTACATGGTCATCACTGAAAAATGTATGCTTATATAGAGATCATAGGCTGAATAGAAGGTGGGAAAAATTTAATTAAACGATTAAATGACTCTATCGATTCACTATCTATTCACTAAACCTTTTAGTGCCTTTCAGCCTGAGTGGTAAAAGAATTTTCAGGATATGGCCCTCATGTGTGCTGCGTATATTGTGGAATTTGTCGCCTCTTTTATTCCGGTAGTCCATCGTTTTCGTGGTCGACCTCTAGGTCTGCTTTCACTGAATCTGTGTAGCATAGCTTGCTGTGGTATGTTGTCTGATGGTAGCCTGCTAATGTGTGTAAGCCATTTGTTCTTTTGTTTCTTAATATATTCCCAGATTGATGTGGTGTCGGTTCTTTGTCTAATGTCATCATTCCTCACTCTGTCTCCTAGTGATATTCCAAGAATTCTGCATAAGCATGCCATTTCAACTGTCACAACTTTACGTTTGTCTGGTGATGTTGTCTATGTTTATTTGGTAGCACAGTGCTGGCATCATAATTATTTTGAATAGTGTTATTTTGGTGTTTAAAACTACATTTTGTTTCTTAAGATTGCTGTCATTTACCCAGGGACTTGGTATCTCCATTTTACTACGAGCCATGTGAATTAAATCATTAGAATACGCTAAATAATTGGAATGAGACTTTGAATATATAACATAGATCTACTATGAGAAACCATCTTAACAAAATGAGAAATTCACATTATAATTATAATCTGAATTTCTCTGTTAGAACTTACATCGTTGATCCTATAAGATACTAAGTATGTAGTTCTTGATTCTTGATTAGGAACAAGCATCACAACACTGGGGGAATTGCCATATTTACTCTGCTTGTCGTTCCTTAAGACATCTCTTTAAGGTGTGTTCCAAGAATTTATTGAATAACACCAGTGATAATATGCCACCCTGTGAAACCTGTGCAGTTGTTGTGGAAAGGCTCCAATACCATCATTAATTAGAAAAGCACTAGTTGCTACTTTGTATAGTGTTTCAATGATATATATTTTATTTCCATCAAAATTAACATTTCTCATATCTTTCCTTAAATGTAATTGCCATATTCGATCGAACGCCTTAGTGAAATCCATAGTTATGATAAATTTCATGCTCATGTTGTAGTGCTTCACAATGATTAAACTGATGTTGAAGATATTTTCTATATAACTTCCGTTTTACGAAACTGTTCTTCATCTAATATTTCTTCTGATCTATGTTTCAATATGCTTAACAATTTCCATAGCATCACTTTACTTGTGTGAGTGATAAGACGAATAGTTTTATAATTTGTGCGGAATTTAAATTACCTTTCTTTCGAAATGGTGTAATCAGTTAATGTGTCCATTCTATAGGCCAATAATTGTTTCCTATATGCGTTGGCAAAGATTTAGAAATGTAAGTATCCAGAGGTGAGGGAAGGAAAAGTACATTATTTGAAAGGCCCCGAAGATAACAAAATCAACACCTGACCGGGACTCCGAGTCTACATAAACTGGGATGGCTGCTGAAACGGAGGCCTGAGCACTTTTGGGAATGTCTCGTGTGCTGTGAAACCAGTTTCAAATCAAGAATCAAATGTGCTGAGGTAAGCGGGATGAATTGTGACAATGATGTCAAGGAAATTGACAGATGTAGTGAAGATGTTAAATGTAAATTGAATAGCAGGGTTGAAATAGTTGATGAAGTTGATGAAGCAAGATAATTATATTTCTGACATGTCGGTGATACATATCCTATTGTCAATGTATCTGTGGAAAATATACTAGATGTTCAAGATGTCCCATGAAAAGACAATCATAGCCAGGCTCCATTTTGGTGCCCATAGCAATACCACTGATCTGATCGAAAACGTGCCCATCGAGTTCAAAAGAGTTGAGAGTAAGCACCTGTTCAGCAAGGCAGATAAGAGTATAAGTGGATACAGAAAGATGGGGACTCTTGTCCAGAAAGAAGTGCAGCGTCCTGAGGCCATCTGCATGGGGTATAGAAGTGTACAAAGAACAGACATCAAGTAAGAACAGACGATAGGTACGGTCAGAAGACAACTGGGCAGAAGAAAAATTGTCATGGCATGCATGGTGTCTTTCATGAATGAAGGAAGCTGTTCGACCACTGGCTGGAAAATTCTGTCAAGGAAGTCAGAGATGCACTCAGTGGTACATGAGCAAGCAAAGACAATAGGTCTACCAGGATTCGATTCGTTTTGGATTTTAGACAGCATATCGAAAACAGATCTGCCTAAAAAGCTTTGATCGATGCAAAGAGTCTTGGCAGTGGTAGGAAGATGGTTGTCACGGATAAGGGTTTTCACACTGCTGCTAACCGCCTTCTGGTTAGGTACCGTCGAGTCGGATGTACATGCAGTGTAGAAAGAAGGTTTGGAGAGTTGTTGGTAGCCTCCTGGAGGTAATGGTCCTTAAGCCACACCACAACGGCCCCACCCATATCCGGTAGTTTGATGACAATATCATCATACGCGGAGGAGATGCGTCAAGGAGCAAGATTCCTCAGGTGTGATTGGAGCGATTGATGCGGTTTTAATGAAGTCATTTAATGTCATGGAGTGTATTATTGATGTAAAGATCAAGAGCCTGGGATGCACCAGACTTAGGAGTCCAAAAATATTTCTTCTCTTTATATCTAGAGAACAAATCATCAGTATCAGATGACACTTTGCCAAAGAAACGATAATGAAGCCGAAGACGACCACGATAGCGGTCGCTATCCTGAAGAAGAGTGTATTGATCATATGCTGAACGGAGAGGGACGAAATTGAGGCTCTTGCTGAGGACAGAAACTTCACTATCAGAGAGACTGAGATTATGAGAAATGCAAACCAGCCGGTCATTAGAATGACCCGGAATATGAACATCCACATTAGTGGTCAGGTGAGAAATAGGAATATCAGATGAAGTATTGAGGAGAGGTAGTGGAGGATAAACTACAGCAGCAGGACTAGAACTGGTAAAAACAGCGTGAGATGTGGAGTGAAGAGAATTGAGTTTATTGTTGTGATGAGTGCACATAAATTGGTATAACTACCGATTGAGAATGTGAATAATTCCACGAATCAGTGAGTATAGTAGAATGTAGTTGTAAGTAAGGGACTGTTGTAAAAACGTTGTAAAAGGAAGAATTTAGAAGAGTCTAGATCAGATAAAAGATGAGTGTGGTTAGAAGATACAATACGCATGCGTTGAAACGAGCATTTGTCGTCAAGGCAAATAACAAGCATGCATACAGCAACACACGAGCATACATCAACAGGCATGCATACAAAAACACACGGGCATACATCAACACACCTGCATACATCAACACACGTGCATACATCAACACATGGACATACACAATACACGTGCACGCAACAACACATAGGCATACATCAGTACACGTGCACACAATAATACACGTGTATACAAAACACATGCATTCAACAATACATGGGCATACATTAGCACACATGCATACATCACTACACGAGCATACGTAAATACATGTGCATACAACACACGAGCATAAATCAACATACATGCACACAACAACACCTTGGCATACATGAACACGAATGCATACAACAACACACAAGCATAAACACGCGAGAATACATCAACACTTGAGCATACAACAACATACTAACATACATCAACACACTGGCATACACAATGCACGTCCATGCAACAATACACGAGGAGCATACATCAATACAAATGCATGCAACAACACAAGGTCATACATAAACACATATAAATATATCCATACATGGGCATATGTCCATACATGTGTATCCCATCACACACGGGCATAATTTAACACATGTGCATACATCACCATGCGGGCATACATCAGAACACAGGCATACGTAAACACATAAATGTACACAAATACACAGGTATACAAAAACACATATGCATACATCAATACACATGCATACAACAGCACACGAGCATAAATCACAACACCAGCATACATCAACACACGGGCATACATCAACTAACACGCATACATAGGCACACGAGCATACATAAGCATACGGGCACGCATCAGCACACAGGTTGGTATATATACTCATTGCCATACATCACCTCAATTTCAAATGAAACAATACGCAGACATATATCAACACTTGGGCATAAATCAACATAAAGGGCTTTCATCAACACACGGGCATACATCAATACACATGCATGCAACAACACACGAGCATACATCAATACATATGCATGCAACAACACACTGGCATACATCAATACACATGCATGCAACAACACACGGGCATACATCAATACATATGCATGCAACAACACACGAGCATACATCAATACATATGCATGTAACAACACACGGGCATACATCAATACACATGCATACAATCATACAGATGCATAGAACAACACATGTGCATACAATAACACGCAAACATTGAAAGCATACACTTAATATGCTGCATAAAATATTAACAGCTTTATAGCCATATACAAGCCATTCATTCTGTGAAACCTATATAAACCATTCATTCCGTGATACATATATAATCCATTCATTCAGTGAAACATAAACAAGCAATTCATTCTATGAAATTTATGAAACATATACCCGTCATCCATTCAGTGAGACATATATAAGCCATTTATTCTATGAAATGTATCAAACATTTACCAGTCATCCATTCTGTGAAACATATATCAAACGTCTCTTCTTTGAAAAAATATCTTAGACATTTATTCTATGAATCATATTTCAGGCATCCATTCTATGAAATATACAAGGGAATCATTCTATGAAACATATATCAAACATCATTCAATGAAATATATCAGACATCCAATCTACGAAACACTAAATAGAGTTGTTGTACGATATGGACATATTTTGTGATATATTTTATAGCCATGAGCTTGCTATTTAATTAGAAATATTTTCAAGTCATAATTGAAATTAAAATGGAATGTGATCATGGACTTCTGGACCAGCAACCAACAAAGGTATGAATACATTGAGTGTAATACAATGCACAACAATTACTATCAGAAGTTAAATGTCATACTCGAAAATAGCGATTGATTTGCAAAGTGATGAGAAGTGTTAGTTAACCATGAAAAATGTCTCTAAAGTATCCATGCTTTGCTACTGCCTTCTGATGTTTTGTAATACGAACACATTTGCTAATCAATGGTGTCAGCATACAGCTGAAAGTGTCCGTTATTTGCTTTTAATTACGCACTCAGAACCGAGAAATATAACTTGTATGTGGCTCGTTCGTTGTTAATTTCACAAAAATGGATTATATTCTCAATGCCGAAGCGAAATGGAGTCGTACATAATCGGTTGAGATCTCTCCCGGATACCAGAAAAATTTTCAACTGCCACTGTATTTGCAAATTTAAAATTTGTTGATTGGGGGTCGCTTTGGACTGACAATATTCATTCGTTTCAATGTTTGTAAAATTGTTTTCGCAGTATTATCTCATGTGCCCCCACCCACTCACCAACCTAGCAGCATAAATACAACATTGAAATAAATACAACCATCGCATCAGTGTCTCATGCTATTGTAGTGTGTCTCAAGTAATTTTTGGGTATAGCATTCTATTTTGCAATGATTTCTCTTTCGCGATCATTCACATTGTTGGTACAATGCTGACGAACACTTCTATTCATTTCGCCCTAGCGTTTTCAATCCAGTTAATGTCAGGAGATTATGTAGGCTAATCCAGTACATGTATATGTTGTTAGCCTAAGAAACTCATAGTTAAATTTCCAGTGTGAGACCTAGCGCGGTCGTGCTGAAAGATTCTCACGTTTTGGTGATTGTAGAAGAAAGGCAACGGTTATGTTAACTGTAACTGTGAAAGATTGAAGGGGGCTGAGGTGCTCATGGAATAATTCGCCCCAAATCCGTACGTCTCCTCCTCCATATATTTTATGCTGGACACATCAGTATATATTTCTCCATGATGACTCCAGACTCGATTTCTCATATCGGCAAATGAGACATTAAATTGATTTTCCTCAGAAAAAAACGTCAATCTTCACTCCAACCTTAAACGGCGAATATTTTGTTGGGTCAAGCCACTCTGTTTGTTTGGAAGCTTCTAGTGAGGATAGGACCAATTTTAAACAATGACAGAACGAATTTATTTCTTCAGGTTACATTCTGTTACTCTGCAGAAGTTTGAGAGCGAAAGCAGAAGGAAAAGAATGTGAAGTAGATGTACTTTGTAAGACGATAAGAAGAGAGTAAGCTTGTCAAGCATGAATTTTTTATTTTTGCAAAAGAGCATTTGTTGTTTTAATCCCCACGAATTACGAGCGATTAGCTATTACTTCCAGTGTGCAAATAATTAATTCTTCCAGAGTTTTCTTCCATAACAAGAAGATTGCAACTTTCAGTTCTGTGAAGTGTTGTGAGTAAACGTCTCCTACTCAGAATCAAGCGCCGTGCCATGCTAAGATGCTATTATGCAGAGAGATGGTCGCATCAGATTGGCGGGACCAATCGAAATTTTAGGGGTGGAACTTCGAATAAAAACATTTTAAGAGAAGAGAGCGGCGGCATTTAGATGACGTGCATCCTAATGAGAAAATCTACAGTTCGATCGTTCTCAAAGGGAGGAAACTCTATTGGATTTGTGACCATCATCATCATCTTCTTTGAGAGGTTCCCAAAGCAAGCCAGCTATAGGCCACATTCAGTAGCTGGGGCAACTATTTATGCATCTCCCACCGTCCAATGAGGCTCTCGAATAATGCACGGTTAACATTTGATCTTAATTATGGCTTCTCCCAGAGAATAGTCACGTCTACAACAAAGTTGTTTATCATCGACCTCATGTGTCAAGCGTTCATACCAATTACACAACTTACAATTTCTGGTTTCTCCCAGCGAATAGTCACGTCTTGCGCAAAGTTGTTTATCACCTGACCTCATGTGTCAACCGATCATAGCAAGGACACAACTAACAATTTTGAAAAGAGGACATCTAGCTAAATTTTACATAGAACAATCTGAAATTAGTAATAGATTTAAAATCGCTTTCAAATTGCACTATTTGAGTCTGCTGCTCGTAAGAAAATACTGTAATCATTTAGTTATCGCAGTTACAAATTAAAAATAATAATAAGAACCATATCCCGTCAGTCTGCTCTGGATCGTACAGATGACATACTGGATACATCAGCGCAAACACTTGTATCCTAAGCCATTTGGAGGAGTGTAGAAAAATTACGCCCAGATCACTCCTTGATGTTATCAATCCAGGATGTTCTCTTACCTCCTCTCATCCTTACACACTCGACTGTTCCTTGCAATATAGGCATAAATCTAGAAATCTAGTCGTGTCTCGTAACATGTCCAAACCAAACACGTTTACACCGTTTCACTTTTCCCAAAAGTGGTTTGTGATAACTTGCAAGTTTGTATGTGCTTCCGAACAAATATATTTGTCGTGTATTAAATATAGCTAATTGTTAATACACGTTTGTAGCACATGTTTTCAAAGTCTTGAATCCTTCTTTCCGTGTCTGCATTGAGTGTCCAACTTTCAGATCCGTATAAAAGTATATTTAGCACTTGAGATCTGAATATATTGATCTTTAATGTAATACTGATCTTACTTTTGCAAATCACTTTCAACCTTGTCATGACCGCCATCGCTATCTCGAGTCTTAGCTTAATATCATTTCCAGAGTCACGATCATCACATATTTGAGACCTGAGATATTTGAAGGTGTTAATTTCATCAAGTCTGTGACCATTAAACCAGATATTGATCTCTTCTTGTCTGATTTCACTAGTCACCAATATCTTGCTTTTATCAATGTTAATTTTCATGCCATAAACTCAACTAACTTCTCCAACTTTGAGGTGAGTTCCTGAAGTTCAGATTTGTAACCAGCCAAGAGATCGATATCATCGGCATAACGCGTTACAAATTGGTCTTCCATCAATAGTTATTGATATCTGGAAATCTTGTAATTCCACTTATATTCAAGATAAGTATTAAAAAGTTGCTAGGAAAGTATTAACCTTGGCGCACTCCTATAGCAGTCCTGAAAGATTCACCAATGTCATTATTTATTTATAAAAAAAGAACCGCACTACTTGAATCTTTATACAGCGTAACCATGACTTCCATGATATCTGTAGCAAAGTTATATTGTCTCAGTATCTGCTACAGAACTTGTTGCCACACACGATAACATTCCTTTGTCAAATCAATGAAATTATGAATCAACGCACGTTTTTGTTGTTCATTCATTGGTACCAAGCCTTCCGGCGTAGGCGATCATATCTCTCCACAATCCTCTGTTTGTTATACTTTTAAATATAATTTCTGATGATTCTGCATCATGCCAGGCTTTCAAGCCATCTAACATTTTCTCACGTTGTCTTCCTCTGTCTCTCTTACCCTCGATGTTCCAGTTGTTACGATGTTTTCCAGCCCACCCCTTTTCATGACATGACCCAGAACATGTGATAGTCGTCTTCTAATACAGTTAATAAGTTGTTTTTGTTGTAAGAAGTGTTTATATGTTCATAAGTACTTCTGATTTACGGAAGCTAGCATGGTCTTCTGCTAACAATTATTCTGATTTAGCTTGTATTCTATTAAGAATGATCGTTAGTTCATTACCTTATTAGAATAGGTAATTGGACTAATAATTCTATAATTCTTGCACAATTTGATGTTGCCTTCCTTAGAACAATGTATCACTAACTAATGAGTCAATTTTTAGGCCATATTTTTCTAGTCCATATTTTCTAGCAGATGGCTATCACAATAATAATCATTTCCTCTCCTGAATGTTTTAGGAGTTCCAATAAACTCATGGTGATTTATTTTCTTTCAATGATCATAGGAACGTCGACTCGTACATTTCCGAATTGAACGTTATTATTAAACATATTACATTTGAATGTCTGAAAGTATGTGACGTTTCAACATTTCGTTGCTTTTTCAGTAATAGTTGTTCTTGGTCGGTGTGGCTGTGTTTACCTTTTCAAAGCTGCAAAAGCTGTTTTGTTAAAACCTTGACTTATAATGGACTCACATTGTTCAGAATCCAGTTCTCCTTGGCTTGTTTCATTTTCTTTCTGATATCTTTATTTAATTTATTATACCGCCACACTGTGATATGATTTTGATTCTTTACCTTCTTGAGTTCTCTCCTGGCATCACATAGCTTCATTATGTCATCGGGTAACCGAATATTGTGCGCTATCTTTTTTCACCTATAATTATTGTTGCTGTATTTAGAATTGCATTATTCATGATGTCTGTAAATCTGTTGACATCCTCCTCAAGAAGATATAGAGCTTCAACACCCCCCCCCCTTCCACAGTTGACCTAAATATATATAAGCAATTTCTGTTCTTTTTAGCTTTCCAAAATCTAAAATCACGGATGAGAGTCTTTGTTAAAATAGTAATTCTTTTTTTTACTCTAATTCCCAGAGTCATTAGTACCATGTCATGATCACTGCCAGTATCAGCTCCCGTGAAGCTCCGCGTCTTAGCCTGACTGGTAATAGATTTGAATCTTCTGGCGACAAGTAATAAATCTATTGGATTATGTATCTCCAGCTCTAGTGTATGCCATGTTGCTCGTCTGGATACTTTATTAGTTAGTATTACAATGTATTAGCTAGATTTGTACTCCAAAAATAATACAATGTAGACCGCGATAATTTGTTGTTCCTGTGCCGAATTTACCCACCTTTCCAGCCAATTGGTCATATACGTCAGACATATCTTAGCATCCCAATGACATAGTACTATAACAATATCATTTTTTGTTATCTTCATTATTACATCAACTATCTGTGCGTATCCATTGCTCATCAATTGTATCAATCAACTTAAAATTGCTTCCTCCTACTCGTAATCAATAGTGAGGGGCATAATCGATGGAGATATTCTTTGGTTGAACAGCAATACGTAATGCTATAATTTTATAACTTATGGGATTGGGGGTTGGGGGTGTTGCAGCTAATAACTGTTCTTATGAACTATAAAACCAAGTCCACACTGATGTATATTATCATCCCAGTTAAACCATATCGTATGCCCGTCATTCGTTGTAGTTTAGCCTATATCCGTCCATCTCATTTCGGACAACTGAGAAATTAACATAAGAACACAAGAAATTTGATTTTTAATGTGCACAATAGTTCAAAGTGTCTATGATAATTCAAGTTGGTTGTCATATTTCAAGGATATTATAATAATTCAAGGTGGTTGTCATAGTTCAAGGTAGCTGCCATAGTTCAATTGAGGGTGGGGGGGGGGGAATACAGCTTTAAAAAATCGGAAATGTCGAATTTTTAATTGAGTGAAGAGATTGGTACCGTATTATGGAGCATCCATTTATGCACATTTTATTTTTTAAAATTTGGTCGTAGCATTAATAGTTTTTGAGATATATACTTTTAAAATAGGTGGGGGTGGGTCAGGAAATTGTAAGAAATATTTCAGAAATGTTGAGTGTGTTTTAGAAAAACAGTGAACAGTTCATAATAATTAAAACAATTAACACCTCACGATAGGCTTTGTTATCATAGTCTCGTTTTAGCGAATCGGGAAGCCATTAAAAAGTTATTATCAGTTGCAGCATATGTGAAACATTTGTTTCTATTTGAAATTAAAGTCATTAATAGAAATGTCAGGAAAAAACAATATTCCAGACACTCAAGAAAACGTAAGTTTTGTGGAAATAGATTTACTAATAAAAGCTGTCAGTTCAGCGAAGTTGATGTAGGTACAAATATAAACAATTCCACTGACCATGCGCGTAATCCTAAAATTAGTACAGTGTGTATCGATAATATTAATACATTTGATTGTTCACATAGTCATACATCTACTCATAAGGACACGTCCCCTTCAAGCAAGTCAGAAAGAAAGCTAAAAGGGATGTATGGATTATTATATGACTCTGACAGTGATTTTGAAATCTTACAACAACATATATCTTCACATCTTGTATCATTGTATGTCAGTACTGCTTCAGCATTGTTGATTTTGTGGAAACAGAGAGGCATGGACAAGGCAGCCAGTTTGTATTTAGTTGTAGGAATAAGAAATGCACTAAGCAAATACCTTTCAATTCAAATCAACCAATATCAATAAGCAATAATCTACAAATACATTCAATCAATCGTAGATCTGTATTTGCTATGCGCTGTGTCGGAGGAGGACTTGCTGCTTTGGAAACATTTTGCGGAATGATGTGCTTACCACCACCCATTAAAAAGAGTTCATACAAACTAATCAAGGAATCCATTGCCAAATTTGTTTTATCAGCTCAGTTTGAAAGCATGAAGAAAGCAGCACAAATAGAATATAAATTATCAGAAGTTCCAGATATAGAAGATGTGTGCAGAAATATTGATGTATCTGTTGATGGAACTTGGATGACTAGAGGTCACACATCACAAATTGGAGTCACATCACTGATTGGGTGTGTTACTGGCAAAGTTTTAGACACAGGAGTACTTTTCAAAGCATGTAAATCATGTGATTATTGGGAAACGCAGGGCAAGAAATCACAAGAATACCAGCTGTGGAAAAATAAGCATGAGTCTCAATGTATGGCTACACATAAAGGGTCATCTGGTAGTATGGAGGCGTCAATAGCCGTGAATTTATTTTCTAACTCCGAAGAAAAGTATAGATTGAGATATGTAAGATTTGTAGGAGATGGTGATATCAACAGTTTTAAAAGTGTTTCCAATTCAAATCCTTATGGTGATGTGAAAGTGGAGAAAATAGAATGTGTAGGACATGTACATAAGAGAATGGGCACACGATTGCGCAAGATAAAATGTGCATGGTCAGGTAGAAATTTAACAGATGGAAGAAAAATAGGAGGTAAAGTTAGACTAACAGACTAACAGATAGACTAACAGATAGATAAAATTCAAAACTATTATAGGAATGCTATAAGAGGAAATAGGAATAATTTGAAAGGAATGAGAGAAGCTGTTTTAGCCATTTATTTTCACAAGTTATCAACTGATGAGAAGCCGATGCATAACCTTTCTGGTGACGGTTGGTGTCCACACAAGATATCAGTTGATGCCAATAAGCCATTAAAACATCGAAACAGTATATCAGAGGCAGTGTTGAATGTAATCAAACCTGTGTTCAAAGATCTCAGCCACCCAAGCATCTTGACAAAATGTTTGAATGCTACACTCAAAATGCAAATGAGTCCTTCAACAGTATGATATGGCAGATCTGCCCAAAGCACTTATACCATGGTTTGACTGCTGTTAATATTGGTGTTGGCATTGCAACCTTAGTTTTTCATTATGGGTCACAAGCTCCACTTAGGCTGTTGGAAGTGACTTGCGGAAAATTCACATTGGATTACTTCGCAAGAACTGATTCTAAGAGATTGTTAAATGCACAAAATAAGGTTACCGAGGCAACCCTAGAAGTCAGAAGAGCCAGGAGAATGAAGAGATTGGGCCTAGATGAAGCACAAGTTGAAGCCGAAGGATATCCATACCTTGCAAGAGGTTATTAAGGTAAGAAATTATTTTTTAATGTGTAAATTTTCTTTTCGTTCGTTTGCGAAATTTTGATGTTATTAACACATCCGTTCTAATAACTTTTTCAAATATTAACCAATATTGATAAAATTTGGCATGCATATTCCTAACATAATTCTATATAGCGCAAACTAAGAACTTTGCTATCTATCTATATTTAAAATTTTTAAAGCCATTCAAATTTGGAATATTTACACCCAAAATTGGTGAACTTTGAACCAGCCTGTATGAAAAAAGAAACAATTAACCGTTTTGACAGTATTATTTTGAACATGAAAATTTTAACATTTTTGTTACGACCAAATAATGTCTATTTATTTTTATACTGAAAGAAACATTTTACATTAACATAATAGGGTATTCATTCAGGTACCTACTGTGAAAGCTGCAGCTTTGTAACTTTAACGGTTTTTTTAATATGAATTTTTTTAGTGCCCCTACCGTCTCCTAGGTGTACCCTTACTATAGTTAAAGGTGGTTGCTATAGTTCAATGTCTGTGTGACAGTTATAGGTGACTGTCATAGTTTAAGGTGACTGTGATAGTTCATGGCTGCTGTGATAGTTGAAGGTGACTGCTATAGTTCAAATTGTCTGTGTGGTTTTTTGCAATAGGAAGTTTCCTTTCGAAAAATCAGTTGGCTTATTTTGAGTACAACTTTAGCTAATACATTGTAATACACACTAATAAAGTATCCAGACAAACAACATGGCATGCACTAGAGCTGGAGATACATAATCCAATAGATTTAATACACTGTGAAAAGGGAAAACATTTTTCTGCGAAAATGTTTAAAGAAGTGGAAGGTTGTAAGTTTTTGACATAACTAAACAGAAGGGAGGGGGTGGGTGGGAGGGGGATTGAACATTTTGACATAAATTAACAGAAGGGGTGACGTGGCATATTTTCACATAACAGAAAAGGGAAAGTGTCATATTTTGACATAACTAAACAGACGGGGAAGTGTGTCATATTTTGGCGTAACTAAACAGATGGGGAAGTGTGTCATATTTTGGCGTAACTAAACAGAAGGGGGAGTGTGTTATATTTTGGCGTAACTAAAAAGAAGGGAAGTGTGTCATATTTTGACATAATTAAACAGAAGGCGGAGTGTGGCACATTTGACATAATTAATCTGAAAAGGGGGAGGGGGGTAGTAATGTTTTGGACGTAATTAAGCACAAGGGAAAGTGTGTCATATTTTGACATAATTAAGTAGACGTAGGCGGGTGCAATTTTTTTGTTTGCATAATTCAGATGTGAGTGGTAGGTTGCATTTTTTACATAATTAAGCACAGGCGTGAAGGTGTCATTATTTGACAAAACTAAGCGGAATGGAGAAGGTGTAATATTTGTGGCATAACTAAGTATGGAGGTCCCTTAAATATTGAAAGTTGTTGACAAGGAAAGAAATGACGTGGGGAGCAAAGGGAATGGAATGCTCTATGCGGATCCAGGGTTAGCAGATAACCAGGATCCCAAATGTACCTCCTCACGGTGCACACTGAGAACAGAAACACAGCGGCTCCTGCTGATTCTGAATAAATCATTTGTGGGAAGAAAGCGTCCGTGAATGTGGAGGTAGCAGATGGAAAGAGATTTGACTGCATAAAAGACAGACAATATCTCCGACACTTCCAGCGACAACACATGCAGTGGCACTGTCGACACACATTGACGCTAGTTAGTCCAGTCCGAGCATTGGAGGGGCGGCCAAAGACAGAGGGACGAAAAAGTAGATGCATGGCGAGAGACAAAAAGACAACATACTGAGTACAATGAAAGGACAACGCTAACTGCAAATTTAAAGTGATAAAGATCCAAGGAAATTAGAACTACAAGTTCTGTTAGCTCCATACAAGCTTCTAGTTATCAGTGCTTCTTACGGGCAGAGACCCATACCCAATCGTGGGCGCACGGGAGGAACAAAGACCTGGCCCAACTCCAAAGTCGAGCCTTCTTATACCGGAAACATGCTCGAGAAGAGAAAGGGTTCCGTACCCAATGGGTTCAGGCACAAACGGGACAACGAAGACAGTCACCGCCCAGCTCTACTGTCGAGTTTTCCTATACCAGATACATGCTTGCAGAGAAAAGGGGTTCAGTATCCGATGGGTTAGTCACAAATGGGACATGGTCGTTCAGCTCGAGAACACGCCTATATCCCAAACACGTGGTGAGACTCGACTTACCAAGGGGCTCACGATGTCGCTGAATGGCACCTCGGCTAAGAAGACGAAAGAGCCAGGGTCCAGCTCATCTGCCGAGTTCTTCCTTCGCCGGAACCAGGCTCAGGGAGGAAAACAGTTTCAGTACCCGATGGGCACATGCACAGAACGTTCAATTACACGAGGCAAGCACACTGCCCGTTGAACAACACCTCGTGCGAGATAGAAGTGAACGATAATCTTCTCGGCGAAAAGTCATTATATCCCCTTGCGCCAGTCCACAGATAGGCAGGCTGTCACTGTCAAAGGATATCTACCTCCCTAATTAAAGGCATGACGAAAACGGATGGCCTCGAATGATTTGGTCACAAAGTGAACCAACCGAGGTGCAAATAACACAGTTCTACTGTGGAACTTGCAGTAAAACGTACTTCACGCTCCCCGGCGGAAATTACACGATTTATTCGTTGTGGTTATAAGATAGCCAACGCGGAAGAAGAAGAAGGAAATAACGTAAATTGTTGAAGTATTTTATGAGCAGCCTGAAACCGCTCTCATTTTAAGAGAGTTTCTGATAGCCATTTCCGAATGTCGTCTGTCTACAAGAAAACGCTAGTACTTTTGAAAGAAAAATATCTTCAGTTGAAATGAACGTCAAATAAATCAAAAAAGGAAAGAACTCATGATATTACAAAAAATGTTTATTCTGTCATGATTAGTGTCCCTGTCGAATAGGCACATTGAAAGCTTCTGAACAGGTATTTATCAAACAGAAGTAAGGAAATAGTTTTACCCACGACATAGTGCCATGTACAATAAATAAACAAATATGAAGCTACAGGCCACAGAGATGTGGTTAATCGAAAATGCCAATGACAGATAGAAAATCTTATGAAGTGATAATAAGGGAGATTGACAACAAAAAGGAAGTTTCTTATCAAAATAAAAAAATGTTCAGATTTATATACTACTAGAAGCAATATCCGGCGTTGCCCGGGTGAAATCACCAACAAAATCAACAACATAGAGGTGTTACACCGCACTCAGCTACCGTCTGTCATGAAAAACACTTAATAAAATAGTTTGCGTTGGCTGGGTCACTTCCGCAGAATGCGAAACTGCCGCAACCCAAAATCAAGTACTATTCAGAGAACTTGCTGAAGGCAAACCAACCCGCAGTAGACCACTGCTTATGTATGTGGACGTTTGAAAATCCTCAATGACAGATTTCTTCAAAGACTCCACATAATCTGAGAAAAAAAGGTTGAAACCCGGGATGTCTTGAGGCAGAACCTGCATGAGGGAACAGCAGGATCCGAAACGATATGTTTACGGATATGGAAGAAATAAGAGAAATATATAGATCTGAGCGTTAAGATATAATAAGAAATATGGAAGAAATAAGAAATATATATTCAGAAACAGTATGTTTAAAGATATGGAAGAAAGAAGAGAAAGACACAAACACAATTCTTCTGTTTGCTGTGACATGGTCACTTGAAAAGTACCTAGTCCTGAGAAAATCCTAAATGGATTGCTTCTTTTTTTAATGACCGTATGCAAGACGCAAAATGACATACATACATAGTTGATAAGAACCATTACTTTCAATAGCGAAACGACGAAAACTTGCATAGTTTGGCTATGTATGACGACACAATTCCTTGTCAAAAACATGACTACAGGAACCTTCGAAGATGAGAGAAGCAGAGGAGAGCAAATACAAGCATGTACATACAACACCAACGACTGGACAAGTCAAGATTTTTCCTCACTCCTCCGCATCGTTTAAGATAGAAATCTCAAGAGGACTTCTTGTGCTGAAGCATCCATGGTGGTACCCCTATGACGCAGACGGGTTACATGATTATAGGATGTGTGATAGGATATTTTATTACAGAATAACATCGCCACATACGTGGATGTGCTTTCATTACCAAATTACAGATCTGATTTCATTATAGAATCACATCGTCACATACCTGGATCAACTTTAAATACCCAATTACAGATCTACTTTCATTACAGAATCACATACTTGAATCTACTTTTAGTACCTTATTAAATACACATCTACATTCATTACATAATCAAATCGCAGCATATATGGATCATTTTTCAATCGAGAATTATAACCAACTATTGGCAATACTGAGATAGAATGTGTGGATAAATTCGAATAGTTTGGATATATAGAAGAATAGGGAGAACATCGTGGAAAAGAAGAAATCAAAGAGGTTCTATCAACACTTAATATGAAGAAAGAATTATTAAAGGAAAGATCAAGCAAATAAAATATGTTGGACACATTAAAAGACACCACACCTTGTTGAAGACCTTACTCGAGGGTAAAGTCGAAGGGAGGCAACAAGAGGTAGGCAGAGATACAAGTGATAGAGGAATATCACAAGATGGACAAGTTACAGCCTAGATGAGCGCACCACCAGAACAAGAGACAAGCGATGTTGGAGATCTGTTTCAACCAACATTCGTTGCAGAGACGGTACTTGATGATATGATATTTCTAAGGAAGAAATTACGTCCAAGTAAATAATTACTAATATATATATGTATATTTTAACAAAATTAAAAAATTACTTTGTAAAGACAGTCATGTTGATTTTCTTCTTCTTCTTTTATTCACTTGAAACATGTCTATAATCTATAATTCTGTCTCATGAATAAAACTGTCTTTTGTGGTTCATACAGTGGCTCATAGAGCTTTGATTCCAGTGGTGTTTCCTCTAGCCAATATGTCTGCTTCAGTGTTTCATACTTAGAACAATCTTGAAGTATAGTCTTGGCACTTTGTGCTGCATGCCCACATGAGCACATGGCCGTGTTGCCAATCTTGAACTTTGTGTACATGTGACTTCGGAGTCGGTTGAGTCCTGTTCTGAGGAGTAGAATTACAACTTGTTCTGATCTATTCATAATGTGATTGTTATCATGTGTTGCTGTTTGTGGCTTTCTTATTGACTTAAACATCTGTTTTTTCTGATGGTAGGTGATTAGTACATCTGGTTGGTCTTCGGCAGCACCTTGATTTGCTTTTTCATTTCCTGGTATTCCACAGTGAGAGGGTATCCACTGCATGGTTACCCTATACTGGTAAGACAGTTCATTAAGTAGTTTTTGCAAGTCTGTTAGTTTTCCAGACTGAAGAGCTTGAAGCACTGACCTTGCATCTGTCATGAATTCCACGGGCTGTGGGCCAGGGTTGAGGTTCAGCAGTTTTTCAGTTGTCATCCTAATTACCTGGATTTCTGCATCATAATTTCCCTGTTGGTATTTTGATTGTATCTCTAGACTAGTGTTGATATTATATATATATACACCTGCATCTCCATTCTTCAATGCATTCTGTGCTGACCCATCTGTGTATACTCTGACCCATAGTTCTTGTGGATATTCCTGGTCCAGGAAACTGAGGGTGTCTATCCTTCTCTCACAGTTCGGTTCATTCTCACTTAGTATTCCTTTCACGTGGGTCTGAATGTACCGGGTATACTGGCATTCCATGCCTTTCACTTCAATGGGTTTGTTCTGGTACAGATCTCAAGGGGCTGTCAACTTCAGGTAGGTCTGTAAGGTGTCTATTGAGTCGTTTAACGTGGTGGATAAAGCTGCTTCTTTTCAGTCGTTAGATTTTGGAATCTTTCCTTCATTGGATGACTTGGCATACATTTAAACTTTTCTGCTTGTATTAGCACCTTTGTGTCTCTTTGTTCGTCAAGTGTTTGCATTCATCCCATTTTCTGCATCTCTGCTATGGGTGTTGATTTCACTGCTCCCAACATTATCCTAAGCGCCTGGTTTTGCACTTTATCTATTTTTTTGTAATTTGGTGTTTAATGCACGACACCGCGCAGCTGAACCATATTCCAGATATGGACTTATGCCTTGCTGGTACACTTTACGGAGTATATTCCCACTGGCTCCCAATGTTGTTCCACTTAGTTTCCTCAGGATAGCAAACTCCCTCCTGGCCTTTGTTATTGTTTTGTTTATTTGTTACATCCATGTCAGCTTATGATTAAAAGTAACTCAGAGGTATGTGGGTTGTTTGTCTTCTTTCACAAGCTCTCCATCTATCTTGCTAACACCGTTATTTTTGCTTTGGTGAGAGGGTAAAGAGTGTAGTGCTGCACGTATCTGTGTTAACGCTGACACATTATCTATTTGTCCATAAGGTATGGCATTAATAGCGCTTTGTATTTGTTTAGTGGCCACTTACATGTTCGTCCGTGCACCAGATCGTCAGCATACATTGTCACTTTGATCCTGTGTGGTAGTTCGGCAGCTACACGCTTGCATCACATTAAACACATTAATAAAGGAAACTGGCACCACTTCACACGTCTTAATTAATAAGACTTACACTACATTACAAGTTGTAATGAATGAGACTTGCACTACATCCCACGCCTTACTGAATGCCACTTGTCACACATTACACGCCTTAATGGATTCGAATTTTTCTGCATCACACAATCACTATCAACACAATCAAGAAAACAAGTACGAAAATATTACAAGACATGCACTACAATACACATCTTACTGCACGGGAGTTGCACTACAATACACATCTTAATGCACGGGAGTTGCACTACAACACATCTTACTGCTTACTACACGAGAGTTGCACTACAATACACATCTTACTGCACGGGAGTTGCACTACAATACACATCTTACTGCACGGGAGTTGCACTTCAACACATCTTACTGCTTACTACACGAGAGTTGCACTACAATACACATCTTAATGCACGGGAGTTGCACTACAATACACATCTTAATGCACGGGAGTTGCACTACAATACACATCTTAATGCTTACTGTACGGGAGTTGCACTATAATACACATCTTACTGCACGGGAGTTGCACTACAATACACATCTTACTGCACGGGAGTTGCACTACAATACACATCTTAATGCTTACTGTACGGGAGTTGCACTATAATACACATCTTACTGCACGGGAGTTGCACTACAATACACATCTTACTGCACGGGAGTTGCACTACAATACACATCTTAATGCACGGGAGTTGCACTACAATACACATCTTACTGCACGGGAGTTGCACTTCAACACATCTTAATGCAAGGGAGTTGCACTACAATACATATCTTACTGCACGGGAGTTGCACTACAATACACATCTGACTGCTTACTGCACGGGAGTTGCACTACAATACACATCTTACTGCACGTGAGTTGCACTACAATACACATCTTACTGCACGGGAGTTGCACTACAATACTCATCTTACTGCACGGGAGTTGCACTACAATACACATCTTACTGCTTACTGCACGGGAGTTGCACTACAATACACATCTTACTGCACGGGAGTTGCACTACAATACACATCTTACTGCACTCGAGTTGCACTACAATACACATCTTACTGCACGCGAGTTGCACTACAATACACATCTTACTGCACGGGAATTGCACTACAATACACATCTTAATGCACGGGAGTTGCACTACAATACACATCTTACTGCACGGGAGTTGCACTACAATACACATCTTACTGCACGGGAGTTGCACTACAATACACATCTTACTGCACGGGAGTTGCACTACTTTACACATCTTAATACACGGGAGTTGCACTACAATACACATCTTACTGCACGGGAGTTGCACTACAATACACATCTTAATGCACGGGAGTTGCACTTCAACAAATCTTACTGCTTACTGCACGGGAGTTGCACTACAATACACATCTTACTGCACGGGAGTTGCACTACAATACACATCTTACTGCACGGGAGTAGCACTACAATACACATCTTAATGCACGGGAGTTGCACTACAATACACATCTTACTGCACGGGAGTTGCACTTCAACACATCTTAATGCAAGGGAGTTGCACTACAATACACATCTTACTGCACGGGAGTTGCACTACAATACACATCTTACTGCTTACTGCATGGGAGTTGCACTACAATACACATCTTACTGCACGGGAGTTGCACTACAATACACATCTTAATGCACGGGAGTTGCACTACAATACACATCTTACTGCACGGGAGTTGCACTACAATACACATCTTACTGCACGCGAGTTGCACTACAATACACATCTTACTGCACTCGAGTTGCACTACAATACACATCTTACTGCACGCGAGTTGCACTACAATACACATCTTACTGCACGCGAGTTGCACTACAATACACATCTAACTGCACGCGAGTTGCACTACAATACACATCTTACTGCACGCGAGTTGCACTACAATACGCATCTTACTGCACGCGAGTTGCACTACAATACACATCTTACTGCACGCGAGTTGCACTACAATACACATCTTACTGCACGCGAGTTGCACTACAATACACATCTTAATGCACGGGAGTTGCACTACAATACGCATCTTACTGCACGCGAGTTGCACTACAATACACATCTTACTGCACGCGAGTTGCACTACAATACACATCTTACTGCACGCGAGTTGCACTACAATACACAATTACTGCACGCGAGTTGCACTACAATACACATCTTACTGCACGCGAGTTGCACTACAATAGACATCTTACTGCACGCGAGTTGCATTACAATACACATCTTAATGCACGCGAGTTGCACTACAATACACAACTAACTGTGGTGCGAAGGGTCACGCATTGTTCTCCTGCGGACCTAGGGTTAACATGTAATCAAGATCCTAAAAGCAACGTATCGTGGTGCACACTGGAAACAGAAATACGGCGGTTCTTGCCGTATTCCTGGCGAACGCTTTCAGGCTCGTATCCGTGGATGGTGATATTGTAGATGGAATGAGAAGTGCCTCCAGAGAGACAGGAAATATCTCCGAAACCTCTACACTATCACATCCAACATATGCATTGTCTCTGTTCTTTCCGACCTGATCGGCTTAAAAAAGAGAAACATTGGAGGGACGGACAATGTCAATGTCCCTAACATACAGTGATTTGTCGAGTAAGTACCACACCACACGTACAAGTTAACACACGCTAGAGTGCAGCGCAGTGTACGTGAATCGATTCAGTGACAACAGAGCTACAATAACCCAGCGCGAGAGTGCTGTCGTAAGTGCTGTTCATTTTCGAGAACACACTGAAGCTGACATGACCCATCACAATTGACCTCATTCAAAGTAGGAGTCATGATTCAAGAATTGAATACGCCAACTTCAACATGCATTCCTCGGTATGGATGAGAGCTTTGAATACAGCTCCTCATTGTACACAGGACAAGCACTGAACAAATGTCGGGGAGCGCATTGTTCAATATGTCTGATCGACGGAGTGTTGAGACTCGGAAACTGGACACTTGGGACAACGTAGAGGGTGGCGCAAGTCTATAATGACACTGCAAACGTAACTCAACTCGACTGTCGGCCGTTGCCCAACACGGTCCATATAGAGAGAATTGGGTTTCGTACCCAATGGCCCACTGCGACGCCCCTCGCCCAAGATTCGTATTTTACTTGTCTCTGAGTAATATACGTAATGGTGAAGAGTAAAAATATACAGACCTCGCTTGGCGATGGATTAGAAGATTGTGATACTTCCAGTGCTGTTATACTCTAGCGAAACATGGACTGGGTATAGACGTGTGATGAAACTCAATTACTTTTAAACAACTTGTCTCGCAAAAGTCATGAACATCAGTAGGCAAGACAAGATTCCACACACCACTGTCCTTGACTTACACATTGACACTATCTTGACACAGACACAGATTCGTTGGGCAGGTCATTTGGTATGATTGCCAGACTATCGTCTGCTAAAAATACTTCTATATGGTGAGCTGGAGAAGGGTAAACGATATCAAGGTGGCCGAAAGAAGCGCTACAAGGACTCGTTAAAGACCTTATTGAAAGCGTTTTAAATAGACCAAGACCAAGACTTGCACAAAATAGATCTACAAGGCGCTCTACAGTCAAAAATATTGCATCATCTTGTGAAAAGAAGAGAAATGTTGCATCCCAACAGCGGAGAGTAACTAGAAACTCACGGATAGACCAAAATCCACCTACAGTGGTCATTCCATGTCCAAACTGTCCAAGAACAGTTACAGCTCAAATAGAGCTCATTAGCCATCTACGAACTAGTATATACAGTCATAATTCTAACTAAAATGTCAAAAGTAGATGTAAAAATGGTCATCATCACTTGTGAACACACAGAAGGCTATCTCAAGCGGACGGGGCGACTTCGTAAGAAATGCACAGGACAAACTCCAGACCGCCGACGTGTTTGGCAAAGCAGGCCCTCGTCTAGGAAGATGTATCAACCCTAGTGTAATTAGACCGTCGCCGTTACCCAACACGGCTCATACGGAAACAATTAGGTCTGGGACATAGGGACACAAAGGGTGGTAATGGACTGGTCTTCCTACACGAGAAACAGCTCGCTGGCTGCGAAGCGCCTCTTCAGAGGATAGACAAACAATGGGTGAACCAAGCAAAGTATCAGCTCACCGAGTCCCGTCTTATGTACCCAACCTGAGTAGAAGGCTCCTCCAATATGCATTGATAACCGAAATATAGCCGAAGATAACCGATAAGTGAAGCCTCCTGGGTATGACAGAAAATGTATAAACCCCACTGCACATAAGAAGTAAAAGGTAACCGCTCGTAATTCCTGAGGATCCCAAACAAACAACATCTAGCTGCACGAGAGTTACACTACAATACACATCTTTCTGCACGGGATTTTCACTACAACACATATCTTACTACACGAAAGTTGCACTACAATATAAATCTTACATCATGGGAGTTGTACTACAACACACATCTTACTACACGGGAGTTGGACTACAACACAAGTAGTGTATGGCGCATGTAATAGGACGTGGATAAGACATGATAAGACATGATAAGGGGTGATAAGGTACCAGATACAATAAGGCGAGCGGATCGCGGCTGGTCGCGTACCGACGCGGGCGTGGTCCCGATATCGGCGGGGCGGGCAGCGCGGGCGGGCGGCGAGGTCCCTGACCTAGAAAACTGGAAAAGGGGTGGTAGTATGTATGTGATTGTATGGTGGGTGGGTGGTGTTTTCCATTGAAATTTGTGTTGAAAATTATAGCTATGGTGCACTGTGTGTGTGTGTGTGTGTGTGTAAATGTGTGTGTTTTATATAAATATATGTACAATACCTCAAAAATGTTCATTAACAGAAATGGATACGAGGTGGAAACATCCTTTTACAGCTATGATTGCGGGTCCGACCGGGTGCGGAAAAACTGTTTTTGTGCAAAATTTCTGTAAATATGTGCATTAGATGGTGGATCCGATACCAGAGGAAATTATCTGGTGTTATGGTGCGTGGCAGGCTGCGTATGAGACCATGCCTGGTGTTAAATTTATTGAAGGACTACTAGACGTGGAGCAATGGAATGGTGATAAACCAAGACTGTTGGTTATTGATGATTTGATGAGTGAAACAGATGATAGCGTTACTAAATTATTCACTAAAGGAAGTCATCATCGGAGTCTTAGCGTGTTGTATATTGTGCAGAATTTGTTTGGTAAAAACAAAGAACACAGAACAATTAGCCTCAACTCACACTATATTGTGCTTTTCAAGAACCCACGTGACGGCTCGCAGATTATACATTTGGCCAAGCAAATGTACCCTGGTCGCAACAGCTACGTGCAGGATAGTTTTAAAGACGCAACAGCGAGCGCGCATGGTTATTTGCTGGTAGATCTCAGACAGGCAACACCTGATCATTTGAGATTGCGGAGTCATATATTTCCAGGCGAAAATCAGGTTGTATACGTACCAAAATATAATATGGGTGATAAATTGAAACGTCACGGTCCAATGTTAAAAGTCCTGTGTCGGGCGAAACCAGCTGCGGTTAAGAGTATAATAAAAACGGCATCACCGAATCTCATACGTACCCTGTGTGAATGTTCCCACAATATCTTAAAAGGGCATGTTCGACTTACAACGCGTCAGAAGAAGCTACTACAGCGACACAAGACTAATCTCAGAGTGCTCGCTCGTAAAAAGACCACTGTGAAAAGACGAAAGCATATTCTACAGCAAGGGGGTTTCATTGGTGTTTTACTGAAACCTGTCCTGAGTGTCTGGGGTAGCTTGTTGGGTGTATAATGGCCAAGAAAATGTTACTGATCGATTCTCGTTTATTTGAAACTCTGCAGAGCAAATCTATGTACACACCACCTGATAGTTTAACAGATAACATGAGGGACCTGGATGAACAAATGCGAGTGGTTTTGGATCGTAGTGATTTATCTAACGCTGATAAAGCTAGACTCTATCAACAAACATTACAACAGTATTTGACACGACTTGACCAATACAAAAACAGATCACTCGGCCTATTAGACATCAAACCACCGCCGATGGTGCCTGTGGAACCACTAGCTAACAAACCAACGCCGATGTTTCCTGTAGAACCTGTACATAAAACAGAAGAACCAACTGAGAAAATTCCAGACAAGGTCAAAGTGACGCCTGACCCACCTAAACGCAATCCCAGGAAGAAACGGCAAAGTAAAATTCCTACGCCTACCAAAACACCCATTTGGGAAACATGGTAGACGAAATGTTGGTCCGTCATTACTACAATCCTAAAAAAGCTGGTGCGTATGGTGGTGTTAGTGCCTTACAACGTACCACCAAACTTTAATCAAAACAAGTCAAAGATTGGTTAAGCCATCAGGATACGTACACTTTACATAAACCTTCTCGGCGACGTTTTAAGAGACGTGCTATCATAACAGGTGGTATATACCAACAATTTCAAGCTGATTTAATTGACTTAACAAAGTTAAGAAAATACAACGATGGATATTCGTATTTGGTGACGTGTATTGATGTGTTTAGTAAATTTGTTTGGGCTGTTCCGATCAAGAACAAAAAGGGAAAACCTTTAGTCGAAGCTGTGAGTGATATTTTCAAGCAAAGGAAACCTATAAATTTTCAAACTGACAAAGGTTCAGAATTTACCAATAAAACATTTCTAAAGTTTCTTAAAGACAATAATGTGCATTTCTTCACATCTGAAAATGAGGACGTTAAAGCAGCTATTGTGGAACGGTTCAATCGTACATTGAAGGAAAAAATGTGGCGCTATTTCACTAAAAGCAACAAACCTCGTTATGTCGATGTGATAAATTCATTGATTCAAAATTACAATTATTCATTTCATAGGAGCATTCAGATGGCACCAGTAGAAGTTAATACTCATAATCAAACACAAGTGTGGAATACTCTATATGGGGATAAACCAACAGACAGAAAAGTATATTTTTAAGTTGGTGATAGGGTGCGCATCGGTCTAGGCCGACAAACTTTTAAGAAAGGGTATACACCCACCTGGACAGAAGAACTGTTTACCGTCAGTCAGATACAACCGACAACACCTGTAACTTATACGATCAAAGATGATGCGGGTGAAGAAGTGCAAGGGTCATCATTGGGTGGTAGACTATCACCGTTGGGTAGAGTCACTTTGGTTCTTACGTGTAAATAGGTATTGAAAAGATCCAAGTAATCTTCACTATTCCACAAAATAACAAATTCGATGGGTGCCCCAGGCGCTAAGGCGGCCAGGGGATGAATTTCCACATATTGACCATCGTCTACAGCCGTTTGGGTTGATGGTACACTAAATAAATCAAGACCAGAATGTAGACATTCACAGGAGTTGGGGTGAATGATTTCGCCCGACACAGGACTTTTAACATTGGACCGTGACGTTTCAATTTATCACCCATATTTTATTTGTGTACGTATACAACCTGATTTTCGCCTGGAGATATATGACTCCGCAATCTCAAATGATCAGGTGTTGCCTGTCTGAGATCTACCAGCAAATAACCATGTTGCGTCTTTAAAACTATCCTGCACGTAGCTGTTGCGACCAGGGTACATTTGCTTGGCCAAATGTATAATCTGCGAGCCGTCACGTGGGTTCTTGAAAAGCACAATATAGTGTGAGTTGAGGCTAATTGTTCTGTGTTCTTTGTTTTTACCAAACAAATTCTGCACAATATACAACACGCTCAGACTCCAATGATGACTTCCTTTAGTGAATAATTTAGTAACGCTATCATCTGTTTCACTCATCAAATCATCAATAACCAACAGTCTTGGTTTATCACCATTCCATTGCTCCACGTCTGGTAGTCCTTCAATAAACTTAACACCAGGCATGCTCTCATACGCAGCCTGCCACGCACCATAACACCAGATAATTTCCTCTTGTATCGGATCCACCATCTCATGCACATATTTTAAGAAATTGCGCACAAAAACAGTTTTTCCGCACCCGGTCGGACCCGCAATCATAGCTGTAAAAGGATGTTTCCACCTCGTATCCATTTCTGTTAATGACCATTTTTGAGGTATGGTACATATATTTATATAAAACACACACATTTACACACACACACACACACACACAGTGCACCATAGCTATAATTTTCAACACAAATTTGAATGGAAAACAACACCACCCACCCACCATACAATCACATATATACTACCCAACCATTTCCAGTTTTCTGGGTCGGGGACCTCGCCGCCCGCCCGCGCCGCCCGCCCCGCCGATATCGGGACCACGCCCGCGCCGGTACGCGACCAGCCGCGATCCGCTCGCCTTTTTGGATCTGGTACCTTATCACCCCTTATCATGTCTTATCCACGTCCTATTACATTACTACTAACACACTACTAACACTACTAACACACATCATACTGCACTAGAGTTACACTACAATACACATCTTACTGCACGAGAGAGACTTGCACTACAATACACAACTTTGTGAGATGAAGCAAAACATACCTGACTGTGCGATATTTGTACTGACACACAACATCTTATTGTACAAGATTGATGTGCTCTAAAATATCCCAAGTATAGGAGACGTGTACTACAATACACAGTACATAGTTAACTACTTGGACATCACTTTCTGACATAACGTAAACATCAACACTGCATTTAAACAATGGAATAGCCAAAGTTAGTGCCAAAATAGGAAGACTGAAAAATACAAACCTATGTCACAACGGGAAATAGCAGTTATCACCAAACTCAATGTTTACCAGGCAGCAGTAATATCATCACTTCTTTATTAAAGTGAAACATGGACAGTATATGCCAGACACGTTAGAAGACTCGACTATTCCTCATAAGCTGACTTCGTAAGATACTCAACATCCATTGGTGGGATAGAATACCAGACAGTGAAGTACTGCCAAAATCTAATTTTGTAAGCATATTCAAGTATATTCAAGCGACCGATAGCCACTGGTATAAGTAGTAGCTCTGCAACTGGGTAGGTCGGGGCACCCATTTGCACCGACATAAAGTATTGTCAAAGGTAGCGGATATAAATGGATATCCCCCATATGGATGTGGAAAGCAACGGGAAACTACCACATTATTCTCCAAAGATGAAAGTCATGGCGACACACAGAAGTAAGCTTACAGTTAGTGGTAATATAGCAATATGGAACGTCAGATCGTTAGCGCAGTGTGGTAAATTATACAACATCAAGCAAGAAATGGAAAGATGAACGTAAATATCTTAGTAATGAGTAAAATGAGATGGACTGAGTCAGGAGAGATACAATCAGATAAATTTAAAGTCATATACTCAGGAGGACAAAAACACGAGAGGGGCGTATTATTAGAGGAGTATTATTATACACAGAAACAGGAAAAACTGTGAAATTGTTTGGAATTTGCACCAAGAAGATCCGGTATGCTATGTTGCCTCTATGTTAGATTTCTTAGATGTTTTTCATTACTTCAGTTTGGGCAACGTCAGCAACCATCATCCCGCACCATTACAGTGTACTTCCCATACTTGATATGAAACACTTCAAATTATGGAAAGGACGACAGTGCTCATCTTTGATCTTGATCACAATAAATAATTACGACAACTGATGTTAACAAATGATATTTCTTCTATTGTAAATTAATTTACTGATATTGCTATAAGATAGTGATCGGAATCCATGAGTAATTAGACGATGACATCGCCATTATTGAACATTCTTTACTCTCTGAAAGTTGTTATCTACATCAATAACGTATCTGGAAGTGCGTGTATGACTTAATTATCTGTTATGTAACACACGTCTTGCTCCTAAATGAGAACATGTCTACACCTTGAAAACAAATCTGTAAAGTACACAAATCAGATGTTACAAGTACGCGTACGGACAGGTGTTGCACGATGACCCTTTAGATAACTTTATTATTCAGAACCTCCTGCTTGTATTCTTGTGCACAACGTCAGTTTCAGGTCGATGATTCAGACTAACGATGGAGAAATATATTACTAAATATACACATAGTAGATATTATTTTCTTCTCACTAAATGGAATGTTTATTTTGTATTTTAACGCAGAAACAGGAAAAACGGTGAATGGTTACATGGCAATATCAGATCGGGTAATATTAGTTAAATTAACAGGAAAACCGTTGGATATAAACATTGTACAGGTATATGCACCCTCATCAAGCAGTTCTGAGGACATGGAAATTTTCTATGATGATCTACAAACCGCAATGAAACAGTGTAGAAATTATGAAGTAACTATAGTAATGGGCGAACTTTAACGCAAATGTAGGTGCAACAGAAATACAAGATGTGACATCAAGATTTGGTTTAGGAATGAAAAACGAAAGAGGTGATTTATTGATAGAGTGGGCACAGAAACATAATTTAATAATAGGGAATACATGGTTCAAGCAACATACAAGAAGGTTGTGTACATGGATTAGCCCAGGAGATAATACACGGAATCAAATTGATTTAATTTTAGTCTCTAAAAGACATAGAAACAGCATTAGATCTATGAAAACATGGTCAGGTGCTGACTGCAACATATACTATTGGTGGGGAAATTTTGTATAAGATTAAAGAAGATCAAGAGATCATCTAGAAATATGAAATTATATTTATCGCTATTGAAATCAGTTGCTGACATTAAAGAAAGATACATCATAATTGTACAAAATAGATACAATGCCATTGCAAAGATTCAGAGTACTGAAGATCAATGGAACATGCTAAAACATTCGATAAACCAAACATCTAAAGAGATAATACCAAAAGTAAAACATACATCAAAACAAAAATGGTTGACTGAATAAATATTCGTCTTGATAAGCACAAGAAGGAAAAATAAACACAAGACAGAGGAATATCAGAAAATACACAAGGAGATAAGAGAGAAATGCAAAATAGCAAAAGAAAGCTGGCTGAACAAGAAATGCACAGAAATAGAATCGCCTTACAACCAATATACAACATTACTATATAAGAAAAGCGAGGTGATAACAGAAAAGAGATGACTTTAGTCGATCCATAGTTTCTGTTTGTTTCGTGTCACATGTTTGTTGTAATTTTTGTATTTTCCTTGTCCGGTGTCAATTCGCCTCTTCCGGTCAATAAAACTACTCATATCAATGTGACTGTCAATGTAATTACTGTTCGCTTTCTGTTATATGTGTTAATATTGTTTCAATTGTCTGACTTGATAAAAGCCTTTTGGTCGAAACGTCATTTGTGTGTGTCATTATGTGTGTTATCAAGTATTAGCAAAACTTTATTACCCATTTCCTGGATCTATCTGTTGGATTTCAGTTTTGCGCAGTAAGTGCTATTTTTCATTCCTTATTCTTCTTCAGCGATCATTCTCAAACTCCTGTTGGATCTCCCTTGTAGCATGACCATGGTCCTACTAGATTTCATGGTCCTACTAGATTTATTAAATTGCATCTTCTTCTTCTTCTGCGCTCGTTCTCAAGCTCCTGCAAATTAGTAGGATGTAGTCCGGAGAACGGAATGCGTTGTGTCGTGGTTTACAGCATTACTGCGATATCTGCGCCTTTCGGCCTGACACATCCTACTTCAGCATGGCTTCGGGTCACTTACCCTATATGGGATGGGACAGCCAACTCCATTCCATAACCTCCTTATACGACATGCATGGAAGGTAAATGGTGTTGCTATTCTTTGCTCCCATTTCGGGCTCGAAAACACATGGGCGAATAAATTGCATTAGTCTGAAGTTTATTAATAAGCCATATCAAAATATGAGCATAGTATAATACTCTTTTTTTTTTGCCCTTCTATAGTATACACGGGGCATCTCACAGGACCACAAATGTGGTATTTTTAAAAATCACATCCATTAATTTCAATTGGAAATCTCTTGCTGTCAGGTCATGTCTGTGAACCTATGTTTATCCTAATAGCAATTCATCAATTATTTCTTTCTATTTTGCATTACATGCAAATGTGATAAATATCCCAGGTCTACGAAAATTGGGAATATGTCATTGCATTCTGGGAAATTGAAATTGCTTGCGTGTTCAGCAACTGGCCTCGTGTTTGCATGAAGAAAAATGTTGTATTCATCTAGAGGATATCTTTCCAGGGCATATTGTAAAGGTATTCATGTAATTGTTATGTATGTGCAGCATTTCTTGAGGATTTAACATTGCTTATGATGATTTTGTAGATGGATTTACGCAACATCTATTTATACTTGCACATCAGCACACAATGCACTCTAAACAGATCTATCCTCAACAATTCAGTAGAACTTAAGTTGTGTTTTTCTGCAAACCGATAAGTCAAATGTCATAGACTTTATTTGAGCTCCATCCAGTAAAATCTTGTCCGTATAAATGTTGCACTTGAATATCAGCACAATCAGATGCGTAATACTATACCTCAAATTGTTACACACATTTAAGTAATACATTTTCCCTATGTAATAGCAATGGCATAATAATAAATGAACATTAACGCGATTTGAAACAAAAGGCTAAAATAGTTACATGATAATGCAATTATTTTTGTGGAAAGTGTAAATCTTCGTTGCAATTAATTTATCTTTTCCATGAATGAAGCATTGATTGCCGTTAAGAAATTAAAATTTCGGAAGATTGTTTATATCAAAACAAATTTCGTTTCCTGTTATTTAAACAAATATTTTCCAAGTTTAAAACAATTTATAATTAATCTTTTTGCGAATTAAACAAATAATTTCAAGATTTAAAACAATTTATAATGGATAAAGTTATAATTTATAATTATATTTTATACAATATTAAATATAATTAGCTGGACATTTGAGGAGTAATTCTATTTTCGCAAACCCCATATGAATTCAATTGATTCAAGCTATAACCGAGCCAGTTTCTAGCCATATACAATGCTTAATTTCGCGAAACCTATGCGTTACAAGAAAACATAGAGTTACGGAGTTGCTCCTTCATTATATATAGATATATTGTAAGTATAAAGAATAGGAGAACACGAGAGAACACACAGCAACATACGCACACACATGAATCCGTGAGAACACACAACACAACTAGAACACAACAGCATGAGCAGACACAGAAACATGCGTGAACACACAGCAACACAAGAAACAACAAGTTAAACACACAAAACTAAGAGAGCACACAAAGTGACAGTATAATTCATGAACAGACACCCATGACATCCCACAGTATCAAAAAAACGTAACAATATGAATAAACACACGAACAAGGGAATCCATACATCACACAATAACACAACAATAAAAACGCACAAAAATATCACGGCAACAAAGAAAACATAAAGCCTTTAAGACACACAAAAACATCAACAACACATAGCAATACGATATCACAACAGTTTGGTCACGTACAATAACACAAAAATACTGTAATAAGAACATGCACGAGAACATGGGAGCACACAGCAACAGAAGAACACAAAAACGACATCAACCACACACAAGAAGATTAAAGCAAGCACACAGCAATATGATATCACAACAACTTGCACAAGCACAGTACAATGAGAATACACAACAACACGATTATCGAGCAATATGGACACAAACAGAAACATACAATAACACAACATTACTAGAATACAACAACATGAATACACGCTAGAACATGAGAGAACGCAGCAACACTGGAACAAAAAGCATGAACATGAATGCAAACATTAGATATCACGATATTACTAGAACACGACGACGTGAACACACATAGAAAACGCATTATTACTATAATATAACAACATGAATACACGAGGCCATGAGAGAATACATATCATTACTAGAAAACAACATGAACTACACAAGAATATGGGATACCAGAGCAATACTAGAACAAGACGAGAACACAACATAAAAACACTCAACAAGCTATGTTGTTGTAAATATTCATTTCTTGAGATATATATCAAATCTATGCAACAATGCGATATTTTACCACAACCATAACTTATTCTTGTTGAATAGAATGTACAGGAGTATGAAAACACTTAGGGGCGGGCGTAGGTGATGAAGAAAAATTGTAATAATAAGAACTATCAGCAGCTATATTCTTAACCATGTTCTGACATACATGGGATAACTTTATGTCTGCACGGATTGTAGTTAAACAATATACAGAAAACGTATTGCAATGAGCGAAGACTATGATTGGTTAGTTTTCTGTGACATCTAAGAAACATGTTGATTGGTTCGTATTAGGCCACGTAGTTTATGAAATATTTTTACTTGTTGATCTGAGAGACAGATGTTTCTCTAAGATGTAGATACGCATTTATTAGACACATTTGAACAGATTCTTTCTCAGATATCTTAGACATTTCTCAGTTCAGTGTGAAATATGAGGGCCAATATTTCTCTTTAGCTTACGAACACACTTGTCACCTAGATCTGACTCGAGAAAATAGAAATCTTGACGACACTTTGGGCTAACACTATTTTTCTATAAAATAGTTATTTCTGTAGTACTGTTCATCACTGCAAGAACAAGCTCCCAGAGTTATATAATACATTCTACTGAAACGCTGCTGCATTACTAAGGTATGTATATTCAATTGTTGATATCATTATCGCTTCAGTGTAAAATCACATATTTCTCCAGCCAACTACACAATGATTCGTCAAGAAATACAAAAATAGGTAGGTGTGTTGCCAAAATGAAACATAAAACAACTTAACAACGAGATACAGAGACAGACGACGTTTCGACTATAAAGCCTTCATCAGGACAAACAAATGACCACAATACAACAAGTCTTACATGGAGACAAATAGGGTTATAATGAGGACAATAGCAGATAGGTAATGAGGGAAGAAAAGATGTGGAAGCATGACAGGTGAGAAAAACGTATGGGGAGAAGTTAGTAGTAGGTAGGGAGGAGAAAGTAGACTGAAGAATGTGAGATGAACAAAGGAAAAGATATGGTAGCAAGTAAATTACATTAAAATAAAATAACAATACTCACCTCAAGAGTGGCAACAGAGAATGAATGCTACAGACAAGCAATCATGATGTAAGGGAAGCGCAAAATGAGATGGTACGAGGGATCAGGTGGGAGAGAGAAAAGAGGCCAAAAACGGCAGGAACAGAAGAGAATGAGCAAACAGCAGGAAGAGAATATGAGCAGATAATTGTGATATATGAGAATAAAATAGTAGTAAAATAACTGAACTGATGCAGCGACTAGTCTATGGTCCTCCCATGTGAATGAGCACACGCATAATGGCAATAAAGTAAAGAATGGACAGTGAAAGTCAGACTCCTATCAAGGGTCATGATAGCACGTATTTGTACAGGTTAGAAAAATAAAGACATGCCACAGTAATAGACGGAACCCGATGCGCCGAAGTGAAAAGAAAACACACCCGCGAAAGGTGGAACAATGGAAAAGACAATATCCTAGTTTGGTCACAGCGCATACCAACTGATGAGAGTAAAGGGGCGTAAGTAAATAGCCATAGAGAAAGAAGACAGAGTATAAGACAAATGCAGAGGTTAAAAAAAAAAAAAAAAAAAAAGGACGTGGTGGATCGACGAAATCCCCTAGACGGAGATACGTCACGCAAGAAAGTGAAGTGAGGGTGGGAGGGAGCCCAGAGGACACAGGTAGGGTACAACAAGGGAGGGTATGGGACTATCACGGGGAAGCACGTCGTGAGATGGTATCAGGCTGATATAGCGAGACATAGGAAGAGGGTGCCGGAGATAAGGGCACTAGAGAAGATAGGGAATAAGGAGACAGGAAAAGAAGACCATAGCGGGAGGAGGCAGACCCGGAGTTACAGCCAAATCATGTGAGGAAGTGGAGGGTCGTAGCGTCGTAGGTGACAAAGTAAGGGTCATCTGTCCACAGTGTCGTAGTAAAAGGAGGTCGGTGTAGCAGAGGTTCCAATAAAATGTGACGGAAGATGGACCAAGGTCACAACCACAACGACAAGTACCTTGTAGGCCAGGTGTTGGGAAATGAGACCGGTCGCATAAACCGAAGATGATAAAGGGATGAGTTAGCCGCACGTCGCAACCCCTATGTGGGTATTGCTCGCACTTTACACTAGCTCATCTATGGGAACAACGATCAAAGGACAGAGACTCTGGCCACGATACACGATCCCTTGGTTTGGGGCATGCACCGTGGGGAGCGAAGTGTCCGATGAAACGAGGTTCGCATCTGTGTGAGACCAACCGTACGTTGCAACCCGTTTGGGGGCGTTGCCCGTACTGCACGCTGGCTCCATAAATATATATGGGGGAACCACTGCATCCGAGCCAGCCAAATCGTGTGAAGCAGGAAGCCTGTTGGCGCTGCAAAGTCTATTTATTAAAAAAAAAAAAAACCAACAACACATTTGTCAGTCATCAAACAGTCACCACATACCACATGCTACGTAACTGTATGGGTAGCCGCCCCAATGGATAAGAAAGTGGCCAGAAGAAATATGATAATAGGTACGTGGTGTCGCCCACGGGCCACAGAGAATGGCACAAGAGAAAGAGCGGACATAGCCCTAAGCAATGGAAATGGAGAAAGTAGACAGAGTATGACAAAGAATCTAAAGGAGAAGAGGAGGATGAAGCATGGGTGAAACAACCCGTAGAGAGAGAGTAGAGTGGGGTAGCGAGGGGACACAGATCAACCATCAAACCGACGTACCAAACCGCAACAGACCCACCCCGGATGAAGCTGCACCGGTCCCAGTCCCATGGCGTAACCCACCACCAACACACCAATCGCAACGTGACATGTCACCGTAGCCCCAAACCCTGGGTGGGGGCCCCGGCCGAGCCACCACAATAGAGAGCAACAGTAACAAGGAGATGAGCAGGAAGAAATAAGGGTAAGGTAAAGATTGTAGGAGCAGCAGGGAGGCAGAGCAGGGGGGGGGGCAAAAGGGGGGGGGTTTAGAGATTATTGAAAGTATAACTGGTCATTGATGCCATGGGGCTTAAGAGTGCCAAGGTTGAGAATAAGGCGGTTCTCTAATGAGAAACGTTGCCGGTCACCAGAGTGGCAAGAGACCAGGCCAGTGACCTGAATGTCCTGTGCCCCCCGGTGAGAATTGCTGTTGAAGTGGAGGGCCACCGGAGAAGATCCACAGTTACGGATATCCCGTAAGTGTTCGGCAAACCTAGTGGCTAGGAATCTACCCGTCTCACCAATGTACATCAGGTTACAGCGTTTGCAAGTTATCACGTACACGACGTTACGGGAGACACAGGAAAAAGTGTGATGGATATGAAATACCGATTTAGGAAATCGGATAGAGGAGGTAAGGTAGACAAACGGGCACGTGAGGCACGGGCGGTGGCACGGAGAGGTACCAGTAGGAGGTGAGAGTGAACCAGAGAGTCCCGTAGGTTCCTATCTCGACGGAAAGCCACAAGAGGTGGTTGTGGAAACGCCTCTTTGGTAAGGCGATCAGATGAGAGGATAGAGACGTCCCGTAGGAGGATCTTGAGAGCTGGAATATTATGAGGGTGGAAAGTGAGGATCAGTTTAGGACGAGTTGACGGAAGCTGAGGAGTGCGTGATAAGGCATCAGCACGGGAGATAGGAAGGACACGACCAAGGGCAGAGAGAAGGACATCCTCCGGATAAGCACGTCGGCGGAAGAAGTCAAGCATATCATGGGCATGCTGTAGAGTCCTCCTGGCAAAGGCGACGGAGACGAAGAAGTTGAGAGAAGGGAAGGGAGTCACGGCATGAGCGAGGGTGAGAAGAGGAATATAGAAGGAAGCTGTGAGAGTCAGTCGGTTTATAATAGACCGAGGTAGAAAGCGAACCTGGACCAATAGAGACAGAGATGTCCAAGAACGTAGCAGAGGAAGCAGAGACGATGGAAGTGAATTTGATGGAGGGATGGAAGTTGCTAACGAATGAGATGAAGGCTGAAAGGTCTGCAACAGGCATGTCCGTGGACCCAAAGCCATCGTCAATGTAGCGGCGATAGAACTGGGGAATGGTACCCTGGAAGCTGGAGAACATAAGATGCTCAAGATGACCCATGAACAGACAAGCATAGCTATGACCCATTTTGGTGCCCATAGCAACACCGCTGTTCTGGTTGAAGAAGGTGCCGTCGAACTCAAAGGAGTTCAAGGTGAGGACAAGTTCAGCCAAGCGGACCAGGATAGAGGTTGCAATGGAATGGTGTGGATGCCGATCAAGAAAGTACTGAATGGCGGTGAGGCCGTCGTTGTGAGGGATAGATGTGTATAGAGACACAACGTCAAGGAGGAAGAGATGATAAGTATGATGGGGGAGCAACTCAACCGATGCGAATGTGGTTAACGCATGGTTGGTGTCCTTAAGGTACGTCGGGAGAGAAGAGACAATAGGTTGAAAAATACCATCAAGGAATGCTGAGATATGCTCAGTGGGGCAGGAGCATGCAGACACAATAGGTCTTCCAGGGTGAAGATCCTTATGGATTTTAGGCAGAAGATAAAGGGCAGGTTTCCCAAGGTTGGTCTTGGAGATAAGGAGAGAGACAGCAGAAGGCGGAAGGAGGTTATGGCGGATGAGCCGTTTGACAGTGCAACCAACTGTGAGGTTATGATCAGGAATAGGGTCCGAAGGAAGAGGCTCATAGAAGGTAACATCTTCAAGTTGGCGAGAGGCTTCCTGAATGTAAAGGTCACGGTGCCACACAACGACCGCGCCGTCTTTGTCAGCAGGTTTGATGACAATGTCACGGCGAGAGCGGAGGTTGGAGAGCGCCTCAGTCTCCGAAGGAGAGCGATTAGAGTGACGCAACGGTGGAGGGCGGAGACAAGCAATAGCACGACCAGTGTTCTGGATGTAAAGGTCTAGTGTGCGGGTGAGATTAGAAGAAGGAGGTGTCCAGTCATGCTTCCGGTGGCGAAAGGATGAAAAAGGGTCATCAGCGTCAGATAATGAACACCATCTTTATTCCAATGTTTTGTTACCAGTGGCAGACATGGCCCATGCCACAAACACTCATGAGAAAGATTACAACATGTGAGATGAAATGCATGAGAAAGGCTATAAACGTCACCAGAATCGATCGAATGAGAAATGAAGACCTCATAAAGATAGTAAAGGCCGTACCATGCAAACGTTACCTAGTTCGGACACCTTATGTGAATGGAACTACCAGAACCAGCCATCTAGGCATACAACAGCAGAAAGAACAGATATAATGCAATAGTAAGAGACCAAGAACAAGATGGGAAGATTCAGAGAGATTGTCAAAAACCAGGCTAACTATGGCAAACGCAATACAGCTGACCAAAAACAGAAAACTTCAACTCGCCAACCACGCACAACAGCATTTGTGGAAAAGACAATAAATATATTGATTGCTACAATCATTACCTTACAAATGACCATATACTCCTTGATGCTACACTATCACACCTAACAGATGACGTTATACTCATTGATTCTACTATAATTTATCAACAAATGAAAATACAATATATTGCCACAAGCATTAGTAAACAAGTGAATTAGAATCACGGATGCTAAAACATTGCTAAACAAATAACAATATATTCACGTTTTGCTATAATCATTGATCAAACAGTAACATTGCAATGCACGCATTATTATTAATGATGGAATCGTACTATTAGTCCTAATGTCCCACTTAATTGATATTGAACCCTTTTTTATGAGAAACAATAAGTATTAACTTAATTGTAGTAATTGTATGTGTTCCTGCGCATTTAACATTTGTCCTATCCTTCACATGATATATCATGTGACATCTGTCCAAACTTCCACTTGTAGTCCGGTCATCTAGTTGTTGTTAAAAGATATCAATTATATATCCAGTTCCAAACGTTTCGATCTGAAAGACATTTCCTGCCTTAACTTGGGAATGAATTCAGGACCACGCATATGCGAAGCCAGTGCGCTAACACATCCCCTATCGAGTAGTATTACTACTCGAAAGAAAGTCGGACAATCTAAGGGAATGCGTATCCATCCAGTACCATGTGCCACACCTTCTGATGAGCACTGACTTTGTATTACTTCCACAGCACGCCCCACGACTTTTCTCTCTTTAGCCTATTACCGTTCGTACTCCGTATTTTAGTATGCAGTGTGCATTCGTTGTCAGCTCTGATTTTATAGGCTCTTGCTCAGCACACTTGTAATCTACATTCAATAGTTTAATGTCAGGTAAGAATCACATTCCTTGTACTGACATGTGCCTATTGCACACAATAATGATACGCATTGCCTAATTCTCAATCGTATCCAATCTTTCAGTTTGCATCTGGCTGAGTCATAATTGCAGATGCATATTCTATTATAGAAATAACCAATCCTTGGTAGAGACGAAATAGTACCCTCTTTCATTTTGTGAATGAATCACATGTTGGTTGACTTGCGTGGGCGTATTGTACTCTGCCAATAGTAAATAATGATGGTCTTTTGCGTCTTTACAGACGGTCAGAAAACAATCCAGTGTTAAATTTCAAATGGACTATTAAGTCCTCAAAGCTTCACATATGATTGTTTGTCGGAGCAGGCAGGTGTTATGTAGAAAATACCTTGTCCATTTGCAAGTATACCAGTTTTTTGGCTACGTTGGTCTTGTAATTATGGATTTGTTCACTAGGATGATAACTGGACAATGATCACTGCCACCAAGTTGTTCGCCTATTGTTCTTTCCATTATTCCAGCCAGTTTTGGGGTGCAAAATGCCAGGTCTGTGTTTGTGGTGTTACGCCATCTTCTTGAGTAGAAAGTTGGAACATCCTGTGGATTATTCAGAAGGATTAGATTGTTATCATTTTTGCAACATCCTATCGCGATGCGATCAACAATCATTCACCTGGGGATAGACAATATACAATAGAAAATGACTTGCACTTGGGATTTTGATTAAAGTGAGGAGTTGTGCAAAGCGTTGACCTCACTCTCTTGTTGGACGTCATTTGAAACCAGTGGCATGACGAATCGAGACGACTGGAAGTCAAGCACGATGTAGTGGATGACCATGGCTTTCTAAGTGTCTCACCATGCCCGATGCGATCCACCACACTGCGTTGCTGGCGTTCGCCTACATTATCCGGTGGGCCGATAATCTATAGGACCTCATACGCGTAAATTCGACGAATATCAGATACAACGTGTAGTGGTTAGGCAGGACCGGTATGCTTTTTTAGATAGTCTCAGCATGACATCACCTACTTTATGGCTACCTAACAGGCTGTCAATCGAGCGTAGAACCAAAACACACCTCAGGCAGTCCACTGGTGCTGTGTTCGCACGACACATTAGGCCTACTTTTGCTACATAGCGAGTGACTCAATGTCTTGGTATGTAAGTAGGTAGTTAATGAGTTTATTTCTCTTTTGAAGAGGCGCGCCCTTTCAAATAGCGGACCTACCTACCTACACAATGTGTTGTTGATACTGAAGTAAATAAGCACATAAACTTCAAAATTATTATATAGAATTACTCTTTTATAATCGAATAGATATATCCATTTGTAATGGATATATGTATTGAAAGTATGAAAGTAATACTAAGCAATTATCTGCCAGCAAATTTACATCTTTATAATGCGTTTTTGAAAAATAACCAGTCAAACAAGATATACCAGCTATCATTGGTATTCAGATCACTGTTCTATCTTGACACACCAGATAGAGCACTTGTATTTCAAAATAATGTTTTCTCTTTACACACTAGATAGAACAATTATGTTTCATAACTGTGTTCATATATAAACACGTTCCATGTGAATGACAGATGAAAACATAATAAGAATGTGTTCTCATTACAGATGCGTTCTATTCACGTAGCCTTGTGTTTGGTGGCTGTTGCTGTATCTTTGACTGAATCTTTACCTAAAGAACGTAGCGGCGATTGTGGTTGTAAATCAGGCCGTGGTTCCGGGGGACTTGATATTCTGGGCGGAACTGTTAGTGGACTTACCAGTATTGTTGCAGACATCGGTACCACTGTCGTTGGCGTCGTTGATGGACTTGTGGAAGAAGTGACATGCGTAATAGGCGGCGTTGTGTACGTAGTTCGTAGTATTACAGAAGCCTTATTAATTGGTCTCGCTGGCGCTGTAAACGTTGTAGGTGGACTGTTGCTTGTTGCGGGTGGTGTAGCAGAAACGTTGGTAGCACAACTTGTAGCCACATTGGGAGTAGCGTTAAACTTTGCTTTAACATCCGTGCTCTTTGTACTTAATGGACTCCTTAGAGTTGTACACACCATTCTGGCTGGAAAATTCAGCGTTTTATTTGCTATCCTAGGAACTGTATATGAAGCGGTTGAGTTACTAAAAATATTAGCCATTGCGGAATTTGTACAATTAATTAGCGTAGTGGATTGTGCTATTTCACATGTTATAGTAAGCTTCATCGCTGCAGAGGGATCATGTGGTTGTAGACGTCACCATGAATAATGTTGGCCAGTGTGATGGAAACAAGGTAAGTTACTGAGTGTTGGCAAGTATTGTATTTGAAACAGTTTTTTTTGTTTTGTCTGAAGTGTATTCCCATAGGTGTCTCAGTTACAGGACGCCATAAATACACATTGTGTGCATCATATGATCAATCGAGTCGGTTTTTTTCAGTGTATGCAAACAAATGTCTGAAAATACGCGGATAGTATGAAAAACATTGTCTATGATTTCTCATCATCATCAGACCAAATTATTATATTGCAGATTATGTAGCTGCATCGAGTTTGCAAAGACCCCCACCCAGTCTGAGAAAATAATAGATAAAACGAGCCTCACGTGATAACGTTAAATTGACATATATATTAAAGCGATTTCTTAAACATTTTTCTGTCCTGTCAGGTTATATCCGTTTATGACTTTAACGACCGTGTATGCAACATAAAACATGGCGTAAATATGGTGACATAATTAATTTCAGTTTTATAGCCTGGATGCAAAAAATTCAAAATGTTAATGGTGTGTAGTTACATCATCAGTTAATGTCGATTATTAAAGAAAAGACATACATGTAATCACGTTGTAAAGAGTCGAAGATCGCACAATGAAATACTACAATGTAGAATAAACCACAGTAAAAGAAATTACAACATTGTAATAAGACTTTAATTTCTATATATAAAATAAGACGGGGGGCGCAATCTGTACCGCCATGCTCTGGCTAACCCAGAGCTAGCAGATAACCAAGATAACAAAAGTATCCCCTCGTGGTGCAACCAGGAAACAAAAATACAACTGCTCTTGTTGATTCTGACTAAACCTTTTGGGGATCGTGTCCGTGAATGTGGAGGCAGCAGATGGAAAGAGGATTGACTGCAAAAGAGACAGGCATTATCACTGACATCACTGCACTAACACATGCAGTGGCACTGTCGATACACAGTGTCGCTAGCCAGTCTGGTCCGAGCATTGGAGGGGCGGCTAATGGAAACGACAAAAAAAAGGAGAGACGAAAAGACAACATACTGAGTACAATGAAAGGGCAGCACGGCGCCAGGGAGCAGCGCTAAGTGCAAATAGAAAAGGAAAAACGTTCCAAGGAAATCGGAACTACAAGTTCTGTTAGATCGAGACATGCTTCTAGTTACCGATGCTCATTACGTGCAAAGACCCAGACGCAATCGGACGCCTTGCAAAGAAAACAGTCCTGGTCCAACTCTAATTATGTTGAGCGGAAATATGATCGTGGAGAAAAATGGTTCTCTACCCAATGAACAGAACTAGAAAATGCAAGCCACATCGCCCAAGACAGAGAGAGGTTCAGAGAGTTCATTAGGAAGACATCGTTCTGGAAGGTATACGTCACATGACACACCCAATGAGCTCAGGCACAAACAACACAAAAAAGGCAGATCTGACCCAACTCTACTGTCCAGCTTTCCTATACCGGAAACATGCTCGCAGTGAGAAAGGATTCAATATCCGACGGGCTCAGGCACAAATGGGACACGGTCTTTTAGCTCGAAAACACACTTTGCTTCCATGCGCGTGGTGAGACTCGCACTTGGACGAGAGGATCACGATGTCAGTGAACAAAACCTCGGCTAAGATGACAAAAGAGCCCGAATCCCGCATCTGTCTAGTTGTTCCTTAACCGGAACCAGATTCGCGGATTAGAAAAGGTTCAGTACCCGATGGGCACAGGCACAGAACGTCTAATTACACGAGGAAATTCACTGACGGTGGAACACCTCGTGCGAAATAGAAGTGAACGACAATCATCTCGGCGAAGAGTCATTACATAACTGCGCGCCTGTCGACAGATAGACAGGCAGTAACAGGCTAGGAAAGCCAATACCCGAATTAAACGTATGAGGAAAACAAATATGCAGGACCTCGGATATCCAGGGTACAAAGTGAGCCAACCGAAGTATAAATAGCACAGTTTAACAGTGGAACTAGCAGTGCATTGAACTTCACGCCCCTCAGCAGATATCATTTCATTTATTCGTTGTGTTTATAAGAGAGCGAACGCAGAAGAAGAAGATGAAGAAGAATAGAGTAAGACACATGTGTAGATAAGATATATAATAAATATGCATGCATGTCCTCAAGAATCGTTGTTTCAATAGTTAAAAGACAAAAACCTGCATAGTTTAGATATTTCAGAGACAATTCTCTCCTGTCATATACAGTCCCGCAGGGAACAATCAAATATGGAAAGAGGAGAGGAAGATAAACACACTCTAAATAGACAACATTGAAGGTAGAAACGCAAGTAGGGATGTTTTAACAAATAATACAGTTGGCGAGTTCTTTAAAACAAGTGTGGGAGTTGGTCAAGGGTACAAAGTGTCACATTTCAATAAATACTAAGTCATGTTGTAGTTTTTGTAGTTCATGTTCACTTTCTGCTAAAAGAACAGTGCCATCTGCATATTATTATCTTTTAATAATATGTTTATTATTTGGTTATTTACTATTTTCCCATTGATATTTAGTCCCGGCATTTCTTCTATATGTTTAAAGATATTATATGTGCATATATTAAATAGCTTGGGTGATAAAATATATCCTTGTCTTACCCCTCATCTTATGTCTATTCATGGTGAGTATCTGTTTTCACACCTTCTTGATGCAGTCTGTTCCCGATATATATTTCTAATTAGTTTTACGTCTTTTCCATCTATGTCTATTTCTTGAAGACATTCGATTCATTTTTCTTGCTGAACTCTGTCAACGGCTTTCCTGTAGTCTATGAAGAACATATAGATACTGTTTTGAACTTCTATATATTTATCTATTAATAGTCGGATACTAAGTTTAGCTCCTCTGGTTCCTTTGTTTCCCTAAAACCAAATTATTCGTCACCAACCTCAGTGTCTATCTTGTTTTTAATTCTTTAATGTATTAACTTGAGTAGTATTTTGTTTAATTGACACATCAAACTTATTGCTCTATATTCTGTATAGTCCAAATCCCTGTGCTTCTTAGCGAATGGTATTGATATTGATGATTTCAGGTCTTTAGGAACGTGTCCTGTTTCATATATGTTATTGCACAGTTCTGTGATAGTTTCCACACCAAATCCATCAAAGGTTTTTATTATGTCTGCTGTTATTTTTTTTCGACAACTGCGACTTTTCCACATTTCTTATTTCGTTTTCAACTTCTGCTTTCAGTATTGCTTGTCCACCATTGTTGCGTATTGTAGGTTTTATGTTCTGTTGTCATCAAGCAGTTCTGTCACATAATCTACCCACCTTGTAAATACTTCTGTTTAATCAAAAATAATTTTTCCACTTAATCTTTAATTCTTCTTCTTCTTTCGTTCACTTGAAACATGTCTATATCTGTAATTCTGTCTCCTTAATAAAACTCACTGTCTTTTGTAGTTCATACAGTGTCCCATAGAGTTTGGATTCCAGTGTTGTTTCCTCTGGCCAATATGTCTGCCTCAGCGTTTCATGCTCAGAACACTCTTGAAGTATATGTTTGGCACTCTGTGCTGCCTGTCCACATGTACACATGGCCGTGTTGCCAATCTTGAACTTTGTATACATGTGACTGCGGAGTCGGTTGTGTCCTGTTCTGAGACGTAGAATTATAACTTGTTCTGGTCTGTTCATAATATGATAGTCATCTTGTGTTGGTGTTTGTGGCTTTCTTATTGACTTGATCATCTGTTTTTTCTGATGGTAGGTAATTGGTATATCTGGTTGGTCTTCGGCAGCACCTACCTTAGCCAGTTGGTCTGCTTTTTCATTTCCTGGTATTCCACAGTGAGAGGGTATCCACTGCATGGTTACCCTATACTGGTAAGACAATTCGCTAAGTAGTTTGTTTCAAGTCTGTTAGTTTTTCAGACTGGATAGCTTGAAGCACTGACCTTGCATCTGTCAGGAATACCACAGACTGTAGGCCAGAGTTGGAGTTCAGCAGTTTTTTAGCTGCCACACTAATTGCCTGGATTTCTGCATCATAATTATTGCAGAATTTTCCTGTCGGTGTTCTGATTGTATCTCTAGGCTTGTGTGGATATTCTATATATACACCTGCACCTCCATTCCTCACGGCATTTTGTGCTGATCCATCTGTGTATACTCTGACCCATATATCTTGTGGATATTCCTCATCCAGGAAACTGAGGGTGACTGTCCTTCGCTACACACTGTTCTGTTCGTCCACGCTTAGTATTCCTTTCACATGGGTCTGAATGTATATTGGCATTCCATGTCTTTCACTCCACGGGGTTTGTTCTGGTACAGGTCTTAAGGGGCTGTCAACTTCAGGTAGGTCTGTAAGTTGTCTGCGGAGTCGTTTAGCTTCATGGATAAAGCTGCTTCTTTTCAGTCGTCCCATTGCTAGATTTTGGAATCTTTCCTTCATTGGATGACTTGGCATACACTGAAACTTTTCTGCCTGAATTAGTACTTTTGTGTCTCTGCGTTCGCCAAGTGTTTGCATTCTTCCCATTTTCTGCATCTCTGCTATGGGTGTTGATTTCATTGCTCCCAACATTATTCTAAGTGCCTGGTTTTGCACTTTATCTAGATCTTGTAATGTGGTGTTTGATGCAGGACACCACGCAGCTGAACCATATTCCAGGTGTGGTCTTATGCCTTGCTGGTAAACTTTACTGAGTATATTCCCACTGGCTCCCCATGTGGTTCCACTTAGTTTTCTCAGGATTGCTAACTTCCTCCTGGCTTTTGTTGTTCCTTTGTTTATGTGCTGCTTCCATGTCAGTTTATCATCAAAAGTAACTCCGAGGTATGGGGGTTGTTTATCTTCTTTCAAGAGCTCTCCATCTATTTTGATATGACCGGCTTTTTGTTTTGGTGAGAGGGTAAAAAGTGTAGTGCTGAACTTATCTGTGTTAATGCTGACGCACCATCTATTAGCCCATAAGGTTAGGGCATCGATAGCTCTTTGTATTTGTTTAGTGGCCACTGTCGCATCTTCTTCTGTGCACCAGATCACCAGGTCGTCAGCATACATTGCCACTTTGATCCCGTGTGGTAGTTCAGCAACTAGGTCATTGATGTAAACCAAGAAAAGTGTTGGCGACAGAACTCCTCCCTGGGGGACTCCATGACGCAGTAGAACTTTCTTGCTCTTGCGACCATCTAATTGTACCCTGGCTCTTCTATTATGCAGGTATGCTTTTACCCATTTGTACATTCTTGAGCTAACCCTGCAATTTCGCAATTTCTTTAGGAGCCCTTCTTTCCAGACCTTATCAAATGCTTTTCTGAGGTCTATCCATGCTGCTAGTACCAGTTTCTTATCTTGGAAGGCATCCTCAATCTCTTGGGAGAGGTAGGTTGCCTGATCTTCAGTAGAGTAGCACTGTCTGAAACCTGCTTGCTGTGATAGCAGAAGGTTTTCACTTTCAAGGTACCACTGCATCCTAAGATTGATAATGCGTTCCATTGTTTTGCATAGACAGCTTGTGAGGCTGATGGGCCTGTAGTTGGAGACTGTGTTGCCATCTTTTCCTGATTTGAGGAGTGGTATCATTATTGCTTCTCTCCACGCCTGTGGTACATTACCCGTGGACCAGCTTGTGTTAAAGATCTGCAGTAGCTTTGCTCTTGCTGCAATTCCCAGTTTTCTAATCATTTCATTGGACACTCCATCAGCTCCAGGGGACTTTTTCATTTTCAATTTGGATATTGCATGCTCCAGTTCTCTCATTGTGATTGGTGCCTCCATGACTTCAGGTATAGGTTCGCCTTGTCCAATGTTTTGCTGGTTCTCTCGAACCTCCTGTTGTTTGTCTGGGCTGACTTTGATGTTATTGTCTTCTGCAAAGGAATCTGCAAAGTAATCAGCTGCATGTTTACCTGTTAAAATGTTTCTATCTTTATAAAGTGTGATCCTGGTATTTCTCCCTGTACCTTCATCATTTAGTTGTTTTACAAGTTTCCATAATTTCTTAGTATCTCTTTCTAGGTTCAGCGACTCTGTTTTTTCTTTCCAGCTACTCCGTCTGGCTTGTAACTTGGCTCTTTGAAATTTAGCCTTTGTTTGCTGATATTTGTTGTGATGTTCTTGGCTAGGTCTGTTCTCAGCCTGCTGTCTAGATGTTTCCATCTCATTTTGCAGCTTTTCCAGTTCATCATTCCAGTAGGGTTTGTAGTTTTTGCGTGCCCCCCTGGGTATGGTTTTACTAGCAGCATGTAGTATACATCTATTAAATTCACTCACTGCTCTATTGATGTCTTTGTCCAAGTTCATGTCCTTAGCTAGAACACTGGTTAAATGCTGGTACATTTTCCAGTCTGCCCTCTTATAGTTCCACCTAGTGAGCGTGCTGCTGTCCTTGGTAAATTCATTGTGGATTTCCAGAAACACTGGTCTGTGGTCACTACCCCCAATCTGCTTTCCAACGACACGTGTGATGTTCCATTACAGGCCTGGTGAGTGGAATGCCAGATCTGGTGTAGAGGTGATGTGTCATGCTCTCGAGTAGAAGGTTGGTGAGTCAGCTGGCTGGTTAATAAGGATGAGATTATTTTCATCCTGCCAGCTCTCAAGTTCCTCACCTCTCTTGTCGATATGATCGTAGCCCCAGCTCTGAGAGTGGCTGTTGAAGTCACCACACACCATAAGTCTCTCTTTATCTGGAATTGTGTCTAGTGCCAATGGTTTATCATTTGGGCAGTAGTAGTTCAGGAGATGGAATTCTGCACTGTCTGTTTTTAGGTGGAGCATCTGGTATTCTGCCCCTTCCATATATACTTCCAGCTGACATGCGCTAATATTGCTTTTAAAAAGTGTCAGAATTCCACCCTTTCGCCTGTCCTTTCGGTCAGATCGGTAGCACTGGTAGCCTCTGATTTTGAAGGCTATGTCGCTGCTAAGGTGTGTTTCTTGGATACAGCATATATTAACTTGTTCTTCACTGAGGACATTTTCAAGTTCCATTTTTTTGCTGTATCCATCTCTTTTACTGTTGACACCCTCAGCATTCCAGTGCATTATTTTTATTGGTCGTTTGTTTGTTTGGTCAGTAGCTCTATTCCCTTGCCTCCTGGCTCCTCGAGGCAATTGAGAAGGATTTCCAGTAACTGAGGTTGGGCCCTTTCGAGGTATAGGGCCCGGCACCGTCCCTGCCTGAACATCCGCCACAGGGCATGCACCATAACTTTTTATAGATACAGACATGTTTCCATTGTGTTTTGTGCGTGGCATCCTGATTATCTGTGCGCCTTTTGGCTGGATGCCTCCGTCTTCAGCACTCTGCTTACTTGGGCAGGACTATGGTCCTGCTCGAATGGGACTGCCCGACCAGTCTTAGTTTCCAGCCCCTGATGGCTGAACTAAGCCCCATCACCACTGCAAGGTGCTGGCCTTGATGGGGTCTTAATCTTTAATGCAATCATCTCTCTTTGTAGGATTTTTCTTATATCGGATCTTACTTATCTCCATATGCGTTTTTTTGTCTCATGTTGTACTGGCATCTCCTCTATTTCTCTGCATTTTGTTTCTAGCCATTGATTTGTTTGCTATTCTGTGCATGTTACGTATCTCATAGCTTATACATATATGTATCTCATGCATATCTCATAGTATATGTATGTAGGTAAAAACGTAAAGTAACCCATAGCATTTATTCATGCCGTAAGGGTGTGAGATGTTAGCGATCTCACATTTCAGAGGCTCTCCTCTCCCTCGCCGTCTTCACTTCCCGGATTAATATTGGTACCGATTTAGGTCGACCTGGGAGCCGTTGCGATCTGAAAACATTTCCGCCTCAACTGGGGAATGACCACGCATATGCGAAGCCAGTTCGCTAACCAATGCGCTACGCGACTCCCAATGTATGTATCCATATGTATGTATAATTGCATCAAAAACCGTGTCAAAAACAAAACTATAGGGAACAGTTGAAGGGGGATGAAGTAGATGAGGACAGATAATATAAAGGACTGCATAGGTCTGGATTATTTCTCACTCATCCACATCAGTAAAGATAGAAATCGGTAGAGTTAGATTTCGATGGAGAACTCTGTGTGTCGATGCATCCAATGTCGTACATCTACGATTCTGTTTCGTTTTTGCGTTTATCGATATGGATATTACGTTTGTTCACATACAAACAATTACATCACTAACTATTTTTTTATAGACAGTAGATCTAGATACGCTTGAACACATCAAAAATTACGGATATAACTCTTATTTATTTCCCTTTTGCTATCATTTGTTTTCTAATGTTAAGTTATTTTCCATTACGGATACCATTGCCCAAGTCTCACTACCGTATGTTAACACTGGGAAAATATAGCATCCTAATAGTTGTGATTTAATTTTTCTTTATTCCCGTCGTAAAAGATTATTCTTGTACATGATCACTATTATTCTCTTTCTGATAGAATACCTAGAAATATATGCGAAATAACATTTCAGGCGAAGACATTCTATCCCCGCCATTCGATTCGATCATGATTAATGTGCCTGTTCCATACAATATTCTATGTTGAATTCGTAACAATTTATATCATTAATTAGAAATTAATATCTAACTGCAACTATCCAAGCGTGACACGAATAGTTAATGTTTGATCAAAGAAATGTATTCAATATTAAGAATCATTCAATAACGTACTTCCACGAAACACTCGTTTATTTGTATTCAGTTAGATATTTCTGGATAGAATAATGACATAGATAATTACATAAACTCTAGATGTAGCACATATCTAGAGTATTACATGCACGTCGATAATGTACCGGAGTAACTTGAGAAATATTTATTGAAATGCATAAAATATAGTTTGTTGGTAGACTATAAAAGATTAAATTCACTCTATGATAAATCAGGTCCATTCCAACAGTATACGACAGTACGTGTTGGTTATATCAGGACGTGAAATCAGGATACATATTATTTCTAGAACGTAATCTACATTATGGATGGCCAGATTTCCTAAGATTATGAATGACTTGACCTAATGTAGCAAATGACATGTCTAAATACTCTGAAATGTGTCTTGGTCGTCTTTGTCTTCTATTCCCCTGTTACAAGCAATCCTGACTTCCTTTGCAAGAGTATTCATTTTGTTAGTTTACTTATATAGTCAAAAGACTTCAACTTTCTTGCGTAAATATTGTTTACAAGCCAACCTTTTTCCTCTTTGAATGGTGTTAACACTTCTTGCTGGTCATGTTCACTGTCCATATCACGACAAAAGACATACACATCAAACCGTCAAAACTTCCCGAGTCATTCTTTTATCATAGTTACGTACTACTTACTCTTCTATGTATATGATGAACATAAACAATAGCAAGTAAGACTGTCATGTAATATAATACGTTATTTTTACGACTGGATATGTCAGGATCACTATGTAACAAGTGATGTATAAAGTTGTGTATGAGTTACTGCTTTTGTGTCTAGTACCTTCTGTATTAGAGGCCTTAGAAATGAAGTGCTATAGAAAATTCATAAGAATATCATGTACAGCAAGAAAGACCAACCTAGATGTGCTAAGAAAAATCAACGTTCACGAAGATTTGCTTTTAAATCCCATACTAAGAACGAAGTTAGTTGTTTTCGGCCATGTGAAGAGACACGATGGCATGGAAAAAGTGTTGTTGGAGGGGGTGATAGAAGGCAGTAGAGGCAGACCAAGACTTCGTTGGACAACTGCATTTCAGAAAAGAAATGCATGTACATGACAGCTTGCCAGAGACCGCGGGATATTTAGGAAATTCATAAGGAAGACTGCGTTGTGGAAAGAATACGTCACATGACAACAACCTTCTGTAAAGATGCAGTACACGAAACGTGGACAATGAAAATCTCGAATCATTCGGGCTATCTACAAATAGGGAAGTGGAACAAACATCTTAAAAATGGTTTGTTCTAACTCTAACTGATGTATACAAATGTTCTATGTATAAACTTTGTGTATGACGTACTGCCTCCGACATTATAGCTAATGGCTAATATGAATTCCATAATTTTAAGATGACTCATATCACTAATCCCTGAATACTCATTATCTGTCACACAAAGTACAACCATATTGACCAATTAAATTTGCATGGAGTGTCAACTGAGTCATTACAAAGGATTGAGACAGTATGTCTTCTATTGCGATCGGTCAAGCGTTTTGTATATAATGTGTTGAGTAAATAGTGAGAATTTGTTGACGTGATTAATAACATGTTTTCTTTCTTGATTTTCAGAAAGTTTCACAATGAGCAAGTTGTCTGGCTGTCTTCTGATTTTTAACACAGTGACTAATTATATCTATTTCGTCACCGATACATCAAGAAACATGTCAACATCTAGAAAAGAATAAAGATAATATAAGAGAACAATTGAATTTTCATTTTATTTCCAAATGTGTAGTTTGCTGTTTTATTTAGAAGTGAGTATGGTCTTTGTGTACTGCTTGGTTGGTTGGTTGCTGATCCAGCGGTCCATGGGCTCATGCCCTTTGACCTAATGCCATTAAATGTCATTATATTGCTGGGAAGTCTGTGGATTTTCGGCCCACCCTGGGACAGAGCCAGAGAATAACCATAAAATATTTCAACAACAAAACAAAATCATTAACTGTATAGATGAAATGCCATGAAGCTCTATAAGAAGATAACCTCAATATAACGGCATGTCATCCACTAAGGTTTTCTGTTGCATGGATGGTATGTCTAGTGGGCCATCGGTGAGACCCACAGACGCAACCACATGCGTAAATGCTTGGTTAATATTAAGAAATAAATATCCGTTGTTTGATAGACATATGCAAGGGAAAAAATCAAATATGGAGGTGCGGCGGGCACATATTTCCGTAATGAACCATGTGCTGTTTTATTCTTTTCTTTAATATCTAATTTCGCATAAAGTAAGCTTTTTCTTTTGCCTTCTAGTTGTTCTCCACTCCTGACTGTGATGACACAGTGTTGGTATAAAGATTGAATTTATTATTTGTCTTTTGGTTTTTCATGGGATTAATGTCAATAAGGTGACGAAATTTGGTAATTCTCGAAATGCCCCCCCCCCCCCCCCCGCTCTTGAACAATAAGATTTCACAATTATGAGTAATGTGACCAAGTTTGGACACCTGGCTATAGATAACACTTCCCGCACCTCGACATAAATTAGTTCGTGGGACGAGGTATAACATGTAATAATTGACTTTGCCGGAGCATACTTAAGTGATTAGGCCAGAGGACTACGTCAGAAATCTTGGCACGCAAGAACGATCCATGCTTTTCATTGACTTAAGACTCAATGTACACTTTTGTTGAAGAATCACAAACTCGGATTAGTCAAATACACAGAAATGAGTGACGCAGTACGTTATATCTGAAGCAGGCTCTCTATTTAAAGTCAGCTGTAAGAGTAATTTATTTTAGTTTTTGTAATCCACTTTGAGCAATGTGGACAAACGCATAGGTATTCACCCAGTACATGATGAACAGTATGTTTGATTCACTGGCTCTCATATATGTTCACCCAACAAATGATGAACAGTATGTATGATTCTGTAGCTCTCATATGTGCTCATCCTGCAAATGATGAACAGTATGTAAGATTCTGTAGCTCTTATATGTGCTCATCCTGCAAATGATGAACAGTATGTAAGATTCTGTAGCTCTCATATGTGCTCATCCTGCAAATGATGAACAGTATGTAAGATTCTGTAGCTCTTATATGTGCTCATCTTGCAAATGATGAACAGTATGTAAGATTCTGTAGCTCTCATATGTGCTCATCCTGCAAATGATGAACAGTATGTAAGATTCTGTAGCTCTTATATGTGCTCATCCTGCAAATGATGAACAGTATGTAAGATTCTGTAGCTCTCATATGTGCTCATCCTGCAAATGATGAACATTATGTAAGATTCTGTAGCTCTTATATGTGCTCATCTTGCAAATGATGAACAGTATGTAAGATTCTGTAGCTCTCATATGTGCTCATCCTGCAAATGATGAACAGTATGTAAGATTCTGTAGCTCTTATATGTGCTCATCCTGCAAATGATGAACAGTATGTAAGATTCTGTAGCTCTTATATGTGCTCATCCTGCAAATGATGAACAGTTTCTATAATTCCATAGCTCTCATATGTGCTCACCCAGCACCTTGAACAGTGCATGATCCCATAGCTTGTTGACTACACACATTTTTCAATCATTCGTCCCTCTATCAACCATTTCTGCTCTAACCAGAATAATTCAAAATCTGCTTGTTGCAACTTAAATTTCAGTCTTATTTCAATAGTCTCATTTTAATCATTGCCTCTGAAGCGAATGTTTTTACTGCTGTATAGCACACATTTTGTGCAGTTTGTGATATGCTATCAAGCATGATTATTCTTCTTCAGTGTCCATTCTCAATCTACCACTGGATCTCTCTTGTAACAGAACCATTGTCTGTCGATATTTTCAGCAGTATGTAGGCTAAAGAACGTCGTACTACTAGATCATTATCGATATCGCTCTTTCTTCCCTGCGGCTATTTCTGTAGTCCTCTTGTTTCCTGTGGTGTGACAATCTGGCATGTTGGTATTTTATTGACGCTACTGCCTCACTAGCTTTCATTGTCCATTGACCCTGACCCACCAGTGTGACTGTTGGTCTCAAACTAGCCAGTTCTCAACGTATCAGATAAGTTGTTTTCGTCTTCCTTTTTTACATATTATCACCTATATTTTATTCTCACTTGCATACATCATTGTATTATCACTGTATTTTCTTCCCACCATTATCTACTCCTACTTATAGTTTCTCTCCACTGCCCATATCTGCTCGGTCGTTTCTTTCTTTTCTCCTTTTTTTCTCTTTTTTCTTTTTCATCTCCATCTCTCTCTCTCTCTCATCTGATCTCTCGTACCATCCTCTTTTGCGTTTCCATCACGACTGTATGCTAATACTCATTGCCTGTTGCCATTTTTAAGGTAATTATCTTAATTTATCCTCATTTATCTTATTTTACTTGCTACTACACCTTAACTATTTTCACTCCTTATCTCCTTCTGTGCACTTTCCCCTCCTCACTTCTTCTCCCCATACTCTCTTCCTCCCTGCTAGGCTGCTCTATCTCTGCTTCCTCTGCTATCTATTCGTTATACTCATTGCGTGTTGCCACTTTTGAGATAAGTATCTTAATTTAACCTTATCTATTTTACTTGCTACCACACCTTATCCATTTTCGCTCCTCACCTCCTTCCGTGCACTTTCTCTCCTCACTTCTTCTCCCCATACTCTCTTCCTCCCCAATATGCCGATCCCTATTTACTTCCTCCACTATCTATTCACTATCTCTCCTCCTCTTTCCTCCCTATCAACCACGTTTGTTTCCATGTAAGATTCGTTGTACCGTTGTCTTTCGTTTGTCATGATGAAGGCTTAATAGTCGAAACGTCGTCTGTCCCTGTATCTCGTTGTTAGGTTGTGTTATGTTTTATTTTGGTAACACATCTACCTATTTTTGTTTATCTTGACATTTGCCCGGTGTTACTCCAGCCACCTGCTTCCTGTTCAGGGCTGTTACCCAACACTGGAACATTTATCCCTTAAAGAATGGAAATGTGTTTATCGCCGTTTTATTTAGATCAATGGCCCGACACATCCGTCTTCTGTGGAAGGAATGAATTTTCAAAATGGTTGTGCAAGTGACAACTGTGACAGAATAATAGGAGTAAAAGGAATTGTACCGATCGATTATTTTACAGAATAGACAGGGTGCAGATTATCCGCTATCCGCACTCAAACAAAGACCCGAGAACACAGAGACATGATGTGATTTGTGTGTGGATGTTTTTTGAAGGGTTATATCTTTGATGATGACTATGTCTGCTTTTTCATAACTGCAAACTCCCGCATGTCCCAGACAATGTTTCCACTGGAGTCTTCACAGATTAGAATAAGCAGTGTACTCTATCCACCTATGTCGGAGCTACCCATTTTTGATCTGTCCTTACAACAACACCCATTGTTGTTGTACGAAAAATCCAATTTAGTGCCGCCGTAACTGATTTTAGACTTAAATTGTGCAACAACTATTTACGTTTCTCAGCAGTAAGTTGGGAATGCAATGCAGATTGGATCGTGAAGAACGTCTGGAGAAACCTCTTATATGAAGAATAAAAACCTGAGAAAATAATAATCAAGATGGAAATTCCATGTATGCATGACTGTGTAGTAGGTTTTCTCAGTATGATGCAAGTCATCGAAATGCCACTCCTTAAATGGTTGTTCTTCGAAATTCCACAACTCGACATTATATTTTGATTGGTGTCGCCTGATGTGATGACGTCTCTGCATCATAGTGATCGGCACGGCCCAGGATGTATGTAACCTACAGAACGATCGTTAATTAGATGAATTTATGTTGACTGAAAACAAACAGTAACATTCTGTGTTTTCTTGCACATACTATATCTCAGGTTTGATTATTTTCTTTCTCTATCCTTTTCTCTGTTTCCCGACATTGGCATACCTTCTCCTTATATGAGGTTCATCTATACATTTTAATCGGTTTCAATTAGCATTCTCCTAGATTTCTACAAAATTTAAACCGATTAAAACGTGTTTTTTTTGAAATTGTAAACATGTGAAGTTATCGTATTGTTTGAAATATAGAAATCGGTGCAAAGAAAGAATACGATAATAGTTGGTAAAAAAAATTATAAGTAGAATACGCTATATAATAGGAAAGATCTTGTTTATGATTTTAATACTTGAAGTAACTATGAGAATCAATCCTAACGAAATGGATACGCATGGGAAATTTACATATTTTGCATCGTGATCATGGTTATCTTGGAGATATTTCTACCTTCTGGATAACAAAAGGAATCTATTAGAGGTTGCGGAACACACAGAAGTATTAACCACATAAAAGAGATCACTGAGACAAATAGAAAATATGTTACGAACATATAGGGAGAGTTATGAAATGAGAAGATAAGGTCATAATTTAAAGGTTGATGTATAACATTTTAAAATGATATGTTTCCGGATATAAGAACATGTATTAGAGCACAGAGGGACGAATATGTATATTATTTGAGGTGAAGGTCATAATTTAGGTAAACTACAGATAAGAAAAGAAAAGAGAATTATAGACAAAGGGAAATGATGTTCAGTGAACTAATTCAGTAACATAATAGAAAAGAAAAAAAATTATCAGAGTAATAAGGGAAGACGAAGGAGAGACACACACAGGGAACCAGAGTCTCATCAGAAGGAACATGAGGGGGATGTCAGAAGGAATCCTGAGAGAGATGTCAGAAGAGTACCTGAGGGAGATTTCAGAAGGGAACCTGTGCGAGATGATAGAATGGTACCTGAGTGAGATGTCAGAAGGGTAGCTGCGGGGGATGTTAGAAGGGAACCTGATGGAGATGTCAGAAGTGAACATGAAGCAGTTTTCAGAAGTGAACCCGAGGAAGATTGTCAGAACCAAAAGGGAACCTGAGGGAGATATCAGAAGGGAACTTGAGGGAGATGTCAGAAGAGAAATAGAGGAAGATATCAGAAGGGAACTCGAGGGAGATGCCAGAAGGAACTTGATGGAAATGTCTGAAGGGAACCTTACGTAAATTGTTAGAATAAGAAGGAAACATGAGGTAAATGTCAGAAGAAATCCTGAGAAAGATTGGTAGAATCAGAAGGAAGCCTGAAGCAGTAATCAGAAGGATACGAGTTCGACAAACATCATCTGCATCTTTAAACATGGATTTATTATATTTTCTTATTGCCCATGAAGAACAAATTTCTGCAAAATCATGCACGGAAAGATTACTGACAACACTAAACGTTCGGTTAGGTAGTTGTTTTAAAAAAATAGAATATTCAATATAGAAATTAATAATTTTATCTTGTCTATTCTATGCCATTTCTGTATGGAATGTTAATCAATTATTTTGTAGTTTCAGAAGAGAAAGTACATGTATAATGATTTGTCTGTTGACAAGTCAGATAGTCTGGGGGACCTGCAGGTGTACTACATGGTCATCACTGAAAAATGTATGCTTATATAGAGATCATAGGCTGAATAGAAGGTGGGAAAAATTTAATTAAACGATTAAATGACTCTATCGATTCACTATCTATTCACTAAACCTTTTAGTGCCTTTCAGCCTGAGTGGTAAAAGAATTTTCAGGATATGGCCCTCATGTGTGCTGCGTATATTGTGGAATTTGTCGCCTCTTTTATTCCGGTAGTCCATCGTTTTCGTGGTCGACCTCTAGGTCTGCTTTCACTGAATCTGTGTAGCATAGCTTGCTGTGGTATGTTGTCTGATGGTAGCCTGCTAATGTGTGTAAGCCATTTGTTCTTTTGTTTCTTAATATATTCCCAGATTGATGTGGTGTCGGTTCTTTGTCTAATGTCATCATTCCTCACTCTGTCTCCTAGTGATATTCCAAGAATTCTGCATAAGCATGCCATTTCAACTGTCACAACTTTACGTTTGTCTGGTGATGTTGTCTATGTTTATTTGGTAGCACAGTGCTGGCATCATAATTATTTTGAATAGTGTTATTTTGGTGTTTAAAACTACATTTTGTTTCTTAAGATTGCTGTCATTTACCCAGGGACTTGGTATCTCCATTTTACTACGAGCCATGTGAATTAAATCATTAGAATACGCTAAATAATTGGAATGAGACTTTGAATATATAACATAGATCTACTATGAGAAACCATCTTAACAAAATGAGAAATTCACATTATAATTATAATCTGAATTTCTCTGTTAGAACTTACATCGTTGATCCTATAAGATACTAAGTATGTAGTTCTTGATTCTTGATTAGGAACAAGCATCACAACACTGGGGGAATTGCCATATTTACTCTGCTTGTCGTTCCTTAAGACATCTCTTTAAGGTGTGTTCCAAGAATTTATTGAATAACACCAGTGATAATATGCCACCCTGTGAAACCTGTGCAGTTGTTGTGGAAAGGCTCCAATACCATCATTAATTAGAAAAGCACTAGTTGCTACTTTGTATAGTGTTTCAATGATATATATTTTATTTCCATCAAAATTAACATTTCTCATATCTTTCCTTAAATGTAATTGCCATATTCGATCGAACGCCTTAGTGAAATCCATAGTTATGATAAATTTCATGCTCATGTTGTAGTGCTTCACAATGATTAAACTGATGTTGAAGATATTTTCTATATAACTTCCGTTTTACGAAACTGTTCTTCATCTAATATTTCTTCTGATCTATGTTTCAATATGCTTAACAATTTCCATAGCATCACTTTACTTGTGTGAGTGATAAGACGAATAGTTTTATAATTTGTGCGGAATTTAAATTACCTTTCTTTCGAAATGGTGTAATCAGTTAATGTGTCCATTCTATAGGCCAATAATTGTTTCCTATATGCGTTGGCAAAGATTTAGAAATGTAAGTATCCAGAGGTGAGGGAAGGAAAAGTACATTATTTGAAAGGCCCCGAAGATAACAAAATCAACACCTGACCGGGACTCCGAGTCTACATAAACTGGGATGGCTGCTGAAACGGAGGCCTGAGCACTTTTGGGAATGTCTCGTGTGCTGTGAAACCAGTTTCAAATCAAGAATCAAATGTGCTGAGGTAAGCGGGATGAATTGTGACAATGATGTCAAGGAAATTGACAGATGTAGTGAAGATGTTAAATGTAAATTGAATAGCAGGGTTGAAATAGTTGATGAAGTTGATGAAGCAAGATAATTATATTTCTGACATGTCGGTGATACATATCCTATTGTCAATGTATCTGTGGAAAATATACTAGATGTTCAAGATGTCCCATGAAAAGACAATCATAGCCAGGCTCCATTTTGGTGCCCATAGCAATACCACTGATCTGATCGAAAACGTGCCCATCGAGTTCAAAAGAGTTGAGAGTAAGCACCTGTTCAGCAAGGCAGATAAGAGTATAAGTGGATACAGAAAGATGGGGACTCTTGTCCAGAAAGAAGTGCAGCGTCCTGAGGCCATCTGCATGGGGTATAGAAGTGTACAAAGAACAGACATCAAGTAAGAACAGACGATAGGTACGGTCAGAAGACAACTGGGCAGAAGAAAAATTGTCATGGCATGCATGGTGTCTTTCATGAATGAAGGAAGCTGTTCGACCACTGGCTGGAAAATTCTGTCAAGGAAGTCAGAGATGCACTCAGTGGTACATGAGCAAGCAAAGACAATAGGTCTACCAGGATTCGATTCGTTTTGGATTTTAGACAGCATATCGAAAACAGATCTGCCTAAAAAGCTTTGATCGATGCAAAGAGTCTTGGCAGTGGTAGGAAGATGGTTGTCACGGATAAGGGTTTTCACACTGCTGCTAACCGCCTTCTGGTTAGGTACCGTCGAGTCGGATGTACATGCAGTGTAGAAAGAAGGTTTGGAGAGTTGTTGGTAGCCTCCTGGAGGTAATGGTCCTTAAGCCACACCACAACGGCCCCACCCATATCCGGTAGTTTGATGACAATATCATCATACGCGGAGGAGATGCGTCAAGGAGCAAGATTCCTCAGGTGTGATTGGAGCGATTGATGCGGTTTTAATGAAGTCATTTAATGTCATGGAGTGTATTATTGATGTAAAGATCAAGAGCCTGGGATGCACCAGACTTAGGAGTCCAAAAATATTTCTTCTCTTTATATCTAGAGAACAAATCATCAGTATCAGATGACACTTTGCCAAAGAAACGATAATGAAGCCGAAGACGACCACGATAGCGGTCGCTATCCTGAAGAAGAGTGTATTGATCATATGCTGAACGGAGAGGGACGAAATTGAGGCTCTTGCTGAGGACAGAAACTTCACTATCAGAGAGACTGAGATTATGAGAAATGCAAACCAGCCGGTCATTAGAATGACCCGGAATATGAACATCCACATTAGTGGTCAGGTGAGAAATAGGAATATCAGATGAAGTATTGAGGAGAGGTAGTGGAGGATAAACTACAGCAGCAGGACTAGAACTGGTAAAAACAGCGTGAGATGTGGAGTGAAGAGAATTGAGTTTATTGTTGTGATGAGTGCACATAAATTGGTATAACTACCGATTGAGAATGTGAATAATTCCACGAATCAGTGAGTATAGTAGAATGTAGTTGTAAGTAAGGGACTGTTGTAAAAACGTTGTAAAAGGAAGAATTTAGAAGAGTCTAGATCAGATAAAAGATGAGTGTGGTTAGAAGATACAATACGCATGCGTTGAAACGAGCATTTGTCGTCAAGGCAAATAACAAGCATGCATACAGCAACACACGAGCATACATCAACAGGCATGCATACAAAAACACACGGGCATACATCAACACACCTGCATACATCAACACACGTGCATACATCAACACATGGACATACACAATACACGTGCACGCAACAACACATAGGCATACATCAGTACACGTGCACACAATAATACACGTGTATACAAAACACATGCATTCAACAATACATGGGCATACATTAGCACACATGCATACATCACTACACGAGCATACGTAAATACATGTGCATACAACACACGAGCATAAATCAACATACATGCACACAACAACACCTTGGCATACATGAACACGAATGCATACAACAACACACAAGCATAAACACGCGAGAATACATCAACACTTGAGCATACAACAACATACTAACATACATCAACACACTGGCATACACAATGCACGTCCATGCAACAATACACGAGGAGCATACATCAATACAAATGCATGCAACAACACAAGGTCATACATAAACACATATAAATATATCCATACATGGGCATATGTCCATACATGTGTATCCCATCACACACGGGCATAATTTAACACATGTGCATACATCACCATGCGGGCATACATCAGAACACAGGCATACGTAAACACATAAATGTACACAAATACACAGGTATACAAAAACACATATGCATACATCAATACACATGCATACAACAGCACACGAGCATAAATCACAACACCAGCATACATCAACACACGGGCATACATCAACTAACACGCATACATAGGCACACGAGCATACATAAGCATACGGGCACGCATCAGCACACAGGTTGGTATATATACTCATTGCCATACATCACCTCAATTTCAAATGAAACAATACGCAGACATATATCAACACTTGGGCATAAATCAACATAAAGGGCTTTCATCAACACACGGGCATACATCAATACACATGCATGCAACAACACACGAGCATACATCAATACATATGCATGCAACAACACACTGGCATACATCAATACACATGCATGCAACAACACACGGGCATACATCAATACATATGCATGCAACAACACACGAGCATACATCAATACATATGCATGTAACAACACACGGGCATACATCAATACACATGCATACAATCATACAGATGCATAGAACAACACATGTGCATACAATAACACGCAAACATTGAAAGCATACACTTAATATGCTGCATAAAATATTAACAGCTTTATAGCCATATACAAGCCATTCATTCTGTGAAACCTATATAAACCATTCATTCCGTGATACATATATAATCCATTCATTCAGTGAAACATAAACAAGCAATTCATTCTATGAAATTTATGAAACATATACCCGTCATCCATTCAGTGAGACATATATAAGCCATTTATTCTATGAAATGTATCAAACATTTACCAGTCATCCATTCTGTGAAACATATATCAAACGTCTCTTCTTTGAAAAAATATCTTAGACATTTATTCTATGAATCATATTTCAGGCATCCATTCTATGAAATATACAAGGGAATCATTCTATGAAACATATATCAAACATCATTCAATGAAATATATCAGACATCCAATCTACGAAACATTAAATAGAGTTGTTGTACGATATGGACATATTTTGTGATATATTTTATAGCCATGAGCTTGCTATTTAATTAGAAATATTTTCAAGTCATAATTGAAATTAAAATGGAATGTGATCATGGACTTCTGGACCAGCAACCAACAAAGGTATGAATACATTGAGTGTAATACAATGCACAACAATTACTATCAGAAGTTAAATGTCATACTCGAAAATAGCGATTGATTTGCAAAGTGATGAGAAGTGTTAGTTAACCATGAAAAATGTCTCTAAAGTATCCATGCTTTGCTACTGCCTTCTGATGTTTTGTAATACGAACACATTTGCTAATCAATGGTGTCAGCATACAGCTGAAAGTGTCCGTTATTTGCTTTTAATTACGCACTCAGAACCGAGAAATATAACTTGTATGTGGCTCGTTCGTTGTTAATTTCACAAAAATGGATTATATTCTCAATGCCGAAGCGAAATGGAGTCGTACATAATCGGTTGAGATCTCTCCCGGATACCAGAAAAATTTTCAACTGCCACTGTATTTGCAAATTTAAAATTTGTTGATTGGGGGTCGCTTTGGACTGACAATATTCATTCGTTTCAATGTTTGTAAAATTGTTTTCGCAGTATTATCTCATGTGCCCCCACCCACTCACCAACCTAGCAGCATAAATACAACATTGAAATAAATACAACCATCGCATCAGTGTCTCATGCTATTGTAGTGTGTCTCAAGTAATTTTTGGGTATAGCATTCTATTTTGCAATGATTTCTCTTTCGCGATCATTCACATTGTTGGTACAATGCTGACGAACACTTCTATTCATTTCGCCCTAGCGTTTTCAATCCAGTTAATGTCAGGAGATTATGTAGGCTAATCCAGTACATGTATATGTTGTTAGCCTAAGAAACTCATAGTTAAATTTCCAGTGTGAGACCTAGCGCGGTCGTGCTGAAAGATTCTCACGTTTTGGTGATTGTAGAAGAAAGGCAACGGTTATGTTAACTGTAACTGTGAAAGATTGAAGGGGGCTGAGGTGCTCATGGAATAATTCGCCCCAAATCCGTACGTCTCCTCCTCCATATATTTTATGCTGGACACATCAGTATATATTTCTCCATGATGACTCCAGACTCGATTTCTCATATCGGCAAATGAGACATTAAATTGATTTTCCTCAGAAAAAAACGTCAATCTTCACTCCAACCTTAAACGGCGAATATTTTGTTGGGTCAAGCCACTCTGTTTGTTTGGAAGCTTCTAGTGAGGATAGGACCAATTTTAAACAATGACAGAACGAATTTATTTCTTCAGGTTACATTCTGTTACTCTGCAGAAGTTTGAGAGCGAAAGCAGAAGGAAAAGAATGTGAAGTAGATGTACTTTGTAAGACGATAAGAAGAGAGTAAGCTTGTCAAGCATGAATTTTTTATTTTTGCAAAAGAGCATTTGTTGTTTTAATCCCCACGAATTACGAGCGATTAGCTATTACTTCCAGTGTGCAAATAATTAATTCTTCCAGAGTTTTCTTCCATAACAAGAAGATTGCAACTTTCAGTTCTGTGAAGTGTTGTGAGTAAACGTCTCCTACTCAGAATCAAGCGCCGTGCCATGCTAAGATGCTATTATGCAGAGAGATGGTCGCATCAGATTGGCGGGACCAATCGAAATTTTAGGGGTGGAACTTCGAATAAAAACATTTTAAGAGAAGAGAGCGGCGGCATTTAGATGACGTGCATCCTAATGAGAAAATCTACAGTTCGATCGTTCTCAAAGGGAGGAAACTCTATTGGATTTGTGACCATCATCATCATCTTCTTTGAGAGGTTCCCAAAGCAAGCCAGCTATAGGCCACATTCAGTAGCTGGGGCAACTATTTATGCATCTCCCACCGTCCAATGAGGCTCTCGAATAATGCACGGTTAACATTTGATCTTAATTATGGCTTCTCCCAGAGAATAGTCACGTCTACAACAAAGTTGTTTATCATCGACCTCATGTGTCAAGCGTTCATACCAATTACACAACTTACAATTTCTGGTTTCTCCCAGCGAATAGTCACGTCTTGCGCAAAGTTGTTTATCACCTGACCTCATGTGTCAACCGATCATAGCAAGGACACAACTAACAATTTTGAAAAGAGGACATCTAGCTAAATTTTACATAGAACAATCTGAAATTAGTAATAGATTTAAAATCGCTTTCAAATTGCACTATTTGAGTCTGCTGCTCGTAAGAAAATACTGTAATCATTTAGTTATCGCAGTTACAAATTAAAAATAATAATAAGAACCATATCCCGTCAGTCTGCTCTGGATCGTACAGATGACATACTGGATACATCAGCGCAAACACTTGTATCCTAAGCCATTTGGAGGAGTGTAGAAAAATTACGCCCAGATCACTCCTTGATGTTATCAATCCAGGATGTTCTCTTACCTCCTCTCATCCTTACACACTCGACTGTTCCTTGCAATATAGGCATAAATCTAGAAATCTAGTCGTGTCTCGTAACATGTCCAAACCAAACACGTTTACACCGTTTCACTTTTCCCAAAAGTGGTTTGTGATAACTTGCAAGTTTGTATGTGCTTCCGAACAAATATATTTGTCGTGTATTAAATATAGCTAATTGTTAATACACGTTTGTAGCACATGTTTTCAAAGTCTTGAATCCTTCTTTCCGTGTCTGCATTGAGTGTCCAACTTTCAGATCCGTATAAAAGTATATTTAGCACTTGAGATCTGAATATATTGATCTTTAATGTAATACTGATCTTACTTTTGCAAATCACTTTCAACCTTGTCATGACCGCCATCGCTATCTCGAGTCTTAGCTTAATATCATTTCCAGAGTCACGATCATCACATATTTGAGACCTGAGATATTTGAAGGTGTTAATTTCATCAAGTCTGTGACCATTAAACCAGATATTGATCTCTTCTTGTCTGATTTCACTAGTCACCAATATCTTGCTTTTATCAATGTTAATTTTCATGCCATAAACTCAACTAACTTCTCCAACTTTGAGGTGAGTTCCTGAAGTTCAGATTTGTAACCAGCCAAGAGATCGATATCATCGGCATAACGCGTTACAAATTGGTCTTCCATCAATAGTTATTGATATCTGGAAATCTTGTAATTCCACTTATATTCAAGATAAGTATTAAAAAGTTGCTAGGAAAGTATTAACCTTGGCGCACTCCTATAGCAGTCCTGAAAGATTCACCAATGTCATTATTTATTTATAAAAAAAGAACCGCACTACTTGAATCTTTATACAGCGTAACCATGACTTCCATGATATCTGTAGCAAAGTTATATTGTCTCAGTATCTGCTACAGAACTTGTTGCCACACACGATAACATTCCTTTGTCAAATCAATGAAATTATGAATCAACGCACGTTTTTGTTGTTCATTCATTCATTCATTGGTACCAAGCATTCCGGCGTAGGCGATCATATCTCTCCACAATCCTCTGTTTGTTATACTTTTAAATATAATTTCTGATGATTCTGCATCATGCCAGGCTTTCAAGCCATCTAACATTTTCTCACGTTGTCTTCCTCTGTCTCTCTTACCCTCGATGTTCCAGTTGTTACGATGTTTTCCAGCCCACCCCTTTTCATGACATGACCCAGAACATGTGATAGTCGTCTTCTAATACAGTTAATAAGTTGTTTTTGTTGTAAGAAGTGTTTATATGTTCATAAGTACTTCTGATTTACGGAAGCTAGCATGGTCTTCTGCTAACAATTATTCTGATTTAGCTTGTATTCTATTAAGAATGATCGTTAGTTCATTACCTTATTAGAATAGGTAATTGGACTAATAATTCTATAATTCTTGCACAATTTGATGTTGCCTTCCTTAGAACAATGTATCACTAACTAATGAGTCAATTTTTAGGCCATATTTTTCTAGTCCATATTTTCTAGCAGATGGCTATCACAATAATAATCATTTCCTCTCCTGAATGTTTTAGGAGTTCCAATAAACTCATGGTGATTTATTTTCTTTCAATGATCATAGGAACGTCGACTCGTACATTTCCGAATTGAACGTTATTATTAAACATATTACATTTGAATGTCTGAAAGTATGTGACGTTTCAACATTTCGTTGCTTTTTCAGTAATAGTTGATCTTGGTCGGTGTGGCTGTGTTTACCTTTTCAAAGCTGCAAAAGCTGTTTTGTTATAACCTTGACTTATAATGGACTCACATTGTTCAGAATCCAGTTCTCCTTGGCTTGTTTCATTTTCTTTCTGATATCTTTATTTAATTTATTATACCGCCACACTGTGATATGATTTTGATTCTTTACCTTCTTGAGTTCTCTCCTGGCATCACATAGCTTCATTATGTCATCGGGTAACCGAATATTGTGCGCTATCTTTTTTCACCTATAATTATTGTTGCTGTATTTAGAATTGCATTATTCATGATGTCTGTAAATCTGTTGACATCCTCCTCAAGAAGATATAGAGCTTCAACACCCCCCCCTTCCACAGTTGACCTAAATATATATAAGCAATTTCTGTTCTTTTTAGCTTTCCAAAATCTAAAATCACGGATGAGAGTCTTTGTTAAAATAGTAATTCTTTTTTTTACTCTAATTCCCAGAGTCATTAGTACCATGTCATGATCACTGCCAGTATCAGCTCCCGTGAAGCTCCGCGTCTTAGCCTGACTGGTAATAGATTTGAATCTTCTGGCGACAAGTAATAAATCTATTGGATTATGTATCTCCAGCTCTAGTGTATGCCATGTTGCTCGTCTGGATACTTTATTAGTTAGTATTACAATGTATTAGCTAGATTTGTACTCCAAAAATAATACAATGTAGACCGCGATAATTTGTTGTTCCTGTGCCGAATTTACCCACCTTTCCAGCCAATTGGTCATATACGTCAGACATATCTTAGCATCCCAATGACATAGTACTATAACAATATCATTTTTTGTTATCTTCATTATTACATCAACTATCTGTGCGTATCCATTGCTCATCAATTGTATCAATCAACTTAAAATTGCTTCCTCCTGCTCGTAATCAATAGTGAGGGGCATAATCGATGGAGATATTCTTTGGTTGAACAGCAATACGTAATGCTATAATTTTATAACTTATGGGATTGGGGGTTGGGGGTGTTGCAGCTAATAACTGTTCTTATGAACTATAAAACCAAGTCCACACTGATGTATATTATCATCCCAGTTAAACCATATCGTATGCCCGTCATTCGTTGTAGTTTAGCCTATATCCGTCCATCTCATTTCGGACAACTGAGAAATTAACATAAGAACACAAGAAATTTGATTTTTAATGTGCACAATAGTTCAAAGTGTCTATGATAATTCAAGTTGGTTGTCATATTTCAAGGATATTATAATAATTCAAGGTGGTTGTCATAGTTCAAGGTAGCTGCCATAGTTCAATTGAGGGTGGGGGGGGGGAATACAGCTTTAAAAAATCGGAAATGTCGAATTTTTAATTGAGTGAAGAGATTGGTACCGTATTATGGAGCATCCATTTATGCACATTTTATTTTTTAAAATTTGGTCGTAGCATTAATAGTTTTTGAGATATATACTTTTAAAATAGGTGGGGGTGGGTCAGGAAATTGTAAGAAATATTTCAGAAATGTTGAGTGTGTTTTAGAAAAACAGTGAACAGTTCATAATAATTAAAACAATTAACACCTCACGATAGGCTTTGTTATCATAGTCTCGTTTTAGCGAATCGGGAAGCCATTAAAAAGTTATTATCAGTTGCAGCATATGTGAAACATTTGTTTCTATTTGAAATTAAAGTCATTAATAGAAATGTCAGGAAAAAACAATATTCCAGACACTCAAGAAAACGTAAGTTTTGTGGAAATAGATTTACTAATAAAAGCTGTCAGTTCAGCGAAGTTGATGTAGGTACAAATATAAACAATTCCACTGACCATGCGCGTAATCCTAAAATTAGTACAGTGTGTATCGATAATATTAATACATTTGATTGTTCACATAGTCATACATCTACTCATAAGGACACGTCCCCTTCAAGCAAGTCAGAAAGAAAGCTAAAAGGGATGTATGGATTATTATATGACTCTGACAGTGATTTTGAAATCTTACAACAACATATATCTTCACATCTTGTATCATTGTATGTCAGTACTGCTTCAGCATTGTTGATTTTGTGGAAACAGAGAGGCATGGACAAGGCAGCCAGTTTGTATTTAGTTGTAGGAATAAGAAATGCACTAAGCAAATACCTTTCAATTCAAATCAACCAATATCAATAAGCAATAATCTACAAATACATTCAATCAATCGTAGATCTGTATTTGCTATGCGCTGTGTCGGAGGAGGACTTGCTGCTTTGGAAACATTTTGCGGAATGATGTGCTTACCACCACCCATTAAAAAGAGTTCATACAAACTAATCAAGGAATCCATTGCCAAATTTGTTTTATCAGCTCAGTTTGAAAGCATGAAGAAAGCAGCACAAATAGAATATAAATTATCAGAAGTTCCAGATATAGAAGATGTGTGCAGAAATATTGATGTATCTGTTGATGGAACTTGGATGACTAGAGGTCACACATCACAAATTGGAGTCACATCACTGATTGGGTGTGTTACTGGCAAAGTTTTAGACACAGGAGTACTTTTCAAAGCATGTAAATCATGTGATTATTGGGAAACGCAGGGCAAGAAATCACAAGAATACCAGCTGTGGAAAAATAAGCATGAGTCTCAATGTATGGCTACACATAAAGGGTCATCTGGTAGTATGGAGGCGTCAATAGCCGTGAATTTATTTTCTAACTCCAAAGGAAAGTATAGATTGAGATATGTAAGATTTGTAGGAGATGGTGATATCAACAGTTTTAAAAGTGTTTCCAATTCAATTCCTTATGGTGATGTGAAAGTGGAGAAAATATAATGTGTAGGACATGTACATAAGAGAATGGGCACACGATTGCGCAAGATAAAATGTGCATGGTCAGGTAGAAATTTAACAGATGGAAGAAAAATAGGAGGTAAAGTTAGACTAACAGACTAACAGATAGACTAACAGATAGATAAAATTCAAAACTATTATAGGAATGCTATAAGAGGAAATAGGAATAATTTGAAAGGAATGAGAGAAGCTGTTTTAGCCATTTATTTTCACAAGTTATCAACTGATGAGAAGCCGATGCATAACCTTTCTGGTGACGGTTGGTGTCCACACAAGATATCAGTTGATGCCAATAAGCCATTAAAACATCGAAACAGTATATCAGAGGCAGTGTTGAATGTAATCAAACCTGTGTTCAAAGATCTCAGCCACCCAAGCATCTTGACAAAATGTTTGAATGCTACACTCAAAATGCAAATGAGTCCTTCAACAGTATGATATGGCAGATCTGCCCAAAGCACTTATACCATGGTTTGACTGCTGTTAATATTGGTGTTGGCATTGCAACCTTAGTTTTTCATTATGGGTCACAAGCTCCACTTAGGCTGTTGGAAGTGACTTGCGGAAAATTCACATTGGATTACTTCGCAAGAACTGATTCTAAGAGATTGTTAAATGCACAAAATAAGGTTACCGAGGCAACCCTAGAAGTCAGAAGAGCCAGGAGAATGAAGAGATTGGGCCTAGATGAAGCACAAGTTGAAGCCGAAGGATATCCATACCTTGCAAGAGGTTATTAAGGTAAGAAATTATTTTTTAATGTGTAAATTTTCTTTTCGTTCGTTTGCGAAATTTTGATGTTATTAACACATCCGTTCTAATAACTTTTTCAAATATTAACCAATATTGATAAAATTTGGCATGCATATTCCTAACATAATTCTATATAGCGCAAACTAAGAACTTTGCTATCTATCTATATTTAAAATTTTTAAAGCCATTCAAATTTGGAATATTTACACCCAAAATTGGTGAACTTTGAACCAGCCTGTATGAAAAAAGAAACAATTAACCGTTTTGACAGTATTATTTTGAACATGAAAATTTTAACATTTTTGTTACGACCAAATAATGTCTATTTATTTTTATACTGAAAGAAACATTTTACATTAACATAATAGAGTATTCATTCAGGTACCTACTGTGAAAGCTGCAGCTTTGTAACTTTAACGGTTTTTTTAATATGAATTTTTTTAGTGCCCCTACCGTCTCCTAGGTGTACCCTTACTATAGTTAAAGGTGGTTGCTATAGTTCAATGTCTGTGTGACAGTTATAGGTGACTGTCATAGTTTAAGGTGACTGTGATAGTTCATGGCTGCTGTGATAGTTGAAGGTGACTGCTATAGTTCAAATTGTCTGTGTGGTTTTTTGCAATAGGAAGTTTCCTTTCGAAAAATCAGTTGGCTTATTTTGAGTACAACTTTAGCTAATACATTGTAATACACACTAATAAAGTATCCAGACAAACAACATGGCATGCACTAGAGCTGGAGATACATAATCCAATAGATTTAATACACTGTGAAAAGGGAAAACATTTTTCTGCGAAAATGTTTAAAGAAGTGGAAGGTTGTAAGTTTTTGACATAACTAAACAGAAGGGAGGGGGTGGGTGGGAGGGGGATTGAACATTTTGACATAAATTAACAGAAGGGGTGACGTGGCATATTTTCACATAACAGAAAAGGGAAAGTGTCATATTTTGACATAACTAAACAGACGGGGAAGTGTGTCATATTTTGGCGTAACTAAACAGATGGGGAAGTGTGTCATATTTTGGCGTAACTAAACAGAAGGGGGAGTGTGTTATATTTTGGCGTAACTAAAAAGAAGGGAAGTGTGTCATATTTTGACATAATTAAACAGAAGTCGGAGTGTGGCACATTTGACATAATTAATCTGAAAAGGGGGAGGGGGGTAGTAATGTTTTGGACGTAATTAAGCACAAGGGAAAGTGTGTCATATTTTGACATAATTAAGTAGACGTAGGCGGGTGCAATTTTTTGTTTGCATAATTCAGATGTGAGTGGTAGGTTGCATTTTTTACATAATTAAGCACAGGCGTGAAGGTGTCATTATTTGACAAAACTAAGCGGAATGGAGAAGGTGTAATATTTGTGGCATAACTAAGTATGGAGGTCCCTTAAATATTGAAAGTTGTTGACAAGGAAAGAAATGACGTGGGGAGCAAAGGGAATGGAATGCTCTATGCGGATCCAGGGTTAGCAGATAACCAGGATCCCAAATGTACCTCCTCACGGTGCACACTGAGAACAGAAACACAGCGGCTCCTGCTGATTCTGAATAAATCATTTGTGGGAAGAAAGCGTCCGTGAATGTGGAGGTAGCAGATGGAAAGAGATTTGACTGCATAAAAGACAGACAATATCTCCGACACTTCCAGCGACAACACATGCAGTGGCACTGTCGACACACATTGACGCTAGTTAGTCCAGTCCGAGCATTGGAGGGGCGGCCAAAGACAGAGGGACGAAAAAGTAGATGCATGGCGAGAGACAAAAAGACAACATACTGAGTACAATGAAAGGACAACGCTAACTGCAAATTTAAAGTGATAAAGATCCAAGGAAATTAGAACTACAAGTTCTGTTAGCTCCATACAAGCTTCTAGTTATCAGTGCTTCTTACGGGCAGAGACCCATACCCAATCGTGGGCGCACGGGAGGAACAAAGACCTGGCCCAACTCCAAAGTCGAGCCTTCTTATACCGGAAACATGCTCGAGAAGAGAAAGGGTTCCGTACCCAATGGGTTCAGGCACAAACGGGACAACGAAGACAGTCACCGCCCAGCTCTACTGTCGAGTTTTCCTATACCAGATACATGCTTGCAGAGAAAAGGGGTTCAGTATCCGATGGGTTAGTCACAAATGGGACATGGTCGTTCAGCTCGAGAACACGCCTATATCCCAAACACGTGGTGAGACTCGACTTACCAAGGGGCTCACGATGTCGCTGAATGGCACCTCGGCTAAGAAGACGAAAGAGCCAGGGTCCAGCTCATCTGCCGAGTTCTTCCTTCGCCGGAACCAGGCTCAGGGAGGAAAACAGTTTCAGTACCCGATGGGCACATGCACAGAACGTTCAATTACACGAGGCAAGCACACTGCCCGTTGAACAACACCTCGTGCGAGATAGAAGTGAACGATAATCTTCTCGGCGAAAAGTCATTATATCCCCTTGCGCCAGTCCACAGATAGGCAGGCTGTCACTGTCAAGGGATATCTACCTCCCTAATTAAAGGCATGACGAAAACGGATGGCCTCGAATGATTTGGTCACAAAGTGAACCAACCGAGGTGCAAATAACACAGTTCTACTGTGGAACTTGCAGTAAAACGTACTTCACGCTCCCCGGCGGAAATTACACGATTTATTCGTTGTGGTTATAAGATAGCCAACGCGGAAGAAGAAGAAGGAAATAACGTAAATTGTTGAAGTATTTTATGAGCAGCCTGAAACCGCTCTCATTTTAAGAGAGTTTCTGATAGCCATTTCCGAATGTCGTCTGTCTACAAGAAAACGCTAGTACTTTTGAAAGAAAAATATCTTCAGTTGAAATGAACGTCAAATAAATCAAAAAAGGAAAGAACTCATGATATTACAAAAAATGTTTATTCTGTCATGATTAGTGTCCCTGTCGAATAGGCACATTGAAAGCTTCTGAACAGGTATTTATCAAACAGAAGTAAGGAAATAGTTTTACCCACGACATAGTGCCATGTACAATAAATAAACAAATATGAAGCTACAGGCCACAGAGATGTGGTTAATCGAAAATGCCAATGACAGATAGAAAATCTTATGAAGTGATAATAAGGGAGATTGACAACAAAAAGGAAGTTTCTTATCAAAATAAAAAAATGTTCAGATTTATATACTACTAGAAGCAATATCCGGCGTTGCCCGGGTGAAATCACCAACAAAATCAACAACATAGAGGTGTTACACCGCACTCAGCTACCGTCTGTCATGAAAAACACTTAATAAAATAGTTTGCGTTGGCTGGGTCACTTCCGCAGAATGCGAAACTGCCGCAACCCAAAATCAAGTACTATTCAGAGAACTTGCTGAAGGCAAACCAACCCGCAGTAGACCACTGCTTATGTATGTGGACGTTTGAAAATCCTCAATGACAGATTTCTTCAAAGACTCCACATAATCTGAGAAAAAAAGGTTGAAACCCGGGATGTCTTGAGGCAGAACCTGCATGAGGGAACAGCAGGATCCGAAACGATATGTTTACGGATATGGAAGAAATAAGAGAAATATATAGATCTGAGCGTTAAGATATAATAAGAAATATGGAAGAAATAAGAAATATATATTCAGAAACAGTATGTTTAAAGATATGGAAGAAAGAAGAGAAAGACACAAACACAATTCTTCTGTTTGCTGTGACATGGTCACTTGAAAAGTACCTAGTCCTGAGAAAATCCTAAATGGATTGCTTCTTTTTTTAATGACCGTATGCAAGACGCAAAATGACATACATACATAGTTGATAAGAACCATTACTTTCAATAGCGAAACGACGAAAACTTGCATAGTTTGGCTATGTATGACGACACAATTCCTTGTCAAAAACATGACTACAGGAACCTTCGAAGATGAGAGAAGCAGAGGAGAGCAAATACAAGCATGTACATACAACACCAACGACTGGACAAGTCAAGATTTTTCCTCACTCCTCCGCATCGTTTAAGATAGAAATCTCAAGAGGACTTCTTGTGCTGAAGCATCCATGGTGGTACCCCTATGACGCAGACGGGTTACATGATTATAGGATGTGTGATAGGATATTTTATTACAGAATAACATCGCCACATACGTGGATGTGCTTTCATTACCAAATTACAGATCTGATTTCATTATAGAATCACATCGTCACATACCTGGATCAACTTTAAATACCCAATTACAGATCTACTTTCATTACAGAATCACATACTTGAATCTACTTTTAGTACCTTATTAAATACACATCTACATTCATTACATAATCAAATCGCAGCATATATGGATCATTTTTCAATCGAGAATTATAACCAACTATTGGCAATACTGAGATAGAATGTGTGGATAAATTCGAATAGTTTGGATATATAGAAGAATAGGGAGAACATCGTGGAAAAGAAGAAATCAAAGAGGTTCTATCAACACTTAATATGAAGAAAGAATTATTAAAGGAAAGATCAAGCAAATAAAATATGTTGGACACATTAAAAGACACCACACCTTGTTGAAGACCTTACTCGAGGGTAAAGTCGAAGGGAGGCAACAAGAGGTAGGCAGAGATACAAGTGATAGAGGAATATCACAAGATGGACAAGTTACAGCCTAGATGAGCGCACCACCAGAACAAGAGACAAGCGATGTTGGAGATCTGTTTCAACCAACATTCGTTGCAGAGACGGTACTTGATGATATGATATTTCTAAGGAAGAAATTACGTCCAAGTAAATAATTACTAATATATATATGTATATTTTAACAAAATTAAAAAATTACTTTGTAAAGACAGTCATGTTGATTTTCTTCTTCTTCTTTTATTCACTTGAAACATGTCTATAATCTATAATTCTGTCTCATGAATAAAACTGTCTTTTGTGGTTCATACAGTGGCTCATAGAGCTTTGATTCCAGTGGTGTTTCCTCTAGCCAATATGTCTGCTTCAGTGTTTCATACTTAGAACAATCTTGAAGTATAGTCTTGGCACTTTGTGCTGCATGCCCACATGAGCACATGGCCGTGTTGCCAATCTTGAACTTTGTGTACATGTGACTTCGGAGTCGGTTGAGTCCTGTTCTGAGGCGTAGAATTACAACTTGTTCTGATCTATTCATAATGTGATTGTTATCATGTGTTGCTGTTTGTGGCTTTCTTATTGACTTAAACATCTGTTTTTTCTGATGGTAGGTGATTAGTACATCTGGTTGGTCTTCGGCAGCACCTTGATTTGCTTTTTCATTTCCTGGTATTCCACAGTGAGAGGGTATCCACTGCATGGTTACCCTATACTGGTAAGACAGTTCATTAAGTAGTTTTTGCAAGTCTGTTAGTTTTCCAGACTGAAGAGCTTGAAGCACTGACCTTGCATCTGTCATGAATTCCACGGGCTGTGGGCCAGGGTTGAGGTTCAGCAGTTTTTCAGTTGTCATCCTAATTACCTGGATTTCTGCATCATAATTTCCCTGTTGGTATTTTGATTGTATCTCTAGACTAGTGTTGATATTATATATATATACACCTGCATCTCCATTCTTCAATGCATTCTGTGCTGACCCATCTGTGTATACTCTGACCCATAGTTCTTGTGGATATTCCTGGTCCAGGAAACTGAGGGTGTCTATCCTTCTCTCACAGTTCGGTTCATTCTCACTTAGTATTCCTTTCACGTGGGTCTGAATGTACCGGGTATACTGGCATTCCATGCCTTTCACTTCAATGGGTTTGTTCTGGTACAGATCTCAAGGGGCTGTCAACTTCAGGTAGGTCTGTAAGGTGTCTATTGAGTCGTTTAACGTGGTGGATAAAGCTGCTTCTTTTCAGTCGTTAGATTTTGGAATCTTTCCTTCATTGGATGACTTGGCATACATTTAAACTTTTCTGCTTGTATTAGCACCTTTGTGTCTCTTTGTTCGTCAAGTGTTTGCATTCATCCCATTTTCTGCATCTCTGCTATGGGTGTTGATTTCACTGCTCCCAACATTATCCTAAGCGCCTGGTTTTGCACTTTATCTATTTTTTTGTAATTTGGTGTTTAATGCACGACACCGCGCAGCTGAACCATATTCCAGATATGGACTTATGCCTTGCTGGTACACTTTACGGAGTATATTCCCACTGGCTCCCAATGTTGTTCCACTTAGTTTCCTCAGGATAGCAAACTCCCTCCTGGCCTTTGTTATTGTTTTGTTTATTTGTTACATCCATGTCAGCTTATGATTAAAAGTAACTCAGAGGTATGTGGGTTGTTTGTCTTCTTTCACAAGCTCTCCATCTATCTTGATAACACCGTTATTTTTGCTTTGGTGAGAGGGTAAAGAGTGTAGTGCTGCACGTATCTGTGTTAACGCTGACACATTATCTATTTGTCCATAAGGTATGGCATTAATAGCGCTTTGTATTTGTTTAGTGGCCACTTACATGTTCGTCCGTGCACCAGATCGTCAGCATACATTGTCACTTTGATCCTGTGTGGTAGTTCGGCAGCTACACGCTTGCATCACATTAAACACATTAATAAAGGAAACTGGCACCACTTCACACGTCTTAATTAATAAGACTTACACTACATTACAAGTTGTAATGAATGAGACTTGCACTACATCCCACGCCTTACTGAATGCCACTTGTCACACATTACACGCCTTAATGGATTCGAATTTTTCTGCATCACACAATCACTATCAACACAATCAAGAAAACAAGTACGAAAATATTACAAGACATGCACTACAATACACATCTTACTGCACGGGAGTTGCACTACAATACACATCTTAATGCACGGGAGTTGCACTACAACACATCTTACTGCTTACTACACGAGAGTTGCACTACAATACACATCTTACTGCACGGGAGTTGCACTACAATACACATCTTACTGCACGGGAGTTGCACTTCAACACATCTTACTGCTTACTACACGAGAGTTGCACTACAATACACATCTTAATGCACGGGAGTTGCACTACAATACACATCTTAATGCACGGGAGTTGCACTACAATACACATCTTAATGCTTACTGTACGGGAGTTGCACTATAATACACATCTTACTGCACGGGAGTTGCACTACAATACACATCTTACTGCACGGGAGTTGCACTACAATACACATCTTAATGCACGGGAGTTGCACTACAATACACATCTTACTGCACGGGAGTTGCACTTCAACACATCTTAATGCAAGGGAGTTGCACTACAATACACATCTTACTGCACGGGAGTTGCACTACAATACACATCTGACTGCTTACTGCACGGGAGTTGCACTACAATACACATCTTACTGCACGTGAGTTGCACTACAATACACATCTTACTGCACGGGAGTTGCACTACAATACTCATCTTACTGCACGGGAGTTGCACTACAATACACATCTTACTGCTTACTGCACGGGAGTTGCACTACAATACACATCTTACTGCACGGGAGTTGCACTACAATACACATCTTACTGCACTCGAGTTGCACTACAATACACATCTTACTGCACGCGAGTTGCACTACAATACACATCTTAATGCACGGGAATTGCACTACAATACACATCTTAATGCACGGGAGTTGCACTACAATACACATCTTACTGCACGGGAGTTGCACTACAATACACATCTTACTGCACGGGAGTTGCACTACAATACACATCTTACTGCACGGGAGTTGCACTACTTTACACATCTTAATGCACGGGAGTTGCACTACAATACACATCTTACTGCACGGGAGTTGCACTACAATACACATCTTAATGCACGGGAGTTGCACTACAATACACATCTTACTGCACGGGAGTTGCACTACAATACACATCTTAATGCACGGGAGTTGCACTACAATACACATCTTAATGCTTACTGTACGGGAGTTGCACTATAATACACATCTTACTGCACGGGAGTTGCACTACAATACACATCTTACTGCACGGGAGTTGCACTACAATACACATCTTAATGCACGGGAGTTGCACTACAATACACATCTTACTGCACGGGAGTTGCACTTCAACACATCTTAATGCAAGGGAGTTGCACTACAATACATATCTTACTGCACGGGAGTTGCACTACAATACACATCTTATGGCACGGGAGTTGCACTACAATACACATCTTACTGCACGGGAGTTGCACTACAATACACATCTTAATGCACGGGAGTTGCACTACAATACACATCTTACTGCACGGGAGTTGCACTACAATACACATCTTAATGCACGGGAGTTGCACTACAATACACATCTTAATGCTTACTGTACGGGAGTTGCACTATAATACACATCTTACTGCACGGGAGTTGCACTACAATACACATCTTACTGCACGGGAGTTGCACTACAATACACATCTGACTGCTTACTGCACGGGAGTTGCACTACAATACACATCTTACTGCACGTGAGTTGCACTACAATACACATCTTACTGCACGGGAGTTGCACTACAATACTCATCTTACTGCACGGGAGTTGCACTACAATACACATCTTACTGCTTACTGCACGGGAGTTGCACTACAATACACATCTTACTGCACGGGAGTTGCACTACAATACACATCTTACTGCACTCGAGTTGCACTACAATACACATCTTACTGCACGCGAGTTGCACTACAATACACATCTTACTGCACGGGAATTGCACTACAATACACATCTTAATGCACGGGAGTTGCACTACAATACACATCTTACTGCACGGGAGTTGCACTACAATACACATCTTACTGCACGGGAGTTGCACTACAATACACATCTTACTGCACGGGAGTTGCACTACTTTACACATCTTAATGCACGGGAGTTGCACTACAATACACATCTTACTGCACGGGAGTTGCACTACAATACACATCTTAATGCACGGGAGTTGCACTTCAACAAATCTTACTGCTTACTGCACGGGAGTTGCACTACAATACACATCTTACTGCACGGGAGTAGCACTACAATACACATCTTAATGCACGGGAGTTGCACTACAATACACATCTTACTGCACGGGAGTTGCACTTCAACACATCTTAATGCAAGGGAGTTGCACTACAATACACATCTTACTGCACGGGAGTTGCACTACAATACACATCTTACTGCTTACTGCATGGGAGTTGCACTACAATACACATCTTACTGCACGGGAGTTGCACTACAATACACATCTTAATGCACGGGAGTTGCACTACAATACACATCTTACTGCACGGGAGTTGCACTACAATACACATCTTACTGCACGCGAGTTGCACTACAATACACATCTTACTGCACTCGAGTTGCACTACAATACACATCTTACTGCACGCGAGTTGCACTACAATACACATCTTACTGCACGCGAGTTGCACTACAATACACATCTAACTGCACGCGAGTTGCACTACAATACACATCTTACTGCACGCGAGTTGCACTACAATACGCATCTTACTGCACGCGAGTTGCACTACAATACACATCTTACTGCACGCGAGTTGCACTACAATACACATCTTACTGCACGCGAGTTGCACTACAATACACATCTTAATGCACGGGAGTTGCACTACAATACGCATCTTACTGCACGCGAGTTGCACTACAATACACATCTTACTGCACGCGAGTTGCACTACAATACACATCTTACTGCACGCGAGTTGCACTACAATACACAATTACTGCACGCGAGTTGCACTACAATACACATCTTACTGCACGCGAGTTGCACTACAATAGACATCTTACTGCACGCGAGTTGCATTACAATACACATCTTAATGCACGCGAGTTGCACTACAATACACAACTAACTGTGGTGCGAAGGGTCACGCATTGTTCTCCTGCGGACCTAGGGTTAACATGTAATCAAGATCCTAAAAGCAACGTATCGTGGTGCACACTGGAAACAGAAATACGGCGGTTCTTGCCGTATTCCTGGCGAACGCTTTCAGGCTCGTATCCGTGGATGGTGATATTGTAGATGGAATGAGAAGTGCCTCCAGAGAGACAGGAAATATCTCCGAAACCTCTACACTATCACATCCAACATATGCATTGTCTCTGTTCTTTCCGACCTGATCGGCTTAAAAAAGAGAAACATTGGAGGGACGGACAATGTCAATGCCCCTAACATACAGTGATTTGTCGAGTAAGTACCACACCACACGTACAAGTTAACACACGCTAGAGTGCAGCGCAGTGTACGTGAATCGATTCAGTGACAACAGAGCTACAATAACCCAGCGCGAGAGTGCTGTCGTAAGTGCTGTTCATTTTCGAGAACACACTGAAGCTGACATGACCCATCACAATTGACCTCATTCAAAGTAGGAGTCATGATTCAAGAATTGAATACGCCAACTTCAACATGCATTCCTCGGTATGGATGAGAGCTTTGAATACAGCTCCTCATTGTACTCAGGACAAGCACTGAACAAATGTCGGGGAGCGCATTGTTCAATATGTCTGATCGACGGAGTGTTGAGACTCGGAAACTGGACACTTGGGACAACGTAGAGGGTGGCGCAAGTCTATAACGACACTGCAAACGTAACTCAACTCGACTGTCGGCCGTTGCCCAACACGGTCCATATAGAGAGAATTGGGTTTCGTACCCAATGGCCCACTGCGACGCCCCTCGCCCAAGATTCGTATTTTACTTGTCTCTGAGTAATATACGTAATGGTGAAGAGTAAAAATATACAGACCTCGCTTGGCGATGGATTAGAAGATTGTGATACTTCCAGTGCTGTTATACTCTAGCGAAACATGGACTGGGTATAGACGTGTGATGAAACTCAATTACTTTTAAACAACTTGTCTCGCAAAAGTCATGAACATCAGTAGGCAAGACAAGATTCCACACACCACTGTCCTTGACTTACACATTGACACTATCTTGACACAGACACAGATTCGTTGGGCAGGTCATTTGGTATGATTGCCAGACTATCGTCTGCTAAAAATACTTCTATATGGTGAGCTGGAGAAGGGTAAACGATATCAAGGTGGCCGAAAGAAGCGCTACAAGGACTCGTTAAAGACCTTATTGAAAGCGTTTTAAATAGACCAAGACCAAGACTTGCACAAAATAGATCTACAAGGCGCTCTACAGTCAAAAATATTGCATCATCTTGTGAAAAGAAGAGAAATGTTGCATCCCAACAGCGGAGAGTAACTAGAAACTCACGGATAGACCAAAATCCACCTACAGTGGTCATTCCATGTCCAAACTGTCCAAGAACAGTTACAGCTCAAATAGAGCTCATTAGCCATCTACGAACTAGTATATACAGTCATAATTCTAACTAAAATGTCAAAAGTAGATGTAAAAATGGTCATCATCACTTGTGAACACACAGAAGGCTATCTCAAGCGGACGGGGCGACTTCGTAAGAAATGCACAGGACAAACTCCAGACCGCCGACGTGTTTGGCAAAGCAGGCCCTCGTCTAGGAAGATGTATCAACCCTAGTGTAATTAGACCGTCGCCGTTACCCAACACGGCTCATACGGAAACAATTAGGTCTGGGACATAGGGACACAAAGGGTGGTAATGGACTGGTCTTCCTACACGAGAAACAGCTCGCTCGCTGCGAAGCGCCTCTTCAGAGGATAGACAAACAATGGGTGAACCAAGCAAAGTATCAGCTCACCGAGTCCCGTCTTATGTACCCAACCTGAGTAGAAGGCTCCTCCAATATGCATTGATAACCGAAATATAGCCGAAGATAACCGATAAGTGAAGCCTCCTGGGTATGACAGAAAATGTATAAACCCCACTGCACATAAGAAGTAAAAGGTAACCGCTCGTAATTCCTGAGGATCCCAAACAAACAACATCTAGCTGCACGAGAGTTACACTACAATACACATCTTTCTGCACGGGATTTTCACTACAACACATATCTTACTACACGAAAGTTGCACTACAATATAAATCTTACATCATGGGAGTTGTACTACAACACACATCTTACTACACGGGAGTTGGACTACAACACAAGTAGTGTATGGCGCATGTAATAGGACGTGGATAAGACATGATAAGACATGATAAGACATGATAAGGGGTGATAAGGTACCAGATACAATAAGGCGAGCGGATCGCGGCTGGTCGCGTACCGACGCGGGCGTGGTCCCGATATCGGCGGGGCGGGCGGGCGGCGAGGTCCCTGACCTAGAAAACTGGAAAAGGGGTGGTAGTATGTATGTGATTGTATGGTGGGTGGGTGGTGTTTTCCATTGAAATTTGTGTTGAAAATTATAGCTATGGTGCACTGTGTGTGTGTGTGTGTGTGTGTGTAAATGTGTGTGTTTTATATAAATATATGTACAATACCTCAAAAATGTTCATTAACAGAAATGGATACGAGGTGGAAACGTCCTTTTACAGCTATGATTGCGGGTCCGACCGGGTGCGGAAAAACTGTTTTTGTGCAAAATTTCTGTAAATATGTGCATTAGATGGTGGATCCGATACCAGAGGAAATTATCTGGTGTTATGGTGCGTGGCAGGCTGCGTATGAGACCATGCCTGGTGTTAAATTTATTGAAGGACTACTAGACGTGGAGCAATGGAATGGTGATAAACCAAGACTGTTGGTTATTGATGATTTGATGAGTGAAACAGATGATAGCGTTACTAAATTATTCACTAAAGGAAGTCATCATCGGAGTCTTAGCGTGTTGTATATTGTGCAGAATTTGTTTGGTAAAAACAAAGAACACAGAACAATTAGCCTCAACTCACACTATATTGTGCTTTTCAAGAACCCACGTGACGGCTCGCAGATTATACATTTGGCCAAGCAAATGTACCCTGGTCGCAACAGCTACGTGCAGGATAGTTTTAAAGACGCAACAGCGAGCGCGCATGGTTATTTGCTGGTAGATCTCAGACAGGCAACACCTGATCATTTGAGATTGCGGAGTCATATATTTCCAGGCGAAAATCAGGTTGTATACGTACCAAAATAAAATATGGGTGATAAATTGAAACGTCATGGTCCAATGTTAAAAGTCCTGTGTCGGGCGAAACCAGCTGCGGTTAAGAGTATAATAAAAACGGCATCACCGAATCTCATACGTACCCTGTGTGAATGTTCCCACAATATCTTAAAAGGGCATGTTCGACTTACAACGCGTCAGAAGAAGCTACTACAGCGACACAAGACTAATCTCAGAGTGCTCGCTCGTAAAAAGACCACTGTGAAAAGACGAAAGCATATTCTACAGCAAGGGGGTTTCATTGGTGTTTTACTGAAACCTGTCCTGAGTGTCTGGGGTAGCTTGTTGGGTGTATAATGGCCAAGAAAATGTTACTGATCGATTCTCGTTTATTTGAAACTCTGCAGAGCAAATCTATGTACACACCACCTGATAGTTTAACAGATAACATGAGGGACCTGGATGAACAAATGCGAGTGGTTTTGGATCGTAGTGATTTATCTAACGCTGATAAAGCTAGACTCTATCAACAAACATTACAACAGTATTTGACACGACTTGACCAATACAAAAACAGATCACTCGGCCTATTAGACATCAAACCACCGCCGATGGTGCCTGTGGAACCAATAGCTAACAAACCAACGCCGATGTTTCCTGTAGAACCTGTACATAAAACAGAAGAACCAACTGAGAAAATTCCAGACAAGGTCAAAGTGACGCCTGACCCACCTAAACGCAATCCCAGGAAGAAACGGCAAAGTAAAATTCCTACGCCTACCAAAACACCCATTTGGGAAACATGGTAGACGAAATGTTGGTCCGTCATTACTACAATCCTAAAAAAGCTGGTGCGTATGGTGGTGTTAGTGCCTTACAACGTACCACCAAACTTTAATCAAAACAAGTCAAAGATTGGTTAAGCCATCAGGATACGTACACTTTACATAAACCTTCTCGGCGACGTTTTAAGAGACGTGCTATCATAACAGGTGGTATATACCAACAATTTCAAGCTGATTTAATTGACTTAACAAAGTTAAGAAAATACAACGATGGATATTCGTATTTGGTGACGTGTATTGATGTGTTTAGTAAATTTGTTTGGGCTCTTCCGATCAAGAACAAAAAGGGAAAACCTTTAGTCGAAGCTGTGAGTGATATTTTCAAGCAAAGGAAACCTATAAATTTTCAAACTGACAAAGGTTCAGAATTTACCAATAAAACATTTCTAAAGTTTCTTAAAGACAATAATGTGCATTTCTTCACATCTGAAAATGAGGACGTTAAAGCAGCTATTGTGGAACGGTTCAATCGTACATTGAAGGAAAAAATGTGGCGCTATTTCACTAAAAGCAACAAACCTCGTTATGTCGATGTGATAAATTCATTGATTCAAAATTACAATTATTCATTTCATAGGAGCATTCAGATGGCACCAGTAGAAGTTAATACTCATAATCAAACACAAGTGTGGAATACTCTATATGGGGATAAACCAACAGACAGAAAAGTATATTTTTAAGTTGGTGATAGGGTGCGCATCGGTCTAGGCCGACAAACTTTTAAGAAAGGGTATACACCCACCTGGACAGAAGAACTGTTTACCGTCAGTCAGATACAACCGACAACACCTGTAACTTATACGATCAAAGATGATGCGGGTGAAGAAGTGCAAGGGTCATCATTGGGTGGTAGACTATCACCGTTGGGTAGAGTCACTTTGGTTCTTACGTGTAAATAGGTATTGAAAAGATCCAAGTAATCTTCACTATTCCACAAAATAACAAATTCGATGGGTGCCCCAGGCGCTAAGGCGGCCAGGGGATGAATTTCCACATATTGACCATCGTCTACAGCCGTTTGGGTTGATGGTACACTAAACAAATCAAGACCAGAATGTAGACATTCACAGGAGTTGGGGTGAATGATTTCGCCCGACACAGGACTTTTAACATTGGACCGTGACGTTTCAATTTATCACCCATATGTTATTTGTGTACGTATACAACCTGATTTTCGCCTGGAGATATATGACTCCGCAATCTCAAATGATCAGGTGTTGCCTGTCTGAGATCTACCAGCAAATAACCATGTTGCGTCTTTAAAACTATCCTGCACGTAGCTGTTGCGACCAGGGTACATTTTCTTGGCCAAATGTATAATCTGCGAGCCGTCACGTGGGTTCTTGAAAAGCACAATATAGTGTGAGTTGAGGCTAATTGTTCTGTGTTCTTTGTTTTTACCAAACAAATTCTGCACAATATACAACACGCTCAGACTCCAATGATGACTTCCTTTAGTGAATAATTTAGTAACGCTATCATCTGTTTCACTCATCAAATCATCAATAACCAACAGTCTTGGTTTATCACCATTCCATTGCTCCACGTCTGGTAGTCCTTCAATAAACTTAACACCAGGCATGCTCTCATACGCAGCCTGCCACGCACCATAACACCAGATAATTTCCTCTTGTATCGGATCCACCATCTCATGCACATATTTTAAGAAATTGCGCACAAAAACAGTTTTTCCGCACCCGGTCGGACCCGCAATCATAGCTGTAAAAGGATGTTTCCACCTCGTATCCATTTCTGTTAATGACCATTTTTGAGGTATGGTACATATATTTATATAAAACACACACATTTACACACACACACACACACACAGTGCACCATAGCTATAATTTTCAACACAAATTTGAATGGAAAACACCACCCACCCACCATACAATCACATATATACTACCCAACCATTTCCAGTTTTCTGGGTCGGGGACCTCGCCGCCCGCCCGCGCCGCCCGCCCCGCCGATATCGGGACCACGCCCGCGCCGGTACGCGACCAGCCGCGATCCGCTCGCCTTTTTGGATCTGGTACCTTATCACCCCTTATCATGTCTTATCCACGTCCTATTACATTACTACTAACACACTACTAACACTACTAACACACATCATACTGCACTAGAGTTACACTACAATACACATCTTACTGCACGAGAGAGACTTGCACTACAATACACAACTTTGTGAGATGAAGCAAAACATACCTGACTGTGCGATATTTGTACTGACACACAACATCTTATTGTACAAGATTGATGTGCTCTAAAATATCCCAAGTATAGGAGACGTGTACTACAATACACAGTAAATAGTTAACTACTTGGACATCACTTTCTGACATAACGTAAACATCAACACTGCATTTAAACAATGGAATAGCCAAAGTTAGTGCCAAAATAGGAAGACTGAAAAATACAAACCTATGTCACAACGGGAAATAGCAGTTATCACCAAACTCAATGTTTACCAGGCAGCAGTAATATCATCACTTCTTTATTAAAGTGAAACATGGACAGTATATGCCAGACACGTTAGAAGACTCGACTATTCCTCATAAGCTGACTTCGTAAGATACTCAACATCCATTGGTGGGATAGAATACCAGACAGTGAAGTACTGCCAAAATCTAATTTTGTAAGCATATTCAAGTATATTCAAGCGACCGATAGCCACTGGTATAAGTAGTAGCTCTGCAACTGGGTAGGTCGGGGCACCCATTTGCACCGACATAAAGTATTGTCAAAGGTAGCGGATATAAATGGATATCCCCCATATGGATGTGGAAAGCAACGGGAAACTACCACATTATTCTCCCAAGATGAAAGTCATGGCGACACACAGAAGTAAGCTTACAGTTAGTGGTAATATAGCAATATGGAACGTCAGATCGTTAGCGCAGTGTGGTAAATTATACAACATCAAGCAAGAAATGGAAAGATGAACGTAAATATCTTAGTAATGAGTGAAATGAGATGGACTGAGTCAGGAGAGATACAATCAGATAAATTTAAAGTCATATACTCAGGAGGACAAAAACACGAGAGGGGCGTATTATTAGAGGAGTATTATTATACACAGAAACAGGAAAAACTGTGAAATTGTTTGGAATTTGCACCAAGAAGATCCGGTATGCTATGTTGCCTCTATGTTAGATTTCTTAGATGTTTTTCATTACTTCAGTTTGGGCAACGTCAGCAACCATCATCCCGCACCATTACAGTGTACTTCCCATACTTGATATGAAACACTTCAAATTATGGAAAGGACGACAGTGCTCATCTTTGATCTTGATCACAATAAATAATTACGACAACTGATGTTAACAAATGATATTTCTTCTATTGTAAATTAATTTACTGATATTGCTATAAGATAGTGATCGGAATCCATGAGTAATTAGACGATGACATCGCCATTATTGAACATTCTTTACTCTCTGAAAGTTGTTATCTACATCAATAACGTATCTGGAAGTGCGTGTATGACTTAATTATCTGTTATGTAACACACGTCTTGCTCCTAAATGAGAACATGTCTACACCTTGAAAACAAATCTGTAAAGTACACAAATCAGATGTTACAAGTACGCGTACGGACAGGTGTTGCACGATGACCCTTTAGATAACTTTATTATTCAGAACCTCCTGCTTGTATTCTTGTGCACAACGTCAGTTTCAGGTCGATGATTCAGACTAACGATGGAGAAATATATTACTAAATATACACATAGTAGATATTATTTTCTTCTCACTAAATGGAATGTTTATTTTGTATTTTAACGCAGAAACAGGAAAAACGGTGAATGGTTACATGGCAATATCAGATCGGGTAATATTAGTTAAATTAACAGGAAAACCGTTGGATATAAACATTGTACAGGTATATGCACCCTCATCAAGCAGTTCTGAGGACATGGAAATTTTCTATGATGATCTACAAACCGCAATGAAACAGTGTAGAAATTATGAAGTAACTATAGTAATGGGCGAACTTTAACGCAAATGTAGGTGCAACAGAAATACAAGATGTGACATCAAGATTTGGTTTAGGAATGAAAAACGAAAGAGGTGATTTATTGATAGAGTGGGCACAGAAACATAATTTAATAATAGGGAATACATGGTTCAAGCAACATCCAAGAAGGTTGTGTACATGGATTAGCCCAGGAGATAATACACGGAATCAAATTGATTTAATTTTAGTCTCTAAAAGACATAGAAACAGCATTAGATCTATGAAAACATGGTCAGGTGCTGACTGCAACATATACTATTGGTGGGGAAATTTTGTATAAGATTAAAGAAGATCAAGAGATCATCTAGAAATATGAAATTATATTTATCGCTATTGAAATCAGTTGCTGACATTAAAGAAAGATACATCATAATTGTACAAAATAGATACAATGCCATTGCAAAGATTCAGAGTACTGAAGATCAATGGAACATGCTAAAACATTCGATAAACCAAACATCTAAAGAGATAATACCAAAAGTAAAACATACATCAAAACAAAAATGGTTGACTGAATAAATATTCGTCTTGATAAGCACAAGAAGGAAAAATAAACACAAGACAGAGGAATATCAGAAAATACACAAGGAGATAAGAGAGAAATGCAAAATAGCAAAAGAAAGCTGGCTGAACAAGAAATGCACAGAAATAGAATCGCCTTACAACCAATATACAACATTACTATATAAGAAAAGCGAGGTGATAACAGAAAAGAGATGACTTTAGTCGATCCATAGTTTCTGTTTGTTTCGTGTCACATGTTTGTTGTAATTTTTGTATTTTCCTTGTCCGGTGTCAATTCGCCTCTTCCGGTCAATAAAACTACTCATATCAATGTGACTGTCAATGTAATTACTGTTCGCTTTCTGTTATATGTGTTAATATTGTTTCAATTGTCTGACTTGATAAAAGCCTTTTGGTCGAAACGTCATTTGTGTGTGTCATTATGTGTGTTATCAAGTATTAGCAAAACTTTATTACCCATTTCCTGGATCTATCTGTTGGATTTCAGTTTTGCGCAGTAAGTGCTATTTTTCATTCCTTATTCTTCTTCAGCGATCATTCTCAAACTCCTGTTGGATCTCCCTTGTAGCATGACCATGGTCCTACTAGATTTCATGGTCCTACTAGATTTATTAAATTGCATCTTCTTCTTCTTCTGCGCTCGTTCTCAAGCTCCTGCAAATTAGTAGGATGTAGTCCGGAGAACGGAATGCGTTGTGTCGTGGTTTACAGCATTACTGCGATATCTGCGCCTTTCGGCCTGACACATCCTACTTCAGCATGGCTTCGGGTCACTTACCCTATATGGGATGGGACAGCCAACTCCATTCCATAACCTCCTTATACGACATGCATGGAAGGTAAATGGTGTTGCTATTCTTTGCTCCCATTTCGGGCTCGAAAACACATGGGCGAATAAATTGCATTAGTCTGAAGTTTATTAATAAGCCATATCAAAATATGAGCATAGTATAATACTCTTTTTTTTTTGCCCTTCTATAGTATACACGGGGCATCTCACAGGACCACAAATGTGGTATTTTTAAAAATCACATCCATTAATTTCAATTGGAAATCTCTTGCTGTCAGGTCATGTCTGTGAACCTATGTTTATCCTAATAGCAATTCATCAATTATTTCTTTCTATTTTGCATTACATGCAAATGTGATAAATATCCCAGGTCTACGAAAATTGGGAATATGTCATTGCATTCTGGGAAATTGAAATTGCTTGCGTGTTCAGCAACTGGCCTCGTGTTTGCATGAAGAAAAATGTTGTATTCATCTAGAGGATATCTTTCCAGGGCATATTGTAAAGGTATTCATGTAATTGTTATGTATGTGCAGCATTTCTTGAGGATTTAACATTGCTTATGATGATTTTGTAGATGGATTTACGCAACATCTATTTATACTTGCACATCAGCACACAATGCACTCTAAACAGATCTATCCTCAACAATTCAGTAGAACTTAAGTTGTGTTTTTCTGCAAACCGATAAGTCAAATGTCATAGACTTTATTTGAGCTCCATCCAGTAAAATCTTGTCCGTATAAATGTTGCACTTGAATATCAGCACAATCAGATGCGTAATACTATACCTCAAATTGTTACACACATTTAAGTAATACATTTTCCCTATGTAATAGCAATGGCATAATAATAAATGAACATTAACGCGATTTGAAACAAAAGGCTAAAATAGTTACATGATAATGCAATTATTTTTGTGGAAAGTGTAAATCTTCGTTGCAATTAATTTATCTTTTCCATGAATGAAGCATTGATTGCCGTTAAGAAATTAAAATTTCGGAAGATTGTTTATATCAAAACAAATTTCGTTTCCTGTTATTTAAACAAATATTTTCCAAGTTTAAAACAATTTATAATTAATCTTTTTGCGAATTAAACAAATAATTTCAAGATTTAAAACAATTTATAATGGATAAAGTTATAATTTATAATTATATTTTATACAATATTAAATATAATTAGCTGGACATTTGAGGAGTAATTCTATTTTCGCAAACCCCATATGAATTCAATTGATTCAAGCTATAACCGAGCCAGTTTCTAGCCATATACAATGCTTAATTTCGCGAAACCTATGCGTTACAAGAAAACATAGAGTTACGGAGTTGCTCCTTCATTATATATAGATATATTGTAAGTATAAAGAATAGGAGAACACGAGAGAACACACAGCAACATACGCACACACATGAATCCGTGAGAACACACAACACAACTAGAACACAACAGCATGAGCAGACACAGAAACATGCGTGAACACACAGCAACACAAGAAACAACAAGTTAAACACACAAAACTAAGAGAGCACACAAAGTGACAGTATAATTCATGAACAGACACCCATGACATCCCACAGTATCAAAAAAACGTAACAATATGAATAAACACACGAACAAGGGAATCCATACATCACACAATAACACAACAATAAAAACGCACAAAAATATCACGGCAACAAAGAAAACATAAAGCCTTTAAGACACACAAAAACATCAACAACACATAGCAATACGATATCACAACAGTTTGGTCACGTACAATAACACAAAAATACTGTAATAAGAACATGCACGAGAACATGGGAGCACACAGCAACAGAAGAACACAAAAACGACATCAACCACACACAAGAAGATTAAAGCAAGCACACAGCAATATGATATCACAACAACTTGCACAAGCACAGTACAATGAGAATACACAACAACACGATTATCGAGCAATATGGACACAAACAGAAACATACAATAACACAACATTACTAGAATACAACAACATGAATACACGCTAGAACATGAGAGAACGCAGCAACACTGGAACAAAAAGCATGAACATGAATGCAAACATTAGATATCACGATATTACTAGAACACGACGACGTGAACACACATAGAAAACGCATTATTACTATAATATAACAACATGAATACACGAGGCCATGAGAGAATACATATCATTACTAGAAAACAACATGAACTACACAAGAATATGGGATACCAGAGCAATACTAGAACAAGACGAGAACACAACATAAAAACACTCAACAAGCTATGTTGTTGTAAATATTCATTTCTTGAGATATATATCAAATCTATGCAACAATGCGATATTTTACCACAACCATAACTTATTCTTGTTGAATAGAATGTACAGGAGTATGAAAACACTTAGGGGCGGGCGTAGGTGATGAAGAAAAATTGTAATAATAAGAACTATCAGCAGCTATATTCTTAACCATGTTCTGACATACATGGGATAACTTTATGTCTGCACGGATTGTAGTTAAACAATATACAGAAAACGTATTGCAATGAGCGAAGACTATGATTGGTTAGTTTTCTGTGACATCTAAGAAACATGTTGATTGGTTCGTATTAGGCCACGTAGTTTATGAAATATTTTTACTTGTTGATCTGAGAGACAGATGTTTCTCTAAGATGTAGATACGCATTTATTAGACACATTTGAACAGATTCTTTCTCAGATATCTTAGACATTTCTCAGTTCAGTGTGAAATATGAGGGCCAATATTTCTCTTTAGCTTACGAACACACTTGTCACCTAGATCTGACTCGAGAAAATAGAAATCTTGACGACACTTTGGGCTAACACTATTTTTCTATAAAATAGTTATTTCTGTAGTACTGTTCATCACTGCAAGAACAAGCTCCCAGAGTTATATAATACATTCTACTGAAACGCTGCTGCATTACTAAGGTATGTATATTCAATTGTTGATATCATTATCGCTTCAGTGTAAAATCACATATTTCTCCAGCCAACTACACAATGATTCGTCAAGAAATACAAAAATAGGTAGGTGTGTTGCCAAAATGAAACATAAAACAACTTAACAACGAGATACAGAGACAGACGACGTTTCGACTATAAAGCCTTCATCAGGACAAACAAATGACCACAATACAACAAGTCTTACATGGAGACAAATAGGGTTATAATGTGGACAATAGCAGATAGGTAATGAGGGAAGAAAAGATGTGGAAGCATGACAGGTGAGAAAAACGTATGGGTAGAAGTTAGTAGTAAGTAGGGAGGAGAAAGTAGACTGAAGAATGTGAGATGAACAAAGGAAAAGATATGGTAGCAAGTAAATTACATTAAAATAAAATAACAATACTCACCTCAAGAGTGGCAACAGAGAATGAATGCTACAGACAAGCAATCATGATGTAAGGGAAGAGCAAAATGAGATGGTACGAGGGATCAGGTGGGAGAGAGAAAAGAGGCCAAAAACGGCAGGAACAGAAGAGAATGAGCAAACAGCAGGAAGAGAATATGAGCAGATAATTGTGATATATGAGAATAAAATAGTAGTAAAATAACTGAACTGATGCAGCGACTAGTCTATGGTCCTCCCATGTGAATGAGCACACGCATAATGGCAATAAAGTAAAGAATGGACAGTGAAAGTCAGACTCCTATCAAGGGTCATGATAGCACGTATTTGTACAGGTTAGAAAAATAAAGACATGCCACAGTAATAGACGGAACCCGATGCGCCGAAGTGAAAAGAAAACACACCCGCGAAAGGTGGAACAATGGAAAAGACAATATCCTAGTTTGGTCACAGCGCATACCAACTGATGAGAGTAAAGGGGCGTAAGTAAATAGCCATAGAGAAAGAAGACAGAGTATAAGACAAATGCAGAGGTTAAAAAAAAAATTTAAAAAAAAGGACGTGGTGGATCGACGAAATCCCCTAGACGGAGATACGTCACGCAAGAAAGTGAAGTGAGGGTGGGAGGGAGCCCAGAGGACACAGGTAGGGTACAACAAGGGAGGGTATGGGACTATCACGGGGAAGCACGTCGTGAGATGGTATCAGGCTGATATAGCGAGACATAGGAAGAGGGTGCCGGAGATAAGGGCACTAGAGAAGATAGGGAATAAGGAGACAGGAAAAGAAGACCATAGCGGGAGGAGGCAGACCCGGAGTTACAGCCAAATCATGTGAGGAAGTGGAGGGTCGTAGCGTCGTAGGTGACAAAGTAAGGGTCATCTGTCCACAGTGTCGTAGTAAAAGGAGGTCGGTGTAGCAGAGGTTCCAATAAAATGTGACGGAAGATGGACCAAGGTCACAACCACAACGACAAGTACCTTGTAGGCCAGGTGTTGGAAAATGAGACCGGTCGCATAAACCGAAGATGATAAAGGGATGAGTTAGCCGCACGTCGCAACCCCTATGTGGGTATTGCTCGCACTTTACACTAGCTCATCTATGGGAACAACGATCAAAGGACAGAGACTCTGGCCACGATACACGATCCCTTGGTTTGGGGCATGCACCGTGGGGAGCGAAGTGTCCGATGAAACGAGGTTCGCATCTGTGTGAGACCAACCGTACGTTGCAACCCGTTTGGGGGCGTTGCCCGTACTGCACGCTGGCTCCATAAATATATATGGGGGAACCACTGCATCCGAGCCAGCCAAATCGTGTGAAGCAGGAAGCCTGTTGGCGCTGCAAAGTCTATTTATTAAAAAACAAAAAACCAACAACACATTTGTCAGTCATCAAACAGTCACCACATACCACATGCTACGTAACTGTATGGGTAGCCGCCCCAATGGATAAGAAAGTGGCCAGAAGAAATATGATAATAGGTACGTGGTGTCGCCCACGGGCCACAGAGAATGGCACAAGAGAAAGAGCGGACATAGCCCTAAGCAATGGAAATGGAGAAAGTAGACAGGGTATGACAAAGAATCTAAAGGAGAAGAGGAGGATGAAGCATGGGTGAAACAACCCGTAGAGAGAGAGTAGAGTGGGGTAGCGAGGGGATACAGATCAATCATCAAACCGACGTACCAAACCGCAACAGACCCACCCCGGATGAAGCTGCACCGGTCCCAGTCCCATGGCGTAACCCACCACCAACACACCAATCGCAACGTGACATGTCACCGTAGCCCCAAACCCTGGGTGGGGGCCCCGGCCGAGCCACCACAATAGAGAGCAACAGTAACAAGGAGATGAGCAGGAAGAAATAAGGGTAAGGTAAAGATTGTAGGAGCAGCAGGGAGGCAGAGCAGGGGGGGGGCAAAAGGGGGGGGTTAGAGATTATTGAAAGTATAACTGGTCATTGATGACATGGGGCTTAAGAGTGCCAAGGTTGAGAATAAGGCGGTTCTCTAATGAGAAACGTTGCCGGTCACCAGAGTGGCAAGAGACCAGGCCAGTGACCTGAATGTCCTGTGCCCCCCGGTGAGAATTGCTGTTGAAGTGGAGGGCCACCGGAGAAGATCCACAGTTACGGATATCCCGTAAGTGTTCGGCAAACCTAGTGGCTAGGAATCTACCCGTCTCACCAATGTACATCAGGTTACAGCGTTTGCAAGTTATCACGTACACGACGTTACGGGAGACACAGGAAAAAGTGTGATGGATATGAAATACCGATTTAGGAAATCGGATAGAGGAGGTAAGGTAGACAAACGGGCACGTGAGGCACGGGCGGTGGCACGGAGAGGTACCAGTAGGAGGTCCCGCCGGCCGGAGGTGAGAGTGAACCAGAGAGTCCCGTAGGTTCCTATCTCGACGGAAAGCCACAAGAGGTGGTTGTGGAAACGCCTCTTTGGTAAGGCGATCAGATGAGAGGATAGAGAAGTCCCGTAGGAGGATCTTGAGAGCTGGAATATTATGAGGGTGGAAAGTGAGGATCAGTTTAGGACGAGTTGACGGAAGCTGAGGAGTGCGTGATAAGGCATCAGCACGGGAGATAGGAAGGACACGACCAAGGGCAGAGAGAAGGACATCCTCCGGATAAGCACGTCGGCGGAAGAAGTCAAGCATATCATGGGCATGCTGTAGAGTCCTCCTGGCAAAGGCGACGGAGACGAAGAAGTTGAGAGAAGGGAAGGGAGTCACGGCATGAGCGAGGGTGAGAAGAGGAATATAGAAGGAAGCTGTGAGAGTCAGTCGGTTTATAATAGACCGAGGTAGAAAGCGAACCTGGACCAATAGAGACAGAGATGTCCAAGAACGTAGCAGAGGAAGCAGAGACGATGGAAGTGAATTTGATGGAGGGATGGAAGTTGCTAACGAATGAGATGAAGGCTGAAAGGTCTGCAACAGGCATGTCCGTGGACCCAAAGCCATCGTCAATGTAGCGGCGATAGAACTGGGGAATGGTACCCTGGAAGCTGGAGAACATAAGATGCTCAAGATGACCCATGAACAGACAAGCATAGCTATGACCCATTTTGGTGCCCATAGCAACACCGCTGATCTGGTTGAAGAAGGTGCCGTCGAACTCAAAGGAGTTCAAGGTGAGGACAAGTTCAGCCAAGCGGACCAGGATAGAGGTTGCAATGGAATGGTGTGGATGCCGATCAAGAAAGTACTGAATGGCGGTGAGGCCGTCGTTGTGAGGGATAGATGTGTATAGAGACACAACGTCAAGGAGGAAGAGATGATAAGTATGATGGGGGAGCAACTCAACCGATGCGAATGTGGTTAACGCATGGTTGGTGTCCTTAAGGTACGTCGGGAGAGAAGAGACAATAGGTTGAAAAATACCATCAAGGAATGCTGAGATATGCTCAGTGGGGCAGGAGCATGCAGACACAATAGGTCTTCCAGGGTGAAGATCCTTATGGATTTTAGGCAGAAGATAAAGGGCAGGTTTCCCAAGGTTGGTCTTGGAGATAAGGAGAGAGACAGCAGAAGGCGGAAGGAGGTTATGGCGGATGAGCCGTTTGACAGTGCAACCAACTGTGAGGTTATGATCAGGAATAGGGTCCGAAGGAAGAGGCTCATAGAAGGTAACATCTTCAAGTTGGCGAGAGGCTTCCTGAATGTAAAGGTCACGGTGCCACACAACGACCGCGCCGTCTTTGTCAGCAGGTTTGATGACAATGTCACGGCGAGAGCGGAGGTTGGAGAGCGCCTCAGTCTCCGAAGGAGAGAGATTAGAGTGACGCAACGGTGGAGGGCGGAGACAAGCAATAGCACGACCAGTGTTCTGGATGTAAAGGTCTAGTGTGCGGGTGAGATTAGAAGAAGGAGGTGTCCAGTCATGCTTCCGGTGGCGGAAGGATGAAAAAGGGTCATCAGCGTCAGATAATGAACACCATCTTTATTCCAATGTTTTGTTACCAGTGGCAGACATGGCCCATGCCACAAACACTCATGAGAAAGATTACAACATGTGAGATGAAATGCATGAGAAAGGCTATAAACGTCACCAGAATCGATCGAATGAGAAATGAAGACCTCATAAAGATAGTAAAGGCCGTACCATGCAAACGTTACCTAGTTCGGACACCTTATGTGAATGGAACTACCAGAACCAGCCATCTAGGCATACAACAGCAGAAAGAACAGATATAATGCAATAGTAAGAGACCAAGAACAAGATGGGAAGATTCAGAGAGATTGTCAAAAACCAGGCTAACTATGGCAAACGCAATACAGCTGACCAAAAACAGAAAACTTCAACTCGCCAACCACGCACAACAGCATTTCTGGAAAAGACAATAAATATATTGATTGCTACAATCATTACCTTACAAATGACCATATACTCCTTGATGCTACACTATCACACCTAACAGATGACGTTATACTCATTGATTCTACTATAATTTATCAACAAATGAAAATACAATATATTGCCACAAGCATTAGTAAACAAATGAATTAGAATCACGGATGCTAAAACATTGCTAAACAAATAACAATATATTCACGTTTTGCTATAATCATTGATCAAACAGTAACATTGCAATGCACGCATTATTATTAATGATGGAATCGTACTATTAGTCCTAATGTCCCACTTAATTGATATTGAACCCTTTTTTATGAGAAACAATAAGTATTAACTTAATTGTAGTAATTGTATGTGTTCCTGCGCATTTAACATTTGTCCTATCCTTCACATGATATATCATGTGACATCTGTCCAAACTTCCACCGGTCATCTAGTTGTTGTTAAAAGATATCAATTATATATCCAGTTCCAAACGTTTCGATCTGAAAGACATTTCCTGCCTTAACTTGGGAATGAATTCAGGACCACGCATATGCGAAGCCAGTGCGCTAACACATCCCCTATCGAGTAGAAAGTCGGACAATCTAAGGGAATGCGTATCCATCCGGTACCATGTGCCACACCTTCTGATGAGCACTGACTTTGTATTACTTCCACAGCACGCCCCACGACTTTTCTCTCTTTAGCCTATTACCGTTCGTACTCCGTATTTTAGTATGCAGTGTGCATTCGTTGTCAGCTCTGATTTTATAGGCTCTTGCTCAGCACACTTGTAATCTACATTCAATAGTTTAATGTCAGGTAAGAATCACATTCCTTGTACTGACATGTGCCTATTGCACACAATAATGATACGCATTGCCTAATTCTCAATCGTATCCAATCTTTCAGTTTGCATCTGGCTGAGTCATAATTGCAGATGCATATTCTATTATAGAAATAACCAATCCTTGGTAGAGACGAAATAGTACCCTCTTTCATTTTGTGAATGAATCACATGTTGGTTGACTTGCGTGGGCGTATTGTACTCTGCCAATAGTAAATAATGATGGTCTTTTGCGTCTTTACAGACGGTCAGAAAACAATCCAGTGTTAAATTTCAAATGGACTATTAAGTCCTCAAAGCTTCACATATGATTGTTTGTCGGAGCAGGCAGGTGTTATGTAGAAAATACCTTGTCCATTTGCAAGTATACCAGTTTTTTGGCTACGTTGGTCTTGTAATTATGGATTTGTTCACTAGGATGATAACTGGACAATGATCACTGCCACCAAGTTGTTCGCCTATTGTTCTTTCCATTATTCCAGCCAGTTTTGGGGTGCAAAATGCCAGGTCTGTGTTTGTGGTGTTACGCCATCTTCTTGAGTAGAAAGTTGGAACATCCTGTGGATTATTCAGAAGGATTAGATTGTTATCATTTTTGCAACATCCTATCGCGATGCGATCAACAATCATTCACCTGGGGATAGACAATATACAATAGAAAATGACTTGCACTTGGGATTTTGATTAAAGTGAGGAGTTGTGCAAAGCGTTGACCTCACTCTCTTGTTGGACGTCATTTGAAACCAGTGGCATGACGAATCGAGACGACTGGAAGTCAAGCACGATGTAGTGGATGACCATGGCTTTCTAAGTGTCTCACCATGCCCGATGCGATCCACCACACTGCGTTGCTGGCGTTCGCCTACATTATCCGGTGGGCCGATAATCTATAGGACCTCATACGCGTAAATTCGACGAATATCAGATACAACGTGTAGTGGTTAGGCAGGACCGGTATGCTTTTTTAGATAGTCTCAGCATGACATCACCTACTTTATGGCTACCTAACAGGCTGTCAATCGAGCGTAGAACCAAAACACACCTCAGGCAGTCCACTGGTGCTGTGTTCGCACGACACATTAGGCCTACTTTTGTTACATAGCGAGTGACTCAATGTCTTGGTATGTAAGTAGGTAGTTAATGAGTTTATTTCTCTTTTGAAGAGGCGCGCCCTTTCAAATAGCGGACCTACCTACCTACACAATGTGTTGTTGATACTGAAGTAAATAAGCACATAAACTTCAAAATTATTATATAGAATTACTCTTTTATAATCGAATAGATATATCCATTTGTAATGGATATATGTATTGAAAGTATGAAAGTAATACTAAGCAATTATCTGCCAGCAAATTTACATCTTTATAATGCGTTTTTGAAAAATAACCAGTCAAACAAGATATACCAGCTATCATTGGTATTCAGATCACTGTTCTATCTTGACACACCAGATAGAGCACTTGTATTTCAAAATAATGTTTTCTCTTTACACACTAGATAGAACAATTATGTTTCATAACTGTGTTCATATATAAACACGTTCCATGTGAATGACAGATGAAAACATAATAAGAATGTGTTCTCATTACAGATGCGTTCTATTCACGTAGCCTTGTGTTTGGTGGCTGTTGCTGTATCTTTGACTGAATCTTTACCTAAAGAACGTAGCGGCGATTGTGGTTGTAAATCAGGCCGTGGTTCCGGGGGACTTGATATTCTGGGCGGAACTGTTAGTGGACTTACCAGTATTGTTGCAGACATCGGTACCACTGTCGTTGGCGTCGTTGATGGACTTGTGGAAGAAGTGACATGCGTAATAGGCGGCGTTGTGTACGTAGTTGATAGTATTACAGAAGCCTTATTAATTGGTCTCGCTGGCGCTGTAAACGTTGTAGGTGGACTGTTGCTTGTTGCGGGTGGTGTAGCAGAAACGTTGGTAGCACAACTTGTAGCCACATTGGGAGTAGCGTTAAACTTTGCTTTAACATCCGTGCTCTTTGTACTTAATGGACTCCTTAGAGTTGTACACACCATTCTGGCTGGAAAATTCAGCGTTTTATTTGCTATCCTAGGAACTGTATATGAAGCGGTTGAGTTACTAAAAATATTAGCCATTGCGGAATTTGTACAATTAATTAGCGTAGTGGATTGTGCTATTTCACATGTTATAGTAAGCTTCATCGCTGCAGAGGGATCATGTGGTTGTAGACGTCACCATGAATAATGTTGGCCAGTGTGATGGAAACAAGGTAAGTTACTGAGTGTTGGCAAGTATTGTATTTGAAACAGTTTTTTTGTTTTGTCTGAAGTGTATTCCCATAGGCGTCTCAGTTACAGGACGCCATAAATACACATTGTGTGCATCATATGATCAATCGAGTCGGTTTTTTTTCAGTGTATGCAAACAAATGTCTGAAAATACGCGGATAGTATGAAAAACATTGTCTATGATTTCTCATCATCATCAGACCAAATTATTATATTGCAGATTATGTAGCTGCATCGAGTTTGCAAAGACCCCCACCCAGTCTGAGAAAATAATAGATAAAACGAGCCTCACGTGATAACGTTAAATTGACATATATATTAAAGCGATTTCTTAAACATTTTTCTGTACTGTCAGGTTATATCCGTTGATGACTTTAACGACCGTGTATGCAACATAAAACATGGCGTAAATATGGTGACATAATTAATTTCAGTTTTATAGCCTGGATGCAAAAAATTCAAAATGTTAATGGTGTGTAGTTACATCATCAGTTAATGTCGATTATTAAAGAAAAGACATACATGTAATCACGTTGTAAAGAGTCGAAGATCGCACAATGAAATACTACAATGTAGAATAAACCACAGTAAAAGAAATTACAACATTCTAATAAGACTTTAATTTCTATATATAAAATAAGACGGGGGGCGCAATCTGTACCGCCATGCTCTGGCTAACCCAGAGCTAGCAGATAACCAAGATAACAAAAGTATCCCCTCGTGGTGCAACCAGGAAACAAAAATACAACTGCTCTTGTTGATTCTGACTAAACCTTTTGGGGATCGTGTCCGTGAATGTGGAGGCAGCAGATGGAAAGAGGATTGACTGCAAAAGAGACAGGCATTATCACTGCACTAACACATGCAGTGGCACTGACGATACACAGTGTCGCTAGCCAGTCTGGTCCGAGCATTGGAGGGGCGGCTAATGGAAACGACAAAAAAAAGGAGAGACGAAAAGACAACATACTGAGTACAATGAAAGGGCAGCACGGCACCAGGGAGCAGCGCTAAGTGCAAATAGAAAAGGAAAAACGTTTCAAGGAAATCGGAACTACAAGTTCTGTTAGATCGAGACATGCTTCTAGTTACCGATGCTCATTACGTGCAAAGACCCAGACGCAATCGGACGCCTTGCAAAGAAAACAGTCCTGGTCCAACTCTAATTATGTTGAGCGGAAATATAATCATGGAGAAAAATGGTTCTCTACCCAATGAACAGAACTAGAAAATGCAAGCCACATCGCCCAAGACAGAGAGAGGTTCAGAGAGTTCATTGGGAAGACATCGTTCTGGAAGGAATACGTCACATGACACACCCAATGAGCTCAGGCACAAACAACACAACAAAGGCAGATCTGACCCAACTCTACTGTCCAGCTTTCCTATACCGGAAACATGCTCGCAGTGAGAAAGGATTCAATATCCGACGGGCTCAGGCACAAATGGGACAAGGTCGTTTAGCTCGAAAACTCACTTTGCTTCCATGCGCGTGGTGAGACTCGCACTTGGACGAGGGGATCACGATGTCGGTGAACAAAACCTCGGCTAAGATGACAAAAGAGCCCGGGTCCCGCATCTGTCTAGTTCTTCCTTAACCGGAACCAGATTCGCAGATTAGAAAAGGTTCAGTACCCGATGGGCACAGGCACAGAACGTCTAATTACACGAGGAAATTCACTGACTGTGGAACACCTCGTGCGAAATAGAAGTGAACGACAATCATCTCGGCGAAGAGTCATTACATAACTGCGCGCCTGTCGACAGAAAGACAGGCAGTAACAGACTAGGAAAGCCCAATACCCGAATTAAACGTATGAGGAAAACAAATATGCTGGCCCTCGGATATCCAGGGTACAAAGTGAGCCAACCGAAGTATAAATAGCACAGTTTAACAGTGGAACTAGCAGTGCATTGAACTTCACGCCCCTCAGCAGATATCATTCCATTTATTCGTTGTGTTTATAAGAGAGCGAACGCAGAAGAAGATGAAGAAGAATAGAGTAAGACACATGTGTAGATAAGATATATAATAGATATGCATGCATGTCCTTAAGAATCGTTGTTTCAATAGTTAAAAGACAAAAACCTGCATAGTTTAGATATTTCAGAGACAATTCTCTCCTGTCATATACAGTCCCGCAGGGAACAATCAAATATGGAAAGAGGAGAGGAAGATAAACACACTCTAAATAGACAACATTGAAGGTAGAAACGCAAGTATGGATGTTTTAACAAATAATACAGTTGGCGAGTTCTTTAAAACAAGTGTGGGAGTTGGTCAAGGGTGCAAAGTGTCACATTTCAATAAATACTAAGTCATGTTGTAGTTTTTGTAGTTCATGTTCACTTTCTGCTAAAAGAACAGTGCCATCTGCATATTATTATCTTTTAATAATATGTTTATTATTTGGTTATTTACTATTTTCCCATTGATCTTTAGTCCTGTCATTTCTTCTATATGTTTAAAGATATTATATGTTCATATATTAAATAGCTTGGGTGATAAAATATATCCTTGTCTTACCCCTCATCTTATGTCTATTCATGGTGAGTATCTGTTTTCACACCTTCTTGATGCAGTCTGTTCCCGATATATATTTCTAATTAGTCTTACGTCTTTTCCATCTATGTCTATTTCTTGAAGACATTCGATTCATTTTTCTTGCTGAACTCTGTCAACGGCTTTCCTGTAGTCTATGAAGAACATATAGATACTGTTTTGAACTTCTATATATTTATCTATTAATAGTCGGATACTAAGTATAGCTCCTCTGGTTCCTTTGTTTCCCTAAAATCAAATTATTCGTCACCAACCTCAGTGTCTATCTTGTTTTTAATTATTTCATGTATTAACTTGAGTAGTATTTTGTTTAATTGACACATCAAACTTATTGCTCTATATTCTGTATAGTCCACATCCCTGTGCTTCTTAGGAAATGGTATTGATATTGATGATTTCAGGTCTATAGAAACGTGTCCTGTTTCATATATGTTATTGCACAGTTCTTTGATAGTTTCTACACCAAATCCATCAACGGTTTTTATTATGTCTGCTGTTAAGTTTTCGGCGACTGCGACTTTTCCACATTTCTTATTTCGTTTTCAACTTCTGCTTTCAGTATTGCTTGTCCATCATTGTTGCGTATTGTAGGTTTTATGTTCTGTTGTCATCAAGCAGTTCTGTCACATAATCTACCCACCTTGTAAATACTTCTGTTTTATCAAAAATAATTTTTCCACTTAATCTTTAATGCAAGCATCTCTCTTTGTAGGATTTTTCTTATATCGGATCTTACTTATCTCCATATGCGTTTCTTTTGTCTCATGTTGTACTGGCATCTCCTCTATTTCTCTGCATTTTGTTTCTAGCCATTGATTTGTTTGCTATTCTATGCATGTTACGTATCTCATAGCTTATACATATATGTATCTCATGCATATCTCATAGTATATGTATGTAGGTAAAAACGTAAAGTGACCCATAGCATTTATTCATGCCGTAAGGGTGTGAGATGTTAGCGATCTCACATTTCAGAGGCTCTCCTCTCCCTCGCCATCTTCACTTCCCGGATTAATTTTGGTACCGATCTAGGTCGACCTGGGAGCCGTTGCGATCTGAAAACATTTCCGCCTCAACTGGGGAATGACCACGCATATGCGAAGCCAGTTCGCTAACCACTGCGCTACGCGGCTCCCAATGTATGTATCCATATGTATGTATAATTGCATCAAAAACCTTGCCAAAAACAATACTATAGGGAACAGCTGAAGGAGGATGAAGTAGATGAGGGCAGATAATATAAAGGACTGCATAGGTCTGGATTATTTCTCACTCATCCACATCAGAAAAGATAGAAATCGGTAGAGTTAGATTTCGATGGAGAACTCTGTGTGTTGATGCATCCAATGTCGTACATCTACGATTCTGTTTCGTTTTTGCGTTTATCGATATGGATATTACGTTTGTTCACATACAAACAATTACATCACTAACTATTTTTTTATAGACAGTAGATCTAGATACGCTTGAACACATCAAAAATTACGGATATAACTCCTATTTATTTCCCTTTTGCTATCATTTCTTTTCTAATGTTAAGTTATTTTCCATTACGGATACCATTGCCCAAGTCTCACTACCGTATGTTAACACTGGGAAAATATAGCATCCTAATAGTTGTGATTTAATTTTTCTTTATTCCCGTCGTAAAAGATTATTCTTGTGCATGATCACTATTATTCTCTTTCTGATAGAATACCTAGAAATATATTCGAAATAACATTTCAGGCGAAGACATTCGATCCCCGCCATTCGATTCGATCATGATTAATGTGCCTGTTCCATACAATATTCTATGTTGAATTCGTAACAATTTATATCGTTAATTAGAAATTAATATCTAACTGCAACTATCCAAGCGTGACACGAATAGTTAATGTTTGATCAAAGAAATGTACTCAATATTAAGAATCATTCAATAACGTACTTCCACGAAACACTCGTTTATTTGTATTCAGTTAGATATTTCTGGATAGAATAATGACATAGATAATTACATAAACTCTAGACGTAACACATATCTAGAGTATTACATGCACGTCGATAATGTACCGGAGTAACTTGAGAAATATTTATTGAAATGCATAAAATATAGTTTGTTGGTAGACTATAAAAGATTAAATTCACTCTATGATAAATCAGGTCCATTCCAACAGTATACGACAGTACGTGTTGGTTATATCAGGACGTGAAATCAGGATACATATTATTTCTAGAACGTAATCTACATTATGGATGGCCAGATTTCCTAAGATTATGAATGACTTGACCTAATGTAGCAAATGACATGTCTAAATACTCTGAAATGTGTCTTGGTCGTCTTTGTCTTCTATTCCCCTGTTACAAGCAATCCTGACTTCCTTTGCAAGATTATTCATTTTGTTAGTTTACTTATATAGTCAAAAGACTTCAACTTTCTTGCGTAAATATTGTTTACAAGCCAACCATTTTTCCCCTTTGAATGGTGTTAACACTTCTTGCTGGTCATGTTCACTGTCCATATCACGACAAAAGACATACACATCAAACCGTCAAAACTTCCCGAGTCATTCTTTTATCATAGTTCCGTACTACTTACTCTTCTATGTATATGATGAACATAAACAATAGCAAGTAAGACTGTCATGTAATATAATACGTTATTTTTACGACTGGATATGTCAGGATCACTATGTAACAAGTGATGTATAAAGTTGTGTATCAATTACTGCTTTTGTGTCTAGTACCTTCTGTATTAGAGGCCTTAGAAATGAAGTGCTATAGAAAATTCATAAGAATATCATGTACATCAAGAAAGACCAACCAAGATGTGCTAAGAAAAATCAACGTTCACGAAGGTTTGCTTTTAAACCCCATACTAAGAACGAAGTTAGTTGTTTTCGGCCATGTGAAGAGACACGATGGCATGGAAAAAGTGTTGTTGGAGGGGGTGATAGAAGGCAGTAGAGGCAGACCAAGACTTCGTTGGACAATTGCAATTCAGAAATGAAATGCATGTACATGACAGCTTGCCAGAGACCGCGGGATATTTAGGAAATTCATAAGGAAGACTGCGTTGTGGAAAGAATACGTCACATGACAACAACCTTCTGTAAAGATACCAGTACACGAAACGTGGACAATGAAAATCTCGAATCATTCGGGCTATCTGCAAATAGGGAAGTGGAACAAACATCTTAAAAATGGTTTGTTCTAACTCTAACTGATGTATACAAATGTTCTATGTATAAACTTTGTGTATGACGTACTGCCTCCGACATTATAGCTAATGGCTAATATGAATTCCATAATTTTAAGATGACTCATATCACTAATCCCTGAATACTCATTATCTGTCACACAAAGTACAACCATATTGACCAATTAAATTTGCATGGAGTGTCAACTGAGTCATTACAAAGGATTGAGACAGTATGTCTTCTATTGCGATCGGTCAAGCGTTTTGTATATAATGTGTTGAGTAAATAGTGAGAATTTGTTGACGTGATTAATAACATGTTTTCTTTCTTGATTTTCAGAAAGTTTCACAATGAGCAAGTTGTCTGGCTGTCTTCTGATTTTTAACACAGTGACTAATTATATCTATTTCGTCACCGATACATCAAGAAACATGTCAACATCTAGAAAAGAATAAAGATAATATAAGAGAACAATTGAATTTTCATTTTATTTCCAAATGTGTAGTTTGCTGTTTTATTTAGAAGTGAGTATGGTCTTTGTGTACTGCTTGGTTGGTTGGTTGCTGATCCAGCGGTCCATGGGCTCATGCCCTTTGACCTAATGCCATTAAATGTCATTATATTGCTGGGAAGTCTGTGGATTTTCGGCCCACCCTGGGACAGAGCCAGAGAATAACCATAAAATATTTCAACAACAAAACAAAATCATTAACTGTATAGATGAAATGCCATGAAGCTCTATAAGAAGATAACCTCAATATAACGGCATGTCATCCACTAAGGTTTTCTGTTGCATGGATGGTATGTCTAGTGGGCCATCGGTGAGACCCACAGACGCAACCACATGCGTAAATGCTTGGTTAATATTAAGAAATAAATATCCGTTGTTTGATAGACATATGCAAGGGAAAAAATCAAATATGGAGGTGCGGTGGGCACATATTTCCGTAATGAACCATGTGCTGTTTTATTCTTTTCTTTAATATCTAATTTCGCATAAAGTAAGCTTTTTCTTTTGCCTTCTAGTTGTTCTCCACTCCTGACTGTGATGACACAGTGTTGGTATAAAGATTGAATTTATTATTTGTCTTTTGGTTTTTCATGGGATTAATGTCAATAAGGTGACGAAATTTGGTAATTCTCGAAATGCCCCCCCCCCCCCGCTCTTGAACAATAAGATTTCACAATTATGAGTAATGTGACCAAGTTTGGACACCTGGCTATAGATAACACTTCCCGCACCTCGACATAAATTAGTTCGTGGGACGAGGTATAACATGTAATAATTGACTTTGCCGGAGCATACTTAAGTGATTAGGCCAGAGGACTACGTCAGAAATCTTGGCACGCAAGAACGATCCATGCTTTTCATTGACTTAAGACTCAATGTACACTTTTGTTGAAGAATCACAAACTCGGATTAGTCAAATACACAGAAATGAGTGACGCAGTACGTTATATCTGAAGCAGGCTCTCTATTTAAAGTCAGCTGTAAGAGTAATTTATTTTAGTTTTTGTAATCCACTTTGAGCAATGTGGACAAACGCATAGGTATTCACCCAGTACATGATGAACAGTATGTTTGATTCACTGGCTCTCATATATGTTCACCCAACAAATGATGAACAGTATGTATGATTCTGTAGCTCTCATATGTGCTCATCCTGCAAATGATGAACAGTATCTAAGATTCTGTAGCTCTTATATGTGCTCATCCTGCAAATGATGAACAGTATGTAAGATTCTGTAGCTCTTATATGTGCTCATCTTGCAAATGATGAACAGTATGTAAGATTCTGTAGCTCTCATATGTGCTCATCCTGCAAATGATGAACAGTATGTAAGATTCTGTAGCTCTTATATGTGCTCATCTTGCAAATGATGAACAGTATGTAAGATTCTGTAGCTCTCATATGTGCTCATCCTGCAAATGATGAACAGTATGTAAGATTCTGTAGCTCTTATATGTGCTCATCCTGCAAATGATGAACAGTATGTAAGATTCTGTAGCTCTCATATGTGCTCATCCTGCAAATGATGAACAGTATGTAAGATTCTGTAGCTCTTATATGTGCTCATCTTGCAAATGATGAACAGTATGTAAGATTCTGTAGCTCTCATATGTGCTCATCCTGCAAATGATGAACAGTATGTAAGATTCTGTAGCTCTTATATGTGCTCATCCTGCAAATGATGAACAGTATGTAAGATTCTGTAGCTCTTATATGTGCTCATCCAACAAATGATGAACAGTTTCTATAATTCCATAGCTCTCATATGTGCTCACCCAGCACCTTGAACAGTGCATGATCCCATAGCTTGTTGACTACACACATTTTTCAATCATTCGTCCCTCTATCAACCATTTCTGCTCTAACCAGAATAATTCAAAATCTGCTTGTTGCAACTTAAATTTCAGTCTTATTTCAATAGTCTCATTTTAATCATTGCCTCTGAAGCGAATGTTTTTACTGCTGTATAGCACACATTTTGTGCAGTTTGTGATATGCTATCAAGCATGATTATTCTTCTTCAGTGTCCATTCTCAATCTACCACTGGATCTCTCTTGTAACAGAACCATTGTCTGTCGATATTTTCAGCAGTATGTAGGCTAAAGAACGTCGTACTACTAGATCATTATCGATATCGCTCTTTCTTCCCTGCGGCTATTTCTGTAGTCCTCTTGTTTCCTGTGGTGTGACAATCTGGCATGTTGGTATTTTATTGACGCTACTGCCTCACTAGCTTTCATTGTCCATTGACCCTGACCCACCAGTGTGACTGTTGGTCTCAAACTAGCCAGTTCTCAACGTATCAGATAAGTTGTTTTCGTCTTCCTTTTTTACATATTATCACCTATATTTTATTCTCACTTGCATACATCATTGTATTATCACTGTATTTTCTTCCCACCATTATCTACTCCTACTTATAGTTTCTCTCCACTGCCCATATCTGCTCGGTCGTTTCTTTCTTTTCTCCTTTTTTTCTCTTTTTTCTTTTTCATCTCCATCTCTCTCTCTCTCTCATCTGATCTCTCGTACCATCCTCTTTTGCGTTTCCATCACGACTGTATGCTAATACTCATTGCCTGTTGCCATTTTTAAGGTAATTATCTTAATTTATCCTCATTTATCTTATTTTACTTGCTACTACACCTTAACTATTTTCACTCCTTATCTCCTTCTGTGCACTTTCCCCTCCTCACTTCTTCTCCCCATACTCTCTTCCTCCCTGCTAGGCTGCTCTATCTCTGCTTCCTCTGCTATCTATTCGTTATACTCATTGCGTGTTGCCACTTTTGAGATAAGTATCTTAATTTAACCTTATCTATTTTACTTGCTACCACACCTTATCCATTTTCGCTCCTCACCTCCTTCCGTGCACTTTCTCTCCTCACTTCTTCTCCCCATACTCTCTTCCTCCCCAATATGCCGATCCCTATTTACTTCCTCCACTATCTATTCACTATCTCTCCTCCTCTTTCCTCCCTATCAACCACGTTTGTTTCCATGTAAGATTCGTTGTACCGTTGTCTTTCGTTTGTCATGATGAAGGCTTAATAGTCGAAACGTCGTCTGTCCCTGTATCTCGTTGTTAGGTTGTGTTATGTTTTATTTTGGTAACACATCTACCTATTTTTGTTTATCTTGACATTTGCCCGGTGTTACTCCAGCCACCTGCTTCCTGTTCAGGGCTGTTACCCAACACTGGAACATTTATCCCTTAAAGAATGGAAATGTGTTTATCGCCGTTTTATTTAGATCAATGGCCCGACACATCCGTCTTCTGTGGAAGGAATGAATTTTCAAAATGGTTGTGCAAGTGACAACTGTGACAGAATAATAGGAGTAAAAGGAATTGTACCGATCGATTATTTTACAGAATAGACAGGGTGCAGATTATCCGCTATCCGCACTCAAACAAAGACCCGAGAACACAGAGACATGATGTGATTTGTGTGTGGATGTTTTTTGAAGGGTTATATCTTTGATGATGACTATGTCTGCTTTTTCATAACTGCAAACTCCCGCATGTCTCAGACAATGTTTCCACTGGAGTCTTCACAGATTAGAATAAGCAGTGTACTCTATCCACCTATGTCGGAGCTACCCATTTTCGATCTGTCCTTACAACAACACCCATTGTTGTTGTACGAAAAATCCAATTTAGTGCCGCCGTAACTGATTTTAGACTTAAATTGTGCAACAACTATTTACGTTTCTCAGCAGTAAGTTGGGAATGCAATGCAGATTGGATCGTGAAGAACGTCTGGAGAAAACTCTTATATGAAGAATAAAAACCTGAGAAAATAATAATCAAGATGGAAATTCCATGTATGCATGACTGTGTAGTAGGTTTTCTCAGTATGATGCAAGTCATCGAAATGCCACTCCTTAAATGGTTGTTCTTCGAAATTCCACAACTCGACATTATATTTTGATTGGTGTCGCCTGATGTGATGACGTCTCTGCATCATAGTGATCGGCACGGCCCAGGATGTATGTAACCTACAGAACGATCGTTAATTAGATGAATTTATGTTGACTGAAAACAAACAGTAACATTCTGTGTTTTCTTGCACATACTATATCTCAGGTTTGATTATTTTCTTTCTCTATCCTTTTCTCTGTTTCCCGACATTGGCATACCTTCTCCTTATATGAGGTTCATCTATACATTTTAATCGGTTTCAATTAGCATTCTCCTAGATTTCTACAAAATTTAAACCGATTAAAACGTGTTTTTTTTGAAATTGTAAACATGTGAAGTTATCGTATTGTTTGAAATATAGAAATCGGTGCAAAGAAAGAATACGATAATAGTTGGTAAAAAAAATTATAAGTAGAATACGCTATATAATAGGAAAGATCTTGTTTATGATTTTAATACTTGAAGTAACTATGAGAATCAATCCTAACGAAATGGATACGCATGGGAAATTTACATATTTTGCATCGTGATCATGGTTATCTTGGAGATATTTCTACCTTCTGGATAACAAAAGGAATCTATTAGAGGTTGCGGAACACACAGAAGTATTAACCACATAAAAGAGATCACTGAGACAAATAGAAAATATGTTACGAACATATAGGGAGAGTTATGAAATGAGAAGATAAGGTCATAATTTAAAGGTTGATGTATAACATTTTAAAATGATATGTTTCCGGATATAAGAACATGTATTAGAGCACAGAGGGACGAATATGTATATTATTTGAGGTGAAGGTCATAATTTAGGTAAACTACAGATAAGAAAAGAAAAGAGAATTATAGACAAAGGGAAATGATGTTCAGTGAACTAATTCAGTAACATAATAGAAAAGAAAAAAAATTATCAGAGTAATAAGGGAAGACGAAGGAGAGACACACACAGGGAACCAGAGTCTCATCAGAAGGAACATGAGGGGGATGTCAGAAGGAATCCTGAGAGAGATGTCAGAAGAGTACCTGAGGGAGATTTCAGAAGGGAACCTGTGCGAGATGATAGAATGGTACCTGAGTGAGATGTCAGAAGGGTAGCTGCGGGGGATGTTAGAAGGGAACCTGATGGAGATGTCAGAAGTGAACATGAAGCAGTTTTCAGAAGTGAACCCGAGGAAGATTGTCAGAACCAAAAGGGAACCTGAGGGAGATATCAGAAGGGAACTTGAGGGAGATGTCAGAAGAGAAATAGAGGAAGATATCAGAAGGGAACTCGAGGGAGATGCCAGAAGGAACTTGATGGAAATGTCTGAAGGGAACCTTACGTAAATTGTTAGAATAAGAAGGAAACATGAGGTAAATGTCAGAAGAAATCCTGAGAAAGATTGGTAGAATCAGAAGGAAGCCTGAAGCAGTAATCAGAAGGATACGAGTTCGACAAACATCATCTGCATCTTTAAACATGGATTTATTATATTTTCTTATTGCCCATGAAGAACAAATTTCTGCAAAATCATGCACGGAAAGATTACTGACAACACTAAACGTTCGGTTAGGTAGTTGTTTTAAAAAAATAGAATATTCAATATAGAAATTAATAATTTTATCTTGTCTATTCTATGCCATTTCTGTATGGAATGTTAATCAATTATTTTGTAGTTTCAGAAGAGAAAGTACATGTATAATGATTTGTCTGTTGACAAGTCAGATAGTCTGGGGGACCTGCAGGTGTACTACATGGTCATCACTGAAAAATGTATGCTTATATAGAGATCATAGGCTGAATAGAAGGTGGGAAAAATTTAATTAAACGATTAAATGACTCTATCGATTCACTATCTATTCACTAAACCTTTTAGTGCCTTTCAGCCTGAGTGGTAAAAGAATTTTCAGGATATGGCCCTCATGTGTGCTGAGTATATTGTGGAATTTGTCGCCTCTTTTATTCCGGTAGTCCATCGTTTTCGTGGTCGACCTCTAGGTCTGCTTTCACTGAATCTGTGTAGCATAGCTTGCTGTGGTATGTTGTCTGATGGTAGCCTGCTAATGTGTGTAAGCCATTTGTTCTTTTGTTTCTTAATATATTCCCAGATTGATGTGGTGTCGGTTCTTTGTCTAATGTCATCATTCCTCACTCTGTCTCCTAGTGATATTCCAAGAATTCTGCATAAGCATGCCATTTCAACTGTCACAACTTTACGTTTGTCTGGTGATGTTGTCTATGTTTATTTGGTAGCACAGTGCTGGCATCATAATTATTTTGAATAGTGTTATTTTGGTGTTTAAAACTACATTTTGTTTCTTAAGATTGCTGTCATTTACCCAGGGACTTGGTGTCTCCATTTTACTACGAGCCATGTGAATTAAATCATTAGAATACGCTAAATAATTGGAATGAGACTTTGAATATATAACATAGATCTACTATGAGAAACCATCTTAACAAAATGAGAAATTCACATTATAATTATAATCTGAATTTCTCTGTTAGAACTTACATCGTTGATCCTATAAGATACTAAGTATGTAGTTCTTGATTCTTGATTAGGAACAAGCATCACAACACTGGGGGAATTGCCATATTTACTCTGCTTGTCGTTCCTTAAGACATCTCTTTAAGGTGTGTTCCAAGAATTTATTGAATAACACCAGTGATAATATGCCACCCTGTGAAACCTGTGCAGTTGTTGTGGAAAGGCTCCAATACCATCATTAATTAGAAAAGCACTAGTTGCTACTTTGTATAGTGTTTCAATGATATATATTTTATTTCCATCAAAATTAACATTTCTCATATCTTTCCTTAAATGTAATTGCCATATTCGATCGAACGCCTTAGTGAAATCCATAGTTATGATAAATTTCATGCTCATGTTGTAGTGCTTCACAATGATTAAACTGATGTTGAAGATATTTTCTATATAACTTCCGTTTTACGAAACTGTTCTTCATCTAATATTTCTTCTGATCTATGTTTCAATATGCTTAACAATTTCCATAGCATCACTTTACTTGTGTGAGTGATAAGACGAATAGTTTTATAATTTGTGCGGAATTTAAATTACCTTTCTTTCGAAATGGTGTAATCAGTTAATGTGTCCATTCTATAGGCCAATAATTGTTTCCTATATGCGTTGGCAAAGATTTAGAAATGTAAGTATCCAGAGGTGAGGGAAGGAAAAGTACATTATTTGAAAGGCCCCGAAGATAACAAAATCAACACCTGACCGGGACTCCGAGTCTACATAAACTGGGATGGCTGCTGAAACGGAGGCCTGAGCACTTTTGGGAATGTCTCGTGTGCTGTGAAACCAGTTTCAAATCAAGAATCAAATGTGCTGAGGTAAGCGGGATGAATTGTGACAATGATGTCAAGGAAATTGACAGATGTAGTGAAGATGTTAAATGTAAATTGAATAGCAGGGTTGAAATAGTTGATGAAGTTGATGAAGCAAGATAATTATATTTCTGACATGTCGGTGATACATATCCTATTGTCAATGTATCTGTGGAAAATATACTAGATGTTCAAGATGTCCCATGAAAAGACAATCATAGCCAGGCTCCATTTTGGTGCCCATAGCAATACCACTGATCTGATCGAAAACGTGCCCATCGAGTTCAAAAGAGTTGAGAGTAAGCACCTGTTCAGCAAGGCAGATAAGAGTATAAGTGGATACAGAAAGATGGGGACTCTTGTCCAGAAAGAAGTGCAGCGTCCTGAGGCCATCTGCATGGGGTATAGAAGTGTACAAAGAACAGACATCAAGTAAAAACAGACGATAGGTACGGTCAGAAGACAACTGGGCAGAAGAAAAATTGTCATGGCATGCATGGTGTCTTTCATGAATGAAGGAAGCTGTTCGACCACTGGCTGGAAAATTCTGTCAAGGAAGTCAGAGATGCACTCAGTGGTACATGAGCAAGCAAAGACAATAGGTCTACCAGGATTCGATTCGTTTTGGATTTTAGACAGCATATCGAAAACAGATCTGCCTAAAAAGCTTTGATCGATGCAAAGAGTCTTGGCAGTGGTAGGAAGATGGTTGTCACGGATAAGGGTTTTCACACTGCTGCTAACCGCCTTCTGGTTAGGTACCGTCGAGTCGGATGTACATGCAGTGTAGAAAGAAGGTTTGGAGAGTTGTTGGTAGCCTCCTGGAGGTAATGGTCCTTAAGCCACACCACAACGGCCCCACCCATATCCGGTAGTTTGATGACAATATCATCATACGCGGAGGAGATGCGTCAAGGAGCAAGATTCCTCAGGTGTGATTGGAGCGATTGATGCGGTTTTAATGAAGTCATTTAATGTCATGGAGTGTATTATTGATGTAAAGATCAAGAGCCTGGGATGCACCAGACTTAGGAGTCCAAAAATATTTCTTCTCTTTATATCTAGAGAACAAATCATCAGTATCAGATGACACTTTGCCAAAGAAACGATAATGAAGCCGAAGACGACCACGATAGCGGTCGCTATCCTGAAGAAGAGTGTATTGATCATATGCTGAACGGAGAGGGACGAAATTGAGGCTCTTGCTGAGGACAGAAACTTCACTATCAGAGAGACTGAGATTATGAGAAATGCAAACCAGCCGGTCATTAGAATGACCCGGAATATGAACATCCACATTAGTGGTCAGGTGAGAAATAGGAATATCAGATGAAGTATTGAGGAGAGGTAGTGGAGGATAAACTACAGCAGCAGGACTAGAACTGGTAAAAACAGCGTGAGATGTGGAGTGAAGAGAATTGAGTTTATTGTTGTGATGAGTGCACATAAATTGGTATAACTACCGATTGAGAATGTGAATAATTCCACGAATCAGTGAGTATAGTAGAATGTAGTTGTAAGTAAGGGACTGTTGTAAAAACGTTGTAAAAGGAAGAATTTAGAAGAGTCTAGATCAGATAAAAGATGAGTGTGGTTAGAAGATACAATACGCATGCGTTGAAACGAGCATTTGTCGTCAAGGCAAATAACAAGCATGCATACAGCAACACACGAGCATACATCAACAGGCATGCATACAAAAACACACGGGCATACATCAACACACCTGCATACATCAACACACGTGCATACATCAACACATGGACATACACAATACACGTGCACGCAACAACACATAGGCATACATCAGTACACGTGCACACAATAATACACGTGTATACAAAACACATGCATTCAACAATACATGGGCATACATTAGCACACATGCATACATCACTACACGAGCATACGTAAATACATGTGCATACAACACACGAGCATAAATCAACATACATGCACACAACAACACCTTGGCATACATGAACACGAATGCATACAACAACACACAAGCATAAACACGCGAGAATACATCAACACTTGAGCATACAACAACATACTAACATACATCAACACACTGGCATACACAATGCACGTCCATGCAACAATACACGAGGAGCATACATCAATACAAATGCATGCAACAACACAAGGTCATACATAAACACATATAAATATATCCATACATGGGCATATGTCCATACATGTGTATCCCATCACACACGGGCATAATTTAACACATGTGCATACATCACCATGCGGGCATACATCAGAACACAGGCATACGTAAACACATAAATGTACACAAATACACAGGTATACAAAAACACATATGCATACATCAATACACATGCATACAACAGCACACGAGCATAAATCACAACACCAGCATACATCAACACACGGGCATACATCAACTAACACGCATACATAGGCACACGAGCATACATAAGCATACGGACACGCATCAGCACACAGGTTGGTATATATACTCATTGCCATACATCACCTCAATTTCAAATGAAACAATACGCAGACATATATCAACACTTGGGCATAAATCAACATAAAGGGCTTTCATCAACACACGGGCATACATCAATACACATGCATGCAACAACACACGAGCATACATCAATACATATGCATGCAACAACACACTGGCATACATCAATACACATGCATGCAACAACACACGGGCATACATCAATACATATGCATGCAACAACACACGAGCATACATCAATACATATGCATGTAACAACACACGGGCATACATCAATACACATGCATACAATCATACAGATGCATAGAACAACACATGTGCATACAATAACACGCAAACATTGAAAGCATACACTTAATATGCTGCATAAAATATTAACAGCTTTATAGCCATATACAAGCCATTCATTCTGTGAAACCTATATAAACCATTCATTCCGTGATACATATATAATCCATTCATTCAGTGAAACATAAACAAGCAATTCATTCTATGAAATTTATGAAACATATACCCGTCATCCATTCAGTGAGACATATATAAGCCATTTATTCTATGAAATGTATCAAACATTTACCAGTCATCCATTCTGTGAAACATATATCAAACGTCTCTTCTTTGAAAAAATATCTTAGACATTTATTCTATGAATCATATTTCAGGCATCCATTCTATGAAATATACAAGGGAATCATTCTATGAAACATATATCAAACATCATTCAATGAAATATATCAGACATCCAATCTACGAAACATTAAATAGAGTTGTTGTACGATATGGACATATTTTGTGATATATTTTATAGCCATGAGCTTGCTATTTAATTAGAAATATTTTCAAGTCATAATTGAAATTAAAATGGAATGTGATCATGGACTTCTGGACCAGCAACCAACAAAGGTATGAATACATTGAGTGTAATACAATGCACAACAATTACTATCAGAAGTTAAATGTCATACTCGAAAATAGCGATTGATTTGCAAAGTGATGAGAAGTGTTAGTTAACCATGAAAAATGTCTCTAAAGTATCCATGCTTTGCTACTGCCTTCTGATGTTTTGTAATACGAACACATTTGCTAATCAATGGTGTCAGCATACAGCTGAAAGTGTCCGTTATTTGCTTTTAATTACGCACTCAGAACCGAGAAATATAACTTGTATGTGGCTCGTTCGTTGTTAATTTCACAAAAATGGATTATATTCTCAATGCCGAAGCGAAATGGAGTCGTACATAATCGGTTGAGATCTCTCCCGGATACCAGAAAAATTTTCAACTGCCACTGTATTTGCAAATTTAAAATTTGTTGATTGGGGGTCGCTTTGGACTGACAATATTCATTCGTTTCAATGTTTGTAAAATTGTTTTCGCAGTATTATCTCATGTGCCCCCACCCACTCACCAACCTAGCAGCATAAATACAACATTGAAATAAATACAACCATCGCATCAGTGTCTCATGCTATTGTAGTGTGTCTCAAGTAATTTTTGGGTATAGCATTCTATTTTGCAATGATTTCTCTTTCGCGATCATTCACATTGTTGGTACAATGCTGACGAACACTTCTATTCATTTCGCCCTAGCGTTTTCAATCCAGTTAATGTCAGGAGATTATGTAGGCTAATCCAGTACATGTATATGTTGTTAGCCTAAGAAACTCATAGTTAAATTTCCAGTGTGAGACCTAGCGCGGTCGTGCTGAAAGATTCTCACGTTTTGGTGATTGTAGAAGAAAGGCAACGGTTATGTTAACTGTAACTGTGAAAGATTGAAGGGGGCTGAGGTGCTCATGGAATAATTCGCCCCAAATCCGTACGTCTCCTCCTCCATATATTTTATGCTGGACACATCAGTATATATTTCTCCATGATGACTCCAGACTCGATTTCTCATATCGGCAAATGAGACATTAAATTGATTTTCCTCAGAAAAAAACGTCAATCTTCACTCCAACCTTAAACGGCGAATATTTTGTTGGGTCAAGCCACTCTGTTTGTTTGGAAGCTTCTAGTGAGGATAGGACCAATTTTAAACAATGACAGAACGAATTTATTTCTTCAGGTTACATTCTGTTACTCTGCAGAAGTTTGAGAGCGAAAGCAGAAGGAAAAGAATGTGAAGTAGATGTACTTTGTAAGACGATAAGAAGAGAGTTAGCTTGTCAAGCATGAATTTTTTATTTTTGCAAAAGAGCATTTGTTGTTTTAATCCCCACGAATTACGAGCGATTAGCTATTACTTCCTGTGTGCAAATAATTAATTCTTCCAGAGTTTTCTTCCATAACAAGAAGATTGCAACTTTCAGTTCTGTGAAGTGTTGTGAGTAAACGTCTCCTACTCAGAATCAAGCGCCGTGCCATGCTAAGATGCTATTATGCAGAGAGATGGTCGCATCAGATTGGCGGGACCAATCGAAATTTTAGGGGTGGAACTTCGAATAAAAACATTTTAAGAGAAGAGAGCGGCGGCATTTAGATGACGTGCATCATAATGAGAAAATCTACAGTTCGATCGTTCTCAAAGGGAGGAAACTCTATTGGATTTGTGACCATCATCATCATCTTCTTTGAGAGGTTCCCAAAGCAAGCCAGCTATAGGCCACATTCAGTAGCTGGGGCAACTATTTATGCATCTCCCACCATCCAATGAGGCTCTCGAATAATGCACGGTTAACATTTGATCTTAATTATGGCTTCTCCCAGAGAATAGTCACGTCTACAACAAAGTTGTTTATCATCGACCTCATGTGTCAAGCGTTCATACCAATTACACAACTTACAATTTCTGGTTTCTCCCAGCGAATAGTCACGTCTTGCGCAAAGTTGTTTATCACCTGACCTCATGTGTCAACCGATCATAGCAAGGACACAACTAACAATTTTGAAAAGAGGACATCTAGCTAAATTTTACATAGAACAATCTGAAATTAGTAATAGATTTAAAATCGCTTTCAAATTGCACTATTTGAGTCTGCTGCTCGTAAGAAAATACTGTAATCATTTAGTTATCGCAGTTACAAATTAAAAATAATAATAAGAACCATATCCCGTCAGTCTGCTCTGGATCGTACAGATGACATACTGGATACATCAGCGCAAACACTTGTATCCTAAGCCATTTGGAGGAGTGTAGAAAAATTACGCCCAGATCACTCCTTGATGTTATCAATCCAGGATGTTCTCTTACCTCCTCTCATCCTTACACACTCGACTGTTCCTTGCAATATAGGCATAAATCTAGAAATCTAGTCGTGTCTCGTAACATGTCCAAACCAAACACGTTTACACCGTTTCACTTTTCCCAAAAGTGGTTTGTGATAACTTGCAAGTTTGTATGTGCTTCCGAACAAATATATTTGTCGTGTATTAAATATAGCTAATTGTTAATACACGTTTGTAGCACATGTTTTCAAAGTCTTGAATCCTTCTTTCCGTGTCTGCATTGAGTGTCCAACTTTCAGATCCGTATAAAAGTATATTTAGCACTTGAGATCTGAATATATTGATCTTTAATGTAATACTGATCTTACTTTTGCAAATCACTTTCAACCTTGTCATGACCGCCATCGCTATCTCGAGTCTTAGCTTAATATCATTTCCAGAGTCGCGATCATCACATATTTGAGACCTGAGATATTTGAAGGTGTTAATTTCATCAAGTCTGTGACCATTAAACCAGATATTGATCTCTTCTTGTCTGATTTCACTAGTCACCAATATCTTGCTTTTATCAATGTTAATTTTCATGCCATAAACTCAACTAACTTCTCCAACTTTGAGGTGAGTTCCTGAAGTTCAGATTTGTAACCAGCCAAGAGATCGATATCATCGGCATAACGCGTTACAAATTGGTCTTCCATCAATAGTTATTGATATCTGGAAATCTTGTAATTCCACTTATATTCAAGATAAGTATTAAAAAGTTGCTAGGAAAGTATTAACCTTGGCGCACTCCTATAGCAGTCCTGAAAGATTCACCAATGTCATTATTTATTTATAAAAAAAGAACCGCACTACTTGAATCTTTATACAGCGTAACCATGACTTCCATGATATCTGTAGCAAAGTTATATTGTCTCAGTATCTGCTACAGAACTTGTTGCCACACACGATAACATTCCTTTGTCAAATCAATGAAATTATGAATCAACGCACGTTTTTGTTGTTCATTCATTCATTCATTGGTACCAAGCCTTCCGGCGTAGGCGATCATATCTCTCCACAATCCTCTGTTTGTTATACTTTTAAATATAATTTCTGATGATTCTGCATCATGCCAGGCTTTCAAGCCATCTAACATTTTCTCACGTTGTCTTCCTCTGTCTCTCTTACCCTCGATGTTCCAGTTGTTACGATGTTTTCCAGCCCACCCCTTTTCATGACATGACCCAGAACATGTGATAGTCGTCTTCTAATACAGTTAATAAGTTGTTTTTGTTGTAAGAAGTGTTTATATGTTCATAAGTACTTCTGATTTACGGAAGCTAGCATGGTCTTCTGCTAACAATTATTCTGATTTAGCTTGTATTCTATTAAGAATGATCGTTAGTTCATTACCTTATTAGAATAGGTAATTGGACTAATAATTCTATAATTCTTGCACAATTTGATGTTGCCTTCCTTAGAACAATGTATCACTAACTAATGAGTCAATTTTTAGGCCATATTTTTCTAGTCCATATTTTCTAGCAGATGGCTATCACAATAATAATCATTTCCTCTCCTGAATGTTTTAGGAGTTCCAATAAACTCATGGTGATTTATTTTCTTTCAATGATCATAGGAACGTCGACTCGTACATTTCCGAATTGAACGTTATTATTAAACATATTACATTTGAATGTCTGAAAGTATGTGACGTTTCAACATTTCGTTGCTTTTTCAGTAATAGTTGTTCTTGGTCGGTGTGGCTGTGTTTACCTTTTCAAAGCTGCAAAAGCTGTTTTGTTATAACCTTGACTTATAATGGACTCACATTGTTCAGAATCCAGTTCTCCTTGGCTTGTTTCATTTTCTTTCTGATATCTTTATTTAATTTATTATACCGCCACACTGTGATATGATTTTGATTCTTTACCTTCTTGAGTTCTCTCCTGGCATCACATAGCTTCATTATGTCATCGGGTAACCGAATATTGTGCGCTATCTTTTTTCACCTATAATTATTGTTGCTGTATTTAGAATTGCATTATTCATGATGTCTGTAAATCTGTTGACATCCTCCTCAAGAAGATATAGAGCTTCAACACCCCCCCCCCTTCCACAGTTGACCTAAATATATATAAGCAATTTCTGTTCTTTTTAGCTTTCCAAAATCTAAAATCACGGATGAGAGTCTTTGTTAAAATAGTAATTCTTTTTTTTACTCTAATTCCCAGAGTCATTAGTACCATGTCATGATCACTGCCAGTATCAGCTCCCGTGAAGCTCCGCGTCTTAGCCTGACTGGTAATAGATTTGAATCTTTTGGCGACAAGTAATAAATCTATTGGATTATGTATCTCCAGCTCTAGTGTATGCCATGTTGCTCGTCTGGATACTTTATTAGTTAGTATTACAATGTATTAGCTAGATTTGTACTCCAAAAATAATACAATGTAGACCGCGATAATTTGTTGTTCCTGTGCCGAATTTACCCACCTTTCCAGCCAATTGGTCATATACGTCAGACATATCTTAGCATCCCAATGACATAGTACTATAACAATATCATTTTTTGTTATCTTCATTATTACATCAACTATCTGTGCGTATCCATTGCTCATCAATTGTATCAATCAACTTAAAATTGCTTCCTCCTACTCGTAATCAATAGTGAGGGGCATAATCGATGGAGATATTCTTTGGTTGAACAGCAATACGTAATGCTATAATTTTATAACTTATGGGATTGGGGGTTGGGGGTGTTGCAGCTAATAACTGTTCTTATGAACTATAAAACCAAGTCCACACTGATGTATATTATCATCCCAGTTAAACCATATCGTATGCCCGTCATTCGTTGTAGTTTAGCCTATATCCGTCCATCTCATTTCGGACAACTGAGAAATTAACATAAGAACACAAGAAATTTGATTTTTAATGTGCACAATAGTTCAAAGTGTCTATGATAATTCAAGTTGGTTGTCATATTTCAAGGATATTATAATAATTCAAGGTGGTTGTCATAGTTCAAGGTAGCTGCCATAGTTCAATTGAGGGTGGGGGGGGGGGGAATACAGCTTTAAAAAATCGGAAATGTCGAATTTTTAATTGAGTGAAGAGATTGGTACCGTATTATGGAGCATCCATTTATGCACATTTTATTTTTTAAAATTTGGTCGTAGCATTAATAGTTTTTGAGATATATACTTTTAAAATAGGTGGGGGTGGGTCAGGAAATTGTAAGAAATATTTCAGAAATGTTGAGTGTGTTTTAGAAAAACAGTGAACAGTTCATAATAATTAAAACAATTAACACCTCACGATAGGCTTTGTTATCATAGTCTCGTTTTAGCGAATCGGGAAGCCATTAAAAAGTTATTATCAGTTGCAGCATATGTGAAACATTTGTTTCTATTTGAAATTAAAGTCATTAATAGAAATGTCAGGAAAAAACAATATTCCAGACACTCAAGAAAACGTAAGTTTTGTGGAAATAGATTTACTAATAAAAGCTGTCAGTTCAGCGAAGTTGATGTAGGTACAAATATAAACAATTCCACTGACCATGCGCGTAATCCTAAAATTAGTACAGTGTGTATCGATAATATTAATACATTTGATTGTTCACATAGTCATACATCTACTCATAAGGACACGTCCCCTTCAAGCAAGTCAGAAAGAAAGCTAAAAGGGATGTATGGATTATTATATGACTCTGACAGTGATTTTGAAATCTTACAACAACATATATCTTCACATCTTGTATCATTGTATGTCAGTACTGCTTCAGCATTGTTGATTTTGTGGAAACAGAGAGGCATGGACAAGGCAGCCAGTTTGTATTTAGTTGTAGGAATAAGAAATGCACTAAGCAAATACCTTTCAATTCAAATCAACCAATATCAATAAGCAATAATCTACAAATACATTCAATCAATCGTAGATCTGTATTTGCTATGCGCTGTGTCGGAGGAGGACTTGCTGCTTTGGAAACATTTTGCGGAATGATGTGCTTACCACCACCCATTAAAAAGAGTTCATACAAACTAATCAAGGAATCCATTGCCAAATTTGTTTTATCAGCTCAGTTTGAAAGCATGAAGAAAGCAGCACAAATAGAATATAAATTATCAGAAGTTCCAGATATAGAAGATGTGTGCAGAAATATTGATGTATCTGTTGATGGAACTTGGATGACTAGAGGTCACACATCACAAATTGGAGTCACATCACTGATTGGGTGTGTTACTGGCAAAGTTTTAGACACAGGAGTACTTTTCAAAGCATGTAAATCATGTGATTATTGGGAAACGCAGGGCAAGAAATCACAAGAATACCAGCTGTGGAAAAATAAGCATGAGTCTCAATGTATGGCTACACATAAAGGGTCATCTGGTAGTATGGAGGCGTCAATAGCCGTGAATTTATTTTCTAACTCCAAAGGAAAGTATAGATTGAGATATATAAGATTTGTAGGAGATGGTGATATCAACAGTTTTAAAAGTGTTTCCAATTCAATTCCTTATGGTGATGTGAAAGTGGAGAAAATATAATGTGTAGGACATGTACATAAGAGAATGGGCACACGATTGCGCAAGATAAAATGTGCATGGTCAGGTAGAAATTTAACAGATGGAAGAAAAATAGGAGGTAAAGTTAGACTAACAGACTAACAGATAGACTAACAGATAGATAAAATTCAAAACTATTATAGGAATGCTATAAGAGGAAATAGGAATAATTTGAAAGGAATGAGAGAAGCTGTTTTAGCCATTTATTTTCACAAGTTATCAACTGATGAGAAGCCGATGCATAACCTTTCTGGTGACGGTTGGTGTCCACACAAGATATCAGTTGATGCCAATAAGCCATTAAAACATCGAAACAGTATATCAGAGGCAGTGTTGAATGTAATCAAACCTGTGTTCAAAGATCTCAGCCACCCAAGCATCTTGACAAAATGTTTGAATGCTACACTCAAAATGCAAATGAGTCCTTCAACAGTATGATATGGCAGATCTGCCCAAAGCACTTATACCATGGTTTGACTGCTGTTAATATTGGTGTTGGCATTGCAACCTTAGTTTTTCATTATGGGTCACAAGCTCCACTTAGGCTGTTGGAAGTGACTTGCGGAAAATTCACATTGGATTACTTCGCAAGAACTGATTCTAAGAGATTGTTAAATGCACAAAATAAGGTTACCGAGGCAACCCTAGAAGTCAGAAGAGCCAGGAGAATGAAGAGATTGGGCCTAGATGAAGCACAAGTTGAAGCCGAAGGATATCCATACCTTGCAAGAGGTTATTAAGGTAAGAAATTATTTTTTAATGTGTAAATTTTCTTTTCGTTCGTTTGCGAAATTTTGATGTTATTAACACATCCGTTCTAATAACTTTTTCAAATATTAACCAATATTGATAAAATTTGGCATGCATATTCCTAACATAATTCTATATAGCGCAAACTAAGAACTTTGCTATCTATCTATATTTAAAATTTTTAAAGCCATTCAAATTTGGAATATTTACACCCAAAATTGGTGAACTTTGAACCAGCCTGTATGAAAAAAGAAACAATTAACCGTTTTGACAGTATTATTTTGAACATGAAAATTTTAACATTTTTGTTACGACCAAATAATGTCTATTTATTTTTATACTGAAAGAAACATTTTACATTAACATAATAGGGTATTCATTCAGGTACCTACTGTGAAAGCTGCAGCTTTGTAACTTTAACGGTTTTTTTAATATGAATTTTTTTAGTGCCCCTACCGTCTCCTAGGTGTACCCTTACTATAGTTAAAGGTGGTTGCTATAGTTCAATGTCTGTGTGACAGTTATAGGTGACTGTCATAGTTTAAGGTGACTGTGATAGTTCATGGCTGCTGTGATAGTTGAAGGTGACTGCTATAGTTCAAATTGTCTGTGTGGTTTTTTGCAATAGGAAGTTTCCTTTCGAAAAATCAGTTGGCTTATTTTGAGTACAACTTTAGCTAATACATTGTAATACACACTAATAAAGTATCCAGACAAACAACATGGCATGCACTAGAGCTGGAGATACATAATCCAATAGATTTAATACACTGTGAAAAGGGAAAACATTTTTCTGCGAAAATGTTTAAAGAAGTGGAAGGTTGTAAGTTTTTGACATAACTAAACAGAAGGGAGGGGGTGGGTGGGAGGGGGATTGAACATTTTGACATAAATTAACAGAAGGGGTGACGTGGCATATTTTCACATAACAGAAAAGGGAAAGTGTCATATTTTGACATAACTAAACAGACGGGGAAGTGTGTCATATTTTGGCGTAACTAAACAGATGGGGAAGTGTGTCATATTTTGGCGTAACTAAACAGAAGGGGGAGTGTGTTATATTTTGGCGTAACTAAAAAGAAGGGAAGTGTGTCATATTTTGACATAATTAAACAGAAGGCGGAGTGTGGCACATTTGACATAATTAATCTGAAAAGGGGGAGGGGGGTAGTAATGTTTTGGACGTAATTAAGCACAAGGGAAAGTGTGTCATATTTTGACATAATTAAGTAGACGTAGGCGGGTGCAATTTTTTTGTTTGCATAATTCAGATGTGAGTGGTAGGTTGCATTTTTTACATAATTAAGCACAGGCGTGAAGGTGTCATTATTTGACAAAACTAAGCGGAATGGAGAAGGTGTAATATTTGTGGCATAACTAAGTATGGAGGTCCCTTAAATATTGAAAGTTGTTGACAAGGAAAGAAATGACGTGGGGAGCAAAGGGAATGGAATGCTCTATGCGGATCCAGGGTTAGCAGATAACCAGGATCCCAAATGTACCTCCTCACGGTGCACACTGAGAACAGAAACACAGCGGCTCCTGCTGATTCTGAATAAATCATTTGTGGGAAGAAAGCGTCCGTGAATGTGGAGGTAGCAGATGGAAAGAGATTTGACTGCATAAAAGACAGACAATATCTCCGACACTTCCAGCGACAACACATGCAGTGGCACTGTCGACACACATTGACGCTAGTTAGTCCAGTCCGAGCATTGGAGGGGCGGCCAAAGACAGAGGGACGAAAAAGTAGATGCATGGCGAGAGACAAAAAGACAACATACTGAGTACAATGAAAGGACAACGCTAACTGCAAATTTAAAGTGATAAAGATCCAAGGAAATTAGAACTACAAGTTCTGTTAGCTCCATACAAGCTTCTAGTTATCAGTGCTTCTTACGGGCAGAGACCCATACCCAATCGTGGGCGCACGGGAGGAACAAAGACCTGGCCCAACTCCAAAGTCGAGCCTTCTTATACCGGAAACATGCTCGAGAAGAGAAAGGGTTCCGTACCCAATGGGTTCAGGCACAAACGGGACAACGAAGACAGTCACCGCCCAGCTCTACTGTCGAGTTTTCCTATACCAGATACATGCTTGCAGAGAAAAGGGGTTCAGTATCCGATGGGTTAGTCACAAATGGGACATGGTCGTTCAGCTCGAGAACACGCCTATATCCCAAACACGTGGTGAGACTCGACTTACCAAGGGGCTCACGATGTCGCTGAATGGCACCTCGGCTAAGAAGACGAAAGAGCCAGGGTCCAGCTCATCTGCCGAGTTCTTCCTTCGCCGGAACCAGGCTCAGGGAGGAAAACAGTTTCAGTACCCGATGGGCACATGCACAGAACGTTCAATTACACGAGGCAAGCACACTGCCCGTTGAACAACACCTCGTGCGAGATAGAAGTGAACGATAATCTTCTCGGCGAAAAGTCATTATATCCCCTTGCGCCAGTCCACAGATAGGCAGGCTGTCACTGTCAAGGGATATCTACCTCCCTAATTAAAGGCATGACGAAAACGGATGGCCTCGAATGATTTGGTCACAAAGTGAACCAACCGAGGTGCAAATAACACAGTTCTACTGTGGAACTTGCAGTAAAACGTACTTCACGCTCCCCGGCGGAAATTACACGATTTATTCGTTGTGGTTATAAGATAGCCAACGCGGAAGAAGAAGAAGGAAATAACGTAAATTGTTGAAGTATTTTATGAGCAGCCTGAAACCGCTCTCATTTTAAGAGAGTTTCTGATAGCCATTTCCGAATGTCGTCTGTCTACAAGAAAACGCTAGTACTTTTGAAAGAAAAATATCTTCAGTTGAAATGAACGTCAAATAAATCAAAAAAGGAAAGAACTCATGATATTACAAAAAATGTTTATTCTGTCATGATTAGTGTCCCTGTCGAATAGGCACATTGAAAGCTTCTGAACAGGTATTTATCAAACAGAAGTAAGGAAATAGTTTTACCCACGACATAGTGCCATGTACAATAAATAAACAAATATGAAGCTACAGGCCACAGAGATGTGGTTAATCGAAAATGCCAATGACAGATAGAAAATCTTATGAAGTGATAATAAGGGAGATTGACAACAAAAAGGAAGTTTCTTATCAAAATAAAAAAATGTTCAGATTTATATACTACTAGAAGCAATATCCGGCGTTGCCCGGGTGAAATCACCAACAAAATCAACAACATAGAGGTGTTACACCGCACTCAGCTACCGTCTGTCATGAAAAACACTTAATAAAATAGTTTGCGTTGGCTGGGTCACTTCCGCAGAATGCGAAACTGCCGCAACCCAAAATCAAGTACTATTCAGAGAACTTGCTGAAGGCAAACCAACCCGCAGTAGACCACTGCTTATGTATGTGGACGTTTGAAAATCCTCAATGACAGATTTCTTCAAAGACTCCACATAATCTGAGAAAAAAAGGTTGAAACCCGGGATGTCTTGAGGCAGAACCTGCATGAGGGAACAGCAGGATCCGAAACGATATGTTTACGGATATGGAAGAAATAAGAGAAATATATAGATCTGAGCGTTAAGATATAATAAGAAATATGGAAGAAATAAGAAATATATATTCAGAAACAGTATGTTTAAAGATATGGAAGAAAGAAGAGAAAGACACAAACACAATTCTTCTGTTTGCTGTGACATGGTCACTTGAAAAGTACCTAGTCCTGAGAAAATCCTAAATGGATTGCTTCTTTTTTTAATGACCGTATGCAAGACGCAAAATGACATACATACATAGTTGATAAGAACCATTACTTTCAATAGCGAAACGACGAAAACTTGCATAGTTTGGCTATGTATGACGACACAATTCCTTGTCAAAAACATGACTACAGGAACCTTCGAAGATGAGAGAAGCAGAGGAGAGCAAATACAAGCATGTACATACAACACCAACGACTGGACAAGTCAAGATTTTTCCTCACTCCTCCGCATCGTTTAAGATAGAAATCTCAAGAGGACTTCTTGTGCTGAAGCATCCATGGTGGTACCCCTATGACGCAGACGGGTTACATGATTATAGGATGTGTGATAGGATATTTTATTACAGAATAACATCGCCACATACGTGGATGTGCTTTCATTACCAAATTACAGATCTGATTTCATTATAGAATCACATCGTCACATACCTGGATCAACTTTAAATACCCAATTACAGATCTACTTTCATTACAGAATCACATACTTGAATCTACTTTTAGTACCTTATTAAATACACATCTACATTCATTACATAATCAAATCGCAGCATATATGGATCATTTTTCAATCGAGAATTATAACCAACTATTGGCAATACTGAGATAGAATGTGTGGATAAATTCGAATAGTTTGGATATATAGAAGAATAGGGAGAACATCGTGGAAAAGAAGAAATCAAAGAGGTTCTATCAACACTTAATATGAAGAAAGAATTATTAAAGGAAAGATCAAGCAAATAAAATATGTTGGACACATTAAAAGACACCACACCTTGTTGAAGACCTTACTCGAGGGTAAAGTCGAAGGGAGGCAACAAGAGGTAGGCAGAGATACAAGTGATAGAGGAATATCACAAGATGGACAAGTTACAGCCTAGATGAGCGCACCACCAGAACAAGAGACAAGCGATGTTGGAGATCTGTTTCAACCAACATTCGTTGCAGAGACGGTACTTGATGATATGATATTTCTAAGGAAGAAATTACGTCCAAGTAAATAATTACTAATATATATATGTATATTTTAACAAAATTAAAAAATTACTTTGTAAAGACAGTCATGTTGATTTTCTTCTTCTTCTTTTATTCACTTGAAACATGTCTATAATCTATAATTCTGTCTCATGAATAAAACTGTCTTTTGTGGTTCATACAGTGGCTCATAGAGCTTTGATTCCAGTGGTGTTTCCTCTAGCCAATATGTCTGCTTCAGTGTTTCATACTTAGAACAATCTTGAAGTATAGTCTTGGCACTTTGTGCTGCATGCCCACATGAGCACATGGCCGTGTTGCCAATCTTGAACTTTGTGTACATGTGACTTCGGAGTCGGTTGAGTCCTGTTCTGAGGCGTAGAATTACAACTTGTTCTGATCTATTCATAATGTGATTGTTATCATGTGTTGCTGTTTGTGGCTTTCTTATTGACTTAAACATCTGTTTTTTCTGATGGTAGGTGATTAGTACATCTGGTTGGTCTTCGGCAGCACCTTGATTTGCTTTTTCATTTCCTGGTATTCCACAGTGAGAGGGTATCCACTGCATGGTTACCCTATACTGGTAAGACAGTTCATTAAGTAGTTTTTGCAAGTCTGTTAGTTTTCCAGACTGAAGAGCTTGAAGCACTGACCTTGCATCTGTCATGAATTCCACGGGCTGTGGGCCAGGGTTGAGGTTCAGCAGTTTTTCAGTTGTCATCCTAATTACCTGGATTTCTGCATCATAATTTCCCTGTTGGTATTTTGATTGTATCTCTAGACTAGTGTTGATATTATATATATATACACCTGCATCTCCATTCTTCAATGCATTCTGTGCTGACCCATCTGTGTATACTCTGACCCATAGTTCTTGTGGATATTCCTGGTCCAGGAAACTGAGGGTGTCTATCCTTCTCTCACAGTTCGGTTCATTCTCACTTAGTATTCCTTTCACGTGGGTCTGAATGTACCGGGTATACTGGCATTCCATGCCTTTCACTTCAATGGGTTTGTTCTGGTACAGATCTCAAGGGGCTGTCAACTTCAGGTAGGTCTGTAAGGTGTCTATTGAGTCGTTTAACGTGGTGGATAAAGCTGCTTCTTTTCAGTCGTTAGATTTTGGAATCTTTCCTTCATTGGATGACTTGGCATACATTTAAACTTTTCTGCTTGTATTAGCACCTTTGTGTCTCTTTGTTCGTCAAGTGTTTGCATTCATCCCATTTTCTGCATCTCTGCTATGGGTGTTGATTTCACTGCTCCCAACATTATCCTAAGCGCCTGGTTTTGCACTTTATCTATTTTTTTGTAATTTGGTGTTTAATGCACGACACCGCGCAGCTGAACCATATTCCAGATATGGACTTATGCCTTGCTGGTACACTTTACGGAGTATATTCCCACTGGCTCCCAATGTTGTTCCACTTAGTTTCCTCAGGATAGCAAACTCCCTCCTGGCCTTTGTTATTGTTTTGTTTATTTGTTACATCCATGTCAGCTTATGATTAAAAGTAACTCAGAGGTATGTGGGTTGTTTGTCTTCTTTCACAAGCTCTCCATCTATCTTGATAACACCGTTATTTTTGCTTTGGTGAGAGGGTAAAGAGTGTAGTGCTGCACGTATCTGTGTTAACGCTGACACATTATCTATTTGTCCATAAGGTATGGCATTAATAGCGCTTTGTATTTGTTTAGTGGCCACTTACATGTTCGTCCGTGCACCAGATCGTCAGCATACATTGTCACTTTGATCCTGTGTGGTAGTTCGGCAGCTACACGCTTGCATCACATTAAACACATTAATAAAGGAAACTGGCACCACTTCACACGTCTTAATTAATAAGACTTACACTACATTACAAGTTGTAATGAATGAGACTTGCACTACATCCCACGCCTTACTGAATGCCACTTGTCACACATTACACGCCTTAATGGATTCGAATTTTTCTGCATCACACAATCACTATCAACACAATCAAGAAAACAAGTACGAAAATATTACAAGACATGCACTACAATACACATCTTACTGCACGGGAGTTGCACTACAATACACATCTTAATGCACGGGAGTTGCACTACAACACATCTTACTGCTTACTACACGAGAGTTGCACTACAATACACATCTTACTGCACGGGAGTTGCACTACAATACACATCTTACTGCACGGGAGTTGCACTTCAACACATCTTACTGCTTACTACACGAGAGTTGCACTACAATACACATCTTAATGCACGGGAGTTGCACTACAATACACATCTTAATGCACGGGAGTTGCACTACAATACACATCTTAATGCTTACTGTACGGGAGTTGCACTATAATACACATCTTACTGCACGGGAGTTGCACTACAATACACATCTTACTGCACGGGAGTTGCACTACAATACACATCTTAATGCACGGGAGTTGCACTACAATACACATCTTACTGCACGGGAGTTGCACTTCAACACATCTTAATGCAAGGGAGTTGCACTACAATACATATCTTACTGCACGGGAGTTGCACTACAATACACATCTCACTGCTTACTGCACGGGAGTTGCACTACAATACACATCTTACTGCACGTGAGTTGCACTACAATACACATCTTAATGCACGGGAGTTGCACTACAATACACATCTTACTGCACGGGAGTTGCACTACAATACACATCTTACTGCACGCGAGTTGCACTACAATACACATCTTAATGCACGGGAGTTGCACTACAATACACATCTTACTGCACGGGAGTTGCACTACAATACACATCTTACTGCACGCGAGTTGCACTACAATACACATCTTACTGCACTCGAGTTGCACTACAATACACATCTTACTGCACGCGAGTTGCACTACAATACACATCTTACTGCACGCGAGTTGCACTACAATACACATCTAACTGCACGCGAGTTGCACTACAATACACATCTTACTGCACGCGAGTTGCACTACAATACGCATCTTACTGCACGCGAGTTGCACTACAATACACATCTTACTGCACGCGAGTTGCACTACAATACACATCTTACTGCACGCGAGTTGCACTACAATACACATCTTAATGCACGGGAGTTGCACTACAATACGCATCTTACTGCACGCGAGTTGCACTACAATGCACATCTTACTGCACGCGAGTTGCACTACAATACACATCTTACTGCACGCGAGTTGCACTACAATACACAATTACTGCACGCGAGTTGCACTACAATACACATCTTACTGCACGCGAGTTGCACTACAATAGACATCTTACTGCACGCGAGTTGCATTACAATACACATCTTAATGCACGCGAGTTGCACTACAATACACAACTAACTGTGGTGCGAAGGGTCACGCATTGTTCTCCTGCGGACCTAGGGTTAACATGTAATCAAGATCCTAAAAGCAACGTATCGTGGTGCACACTGGAAACAGAAATACGGCGGTTCTTGCCGTATTCCTGGCGAACGCTTTCAGGCTCGTATCCGTGGATGGTGATATTGTAGATGGAATGAGAAGTGCCTCCAGAGAGACAGGAAATATCTCCGAAACCTCTACACTATCACATCCAACATATGCATTGTCTCTGTTCTTTCCGACCTGATCGGCTTAAAAAAGAGAAACATTGGAGGGACGGACAATGTCAATGTCCCTAACATACAGTGATTTGTCGAGTAAGTACCACACCACACGTACAAGTTAACACACGCTAGAGTGCAGCGCAGTGTACGTGAATCGATTCAGTGACAACAGAGCTACAATAACCCAGCGCGAGAGTGCTGTCGTAAGTGCTGTTCATTTTCGAGAACACACTGAAGCTGACATGACCCATCACAATTGACCTCATTCAAAGTAGGAGTCATGATTCAAGAATTGAATACGCCAACTTCAACATGCATTCCTCGGTATGGATGAGAGCTTTGAATACAGCTCCTCATTGTACACAGGACAAGCACTGAACAAATGTCGGGGAGCGCATTGTTCAATATGTCTGATCGACGGAGTGTTGAGACTCGGAAACTGGACACTTGGGACAACGTAGAGGGTGGCGCAAGTCTATAATGACACTGCAAACGTAACTCAACTCGACTGTCGGCCGTTGCCCAACACGGTCCATATAGAGAGAATTGGGTTTCGTACCCAATGGCCCACTGCGACGCCCCTCGCCCAAGATTCGTATTTTACTTGTCTCTGAGTAATATACGTAATGGTGAAGAGTAAAAATATACAGACCTCGCTTGGCGATGGATTAGAAGATTGTGATACTTCCAGTGCTGTTATACTCTAGCGAAACATGGACTGGGTATAGACGTGTGATGAAACTCAATTACTTTTAAACAACTTGTCTCGCAAAAGTCATGAACATCAGTAGGCAAGACAAGATTCCACACACCACTGTCCTTGACTTACACATTGACACTATCTTGACACAGACACAGATTCGTTGGGCAGGTCATTTGGTATGATTGCCAGACTATCGTCTGCTAAAAATACTTCTATATGGTGAGCTGGAGAAGGGTAAACGATATCAAGGTGGCCGAAAGAAGCGCTACAAGGACTCGTTAAAGACCTTATTGAAAGCGTTTTAAATAGACCAAGACCAAGACTTGCACAAAATAGATCTACAAGGCGCTCTACAGTCAAAAATATTGCATCATCTTGTGAAAAGAAGAGAAATGTTGCATCCCAACAGCGGAGAGTAACTAGAAACTCACGGATAGACCAAAATCCACCTACAGTGGTCATTCCATGTCCAAACTGTCCAAGAACAGTTACAGCTCAAATAGAGCTCATTAGCCATCTACGAACTAGTATATACAGTCATAATTCTAACTAAAATGTCAAAAGTAGATGTAAAAATGGTCATCATCACTTGTGAACACACAGAAGGCTATCTCAAGCGGACGGGGCGACTTCGTAAGAAATGCACAGGACAAACTCCAGACCGCCGACGTGTTTGGCAAAGCAGGCCCTCGTCTAGGAAGATGTATCAACCCTAGTGTAATTAGACCGTCGCCGTTACCCAACACGGCTCATACGGAAACAATTAGGTCTGGGACATAGGGACACAAAGGGTGGTAATGGACTGGTCTTCCTACACGAGAAACAGCTCGCTGGCTGCGAAGCGCCTCTTCAGAGGATAGACAAACATTGGGTGAACCAAGCAAAGTATCAGCTCACCGAGTCCCGTCTTATGTACCCAACCTGAGTAGAAGGCTCCTCCAATATGCATTGATAACCGAAATATAGCCGAAGATAACCGATAAGTGAAGCCTCCTGGGTATGACAGAAAATGTATAAACCCCACTGCACATAAGAAGTAAAAGCTAACCGCTCGTAATTCCTGAGGATCCCAAACAAACAACATCTAGCTGCACGAGAGTTACACTACAATACACATCTTTCTGCACGGGATTTTCACTACAACACATATCTTACTACACGAAAGTTGCACTACAATATAAATCTTACATCATGGGAGTTGTACTACAACACACATCTTACTACACGGGAGTTGGACTACAACACAAGTAGTGTATGGCGCATGTAATAGGACGTGGATAAGACATGATAAGACATGATAAGACATGATAAGGGGTGATAAGGTACCAGATACAATAAGGCGAGCGGATCGCGGCTGGTCGCGTACCGACGCGGGCGTGGTCCCGATATCGGCGGGGCGGGCAGCGCGGGCGGGCGGCGAGGTCCCTGACCTAGAAAACTGGAAAAGGGGTGGTAGTATGTATGTGATTGTATGGTGGGTGGGTGGTGTTTTCCATTGAAATTTGTGTTGAAAATTATAGCTATGGTGCACTGTGTGTGTGTGTGTGTGTGTGTAAATGTGTGTGTTTTATATAAATATATGTACAATACCTCAAAAATGTTCATTAACAGAAATGGATACGAGGTGGAAACATCCTTTTACAGCTATGATTGCGGGTCCGACCGGGTGCGGAAAAACTGTTTTTGTGCAAAATTTCTGTAAATATGTGCATTAGATGGTGGATCCGATACCAGAGGAAATTATCTGGTGTTATGGTGCGTGGCAGGCTGCGTATGAGACCATGCCTGGTGTTAAATTTATTGAAGGACTACTAGACGTGGAGCAATGGAATGGTGATAAACCAAGACTGTTGGTTATTGATGATTTGATGAGTGAAACAGATGATAGCGTTACTAAATTATTCACTAAAGGAAGTCATCATCGGAGTCTTAGCGTGTTGTATATTGTGCAGAATTTGTTTGGTAAAAACAAAGAACACAGAACAATTAGCCTCAACTCACACTATATTGTGCTTTTCAAGAACCCACGTGACGGCTCGCAGATTATACATTTGGCCAAGCAAATGTACCCTGGTCGCAACAGCTACGTGCAGGATAGTTTTAAAGACGCAACAGCGAGCGCGCATGGTTATTTGCTGGTAGATCTCAGACAGGCAACACCTGATCATTTGAGATTGCGGAGTCATATATTTCCAGGCGAAAATCAGGTTGTATACGTACCAAAATATAATATGGGTGATAAATTGAAACGTCACGGTCCAATGTTAAAAGTCCTGTGTCGGGCGAAACCAGCTGCGGTTAAGAGTATAATAAAAACGGCATCACCGAATCTCATACGTACCCTGTGTGAATGTTCCCACAATATCTTAAAAGGGCATGTTCGACTTACAACGCGTCAGAAGAAGCTACTACAGCGACACAAGACTAATCTCAGAGTGCTCGCTCGTAAAAAGACCACTGTGAAAAGACGAAAGCATATTCTACAGCAAGGGGGTTTCATTGGTGTTTTACTGAAACCTGTCCTGAGTGTCTGGGGTAGCTTGTTGGGTGTATAATGGCCAAGAAAATGTTACTGATCGATTCTCGTTTATTTGAAACTCTGCAGAGCAAATCTATGTACACACCACCTGATAGTTTAACAGATAACATGAGGGACCTGGATGAACAAATGCGAGTGGTTTTGGATCGTAGTGATTTATCTAACGCTGATAAAGCTAGACTCTATCAACAAACATTACAACAGTATTTGACACGACTTGACCAATACAAAAACAGATCACTCGGCCTATTAGACATCAAACCACCGCCGATGGTGCCTGTGGAACCACTAGCTAACAAACCAACGCCGATGTTTCCTGTAGAACCTGTACATAAAACAGAAGAATCAACTGAGAAAATTCCAGACAAGGTCAAAGTGACGCCTGACCCACCTAAACGCAATCCCAGGAAGAAACGGCAAAGTAAAATTCCTACGCCTACCAAAACACCCATTTGGGAAACATGGTAGACGAAATGTTGGTCCGTCATTACTACAATCCTAAAAAAGCTGGTGCGTATGGTGGTGTTAGTGCCTTACAACGTACCACCAAACTTTAATCAAAACAAGTCAAAGATTGGTTAAGCCATCAGGATACGTACACTTTACATAAACCTTCTCGGCGACGTTTTAAGAGACGTGCTATCATAACAGGTGGTATATACCAACAATTTCAAGCTGATTTAATTGACTTAACAAAGTTAAGAAAATACAACGATGGATATTCGTATTTGGTGACGTGTATTGATGTGTTTAGTAAATTTGTTTGGGCTGTTCCGATCAAGAACAAAAAGGGAAAACCTTTAGTCGAAGCTGTGAGTGATATTTTCAAGCAAAGGAAACCTATAAATTTTCAAACTGACAAAGGTTCAGAATTTACCAATAAAACATTTCTAAAGTTTCTTAAAGACAATAATGTGCATTTCTTCACATCTGAAAATGAGGACGTTAAAGCAGCTATTGTGGAACGGTTCAATCGTACATTGAAGGAAAAAATGTGGCGCTATTTCACTAAAAGCAACAAACCTCGTTATGTCGATGTGATAAATTCATTGATTCAAAATTACAATTATTCATTTCATAGGAGCATTCAGATGGCACCAGTAGAAGTTAATACTCATAATCAAACACAAGTGTGGAATACTCTATATGGGGATAAACCAACAGACAGAAAAGTATATTTTTAAGTTGGTGATAGGGTGCGCATCGGTCTAGGCCGACAAACTTTTAAGAAAGGGTATACACCCACCTGGACAGAAGAACTGTTTACCGTCAGTCAGATACAACCGACAACACCTGTAACTTATACGATCAAAGATGATGCGGGTGAAGAAGTGCAAGGGTCATCATTGGGTGGTAGACTATCACCGTTGGGTAGAGTCACTTTGGTTCTTACGTGTAAATAGGTATTGAAAAGATCCAAGTAATCTTCACTATTCCACAAAATAACAAATTCGATGGGTGCCCCAGGCGCTAAGGCGGCCAGGGGATGAATTTCCACATATTGACCATCGTCTACAGCCGTTTGGGTTGATGGTACACTAAACAAATCAAGACCAGAATGTAGACATTCACAGGAGTTGGGGTGAATGATTTCGCCCGACACAGGACTTTTAACATTGGACCGTGACGTTTCAATTTATCACCCATATTATATTTTGGTACGTATACAACCTGATTTTCGCCTGGAAATATATGACTCCGCAATCTCAAATGATCAGGTGTTGCCTGTCTGAGATCTACCAGCAAATAACCATGCGCGCTCGCTGTTGTGTCTTTAAAACTATCCTGCACGTAGCTGTTGCGACCAGGGTACATTTGCTTGGCCAAATGTATAATCTGCGAGCCGTCACGTGGGTTCTTGAAAAGCACAATATAGTGTGAGTTGAGGCTAATTGTTCTGTGTTCTTTGTTTTTACCAAACAAATTCTGCACAATATACAACACGCTCAGACTCCAATGATGACTTCCTTTAGTGAATAATTTAGTAACGCTATCATCTGTTTCACTCATCAAATCATCAATAACCAACAGTCTTGGTTTATCACCATTCCATTGCTCCACGTCTGGTAGTCCTTCAATAAACTTAACACCAGGCATGCTCTCATACGCAGCCTGCCACGCACCATAACACCAGATAATTTCCTCTTGTATCGGATCCACCATCTCATGCACATATTTTAAGAAATTGCGCACAAAAACAGTTTTTCCGCACCCGGTCGGACCCGCAATCATAGCTGTAAAAGGATGTTTCCACCTCGTATCCATTTCTGTTAATGACCATTTTTGAGGTATGGTACATATATTTATATAAAACACACACATTTACACACACACACACACACACACACAGTGCACCATAGCTATAATTTTCAACACAAATTTGAATGGAAAACAACACCACCCACCCACCATACAATCACATATATACTACCCAACCATTTCCAGTTTTCTGGGTCGGGGACCTCGCCGCCCGCCCGCGCCGCCCGCCCCGCCGATATCGGGACCACGCCCGCGCCGGTACGCGACCAGCCGCGATCCGCTCGCCTTTTTGGATCTGGTACCTTATCACCCCTTATCATGTCTTATCCACGTCCTATTACATTACTACTAACACACTACTAACACTACTAACACACATCATACTGCACTAGAGTTACACTACAATACACATCTTACTGCACGAGAGAGACTTGCACTACAATACACAACTTTGTGAGATGAAGCAAAACATACCTGACTGTGCGATATTTGTACTGACACACAACATCTTATTGTACAAGATTGATGTGCTCTAAAATATCCCAAGTATAGGAGACGTGTACTACAATACACAGTAAATAGTTAACTACTTGGACATCACTTTCTGACATAACGTAAACATCAACACTGCATTTAAACAATGGAATAGCCAAAGTTAGTGCCAAAATAGGAAGACTGAAAAATACAAACCTATGTCACAACGGGAAATAGCAGTTATCACCAAACTCAATGTTTACCAGGCAGCAGTAATATCATCACTTCTTTATTAAAGTGAAACATGGACAGTATATGCCAGACACGTTAGAAGACTCGACTATTCCTCATAAGCTGACTTCGTAAGATACTCAACATCCATTGGTGGGATAGAATACCAGACAGTGAAGTACTGCCAAAATCTAATTTTGTAAGCATATTCAAGTATATTCAAGCGACCGATAGCCACTGGTATAAGTAGTAGCTCTGCAACTGGGTAGGTCGGGGCACCCATTTGCACCGACATAAAGTATTGTCAAAGGTAGCGGATATAAATGGATATCCCCCATATGGATGTGGAAAGCAACGGGAAACTACCACATTATTCTCCCAAGATGAAAGTCATGGCGACACACAGAAGTAAGCTTACAGTTAGTGGTAATATAGCAATATGGAACGTCAGATCGTTAGCGCAGTGTGGTAAATTATACAACATCAAGCAAGAAATGGAAAGATGAACGTAAATATCTTAGTAATGAGTAAAATGAGATGGACTGAGTCAGGAGAGATACAATCAGATAAATTTAAAGTCATATACTCAGGAGGACAAAAACACGAGAGGGGCGTATTATTAGAGGAGTATTATTATACACAGAAACAGGAAAAACTGTGAAATTGTTTGGAATTTGCACCAAGAAGATCCGGTATGCTATGTTGCCTCTATGTTAGATTTCTTAGATGTTTTTCATTACTTCAGTTTGGGCAACGTCAGCAACCATCATCCCGCACCATTACAGTGTACTTCCCATACTTGATATGAAACACTTCAAATTATGGAAAGGACGACAGTGCTCATCTTTGATCTTGATCACAATAAATAATTACGACAACTGATGTTAACAAATGATATTTCTTCTATTGTAAATTAATTTACTGATATTGCTATAAGATAGTGATCGGAATCCATGAGTAATTAGACGATGACATCGCCATTATTGAACATTCTTTACTCTCTGAAAGTTGTTATCTACATCAATAACGTATCTGGAAGTGCGTGTATGACTTAATTATCTGTTATGTAACACACGTCTTGCTCCTAAATGAGAACATGTCTACACCTTGAAAACAAATCTGTAAAGTACACAAATCAGATGTTACAAGTACGCGTACGGACAGGTGTTGCACGATGACCCTTTAGATAACTTTATTATTCAGAACCTCCTGCTTGTATTCTTGTGCACAACGTCAGTTTCAGGTCGATGATTCAGACTAACGATGGAGAAATATATTACTAAATATACACATAGTAGATATTATTTTCTTCTCACTAAATGGAATGTTTATTTTGTATTTTAACGCAGAAACAGGAAAAACGGTGAATGGTTACATGGCAATATCAGATCGGGTAATATTAGTTAAATTAACAGGAAAACCGTTGGATATAAACATTGTACAGGTATATGCACCCTCATCAAGCAGTTCTGAGGACATGGAAATTTTCTATGATGATCTACAAACCGCAATGAAACAGTGTAGAAATTATGAAGTAACTATAGTAATGGGCGAACTTTAACGCAAATGTAGGTGCAACAGAAATACAAGATGTGACATCAAGATTTGGTTTAGGAATGAAAAACGAAAGAGGTGATTTATTGATAGAGTGGGCACAGAAACATAATTTAATAATAGGGAATACATGGTTCAAGCAACATCCAAGAAGGTTGTGTACATGGATTAGCCCAGGAGATAATACACGGAATCAAATTGATTTAATTTTAGTCTCTAAAAGACATAGAAACAGCATTAGATCTATGAAAACATGGTCAGGTGCTGACTGCAACATATACTATTGGTGGGGAAATTTTGTATAAGATTAAAGAAGATCAAGAGATCATCTAGAAATATGAAATTATATTTATCGCTATTGAAATCAGTTGCTGACATTAAAGAAAGATACATCATAATTGTACAAAATAGATACAATGCCATTGCAAAGATTCAGAGTACTGAAGATCAATGGAACATGCTAAAACATTCGATAAACCAAACATCTAAAGAGATAATACCAAAAGTAAAACATACATCAAAACAAAAATGGTTGACTGAATAAATATTCGTCTTGATAAGCACAAGAAGGAAAAATAAACACAAGACAGAGGAATATCAGAAAATACACAAGGAGATAAGAGAGAAATGCAAAATAGCAAAAGAAAGCTGGCTGAACAAGAAATGCACAGAAATAGAATCGCCTTACAACCAATATACAACATTACTATATAAGAAAAGCGAGGTGATAACAGAAAAGAGATGACTTTAGTCGATCCATAGTTTCTGTTTGTTTCGTGTCACATGTTTGTTGTAATTTTTGTATTTTCCTTGTCCGGTGTCAATTCGCCTCTTCCGGTCAATAAAACTACTCATATCAATGTGACTGTCAATGTAATTACTGTTCGCTTTCTGTTATATGTGTTAATATTGTTTCAATTGTCTGACTTGATAAAAGCCTTTTGGTCGAAACGTCATTTGTGTGTGTCATTATGTGTGTTATCAAGTATTAGCAAAACTTTATTACCCATTTCCTGGATCTATCTGTTGGATTTCAGTTTTGCGCAGTAAGTGCTATTTTTCATTCCTTATTCTTCTTCAGCGATCATTCTCAAACTCCTGTTGGATCTCCCTTGTAGCATGACCATGGTCCTACTAGATTTCATGGTCCTACTAGATTTATTAAATTGCATCTTCTTCTTCTTCTGCGCTCGTTCTCAAGCTCCTGCAAATTAGTAGGATGTAGTCCGGAGAACGGAATGCGTTGTGTCGTGGTTTACAGCATTACTGCGATATCTGCGCCTTTCGGCCTGACACATCCTACTTCAGCATGGCTTCGGGTCACTTACCCTATATGGGATGGGACAGCCAACTCCATTCCATAACCTCCTTATACGACATGCATGGAAGGTAAATGGTGTTGCTATTCTTTGCTCCCATTTCGGGCTCGAAAACACATGGGCGAATAAATTGCATTAGTCTGAAGTTTATTAATAAGCCATATCAAAATATGAGCATAGTATAATACTCTTTTTTTTTTGCCCTTCTATAGTATACACGGGGCATCTCACAGGACCACAAATGTGGTATTTTTAAAAATCACATCCATTAATTTCAATTGGAAATCTCTTGCTGTCAGGTCATGTCTGTGAACCTATGTTTATCCTAATAGCAATTCATCAATTATTTCTTTCTATTTTGCATTACATGCAAATGTGATAAATATCCCAGGTCTACGAAAATTGGGAATATGTCATTGCATTCTGGGAAATTGAAATTGCTTGCGTGTTCAGCAACTGGCCTCGTGTTTGCATGAAGAAAAATGTTGTATTCATCTAGAGGATATCTTTCCAGGGCATATTGTAAAGGTATTCATGTAATTGTTATGTATGTGCAGCATTTCTTGAGGATTTAACATTGCTTATGATGATTTTGTAGATGGATTTACGCAACATCTATTTATACTTGCACATCAGCACACAATGCACTCTAAACAGATCTATCCTCAACAATTCAGTAGAACTTAAGTTGTGTTTTTCTGCAAACCGATAAGTCAAATGTCATAGACTTTATTTGAGCTCCATCCAGTAAAATCTTGTCCGTATAAATGTTGCACTTGAATATCAGCACAATCAGATGCGTAATACTATACCTCAAATTGTTACACACATTTAAGTAATACATTTTCCCTATGTAATAGCAATGGCATAATAATAAATGAACATTAACGCGATTTGAAACAAAAGGCTAAAATAGTTACATGATAATGCAATTATTTTTGTGGAAAGTGTAAATCTTCGTTGCAATTAATTTATCTTTTCCATGAATGAAGCATTGATTGCCGTTAAGAAATTAAAATTTCGGAAGATTGTTTATATCAAAACAAATTTCGTTTCCTGTTATTTAAACAAATATTTTCCAAGTTTAAAACAATTTATAATTAATCTTTTTGCGAATTAAACAAATAATTTCAAGATTTAAAACAATTTATAATGGATAAAGTTATAATTTATAATTATATTTTATACAATATTAAATATAATTAGCTGGACATTTGAGGAGTAATTCTATTTTCGCAAACCCCATATGAATTCAATTGATTCAAGCTATAACCGAGCCAGTTTCTAGCCATATACAATGCTTAATTTCGCGAAACCTATGCGTTACAAGAAAACATAGAGTTACGGAGTTGCTCCTTCATTATATATAGATATATTGTAAGTATAAAGAATAGGAGAACACGAGAGAACACACAGCAACATACGCACACACATGAATCCGTGAGAACACACAACACAACTAGAACACAACAGCATGAGCAGACACAGAAACATGCGTGAACACACAGCAACACAAGAAACAACAAGTTAAACACACAAAACTAAGAGAGCACACAAAGTGACAGTATAATTCATGAACAGACACCCATGACATCCCACAGTATCAAAAAAACGTAACAATATGAATAAACACACGAACAAGGGAATCCATACATCACACAATAACACAACAATAAAAACGCACAAAAATATCACGGCAACAAAGAAAACATAAAGCCTTTAAGACACACAAAAACATCAACAACACATAGCAATACGATATCACAACAGTTTGGTCACGTACAATAACACAAAAATACTGTAATAAGAACATGCACGAGAACATGGGAGCACACAGCAACAGAAGAACACAAAAACGACATCAACCACACACAAGAAGATTAAAGCAAGCACACAGCAATATGATATCACAACAACTTGCACAAGCACAGTACAATGAGAATACACAACAACACGATTATCGAGCAATATGGACACAAACAGAAACATACAATAACACAACATTACTAGAATACAACAACATGAATACACGCTAGAACATGAGAGAACGCAGCAACACTGGAACAAAAAGCATGAACATGAATGCAAACATTAGATATCACGATATTACTAGAACACGACGACGTGAACACACATAGAAAACGCATTATTACTATAATATAACAACATGAATACACGAGGCCATGAGAGAATACATATCATTACTAGAAAACAACATGAACTACACAAGAATATGGGATACCAGAGCAATACTAGAACAAGACGAGAACACAACATAAAAACACTCAACAAGCTATGTTGTTGTAAATATTCATTTCTTGAGATATATATCAAATCTATGCAACAATGCGATATTTTACCACAACCATAACTTATTCTTGTTGAATAGAATGTACAGGAGTATGAAAACACTTAGGGGCGGGCGTAGGTGATGAAGAAAAATTGTAATAATAAGAACTATCAGCAGCTATATTCTTAACCATGTTCTGACATACATGGGATAACTTTATGTCTGCACGGATTGTAGTTAAACAATATACAGAAAACGTATTGCAATGAGCGAAGACTATGATTGGTTAGTTTTCTGTGACATCTAAGAAACATGTTGATTGGTTCGTATTAGGCCACGTAGTTTATGAAATATTTTTACTTGTTGATCTGAGAGACAGATGTTTCTCTAAGATGTAGATACGCATTTATTAGACACATTTGAACAGATTCTTTCTCAGATATCTTAGACATTTCTCAGTTCAGTGTGAAATATGAGGGCCAATATTTCTCTTTAGCTTACGAACACACTTGTCACCTAGATCTGACTCGAGAAAATAGAAATCTTGACGACACTTTGGGCTAACACTATTTTTCTATAAAATAGTTATTTCTGTAGTACTGTTCATCACTGCAAGAACAAGCTCCCAGAGTTATATAATACATTCTACTGAAACGCTGCTGCATTACTAAGGTATGTATATTCAATTGTTGATATCATTATCGCTTCAGTGTAAAATCACATATTTCTCCAGCCAACTACACAATGATTCGTCAAGAAATACAAAAATAGGTAGGTGTGTTGCCAAAATGAAACATAAAACAACTTAACAACGAGATACAGAGACAGACGACGTTTCGACTATAAAGCCTTCATCAGGACAAACAAATGACCACAATACAACAAGTCTTACATGGAGACAAATAGGGTTATAATGAGGACAATAGCAGATAGGTAATGAGGGAAGAAAAGATGTGGAAGCATGACAGGTGAGAAAAACGTATGGGGAGAAGTTAGTAGTAGGTAGGGAGGAGAAAGTAGACTGAAGAATGTGAGATGAACAAAGGAAAAGATATGGTAGCAAGTAAATTACATTAAAATAAAATAACAATACTCACCTCAAGAGTGGCAACAGAGAATGAATGCTACAGACAAGCAATCATGATGTAAGGGAAGCGCAAAATGAGATGGTACGAGGGATCAGGTGGGAGAGAGAAAAGAGGCCAAAAACGGCAGGAACAGAAGAGAATGAGCAAACAGCAGGAAGAGAATATGAGCAGATAATTGTGATATATGAGAATAAAATAGTAGTAAAATAACTGAACTGATGCAGCGACTAGTCTATGGTCCTCCCATGTGAATGAGCACACGCATAATGGCAATAAAGTAAAGAATGGACAGTGAAAGTCAGACTCCTATCAAGGGTCATGATAGCACGTATTTGTACAGGTTAGAAAAATAAAGACATGCCACAGTAATAGACGGAACCCGATGCGCCGAAGTGAAAAGAAAACACACCCGCGAAAGGTGGAACAATGGAAAAGACAATATCCTAGTTTGGTCACAGCGCATACCAACTGATGAGAGTAAAGGGGCGTAAGTAAATAGCCATAGAGAAAGAAGACAGAGTATAAGACAAATGCAGAGGTTAAAAAAAAAAAAAAAAAAAAAAAAAGGACGTGGTGGATCGACGAAATCCCCTAGACGGAGATACGTCACGCAAGAAAGTGAAGTGAGGGTGGGAGGGAGCCCAGAGGACACAGGTAGGGTACAACAAGGGAGGGTATGGGACTATCACGGGGAAGCACGTCGTGAGATGGTATCAGGCTGATATAGCGAGACATAGGAAGAGGGTGCCGGAGATAAGGGCACTAGAGAAGATAGGGAATAAGGAGACAGGAAAAGAAGACCATAGCGGGAGGAGGCAGACCCGGAGTTACAGCCAAATCATGTGAGGAAGTGGAGGGTCGTAGCGTCGTAGGTGACAAAGTAAGGGTCATCTGTCCACAGTGTCGTAGTAAAAGGAGGTCGGTGTAGCAGAGGTTCCAATAAAATGTGACGGAAGATGGACCAAGGTCACAACCACAACGACAAGTACCTTGTAGGCCAGGTGTTGGGAAATGAGACCGGTCGCATAAACCGAAGATGATAAAGGGATGAGTTAGCCGCACGTCGCAACCCCTATGTGGGTATTGCTCGCACTTTACACTAGCTCATCTATGGGAACAACGATCAAAGGACAGAGACTCTGGCCACGATACACGATCCCTTGGTTTGGGGCATGCACCGTGGGGAGCGAAGTGTCCGATGAAACGAGGTTCGCATCTGTGTGAGACCAACCGTACGTTGCAACCCGTTTGGGGGCGTTGCCCGTACTGCACGCTGGCTCCATAAATATATATGGGGGAACCACTGCATCCGAGCCAGCCAAATCGTGTGAAGCAGGAAGCCTGTTGGCGCTGCAAAGTCTATTTATTAAAAAAAAAAAAAACCAACAACACATTTGTCAGTCATCAAACAGTCACCACATACCACATGCTACGTAACTGTATGGGTAGCCGCCCCAATGGATAAGAAAGTGGCCAGAAGAAATATGATAATAGGTACGTGGTGTCGCCCACGGGCCACAGAGAATGGCACAAGAGAAAGAGCGGACATAGCCCTAAGCAATGGAAATGGAGAAAGTAGACAGAGTATGACAAAGAATCTAAAGGAGAAGAGGAGGATGAAGCATGGGTGAAACAACCCGTAGAGAGAGAGTAGAGTGGGGTAGCGAGGGGATACAGATCAACCATCAAACCGACGTACCAAACCGCAACAGACCCACCCCGGATGAAGCTGCACCGGTCCCAGTCCCATGGCGTAACCCACCACCAACACACCAATCGCAACGTGACATGTCACCGTAGCCCCAAACCCTGGGTGGGGGCCCCGGCCGAGCCACCACAATAGAGAGCAACAGTAACAAGGAGATGAGCAGGAAGAAATAAGGGTAAGGTAAAGATTGTAGGAGCAGCAGGGAGGCAGAGCAGGGGGGGGCAAAAGGGGGGGGGGGGGGTTAGAGATTATTGAAAGTATAACTGGTCATTGATGCCATGGGGCTTAAGAGTGCCAAGGTTGAGAATAAGGCGGTTCTCTAATGAGAAACGTTGCCGGTCACCAGAGTGGCAAGAGACCAGGCCAGTGACCTGAATGTCCTGTGCCCCCCGGTGAGAATTGCTGTTGAAGTGGAGGGCCACCGGAGAAGATCCACAGTTACGGATATCCCGTAAGTGTTCGGCAAACCTAGTGGCTAGGAATCTACCCGTCTCACCAATGTACATCAGGTTACAGCGTTTGCAAGTTATCACGTACACGACGTTACGGGAGACACAGGAAAAAGTGTGATGGATATGAAATACCGATTTAGGAAATCGGATAGAGGAGGTAAGGTAGACAAACGGGCACGTGAGGCACGGGCGGTGGCACGGAGAGGTACCAGTAGGAGGTCCCGCCGGCCGGAGGTGAGAGTGAACCAGAGAGTCCCGTAGGTTCCTATCTCGACGGAAAGCCACAAGAGGTGGTTGTGGAAACGCCTCTTTGGTAAGGCGATCAGATGAGAGGATAGAGACGTCCCGTAGGAGGATCTTGAGAGCTGGAATATTATGAGGGTGGAAAGTGAGGATCAGTTTAGGACGAGTTGACGGAAGCTGAGGAGTGCGTGATAAGGCATCAGCACGGGAGATAGGAAGGACACGACCAAGGGCAGAGAGAAGGACATCCTCCGGATAAGCACGTCGGCGGAAGAAGTCAAGCATATCATGGGCATGCTGTAGAGTCCTCCTGGCAAAGGCGACGGAGACGAAGAAGTTGAGAGAAGGGAAGGGAGTCACGGCATGAGCGAGGGTGAGAAGAGGAATATAGAAGGAAGCTGTGAGAGTCAGTCGGTTTATAATAGACCGAGGTAGAAAGCGAACCTGGACCAATAGAGACAGAGATGTCCAAGAACGTAGCAGAGGAAGCAGAGACGATGGAAGTGAATTTGATGGAGGGATGGAAGTTGCTAACGAATGAGATGAAGGCTGAAAGGTCTGCAACAGGCATGTCCGTGGACCCAAAGCCATCGTCAATGTAGCGGCGATAGAACTGGGGAATGGTACCCTGGAAGCTGGAGAACATAAGATGCTCAAGATGACCCATGAACAGACAAGCATAGCTATGACCCATTTTGGTGCCCATAGCAACACCGCTGATCTGGTTGAAGAAGGTGCCGTCGAACTCAAAGGAGTTCAAGGTGAGGACAAGTTCAGCCAAGCGGACCAGGATAGAGGTTGCAATGGAATGGTGTGGATGCCGATCAAGAAAGTACTGAATGGCGGTGAGGCCGTCGTTGTGAGGGATAGATGTGTATAGAGACACAACGTCAAGGAGGAAGAGATGATAAGTATGATGGGGGAGCAACTCAACCGATGCGAATGTGGTTAACGCATGGTTGGTGTCCTTAAGGTACGTCGGGAGAGAAGAGACAATAGGTTGAAAAATACCATCAAGGAATGCTGAGATATGCTCAGTGGGGCAGGAGCATGCAGACACAATAGGTCTTCCAGGGTGAAGATCCTTATGGATTTTAGGCAGAAGATAAAGGGCAGGTTTCCCAAGGTTTTTCTTGGAGATAAGGAGAGAGACAGCAGAAGGCGGAAGGAGGTTATGGCGGATGAGCCGTTTGACAGTGCAACCAACTGTGAGGTTATGATCAGGAATAGGGTCCGAAGGAAGAGGCTCATAGAAGGTAACATCTTCAAGTTGGCGAGAGGCTTCCTGAATGTAAAGGTCACGGTGCCACACAACGACCGCGCCGTCTTTGTCAGCAGGTTTGATGACAATGTCACGGCGAGAGCGGAGGTTGGAGAGCGCCTCAGTCTCCGAAGGAGAGCGATTAGAGTGACGCAACGGTGGAGGGCGGAGACAAGCAATAGCACGACCAGTGTTCTGGATGTAAAGGTCTAGTGTGCGGGTGAGATTAGAAGAAGGAGGTGTCCAGTCATGCTTCCGGTGGCGAAAGGATGAAAAAGGGTCATCAGCGTCAGATAATGAACACCATCTTTATTCCAATGTTTTGTTACCAGTGGCAGACATGGCCCATGCCACAAACACTCATGAGAAAGATTACAACATGTGAGATGAAATGCATGAGAAAGGCTATAAACGTCACCAGAATCGATCGAATGAGAAATGAAGACCTCATAAAGATAGTAAAGGCCGTACCATGCAAACGTTACCTAGTTCGGACACCTTATGTGAATGGAACTACCAGAACCAGCCATCTAGGCATACAACAGCAGAAAGAACAGATATAATGCAATAGTAAGAGACCAAGAACAAGATGGGAAGATTCAGAGAGATTGTCAAAAACCAGGCTAACTATGGCAAACGCAATACAGCTGACCAAAAACAGAAAACTTCAACTCGCCAACCACGCACAACAGCATTTGTGGAAAAGACAATAAATATATTGATTGCTACAATCATTACCTTACAAATGACCATATACTCCTTGATGCTACACTATCACACCTAACAGATGACGTTATACTCATTGATTCTACTATAATTTATCAACAAATGAAAATACAATATATTGCCACAAGCATTAGTAAACAAGTGAATTAGAATCACGGATGCTAAAACATTGCTAAACAAATAACAATATATTCACGTTTTGCTATAATCATTGATCAAACAGTAACATTGCAATGCACGCATTATTATTAATGATGGAATCGTACTATTAGTCCTAATGTCCCACTTAATTGATATTGAACCCTTTTTTATGAGAAACAATAAGTATTAACTTAATTGTAGTAATTGTATGTGTTCCTGCGCATTTAACATTTGTCCTATCCTTCACATGATATATCATGTGACATCTGTCCAAACTTCCACTTGTAGTCCGGTCATCTAGTTGTTGTTAAAAGATATCAATTATATATCCAGTTCCAAACGTTTCGATCTGAAAGACATTTCCTGCCTTAACTTGGGAATGAATTCAGGACCACGCATATGCGAAGCCAGTGCGCTAACACATCCCCTATCGAGTAGTATTACTACTCGAAAGAAAGTCGGACAATCTAAGGGAATGCGTATCCATCCGGTACCATGTGCCACACCTTCTGATGAGCACTGACTTTGTATTACTTCCACAGCACGCCCCACGACTTTTCTCTCTTTAGCCTATTACCGTTCGTACTCCGTATTTTAGTATGCAGTGTGCATTCGTTGTCAGCTCTGATTTTATAGGCTCTTGCTCAGCACACTTGTAATCTACATTCAATAGTTTAATGTCAGGTAAGAATCACATTCCTTGTACTGACATGTGCCTATTGCACACAATAATGATACGCATTGCCTAATTCTCAATCGTATCCAATCTTTCAGTTTGCATCTGGCTGAGTCATAATTGCAGATGCATATTCTATTATAGAAATAACCAATCCTTGGTAGAGACGAAATAGTACCCTCTTTCATTTTGTGAATGAATCACATGTTGGTTGACTTGCGTGGGCGTATTGTACTCTGCCAATAGTAAATAATGATGGTCTTTTGCGTCTTTACAGACGGTCAGAAAACAATCCAGTGTTAAATTTCAAATGGACTATTAAGTCCTCAAAGCTTCACATATGATTGTTTGTCGGAGCAGGCAGGTGTTATGTAGAAAATACCTTGTCCATTTGCAAGTATACCAGTTTTTTGGCTACGTTGGTCTTGTAATTATGGATTTGTTCACTAGGATGATAACTGGACAATGATCACTGCCACCAAGTTGTTCGCCTATTGTTCTTTCCATTATTCCAGCCAGTTTTGGGGTGCAAAATGCCAGGTCTGTGTTTGTGGTGTTACGCCATCTTCTTGAGTAGAAAGTTGGAACATCCTGTGGATTATTCAGAAGGATTAGATTGTTATCATTTTTGCAACATCCTATCGCGATGCGATCAACAATCATTCACCTGGGGATAGACAATATACAATAGAAAATGACTTGCACTTGGGATTTTGATTAAAGTGAGGAGTTGTGCAAAGCGTTGACCTCACTCTCTTGTTGGACGTCATTTGAAACCAGTGGCATGACGAATCGAGACGACTGGAAGTCAAGCACGATGTAGTGGATGACCATGGCTTTCTAAGTGTCTCACCATGCCCGATGCGATCCACCACACTGCGTTGCTGGCGTTCGCCTACATTATCCGGTGGGCCGATAATCTATAGGACCTCATACGCGTAAATTCGACGAATATCAGATACAACGTGTAGTGGTTAGGCAGGACCGGTATGCTTTTTTAGATAGTCTCAGCATGACATCACCTACTTTATGGCTACCTAACAGGCTGTCAATCGAGCGTAGAACCAAAACACACCTCAGGCAGTCCACTGGTGCTGTGTTCGCACGACACATTAGGCCTACTTTTGCTACATAGCGAGTGACTCAATGTCTTGGTATGTAAGTAGGTAGTTAATGAGTTTATTTCTCTTTTGAAGAGGCGCGCCCTTTCAAATAGCGGACCTACCTACCTACACAATGTGTTGTTGATACTGAAGTAAATAAGCACATAAACTTCAAAATTATTATATAGAATTACTCTTTTATAATCGAATAGATATATCCATTTGTAATGGATATATGTATTGAAAGTATGAAAGTAATACTAAGCAATTATCTGCCAGCAAATTTACATCTTTATAATGCGTTTTTGAAAAATAACCAGTCAAACAAGATATACCAGCTATCATTGGTATTCAGATCACTGTTCTATCTTGACACACCAGATAGAGCACTTGTATTTCAAAATAATGTTTTCTCTTTACACACTAGATAGAACAATTATGTTTCATAACTGTGTTCATATATAAACACGTTCCATGTGAATGACAGATGAAAACATAATAAGAATGTGTTCTCATTACAGATGCGTTCTATTCACGTAGCCTTGTGTTTGGTGGCTGTTGCTGTATCTTTGACTGAATCTTTACCTAAAGAACGTAGCGGCGATTGTGGTTGTAAATCAGGCCGTGGTTCCGGGGGACTTGATATTCTGGGCGGAACTGTTAGTGGACTTACCAGTATTGTTGCAGACATCGGTACCACTGTCGTTGGCGTCGTTGATGGACTTGTGGAAGAAGTGACATGCGTAATAGGCGGCGCTGTGTACGTAGTTGGTAGTATTACAGAAGCCTTATTAATTGGTCTCGCTGGCGCTGTAAACGTTGTAGGTGGACTGTTGCTTGTTGCGGGTGGTGTAGCAGAAACGTTGGTAGCACAACTTGTAGCCACATTGGGAGTAGCGTTAAACTTTGCTTTAACATCCGTGCTCTTTGTACTTAATGGACTCCTTAGAGTTGTACACACCATTCTGGCTGGAAAATTCAGCGTTTTATTTGCTATCCTAGGAACTGTATATGAAGCGGTTGAGTTACTAAAAATATTAGCCATTGCGGAATTTGTACAATTAATTAGCGTAGTGGATTGTGCTATTTCACATGTTATAGTAAGCTTCATCGCTGCAGAGGGATCATGTGGTTGTAGACGTCACCATGAATAATGTTGGCCATTGTGATGGAAACAAGGTAAGTTACTGAGTGTTGGCAAGTATTGTATTTGAAACAGTTTTTTTTGTTTTGTCTGAAGTGTATTCCCATAGGTGTCTCAGTTACAGGACGCCATAAATACACATTGTGTGCATCATATGATCAATCGAGTCGGTTTTTTTCAGTGTATGCAAACAAATGTCTGAAAATACGCGGATAGTATGAAAAACATTGTCTATGATTTCTCATCATCATCAGACCAAATTATTATATTGCAGATTATGTAGCTGCATCGAGTTTGCAAAGACCCCCACCCAGTCTGAGAAAATAATAGATAAAACGAGCCTCACGTGATAACGTTAAATTGACATATATATTAAAGCGATTTCTTAAACATTTTTCTGTCCTGTCAGGTTATATCCGTTTATGACTTTAACGACCGTGTATGCAACATAAAACATGGCGTAAATATGGTGACATAATTAATTTCAGTTTTATAGCCTGGATGCAAAAAATTCAAAATGTTAATGGTGTGTAGTTACATCATCAGTTAATGTCGATTATTAAAGAAAAGACATACATGTAATCACGTTGTAAAGAGTCGAAGATCGCACAATGAAATACTACAATGTAGAATAAACCACAGTAAAAGAAATTACAACATTCTAATAAGACTTTAATTTCTATATATAAAATAAGACGGGGGGCGCAATCTGTACCGCCATGCTCTGGCTAACCTAGAGCTAGCAGATAACCAAGATAACAAAAGTATCCCCTCGTGGTGCAACCAGGAAACAAAAATACAACTGCTCTTGTTGATTCTGACTAAACCTTTTGGTGGATCGTGTCCGTGAATGTGGAGGCAGCAGATGGAAAGAGGATTGACTGCAAAAGAGACAGGCATTATCACTGACATCACTGCACTAACACATGCAGTGGCACTGTCGATACACAGTGTCGCTAGCCAGTCTGCTCCGAGCATTGGAGGGGCGGCTAATGGAAACGACAAAAAAAAGGAGAGACGAAAAGACAACATACTGAGTACAATGAAAAGGCAGCACAGCGCCAGGGAGCAGCGCTAAGTGCAAATAGAAAAGGAAAAACGTTCCAAGGAAATCGGAACTACAAGTTCTGTTAGATCGAGACATGCTTCTAGTTACCGATGCTCATTACGTGCAAAGACCCAGACGCAATCGGACGCCTTGCATAGAAAACAGTCCTGGTCCAACTCTAATTATGTTGAGCGGAAATATGATCGTGGAGAAAAATGGTTCTCTACCCAATGAACAGAACTAGAAAATGCAAGCCACATCGCCAAAGACAGAGAGAGGTTCAGAGAGTTCATTAGGAAGACATCGTTCTGGAAGGTATACGTCACATGACACACCCAATGAGCTCAGGCACAAACAACACAACAAAGGCAGATCTGACCCAACTCTACTGTCCAGCTTTCCTATACCGGAAACATGCTCGCAGTGAGAAAGGATTCAATATCCGACGGGCTCAGGCACAAATGGGACAAGGTCGTTTAGCTCGAAAACACACTTTGCTTCCATGCGCGTGGTGAGACTCGCACTTGGACGAGGGGATCACGATGTCGGTGAACAAAACCTTGGCTAAGATGACAAGAGAGCCCGAATCCCGCATCTGTCTAGTTCTTCCTTAACCGGAACCAGATTCGCTGATTAGAAAAGGTTCAGTACCCGATGGGCACAGGCACAGAACGTCTAATTACACGAGGAAATTCACTGACGGTGGAACACCTCGTGCGAAATAGAAGTGAACGACAATCATCTCGGCGAAGAGTCATTACATAACTGCGCGCCTGTCGACAGATAGACAGGCAGTAACAGGCTAGGAAAGCCAATACCCGAATTAAACGTATGAGGAAAACAAATATGCAGGACCTCGGATATCCAGGGTACAAAGTGAGCCAACCGAAGTATAAATAGCACAGTTTAACAGTGGAACTAGCAGTGCATTGAACTTCACGCCCCTCAGCAGATATCATTTCATTTATTCGTTGTGTTTATAAGAGAGCGAACGCAGAAGAAGAAGATGACAGAAGAATAGAGTAAGACACATGTGTAGATAAGATATATAATAAATATGCATGCATGTCCTCAAGAATCGTTGTTTCAATAGTTAAAAGACAAAAACCTGCATAGTTTAGATATTTCAGAGACAATTCTCTCCTGTCATATACAGTCCCGCAGGGAACAATCAAATATGGAAAGAGGAGAGGAAGATAAACACACTCTAAATAGACAACATTGAAGGTAGAAACGCAAGTAGGGATGTTTTAACAAATAATACAGTTGGCGAGTTCTTTAAAACAAGTGTGGGAGTTGGTCAAGGGTACAAAGTGTCACATTTCAATAAATACTAAGTCATGTTGTAGTTTTTGTAGTTCATGTTCACTTTCTGCTAAAAGAACAGTGCCATCTGCATATTATTATCTTTTAATAATATGTTTATTATTTGGTTATTTACTATTTTCCCATTGATATTTAGTCCCGGCATTTCTTCTATATGTTTAAAGATATTATATGTGCATATATTAAATAGCTTGGGTGATAAAATATATCCTTGTCTTACCCCTCATCTTATGTCTATTCATGGTGAGTATCTGTTTTCACACCTTCTTGATGCAGTCTGTTCCCGATATATATTTCTAATTAGTTTTACGTCTTTTCCATCTATGTCTATTTCTTGAAGACATTCGATTCATTTTTCTTGCTGAACTCTGTCAACGGCTTTCCTGTAGTCTATGAAGAACATATAGATACTGTTTTGAACTTCTATATATTTATCTATTAATAGTCGGATACTAAGTTTAGCTCCTCTGGTTCCTTTGTTTCCCTAAAACCAAATTATTCGTCACCAACCTCAGTGTCTATCTTGTTTTTAATTCTTTAATGTATTAACTTGAGTAGTATTTTGTTTAATTGACACATCAAACTTATTGCTCTATATTCTGTATAGTCCAAATCCCTGTGCTTCTTAGCGAATGGTATTGATATTGATGATTTCAGGTCTTTAGGAACGTGTCCTGTTTCATATATGTTATTGCACAGTTCTGTGATAGTTTCCACACCAAATCCATCAAAGGTTTTTATTATGTCTGCTGTTATTTTTTTTCGACAACTGCGACTTTTCCACATTTCTTATTTCGTTTTCAACTTCTGCTTTCAGTATTGCTTGTCCACCATTGTTGCGTATTGTAGGTTTTATGTTCTGTTGTCATCAAGCAGTTCTGTCACATAATCTACCCACCTTGTAAATACTTCTGTTTAATCAAAAATAATTTTTCCACTTAATCTTTAATTCTTCTTCTTCTTTCGTTCACTTGAAACATGTCTATATCTGTAATTCTGTCTCCTTAATAAAACTCACTGTCTTTTGTAGTTCATACAGTGTCCCATAGAGTTTGGATTCCAGTGTTGTTTCCTCTGGCCAATATGTCTGCCTCAGCGTTTCATGCTCAGAACACTCTTGAAGTATATGTTTGGCACTCTGTGCTGCCTGTCCACATGTACACATGGCCGTGTTGCCAATCTTGAACTTTGTATACATGTGACTGCGGAGTCGGTTGTGTCCTGTTCTGAGACGTAGAATTATAACTTGTTCTGGTCTGTTCATAATATGATAGTCATCTTGTGTTGGTGTTTGTGGCTTTCTTATTGACTTGATCATCTGTTTTTTCTGATGGTAGGTAATTGGTATATCTGGTTGGTCTTCGGCAGCACCTACCTTAGCCAGTTGGTCTGCTTTTTCATTTCCTGGTATTCCACAGTGAGAGGGTATCCACTGCATGGTTACCCTATACTGGTAAGACAATTCGCTAAGTAGTTTGTTTCAAGTCTGTTAGTTTTTCAGACTGGATAGCTTGAAGCACTGACCTTGCATCTGTCAGGAATACCACAGACTGTAGGCCAGAGTTGGAGTTCAGCAGTTTTTTAGCTGCCACACTAATTGCCTGGATTTCTGCATCATAATTATTGCAGAATTTTCCTGTCGGTGTTCTGATTGTATCTCTAGGCTTGTGTGGATATTCTATATATACACCTGCACCTCCATTCCTCACGGCATTTTGTGCTGATCCATCTGTGTATACTCTGACCCATATATCTTGTGGATATTCCTCATCCAGGAAACTGAGGGTGACTGTCCTTCGCTACACACTGTTCTGTTCGTCCACGCTTAGTATTCCTTTCACATGGGTCTGAATGTATATTGGCATTCCATGTCTTTCACTCCACGGGGTTTGTTCTGGTACAGGTCTTAAGGGGCTGTCAACTTCAGGTAGGTCTGTAAGTTGTCTGCGGAGTCGTTTAGCTTCATGGATAAAGCTGCTTCTTTTCAGTCGTCCCATTGCTAGATTTTGGAATCTTTCCTTCATTGGATGACTTGGCATACACTGAAACTTTTCTGCCTGAATTAGTACTTTTGTGTCTCTGCGTTCGCCAAGTGTTTGCATTCTTCCCATTTTCTGCATCTCTGCTATGGGTGTTGATTTCATTGCTCCCAACATTATTCTAAGTGCCTGGTTTTGCACTTTATCTAGATCTTGTAATGTGGTGTTTGATGCAGGACACCACGCAGCTGAACCATATTCCAGGTGTGGTCTTATGCCTTGCTGGTAAACTTTACTGAGTATATTCCCACTGGCTCCCCATGTGGTTCCACTTAGTTTTCTCAGGATTGCTAACTTCCTCCTGGCTTTTGTTGTTCCTTTGTTTATGTGCTGCTTCCATGTCAGTTTATCATCAAAAGTAACTCCGAGGTATGGGGGTTGTTTATCTTCTTTCAAGAGCTCTCCATCTATTTTGATATGACCGGCTTTTTGTTTTGGTGAGAGGGTAAAAAGTGTAGTGCTGAACTTATCTGTGTTAATGCTGACGCACCATCTATTAGCCCATAAGGTTAGGGCATCGATAGCTCTTTGTATTTGTTTAGTGGCCACTGTCGCATCTTCTTCTGTGCACCAGATCACCAGGTCGTCAGCATACATTGCCACTTTGATCCCGTGTGGTAGTTCAGCAACTAGGTCATTGATGTAAACCAAGAAAAGTGTTGGCGACAGAACTCCTCCCTGGGGGACTCCATGACGCAGTAGAACTTTCTTGCTCTTGCGACCATCTAATTGTACCCTGGCTCTTCTATTATGCAGGTATGCTTTTACCCATTTGTACATTCTTGAGCTAACCCTGCAATTTCGCAATTTCTTTAGGAGCCCTTCTTTCCAGACCTTATCAAATGCTTTTCTGAGGTCTATCCATGCTGCTAGTACCAGTTTCTTATCTTGGAAGGCATCCTCAATCTCTTGGGAGAGGTAGGTTGCCTGATCTTCAGTAGAGTAGCACTGTCTGAAACCTGCTTGCTGTGATAGCAGAAGGTTTTCACTTTCAAGGTACCACTGCATCCTAAGATTGATAATGCGTTCCATTGTTTTGCATAGACAGCTTGTGAGGCTGATGGGCCTGTAGTTGGAGACTGTGTTGCCATCTTTTCCTGATTTGAGGAGTGGTATCATTATTGCTTCTCTCCACGCCTGTGGTACATTACCCGTGGACCAGCTTGTGTTAAAGATCTGCAGTAGCTTTGCTCTTGCTGCAATTCCCAGTTTTCTAATCATTTCATTGGACACTCCATCAGCTCCAGGGGACTTTTTCATTTTCAATTTGGATATTGCATGCTCCAGTTCTCTCATTGTGATTGGTGCCTCCATGACTTCAGGTATAGGTTCGCCTTGTCCAATGTTTTGCTGGTTCTCTCGAACCTCCTGTTGTTTGTCTGGGCTGACTTTGATGTTATTGTCTTCTGCAAAGGAATCTGCAAAGTAATCAGCTGCATGTTTACCTGTTAAAATGTTTCTATCTTTATAAAGTGTGATCCTGGTATTTCTCCCTGTACCTTCATCATTTAGTTGTTTTACAAGTTTCCATAATTTCTTAGTATCTCTTTCTAGGTTCAGCGACTCTGTTTTTTCTTTCCAGCTACTCCGTCTGGCTTGTAACTTGGCTCTTTGAAATTTAGCCTTTGTTTGCTGATATTTGTTGTGATGTTCTTGGCTAGGTCTGTTCTCAGCCTGCTGTCTAGATGTTTCCATCTCATTTTGCAGCTTTTCCAGTTCATCATTCCAGTAGGGTTTGTAGTTTTTGCGTGCCCCCCTGGGTATGGTTTTACTAGCAGCATGTAGTATACATCTATTAAATTCACTCACTGCTCTATTGATGTCTTTGTCCAAGTTCATGTCCTTAGCTAGAACACTGGTTAAATGCTGGTACATTTTCCAGTCTGCCCTCTTATAGTTCCACCTAGTGAGCGTGCTGCTGTCCTTGGTAAATTCATTGTGGATTTCCAGAAACACTGGTCTGTGGTCACTACCCCCAATCTGCTTTCCAACGACACGTGTGATGTTCCATTACAGGCCTGGTGAGTGGAATGCCAGATCTGGTGTAGAGGTGATGTGTCATGCTCTCGAGTAGAAGGTTGGTGAGTCAGCTGGCTGGTTAATAAGGATGAGATTATTTTCATCCTGCCAGCTCTCAAGTTCCTCACCTCTCTTGTCGATATGATCGTAGCCCCAGCTCTGAGAGTGGCTGTTGAAGTCACCACACACCATAAGTCTCTCTTTATCTGGAATTGTGTCTAGTGCCAATGGTTTATCATTTGGGCAGTAGTAGTTCAGGAGATGGAATTCTGCACTGTCTGTTTTTAGGTGGAGCATCTGGTATTCTGCCCCTTCCATATATACTTCCAGCTGACATGCGCTAATATTGCTTTTAAAAAGTGTCAGAATTCCACCCTTTCGCCTGTCCTTTCGGTCAGATCGGTAGCACTGGTAGCCTCTGATTTTGAAGGCTATGTCGCTGCTAAGGTGTGTTTCTTGGATACAGCATATATTAACTTGTTCTTCACTGAGGACATTTTCAAGTTCCATTTTTTTGCTGTATCCATCTCTTTTACTGTTGACACCCTCAGCATTCCAGTGCATTATTTTTATTGGTCGTTTGTTTGTTTGGTCAGTAGCTCTATTCCCTTGCCTCCTGGCTCCTCGAGGCAATTGAGAAGGATTTCCAGTAACTGAGGTTGGGCCCTTTCGAGGTATAGGGCCCGGCACCGTCCCTGCCTGAACATCCGCCACAGGGCATGCACCATAACTTTTTATAGATACAGACATGTTTCCATTGTGTTTTGTGCGTGGCATCCTGATTATCTGTGCGCCTTTTGGCTGGATGCCTCCGTCTTCAGCACTCTGCTTACTTGGGCAGGACTATGGTCCTGCTCGAATGGGACTGCCCGACCAGTCTTAGTTTCCAGCCCCTGATGGCTGAACTAAGCCCCATCACCACTGCAAGGTGCTGGCCTTGATGGGGTCTTAATCTTTAATGCAATCATCTCTCTTTGTAGGATTTTTCTTATATCGGATCTTACTTATCTCCATATGCGTTTTTTTGTCTCATGTTGTACTGGCATCTCCTCTATTTCTCTGCATTTTGTTTCTAGCCATTGATTTGTTTGCTATTCTGTGCATGTTACGTATCTCATAGCTTATACATATATGTATCTCATGCATATCTCATAGTATATGTATGTAGGTAAAAACGTAAAGTAACCCATAGCATTTATTCATGACGTAAGGGTGTGAGATGTTAGCGATCTCACATTTCAGAGGCTCTCCTCTCCCTCGCCGTCTTCACTTCCCGGATTAATATTGGTACCGATTTAGGTCGACCTGGGAGCCGTTGCGATCTGAAAACATTTCCGCCTCAACTGGGGAATGACCACGCATATGCGAAGCCAGTTCGCTAACCACTGCGCTACGCGACTCCCAATGTATGTATCCATATGTATGTATAATTGCATCAAAAACCGTGTCAAAAACAAAACTATAGGGAACAGTTGAAGGGGGATGAAGTAGATGAGGACAGATAATATAAAGGACTGCATAGGTCTGGATTATTTCTCACTCATCCACATCAGTAAAGATAGAAATCGGTAGAGTTAGATTTCGATGGAGAACTCTGTGTGTCGATGCATCCAATGTCGTACATCTACGATTCTGTTTGGTTTTTGCGTTTATCGATATGGATATTACGTTTGTTCACATACAAACAATTACATCACTAACTATTTTTTTATAGACAGTAGATCTAGATACGCTTGAACACATCAAAAATTACGGATATAACTCTTATTTATTTCCCTTTTGCTATCATTTGTTTTCTAATGTTAAGTTATTTTCCATTACGGATACCATTGCCCAAGTCTCACTACCGTATGTTAACACTGGGAAAATATAGCATCCTAATAGTTGTGATTTAATTTTTCTTTATTCCCGTCGTAAAAGATTATTCTTGTACATGATCACTATTATTCTCTTTCTGATAGAATACCTAGAAATATATGCGAAATAACATTTCAGGCGAAGACATTCTATCCCCGCCATTCGATTCGATCATGATTAATGTGCCTGTTCCATACAATATTCTATGTTGAATTCGTAACAATTTATATCATTAATTAGAAATTAATATCTAACTGCAACTATCCAAGCGTGACACGAATAGTTAATGTTTGATCAAAGAAATGTATTCAATATTAAGAATCATTCAATAACGTACTTCCACGAAACACTCGTTTATTTGTATTCAGTTAGATATTTCTGGATAGAATAATGACATAGATAATTACATAAACTCTAGATGTAGCACATATCTAGAGTATTACATGCACGTCGATAATGTACCGGAGTAACTTGAGAAATATTTATTGAAATGCATAAAATATAGTTTGTTGGTAGACTATAAAAGATTAAATTCACTCTATGATAAATCAGGTCCATTCCAACAGTATACGACAGTACGTGTTGGTTATATCAGGACGTGAAATCAGGATACATATTATTTCTAGAACGTAATCTACATTATGGATGGCCAGATTTCCTAAGATTATGAATGACTTGACCTAATGTAGCAAATGACATGTCTAAATACTCTGAAATGTGTCTTGGTCGTCTTTGTCTTCTATTCCCCTGTTACAAGCAATCCTGACTTCCTTTGCAAGAGTATTCATTTTGTTAGTTTACTTATATAGTCAAAAGACTTCAACTTTCTTGCGTAAATATTGTTTACAAGCCAACCTTTTTCCTCTTTGAATGGTGTTAACACTTCTTGCTGGTCATGTTCACTGTCCATATCACGACAAAAGACATACACATCAAACCGTCAAAACTTCCCGAGTCATTCTTTTATCATAGTTACGTACTACTTACTCTTCTATGTATATGATGAACATAAACAATAGCAAGTAAGACTGTCATGTAATATAATACGTTATTTTTACGACTGGATATGTCAGGATCACTATGTAACAAGTGATGTATAAAGTTGTGTATGAGTTACTGCTTTTGTGTCTAGTACCTTCTGTATTAGAGGCCTTAGAAATGAAGTGCTATAGAAAATTCATAAGAATATCATGTACAGCAAGAAAGACCAACCTAGATGTGCTAAGAAAAATCAACGTTCACGAAGATTTGCTTTTAAATCCCATACTAAGAACGAAGTTAGTTGTTTTCGGCCATGTGAAGAGACACGATGGCATGGAAAAAGTGTTGTTGGAGGGGGTGATAGAAGGCAGTAGAGGCAGACCAAGACTTCGTTGGACAACTGCATTTCAGAAAAGAAATGCATGTACATGACAGCTTGCCAGAGACCGCGGGATATTTAGGAAATTCATAAGGAAGACTGCGTTGTGGAAAGAATACGTCACATGACAACAACCTTCTGTAAAGATGCAGTACACGAAACGTGGACAATGAAAATCTCGAATCATTCGGGCTATCTACAAATAGGGAAGTGGAACAAACATCAAAAAAATGGTTTGTTCTAACTCTAACTGATGTATACAAATGTTCTATGTATAAACTTTGTGTATGACGTACTGCCTCCGACATTATAGCTAATGGCTAATATGAATTCCATAATTTTAAGATGACTCATATCACTAATCCCTGAATACTCATTATCTGTCACACAAAGTACAACCATATTGACCAATTAAATTTGCATGGAGTGTCAACTGAGTCATTACAAAGGATTGAGACAGTATGTCTTCTATTGCGATCGGTCAAGCGTTTTGTATATAATGTGTTGAGTAAATAGTGAGAATTTGTTGACGTGATTAATAACATGTTTTCTTTCTTGATTTTCAGAAAGTTTCACAATGAGCAAGTTGTCTGGCTGTCTTCTGATTTTTAACACAGTGACTAATTATATCTATTTCGTCACCGATACATCAAGAAACATGTCAACATCTAGAAAAGAATAAAGATAATATAAGAGAACAATTGAATTTTCATTTTATTTCCAAATGTGTAGTTTGCTGTTTTATTTAGAAGTGAGTATGGTCTTTGTGTACTGCTTGGTTGGTTGGTTGCTGATCCAGCGGTCCATGGGCTCATGCCCTTTGACCTAATGCCATTAAATGTCATTATATTGCTGGGAAGTCTGTGGATTTTCGGCCCACCCTGGGACAGAGCCAGAGAATAACCATAAAATATTTCAACAACAAAACAAAATCATTAACTGTATAGATGAAATGCCATGAAGCTCTATAAGAAGATAACCTCAATATAACGGCATGTCATCCACTAAGGTTTTCTGTTGCATGGATGGTATGTCTAGTGGGCCATCGGTGAGACCCACAGACGCAACCACATGCGTAAATGCTTGGTTAATATTAAGAAATAAATATCCGTTGTTTGATAGACATATGCAAGGGAAAAAATCAAATATGGAGGTGCGGCGGGCACATATTTCCGTAATGAACCATGTGCTGTTTTATTCTTTTCTTTAATATCTAATTTCGCATAAAGTAAGCTTTTTCTTTTGCCTTCTAGTTGTTCTCCACTCCTGACTGTGATGACACAGTGTTGGTATAAAGATTGAATTTATTATTTGTCTTTTGGTTTTTCATGGGATTAATGTCAATAAGGTGACGAAATTTGGTAATTCTCGAAATGCCCCCCCCCCCCCGCTCTTGAACAATAAGATTTCACAATTATGAGTAATGTGACCAAGTTTGGACACCTGGCTATAGATAACACTTCCCGCACCTCGACATAAATTAGTTCGTGGGACGAGGTATAACATGTAATAATTGACTTTGCCGGAGCATACTTAAGTGATTAGGCCAGAGGACTACGTCAGAAATCTTGGCACGCAAGAACGATCCATGCTTTTCATTGACTTAAGACTCAATGTACACTTTTGTTGAAGAATCACAAACTCGGATTAGTCAAATACACAGAAATGAGTGACGCAGTACGTTATATCTGAAGCAGGCTCTCTATTTAAAGTCAGCTGTAAGAGTAATTTATTTTAGTTTTTGTAATCCACTTTGAGCAATGTGGACAAACGCATAGGTATTCACCCAGTACATGATGAACAGTATGTTTGATTCACTGGCTCTCATATATGTTCACCCAACAAATGATGAACAGTATGTATGATTCTGTAGCTCTCATATGTGCTCATCCTGCAAATGATGAACAGTATGTAAGATTCTGTAGCTCTTATATGTGCTCATCCTGCAAATGATGAACAGTATGTAAGATTCTGTAGCTCTCATATGTGCTCATCCTGCAAATGATGAACAGTATGTAAGATTCTGTAGCTCTTATATGTGCTCATCTTGCAAATGATGAACAGTATGTAAGATTCTGTAGCTCTCATATGTGCTCATCCTGCAAATGATGAACAGTATGTAAGATTCTGTAGCTCTTATATGTGCTCATCCTGCAAATGATGAACAGTATGTAAGATTCTGTAGCTCTCATATGTGCTCATCCTGCAAATGATGAACATTATGTAAGATTCTGTAGCTCTTATATGTGCTCATCTTGCAAATGATGAACAGTATGTAAGATTCTGTAGCTCTCATATGTGCTCATCCTGCAAATGATGAACAGTATGTAAGATTCTGTAGCTCTTATATGTGCTCATCCTGCAAATGATGAACAGTATGTAAGATTCTGTAGCTCTTATATGTGCTCATCCTGCAAATGATGAACAGTTTCTATAATTCCATAGCTCTCATATGTGCTCACCCAGCACCTTGAACAGTGCATGATCCCATAGCTTGTTGACTACACACATTTTTCAATCATTCGTCCCTCTATCAACCATTTCTGCTCTAACCAGAATAATTCAAAATCTGCTTGTTGCAACTTAAATTTCAGTCTTATTTCAATAGTCTCATTTTAATCATTGCCTCTGAAGCGAATGTTTTTACTGCTGTATAGCACACATTTTGTGCAGTTTGTGATATGCTATCAAGCATGATTATTCTTCTTCAGTGTCCATTCTCAATCTACCACTGGATCTCTCTTGTAACAGAACCATTGTCTGTCGATATTTTCAGCAGTATGTAGGCTAAAGAACGTCGTACTACTAGATCATTATCGATATCGCTCTTTCTTCCCTGCGGCTATTTCTGTAGTCCTCTTGTTTCCTGTGGTGTGACAATCTGGCATGTTGGTATTTTATTGACGCTACTGCCTCACTAGCTTTCATTGTCCATTGACCCTGACCCACCAGTGTGACTGTTGGTCTCAAACTAGCCAGTTCTCAACGTATCAGATAAGTTGTTTTCGTCTTCCTTTTTTACATATTATCACCTATATTTTATTCTCACTTGCATACATCATTGTATTATCACTGTATTTTCTTCCCACCATTATCTACTCCTACTTATAGTTTCTCTCCACTGCCCATATCTGCTCGGTCGTTTCTTTCTTTTCTCCTTTTTTTCTCTTTTTTCTTTTTCATCTCCATCTCTCTCTCTCTCTCATCTGATCTCTCGTACCATCCTCTTTTGCGTTTCCATCACGACTGTATGCTAATACTCATTGCCTGTTGCCATTTTTAAGGTAATTATCTTAATTTATCCTCATTTATCTTATTTTACTTGCTACTACACCTTAACTATTTTCACTCCTTATCTCCTTCTGTGCACTTTCCCCTCCTCACTTCTTCTCCCCATACTCTCTTCCTCCCTGCTAGGCTGCTCTATTTCTGCTTCCTCTGCTATCTATTCGTTATACTCATTGCGTGTTGCCACTTTTGAGATAAGTATCTTAATTTAACCTTATCTATTTTACTTGCTACCACACCTTATCCATTTTCGCTCCTCACCTCCTTCCGTGCACTTTCTCTCCTCACTTCTTCTCCCCATACTCTCTTCCTCCCCAATATGCCGATCCCTATTTACTTCCTCCACTATCTATTCACTATCTCTCCTCCTCTTTCCTCCCTATCAACCACGTTTGTTTCCATGTAAGATTCGTTGTACCGTTGTCTTTCGTTTGTCATGATGAAGGCTTAATAGTCGAAACGTCGTCTGTCCCTGTATCTCGTTGTTAGGTTGTGTTATGTTTTATTTTGGTAACACATCTACCTATTTTTGTTTATCTTGACATTTGCCCGGTGTTACTCCAGCCACCTGCTTCCTGTTCAGGGCTGTTACCCAACACTGGAACATTTATCCCTTAAAGAATGGAAATGTGTTTATCGCCGTTTTATTTAGATCAATGGCCCGACACATCCGTCTTCTGTGGAAGGAATGAATTTTCAAAATGGTTGTGCAAGTGACAACTGTGACAGAATAATAGGAGTAAAAGGAATTGTACCGATCGATTATTTTACAGAATAGACAGGGTGCAGATTATCCGCTATCCGCACTCAAACAAAGACCCGAGAACACAGAGACATGATGTGATTTGTGTGTGGATGTTTTTTGAAGGGTTATATCTTTGATGATGACTATGTCTGCTTTTTCATAACTGCAAACTCCCGCATGTCCCAGACAATGTTTCCACTGGAGTCTTCACAGATTAGAATAAGCAGTGTACTCTATCCACCTATGTCGGAGCTACCCATTTTTGATCTGTCCTTACAACAACACCCATTGTTGTTGTACGAAAAATCCAATTTAGTGCCGCCGTAACTGATTTTAGACTTAAATTGTGCAACAACTATTTACGTTTCTCAGCAGTAAGTTGGGAATGCAATGCAGATTGGATCGTGAAGAACGTCTGGAGAAACCTCTTATATGAAGAATAAAAACCTGAGAAAATAATAATCAAGATGGAAATTCCATGTATGCATGACTGTGTAGTAGGTTTTCTCAGTATGATGCAAGTCATCGAAATGCCACTCCTTAAATGGTTGTTCTTCGAAATTCCACAACTCGACATTATATTTTGATTGGTGTCGCCTGATGTGATGACGTCTCTGCATCATAGTGATCGGCACGGCCCAGGATGTATGTAACCTACAGAACGATCGTTAATTAGATGAATTTATGTTGACTGAAAACAAACAGTAACATTCTGTGTTTTCTTGCACATACTATATCTCAGGTTTGATTATTTTCTTTCTCTATCCTTTTCTCTGTTTCCCGACATTGGCATACCTTCTCCTTATATGAGGTTCATCTATACATTTTAATCGGTTTCAATTAGCATTCTCCTAGATTTCTACAAAATTTAAACCGATTAAAACGTGTTTTTTTTTAAATTGTAAACATGTGAAGTTATCGTATTGTTTGAAATATAGAAATCGGTGCAAAGAAAGAATACGATAATAGTTGGTAAAAAAAATTATAAGTAGAATACGCTATATAATAGGAAAGATCTTGTTTATGATTTTAATACTTGAAGTAACTATGAGAATCAATCCTAACGAAATGGATACGCATGGGAAATTTACATATTTTGCATCGTGATCATGGTTATCTTGGAGATATTTCTACCTTCTGGATAACAAAAGGAATCTATTAGAGGTTGCGGAACACACAGAAGTATTAACCACATAAAAGAGATCACTGAGACAAATAGAAAATATGTTACGAACATATAGGGAGAGTTATGAAATGAGAAGATAAGGTCATAATTTAAAGGTTGATGTATAACATTTTAAAATGATATGTTTCCGGATATAAGAACATGTATTAGAGCACAGAGGGACGAATATGTATATTATTTGAGGTGAAGGTCATAATTTAGGTAAACTACAGATAAGAAAAGAAAAGAGAATTATAGACAAAGGGAAATGATGTTCAGTGAACTAATTCAGTAACATAATAGAAAAGAAAAAAAATTATCAGAGTAATAAGGGAAGACGAAGGAGAGACACACACAGGGAACCAGAGTCTCATCAGAAGGAACATGAGGGGGATGTCAGAAGGAATCCTGAGAGAGATGTCAGAAGAGTACCTGAGGGAGATTTCAGAAGGGAACCTGTGCGAGATGATAGAATGGTACCTGAGTGAGATGTCAGAAGGGTAGCTGCGGGGGATGTTAGAAGGGAACCTGATGGAGATGTCAGAAGTGAACATGAAGCAGTTTTCAGAAGTGAACCCGAGGAAGATTGTCAGAACCAAAAGGGAACCTGAGGGAGATATCAGAAGGGAACTTGAGGGAGATGTCAGAAGAGAAATAGAGGAAGATATCAGAAGGGAACTCGAGGGAGATGCCAGAAGGAACTTGATGGAAATGTCTGAAGGGAACCTTACGTAAATTGTTAGAATAAGAAGGAAACATGAGGTAAATGTCAGAAGAAATCCTGAGAAAGATTGGTAGAATCAGAAGGAAGCCTGAAGCAGTAATCAGAAGGATACGAGTTCGACAAACATCATCTGCATCTTTAAACATGGATTTATTATATTTTCTTATTGCCCATGAAGAACAAATTTCTGCAAAATCATGCACGGAAAGATTACTGACAACACTAAACGTTCGGTTAGGTAGTTGTTTTAAAAAAATAGAATATTCAATATAGAAATTAATAATTTTATCTTGTCTATTCTATGCCATTTCTGTATGGAATGTTAATCAATTATTTTGTAGTTTCAGAAGAGAAAGTACATGTATAATGATTTGTCTGTTGACAAGTCAGATAGTCTGGGGGACCTGCAGGTGTACTACATGGTCATCACTGAAAAATGTATGCTTATATAGAGATCATAGGCTGAATAGAAGGTGGGAAAAATTTAATTAAACGATTAAATGACTCTATCGATTCACTATCTATTCACTAAACCTTTTAGTGCCTTTCAGCCTGAGTGGTAAAAGAATTTTCAGGATATGGCCCTCATGTGTGCTGCGTATATTGTGGAATTTGTCGCCTCTTTTATTCCGGTAGTCCATCGTTTTCGTGGTCGACCTCTAGGTCTGCTTTCACTGAATCTGTGTAGCATAGCTTGCTGTGGTATGTTGTCTGATGGTAGCCTGCTAATGTGTGTAAGCCATTTGTTCTTTTGTTTCTTAATATATTCCCAGATTGATGTGGTGTCGGTTCTTTGTCTAATGTCATCATTCCTCACTCTGTCTCCTAGTGATATTCCAAGAATTCTGCATAAGCATGCCATTTCAACTGTCACAACTTTACGTTTGTCTGGTGATGTTGTCTATGTTTATTTGGTAGCACAGTGCTGGCATCATAATTATTTTGAATAGTGTTATTTTGGTGTTTAAAACTACATTTTGTTTCTTAAGATTGCTGTCATTTACCCAGGGACTTGGTATCTCCATTTTACTACGAGCCATGTGAATTAAATCATTAGAATACGCTAAATAATTGGAATGAGACTTTGAATATATAACATAGATCTACTATGAGAAACCATCTTAACAAAATGAGAAATTCACATTATAATTATAATCTGAATTTCTCTGTTAGAACTTACATCGTTGATCCTATAAGATACTAAGTATGTAGTTCTTGATTCTTGATTAGGAACAAGCATCACAACACTGGGGGAATTGCCATATTTACTCTGCTTGTCGTTCCTTAAGACATCTCTTTAAGGTGTGTTCCAAGAATTTATTGAATAACACCAGTGATAATATGCCACCCTGTGAAACCTGTGCAGTTGTTGTGGAAAGGCTCCAATACCATCATTAATTAGAAAAGCACTAGTTGCTACTTTGTATAGTGTTTCAATGATATATATTTTATTTCCATCAAAATTAACATTTCTCATATCTTTCCTTAAATGTAATTGCCATATTCGATCGAACGCCTTAGTGAAATCCATAGTTATGATAAATTTCATGCTCATGTTGTAGTGCTTCACAATGATTAAACTGATGTTGAAGATATTTTCTATATAACTTCCGTTTTACGAAACTGTTCTTCATCTAATATTTCTTCTGATCTATGTTTCAATATGCTTAACAATTTCCATAGCATCACTTTACTTGTGTGAGTGATAAGACGAATAGTTTTATAATTTGTGCGGAATTTAAATTACCTTTCTTTCGAAATGGTGTAATCAGTTAATGTGTCCATTCTATAGGCCAATAATTGTTTCCTATATGCGTTGGCAAAGATTTAGAAATGTAAGTATCCAGAGGTGAGGGAAGGAAAAGTACATTATTTGAAAGGCCCCGAAGATAACAAAATCAACACCTGACCGGGACTCCGAGTCTACATAAACTGGGATGGCTGCTGAAACGGAGGCCTGAGCACTTTTGGGAATGTCTCGTGTGCTGTGAAACCAGTTTCAAATCAAGAATCAAATGTGCTGAGGTAAGCGGGATGAATTGTGACAATGATGTCAAGGAAATTGACAGATGTAGTGAAGATGTTAAATGTAAATTGAATAGCAGGGTTGAAATAGTTGATGAAGTTGATGAAGCAAGATAATTATATTTCTGACATGTCGGTGATACATATCCTATTGTCAATGTATCTGTGGAAAATATACTAGATGTTCAAGATGTCCCATGAAAAGACAATCATAGCCAGGCTCCATTTTGGTGCCCATAGCAATACCACTGATCTGATCGAAAACGTGCCCATCGAGTTCAAAAGAGTTGAGAGTAAGCACCTGTTCAGCAAGGCAGATAAGAGTATAAGTGGATACAGAAAGATGGGGACTCTTGTCCAGAAAGAAGTGCAGCGTCCTGAGGCCATCTGCATGGGGTATAGAAGTGTACAAAGAACAGACATCAAGTAAGAACAGACGATAGGTACGGTCAGAAGACAACTGGGCAGAAGAAAAATTGTCATGGCATGCATGGTGTCTTTCATGAATGAAGGAAGCTGTTCGACCACTGGCTGGAAAATTCTGTCAAGGAAGTCAGAGATGCACTCAGTGGTACATGAGCAAGCAAAGACAATAGGTCTACCAGGATTCGATTCGTTTTGGATTTTAGACAGCATATCGAAAACAGATCTGGCTAAAAAGCTTTGATCGATGCAAAGAGTCTTGGCAGTGGTAGGAAGATGGTTGTCACGGATAAGGGTTTTCACACTGCTGCTAACCGCCTTCTGGTTAGGTACCGTCGAGTCGGATGTACATGCAGTGTAGAAAGAAGGTTTGGAGAGTTGTTGGTAGCCTCCTGGAGGTAATGGTCCTTAAGCCACACCACAACGGCCCCACCCATATCCGGTAGTTTGATGACAATATCATCATACGCGGAGGAGATGCGTCAAGGAGCAAGATTCCTCAGGTGTGATTGGAGCGATTGATGCGGTTTTAATGAAGTCATTTAATGTCATGGAGTGTATTATTGATGTAAAGATCAAGAGCCTGGGATGCACCAGACTTAGGAGTCCAAAAATATTTCTTCTCTTTATATCTAGAGAACAAATCATCAGTATCAGATGACACTTTGCCAAAGAAACGATAATGAAGCCGAAGACGACCACGATAGCGGTCGCTATCCTGAAGAAGAGTGTATTGATCATATGCTGAACGGAGAGGGACGAAATTGAGGCTCTTGCTGAGGACAGAAACTTCACTATCAGAGAGACTGAGATTATGAGAAATGCAAACCAGCCGGTCATTAGAATGACCCGGAATATGAACATCCACATTAGTGGTCAGGTGAGAAATAGGAATATCAGATGAAGTATTGAGGAGAGGTAGTGGAGGATAAACTACAGCAGCAGGACTAGAACTGGTAAAAACAGCGTGAGATGTGGAGTGAAGAGAATTGAGTTTATTGTTGTGATGAGTGCACATAAATTGGTATAACTACCGATTGAGAATGTGAATAATTCCACGAATCAGTGAGTATAGTAGAATGTAGTTGTAAGTAAGGGACTGTTGTAAAAACGTTGTAAAAGGAAGAATTTAGAAGAGTCTAGATCAGATAAAAGATGAGTGTGGTTAGAAGATACAATACGCATGCGTTGAAACGAGCATTTGTCGTCAAGGCAAATAACAAGCATGCATACAGCAACACACGAGCATACATCAACAGGCATGCATACAAAAACACACGGGCATACATCAACACACCTGCATACATCAACACACGTGCATACATCAACACATGGACATACACAATACACGTGCACGCAACAACACATAGGCATACATCAGTACACGTGCACACAATAATACACGTGTATACAAAACACATGCATTCAACAATACATGGGCATACATTAGCACACATGCATACATCACTACACGAGCATACGTAAATACATGTGCATACAACACACGAGCATAAATCAACATACATGCACACAACAACACCTTGGCATACATGAACACGAATGCATACAACAACACACAAGCATAAACACGCGAGAATACATCAACACTTGAGCATACAACAACATACTAACATACATCAACACACTGGCATACACAATGCACGTCCATGCAACAATACACGAGGAGCATACATCAATACAAATGCATGCAACAACACAAGGTCATACATAAACACATATAAATATATCCATACATGGGCATATGTCCATACATGTGTATCCCATCACACACGGGCATAATTTAACACATGTGCATACATCACCATGCGGGCATACATCAGAACACAGGCATACGTAAACACATAAATGTACACAAATACACAGGTATACAAAAACACATATGCATACATCAATACACATGCATACAACAGCACACGAGCATAAATCACAACACCAGCATACATCAACACACGGGCATACATCAACTAACACGCATACATAGGCACACGAGCATACATAAGCATACGGGCACGCATCAGCACACAGGTTGGTATATATACTCATTGCCATACATCACCTCAATTTCAAATGAAACAATACGCAGACATATATCAACACTTGGGCATAAATCAACATAAAGGGCTTTCATCAACACACGGGCATACATCAATACACATGCATGCAACAACACACGAGCATACATCAATACATATGCATGCAACAACACACTGGCATACATCAATACACATGCATGCAACAACACACGGGCATACATCAATACATATGCATGCAACAACACACGAGCATACATCAATACATATGCATGTAACAACACACGGGCATACATCAATACACATGCATACAATCATACAGATGCATAGAACAACACATGTGCATACAATAACACGCAAACATTGAAAGCATACACTTAATATGCTGCATAAAATATTAACAGCTTTATAGCCATATACAAGCCATTCATTCTGTGAAACCTATATAAACCATTCATTCCGTGATACATATATAATCCATTCATTCAGTGAAACATAAACAAGCAATTCATTCTATGAAATTTATGAAACATATACCCGTCATCCATTCAGTGAGACATATATAAGCCATTTATTCTATGAAATGTATCAAACATTTACCAGTCATCCATTCTGTGAAACATATATCAAACGTCTCTTCTTTGAAAAAATATCTTAGACATTTATTCTATGAATCATATTTCAGGCATCCATTCTATGAAATATACAAGGGAATCATTCTATGAAACATATATCAAACATCATTCAATGAAATATATCAGACATCCAATCTACGAAACATTAAATAGAGTTGTTGTACGATATGGACATATTTTGTGATATATTTTATAGCCATGAGCTTGCTATTTAATTAGAAATATTTTCAAGTCATAATTGAAATTAAAATGGAATGTGATCATGGACTTCTGGACCAGCAACCAACAAAGGTATGAATACATTGAGTGTAATACAATGCACAACAATTACTATCAGAAGTTAAATGTCATACTCGAAAATAGCGATTGATTTGCAAAGTGATGAGAAGTGTTAGTTAACCATGAAAAATGTCTCTAAAGTATCCATGCTTTGCTACTGCCTTCTGATGTTTTGTAATACGAACACATTTGCTAATCAATGGTGTCAGCATACAGCTGAAAGTGTCCGTTATTTGCTTTTAATTACGCACTCAGAACCGAGAAATATAACTTGTATGTGGCTCGTTCGTTGTTAATTTCACAAAAATGGATTATATTCTCAATGCCGAAGCGAAATGGAGTCGTACATAATCGGTTGAGATCTCTCCCGGATACCAGAAAAATTTTCAACTGCCACTGTATTTGCAAATTTAAAATTTGTTGATTGGGGGTCGCTTTGGACTGACAATATTCATTCGTTTCAATGTTTGTAAAATTGTTTTCGCAGTATTATCTCATGTGCCCCCACCCACTCACCAACCTAGCAGCATAAATACAACATTGAAATAAATACAACCATCGCATCAGTGTCTCATGCTATTGTAGTGTGTCTCAAGTAATTTTTGGGTATAGCATTCTATTTTGCAATGATTTCTCTTTCGCGATCATTCACATTGTTGGTACAATGCTGACGAACACTTCTATTCATTTCGCCCTAGCGTTTTCAATCCAGTTAATGTCAGGAGATTATGTAGGCTAATCCAGTACATGTATATGTTGTTAGCCTAAGAAACTCATAGTTAAATTTCCAGTGTGAGACCTAGCGCGGTCGTGCTGAAAGATTCTCACGTTTTGGTGATTGTAGAAGAAAGGCAACGGTTATGTTAACTGTAACTGTGAAAGATTGAAGGGGGCTGAGGTGCTCATGGAATAATTCGCCCCAAATCCGTACGTCTCCTCCTCCATATATTTTATGCTGGACACATCAGTATATATTTCTCCATGATGACTCCAGACTCGATTTCTCATATCGGCAAATGAGACATTAAATTGATTTTCCTCAGAAAAAAACGTCAATCTTCACTCCAACCTTAAACGGCGAATATTTTGTTGGGTCAAGCCACTCTGTTTGTTTGGAAGCTTCTAGTGAGGATAGGACCAATTTTAAACAATGACAGAACGAATTTATTTCTTCAGGTTACATTCTGTTACTCTGCAGAAGTTTGAGAGCGAAAGCAGAAGGAAAAGAATGTGAAGTAGATGTACTTTGTAAGACGATAAGAAGAGAGTAAGCTTGTCAAGCATGAATTTTTTATTTTTGCAAAAGAGCATTTGTTGTTTTAATCCCCACGAATTACGAGCGATTAGCTATTACTTCCAGTGTGCAAATAATTAATTCTTCCAGAGTTTTCTTCCATAACAAGAAGATTGCAACTTTCAGTTCTGTGAAGTGTTGTGAGTAAACGTCTCCTACTCAGAATCAAGCGCCGTGCCATGCTAAGATGCTATTATGCAGAGAGATGGTCGCATCAGATTGGCGGGACCAATCGAAATTTTAGGGGTGGAACTTCGAATAAAAACATTTTAAGAGAAGAGAGCGGCGGCATTTAGATGACGTGCATCATAATGAGAAAATCTACAGTTCGATCGTTCTCAAAGGGAGGAAACTCTATTGGATTTGTGACCATCATCATCATCTTCTTTGAGAGGTTCCCAAAGCAAGCCAGCTATAGGCCACATTCAGTAGCTGGGGCAACTATTTATGCATCTCCCACCATCCAATGAGGCTCTCGAATAATGCACGGTTAACATTTGATCTTAATTATGGCTTCTCCCAGAGAATAGTCACGTCTACAACAAAGTTGTTTATCATCGACCTCATGTGTCAAGCGTTCATACCAATTACACAACTTACAATTTCTGGTTTCTCCCAGCGAATAGTCACGTCTTGCGCAAAGTTGTTTATCACCTGACCTCATGTGTCAACCGATCATAGCAAGGACACAACTAACAATTTTGAAAAGAGGACATCTAGCTAAATTTTACATAGAACAATCTGAAATTAGTAATAGATTTAAAATCGCTTTCAAATTGCACTATTTGAGTCTGCTGCTCGTAAGAAAATACTGTAATCATTTAGTTATCGCAGTTACAAATTAAAAATAATAATAAGAACCATATCCCGTCAGTCTGCTCTGGATCGTACAGATGACATACTGGATACATCAGCGCAAACACTTGTATCCTAAGCCATTTGGAGGAGTGTAGAAAAATTACGCCCAGATCACTCCTTGATGTTATCAATCCAGGATGTTCTCTTACCTCCTCTCATCCTTACACACTCGACTGTTCCTTGCAATATAGGCATAAATCTAGAAATCTAGTCGTGTCTCGTAACATGTCCAAACCAAACACGTTTACACCGTTTCACTTTTCCCAAAAGTGGTTTGTGATAACTTGCAAGTTTGTATGTGCTTCCGAACAAATATATTTGTCGTGTATTAAATATAGCTAATTGTTAATACACGTTTGTAGCACATGTTTTCAAAGTCTTGAATCCTTCTTTCCGTGTCTGCATTGAGTGTCCAACTTTCAGATCCGTATAAAAGTATATTTAGCACTTGAGATCTGAATATATTGATCTTTAATGTAATACTGATCTTACTTTTGCAAATCACTTTCAACCTTGTCATGACCGCCATCGCTATCTCGAGTCTTAGCTTAATATCATTTCCAGAGTCACGATCATCACATATTTGAGACCTGAGATATTTGAAGGTGTTAATTTCATCAAGTCTGTGACCATTAAACCAGATATTGATCTCTTCTTGTCTGATTTCACTAGTCACCAATATCTTGCTTTTATCAATGTTAATTTTCATGCCATAAACTCAACTAACTTCTCCAACTTTGAGGTGAGTTCCTGAAGTTCAGATTTGTAACCAGCCAAGAGATCGATATCATCGGCATAACGCGTTACAAATTGGTCTTCCATCAATAGTTATTGATATCTGGAAATCTTGTAATTCCACTTATATTCAAGATAAGTATTAAAAAGTTGCTAGGAAAGTATTAACCTTGGCGCACTCCTATAGCAGTCCTGAAAGATTCACCAATGTCATTATTTATTTATAAAAAAAGAACCGCACTACTTGAATCTTTATACAGCGTAACCATGACTTCCATGATATCTGTAGCAAAGTTATATTGTCTCAGTATCTGCTACAGAACTTGTTGCCACACACGATAACATTCCTTTGTCAAATCAATGAAATTATGAATCAACGCACGTTTTTGTTGTTCATTCATTGGTACCAAGCCTTCCGGCGTAGGCGATCATATCTCTCCACAATCCTCTGTTTGTTATACTTTTAAATATAATTTCTGATGATTCTGCATCATGCCAGGCTTTCAAGCCATCTAACATTTTCTCACGTTGTCTTCCTCTGTCTCTCTTACCCTCGATGTTCCAGTTGTTACGATGTTTTCCAGCCCACCCCTTTTCATGACATGACCCAGAACATGTGATAGTCGTCTTCTAATACAGTTAATAAGTTGTTTTTGTTGTAAGAAGTGTTTATATGTTCATAAGTACTTCTGATTTACGGAAGCTAGCATGGTCTTCTGCTAACAATTATTCTGATTTAGCTTGTATTCTATTAAGAATGATCGTTAGTTCATTACCTTATTAGAATAGGTAATTGGACTAATAATTCTATAATTCTTGCACAATTTGATGTTGCCTTCCTTAGAACAATGTATCACTAACTAATGAGTCAATTTTTAGGCCATATTTTTCTAGTCCATATTTTCTAGCAGATGGCTATCACAATAATAATCATTTCCTCTCCTGAATGTTTTAGGAGTTCCAATAAACTCATGGTGATTTATTTTCTTTCAATGATCATAGGAACGTCGACTCGTACATTTCCGAATTGAACGTTATTATTAAACATATTACATTTGAATGTCTGAAAGTATGTGACGTTTCAACATTTCGTTGCTTTTTCAGTAATAGTTGTTCTTGGTCGGTGTGGCTGTGTTTACCTTTTCAAAGCTGCAAAAGCTGTTTTGTTAAAACCTTGACTTATAATGGACTCACATTGTTCAGAATCCAGTTCTCCTTGGCTTGTTTCATTTTCTTTCTGATATCTTTATTTAATTTATTATACCGCCACACTGTGATATGATTTTGATTCTTTACCTTCTTGAGTTCTCTCCTGGCATCACATAGCTTCATTATGTCATCGGGTAACCGAATATTGTGCGCTATCTTTTTTCACCTATAATTATTGTTGCTGTATTTAGAATTGCATTATTCATGATGTCTGTAAATCTGTTGACATCCTCCTCAAGAAGATATAGAGCTTCAACACCCCCCCCTTCCACAGTTGACCTAAATATATATAAGCAATTTCTGTTCTTTTTAGCTTTCCAAAATCTAAAATCACGGATGAGAGTCTTTGTTAAAATAGTAATTCTTTTTTTTACTCTAATTCCCAGAGTCATTAGTACCATGACATGAGCACTGCCAGTATCAGCTCCCGTGAAGCTCCGCGTCTTAGCCTGACTGGTAATAGATTTGAATCTTCTGGCGACAAGTAATAAATCTATTGGATTATGTATCTCCAGCTCTAGTGTATGCCATGTTGCTCGTCTGGATACTTTATTAGTTAGTATTACAATGTATTAGCTAGATTTGTACTCCAAAAATAATACAATGTAGACCGCGATAATTTGTTGTTCCTGTGCCGAATTTACCCACCTTTCCAGCCAATTGGTCATATACGTCAGACATATCTTAGCATCCCAATGACATAGTACTATAACAATATCATTTTTTGTTATCTTCATTATTACATCAACTATCTGTGCGTATCCATTGCTCATCAATTGTATCAATCAACTTAAAATTGCTTCCTCCTACTCGTAATCAATAGTGAGGGGCATAATCGATGGAGATATTCTTTGGTTGAACAGCAATACGTAATGCTATAATTTTATAACTTATGGGATTGGGGGTTGGGGGTGTTGCAGCTAATAACTGTTCTTATGAACTATAAAACCAAGTCCACACTGATGTATATTATCATCCCAGTTAAACCATATCGTATGCCCGTCATTCGTTGTAGTTTAGCCTATATCCGTCCATCTCATTTCGGACAACTGAGAAATTAACATAAGAACACAAGAAATTTGATTTTTAATGTGCACAATAGTTCAAAGTGTCTATGATAATTCAAGTTGGTTGTCATATTTCAAGGATATTATAATAATTCAAGGTGGTTGTCATAGTTCAAGGTAGCTGCCATAGTTCAATTGAGGGTGGGGGGGGGGGGAATACAGCTTTAAAAAATCGGAAATGTCGAATTTTTAATTGAGTGAAGAGATTGGTACCGTATTATGGAGCATCCATTTATGCACATTTTATTTTTTAAAATTTGGTCGTAGCATTAATAGTTTTTGAGATATATACTTTTAAAATAGGTGGGGGTGGGTCAGGAAATTGTAAGAAATATTTCAGAAATGTTGAGTGTGTTTTAGAAAAACAGTGAACAGTTCATAATAATTAAAACAATTAACACCTCACGATAGGCTTTGTTATCATAGTCTCGTTTTAGCGAATCGGGAAGCCATTAAAAAGTTATTATCAGTTGCAGCATATGTGAAACATTTGTTTCTATTTGAAATTAAAGTCATTAATAGAAATGTCAGGAAAAAACAATATTCCAGACACTCAAGAAAACGTAAGTTTTGTGGAAATAGATTTACTAATAAAAGCTGTCAGTTCAGCGAAGTTGATGTAGGTACAAATATAAACAATTCCACTGACCATGCGCGTAATCCTAAAATTAGTACAGTGTGTATCGATAATATTAATACATTTGATTGTTCACATAGTCATACATCTACTCATAAGGACACGTCCCCTTCAAGCAAGTCAGAAAGAAAGCTAAAAGGGATGTATGGATTATTATATGACTCTGACAGTGATTTTGAAATCTTACAACAACATATATCTTCACATCTTGTATCATTGTATGTCAGTACTGCTTCAGCATTGTTGATTTTGTGGAAACAGAGAGGCATGGACAAGGCAGCCAGTTTGTATTTAGTTGTAGGAATAAGAAATGCACTAAGCAAATACCTTTCAATTCAAATCAACCAATATCAATAAGCAATAATCTACAAATACATTCAATCAATCGTAGATCTGTATTTGCTATGCGCTGTGTCGGAGGAGGACTTGCTGCTTTGGAAACATTTTGCGGAATGATGTGCTTACCACCACCCATTAAAAAGAGTTCATACAAACTAATCAAGGAATCCATTGCCAAATTTGTTTTATCAGCTCAGTTTGAAAGCATGAAGAAAGCAGCACAAATAGAATATAAATTATCAGAAGTTCCAGATATAGAAGATGTGTGCAGAAATATTGATGTATCTGTTGATGGAACTTGGATGACTAGAGGTCACACATCACAAATTGGAGTCACATCACTGATTGGGTGTGTTACTGGCAAAGTTTTAGACACAGGAGTACTTTTCAAAGCATGTAAATCATGTGATTATTGGGAAACGCAGGGCAAGAAATCACAAGAATACCAGCTGTGGAAAAATAAGCATGAGTCTCAATGTATGGCTACACATAAAGGGTCATCTGGTAGTATGGAGGCGTCAATAGCCGTGAATTTATTTTCTAACTCCGAAGAAAAGTATAGATTGAGATATGTAAGATTTGTAGGAGATGGTGATATCAACAGTTTTAAAAGTGTTTCCAATTCAAATCCTTATGGTGATGTGAAAGTGGAGAAAATAGAATGTGTAGGACATGTACATAAGAGAATGGGCACACGATTGCGCAAGATAAAATGTGCATGGTCAGGTAGAAATTTAACAGATGGAAGAAAAATAGGAGGTAAAGTTAGACTAACAGACTAACAGATAGACTAACAGATAGATAAAATTCAAAACTATTATAGGAATGCTATAAGAGGAAATAGGAATAATTTGAAAGGAATGAGAGAAGCTGTTTTAGCCATTTATTTTCACAAGTTATCAACTGATGAGAAGCCGATGCATAACCTTTCTGGTGACGGTTGGTGTCCACACAAGATATCAGTTGATGCCAATAAGCCATTAAAACATCGAAACAGTATATCAGAGGCAGTGTTGAATGTAATCAAACCTGTGTTCAAAGATCTCAGCCACCCAAGCATCTTGACAAAATGTTTGAATGCTACACTCAAAATGCAAATGAGTCCTTCAACAGTATGATATGGCAGATCTGCCCAAAGCACTTATACCATGGTTTGACTGCTGTTAATATTGGTGTTGGCATTGCAACCTTAGTTTTTCATTATGGGTCACAAGCTCCACTTAGGCTGTTGGAAGTGACTTGCGGAAAATTCACATTGGATTACTTCGCAAGAACTGATTCTAAGAGATTGTTAAATGCACAAAATAAGGTTACCGAGGCAACCCTAGAAGTCAGAAGAGCCAGGAGAATGAAGAGATTGGGCCTAGATGAAGCACAAGTTGAAGCCGAAGGATATCCATACCTTGCAAGAGGTTATTAAGGTAAGAAATTATTTTTTAATGTGTAAATTTTCTTTTCGTTCGTTTGCGAAATTTTGATGTTATTAACACATCCGTTCTAATAACTTTTTCAAATATTAACCAATATTGATAAAATTTGGCATGCATATTCCTAACATAATTCTATATAGCGCAAACTAAGAACTTTGCTATCTATCTATATTTAAAATTTTTAAAGCCATTCAAATTTGGAATATTTACACCCAAAATTGGTGAACTTTGAACCAGCCTGTATGAAAAAAGAAACAATTAACCGTTTTGACAGTATTATTTTGAACATGAAAATTTTAACATTTTTGTTACGACCAAATAATGTCTATTTATTTTTATACTGAAAGAAACATTTTACATTAACATAATAGGGTATTCATTCAGGTACCTACTGTGAAAGCTGCAGCTTTGTAACTTTAACGGTTTTTTTAATATGAATTTTTTTAGTGCCCCTACCGTCTCCTAGGTGTACCCTTACTATAGTTAAAGGTGGTTGCTATAGTTCAATGTCTGTGTGACAGTTATAGGTGACTGTCATAGTTTAAGGTGACTGTGATAGTTCATGGCTGCTGTGATAGTTGAAGGTGACTGCTATAGTTCAAATTGTCTGTGTGGTTTTTTGCAATAGGAAGTTTCCTTTCGAAAAATCAGTTGGCTTATTTTGAGTACAACTTTAGCTAATACATTGTAATACACACTAATAAAGTATCCAGACAAACAACATGGCATGCACTAGAGCTGGAGATACATAATCCAATAGATTTAATACACTGTGAAAAGGGAAAACATTTTTCTGCGAAAATGTTTAAAGAAGTGGAAGGTTGTAAGTTTTTGACATAACTAAACAGAAGGGAGGGGGTGGGTGGGAGGGGGATTGAACATTTTGACATAAATTAACAGAAGGGGTGACGTGGCATATTTTCACATAACAGAAAAGGGAAAGTGTCATATTTTGACATAACTAAACAGACGGGGAAGTGTGTCATATTTTGGCGTAACTAAACAGATGGGGAAGTGTGTCATATTTTGGCGTAACTAAACAGAAGGGGGAGTGTGTTATATTTTGGCGTAACTAAAAAGAAGGGAAGTGTGTCATATTTTGACATAATTAAACAGAAGGCGGAGTGTGGCACATTTGACATAATTAATCTGAAAAGGGGGAGGGGGGTAGTAATGTTTTGGACGTAATTAAGCACAAGGGAAAGTGTGTCATATTTTGACATAATTAAGTAGACGTAGGCGGGTGCAATTTTTTTGTTTGCATAATTCAGATGTGAGTGGTAGGTTGCATTTTTTACATAATTAAGCACAGGCGTGAAGGTGTCATTATTTGACAAAACTAAGCGGAATGGAGAAGGTGTAATATTTGTGGCATAACTAAGTATGGAGGTCCCTTAAATATTGAAAGTTGTTGACAAGGAAAGAAATGACGTGGGGAGCAAAGGGAATGGAATGCTCTATGCGGATCCAGGGTTAGCAGATAACCAGGATCCCAAATGTACCTCCTCACGGTGCACACTGAGAACAGAAACACAGCGGCTCCTGCTGATTCTGAATAAATCATTTGTGGGAAGAAAGCGTCCGTGAATGTGGAGGTAGCAGATGGAAAGAGATTTGACTGCATAAAAGACAGACAATATCTCCGACACTTCCAGCGACAACACATGCAGTGGCACTGTCGACACACATTGACGCTAGTTAGTCCAGTCCGAGCATTGGAGGGGCGGCCAAAGACAGAGGGACGAAAAAGTAGATGCATGGCGAGAGACAAAAAGACAACATACTGAGTACAATGAAAGGACAACGCTAACTGCAAATTTAAAGTGATAAAGATCCAAGGAAATTAGAACTACAAGTTCTGTTAGCTCCATACAAGCTTCTAGTTATCAGTGCTTCTTACGGGCAGAGACCCATACCCAATCGTGGGCGCACGGGAGGAACAAAGACCTGGCCCAACTCCAAAGTCGAGCCTTCTTATACCGGAAACATGCTCGAGAAGAGAAAGGGTTCCGTACCCAATGGGTTCAGGCACAAACGGGACAACGAAGACAGTCACCGCCCAGCTCTACTGTCGAGTTTTCCTATACCAGATACATGCTTGCAGAGAAAAGGGGTTCAGTATCCGATGGGTTAGTCACAAATGGGACATGGTCGTTCAGCTCGAGAACACGCCTATATCCCAAACACGTGGTGAGACTCGACTTACCAAGGGGCTCACGATGTCGCTGAATGGCACCTCGGCTAAGAAGACGAAAGAGCCAGGGTCCAGCTCATCTGCCGAGTTCTTCCTTCGCCGGAACCAGGCTCAGGGAGGAAAACAGTTTCAGTACCCGATGGGCACATGCACAGAACGTTCAATTACACGAGGCAAGCACACTGCCCGTTGAACAACACCTCGTGCGAGATAGAAGTGAACGATAATCTTCTCGGCGAAAAGTCATTATATCCCCTTGCGCCAGTCCACAGATAGGCAGGCTGTCACTGTCAAGGGATATCTACCTCCCTAATTAAAGGCATGACGAAAACGGATGGCCTCGAATGATTTGGTCACAAAGTGAACCAACCGAGGTGCAAATAACACAGTTCTACTGTGGAACTTGCAGTAAAACGTACTTCACGCTCCCCGGCGGAAATTACACGATTTATTCGTTGTGGTTATAAGATAGCCAACGCGGAAGAAGAAGAAGGAAATAACGTAAATTGTTGAAGTATTTTATGAGCAGCCTGAAACCGCTCTCATTTTAAGAGAGTTTCTGATAGCCATTTCCGAATGTCGTCTGTCTACAAGAAAACGCTAGTACTTTTGAAAGAAAAATATCTTCAGTTGAAATGAACGTCAAATAAATCAAAAAAGGAAAGAACTCATGATATTACAAAAAATGTTTATTCTGTCATGATTAGTGTCCCTGTCGAATAGGCACATTGAAAGCTTCTGAACAGGTATTTATCAAACAGAAGTAAGGAAATAGTTTTACCCACGACATAGTGCCATGTACAATAAATAAACAAATATGAAGCTACAGGCCACAGAGATGTGGTTAATCGAAAATGCCAATGACAGAAAATCTTATGAAGTGATAATAAGGGAGATTGACAACAAAAAGGAAGTTTCTTATCAAAATAAAAAAATGTTCAGATTTATATACTACTAGAAGCAATATCCGGCGTTGCCCGGGTGAAATCACCAACAAAATCAACAACATAGAGGTGTTACACCGCACTCAGCTACCGTCTGTCATGAAAAACACTTAATAAAATAGTTTGCGTTGGCTGGGTCACTTCCGCAGAATGCGAAACTGCCGCAACCCAAAATCAAGTACTATTCAGAGAACTTGCTGAAGGCAAACCAACCCGCAGTAGACCACTGCTTATGTATGTGGACGTTTGAAAATCCTCAATGACAGATTTCTTCAAAGACTCCACATAATCTGAGAAAAAAAGGTTGAAACCCGGGATGTCTTGAGGCAGAACCTGCATGAGGGAACAGCAGGATCCGAAACGATATGTTTACGGATATGGAAGAAATAAGAGAAATATATAGATCTGAGCGTTAAGATATAATAAGAAATATGGAAGAAATAAGAAATATATATTCAGAAACAGTATGTTTAAAGATATGGAAGAAAGAAGAGAAAGACACAAACACAATTCTTCTGTTTGCTGTGACATGGTCACTTGAAAAGTACCTAGTCCTGAGAAAATCCTAAATGGATTGCTTCTTTTTTTAATGACCGTATGCAAGACGCAAAATGACATACATACATAGTTGATAAGAACCATTACTTTCAATAGCGAAACGACGAAAACTTGCATAGTTTGGCTATGTATGACGACACAATTCCTTGTCAAAAACATGACTACAGGAACCTTCGAAGATGAGAGAAGCAGAGGAGAGCAAATACAAGCATGTACATACAACACCAACGACTGGACAAGTCAAGATTTTTCCTCACTCCTCCGCATCGTTTAAGATAGAAATCTCAAGAGGACTTCTTGTGCTGAAGCATCCATGGTGGTACCCCTATGACGCAGACGGGTTACATGATTATAGGATGTGTGATAGGATATTTTATTACAGAATAACATCGCCACATACGTGGATGTGCTTTCATTACCAAATTACAGATCTGATTTCATTATAGAATCACATCGTCACATACCTGGATCAACTTTAAATACCCAATTACAGATCTACTTTCATTACAGAATCACATACTTGAATCTACTTTTAGTACCTTATTAAATACACATCTACATTCATTACATAATCAAATCGCAGCATATATGGATCATTTTTCAATCGAGAATTATAACCAACTATTGGCAATACTGAGATAGAATGTGTGGATAAATTCGAATAGTTTGGATATATAGAAGAATAGGGAGAACATCGTGGAAAAGAAGAAATCAAAGAGGTTCTATCAACACTTAATATGAAGAAAGAATTATTAAAGGAAAGATCAAGCAAATAAAATATGTTGGACACATTAAAAGACACCACACCTTGTTGAAGACCTTACTCGAGGGTAAAGTCGAAGGGAGGCAACAAGAGGTAGGCAGAGATACAAGTGATAGAGGAATATCACAAGATGGACAAGTTACAGCCTAGATGAGCGCACCACCAGAACAAGAGACAAGCGATGTTGGAGATCTGTTTCAACCAACATTCGTTGCAGAGACGGTACTTGATGATATGATATTTCTAAGGAAGAAATTACGTCCAAGTAAATAATTACTAATATATATATGTATATTTTAACAAAATTAAAAAATTACTTTGTAAAGACAGTCATGTTGATTTTCTTCTTCTTCTTTTATTCACTTGAAACATGTCTATAATCTATAATTCTGTCTCATGAATAAAACTGTCTTTTGTGGTTCATACAGTGGCTCATAGAGCTTTGATTCCAGTGGTGTTTCCTCTAGCCAATATGTCTGCTTCAGTGTTTCATACTTAGAACAATCTTGAAGTATAGTCTTGGCACTTTGTGCTGCATGCCCACATGAGCACATGGCCGTGTTGCCAATCTTGAACTTTGTGTACATGTGACTTCGGAGTCGGTTGAGTCCTGTTCTGAGGCGTAGAATTACAACTTGTTCTGATCTATTCATAATGTGATTGTTATCATGTGTTGCTGTTTGTGGCTTTCTTATTGACTTAAACATCTGTTTTTTCTGATGGTAGGTGATTAGTACATCTGGTTGGTCTTCGGCAGCACCTTGATTTGCTTTTTCATTTCCTGGTATTCCACAGTGAGAGGGTATCCACTGCATGGTTACCCTATACTGGTAAGACAGTTCATTAAGTAGTTTTTGCAAGTCTGTTAGTTTTCCAGACTGAAGAGCTTGAAGCACTGACCTTGCATCTGTCATGAATTCCACGGGCTGTGGGCCAGGGTTGAGGTTCAGCAGTTTTTCAGTTGTCATCCTAATTACCTGGATTTCTGCATCATAATTTCCCTGTTGGTATTTTGATTGTATCTCTAGACTAGTGTTGATATTATATATATATACACCTGCATCTCCATTCTTCAATGCATTCTGTGCTGACCCATCTGTGTATACTCTGACCCATAGTTCTTGTGGATATTCCTGGTCCAGGAAACTGAGGGTGTCTATCCTTCTCTCACAGTTCGGTTCATTCTCACTTAGTATTCCTTTCACGTGGGTCTGAATGTACCGGGTATACTGGCATTCCATGCCTTTCACTTCAATGGGTTTGTTCTGGTACAGATCTCAAGGGGCTGTCAACTTCAGGTAGGTCTGTAAGGTGTCTATTGAGTCGTTTAACGTGGTGGATAAAGCTGCTTCTTTTCAGTCGTTAGATTTTGGAATCTTTCCTTCATTGGATGACTTGGCATACATTTAAACTTTTCTGCTTGTATTAGCACCTTTGTGTCTCTTTGTTCGTCAAGTGTTTGCATTCATCCCATTTTCTGCATCTCTGCTATGGGTGTTGATTTCACTGCTCCCAACATTATCCTAAGCGCCTGGTTTTGCACTTTATCTATTTTTTTGTAATTTGGTGTTTAATGCACGACACCGCGCAGCTGAACCATATTCCAGATATGGACTTATGCCTTGCTGGTACACTTTACGGAGTATATTCCCACTGGCTCCCAATGTTGTTCCACTTAGTTTCCTCAGGATAGCAAACTCCCTCCTGGCCTTTGTTATTGTTTTGTTTATTTGTTACATCCATGTCAGCTTATGATTAAAAGTAACTCAGAGGTATGTGGGTTGTTTGTCTTCTTTCACAAGCTCTCCATCTATCTTGCTAACACCGTTATTTTTGCTTTGGTGAGAGGGTAAAGAGTGTAGTGCTGCACGTATCTGTGTTAACGCTGACACATTATCTATTTGTCCATAAGGTATGGCATTAATAGCGCTTTGTATTTGTTTAGTGGCCACTTACATGTTCGTCCGTGCACCAGATCGTCAGCATACATTGTCACTTTGATCCTGTGTGGTAGTTCGGCAGCTACACGCTTGCATCACATTAAACACATTAATAAAGGAAACTGGCACCACTTCACACGTCTTAATTAATAAGACTTACACTACATTACAAGTTGTAATGAATGAGACTTGCACTACATCCCACGCCTTACTGAATGCGACTTGTCACACATTACACGCCTTAATGGATTCGAATTTTTCTGCATCACACAATCACTATCAACACAATCAAGAAAACAAGTACGAAAATATTACAAGACATGCACTACAATACACATCTTACTGCACGGGAGTTGCACTACAATACACATCTTAATGCACGGGAGTTGCACTACAACACATCTTACTGCTTACTACACGAGAGTTGCACTACAATACACATCTTACTGCACGGGAGTTGCACTACAATACACATCTTACTGCACGGGAGTTGCACTTCAACACATCTTACTGCTTACTACACGAGAGTTGCACTACAATACACATCTTAATGCACGGGAGTTGCACTACAATACACATCTTAATGCACGGGAGTTGCACTACAATACACATCTTAATGCACGGGAGTTGCACTACAATACACATCTTAATGCTTACTGTACGGGAGTTGCACTATAATACACATCTTACTGCACGGGAGTTGCACTACAATACACATCTTACTGCACGGGAGTTGCACTACAATACACATCTTAATGCACGGGAGTTGCACTACAATACACATCTTACTGCACGGGAGTTGCACTTCAACACATCTTAATGCAAGGGAGTTGCACTACAATACATATCTTACTGCACGGGAGTTGCACTACAATACACATCTGACTGCTTACTGCACGGGAGTTGCACTACAATACACATCTTACTGCACGTGAGTTGCACTACAATACACATCTTACTGCACGGGAGTTGCACTACAATACTCATCTTACTGCACGGGAGTTGCACTACAATACACATCTTACTGCTTACTGCACGGGAGTTGCACTACAATACACATCTTACTGCACGGGAGTTGCACTACAATACACATCTTACTGCACTCGAGTTGCACTACAATACACATCTTACTGCACGCGAGTTGCACTACAATACACATCTTACTGCACGGGAATTGCACTACAATACACATCTTAATGCACGGGAGTTGCACTACAATACACATCTTACTGCACGGGAGTTGCACTACAATACACATCTTACTGCACGGGAGTTGCACTACAATACACATCTTACTGCACGGGAGTTGCACTACTTTACACATCTTAATGCACGGGAGTTGCACTACAATACACATCTTACTGCACGGGAGTTGCACTACAATACACATCTTAATGCACGGGAGTTGCACTTCAACAAATCTTACTGCTTACTGCACGGGAGTTGCACTACAATACACATCTTACTGCACGGGAGTTGCACTACAATACACATCTTACTGCACGGGAGTAGCACTACAATACACATCTTAATGCACGGGAGTTGCACTACAATACACATCTTACTGCACGGGAGTTGCACTTCAACACATCTTAATGCAAGGGAGTTGCACTACAATACACATCTTACTGCACGGGAGTTGCACTACAATACACATCTTACTGCTTACTGCATGGGAGTTGCACTACAATACACATCTTACTGCACGGGAGTTGCACTACAATACACATCTTAATGCACGGGAGTTGCACTACAATACACATCTTACTGCACGGGAGTTGCACTACAATACACATCTTACTGCACGCGAGTTGCACTACAATACACATCTTACTGCACTCGAGTTGCACTACAATACACATCTTACTGCACGCGAGTTGCACTACAATACACATCTTACTGCACGCGAGTTGCACTACAATACACATCTAACTGCACGCGAGTTGCACTACAATACACATCTTACTGCACGCGAGTTGCACTACAATACGCATCTTACTGCACGCGAGTTGCACTACAATACACATCTTACTGCACGCGAGTTGCACTACAATACACATCTTACTGCACGCGAGTTGCACTACAATACACATCTTAATGCACGGGAGTTGCACTACAATACGCATCTTACTGCACGCGAGTTGCACTACAATACACATCTTACTGCACGGGAGTTGCACTACAATACACAATTACTGCACGCGAGTTGCACTACAATACACATCTTACTGCACGCGAGTTGCACTACAATAGACATCTTACTGCACGCGAGTTGCATTACAATACACATCTTAATGCACGCGAGTTGCACTACAATACACAACTAACTGTGGTGCGAAGGGTCACGCATTGTTCTCCTGCGGACCTAGGGTTAACATGTAATCAAGATCCTAAAAGCAACGTATCGTGGTGCACACTGGAAACAGAAATACGGCGGTTCTTGCCGTATTCCTGGCGAACGCTTTCAGGCTCGTATCCGTGGATGGTGATATTGTAGATGGAATGAGAAGTGCCTCCAGAGAGACAGGAAATATCTCCGAAACCTCTACACTATCACATCCAACATATGCATTGTCTCTGTTCTTTCCGACCTGATCGGCTTAAAAAAGAGAAACATTGGAGGGACGGACAATGTCAATGTCCCTAACATACAGTGATTTGTCGAGTAAGTACCACACCACACGTACAAGTTAACACACGCTAGAGTGCAGCGCAGTGTACGTGAATCGATTCAGTGACAACAGAGCTACAATAACCCAGCGCGAGAGTGCTGTCGTAAGTGCTGTTCATTTTCGAGAACACACTGAAGCTGACATGACCCATCACAATTGACCTCATTCAAAGTAGGAGTCATGATTCAAGAATTGAATACGCCAACTTCAACATGCATTCCTCGGTATGGATGAGAGCTTTGAATACAGCTCCTCATTGTACACAGGACAAGCACTGAACAAATGTCGGGGAGCGCATTGTTCAATATGTCTGATCGACGGAGTGTTGAGACTCGGAAACTGGACACTTGGGACAACGTAGAGGGTGGCGCAAGTCTATAATGACACTGCAAACGTAACTCAACTCGACTGTCGGCCGTTGCCCAACACGGTCCATATAGAGAGAATTGGGTTTCGTACCCAATGGCCCACTGCGACGCCCCTCGCCCAAGATTCGTATTTTACTTGTCTCTGAGTAATATACGTAATGGTGAAGAGTAAAAATATACAGACCTCGCTTGGCGATGGATTAGAAGATTGTGATACTTCCAGTGCTGTTATACTCTAGCGAAACATGGACTGGGTATAGACGTGTGATGAAACTCAATTACTTTTAAACAACTTGTCTCGCAAAAGTCATGAACATCAGTAGGCAAGACAAGATTCCACACACCACTGTCCTTGACTTACACATTGACACTATCTTGACACAGACACAGATTCGTTGGGCAGGTCATTTGGTATGATTGCCAGACTATCGTCTGCTAAAAATACTTCTATATGGTGAGCTGGAGAAGGGTAAACGATATCAAGGTGGCCGAAAGAAGCGCTACAAGGACTCGTTAAAGACCTTATTGAAAGCGTTTTAAATAGACCAAGACCAAGACTTGCACAAAATAGATCTACAAGGCGCTCTACAGTCAAAAATATTGCATCATCTTGTGAAAAGAAGAGAAATGTTGCATCCCAACAGCGGAGAGTAACTAGAAACTCACGGATAGACCAAAATCCACCTACAGTGGTCATTCCATGTCCAAACTGTCCAAGAACAGTTACAGCTCAAATAGAGCTCATTAGCCATCTACGAACTAGTATATACAGTCATAATTCTAACTAAAATGTCAAAAGTAGATGTAAAAATGGTCATCATCACTTGTGAACACACAGAAGGCTATCTCAAGCGGACGGGGCGACTTCGTAAGAAATGCACAGGACAAACTCCAGACCGCCGACGTGTTTGGCAAAGCAGGCCCTCGTCTAGGAAGATGTATCAACCCTAGTGTAATTAGACCGTCGCCGTTACCCAACACGGCTCATACGGAAACAATTAGGTCTGGGACATAGGGACACAAAGGGTGGTAATGGACTGGTCTTCCTACACGAGAAACAGCTCGCTGGCTGCGAAGCGCCTCTTCAGAGGATAGACAAACAATGGGTGAACCAAGCAAAGTATCAGCTCACCGAGTCCCGTCTTATGTACCCAACCTGAGTAGAAGGCTCCTCCAATATGCATTGATAACCGAAATATAGCCGAAGATAACCGATAAGTGAAGCCTCCTGGGTATGACAGAAAATGTATAAACCCCACTGCACATAAGAAGTAAAAGGTAACCGCTCGTAATTCCTGAGGATCCCAAACAAACAACATCTAGCTGCACGAGAGTTACACTACAATACACATCTTTCTGCACGGGATTTTCACTACAACACATATCTTACTACACGAAAGTTGCACTACAATATAAATCTTACATCATGGGAGTTGTACTACAACACACATCTTACTACACGGGAGTTGGACTACAACACAAGTAGTGTATGGCGCATGTAATAGGACGTGGATAAGACATGATAAGACATGATAAGGGGTGATAAGGTACCAGATACAATAAGGCGAGCGGATCGCGGCTGGTCGCGTACCGACGCGGGCGTGGTCCCGATATCGGCGGGGCGGGCAGCGCGGGCGGGCGGCGAGGTCCCTGACCTAGAAAACTGGAAAAGGGGTGGTAGTATGTATGTGATTGTATGGTGGGTGGGTGGTGTTTTCCATTGAAATTTGTGTTGAAAATTATAGCTATGGTGCACTGTGTGTGTGTGTGTGTGTGTGTAAATGTGTGTGTTTTATATAAATATATGTACAATACCTCAAAAATGTTCATTAACAGAAATGGATACGAGGTGGAAACATCCTTTTACAGCTATGATTGCGGGTCCGACCGGGTGCGGAAAAACTGTTTTTGTGCAAAATTTCTGTAAATATGTGCATTAGATGGTGGATCCGATACCAGAGGAAATTATCTGGTGTTATGGTGCGTGGCAGGCTGCGTATGAGACCATGCCTGGTGTTAAATTTATTGAAGGACTACTAGACGTGGAGCAATGGAATGGTGATAAACCAAGACTGTTGGTTATTGATGATTTGATGAGTGAAACAGATGATAGCGTTACTAAATTATTCACTAAAGGAAGTCATCATCGGAGTCTTAGCGTGTTGTATATTGTGCAGAATTTGTTTGGTAAAAACAAAGAACACAGAACAATTAGCCTCAACTCACACTATATTGTGCTTTTCAAGAACCCACGTGACGGCTCGCAGATTATACATTTGGCCAAGCAAATGTACCCTGGTCGCAACAGCTACGTGCAGGATAGTTTTAAAGACGCAACAGCGAGCGCGCATGGTTATTTGCTGGTAGATCTCAGACAGGCAACACCTGATCATTTGAGATTGCGGAGTCATATATTTCCAGGCGAAAATCAGGTTGTATACGTACCAAAATATAATATGGGTGATAAATTGAAACGTCACGGTCCAATGTTAAAAGTCCTGTGTCGGGCGAAACCAGCTGCGGTTAAGAGTATAATAAAAACGGCATCACCGAATCTCATACGTACCCTGTGTGAATGTTCCCACAATATCTTAAAAGGGCATGTTCGACTTACAACGCGTCAGAAGAAGCTACTACAGCGACACAAGACTAATCTCAGAGTGCTCGCTCGTAAAAAGACCACTGTGAAAAGACGAAAGCATATTCTACAGCAAGGGGGTTTCATTGGTGTTTTACTGAAACCTGTCCTGAGTGTCTGGGGTAGCTTGTTGGGTGTATAATGGCCAAGAAAATGTTACTGATCGATTCTCGTTTATTTGAAACTCTGCAGAGCAAATCTATGTACACACCACCTGATAGTTTAACAGATAACATGAGGGACCTGGATGAACAAATGCGAGTGGTTTTGGATCGTAGTGATTTATCTAACGCTGATAAAGCTAGACTCTATCAACAAACATTACAACAGTATTTGACACGACTTGACCAATACAAAAACAGATCACTCGGCCTATTAGACATCAAACCACCGCCGATGGTGCCTGTGGAACCACTAGCTAACAAACCAACGCCGATGTTTCCTGTAGAACCTGTACATAAAACAGAAGAACCAACTGAGAAAATTCCAGACAAGGTCAAAGTGACGCCTGACCCACCTAAACGCAATCCCAGGAAGAAACGGCAAAGTAAAATTCCTACGCCTACCAAAACACCCATTTGGGAAACATGGTAGACGAAATGTTGGTCCGTCATTACTACAATCCTAAAAAAGCTGGTGCGTATGGTGGTGTTAGTGCCTTACAACGTACCACCAAACTTTAATCAAAACAAGTCAAAGATTGGTTAAGCCATCAGGATACGTACACTTTACATAAACCTTCTCGGCGACGTTTTAAGAGACGTGCTATCATAACAGGTGGTATATACCAACAATTTCAAGCTGATTTAATTGACTTAACAAAGTTAAGAAAATACAACGATGGATATTCGTATTTGGTGACGTGTATTGATGTGTTTAGTAAATTTGTTTGGGCTGTTCCGATCAAGAACAAAAAGGGAAAACCTTTAGTCGAAGCTGTGAGTGATATTTTCAAGCAAAGGAAACCTATAAATTTTCAAACTGACAAAGGTTCAGAATTTACCAATAAAACATTTCTAAAGTTTCTTAAAGACAATAATGTGCATTTCTTCACATCTGAAAATGAGGACGTTAAAGCAGCTATTGTGGAACGGTTCAATCGTACATTGAAGGAAAAAATGTGGCGCTATTTCACTAAAAGCAACAAACCTCGTTATGTCGATGTGATAAATTCATTGATTCAAAATTACAATTATTCATTTCATAGGAGCATTCAGATGGCACCAGTAGAAGTTAATACTCATAATCAAACACAAGTGTGGAATACTCTATATGGGGATAAACCAACAGACAGAAAAGTATATTTTTAAGTTGGTGATAGGGTGCGCATCGGTCTAGGCCGACAAACTTTTAAGAAAGGGTATACACCCACCTGGACAGAAGAACTGTTTACCGTCAGTCAGATACAACCGACAACACCTGTAACTTATACGATCAAAGATGATGCGGGTGAAGAAGTGCAAGGGTCATCATTGGGTGGTAGACTATCACCGTTGGGTAGAGTCACTTTGGTTCTTACGTGTAAATAGGTATTGAAAAGATCCAAGTAATCTTCACTATTCCACAAAATAACAAATTCGATGGGTGCCCCAGGCGCTAAGGCGGCCAGGGGATGAATTTCCACATATTGACCATCGTCTACAGCCGTTTGGGTTGATGGTACACTAAACAAATCAAGACCAGAATGTAGACATTCACAGGAGTTGGGGTGAATGATTTCGCCCGACACAGGACTTTTAACATTGGACCGTGACGTTTCAATTTATCACCCATATTTTATTTGTGTACGTATACAACCTGATTTTCGCCTGGAGATATATGACTCCGCAATCTCAAATGATCAGGTGTTGCCTGTCTGAGATCTACCAGCAAATAACCATGTTGCGTCTTTAAAACTATCCTGCACGTAGCTGTTGCGACCAGGGTACATTTGCTTGGCCAAATGTATAATCTGCGAGCCGTCACGTGGGTTCTTGAAAAGCACAATATAGTGTGAGTTGAGGCTAATTGTTCTGTGTTCTTTGTTTTTACCAAACAAATTCTGCACAATATACAACACGCTCAGACTCCAATGATGACTTCCTTTAGTGAATAATTTAGTAACGCTATCATCTGTTTCACTCATCAAATCATCAATAACCAACAGTCTTGGTTTATCACCATTCCATTGCTCCACGTCTGGTAGTCCTTCAATAAACTTAACACCAGGCATGCTCTCATACGCAGCCTGCCACGCACCATAACACCAGATAATTTCCTCTTGTATCGGATCCACCATCTCATGCACATATTTTAAGAAATTGCGCACAAAAACAGTTTTTCCGCACCCGGTCGGACCCGCAATCATAGCTGTAAAAGGATGTTTCCACCTCGTATCCATTTCTGTTAATGACCATTTTTGAGGTATGGTACATATATTTATATAAAACACACACATTTACACACACACACACACACACACACAGTGCACCATAGCTATAATTTTCAACACAAATTTGAATGGAAAACAACACCACCCACCCACCATACAATCACATATATACTACCCAACCATTTCCAGTTTTCTGGGTCGGGGACCTCGCCGCCCGCCCGCGCCGCCCGCCCCGCCGATATCGGGACCACGCCCGCGCCGGTACGCGACCAGCCGCGATCCGCTCGCCTTTTTGGATCTGGTACCTTATCACCCCTTATCATGTCTTATCCACGTCCTATTACATTACTACTAACACACTACTAACACTACTAACACACATCATACTGCACTAGAGTTACACTACAATACACATCTTACTGCACGAGAGAGACTTGCACTACAATACACAACTTTGTGAGATGAAGCAAAACATACCTGACTGTGCGATATTTGTACTGACACACAACATCTTATTGTACAAGATTGATGTGCTCTAAAATATCCCAAGTATAGGAGACGTGTACTACAATACACAGTAAATAGTTAACTACTTGGACATCACTTTCTGACATAACGTAAACATCAACACTGCATTTAAACAATGGAATAGCCAAAGTTAGTGCCAAAATAGGAAGACTGAAAAATACAAACCTATGTCACAACGGGAAATAGCAGTTATCACCAAACTCAATGTTTACCAGGCAGCAGTAATATCATCACTTCTTTATTAAAGTGAAACATGGACAGTATATGCCAGACACGTTAGAAGACTCGACTATTCCTCATAAGCTGACTTCGTAAGATACTCAACATCCATTGGTGGGATAGAATACCAGACAGTGAAGTACTGCCAAAATCTAATTTTGTAAGCATATTCAAGTATATTCAAGCGACCGATAGCCACTGGTATAAGTAGTAGCTCTGCAACTGGGTAGGTCGGGGCACCCATTTGCACCGACATAAAGTATTGTCAAAGGTAGCGGATATAAATGGATATCCCCCATATGGATGTGGAAAGCAACGGGAAACTACCACATTATTCTCCCAAGATGAAAGTCATGGCGACACACAGAAGTAAGCTTACAGTTAGTGGTAATATAGCAATATGGAACGTCAGATCGTTAGCGCAGTGTGGTAAATTATACAACATCAAGCAAGAAATGGAAAGATGAACGTAAATATCTTAGTAATGAGTAAAATGAGATGGACTGAGTCAGGAGAGATACAATCAGATAAATTTAAAGTCATATACTCAGGAGGACAAAAACACGAGAGGGGCGTATTATTAGAGGAGTATTATTATACACAGAAACAGGAAAAACTGTGAAATTGTTTGGAATTTGCACCAAGAAGATCCGGTATGCTATGTTGCCTCTATGTTAGATTTCTTAGATGTTTTTCATTACTTCAGTTTGGGCAACGTCAGCAACCATCATCCCGCACCATTACAGTGTACTTCCCATACTTGATATGAAACACTTCAAATTATGGAAAGGACGACAGTGCTCATCTTTGATCTTGATCACAATAAATAATTACGACAACTGATGTTAACAAATGATATTTCTTCTATTGTAAATTAATTTACTGATATTGCTATAAGATAGTGATCGGAATCCATGAGTAATTAGACGATGACATCGCCATTATTGAACATTCTTTACTCTCTGAAAGTTGTTATCTACATCAATAACGTATCTGGAAGTGCGTGTATGACTTAATTATCTGTTATGTAACACACGTCTTGCTCCTAAATGAGAACATGTCTACACCTTGAAAACAAATCTGTAAAGTACACAAATCAGATGTTACAAGTACGCGTACGGACAGGTGTTGCACGATGACCCTTTAGATAACTTTATTATTCAGAACCTCCTGCTTGTATTCTTGTGCACAACGTCAGTTTCAGGTCGATGATTCAGACTAACGATGGAGAAATATATTACTAAATATACACATAGTAGATATTATTTTCTTCTCACTAAATGGAATGTTTATTTTGTATTTTAACGCAGAAACAGGAAAAACGGTGAATGGTTACATGGCAATATCAGATCGGGTAATATTAGTTAAATTAACAGGAAAACCGTTGGATATAAACATTGTACAGGTATATGCACCCTCATCAAGCAGTTCTGAGGACATGGAAATTTTCTATGATGATCTACAAACCGCAATGAAACAGTGTAGAAATTATGAAGTAACTATAGTAATGGGCGAACTTTAACGCAAATGTAGGTGCAACAGAAATACAAGATGTGACATCAAGATTTGGTTTAGGAATGAAAAACGAAAGAGGTGATTTATTGATAGAGTGGGCACAGAAACATAATTTAATAATAGGGAATACATGGTTCAAGCAACATCCAAGAAGGTTGTGTACATGGATTAGCCCAGGAGATAATACACGGAATCAAATTGATTTAATTTTAGTCTCTAAAAGACATAGAAACAGCATTAGATCTATGAAAACATGGTCAGGTGCTGACTGCAACATATACTATTGGTGGGGAAATTTTGTATAAGATTAAAGAAGATCAAGAGATCATCTAGAAATATGAAATTATATTTATCGCTATTGAAATCAGTTGCTGACATTAAAGAAAGATACATCATAATTGTACAAAATAGATACAATGCCATTGCAAAGATTCAGAGTACTGAAGATCAATGGAACATGCTAAAACATTCGATAAACCAAACATCTAAAGAGATAATACCAAAAGTAAAACATACATCAAAACAAAAATGGTTGACTGAATAAATATTCGTCTTGATAAGCACAAGAAGGAAAAATAAACACAAGACAGAGGAATATCAGAAAATACACAAGGAGATAAGAGAGAAATGCAAAATAGCAAAAGAAAGCTGGCTGAACAAGAAATGCACAGAAATAGAATCGCCTTACAACCAATATACAACATTACTATATAAGAAAAGCGAGGTGATAACAGAAAAGAGATGACTTTAGTCGATCCATAGTTTCTGTTTGTTTCGTGTCACATGTTTGTTGTAATTTTTGTATTTTCCTTGTCCGGTGTCAATTCGCCTCTTCCGGTCAATAAAACTACTCATATCAATGTGACTGTCAATGTAATTACTGTTCGCTTTCTGTTATATGTGTTAATATTGTTTCAATTGTCTGACTTGATAAAAGCCTTTTGGTCGAAACGTCATTTGTGTGTGTCATTATGTGTGTTATCAAGTATTAGCAAAACTTTATTACCCATTTCCTGGATCTATCTGTTGGATTTCAGTTTTGCGCAGTAAGTGCTATTTTTCATTCCTTATTCTTCTTCAGCGATCATTCTCAAACTCCTGTTGGATCTCCCTTGTAGCATGACCATGGTCCTACTAGATTTCATGGTCCTACTAGATTTATTAAATTGCATCTTCTTCTTCTTCTGCGCTCGTTCTCAAGCTCCTGCAAATTAGTAGGATGTAGTCCGGAGAACGGAATGCGTTGTGTCGTGGTTTACAGCATTACTGCGATATCTGCGCCTTTCGGCCTGACACATCCTACTTCAGCATGGCTTCGGGTCACTTACCCTATATGGGATGGGACAGCCAACTCCATTCCATAACCTCCTTATACGACATGCATGGAAGGTAAATGGTGTTGCTATTCTTTGCTCCCATTTCGGGCTCGAAAACACATGGGCGAATAAATTGCATTAGTCTGAAGTTTATTAATAAGCCATATCAAAATATGAGCATAGTATAATACTCTTTTTTTTTTGCCCTTCTATAGTATACACGGGGCATCTCACAGGACCACAAATGTGGTATTTTTAAAAATCACATCCATTAATTTCAATTGGAAATCTCTTGCTGTCAGGTCATGTCTGTGAACCTATGTTTATCCTAATAGCAATTCATCAATTATTTCTTTCTATTTTGCATTACATGCAAATGTGATAAATATCCCAGGTCTACGAAAATTGGGAATATGTCATTGCATTCTGGGAAATTGAAATTGCTTGCGTGTTCAGCAACTGGCCTCGTGTTTGCATGAAGAAAAATGTTGTATTCATCTAGAGGATATCTTTCCAGGGCATATTGTAAAGGTATTCATGTAATTGTTATGTATGTGCAGCATTTCTTGAGGATTTAACATTGCTTATGATGATTTTGTAGATGGATTTACGCAACATCTATTTATACTTGCACATCAGCACACAATGCACTCTAAACAGATCTATCCTCAACAATTCAGTAGAACTTAAGTTGTGTTTTTCTGCAAACCGATAAGTCAAATGTCATAGACTTTATTTGAGCTCCATCCAGTAAAATCTTGTCCGTATAAATGTTGCACTTGAATATCAGCACAATCAGATGCGTAATACTATACCTCAAATTGTTACACACATTTAAGTAATACATTTTCCCTATGTAATAGCAATGGCATAATAATAAATGAACATTAACGCGATTTGAAACAAAAGGCTAAAATAGTTACATGATAATGCAATTATTTTTGTGGAAAGTGTAAATCTTCGTTGCAATTAATTTATCTTTTCCATGAATGAAGCATTGATTGCCGTTAAGAAATTAAAATTTCGGAAGATTGTTTATATCAAAACAAATTTCGTTTCCTGTTATTTAAACAAATATTTTCCAAGTTTAAAACAATTTATAATTAATCTTTTTGCGAATTAAACAAATAATTTCAAGATTTAAAACAATTTATAATGGATAAAGTTATAATTTATAATTATATTTTATACAATATTAAATATAATTAGCTGGACATTTGAGGAGTAATTCTATTTTCGCAAACCCCATATGAATTCAATTGATTCAAGCTATAACCGAGCCAGTTTCTAGCCATATACAATGCTTAATTTCGCGAAACCTATGCGTTACAAGAAAACATAGAGTTACGGAGTTGCTCCTTCATTATATATAGATATATTGTAAGTATAAAGAATAGGAGAACACGAGAGAACACACAGCAACATACGCACACACATGAATCCGTGAGAACACACAACACAACTAGAACACAACAGCATGAGCAGACACAGAAACATGCGTGAACACACAGCAACACAAGAAACAACAAGTTAAACACACAAAACTAAGAGAGCACACAAAGTGACAGTATAATTCATGAACAGACACCCATGACATCCCACAGTATCAAAAAAACGTAACAATATGAATAAACACACGAACAAGGGAATCCATACATCACACAATAACACAACAATAAAAACGCACAAAAATATCACGGCAACAAAGAAAACATAAAGCCTTTAAGACACACAAAAACATCAACAACACATAGCAATACGATATCACAACAGTTTGGTCACGTACAATAACACAAAAATACTGTAATAAGAACATGCACGAGAACATGGGAGCACACAGCAACAGAAGAACACAAAAACGACATCAACCACACACAAGAAGATTAAAGCAAGCACACAGCAATATGATATCACAACAACTTGCACAAGCACAGTACAATGAGAATACACAACAACACGATTATCGAGCAATATGGACACAAACAGAAACATACAATAACACAACATTACTAGAATACAACAACATGAATACACGCTAGAACATGAGAGAACGCAGCAACACTGGAACAAAAAGCATGAACATGAATGCAAACATTAGATATCACGATATTACTAGAACACGACGACGTGAACACACATAGAAAACGCATTATTACTATAATATAACAACATGAATACACGAGGCCATGAGAGAATACATATCATTACTAGAAAACAACATGAACTACACAAGAATATGGGATACCAGAGCAATACTAGAACAAGACGAGAACACAACATAAAAACACTCAACAAGCTATGTTGTTGTAAATATTCATTTCTTGAGATATATATCAAATCTATGCAACAATGCGATATTTTACCACAACCATAACTTATTCTTGTTGAATAGAATGTACAGGAGTATGAAAACACTTAGGGGCGGGCGTAGGTGATGAAGAAAAATTGTAATAATAAGAACTATCAGCAGCTATATTCTTAACCATGTTCTGACATACATGGGATAACTTTATGTCTGCACGGATTGTAGTTAAACAATATACAGAAAACGTATTGCAATGAGCGAAGACTATGATTGGTTAGTTTTCTGTGACATCTAAGAAACATGTTGATTGGTTCGTATTAGGCCACGTAGTTTATGAAATATTTTTACTTGTTGATCTGAGAGACAGATGTTTCTCTAAGATGTAGATACGCATTTATTAGACACATTTGAACAGATTCTTTCTCAGATATCTTAGACATTTCTCAGTTCAGTGTGAAATATGAGGGCCAATATTTCTCTTTAGCTTACGAACACACTTGTCACCTAGATCTGACTCGAGAAAATAGAAATCTTGACGACACTTTGGGCTAACACTATTTTTCTATAAAATAGTTATTTCTGTAGTACTGTTCATCACTGCAAGAACAAGCTCCCAGAGTTATATAATACATTCTACTGAAACGCTGCTGCATTACTAAGGTATGTATATTCAATTGTTGATATCATTATCGCTTCAGTGTAAAATCACATATTTCTCCAGCCAACTACACAATGATTCGTCAAGAAATACAAAAATAGGTAGGTGTGTTGCCAAAATGAAACATAAAACAACTTAACAACGAGATACAGAGACAGACGACGTTTCGACTATAAAGCCTTCATCAGGACAAACAAATGACCACAATACAACAAGTCTTACATGGAGACAAATAGGGTTATAATGAGGACAATAGCAGATAGGTAATGAGGGAAGAAAAGATGTGGAAGCATGACAGGTGAGAAAAACGTATGGGGAGAAGTTAGTAGTAGGTAGGGAGGAGAAAGTAGACTGAAGAATGTGAGATGAACAAAGGAAAAGATATGGTAGCAAGTAAATTACATTAAAATAAAATAACAATACTCACCTCAAGAGTGGCAACAGAGAATGAATGCTACAGACAAGCAATCATGATGTAAGGGAAGCGCAAAATGAGATGGTACGAGGGATCAGGTGGGAGAGAGAAAAGAGGCCAAAAACGGCAGGAACAGAAGAGAATGAGCAAACAGCAGGAAGAGAATATGAGCAGATAATTGTGATATATGAGAATAAAATAGTAGTAAAATAACTGAACTGATGCAGCGACTAGTCTATGGTCCTCCCATGTGAATGAGCACACGCATAATGGCAATAAAGTAAAGAATGGACAGTGAAAGTCAGACTCCTATCAAGGGTCATGATAGCACGTATTTGTACAGGTTAGAAAAATAAAGACATGCCACAGTAATAGACGGAACCCGATGCGCCGAAGTGAAAAGAAAACACACCCGCGAAAGGTGGAACAATGGAAAAGACAATATCCTAGTTTGGTCACAGCGCATACCAACTGATGAGAGTAAAGGGGCGTAAGTAAATAGCCATAGAGAAAGAAGACAGAGTATAAGACAAATGCAGAGGTTAAAAAAAAAAAAAAAAAAAAAAGGACGTGGTGGATCGACGAAATCCCCTAGACGGAGATACGTCACGCAAGAAAGTGAAGTGAGGGTGGGAGGGAGCCCAGAGGACACAGGTAGGGTACAACAAGGGAGGGTATGGGACTATCACGGGGAAGCACGTCGTGAGATGGTATCAGGCTGATATAGCGAGACATAGGAAGAGGGTGCCGGAGATAAGGGCACTAGAGAAGATAGGGAATAAGGAGACAGGAAAAGAAGACCATAGCGGGAGGAGGCAGACCCGGAGTTACAGCCAAATCATGTGAGGAAGTGGAGGGTCGTAGCGTCGTAGGTGACAAAGTAAGGGTCATCTGTCCACAGTGTCGTAGTAAAAGGAGGTCGGTGTAGCAGAGGTTCCAATAAAATGTGACGGAAGATGGACCAAGGTCACAACCACAACGACAAGTACCTTGTAGGCCAGGTGTTGGGAAATGAGACCGGTCGCATAAACCGAAGATGATAAAGGGATGAGTTAGCCGCACGTCGCAACCCCTATGTGGGTATTGCTCGCACTTTACACTAGCTCATCTATGGGAACAACGATCAAAGGACAGAGACTCTGGCCACGATACACGATCCCTTGGTTTGGGGCATGCACCGTGGGGAGCGAAGTGTCCGATGAAACGAGGTTCGCATCTGTGTGAGACCAACCGTACGTTGCAACCCGTTTGGGGGCGTTGCCCGTACTGCACGCTGGCTCCATAAATATATATGGGGGAACCACTGCATCCGAGCCAGCCAAATCGTGTGAAGCAGGAAGCCTGTTGGCGCTGCAAAGTCTATTTATTAAAAAAAAAAAAAACCAACAACACATTTGTCAGTCATCAAACAGTCACCACATACCACATGCTACGTAACTGTATGGGTAGCCGCCCCAATGGATAAGAAAGTGGCCAGAAGAAATATGATAATAGGTACGTGGTGTCGCCCACGGGCCACAGAGAATGGCACAAGAGAAAGAGCGGACATAGCCCTAAGCAATGGAAATGGAGAAAGTAGACAGAGTATGACAAAGAATCTAAAGGAGAAGAGGAGGATGAAGCATGGGTGAAACAACCCGTAGAGAGAGAGTAGAGTGGGGTAGCGAGGGGATACAGATCAACCATCAAACCGACGTACCAAACCGCAACAGACCCACCCCGGATGAAGCTGCACCGGTCCCAGTCCCATGGCGTAACCCACCACCAACACACCAATCGCAACGTGACATGTCACCGTAGCCCCAAACCCTGGGTGGGGGCCCCGGCCGAGCCACCACAATAGAGAGCAACAGTAACAAGGAGATGAGCAGGAAGAAATAAGGGTAAGGTAAAGATTGTAGGAGCAGCAGGGAGGCAGAGCAGGGGGGGGGCAAAAGGGGGGGGGGGGTTTAGAGATTATTGAAAGTATAACTGGTCATTGATGCCATGGGGCTTAAGAGTGCCAAGGTTGAGAATAAGGCGGTTCTCTAATGAGAAACGTTGCCGGTCACCAGAGTGGCAAGAGACCAGGCCAGTGACCTGAATGTCCTGTGCCCCCCGGTGAGAATTGCTGTTGAAGTGGAGGGCCACCGGAGAAGATCCACAGTTACGGATATCCCGTAAGTGTTCGGCAAACCTAGTGGCTAGGAATCTACCCGTCTCACCAATGTACATCAGGTTACAGCGTTTGCAAGTTATCACGTACACGACGTTACGGGAGACACAGGAAAAAGTGTGATGGATATGAAATACCGATTTAGGAAATCGGATAGAGGAGGTAAGGTAGACAAACGGGCACGTGAGGCACGGGCGGTGGCACGGAGAGGTACCAGTAGGAGGTGAGAGTGAACCAGAGAGTCCCGTAGGTTCCTATCTCGACGGAAAGCCACAAGAGGTGGTTGTGGAAACGCCTCTTTGGTAAGGCGATCAGATGAGAGGATAGAGACGTCCCGTAGGAGGATCTTGAGAGCTGGAATATTATGAGGGTGGAAAGTGAGGATCAGTTTAGGACGAGTTGACGGAAGCTGAGGAGTGCGTGATAAGGCATCAGCACGGGAGATAGGAAGGACACGACCAAGGGCAGAGAGAAGGACATCCTCCGGATAAGCACGTCGGCGGAAGAAGTCAAGCATATCATGGGCATGCTGTAGAGTCCTCCTGGCAAAGGCGACGGAGACGAAGAAGTTGAGAGAAGGGAAGGGAGTCACGGCATGAGCGAGGGTGAGAAGAGGAATATAGAAGGAAGCTGTGAGAGTCAGTCGGTTTATAATAGACCGAGGTAGAAAGCGAACCTGGACCAATAGAGACAGAGATGTCCAAGAACGTAGCAGAGGAAGCAGAGACGATGGAAGTGAATTTGATGGAGGGATGGAAGTTGCTAACGAATGAGATGAAGGCTGAAAGGTCTGCAACAGGCATGTCCGTGGACCCAAAGCCATCGTCAATGTAGCGGCGATAGAACTGGGGAATGGTACCCTGGAAGCTGGAGAACATAAGATGCTCAAGATGACCCATGAACAGACAAGCATAGCTATGACCCATTTTGGTGCCCATAGCAACACCGCTGATCTGGTTGAAGAAGGTGCCGTCGAACTCAAAGGAGTTCAAGGTGAGGACAAGTTCAGCCAAGCGGACCAGGATAGAGGTTGCAATGGAATGGTGTGGATGCCGATCAAGAAAGTACTGAATGGCGGTGAGGCCGTCGTTGTGAGGGATAGATGTGTATAGAGACACAACGTCAAGGAGGAAGAGATGATAAGTATGATGGGGGAGCAACTCAACCGATGCGAATGTGGTTAACGCATGGTTGGTGTCCTTAAGGTACGTCGGGAGAGAAGAGACAATAGGTTGAAAAATACCATCAAGGAATGCTGAGATATGCTCAGTGGGGCAGGAGCATGCAGACACAATAGGTCTTCCAGGGTGAAGATCCTTATGGATTTTAGGCAGAAGATAAAGGGCAGGTTTCCCAAGGTTGGTCTTGGAGATAAGGAGAGAGACAGCAGAAGGCGGAAGGAGGTTATGGCGGATGAGCCGTTTGACAGTGCAACCAACTGTGAGGTTATGATCAGGAATAGGGTCCGAAGGAAGAGGCTCATAGAAGGTAACATCTTCAAGTTGGCGAGAGGCTTCCTGAATGTAAAGGTCACGGTGCCACACAACGACCGCGCCGTCTTTGTCAGCAGGTTTGATGACAATGTCACGGCGAGAGCGGAGGTTGGAGAGCGCCTCAGTCTCCGAAGGAGAGCGATTAGAGTGACGCAACGGTGGAGGGCGGAGACAAGCAATAGCACGACCAGTGTTCTGGATGTAAAGGTCTAGTGTGCGGGTGAGATTAGAAGAAGGAGGTGTCCAGTCATGCTTCCGGTGGCGAAAGGATGAAAAAGGGTCATCAGCGTCAGATAATGAACACCATCTTTATTCCAATGTTTTGTTACCAGTGGCAGACATGGCCCATGCCACAAACACTCATGAGAAAGATTACAACATGTGAGATGAAATGCATGAGAAAGGCTATAAACGTCACCAGAATCGATCGAATGAGAAATGAAGACCTCATAAAGATAGTAAAGGCCGTACCATGCAAACGTTACCTAGTTCGGACACCTTATGTGAATGGAACTACCAGAACCAGCCATCTAGGCATACAACAGCAGAAAGAACAGATATAATGCAATAGTAAGAGACCAAGAACAAGATGGGAAGATTCAGAGAGATTGTCAAAAACCAGGCTAACTATGGCAAACGCAATACAGCTGACCAAAAACAGAAAACTTCAACTCGCCAACCACGCACAACAGCATTTGTGGAAAAGACAATAAATATATTGATTGCTACAATCATTACCTTACAAATGACCATATACTCCTTGATGCTACACTATCACACCTAACAGATGACGTTATACTCATTGATTCTACTATAATTTATCAACAAATGAAAATACAATATATTGCCACAAGCATTAGTAAACAAGTGAATTAGAATCACGGATGCTAAAACATTGCTAAACAAATAACAATATATTCACGTTTTGCTATAATCATTGATCAAACAGTAACATTGCAATGCACGCATTATTATTAATGATGGAATCGTACTATTAGTCCTAATGTCCCACTTAATTGATATTGAACCCTTTTTTATGAGAAACAATAAGTATTAACTTAATTGTAGTAATTGTATGTGTTCCTGCGCATTTAACATTTGTCCTATCCTTCACATGATATATCATGTGACATCTGTCCAAACTTCCACTTGTAGTCCGGTCATCTAGTTGTTGTTAAAAGATATCAATTATATATCCAGTTCCAAACGTTTCGATCTGAAAGACATTTCCTGCCTTAACTTGGGAATGAATTCAGGACCACGCATATGCGAAGCCAGTGCGCTAACACATCCCCTATCGAGTAGTATTACTACTCGAAAGAAAGTCGGACAATCTAAGGGAATGCGTATCCATCCGGTACCATGTGCCACACCTTCTGATGAGCACTGACTTTGTATTACTTCCACAGCACGCCCCACGACTTTTCTCTCTTTAGCCTATTACCGTTCGTACTCCGTATTTTAGTATGCAGTGTGCATTCGTTGTCAGCTCTGATTTTATAGGCTCTTGCTCAGCACACTTGTAATCTACATTCAATAGTTTAATGTCAGGTAAGAATCACATTCCTTGTACTGACATGTGCCTATTGCACACAATAATGATACGCATTGCCTAATTCTCAATCGTATCCAATCTTTCAGTTTGCATCTGGCTGAGTCATAATTGCAGATGCATATTCTATTATAGAAATAACCAATCCTTGGTAGAGACGAAATAGTACCCTCTTTCATTTTGTGAATGAATCACATGTTGGTTGACTTGCGTGGGCGTATTGTACTCTGCCAATAGTAAATAATGATGGTCTTTTGCGTCTTTACAGACGGTCAGAAAACAATCCAGTGTTAAATTTCAAATGGACTATTAACTCTTTATATCCACCGAGCCGCTAATATCTACATTTTGGAGACCCACTATGCCGAAAAGCCGCTCAAATCTACATTTTAATATGAATTTACCATCGTGTTCGGCATAGCAGGAAAACCGCACGGAGACAAAGAGTTAAGTCCTCAAAGCTTCACATATGATTGTTTGTCGGAGCAGGCAGGTGTTATGTAGAAAATACCTTGTCCATTTGCAAGTATACCAGTTTTTTGGCTACGTTGGTCTTGTAATTATGGATTTGTTCACTAGGATGATAACTGGACAATGATCACTGCCACCAAGTTGTTCGCCTATTGTTCTTTCCATTATTCCAGCCAGTTTTGGGGTGCAAAATGCCAGGTCTGTGTTTGTGGTGTTACGCCATCTTCTTGAGTAGAAAGTTGGAACATCCTGTGGATTATTCAGAAGGATTAGATTGTTATCATTTTTGCAACATCATATCGCGATGCGATCAACAATCATTCACCTGGGGATAGACAATATACAATAGAAAATGACTTGCACTTGGGATTTTGATTAAAGTGAGGAGTTGTGCAAAGCGTTGACCTCACTCTCTTGTTGGACGTCATTTGAAACCAGTGGCATGACGAATCGAGACGACTGGAAGTCAAGCACGATGTAGTGGATGACCATGGCTTTCTAAGTGTCTCACCATGCCCGATGCGATCCACCACACTGCGTTGCTGGCGTTCGCCTACATTATCCGGTGGGCCGATAATCTATAGGACCTCATACGCGTAAATTCGACGAATATCAGATACAACGTGTAGTGGTTAGGCAGGACCGGTATGCTTTTTTAGATAGTCTCAGCATGACATCACCTACTTTATGGCTACCTAACAGGCTGTCAATCGAGCGTAGAACCAAAACACACCTCAGGCAGTCCACTGGTGCTGTGTTCGCACGACACATTAGGCCTACTTTTGCTACATAGCGAGTGACTCAATGTCTTGGTATGTAAGTAGGTAGTTAATGAGTTTATTTCTCTTTTGAAGAGGCGCGCCCTTTCAAATAGCGGACCTACCTACCTACACAATGTGTTGTTGATACTGAAGTAAATAAGCACATAAACTTCAAAATTATTATATAGAATTACTCTTTTATAATCGAATAGATATATCCATTTGTAATGGATATATGTATTGAAAGTATGAAAGTAATACTAAGCAATTATCTGCCAGCAAATTTACATCTTTATAATGCGTTTTTGAAAAATAACCAGTCAAACAAGATATACCAGCTATCATTGGTATTCAGATCACTGTTCTATCTTGACACACCAGATAGAGCACTTGTATTTCAAAATAATGTTTTCTCTTTACACACTAGATAGAACAATTATGTTTCATAACTGTGTTCATATATAAACACGTTCCATGTGAATGACAGATGAAAACATAATAAGAATGTGTTCTCATTACAGATGCGTTCTATTCACGTAGCCTTGTGTTTGGTGGCTGTTGCTGTATCTTTGACTGAATCTTTACCTAAAGAACGTAGCGGCGATTGTGGTTGTAAATCAGGCCGTGGTTCCGGGGGACTTGATATTCTGGGCGGAACTGTTAGTGGACTTACCAGTATTGTTGCAGACATCGGTACCACTGTCGTTGGCGTCGTTGATGGACTTGTGGAAGAAGTGACATGCGTAATAGGCGGCGTTGTGTACGTAGTTCGTAGTATTACAGAAGCCTTATTAATTGGTCTCGCTGGCGCTGTAAACGTTGTAGGTGGACTGTTGCTTGTTGCGGGTGGTGTAGCAGAAACGTTGGTAGCACAACTTGTAGCCACATTGGGAGTAGCGTTAAACTTTGCTTTAACATCCGTGCTCTTTGTACTTAATGGACTCCTTAGAGTTGTACACACCATTCTGGCTGGAAAATTCAGCGTTTTATTTGCTATCCTAGGAACTGTATATGAAGCGGTTGAGTTACTAAAAATATTAGCCATTGCGGAATTTGTACAATTAATTAGCGTAGTGGATTGTGCTATTTCACATGTTATAGTAAGCTTCATCGCTGCAGAGGGATCATGTGGTTGTAGACGTCACCATGAATAATGTTGGCCAGTGTGATGGAAACAAGGTAAGTTACTGAGTGTTGGCAAGTATTGTATTTGAAACAGTTTTTTTTGTTTTGTCTGAAGTGTATTCCCATAGGTGTCTCAGTTACAGGACGCCATAAATACACATTGTGTGCATCATATGATCAATCGAGTCGGTTTTTTTCAGTGTATGCAAACAAATGTCTGAAAATACGCGGATAGTATGAAAAACATTGTCTATGATTTCTCATCATCATCAGACCAAATTATTATATTGCAGATTATGTAGCTGCATCGAGTTTGCAAAGACCCCCACCCAGTCTGAGAAAATAATAGATAAAACGAGCCTCACGTGATAACGTTAAATTGACATATATATTAAAGCGATTTCTTAAACATTTTTCTGTCCTGTCAGGTTATATCCGTTTATGACTTTAACGACCGTGTATGCAACATAAAACATGGCGTAAATATGGTGACATAATTAATTTCAGTTTTATAGCCTGGATGCAAAAAATTCAAAATGTTAATGGTGTGTAGTTACATCATCAGTTAATGTCGATTATTAAAGAAAAGACATACATGTAATCACGTTGTAAAGAGTCGAAGATCGCACAATGAAATACTACAATGTAGAATAAACCACAGTAAAAGAAATTACAACATTCTAATAAGACTTTAATTTCTATATATAAAATAAGACGGGGGGCGCAATCTGTACCGCCATGCTCTGGCTAACCTAGAGCTAGCAGATAACCAAGATAACAAAAGTATCCCCTCGTGGTGCAACCAGGAAACAAAAATACAACTGCTCTTGTTGATTCTGACTAAACCTTTTGGTGGATCGTGTCCGTGAATGTGGAGGCAGCAGATGGAAAGAGGATTGACTGCAAAAGAGACAGGCATTATCACTGACATCACTGCACTAACACATGCAGTGGCACTGTCGATACACAGTGTCGCTAGCCAGTCTGCTCCGAGCATTGGAGGGGCGGCTAATGGAAACGACAAAAAAAAGGAGAGACGAAAAGACAACATACTGAGTACAATGAAAAGGCAGCACAGCGCCAGGGAGCAGCGCTAAGTGCAAATAGAAAAGGAAAAACGTTCCAAGGAAATCGGAACTACAAGTTCTGTTAGATCGAGACATGCTTCTAGTTACCGATGCTCATTACGTGCAAAGACCCAGACGCAATCGGACGCCTTGCATAGAAAACAGTCCTGGTCCAACTCTAATTATGTTGAGCGGAAATATGATCGTGGAGAAAAATGGTTCTCTACCCAATGAACAGAACTAGAAAATGCAAGCCACATCGCCAAAGACAGAGAGAGGTTCAGAGAGTTCATTAGGAAGACATCGTTCTGGAAGGTATACGTCACATGACACACCCAATGAGCTCAGGCACAAACAACACAACAAAGGCAGATCTGACCCAACTCTACTGTCCAGCTTTCCTATACCGGAAACATGCTCGCAGTGAGAAAGGATTCAATATCCGACGGGCTCAGGCACAAATGGGACAAGGTCGTTTAGCTCGAAAACACACTTTGCTTCCATGCGCGTGGTGAGACTCGCACTTGGACGAGGGGATCACGATGTCGGTGAACAAAACCTTGGCTAAGATGACAAGAGAGCCCGAATCCCGCATCTGTCTAGTTCTTCCTTAACCGGAACCAGATTCGCTGATTAGAAAAGGTTCAGTACCCGATGGGCACAGGCACAGAACGTCTAATTACACGAGGAAATTCACTGACGGTGGAACACCTCGTGCGAAATAGAAGTGAACGACAATCATCTCGGCGAAGAGTCATTACATAACTGCGCGCCTGTCGACAGATAGACAGGCAGTAACAGGCTAGGAAAGCCAATACCCGAATTAAACGTATGAGGAAAACAAATATGCAGGACCTCGGATATCCAGGGTACAAAGTGAGCCAACCGAAGTATAAATAGCACAGTTTAACAGTGGAACTAGCAGTGCATTGAACTTCACGCCCCTCAGCAGATATCATTCCATTTATTCGTTGTGTTTATAAGAGAGCGAACGCAGAAGAAGATGAAGAAGAATAGAGTAAGACACATGTGTAGATAAGATATATAATAGATATGCATGCATGTCCTTAAGAATCGTTGTTTCAATAGTTAAAAGACAAAAACCTGCATAGTTTAGATATTTCAGAGACAATTCTCTCCTGTCATATACAGTCCCGCAGGGAACAATCAAATATGGAAAGAGGAGAGGAAGATAAACACACTCTAAATAGACAACATTGAAGGTAGAAACGCAAGTATGGATGTTTTAACAAATAATACAGTTGGCGAGTTCTTTAAAACAAGTGTGGGAGTTGGTCAAGGGTGCAAAGTGTCACATTTCAATAAATACTAAGTCATGTTGTAGTTTTTGTAGTTCATGTTCACTTTCTGCTAAAAGAACAGTGCCATCTGCATATTATTATCTTTTAATAATATGTTTATTATTTGGTTATTTACTATTTTCCCATTGATCTTTAGTCCTGTCATTTCTTCTATATGTTTAAAGATATTATATGTTCATATATTAAATAGCTTGGGTGATAAAATATATCCTTGTCTTACCCCTCATCTTATGTCTATTCATGGTGAGTATCTGTTTTCACACCTTCTTGATGCAGTCTGTTCCCGATATATATTTCTAATTAGTCTTACGTCTTTTCCATCTATGTCTATTTCTTGAAGACATTCGATTCATTTTTCTTGCTGAACTCTGTCAACGGCTTTCCTGTAGTCTATGAAGAACATATAGATACTGTTTTGAACTTCTATATATTTATCTATTAATAGTCGGATACTAAGTATAGCTCCTCTGGTTCCTTTGTTTCCCTAAAATCAAATTATTCGTCACCAACCTCAGTGTCTATCTTGTTTTTAATTATTTCATGTATTAACTTGAGTAGTATTTTGTTTAATTGACACATCAAACTTATTGCTCTATATTCTGTATAGTCCACATCCCTGTGCTTCTTAGGAAATGGTATTGATATTGATGATTTCAGGTCTATAGAAACGTGTCCTGTTTCATATATGTTATTGCACAGTTCTTTGATAGTTTCTACACCAAATCCATCAACGGTTTTTATTATGTCTGCTGTTAAGTTTTCGGCGACTGCGACTTTTCCACATTTCTTATTTCGTTTTCAACTTCTGCTTTCAGTATTGCTTGTCCATCATTGTTGCGTATTGTAGGTTTTATGTTCTGTTGTCATCAAGCAGTTCTGTCACATAATCTACCCACCTTGTAAATACTTCTGTTTTATCAAAAATAATTTTTCCACTTAATCTTTAATGCAAGCATCTCTCTTTGTAGGATTTTTCTTATATCGGATCTTACTTATCTCCATATGCGTTTCTTTTGTCTCATGTTGTACTGGCATCTCCTCTATTTCTCTGCATTTTGTTTCTAGCCATTGATTTGTTTGCTATTCTATGCATGTTACGTATCTCATAGCTTATACATATATGTATCTCATGCATATCTCATAGTATATGTATGTAGGTAAAAACGTAAAGTGACCCATAGCATTTATTCATGCCGTAAGGGTGTGAGATGTTAGCGATCTCACATTTCAGAGGCTCTCCTCTCCCTCGCCATCTTCACTTCCCGGATTAATTTTGGTACCGATCTAGGTCGACCTGGGAGCCGTTGCGATCTGAAAACATTTCCGCCTCAACTGGGGAATGACCACGCATATGCGAAGCCAGTTCGCTAACCACTGCGCTACGCGGCTCCCAATGTATGTATCCATATGTATGTATAATTGCATCAAAAACCTTGCCAAAAACAATACTATAGGGAACAGCTGAAGGAGGATGAAGTAGATGAGGGCAGATAATATAAAGGACTGCATAGGTCTGGATTATTTCTCACTCATCCACATCAGAAAAGATAGAAATCGGTAGAGTTAGATTTCGATGGAGAACTCTGTGTGTTGATGCATCCAATGTCGTACATCTACGATTCTGTTTCGTTTTTGCGTTTATCGATATGGATATTACGTTTGTTCACATACAAACAATTACATCACTAACTATTTTTTTATAGACAGTAGATCTAGATACGCTTGAACACATCAAAAATTACGGATATAACTCCTATTTATTTCCCTTTTGCTATCATTTCTTTTCTAATGTTAAGTTATTTTCCATTACGGATACCATTGCCCAAGTCTCACTACCGTATGTTAACACTGGGAAAATATAGCATCCTAATAGTTGTGATTTAATTTTTCTTTATTCCCGTCGTAAAAGATTATTCTTGTGCATGATCACTATTATTCTCTTTCTGATAGAATACCTAGAAATATATTCGAAATAACATTTCAGGCGAAGACATTCGATCCCCGCCATTCGATTCGATCATGATTAATGTGCCTGTTCCATACAATATTCTATGTTGAATTCGTAACAATTTATATCGTTAATTAGAAATTAATATCTAACTGCAACGATCCAAGCGTGACACGAATAGTTAATGTTTGATCAAAGAAATGTACTCAATATTAAGAATCATTCAATAACGTACTTCCACGAAACACTCGTTTATTTGTATTCAGTTATATATTTCTGGATAGAATAATGACATAGATAATTACATAAACTCTAGACGTAGCACATATCTAGAGTATTACATGCACGTCGATAATGTACCGGAGTAACTTGAGAAATATTTATTGAAATGCATAAAATATAGTTTGTTGGTAGACTATAAAAGATTAAATTCACTCTATGATAAATCAGGTCCATTCCAACAGTATACGACAGTACGTGTTGGTTATATCAGGACGTGAAATCAGGATACATATTATTTCTAGAACGTAATCTACATTATGGATGGCCAGATTTCCTAAGATTATGAATGACTTGACCTAATGTAGCAAATGACATGTCTAAATACTCTGAAATGTGTCTTGGTCGTCTTTGTCTTCTATTCCCCTGTTACAAGCAATCCTGACTTCTTTTGCAAGATTATTCATTTTGTTAGTTTACTTATATAGTCAAAAGACTTCAACTTTCTTGCGTAAATATTGTTTACAAGCCAACCATTTTTCCCCTTTGAATGGTGTTAACACTTCTTGCTGGTCATGTTCACTGTCCATATCACGACAAAAGACATACACATCAAACCGTCAAAACTTCCCGAGTCATTCTTTTATCATAGTTCCGTACTACTTACTCTTCTATGTATATGATGAACATAAACAATAGCAAGTAAGACTGTCATGTAATATAATACGTTATTTTTACGACTGGATATGTCAGGATCACTATGTAACAAGTGATGTATAAAGTTGTGTATCAATTACTGCTTTTGTGTCTAGTACCTTCTGTATTAGAGGCCTTAGAAATGAAGTGCTATAGAAAATTCATAAGAATATCATGTACATCAAGAAAGACCAACCAAGATGTGCTAAGAAAAATCAACGTTCACGAAGGTTTGCTTTTAAACCCCATACTAAGAACGAAGTTAGTTGTTTTCGGCCATGTGAAGAGACACGATGGCATGGAAAAAGTGTTGTTGGAGGGGGTGATAGAAGGCAGTAGAGGCAGACCAAGACTTCGTTGGACAATTGCAATTCAGAAATGAAATGCATGTACATGACAGCTTGCCAGAGACCGCGGGATATTTAGGAAATTCATAAGGAAGACTGCGTTGTGGAATGAATACGTCACATGACAACAACCTTCTGTAAAGATACCAGTACACGAAACGTGGACAATGAAAATCTCGAATCATTCGGGCTATCTGCAAATAGGGAAGTGGAACAAACATCTTAAAAATGGTTTGTTCTAACTCTAACTGATGTATACAAATGTTCTATGTATAAACCTTGTGTATGACGTACTGCCTCCGACATTATAGCTAATGGCTAATATGAATTCCATAATTTTAAGATGACTCATATCACTAATCCCTGAATACTCATTATCTGTCACACAAAGTACAACCATATTGACCAATTAAATTTGCATGGAGTGTCAACTGAGTCATTACAAAGGATTGAGACAGTATGTCTTCTATTGCGATCGGTCAAGCGTTTTGTATATAATGTGTTGAGTAAATAGTGAGAATTTGTTGACGTGATTAATAACATGTTTTCTTTCTTGATTTTCAGAAAGTTTCACAATGAGCAAGTTGTCTGGCTGTCTTCTGATTTTTAACACAGTGACTAATTATATCTATTTCGTCACCGATACATCAAGAAACATGTCAACATCTAGAAAAGAATAAAGATAATATAAGAGAACAATTGAATTTTCATTTTATTTCCAAATGTGTAGTTTGCTGTTTTATTTAGAAGTGAGTATGGTCTTTGTGTACTGCTTGGTTGGTTGGTTGCTGATCCAGCGGTCCATGGGCTCATGCCCTTTGACCTAATGCCATTAAATGTCATTATATTGCTGGGAAGTCTGTGGATTTTCGGCCCACCCTGGGACAGAGCCAGAGAATAACCATAAAATATTTCAACAACAAAACAAAATCATTAACTGTATAGATGAAATGCCATGAAGCTCTATAAGAAGATAACCTCAATATAACGGCATGTCATCCACTAAGGTTTTCTGTTGCATGGATGGTATGTCTAGTGGGCCATCGGTGAGACCCACAGACGCAACCACATGCGTAAATGCTTGGTTAATATTAAGAAATAAATATCCGTTGTTTGATAGACATATGCAAGGGAAAAAATCAAATATGGAGGTGCGGCGGGCACATATTTCCGTAATGAACCATGTGCTGTTTTATTCTTTTCTTTAATATCTAATTTCGCATAAAGTAAGCTTTTTCTTTTGCCTTCTAGTTGTTCTCCACTCCTGACTGTGATGACACAGTGTTGGTATAAAGATTGAATTTATTATTTGTCTTTTGGTTTTTCATGGGATTAATGTCAATAAGGTGACGAAATTTGGTAATTCTCGAAATGCCCCCCCCCCCCCCCGCTCTTGAACAATAAGATTTCACAATTATGAGTAATGTGACCAAGTTTGGACACCTGGCTATAGATAACACTTCCCGCACCTCGACATAAATTAGTTCGTGGGACGAGGTATAACATGTAATAATTGACTTTGCCGGAGCATACTTAAGTGATTAGGCCAGAGGACTACGTCAGAAATCTTGGCACGCAAGAACGATCCATGCTTTTCATTGACTTAAGACTCAATGTACACTTTTGTTGAAGAATCACAAACTCGGATTAGTCAAATACACAGAAATGAGTGACGCAGTACGTTATATCTGAAGCAGGCTCTCTATTTAAAGTCAGCTGTAAGAGTAATTTATTTTAGTTTTTGTAATCCACTTTGAGCAATGTGGACAAGCGCATAGGTATTCACCCAGTACATGATGAACAGTATGTTTGATTCACTGGCTCTCATATATGTTCACCCAACAAATGATGAACAGTATGTATGATTCTGTAGCTCTCATATGTGCTCATCCTGCAAATGATGAACAGTATGTAAGATTCTGTAGCTCTTATATGTGCTCATCCTGCAAATGATGAACAGTATGTAAGATTCTGTAGCTCTTATATGTGCTCATCTTGCAAATGATGAACAGTATGTAAGATTCTGTAGCTCTCATATGTGCTCATCCTGCAAATGATGAACAGTATGTAAGATTCTGTAGCTCTTATATGTGCTCATCTTGCAAATGATGAACAGTATGTAAGATTCTGTAGCTCTCATATGTGCTCATCCTGCAAATGATGAACAGTATGTAAGATTCTGTAGCTCTTATATGTGCTCATCCTGCAAATGATGAACAGTATGTAAGATTCTGTAGCTCTCATATGTGCTCATCCTGCAAATGATGAACAGTATGTAAGATTCTGTAGCTCTTATATGTGCTCATCTTGCAAATGATGAACAGTATGTAAGATTCTGTAGCTCTCATATGTGCTCATCCTGCAAATGATGAACAGTATGTAAGATTCTGTAGCTCTTATATGTGCTCATCCTGCAAATGATGAACAGTATGTAAGATTCTGTAGCTCTTATATGTGCTCATCCTGCAAATGATGAACAGTTTCTATAATTCCATAGCTCTCATATGTGCTCACCCAGCACCTTGAACAGTGCATGATCCCATAGCTTGTTGACTACACACATTTTTCAATCATTCGTCCCTCTATCAACCATTTCTGCTCTAACCAGAATAATTCAAAATCTGCTTTTTGCAACTTAAATTTCAGTCTTATTTCAATAGTCTCATTTTAATCATTGCCTCTGAAGCGAATGTTTTTACTGCTGTATAGCACACATTTTGTGCAGTTTGTGATATGCTATCAAGCATGATTATTCTTCTTCAGTGTCCATTCTCAATCTACCACTGGATCTCTCTTGTAACAGAACCATTGTCTGTCGATATTTTCAGCAGTATGTAGGCTAAAGAACGTCGTACTACTAGATCATTATCGATATCGCTCTTTCTTCCCTGCGGCTATTTCTGTAGTCCTCTTGTTTCCTGTGGTGTGACAATCTGGCATGTTGGTATTTTATTGACGCTACTGCCTCACTAGCTTTCATTGTCCATTGACCCTGACCCACCAGTGTGACTGTTGGTCTCAAACTAGCCAGTTCTCAACGTATCAGATAAGTTGTTTTCGTCTTCCTTTTTTACATATTATCACCTATATTTTATTCTCACTTGCATACATCATTGTATTATCACTGTATTTTCTTCCCACCATTATCTACTCCTACTTATAGTTTCTCTCCACTGCCCATATCTGCTCGGTCGTTTCTTTCTTTTCTCCTTTTTTTCTCTTTTTTCTTTTTCATCTCCATCTCTCTCTCTCTCTCATCTGATCTCTCGTACCATCCTCTTTTGCGTTTCCATCACGACTGTATGCTAATACTCATTGCCTGTTGCCATTTTTAAGGTAATTATCTTAATTTATCCTCATTTATCTTATTTTACTTGCTACTACACCTTAACTATTTTCACTCCTTATCTCCTTCTGTGCACTTTCCCCTCCTCACTTCTTCTCCCCATACTCTCTTCCTCCCTGCTAGGCTGCTCTATTTCTGCTTCCTCTGCTATCTATTCGTTATACTCATTGCGTGTTGCCACTTTTGAGATAAGTATCTTAATTTAACCTTATCTATTTTACTTGCTACCACACCTTATCCATTTTCGCTCCTCACCTCCTTCCGTGCACTTTCTCTCCTCACTTCTTCTCCCCATACTCTCTTCCTCCCCAATATGCCGATCCCTATTTACTTCCTCCACTATCTATTCACTATCTCTCCTCCTCTTTCCTCCCTATCAACCACGTTTGTTTCCATGTAAGATTCGTTGTACCGTTGTCTTTCGTTTGTCATGATGAAGGCTTAATAGTCGAAACGTCGTCTGTCCCTGTATCTCGTTGTTAGGTTGTGTTATGTTTTATTTTGGTAACACATCTACCTATTTTTGTTTATCTTGACATTTGCCCGGTGTTACTCCAGCCACCTGCTTCCTGTTCAGGGCTGTTACCCAACACTGGAACATTTATCCCTTAAAGAATGGAAATGTGTTTATCGCCGTTTTATTTAGATCAATGGCCCGACACATCCGTCTTCTGTGGAAGGAATGAATTTTCAAAATGGTTGTGCAAGTGACAACTGTGACAGAATAATAGGAGTAAAAGGAATTGTACCGATCGATTATTTTACAGAATAGACAGGGTGCAGATTATCCGCTATCCGCACTCAAACAAAGACCCGAGAACACAGAGACATGATGTGATTTGTGTGTGGATGTTTTTTGAAGGGTTATATCTTTGATGATGACTATGTCTGCTTTTTCATAACTGCAAACTCCCGCATGTCCCAGACAATGTTTCCACTGGAGTCTTCACAGATTAGAATAAGCAGTGTACTCTATCCACCTATGTCGGAGCTACCCATTTTTGATCTGTCCTTACAACAACACCCATTGTTGTTGTACGAAAAATCCAATTTAGTGCCGCCGTAACTGATTTTAGACTTAAATTGTGCAACAACTATTTACGTTTCTCAGCAGTAAGTTGGGAATGCAATGCAGATTGGATCGTGAAGAACGTCTGGAGAAACCTCTTATATGAAGAATAAAAACCTGAGAAAATAATAATCAAGATGGAAATTCCATGTATGCATGACTGTGTAGTAGGTTTTCTCAGTATGATGCAAGTCATCGAAATGCCACTCCTTAAATGGTTGTTCTTCGAAATTCCACAACTCGACATTATATTTTGATTGGTGTCGCCTGATGTGATGACGTCTCTGCATCATAGTGATCGGCACGGCCCAGGATGTATGTAACCTACAGAACGATCGTTAATTAGATGAATTTATGTTGACTGAAAACAAACAGTAACATTCTGTGTTTTCTTGCACATACTATATCTCAGGTTTGATTATTTTCTTTCTCTATCCTTTTCTCTGTTTCCCGACATTGGCATACCTTCTCCTTATATGAGGTTCATCTATACATTTTAATCGGTTTCAATTAGCATTCTCCTAGATTTCTACAAAATTTAAACCGATTAAAACGTGTTTTTTTTGAAATTGTAAACATGTGAAGTTATCGTATTGTTTGAAATATAGAAATCGGTGCAAAGAAAGAATACGATAATAGTTGGTAAAAAAAATTATAAGTAGAATACGCTATATAATAGGAAAGATCTTGTTTATGATTTTAATACTTGAAGTAACTATGAGAATCAATCTTAACGAAATGGATACGCATGGGAAATTTACATATTTTGCATCGTGATCATGGTTATCTTGGAGATATTTCTACCTTCTGGATAACAAAAGGAATCTATTAGAGGTTGCGGAACACACAGAAGTATTAACCACATAAAAGAGATCACTGAGACAAATAGAAAATATGTTACGAACATATAGGGAGAGTTATGAAATGAGAAGATAAGGTCATAATTTAAAGGTTGATGTATAACATTTTAAAATGATATGTTTCCGGATATAAGAACATGTATTAGAGCACAGAGGGACGAATATGTATATTATTTGAGGTGAAGGTCATAATTTAGGTAAACTACAGATAAGAAAAGAAAAGAGAATTATAGACAAAGGGAAATGATGTTCAGTGAACTAATTCAGTAACATAATAGAAAAGAAAAAAAATTATCAGAGTAATAGGGGAAGACGAAGGAGAGACACACACAGGGAACCAGAGTCTCATCAGAAGGAACATGAGGGGGATGTCAGAAGGAATCCTGAGAGAGATGTCAGAAGAGTACCTGAGGGAGATTTCAGAAGGGAACCTGTGCGAGATGATAGAATGGTACCTGAGTGAGATGTCAGAAGGGTAGCTGCGGGGGATGTTAGAAGGGAACCTGATGGAGATGTCAGAAGTGAACATGAAGCAGTTTTCAGAAGTGAACCCGAGGAAGATTGTCAGAACCAAAAGGGAACCTGAGGGAGATATCAGAAGGGAACTTGAGGGAGATGTCAGAAGAGAAATAGAGGAAGATATCAGAAGGGAACTCGAGGGAGATGCCAGAAGGAACTTGATGGAAATGTCTGAAGGGAACCTTACGTAAATTGTTAGAATAAGAAGGAAACATGAGGTAAATGTCAGAAGAAATCCTGAGAAAGATTGGTAGAATCAGAAGGAAGCCTGAAGCAGTAATCAGAAGGATACGAGTTCGACAAACATCATCTGCATCTTTAAACATGGATTTATTATATTTTCTTATTGCCCATGAAGAACAAATTTCTGCAAAATCATGCACGGAAAGATTACTGACAACACTAAACGTTCGGTTAGGTAGTTGTTTTAAAAAAATAGAATATTCAATATAGAAATTAATAATTTTATCTTGTCTATTCTATGCCATTTCTGTATGGAATGTTAATCAATTATTTTGTAGTTTCAGAAGAGAAAGTACATGTATAATGATTTGTCTGTTGACAAGTCAGATAGTCTGGGGGACCTGCAGGTGTACTACATGGTCATCACTGAAAAATGTATGCTTATATAGAGATCATAGGCTGAATAGAAGGTGGGAAAAATTTAATTAAACGATTAAATGACTCTATCGATTCACTATCTATTCACTAAACCTTTTAGTGCCTTTCAGCCTGAGTGGTAAAAGAATTTTCAGGATATGGCCCTCATGTGTGCTGAGTATATTGTGGAATTTGTCGCCTCTTTTATTCCGGTAGTCCATCGTTTTCGTGGTCGACCTCTAGGTCTGCTTTCACTGAATCTGTGTAGCATAGCTTGCTGTGGTATGTTGTCTGATGGTAGCCTGCTAATGTGTGTAAGCCATTTGTTCTTTTGTTTCTTAATATATTCCCAGATTGATGTGGTGTCGGTTCTTTGTCTAATGTCATCATTCCTCACTCTGTCTCCTAGTGATATTCCAAGAATTCTGCATAAGCATGCCATTTCAACTGTCACAACTTTACGTTTGTCTGGTGATGTTGTCTATGTTTATTTGGTAGCACAGTGCTGGCATCATAATTATTTTGAATAGTGTTATTTTGGTGTTTAAAACTACATTTTGTTTCTTAAGATTGCTGTCATTTACCCAGGGACTTGGTATCTCCATTTTACTACGAGCCATGTGAATTAAATCATTAGAATACGCTAAATAATTGGAATGAGACTTTGAATATATAACATAGATCTACTATGAGAAACCATCTTAACAAAATGAGAAATTCACATTATAATTATAATCTGAATTTCTCTGTTAGAACTTACATCGTTGATCCTATAAGATACTAAGTATGTAGTTCTTGATTCTTGATTAGGAACAAGCATCACAACACTGGGGGAATTGCCATATTTACTCTGCTTGTCGTTCCTTAAGACATCTCTTTAAGGTGTGTTCCAAGAATTTATTGAATAACACCAGTGATAATATGCCACCCTGTGAAACCTGTGCAGTTGTTGTGGAAAGGCTCCAATACCATCATTAATTAGAAAAGCACTAGTTGCTACTTTGTATAGTGTTTCAATGATATATATTTTATTTCCATCAAAATTAACATTTCTCATATCTTTCCTTAAATGTAATTGCCATATTCGATCGAACGCCTTAGTGAAATCCATAGTTATGATAAATTTCATGCTCATGTTGTAGTGCTTCACAATGATTAAACTGATGTTGAAGATATTTTCTATATAACTTCCGTTTTACGAAACTGTTCTTCATCTAATATTTCTTCTGATCTATGTTTCAATATGCTTAACAATTTCCATAGCATCACTTTACTTGTGTGAGTGATAAGACGAATAGTTTTATAATTTGTGCGGAATTTAAATTACCTTTCTTTCGAAATGGTGTAATCAGTTAATGTGTCCATTCTATAGGCCAATAATTGTTTCCTATATGCGTTGGCAAAGATTTAGAAATGTAAGTATCCAGAGGTGAGGGAAGGAAAAGTACATTATTTGAAAGGCCCCGAAGATAACAAAATCAACACCTGACCGGGACTCCGAGTCTACATAAACTGGGATGGCTGCTGAAACGGAGGCCTGAGCACTTTTGGGAATGTCTCGTGTGCTGTGAAACCAGTTTCAAATCAAGAATCAAATGTGCTGAGGTAAGCGGGATGAATTGTGACAATGATGTCAAGGAAATTGACAGATGTAGTGAAGATGTTAAATGTAAATTGAATAGCAGGGTTGAAATAGTTGATGAAGTTGATGAAGCAAGATAATTATATTTCTGACATGTCGGTGATACATATCCTATTGTCAATGTATCTGTGGAAAATATACTAGATGTTCAAGATGTCCCATGAAAAGACAATCATAGCCAGGCTCCATTTTGGTGCCCATAGCAATACCACTGATCTGATCGAAAACGTGCCCATTGAGTTCAAAAGAGTTGAGAGTAAGCACCTGTTCAGCAAGGCAGATAAGAGTATAAGTGGATACAGAAAGATGGGGACTCTTGTCCAGAAAGAAGTGCAGCGTCCTGAGGCCATCTGCATGGGGTATAGAAGTGTACAAAGAACAGACATCAAGTAAGAACAGACGATAGGTACGGTCAGAAGACAACTGGGCAGAATAAAAATTGTCATGGCATGCATGGTGTCTTTCATGAATGAAGGAAGCTGTTCGACCACTGGCTGGAAAATTCTGTCAAGGAAGTCAGAGATGCACTCAGTGGTACATGAGCAAGCAAAGACAATAGGTCTACCAGGATTCGATTCGTTTTGGATTTTAGACAGCATATCGAAAACAGATCTGCCTAAAAAGCTTTGATCGATGCAAAGAGTCTTGGCAGTGGTAGGAAGATGGTTGTCACGGATAAGGGTTTTCACACTGCTGCTAACCGCCTTCTGGTTAGGTACCGTCGAGTCGGATGTACATGCAGTGTAGAAAGAAGGTTTGGAGAGTTGTTGGTAGCCTCCTGGAGGTAATGGTCCTTAAGCCACACCACAACGGCCCCACCCATATCCGGTAGTTTGATGACAATATCATCATACGCGGAGGAGATGCGTCAAGGAGCAAGATTCCTCAGGTGTGATTGGAGCGATTGATGCGGTTTTAATGAAGTCATTTAATGTCATGGAGTGTATTATTGATGTAAAGATCAAGAGCCTGGGATGCACCAGACTTAGGAGTCCAAAAATATTTCTTCTCTTTATATCTAGAGAACAAATCATCAGTATCAGATGACACTTTGCCAAAGAAACGATAATGAAGCCGAAGACGACCACGATAGCGGTCGCTATCCTGAAGAAGAGTGTATTGATCATATGCTGAACGGAGAGGGACGAAATTGAGGCTCTTGCTGAGGACAGAAACTTCACTATCAGAGAGACTGAGATTATGAGAAATGCAAACCAGCCGGTCATTAGAATGACCCGGAATATGAACATCCACATTAGTGGTCAGGTGAGAAATAGGAATATCAGATGAAGTATTGAGGAGAGGTAGTGGAGGATAAACTACAGCAGCAGGACTAGAACTGGTAAAAACAGCGTGAGATGTGGAGTGAAGAGAATTGAGTTTATTGTTGTGATGAGTGCACATAAATTGGTATAACTACCGATTGAGAATGTGAATAATTCCACGAATCAGTGAGTATAGTAGAATGTAGTTGTAAGTAAGGGACTGTTGTAAAAACGTTGTAAAAGGAAGAATTTAGAAGAGTCTAGATCAGATAAAAGATGAGTGTGGTTAGAAGATACAATACGCATGCGTTGAAACGAGCATTTGTCGTCAAGGCAAATAACAAGCATGCATACAGCAACACACGAGCATACATCAACAGGCATGCATACAAAAACACACGGGCATACATCAACACACCTGCATACATCAACACACGTGCATACATCAACACATGGACATACACAATACACGTGCACGCAACAACACATAGGCATACATCAGTACACGTGCACACAATAATACACGTGTATACAAAACACATGCATTCAACAATACATGGGCATACATTAGCACACATGCATACATCACTACACGAGCATACGTAAATACATGTGCATACAACACACGAGCATAAATCAACATACATGCACACAACAACACCTTGGCATACATGAACACGAATGCATACAACAACACACAAGCATAAACACGCGAGAATACATCAACACTTGAGCATACAACAACATACTAACATACATCAACACACTGGCATACATCAATACACGAGCATACACAATGCACGTCCATGCAACAATACACGAGGAGCATACATCAATACAAATGCATGCAACAACACAAGGTCATACATAAACACATATAAATATATCCATACATGGGCATATGTCCATACATGTGTATCCCATCACACACGGGCATAATTTAACACATGTGCATACATCACCATGCGGGCATACATCAGAACACAGGCATACGTAAACACATAAATGTACAAAAATACACAGGTATACAAAAACACATATGCATACATCAATACACATGCATACAACAGCACACGAGCATAAATCACAACACCAGCATACATCAACACACGGGCATACATCAACTAACACGCATACATAGGCACACGAGCATACATAAGCATACGGGCACGCATCAGCACACAGGTTGGTATATATACTCATTGCCATACATCACCTCAATTTCAAATGAAACAATACGCAGACATATATCAACACTTGGGCATAAATCAACATAAAGGGCTTTCATCAACACACGGGCATACATCAATACACATGCATGCAACAACACACGAGCATACATCAATACATATGCATGCAACAACACACTGGCATACATCAATACACATGCATGCAACAACACACGGGCATACATCAATACATATGCATGCAACAACACACGAGCATACATCAATACATATGCATGTAACAACACACGGGCATACATCAATACACATGCATACAATCATACAGATGCATAGAACAACACATGTGCATACAATAACACGCAAACATTGAAAGCATACACTTAATATGCTGCATAAAATATTAACAGCTTTATAGCCATATACAAGCCATTCATTCTGTGAAACCTATATAAACCATTCATTCCGTGATACATATATAATCCATTCATTCAGTGAAACATAAACAAGCAATTCATTCTATGAAATTTATGAAACATATACCCGTCATCCATTCAGTGAGACATATATAAGCCATTTATTCTATGAAATGTATCAAACATTTACCAGTCATCCATTCTGTGAAACATATATCAAACGTCTCTTCTTTGAAAAAATATCTTAGACATTTATTCTATGAATCATATTTCAGGCATCCATTCTATGAAATATACAAGGGAATCATTCTATGAAACATATATCAAACATCATTCAATGAAATATATCAGACATCCAATCTACGAAACATTAAATAGAGTTGTTGTACGATATGGACATATTTTGTGATATATTTTATAGCCATGAGCTTGCTATTTAATTAGAAATATTTTCAAGTCATAATTGAAATTAAAATGGAATGTGATCATGGACTTCTGGACCAGCAACCAACAAAGGTATGAATACATTGAGTGTAATACAATGCACAACAATTACTATCAGAAGTTAAATGTCATACTCGAAAATAGCGATTGATTTGCAAAGTGATGAGAAGTGTTAGTTAACCATGAAAAATGTCTCTAAAGTATCCATGCTTTGCTACTGCCTTCTGATGTTTTGTAATACGAACACATTTGCTAATCAATGGTGTCAGCATACAGCTGAAAGTGTCCGTTATTTGCTTTTAATTACGCACTCAGAACCGAGAAATATAACTTGTATGTGGCTCGTTCGTTGTTAATTTCACAAAAATGGATTATATTCTCAATGCCGAAGCGAAATGGAGTCGTACATAATCGGTTGAGATCTCTCCCGGATACCAGAAAAATTTTCAACTGCCACTGTATTTGCAAATTTAAAATTTGTTGATTGGGGGTCGCTTTGGACTGACAATATTCATTCGTTTCAATGTTTGTAAAATTGTTTTCGCAGTATTATCTCATGTGCCCCCACCCACTCACCAACCTAGCAGCATAAATACAACATTGAAATAAATACAACCATCGCATCAGTGTCTCATGCTATTGTAGTGTGTCTCAAGTAATTTTTGGGTATAGCATTCTATTTTGCAATGATTTCTCTTTCGCGATCATTCACATTGTTGGTACAATGCTGACGAACACTTCTATTCATTTCGCCCTAGCGTTTTCAATCCAGTTAATGTCAGGAGATTATGTAGGCTAATCCAGTACATGTATATGTTGTTAGCCTAAGAAACTCATAGTTAAATTTCCAGTGTGAGACCTAGCGCGGTCGTGCTGAAAGATTCTCACGTTTTGGTGATTGTAGAAGAAAGGCAACGGTTATGTTAACTGTAACTGTGAAAGATTGAAGGGGGCGGAGGTGCTCATGGAATAATTCGCCCCAAATCCGTACGTCTCCTCCTCCATATATTTTATGCTGGACACATCAGTATATATTTCTCCATGATGACTCCAGACTCGATTTCTCATATCGGCAAATGAGACATTAAATTGATTTTCCTCAGAAAAAAACGTCAATCTTCACTCCAACCTTAAACGGCGAATATTTTGTTGGGTCAAGCCACTCTGTTTGTTTGGAAGCTTCTAGTGAGGATAGGACCAATTTTAAACAATGACAGAACGAATTTATTTCTTCAGGTTACATTCTGTTACTCTGCAGAAGTTTGAGAGCGAAAGCAGAAGGAAAAGAATGTGAAGTAGATGTACTTTGTAAGACGATAAGAAGAGAGTAAGCTTGTCAAGCATGAATTTTTTATTTTTGCAAAAGAGCATTTGTTGTTTTAATCCCCACGAATTACGAGCGATTAGCTATTACTTCCTGTGTGCAAATAATTAATTCTTCCAGAGTTTTCTTCCATAACAAGAAGATTGCAACTTTCAGTTCTGTGAAGTGTTGTGAGTAAACGTCTCCTACTCAGAATCAAGCGCCGTGCCATGCTAAGATGCTATTATGCAGAGAGATGGTCGCATCAGATTGGCGGGACCAATCGAAATTTTAGGGGTGGAACTTCGAATAAAAACATTTTAAGAGAAGAGAGCGGCGGCATTTAGATGACGTGCATCCTAATGAGAAAATCTACAGTTCGATCGTTCTCAAAGGGAGGAAACTCTATTGGATTTGTGACCATCATCATCATCTTCTTTGAGAGGTTCCCAAAGCAAGCCAGCTATAGGCCACATTCAGTAGCTGGGGCAACTATTTATGCATCTCCCACCATCCAATGAGGCTCTCGAATAATGCACGGTTAACATTTGATCTTAATTATGGCTTCTCCCAGAGAATAGTCACGTCTACAACAAAGTTGTTTATCATCGACCTCATGTGTCAAGCGTTCATACCAATTACACAACTTACAATTTCTGGTTTCTCCCAGCGAATAGTCACGTCTTGCGCAAAGTTGTTTATCACCTGACCTCATGTGTCAACCGATCATAGCAAGGACACAACTAACAATTTTGAAAAGAGGACATCTAGCTAAATTTTACATAGAACAATCTGAAATTAGTAATAGATTTAAAATCGCTTTCAAATTGCACTATTTGAGTCTGCTGCTCGTAAGAAAATACTGTAATCATTTAGTTATCGCAGTTACAAATTAAAAATAATAATAAGAACCATATCCCGTCAGTCTGCTCTGGATCGTACAGATGACATACTGGATACATCAGCGCAAACACTTGTATCCTAAGCCATTTGGAGGAGTGTAGAAAAATTACGCCCAGATCACTCCTTGATGTTATCAATCCAGGATGTTCTCTTACCTCCTCTCATCCTTACACACTCGACTGTTCCTTGCAATATAGGCATAAATCTAGAAATCTAGTCGTGTCTCGTAACATGTCCAAACCAAACACGTTTACACCGTTTCACTTTTCCCAAAAGTGGTTTGTGATAACTTGCAAGTTTGTATGTGCTTCCGAACAAATATATTTGTCGTGTATTAAATATAGCTAATTGTTAATACACGTTTGTAGCACATGTTTTCAAAGTCTTGAATCCTTCTTTCCGTGTCTGCATTGAGTGTCCAACTTTCAGATCCGTATAAAAGTATATTTAGCACTTGAGATCTGAATATATTGATCTTTAATGTAATACTGATCTTACTTTTGCAAATCACTTTCAACCTTGTCATGACCGCCATCGCTATCTCGAGTCTTAGCTTAATATCATTTCCAGAGTCGCGATCATCACATATTTGAGACCTGAGATATTTGAAGGTGTTAATTTCATCAAGTCTGTGACCATTAAACCAGATATTGATCTCTTCTTGTCTGATTTCACTAGTCACCAATATCTTGCTTTTATCAATGTTAATTTTCATGCCATAAACTCAACTAACTTCTCCAACTTTGAGGTGAGTTCCTGAAGTTCAGATTTGTAACCAGCCAAGAGATCGATATCATCGGCATAACGCGTTACAAATTGGTCTTCCATCAATAGTTATTGATATCTGGAAATCTTGTAATTCCACTTATATTCAAGATAAGTATTAAAAAGTTGCTAGGAAAGTATTAACCTTGGCGCACTCCTATAGCAGTCCTGAAAGATTCACCAATGTCATTATTTATTTATAAAAAAAGAACCGCACTACTTGAATCTTTATACAGCGTAACCATGACTTCCATGATATCTGTAGCAAAGTTATATTGTCTCAGTATCTGCTACAGAACTTGTTGCCACACACGATAACATTCCTTTGTCAAATCAATGAAATTATGAATCAACGCACGTTTTTGTTGTTCATTCATTCATTCATTGGTACCAAGCCTTCCGGCGTAGGCGATCATATCTCTCCACAATCCTCTGTTTGTTATACTTTTAAATATAATTTCTGATGATTCTGCATCATGCCAGGCTTTCAAGCCATCTAACATTTTCTCACGTTGTCTTCCTCTGTCTCTCTTACCCTCGATGTTCCAGTTGTTACGATGTTTTCCAGCCCACCCCTTTTCATGACATGACCCAGAACATGTGATAGTCGTCTTCTAATACAGTTAATAAGTTGTTTTTGTTGTAAGAAGTGTTTATATGTTCATAAGTACTTCTGATTTACGGAAGCTAGCATGGTCTTCTGCTAACAATTATTCTGATTTAGCTTGTATTCTATTAAGAATGATCGTTAGTTCATTACCTTATTAGAATAGGTAATTGGACTAATAATTCTATAATTCTTGCACAATTTGATGTTGCCTTCCTTAGAACAATGTATCACTAACTAATGAGTCAATTTTTAGGCCATATTTTTCTAGTCCATATTTTCTAGCAGATGGCTATCACAATAATAATCATTTCCTCTCCTGAATGTTTTAGGAGTTCCAATAAACTCATGGTGATTTATTTTCTTTCAATGATCATAGGAACGTCGACTCGTACATTTCCGAATTGAACGTTATTATTAAACATATTACATTTGAATGTCTGAAAGTATGTGACGTTTCAACATTTCGTTGCTTTTTCAGTAATAGTTGTTCTTGGTCGGTGTGGCTGTGTTTACCTTTTCAAAGCTGCAAAAGCTGTTTTGTTATAACCTTGACTTATAATGGACTCACATTGTTCAGAATCCAGTTCTCCTTGGCTTGTTTCATTTTCTTTCTGATATCTTTATTTAATTTATTATACCGCCACACTGTGATATGATTTTGATTCTTTACCTTCTTGAGTTCTCTCCTGGCATCACATAGCTTCATTATGTCATCGGGTAACCGAATATTGTGCGCTATCTTTTTTCACCTATAATTATTGTTGCTGTATTTAGAATTGCATTATTCATGATGTCTGTAAATCTGTTGACATCCTCCTCAAGAAGATATAGAGCTTCAACACCCCCCCCCCTTCCACAGTTGACCTAAATATATATAAGCAATTTCTGTTCTTTTTAGCTTTCCAAAATCTAAAATCACGGATGAGAGTCTTTGTTAAAATTGTAATTCTTTTTTTTACTCTAATTCCCAGAGTCATTAGTACCATGTCATGATCACTGCCAGTATCAGCTCCCGTGAAGCTCCGCGTCTTAGCCTGACTGGTAATAGATTTGAATCTTTTGGCGACAAGTAATAAATCTATTGGATTATGTATCTCCAGCTCTAGTGTATGCCATGTTGCTCGTCTGGATACTTTATTAGTTAGTATTACAATGTATTAGCTAGATTTGTACTCCAAAAATAATACAATGTAGACCGCGATAATTTGTTGTTCCTGTGCCGAATTTACCCACCTTTCCAGCCAATTGGTCATATACGTCAGACATATCTTAGCATCCCAATGACATAGTACTATAACAATATCATTTTTTGTTATCTTCATTATTACATCAACTATCTGTGCGTATCCATTGCTCATCAATTGTATCAATCAACTTAAAATTGCTTCCTCCTACTCGTAATCAATAGTGAGGGGCATAATCGATGGAGATATTCTTTGGTTGAACAGCAATACGTAATGCTATAATTTTATAACTTATGGGATTGGGGGTTGGGGGTGTTGCAGCTAATAACTGTTCTTATGAACTATAAAACCAAGTCCACACTGATGTATATTATCATCCCAGTTAAACCATATCGTATGCCCGTCATTCGTTGTAGTTTAGCCTATATCCGTCCATCTCATTTCGGACAACTGAGAAATTAACATAAGAACACAAGAAATTTGATTTTTAATGTGCACAATAGTTCAAAGTGTCTATGATAATTCAAGTTGGTTGTCATATTTCAAGGATATTATAATAATTCAAGGTGGTTGTCATAGTTCAAGGTAGCTGCCATAGTTCAATTGAGGGTGGGGGGGGGGAATACAGCTTTAAAAAATCGGAAATGTCGAATTTTTAATTGAGTGAAGAGATTGGTACCGTATTATGGAGCATCCATTTATGCACATTTTATTTTTTAAAATTTGGTCGTAGCATTAATAGTTTTTGAGATATATACTTTTAAAATAGGTGGGGGTGGGTCAGGAAATTGTAAGAAATATTTCAGAAATGTTGAGTGTGTTTTAGAAAAACAGTGAACAGTTCATAATAATTAAAACAATTAACACCTCACGATAGGCTTTGTTATCATAGTCTCGTTTTAGCGAATCGGGAAGCCATTAAAAAGTTATTATCAGTTGCAGCATATGTGAAACATTTGTTTCTATTTGAAATTAAAGTCATTAATAGAAATGTCAGGAAAAAACAATATTCCAGACACTCAAGAAAACGTAAGTTTTGTGGAAATAGATTTACTAATAAAAGCTGTCAGTTCAGCGAAGTTGATGTAGGTACAAATATAAACAATTCCACTGACCATGCGCGTAATCCTAAAATTAGTACAGTGTGTATCGATAATATTAATACATTTGATTGTTCACATAGTCATACATCTACTCATAAGGACACGTCCCCTTCAAGCAAGTCAGAAAGAAAGCTAAAAGGGATGTATGGATTATTATATGACTCTGACAGTGATTTTGAAATCTTACAACAACATATATCTTCACATCTTGTATCATTGTATGTCAGTACTGCTTCAGCATTGTTGATTTTGTGGAAACAGAGAGGCATGGACAAGGCAGCCAGTTTGTATTTAGTTGTAGGAATAAGAAATGCACTAAGCAAATACCTTTCAATTCAAATCAACCAATATCAATAAGCAATAATCTACAAATACATTCAATCAATCGTAGATCTGTATTTGCTATGCGCTGTGTCGGAGGAGGACTTGCTGCTTTGGAAACATTTTGCGGAATGATGTGCTTACCACCACCCATTAAAAAGAGTTCATACAAACTAATCAAGGAATCCATTGCCAAATCTGTTTTATCAGCTCAGTTTGAAAGCATGAAGAAAGCAGCACAAATAGAATATAAATTATCAGAAGTTCCAGATATAGAAGATGTGTGCATAAATATTGATGTATCTGTTGATGGAACTTGGATGACTAGAGGTCACACATCACAAATTGGAGTCACATCACTGATTGGGTGTGTTACTGGCAAAGTTTTAGACACAGGAGTACTTTTCAAAGCATGTAAATCATGTGATTATTGGGAAACGCAGGGCAAGAAATCACAAGAATACCAGCTGTGGAAAAATAAGCATGAGTCTCAATGTATGGCTACACATAAAGGGTCATCTGGTAGTATGGAGGCGTCAATAGCCGTGAATTTATTTTCTAACTCCAAAGGAAAGTATAGATTGAGATATATAAGATTTGTAGGAGATGGTGATATCAACAGTTTTAAAAGTGTTTCCAATTCAATTCCTTATGGTGATGTGAAAGTGGAGAAAATATAATGTGTAGGACATGTACATAAGAGAATGGGCACACGATTGCGCAAGATAAAATGTGCATGGTCAGGTAGAAATTTAACAGATGGAAGAAAAATAGGAGGTAAAGTTAGACTAACAGACTAACAGATAGACTAACAGATAGATAAAATTCAAAACTATTATAGGAATGCTATAAGAGGAAATAGGAATAATTTGAAAGGAATGAGAGAAGCTGTTTTAGCCATTTATTTTCACAAGTTATCAACTGATGAGAAGCCGATGCATAACCTTTCTGGTGACGGTTGGTGTCCACACAAGATATCAGTTGATGCCAATAAGCCATTAAAACATCGAAACAGTATATCAGAGGCAGTGTTGAATGTAATCAAACCTGTGTTCAAAGATCTCAGCCACCCAAGCATCTTGACAAAATGTTTGAATGCTACACTCAAAATGCAAATGAGTCCTTCAACAGTATGATATGGCAGATCTGCCCAAAGCACTTATACCATGGTTTGACTGCTGTTAATATTGGTGTTGGCATTGCAACCTTAGTTTTTCATTATGGGTCACAAGCTCCACTTAGGCTGTTGGAAGTGACTTGCGGAAAATTCACATTGGATTACTTCGCAAGAACTGATTCTAAGAGATTGTTAAATGCACAAAATAAGGTTACCGAGGCAACCCTAGAAGTCAGAAGAGCCAGGAGAATGAAGAGATTGGGCCTAGATGAAGCACAAGTTGAAGCCGAAGGATATCCATACCTTGCAAGAGGTTATTAAGGTAAGAAATTATTTTTTAATGTGTAAATTTTCTTTTCGTTCGTTTGCGAAATTTTGATGTTATTAACACATCCGTTCTAATAACTTTTTCAAATATTAACCAATATTGATAAAATTTGGCATGCATATTCCTAACATAATTCTATATAGCGCAAACTAAGAACTTTGCTATCTATCTATATTTAAAATTTTTAAAGCCATTCAAATTTGGAATATTTACACCCAAAATTGGTGAACTTTGAACCAGCCTGTATGAAAAAAGAAACAATTAACCGTTTTGACAGTATTATTTTGAACATGAAAATTTTAACATTTTTGTTACGACCAAATAATGTCTATTTATTTTTATACTGAAAGAAACATTTTACATTAACATAATAGGGTATTCATTCAGGTACCTACTGTGAAAGCTGCAGCTTTGTAACTTTAACGGTTTTTTTAATATGAATTTTTTTAGTGCCCCTACCGTCTCCTAGGTGTACCCTTACTATAGTTAAAGGTGGTTGCTATAGTTCAATGTCTGTGTGACAGTTATAGGTGACTGTCATAGTTTAAGGTGACTGTGATAGTTCATGGCTGCTGTGATAGTTGAAGGTGACTGCTATAGTTCAAATTGTCTGTGTGGTTTTTTGCAATAGGAAGTTTCCTTTCGAAAAATCAGTTGGCTTATTTTGAGTACAACTTTAGCTAATACATTGTAATACACACTAATAAAGTATCCAGACAAACAACATGGCATGCACTAGAGCTGGAGATACATAATCCAATAGATTTAATACACTGTGAAAAGGGAAAACATTTTTCTGCGAAAATGTTTAAAGAAGTGGAAGGTTGTAAGTTTTTGACATAACTAAACAGAAGGGAGGGGGTGGGTGGGAGGGGGATTGAACATTTTGACATAAATTAACAGAAGGGGTGACGTGGCATATTTTCACATAACAGAAAAGGGAAAGTGTCATATTTTGACATAACTAAACAGACGGGGAAGTGTGTCATATTTTGGCGTAACTAAACAGATGGGGAAGTGTGTCATATTTTGGCGTAACTAAACAGAAGGGGGAGTGTGTTATATTTTGGCGTAACTAAAAAGAAGGGAAGTGTGTCATATTTTGACATAATTAAACAGAAGGCGGAGTGTGGCACATTTGACATAATTAATCTGAAAAGGGGGAGGGGGGTAGTAATGTTTTGGACGTAATTAAGCACAAGGGAAAGTGTGTCATATTTTGACATAATTAAGTAGACGTAGGCGGGTGCAATTTTTTTGTTTGCATAATTCAGATGTGAGTGGTAGGTTGCATTTTTTACATAATTAAGCACAGGCGTGAAGGTGTCATTATTTGACAAAACTAAGCGGAATGGAGAAGGTGTAATATTTGTGGCATAACTAAGTATGGAGGTCCCTTAAATATTGAAAGTTGTTGACAAGGAAAGAAATGACGTGGGGAGCAAAGGGAATGGAATGCTCTATGCGGATCCAGGGTTAGCAGATAACCAGGATCCCAAATGTACCTCCTCACGGTGCACACTGAGAACAGAAACACAGCGGCTCCTGCTGATTCTGAATAAATCATTTGTGGGAAGAAAGCGTCCGTGAATGTGGAGGTAGCAGATGGAAAGAGATTTGACTGCATAAAAGACAGACAATATCTCCGACACTTCCAGCGACAACACATGCAGTGGCACTGTCGACACACATTGACGCTAGTTAGTCCAGTCCGAGCATTGGAGGGGCGGCCAAAGACAGAGGGACGAAAAAGTAGATGCATGGCGAGAGACAAAAAGACAACATACTGAGTACAATGAAAGGACAACGCTAACTGCAAATTTAAAGTGATAAAGATCCAAGGAAATTAGAACTACAAGTTCTGTTAGCTCCATACAAGCTTCTAGTTATCAGTGCTTCTTACGGGCAGAGACCCATACCCAATCGTGGGCGCACGGGAGGAACAAAGACCTGGCCCAACTCCAAAGTCGAGCCTTCTTATACCGGAAACATGCTCGAGAAGAGAAAGGGTTCCGTACCCAATGGGTTCAGGCACAAACGGGACAACGAAGACAGTCACCGCCCAGCTCTACTGTCGAGTTTTCCTATACCAGATACATGCTTGCAGAGAAAAGGGGTTCAGTATCCGATGGGTTAGTCACAAATGGGACATGGTCGTTCAGCTCGAGAACACGCCTATATCCCAAACACGTGGTGAGACTCGACTTACCAAGGGGCTCACGATGTCGCTGAATGGCACCTCGGCTAAGAAGACGAAAGAGCCAGGGTCCAGCTCATCTGCCGAGTTCTTCCTTCGCCGGAACCAGGCTCAGGGAGGAAAACAGTTTCAGTACCCGATGGGCACATGCACAGAACGTTCAATTACACGAGGCAAGCACACTGCCCGTTGAACAACACCTCGTGCGAGATAGAAGTGAACGATAATCTTCTCGGCGAAAAGTCATTATATCCCCTTGCGCCAGTCCACAGATAGGCAGGCTGTCACTGTCAAGGGATATCTACCTCCCTAATTAAAGGCATGACGAAAACGGATGGCCTCGAATGATTTGGTCACAAAGTGAACCAACCGAGGTGCAAATAACACAGTTCTACTGTGGAACTTGCAGTAAAACGTACTTCACGCTCCCCGGCGGAAATTACACGATTTATTCGTTGTGGTTATAAGATAGCCAACGCGGAAGAAGAAGAAGGAAATAACGTAAATTGTTGAAGTATTTTATGAGCAGCCTGAAACCGCTCTCATTTTAAGAGAGTTTCTGATAGCCATTTCCGAATGTCGTCTGTCTACAAGAAAATGCTAGTACTTTTGAAAGAAAAATATCTTCAGTTGAAATGAACGTCAAATAAATCAAAAAAGGAAAGAACTCATGATATTACAAAAAATGTTTATTCTGTCATGATTAGTGTCCCTGTCGAATAGGCACATTGAAAGCTTCTGAACAGGTATTTATCAAACAGAAGTAAGGAAATAGTTTTACCCACGACATAGTGCCATGTACAATAAATAAACAAATATGAAGCTACAGGCCACAGAGATGTGGTTAATCGAAAATGCCAATGACAGATAGAAAATCTTATGAAGTGATAATAAGGGAGATTGACAACAAAAAGGAAGTTTCTTATCAAAATAAAAAAATGTTCAGATTTATATACTACTAGAAGCAATATCCGGCGTTGCCCGGGTGAAATCACCAACAAAATCATCAACATAGAGGTGTTACACCGCACTCAGCTACCGTCTGTCATGAAAAACACTTAATAAAATAGTTTGCGTTGGCTGGGTCACTTCCGCAGAATGCGAAACTGCCGCAACCCAAAATCAAGTACTATTCAGAGAACTTGCTGAAGGCAAACCAACCCGCAGTAGACCACTGCTTATGTATGTGGACGTTTGAAAATCCTCAATGACAGATTTCTTCAAAGACTCCACATAATCTGAGAAAAAAAGGTTGAAACCCGGGATGTCTTGAGGCAGAACCTGCATGAGGGAACAGCAGGATCCGAAACGATATGTTTACGGATATGGAAGAAATAAGAGAAATATATAGATCTGAGCGTTAAGATATAATAAGAAATATGGAAGAAATAAGAAATATATATTCAGAAACAGTATGTTTAAAGATATGGAAGAAAGAAGAGAAAGACACAAACACAATTCTTCTGTTTGCTGTGACATGGTCACTTGAAAAGTACCTAGTCCTGAGAAAATCCTAAATGGATTGCTTCTTTTTTTAATGACCGTATGCAAGACGCAAAATGACATACATACATAGTTGATAAGAACCATTACTTTCAATAGCGAAACGACGAAAACTTGCATAGTTTGGCTATGTATGACGACACAATTCCTTGTCAAAAACATGACTACAGGAACCTTCGAAGATGAGAGAAGCAGAGGAGAGCAAATACAAGCATGTACATACAACACCAACGACTGGACAAGTCAAGATTTTTCCTCACTCCTCCGCATCGTTTAAGATAGAAATCTCAAGAGGACTTCTTGTGCTGAAGCATCCATGGTGGTACCCCTATGACGCAGACGGGTTACATGATTATAGGATGTGTGATAGGATATTTTATTACAGAATAACATCGCCACATACGTGGATGTGCTTTCATTACCAAATTACAGATCTGATTTCATTATAGAATCACATCGTCACATACCTGGATCAACTTTAAATACCCAATTACAGATCTACTTTCATTACAGAATCACATACTTGAATCTACTTTTAGTACCTTATTAAATACACATCTACATTCATTACATAATCAAATCGCAGCATATATGGATCATTTTTCAATCGAGAATTATAACCAACTATTGGCAATACTGAGATAGAATGTGTGGATAAATTCGAATAGTTTGGATATATAGAAGAATAGGGAGAACATCGTGGAAAAGAAGAAATCAAAGAGGTTCTATCAACACTTAATATGAAGAAAGAATTATTAAAGGAAAGATCAAGCAAATAAAATATGTTGGACACATTAAAAGACACCACACCTTGTTGAAGACCTTACTCGAGGGTAAAGTCGAAGGGAGGCAACAAGAGGTAGGCAGAGATACAAGTGATAGAGGAATATCACAAGATGGACAAGTTACAGCCTAGATGAGCGCACCACCAGAACAAGAGACAAGCGATGTTGAAGATCTGTTTCAACCAACATTCGTTGCAGAGACGGTACTTGATGATATGATATTTCTAAGGAAGAAATTACGTCCAAGTAAATAATTACTAATATATATATGTATATTTTAACAAAATTAAAAAATTACTTTGTAAAGACAGTCATGTTGATTTTCTTCTTCTTCTTTTATTCACTTGAAACATGTCTATAATCTATAATTCTGTCTCATGAATAAAACTGTCTTTTGTGGTTCATACAGTGGCTCATAGAGCTTTGATTCCAGTGGTGTTTCCTCTAGCCAATATGTCTGCTTCAGTGTTTCATACTTAGAACAATCTTGAAGTATAGTCTTGGCACTTTGTGCTGCATGCCCACATGAGCACATGGCCGTGTTGCCAATCTTGAACTTTGTGTACATGTGACTTCGGAGTCGGTTGAGTCCTGTTCTGAGGCGTAGAATTACAACTTGTTCTGATCTATTCATAATGTGATTGTTATCATGTGTTGCTGTTTGTGGCTTTCTTATTGACTTAAACATCTGTTTTTTCTGATGGTAGGTGATTAGTACATCTGGTTGGTCTTCGGCAGCACCTTGATTTGCTTTTTCATTTCCTGGTATTCCACAGTGAGAGGGTATCCACTGCATGGTTACCCTATACTGGTAAGACAGTTCATTAAGTAGTTTTTGCAAGTCTGTTAGTTTTCCAGACTGAAGAGCTTGAAGCACTGACCTTGCATCTGTCATGAATTCCACGGGCTGTGGGCCAGGGTTGAGGTTCAGCAGTTTTTCAGTTGTCATCCTAATTACCTGGATTTCTGCATCATAATTTCCCTGTTGGTATTTTGATTGTATCTCTAGACTAGTGTTGATATTATATATATATACACCTGCATCTCCATTCTTCAATGCATTCTGTGCTGACCCATCTGTGTATACTCTGACCCATAGTTCTTGTGGATATTCCTGGTCCAGGAAACTGAGGGTGTCTATCCTTCTCTCACAGTTCGGTTCATTCTCACTTAGTATTCCTTTCACGTGGGTCTGAATGTACCGGGTATACTGGCATTCCATGCCTTTCACTTCAATGGGTTTGTTCTGGTACAGATCTCAAGGGGCTGTCAACTTCAGGTAGGTCTGTAAGGTGTCTATTGAGTCGTTTAACGTGGTGGATAAAGCTGCTTCTTTTCAGTCGTTAGATTTTGGAATCTTTCCTTCATTGGATGACTTGGCATACATTTAAACTTTTCTGCTTGTATTAGCACCTTTGTGTCTCTTTGTTCGTCAAGTGTTTGCATTCATCCCATTTTCTGCATCTCTGCTATGGGTGTTGATTTCACTGCTCCCAACATTATCCTAAGCGCCTGGTTTTGCACTTTATCTATTTTTTTGTAATTTGGTGTTTAATGCACGACACCGCGCAGCTGAACCATATTCCAGATATGGACTTATGCCTTGCTGGTACACTTTACGGAGTATATTCCCACTGGCTCCCAATGTTGTTCCACTTAGTTTCCTCAGGATAGCAAACTCCCTCCTGGCCTTTGTTATTGTTTTGTTTATTTGTTACATCCATGTCAGCTTATGATTAAAAGTAACTCAGAGGTATGTGGGTTGTTTGTCTTCTTTCACAAGCTCTCCATCTATCTTGATAACACCGTTATTTTTGCTTTGGTGAGAGGGTAAAGAGTGTAGTGCTGCACGTATCTGTGTTAACGCTGACACATTATCTATTTGTCCATAAGGTATGGCATTAATAGCGCTTTGTATTTGTTTAGTGGCCACTTACATGTTCGTCCGTGCACCAGATCGTCAGCATACATTGTCACTTTGATCCTGTGTGGTAGTTCGGCAGCTACACGCTTGCATCACATTAAACACATTAATAAAGGAAACTGGCACCACTTCACACGTCTTAATTAATAAGACTTACACTACATTACAAGTTGTAATGAATGAGACTTGCACTACATCCCACGCCTTACTGAATGCCACTTGTCACACATTACACGCCTTAATGGATTCGAATTTTTCTGCATCACACAATCACTATCAACACAATCAAGAAAACAAGTACGAAAATATTACAAGACATGCACTACAATACACATCTTACTGCACGGGAGTTGCACTACAATACACATCTTAATGCACGGGAGTTGCACTACAACACATCTTACTGCTTACTACACGAGAGTTGCACTACAATACACATCTTACTGCACGGGAGTTGCACTTCAACACATCTTACTGCTTACTACACGAGAGTTGCACTACAATACACATCTTAATGCACGGGAGTTGCACTACAATACACATCTTAATGCACGGGAGTTGCACTACAATACACATCTTAATGCTTACTGTACGGGAGTTGCACTATAATACACATCTTACTGCACGGGAGTTGCACTACAATACACATCTTACTGCACGGGAGTTGCACTACAATACACATCTTAATGCACGGGAGTTGCACTACAATACACATCTTACTGCACGGGAGTTGCACTTCAACACATCTTAATGCAAGGGAGTTGCACTACAATACATATCTTACTGCACGGGAGTTGCACTACAATACACATCTTACTGCACGGGAGTTGCACTACAATACACATCTGACTGCTTACTGCACGGGAGTTGCACTACAATACACATCTTACTGCACGTGAGTTGCACTACAATACACATCTTACTGCACGGGAGTTGCACTACAATACTCATCTTACTGAACGGGAGTTGCACTACAATACACATCTTACTGCTTATTGCACGGGAGTTGCACTACAATACACATCTTACTGCACGGGAGTTGCACTACAATACACATCTTACTGCACTCGAGTTGCACTACAATACACATCTTACTGCACGCGAGTTGCACTACAATACACATCTTACTGCACGGGAATTGCACTACAATACACATCTTAATGCACGGGAGTTGCACTACGATACACATCTTACTGCACGGGAGTTGCACTACAATACACATCTTACTGCACGGGAGTTGCACTACAATACACATCTTACTGCACGGGAGTTGCACTACTTTACACATCTTAATGCACGGGAGTTGCACTACAATACACATCTTACTGCACGGGAGTTGCACTACAATACACATCTTAATGCACGGGAGTTGCACTTCAACAAATCTTACTGCTTACTGCACGGGAGTTGCACTACAATACACATCTTACTGCACGGGAGTTGCACTACAATACACATCTTACTGCACGGGAGTAGCACTACAATACACATCTTAATGCACGGGAGTTGCACTACAATACACATCTTACTGCACGGGAGTTGCACTTCAACACATCTTAATGCAAGGGAGTTGCACTACAATACACATCTTACTGCACGGGAGTTGCACTACAATACACATCTTACTGCTTACTGCATGGGAGTTGCACTACAATACACATCTTACTGCACGGGAGTTGCACTACAATACACATCTTAATGCACGGGAGTTGCACTACAATACACATCTTACTGCACGGGAGTTGCACTACAATACACATCTTACTGCACGCGAGTTGCACTACAATACACATCTTACTGCACTCGAGTTGCACTACAATACACATCTTACTGCACGCGAGTTGCACTACAATACACATCTTACTGCACGCGAGTTGCACTACAATACACATCTAACTGCACGCGAGTTGCACTACAATACACATCTTACTGCACGCGAGTTGCACTACAATACGCATCTTACTGCACGCGAGTTGCACTACAATACACATCTTACTGCACGCGAGTTGCACTACAATACACATCTTACTGCACGCGAGTTGCACTACAATACACATCTTAATGCACGGGAGTTGCACTACAATACGCATCTTACTGCACGCGAGTTGCACTACAATACACATCTTACTGCACGGGAGTTGCACTACAATACACATCTTACTGCACGCGAGTTGCACTACAATACACAATTACTGCACGCGAGTTGCACTACAATACACATCTTACTGCACGCGAGTTGCACTACAATAGACATCTTACTGCACGCGAGTTGCATTACAATACACATCTTAATGCACGGGAGTTGCACTACAATACGCATCTTACTGCACGCGAGTTGCACTACAATACACATCTTACTGCACGGGAGTTGCACTACAATACACATCTTACTGCACGCGAGTTGTACTACAATACACAATTACTGCACGCGAGTTGCACTACAATACACATCTTACTGCACGCGAGTTGCACTACAATACACATCTTACTGCACGCGAGTTGCACTACAATACACATCTTAATGCACGCGAGTTGCACTACAATACACAACTAACTGTGGTGCGAAGGGTCACGCATTGTTCTCCTGCGGACCTAGGGTTAACATGTAATCAAGATCCTAAAAGCAACGTATCGTGGTGCACACTGGAAACAGAAATACGGCGGTTCTTGCCGTATTCCTGGCGAACGCTTTCAGGCTCGTATCCGTGGATGGTGATATTGTAGATGGAATGAGAAGTGCCTCCAGAGAGACAGGAAATATCTCCGAAACCTCTACACTATCACATCCAACATATGCATTGTCTCTGTTCTTTCCGACCTGATCGGCTTAAAAAAGAGAAACATTGGAGGGACGGACAATGTCAATGTCCCTAACATACAGTGATTTGTCGAGTAAGTACCACACCACACGTACAAGTTAACACACGCTAGAGTGCAGCGCAGTGTACGTGAATCGATTCAGTGACAACAGAGCTACAATAACCCAGCGCGAGAGTGCTGTCGTAAGTGCTGTTCATTTTCGAGAACACACTGAAGCTGACATGACCCATCACAATTGACCTCATTCAAAGTAGGAGTCATGATTCAAGAATTGAATACGCCAACTTCAACATGCATTCCTCGGTATGGATGAGAGCTTTGAATACAGCTCCTCATTGTACACAGGACAAGCACTGAACAAATGTCGGGGAGCGCATTGTTCAATATGTCTGATCGACGGAGTGTTGAGACTCGGAAACTGGACACTTGGGACAACGTAGAGGGTGGCGCAAGTCTATAACGACACTGCAAACGTAACTCAACTCGACTGTCGGCCGTTGCCCAACACGGTCCATATAGAGAGAATTGGGTTTCGTACCCAATGGCCCACTGCGACGCCCCTCGCCCAAGATTCGTATTTTACTTGTCTCTGAGTAATATACGTAATGGTGAAGAGTAAAAATATACAGACCTCGCTTGGCGATGGATTAGAAGATTGTGATACTTCCAGTGCTGTTATACTCTAGCGAAACATGGACTGGGTATAGACGTGTGATGAAACTCAATTACTTTTAAACAACTTGTCTCGCAAAAGTCATGAACATCAGTAGGCAAGACAAGATTCCACACACCACTGTCCTTGACTTACACATTGACACTATCTTGACACAGACACAGATTCGTTGGGCAGGTCATTTGGTATGATTGCCAGACTATCGTCTGCTAAAAATACTTCTATATGGTGAGCTGGAGAAGGGTAAACGATATCAAGGTGGCCGAAAGAAGCGCTACAAGGACTCGTTAAAGACCTTATTGAAAGCGTTTTAAATAGACCAAGACCAAGACTTGCACAAAATAGATCTACAAGGCGCTCTACAGTCAAAAATATTGCATCATCTTGTGAAAAGAAGAGAAATGTTGCATCCCAACAGCGGAGAGTAACTAGAAACTCACGGATAGACCAAAATCCACCTACAGTGGTCATTCCATGTCCAAACTGTCCAAGAACAGTTACAGCTCAAATAGAGCTCATTAGCCATCTACGAACTAGTATATACAGTCATAATTCTAACTAAAATGTCAAAAGTAGATGTAAAAATGGTCATCATCACTTGTGAACACACAGAAGGCTATCTCAAGCGGACGGGGCGACTTCGTAAGAAATGCACAGGACAAACTCCAGACCGCCGACGTGTTTGGCAAAGCAGGCCCTCGTCTAGGAAGATGTATCAACCCTAGTGTAATTAGACCGTCGCCGTTACCCAACACGGCTCATACGGAAACAATTAGGTCTGGGACATAGGGACACAAAGGGTGGTAATGGACTGGTCTTCCTACACGAGAAACAGCTCGCTGGCTGCGAAGCGCCTCTTCAGAGGATAGACAAACAATGGGTGAACCAAGCAAAGTATCAGCTCACCGAGTCCCGTCTTATGTACCCAACCTGAGTAGAAGGCTCCTCCAATATGCATTGATAACCGAAATATAGCCGAAGATAACCGATAAGTGAAGCCTCCTGGGTATGACAGAAAATGTATAAACCCCACTGCACATAAGAAGTAAAAGGTAACCGCTCGTAATTCCTGAGGATCCCAAACAAACAACATCTAGCTGCACGAGAGTTACACTACAATACACATCTTTCTGCACGGGATTTTCACTACAACACATATCTTACTACACGAAAGTTGCACTACAATATAAATCTTACATCATGGGAGTTGTACTACAACACACATCTTACTACACGGGAGTTGGACTACAACACAAGTAGTGTATGGCGCATGTAATAGGACGTGGATAAGACATGATAAGACATGATAAGGGGTGATAAGGTACCAGATACAATAAGGCGAGCGGATCGCGGCTGGTCGCGTACCGACGCGGGCGTGGTCCCGATATCGGCGGGGCGGGCAGCGCGGGCGGGCGGCGAGGTCCCTGACCTAGAAAACTGGAAAAGGGGTGGTAGTATGTATGTGATTGTATGGTGGGTGGGTGGTGTTTTCCATTGAAATTTGTGTTGAAAATTATAGCTATGGTGCACTGTGTGTGTGTGTGTGTGTGTGTAAATGTGTGTGTTTTATATAAATATATGTACAATACCTCAAAAATGTTCATTAACAGAAATGGATACGAGGTGGAAACATCCTTTTACAGCTATGATTGCGGGTCCGACCGGGTGCGGAAAAACTGTTTTTGTGCAAAATTTCTGTAAATATGTGCATTAGATGGTGGATCCGATACCAGAGGAAATTATCTGGTGTTATGGTGCGTGGCAGGCTGCGTATGAGACCATGCCTGGTGTTAAATTTATTGAAGGACTACTAGACGTGGAGCAATGGAATGGTGATAAACCAAGACTGTTGGTTATTGATGATTTGATGAGTGAAACAGATGATAGCGTTACTAAATTATTCACTAAAGGAAGTCATCATCGGAGTCTTAGCGTGTTGTATATTGTGCAGAATTTGTTTGGTAAAAACAAAGAACACAGAACAATTAGCCTCAACTCACACTATATTGTGCTTTTCAAGAACCCACGTGACGGCTCGCAGATTATACATTTGGCCAAGCAAATGTACCCTGGTCGCAACAGCTACGTGCAGGATAGTTTTAAAGACGCAACAGCGAGCGCGCATGGTTATTTGCTGGTAGATCTCAGACAGGCAACACCTGATCATTTGAGATTGCGGAGTCATATATTTCCAGGCGAAAATCAGGTTGTATACGTACCAAAATATAATATGGGTGATAAATTGAAACGTCACGGTCCAATGTTAAAAGTCCTGTGTCGGGCGAAACCAGCTGCGGTTAAGAGTATAATAAAAACGGCATCACCGAATCTCATACGTACCCTGTGTGAATGTTCCCACAATATCTTAAAAGGGCATGTTCGACTTACAACGCGTCAGAAGAAGCTACTACAGCGACACAAGACTAATCTCAGAGTGCTCGCTCGTAAAAAGACCACTGTGAAAAGACGAAAGCATATTCTACAGCAAGGGGGTTTCATTGGTGTTTTACTGAAACCTGTCCTGAGTGTCTGGGGTAGCTTGTTGGGTGTATAATGGCCAAGAAAATGTTACTGATCGATTCTCGTTTATTTGAAACTCTGCAGAGCAAATCTATGTACACACCACCTGATAGTTTAACAGATAACATGAGGGACCTGGATGAACAAATGCGAGTGGTTTTGGATCGTAGTGATTTATCTAACGCTGATAAAGCTAGACTCTATCAACAAACATTACAACAGTATTTGACACGACTTGACCAATACAAAAACAGATCACTCGGCCTATTAGACATCAAACCACCGCCGATGGTGCCTGTGGAACCACTAGCTAACAAACCAACGCCGATGTTTCCTGTAGAACCTGTACATAAAACAGAAGAACCAACTGAGAAAATTCCAGACAAGGTCAAAGTGACGCCTGACCCACCTAAACGCAATCCCAGGAAGAAACGGCAAAGTAAAATTCCTACGCCTACCAAAACACCCATTTGGGAAACATGGTAGACGAAATGTTGGTCCGTCATTACTACAATCCTAAAAAAGCTGGTGCGTATGGTGGTGTTAGTGCCTTACAACGTACCACCAAACTTTAATCAAAACAAGTCAAAGATTGGTTAAGCCATCAGGATACGTACACTTTACATAAACCTTCTCGGCGACGTTTTAAGAGACGTGCTATCATAACAGGTGGTATATACCAACAATTTCAAGCTGATTTAATTGACTTAACAAAGTTAAGAAAATACAACGATGGATATTCGTATTTGGTGACGTGTATTGATGTGTTTAGTAAATTTGTTTGGGCTGTTCCGATCAAGAACAAAAAGGGAAAACCTTTAGTCGAAGCTGTGAGTGATATTTTCAAGCAAAGGAAACCTATAAATTTTCAAACTGACAAAGGTTCAGAATTTACCAATAAAACATTTCTAAAGTTTCTTAAAGACAATAATGTGCATTTCTTCACATCTGAAAATGAGGACGTTAAAGCAGCTATTGTGGAACGGTTCAATCGTACATTGAAGGAAAAAATGTGGCGCTATTTCACTAAAAGCAACAAACCTCGTTATGTCGATGTGATAAATTCATTGATTCAAAATTACAATTATTCATTTCATAGGAGCATTCAGATGGCACCAGTAGAAGTTAATACTCATAATCAAACACAAGTGTGGAATACTCTATATGGGGATAAACCAACAGACAGAAAAGTATATTTTTAAGTTGGTGATAGGGTGCGCATCGGTCTAGGCCGACAAACTTTTAAGAAAGGGTATACACCCACCTGGACAGAAGAACTGTTTACCGTCAGTCAGATACAACCGACAACACCTGTAACTTATACGATCAAAGATGATGCGGGTGAAGAAGTGCAAGGGTCATCATTGGGTGGTAGACTATCACCGTTGGGTAGAGTCACTTTGGTTCTTACGTGTAAATAGGTATTGAAAAGATCCAAGTAATCTTCACTATTCCACAAAATAACAAATTCGATGGGTGCCCCAGGCGCTAAGGCGGCCAGGGGATGAATTTCCACATATTGACCATCGTCTACAGCCGTTTGGGTTGATGGTACACTAAACAAATCAAGACCAGAATGTAGACATTCACAGGAGTTGGGGTGAATGATTTCGCCCGACACAGGACTTTTAACATTGGACCGTGACGTTTCAATTTATCACCCATATTTTATTTGTGTACGTATACAACCTGATTTTCGCCTGGAGATATATGACTCCGCAATCTCAAATGATCAGGTGTTGCCTGTCTGAGATCTACCAGCAAATAACCATGTTGCGTCTTTAAAACTATCCTGCACGTAGCTGTTGCGACCAGGGTACATTTGCTTGGCCAAATGTATAATCTGCGAGCCGTCACGTGGGTTCTTGAAAAGCACAATATAGTGTGAGTTGAGGCTAATTGTTCTGTGTTCTTTGTTTTTACCAAACAAATTCTGCACAATATACAACACGCTCAGACTCCAATGATGACTTCCTTTAGTGAATAATTTAGTAACGCTATCATCTGTTTCACTCATCAAATCATCAATAACCAACAGTCTTGGTTTATCACCATTCCATTGCTCCACGTCTGGTAGTCCTTCAATAAACTTAACACCAGGCATGCTCTCATACGCAGCCTGCCACGCACCATAACACCAGATAATTTCCTCTTGTATCGGATCCACCATCTCATGCACATATTTTAAGAAATTGCGCACAAAAACAGTTTTTCCGCACCCGGTCGGACCCGCAATCATAGCTGTAAAAGGATGTTTCCACCTCGTATCCATTTCTGTTAATGACCATTTTTGAGGTATGGTACATATATTTATATAAAACACACACATTTACACACACACACACACACACAGTGCACCATAGCTATAATTTTCAACACAAATTTGAATGGAAAACAACACCACCCACCCACCATACAATCACATATATACTACCCAACCATTTCCAGTTTTCTGGGTCGGGGACCTCGCCGCCCGCCCGCGCCGCCCGCCCCGCCGATATCGGGACCACGCCCGCGCCGGTACGCGACCAGCCGCGATCCGCTCGCCTTTTTGGATCTGGTACCTTATCACCCCTTATCATGTCTTATCCACGTCCTATTACATTACTACTAACACACTACTAACACTACTAACACACATCATACTGCACTAGAGTTACACTACAATACACATCTTACTGCACGAGAGAGACTTGCACTACAATACACAACTTTGTGAGATGAAGCAAAACATACCTGACTGTGCGATATTTGTACTGACACACAACATCTTATTGTACAAGATTGATGTGCTCTAAAATATCCCAAGTATAGGAGACGTGTACTACAATACACAGTAAATAGTTAACTACTTGGACATCACTTTCTGACATAACGTAAACATCAACACTGCATTTAAACAATGGAATAGCCAAAGTTAGTGCCAAAATAGGAAGACTGAAAAATACAAACCTATGTCACAACGGGAAATAGCAGTTATCACCAAACTCAATGTTTACCAGGCAGCAGTAATATCATCACTTCTTTATTAAAGTGAAACATGGACAGTATATGCCAGACACGTTAGAAGACTCGACTATTCCTCATAAGCTGACTTCGTAAGATACTCAACATCCATTGGTGGGATAGAATACCAAACAGTGAAGTACTGCCAAAATCTAATTTTGTAAGCATATTCAAGTATATTCAAGCGACCGATAGCCACTGGTATAAGTAGTAGCTCTGCAACTGGGTAGGTCGGGGCACCCATTTGCACCGACATAAAGTATTGTCAAAGGTAGCGGATATAAATGGATATCCCCCATATGGATGTGGAAAGCAACGGGAAACTACCACATTATTCTCCCAAGATGAAAGTCATGGCGACACACAGAAGTAAGCTTACAGTTAGTGGTAATATAGCAATATGGAACGTCAGATCGTTAGCGCAGTGTGGTAAATTATACAACATCAAGCAAGAAATGGAAAGATGAACGTAAATATCTTAGTAATGAGTAAAATGAGATGGACTGAGTCAGGAGAGATACAATCAGATAAATTTAAAGTCATATACTCAGGAGGACAAAAACACGAGAGGGGCGTATTATTAGAGGAGTATTATTATACACAGAAACAGGAAAAACTGTGAAATTGTTTGGAATTTGCACCAAGAAGATCCGGTATGCTATGTTGCCTCTATGTTAGATTTCTTAGATGTTTTTCATTACTTCAGTTTGGGCAACGTCAGCAACCATCATCCCGCACCATTACAGTGTACTTCCCATACTTGATATGAAACACTTCAAATTATGGAAAGGACGACAGTGCTCATCTTTGATCTTGATCACAATAAATAATTACGACAACTGATGTTAACAAATGATATTTCTTCTATTGTAAATTAATTTACTGATATTGCTATAAGATAGTGATCGGAATCCATGAGTAATTAGACGATGACATCGCCATTATTGAACATTCTTTACTCTCTGAAAGTTGTTATCTACATCAATAACGTATCTGGAAGTGCGTGTATGACTTAATTATCTGTTATGTAACACACGTCTTGCTCCTAAATGAGAACATGTCTACACCTTGAAAACAAATCTGTAAAGTACACAAATCAGATGTTACAAGTACGCGTACGGACAGGTGTTGCACGATGACCCTTTAGATAACTTTATTATTCAGAACCTCCTGCTTGTATTCTTGTGCACAACGTCAGTTTCAGGTCGATGATTCAGACTAACGATGGAGAAATATATTACTAAATATACACATAGTAGATATTATTTTCTTCTCACTAAATGGAATGTTTATTTTGTATTTTAACGCAGAAACAGGAAAAACGGTGAATGGTTACATGGCAATATCAGATCGGGTAATATTAGTTAAATTAACAGGAAAACCGTTGGATATAAACATTGTACAGGTATATGCACCCTCATCAAGCAGTTCTGAGGACATGGAAATTTTCTATGATGATCTACAAACCGCAATGAAACAGTGTAGAAATTATGAAGTAACTATAGTAATGGGCGAACTTTAACGCAAATGTAGGTGCAACAGAAATACAAGATGTGACATCAAGATTTGGTTTAGGAATGAAAAACGAAAGAGGTGATTTATTGATAGAGTGGGCACAGAAACATAATTTAATAATAGGGAATACATGGTTCAAGCAACATCCAAGAAGGTTGTGTACATGGATTAGCCCAGGAGATAATACACGGAATCAAATTGATTTAATTTTAGTCTCTAAAAGACATAGAAACAGCATTAGATCTATGAAAACATGGTCAGGTGCTGACTGCAACATATACTATTGGTGGGGAAATTTTGTATAAGATTAAAGAAGATCAAGAGATCATCTAGAAATATGAAATTATATTTATCGCTATTGAAATCAGTTGCTGACATTAAAGAAAGATACATCATAATTGTACAAAATAGATACAATGCCATTGCAAAGATTCAGAGTACTGAAGATCAATGGAACATGCTAAAACATTCGATAAACCAAACATCTAAAGAGATAATACCAAAAGTAAAACATACATCAAAACAAAAATGGTTGACTGAATAAATATTCGTCTTGATAAGCACAAGAAGGAAAAATAAACACAAGACAGAGGAATATCAGAAAATACACAAGGAGATAAGAGAGAAATGCAAAATAGCAAAAGAAAGCTGGCTGAACAAGAAATGCACAGAAATAGAATCGCCTTACAACCAATATACAACATTACTATATAAGAAAAGCGAGGTGATAACAGAAAAGAGATGACTTTAGTCGATCCATAGTTTCTGTTTGTTTCGTGTCACATGTTTGTTGTAATTTTTGTATTTTCCTTGTCCGGTGTCAATTCGCCTCTTCCGGTCAATAAAACTACTCATATCAATGTGACTGTCAATGTAATTACTGTTCGCTTTCTGTTATATGTGTTAATATTGTTTCAATTGTCTGACTTGATAAAAGCCTTTTGGTCGAAACGTCATTTGTGTGTGTCATTATGTGTGTTATCAAGTATTAGCAAAACTTTATTACCCATTTCCTGGATCTATCTGTTGGATTTCAGTTTTGCGCAGTAAGTGCTATTTTTCATTCCTTATTCTTCTTCAGCGATCATTCTCAAACTCCTGTTGGATCTCCCTTGTAGCATGACCATGGTCCTACTAGATTTCATGGTCCTACTAGATTTATTAAATTGCATCTTCTTCTTCTTCTGCGCTCGTTCTCAAGCTCCTGCAAATTAGTAGGATGTAGTCCGGAGAACGGAATGCGTTGTGTCGTGGTTTACAGCATTACTGCGATATCTGCGCCTTTCGGCCTGACACATCCTACTTCAGCATGGCTTCGGGTCACTTACCCTATATGGGATGGGACAGCCAACTCCATTCCATAACCTCCTTATACGACATGCATGGAAGGTAAATGGTGTTGCTATTCTTTGCTCCCATTTCGGGCTCGAAAACACATGGGCGAATAAATTGCATTAGTCTGAAGTTTATTAATAAGCCATATCAAAATATGAGCATAGTATAATACTCTTTTTTTTTTGCCCTTCTATAGTATACACGGGGCATCTCACAGGACCACAAATGTGGTATTTTTAAAAATCACATCCATTAATTTCAATTGGAAATCTCTTGCTGTCAGGTCATGTCTGTGAACCTATGTTTATCCTAATAGCAATTCATCAATTATTTCTTTCTATTTTGCATTACATGCAAATGTGATAAATATCCCAGGTCTACGAAAATTGGGAATATGTCATTGCATTCTGGGAAATTGAAATTGCTTGCGTGTTCAGCAACTGGCCTCGTGTTTGCATGAAGAAAAATGTTGTATTCATCTAGAGGATATCTTTCCAGGGCATATTGTAAAGGTATTCATGTAATTGTTATGTATGTGCAGCATTTCTTGAGGATTTAACATTGCTTATGATGATTTTGTAGATGGATTTACGCAACATCTATTTATACTTGCACATCAGCACACAATGCACTCTAAACAGATCTATCCTCAACAATTCAGTAGAACTTAAGTTGTGTTTTTCTGCAAACCGATAAGTCAAATGTCATAGACTTTATTTGAGCTCCATCCAGTAAAATCTTGTCCGTATAAATGTTGCACTTGAATATCAGCACAATCAGATGCGTAATACTATACCTCAAATTGTTACACACATTTAAGTAATACATTTTCCCTATGTAATAGCAATGGCATAATAATAAATGAACATTAACGCGATTTGAAACAAAAGGCTAAAATAGTTACATGATAATGCAATTATTTTTGTGGAAAGTGTAAATCTTCGTTGCAATTAATTTATCTTTTCCATGAATGAAGCATTGATTGCCGTTAAGAAATTAAAATTTCGGAAGATTGTTTATATCAAAACAAATTTCGTTTCCTGTTATTTAAACAAATATTTTCCAAGTTTAAAACAATTTATAATTAATCTTTTTGCGAATTAAACAAATAATTTCAAGATTTAAAACAATTTATAATGGATAAAGTTATAATTTATAATTATATTTTATACAATATTAAATATAATTAGCTGGACATTTGAGGAGTAATTCTATTTTCGCAAACCCCATATGAATTCAATTGATTCAAGCTATAACCGAGCCAGTTTCTAGCCATATACAATGCTTAATTTCGCGAAACCTATGCGTTACAAGAAAACATAGAGTTACGGAGTTGCTCCTTCATTATATATAGATATATTGTAAGTATAAAGAATAGGAGAACACGAGAGAACACACAGCAACATACGCACACACATGAATCCGTGAGAACACACAACACAACTAGAACACAACAGCATGAGCAGACACAGAAACATGCGTGAACACACAGCAACACAAGAAACAACAAGTTAAACACACAAAACTAAGAGAGCACACAAAGTGACAGTATAATTCATGAACAGACACCCATGACATCCCACAGTATCAAAAAAACGTAACAATATGAATAAACACACGAACAAGGGAATCCATACATCACACAATAACACAACAATAAAAACGCACAAAAATATCACGGCAACAAAGAAAACATAAAGCCTTTAAGACACACAAAAACATCAACAACACATAGCAATACGATATCACAACAGTTTGGTCACGTACAATAACACAAAAATACTGTAATAAGAACATGCACGAGAACATGGGAGCACACAGCAACAGAAGAACACAAAAACGACATCAACCACACACAAGAAGATTAAAGCAAGCACACAGCAATATGATATCACAACAACTTGCACAAGCACAGTACAATGAGAATACACAACAACACGATTATCGAGCAATATGGACACAAACAGAAACATACAATAACACAACATTACTAGAATACAACAACATGAATACACGCTAGAACATGAGAGAACGCAGCAACACTGGAACAAAAAGCATGAACATGAATGCAAACATTAGATATCACGATATTACTAGAACACGACGACGTGAACACACATAGAAAACGCATTATTACTATAATATAACAACATGAATACACGAGGCCATGAGAGAATACATATCATTACTAGAAAACAACATGAACTACACAAGAATATGGGATACCAGAGCAATACTAGAACAAGACGAGAACACAACATAAAAACACTCAACAAGCTATGTTGTTGTAAATATTCATTTCTTGAGATATATATCAAATCTATGCAACAATGCGATATTTTACCACAACCATAACTTATTCTTGTTGAATAGAATGTACAGGAGTATGAAAACACTTAGGGGCGGGCGTAGGTGATGAAGAAAAATTGTAATAATAAGAACTATCAGCAGCTATATTCTTAACCATGTTCTGACATACATGGGATAACTTTATGTCTGCACGGATTGTAGTTAAACAATATACAGAAAACGTATTGCAATGAGCGAAGACTATGATTGGTTAGTTTTCTGTGACATCTAAGAAACATGTTGATTGGTTCGTATTAGGCCACGTAGTTTATGAAATATTTTTACTTGTTGATCTGAGAGACAGATGTTTCTCTAAGATGTAGATACGCATTTATTAGACACATTTGAACAGATTCTTTCTCAGATATCTTAGACATTTCTCAGTTCAGTGTGAAATATGAGGGCCAATATTTCTCTTTAGCTTACGAACACACTTGTCACCTAGATCTGACTCGAGAAAATAGAAATCTTGACGACACTTTGGGCTAACACTATTTTTCTATAAAATAGTTATTTCTGTAGTACTGTTCATCACTGCAAGAACAAGCTCCCAGAGTTATATAATACATTCTACTGAAACGCTGCTGCATTACTAAGGTATGTATATTCAATTGTTGATATCATTATCGCTTCAGTGTAAAATCACATATTTCTCCAGCCAACTACACAATGATTCGTCAAGAAATACAAAAATAGGTAGGTGTGTTGCCAAAATGAAACATAAAACAACTTAACAACGAGATACAGAGACAGACGACGTTTCGACTATAAAGCCTTCATCAGGACAAACAAATGACCACAATACAACAAGTCTTACATGGAGACAAATAGGGTTATAATGAGGACAATAGCAGATAGGTAATGAGGGAAGAAAAGATGTGGAAGCATGACAGGTGAGAAAAACGTATGGGGAGAAGTTAGTAGTAGGTAGGGAGGAGAAAGTAGACTGAAGAATGTGAGATGAACAAAGGAAAAGATATGGTAGCAAGTAAATTACATTAAAATAAAATAACAATACTCACCTCAAGAGTGGCAACAGAGAATGAATGCTACAGACAAGCAATCATGATGTAAGGGAAGCGCAAAATGAGATGGTACGAGGGATCAGGTGGGAGAGAGAAAAGAGGCCAAAAACGGCAGGAACAGAAGAGAATGAGCAAACAGCAGGAAGAGAATATGAGCAGATAATTGTGATATATGAGAATAAAATAGTAGTAAAATAACTGAACTGATGCAGCGACTAGTCTATGGTCCTCCCATGTGAATGAGCACACGCATAATGGCAATAAAGTAAAGAATGGACAGTGAAAGTCAGACTCCTATCAAGGGTCATGATAGCACGTATTTGTACAGGTTAGAAAAATAAAGACATGCCACAGTAATAGACGGAACCCGATGCGCCGAAGTGAAAAGAAAACACACCCGCGAAAGGTGGAACAATGGAAAAGACAATATCCTAGTTTGGTCACAGCGCATACCAACTGATGAGAGTAAAGGGGCGTAAGTAAATAGCCATAGAGAAAGAAGACAGAGTATAAGACAAATGCAGAGGTTAAAAAAAAAAAAAAAAAAAAGGACGTGGTGGATCGACGAAATCCCCTAGACGGAGATACGTCACGCAAGAAAGTGAAGTGAGGGTGGGAGGGAGCCCAGAGGACACAGGTAGGGTACAACAAGGGAGGGTATGGGACTATCACGGGGAAGCACGTCGTGAGATGGTATCAGGCTGATATAGCGAGACATAGGAAGAGGGTGCCGGAGATAAGGGCACTAGAGAAGATAGGGAATAAGGAGACAGGAAAAGAAGACCATAGCGGGAGGAGGCAGACCCGGAGTTACAGCCAAATCATGTGAGGAAGTGGAGGGTCGTAGCGTCGTAGGTGACAAAGTAAGGGTCATCTGTCCACAGTGTCGTAGTAAAAGGAGGTCGGTGTAGCAGAGGTTCCAATAAAATGTGACGGAAGATGGACCAAGGTCACAACCACAACGACAAGTACCTTGTAGGCCAGGTGTTGGGAAATGAGACCGGTCGCATAAACCGAAGATGATAAAGGGATGAGTTAGCCGCACGTCGCAACCCCTATGTGGGTATTGCTCGCACTTTACACTAGCTCATCTATGGGAACAACGATCAAAGGACAGAGACTCTGGCCACGATACACGATCCCTTGGTTTGGGGCATGCACCGTGGGGAGCGAAGTGTCCGATGAAACGAGGTTCGCATCTGTGTGAGACCAACCGTACGTTGCAACCCGTTTGGGGGCGTTGCCCGTACTGCACGCTGGCTCCATAAATATATATGGGGGAACCACTGCATCCGAGCCAGCCAAATCGTGTGAAGCAGGAAGCCTGTTGGCGCTGCAAAGTCTATTTATTAAAAAAAAAAAAAACCAACAACACATTTGTCAGTCATCAAACAGTCACCACATACCACATGCTACGTAACTGTATGGGTAGCCGCCCCAATGGATAAGAAAGTGGCCAGAAGAAATATGATAATAGGTACGTGGTGTCGCCCACGGGCCACAGAGAATGGCACAAGAGAAAGAGCGGACATAGCCCTAAGCAATGGAAATGGAGAAAGTAGACAGAGTATGACAAAGAATCTAAAGGAGAAGAGGAGGATGAAGCATGGGTGAAACAACCCGTAGAGAGAGAGTAGAGTGGGGTAGCGAGGGGATACAGATCAACCATCAAACCGACGTACCAAACCGCAACAGACCCACCCCGGATGAAGCTGCACCGGTCCCAGTCCCATGGCGTAACCCACCACCAACACACCAATCGCAACGTGACATGTCACCGTAGCCCCAAACCCTGGGTGGGGGCCCCGGCCGAGCCACCACAATAGAGAGCAACAGTAACAAGGAGATGAGCAGGAAGAAATAAGGGTAAGGTAAAGATTGTAGGAGCAGCAGGGAGGCAGAGCAGGGGGGGGGCAAAAGGGGGGGGGGTTTAGAGATTATTGAAAGTATAACTGGTCATTGATGCCATGGGGCTTAAGAGTGCCAAGGTTGAGAATAAGGCGGTTCTCTAATGAGAAACGTTGCCGGTCACCAGAGTGGCAAGAGACCAGGCCAGTGACCTGAATGTCCTGTGCCCCCCGGTGAGAATTGCTGTTGAAGTGGAGGGCCACCGGAGAAGATCCACAGTTACGGATATCCCGTAAGTGTTCGGCAAACCTAGTGGCTAGGAATCTACCCGTCTCACCAATGTACATCAGGTTACAGCGTTTGCAAGTTATCACGTACACGACGTTACGGGAGACACAGGAAAAAGTGTGATGGATATGAAATACCGATTTAGGAAATCGGATAGAGGAGGTAAGGTAGACAAACGGGCACGTGAGGCACGGGCGGTGGCACGGAGAGGTACCAGTAGGAGGTGAGAGTGAACCAGAGAGTCCCGTAGGTTCCTATCTCGACGGAAAGCCACAAGAGGTGGTTGTGGAAACGCCTCTTTGGTAAGGCGATCAGATGAGAGGATAGAGACGTCCCGTAGGAGGATCTTGAGAGCTGGAATATTATGAGGGTGGAAAGTGAGGATCAGTTTAGGACGAGTTGACGGAAGCTGAGGAGTGCGTGATAAGGCATCAGCACGGGAGATAGGAAGGACACGACCAAGGGCAGAGAGAAGGACATCCTCCGGATAAGCACGTCGGCGGAAGAAGTCAAGCATATCATGGGCATGCTGTAGAGTCCTCCTGGCAAAGGCGACGGAGACGAAGAAGTTGAGAGAAGGGAAGGGAGTCACGGCATGAGCGAGGGTGAGAAGAGGAATATAGAAGGAAGCTGTGAGAGTCAGTCGGTTTATAATAGACCGAGGTAGAAAGCGAACCTGGACCAATAGAGACAGAGATGTCCAAGAACGTAGCAGAGGAAGCAGAGACGATGGAAGTGAATTTGATGGAGGGATGGAAGTTGCTAACGAATGAGATGAAGGCTGAAAGGTCTGCAACAGGCATGTCCGTGGACCCAAAGCCATCGTCAATGTAGCGGCGATAGAACTGGGGAATGGTACCCTGGAAGCTGGAGAACATAAGATGCTCAAGATGACCCATGAACAGACAAGCATAGCTATGACCCATTTTGGTGCCCATAGCAACACCGCTGATCTGGTTGAAGAAGGTGCCGTCGAACTCAAAGGAGTTCAAGGTGAGGACAAGTTCAGCCAAGCGGACCAGGATAGAGGTTGCAATGGAATGGTGTGGATGCCGATCAAGAAAGTACTGAATGGCGGTGAGGCCGTCGTTGTGAGGGATAGATGTGTATAGAGACACAACGTCAAGGAGGAAGAGATGATAAGTATGATGGGGGAGCAACTCAACCGATGCGAATGTGGTTAACGCATGGTTGGTGTCCTTAAGGTACGTCGGGAGAGAAGAGACAATAGGTTGAAAAATACCATCAAGGAATGCTGAGATATGCTCAGTGGGGCAGGAGCATGCAGACACAATAGGTCTTCCAGGGTGAAGATCCTTATGGATTTTAGGCAGAAGATAAAGGGCAGGTTTCCCAAGGTTGGTCTTGGAGATAAGGAGAGAGACAGCAGAAGGCGGAAGGAGGTTATGGCGGATGAGCCGTTTGACAGTGCAACCAACTGTGAGGTTATGATCAGGAATAGGGTCCGAAGGAAGAGGCTCATAGAAGGTAACATCTTCAAGTTGGCGAGAGGCTTCCTGAATGTAAAGGTCACGGTGCCACACAACGACCGCGCCGTCTTTGTCAGCAGGTTTGATGACAATGTCACGGCGAGAGCGGAGGTTGGAGAGCGCCTCAGTCTCCGAAGGAGAGCGATTAGAGTGACGCAACGGTGGAGGGCGGAGACAAGCAATAGCACGACCAGTGTTCTGGATGTAAAGGTCTAGTGTGCGGGTGAGATTAGAAGAAGGAGGTGTCCAGTCATGCTTCCGGTGGCGAAAGGATGAAAAAGGGTCATCAGCGTCAGATAATGAACACCATCTTTATTCCAATGTTTTGTTACCAGTGGCAGACATGGCCCATGCCACAAACACTCATGAGAAAGATTACAACATGTGAGATGAAATGCATGAGAAAGGCTATAAACGTCACCAGAATCGATCGAATGAGAAATGAAGACCTCATAAAGATAGTAAAGGCCGTACCATGCAAACGTTACCTAGTTCGGACACCTTATGTGAATGGAACTACCAGAACCAGCCATCTAGGCATACAACAGCAGAAAGAACAGATATAATGCAATAGTAAGAGACCAAGAACAAGATGGGAAGATTCAGAGAGATTGTCAAAAACCAGGCTAACTATGGCAAACGCAATACAGCTGACCAAAAACAGAAAACTTCAACTCGCCAACCACGCACAACAGCATTTGTGGAAAAGACAATAAATATATTGATTGCTACAATCATTACCTTACAAATGACCATATACTCCTTGATGCTACACTATCACACCTAACAGATGACGTTATACTCATTGATTCTACTATAATTTATCAACAAATGAAAATACAATATATTGCCACAAGCATTAGTAAACAAGTGAATTAGAATCACGGATGCTAAAACATTGCTAAACAAATAACAATATATTCACGTTTTGCTATAATCATTGATCAAACAGTAACATTGCAATGCACGCATTATTATTAATGATGGAATCGTACTATTAGTCCTAATGTCCCACTTAATTGATATTGAACCCTTTTTTATGAGAAACAATAAGTATTAACTTAATTGTAGTAATTGTATGTGTTCCTGCGCATTTAACATTTGTCCTATCCTTCACATGATATATCATGTGACATCTGTCCAAACTTCCACTTGTAGTCCGGTCATCTAGTTGTTGTTAAAAGATATCAATTATATATCCAGTTCCAAACGTTTCGATCTGAAAGACATTTCCTGCCTTAACTTGGGAATGAATTCAGGACCACGCATATGCGAAGCCAGTGCGCTAACACATCCCCTATCGAGTAGTATTACTACTCGAAAGAAAGTCGGACAATCTAAGGGAATGCGTATCCATCCAGTACCATGTGCCACACCTTCTGATGAGCACTGACTTTGTATTACTTCCACAGCACGCCCCACGACTTTTCTCTCTTTAGCCTATTACCGTTCGTACTCCGTATTTTAGTATGCAGTGTGCATTCGTTGTCAGCTCTGATTTTATAGGCTCTTGCTCAGCACACTTGTAATCTACATTCAATAGTTTAATGTCAGGTAAGAATCACATTCCTTGTACTGACATGTGCCTATTGCACACAATAATGATACGCATTGCCTAATTCTCAATCGTATCCAATCTTTCAGTTTGCATCTGGCTGAGTCATAATTGCAGATGCATATTCTATTATAGAAATAACCAATCCTTGGTAGAGACGAAATAGTACCCTCTTTCATTTTGTGAATGAATCACATGTTGGTTGACTTGCGTGGGCGTATTGTACTCTGCCAATAGTAAATAATGATGGTCTTTTGCGTCTTTACAGACGGTCAGAAAACAATCCAGTGTTAAATTTCAAATGGACTATTAAGTCCTCAAAGCTTCACATATGATTGTTTGTCGGAGCAGGCAGGTGTTATGTAGAAAATACCTTGTCCATTTGCAAGTATACCAGTTTTTTGGCTACGTTGGTCTTGTAATTATGGATTTGTTCACTAGGATGATAACTGGACAATGATCACTGCCACCAAGTTGTTCGCCTATTGTTCTTTCCATTATTCCAGCCAGTTTTGGGGTGCAAAATGCCAGGTCTGTGTTTGTGGTGTTACGCCATCTTCTTGAGTAGAAAGTTGGAACATCCTGTGGATTATTCAGAAGGATTAGATTGTTATCATTTTTGCAACATCCTATCGCGATGCGATCAACAATCATTCACCTGGGGATAGACAATATACAATAGAAAATGACTTGCACTTGGGATTTTGATTAAAGTGAGGAGTTGTGCAAAGCGTTGACCTCACTCTCTTGTTGGACGTCATTTGAAACCAGTGGCATGACGAATCGAGACGACTGGAAGTCAAGCACGATGTAGTGGATGACCATGGCTTTCTAAGTGTCTCACCATGCCCGATGCGATCCACCACACTGCGTTGCTGGCGTTCGCCTACATTATCCGGTGGGCCGATAATCTATAGGACCTCATACGCGTAAATTCGACGAATATCAGATACAACGTGTAGTGGTTAGGCAGGACCGGTATGCTTTTTTAGATAGTCTCAGCATGACATCACCTACTTTATGGCTACCTAACAGGCTGTCAATCGAGCGTAGAACCAAAACACACCTCAGGCAGTCCACTGGTGCTGTGTTCGCACGACACATTAGGCCTACTTTTGCTACATAGCGAGTGACTCAATGTCTTGGTATGTAAGTAGGTAGTTAATGAGTTTATTTCTCTTTTGAAGAGGCGCGCCCTTTCAAATAGCGGACCTACCTACCTACACAATGTGTTGTTGATACTGAAGTAAATAAGCACATAAACTTCAAAATTATTATATAGAATTACTCTTTTATAATCGAATAGATATATCCATTTGTAATGGATATATGTATTGAAAGTATGAAAGTAATACTAAGCAATTATCTGCCAGCAAATTTACATCTTTATAATGCGTTTTTGAAAAATAACCAGTCAAACAAGATATACCAGCTATCATTGGTATTCAGATCACTGTTCTATCTTGACACACCAGATAGAGCACTTGTATTTCAAAATAATGTTTTCTCTTTACACACTAGATAGAACAATTATGTTTCATAACTGTGTTCATATATAAACACGTTCCATGTGAATGACAGATGAAAACATAATAAGAATGTGTTCTCATTACAGATGCGTTCTATTCACGTAGCCTTGTGTTTGGTGGCTGTTGCTGTATCTTTGACTGAATCTTTACCTAAAGAACGTAGCGGCGATTGTGGTTGTAAATCAGGCCGTGGTTCCGGGGGACTTGATATTCTGGGCGGAACTGTTAGTGGACTTACCAGTATTGTTGCAGACATCGGTACCACTGTCGTTGGCGTCGTTGATGGACTTGTGGAAGAAGTGACATGCGTAATAGGCGGCGTTGTGTACGTAGTTCGTAGTATTACAGAAGCCTTATTAATTGGTCTCGCTGGCGCTGTAAACGTTGTAGGTGGACTGTTGCTTGTTGCGGGTGGTGTAGCAGAAACGTTGGTAGCACAACTTGTAGCCACATTGGGAGTAGCGTTAAACTTTGCTTTAACATCCGTGCTCTTTGTACTTAATGGACTCCTTAGAGTTGTACACACCATTCTGGCTGGAAAATTCAGCGTTTTATTTGCTATCCTAGGAACTGTATATGAAGCGGTTGAGTTACTAAAAATATTAGCCATTGCGGAATTTGTACAATTAATTAGCGTAGTGGATTGTGCTATTTCACATGTTATAGTAAGCTTCATCGCTGCAGAGGGATCATGTGGTTGTAGACGTCACCATGAATAATGTTGGCCAGTGTGATGGAAACAAGGTAAGTTACTGAGTGTTGGCAAGTATTGTATTTGAAACAGTTTTTTTTGTTTTGTCTGAAGTGTATTCCCATAGGTGTCTCAGTTACAGGACGCCATAAATACACATTGTGTGCATCATATGATCAATCGAGTCGGTTTTTTTCAGTGTATGCAAACAAATGTCTGAAAATACGCGGATAGTATGAAAAACATTGTCTATGATTTCTCATCATCATCAGACCAAATTATTATATTGCAGATTATGTAGCTGCATCGAGTTTGCAAAGACCCCCACCCAGTCTGAGAAAATAATAGATAAAACGAGCCTCACGTGATAACGTTAAATTGACATATATATTAAAGCGATTTCTTAAACATTTTTCTGTCCTGTCAGGTTATATCCGTTTATGACTTTAACGACCGTGTATGCAACATAAAACATGGCGTAAATATGGTGACATAATTAATTTCAGTTTTATAGCCTGGATGCAAAAAATTCAAAATGTTAATGGTGTGTAGTTACATCATCAGTTAATGTCGATTATTAAAGAAAAGACATACATGTAATCACGTTGTAAAGAGTCGAAGATCGCACAATGAAATACTACAATGTAGAATAAACCACAGTAAAAGAAATTACAACATTGTAATAAGACTTTAATTTCTATATATAAAATAAGACGGGGGGCGCAATCTGTACCGCCATGCTCTGGCTAACCCAGAGCTAGCAGATAACCAAGATAACAAAAGTATCCCCTCGTGGTGCAACCAGGAAACAAAAATACAACTGCTCTTGTTGATTCTGACTAAACCTTTTGGGGATCGTGTCCGTGAATGTGGAGGCAGCAGATGGAAAGAGGATTGACTGCAAAAGAGACAGGCATTATCACTGACATCACTGCACTAACACATGCAGTGGCACTGTCGATACACAGTGTCGCTAGCCAGTCTGGTCCGAGCATTGGAGGGGCGGCTAATGGAAACGACAAAAAAAAGGAGAGACGAAAAGACAACATACTGAGTACAATGAAAGGGCAGCACGGCGCCAGGGAGCAGCGCTAAGTGCAAATAGAAAAGGAAAAACGTTCCAAGGAAATCGGAACTACAAGTTCTGTTAGATCGAGACATGCTTCTAGTTACCGATGCTCATTACGTGCAAAGACCCAGACGCAATCGGACGCCTTGCAAAGAAAACAGTCCTGGTCCAACTCTAATTATGTTGAGCGGAAATATGATCGTGGAGAAAAATGGTTCTCTACCCAATGAACAGAACTAGAAAATGCAAGCCACATCGCCCAAGACAGAGAGAGGTTCAGAGAGTTCATTAGGAAGACATCGTTCTGGAAGGTATACGTCACATGACACACCCAATGAGCTCAGGCACAAACAACACAAAAAAGGCAGATCTGACCCAACTCTACTGTCCAGCTTTCCTATACCGGAAACATGCTCGCAGTGAGAAAGGATTCAATATCCGACGGGCTCAGGCACAAATGGGACACGGTCTTTTAGCTCGAAAACACACTTTGCTTCCATGCGCGTGGTGAGACTCGCACTTGGACGAGAGGATCACGATGTCAGTGAACAAAACCTCGGCTAAGATGACAAAAGAGCCCGAATCCCGCATCTGTCTAGTTGTTCCTTAACCGGAACCAGATTCGCGGATTAGAAAAGGTTCAGTACCCGATGGGCACAGGCACAGAACGTCTAATTACACGAGGAAATTCACTGACGGTGGAACACCTCGTGCGAAATAGAAGTGAACGACAATCATCTCGGCGAAGAGTCATTACATAACTGCGCGCCTGTCGACAGATAGACAGGCAGTAACAGGCTAGGAAAGCCAATACCCGAATTAAACGTATGAGGAAAACAAATATGCAGGACCTCGGATATCCAGGGTACAAAGTGAGCCAACCGAAGTATAAATAGCACAGTTTAACAGTGGAACTAGCAGTGCATTGAACTTCACGCCCCTCAGCAGATATCATTTCATTTATTCGTTGTGTTTATAAGAGAGCGAACGCAGAAGAAGAAGATGAAGAAGAATAGAGTAAGACACATGTGTAGATAAGATATATAATAAATATGCATGCATGTCCTCAAGAATCGTTGTTTCAATAGTTAAAAGACAAAAACCTGCATAGTTTAGATATTTCAGAGACAATTCTCTCCTGTCATATACAGTCCCGCAGGGAACAATCAAATATGGAAAGAGGAGAGGAAGATAAACACACTCTAAATAGACAACATTGAAGGTAGAAACGCAAGTAGGGATGTTTTAACAAATAATACAGTTGGCGAGTTCTTTAAAACAAGTGTGGGAGTTGGTCAAGGGTACAAAGTGTCACATTTCAATAAATACTAAGTCATGTTGTAGTTTTTGTAGTTCATGTTCACTTTCTGCTAAAAGAACAGTGCCATCTGCATATTATTATCTTTTAATAATATGTTTATTATTTGGTTATTTACTATTTTCCCATTGATATTTAGTCCCGGCATTTCTTCTATATGTTTAAAGATATTATATGTGCATATATTAAATAGCTTGGGTGATAAAATATATCCTTGTCTTACCCCTCATCTTATGTCTATTCATGGTGAGTATCTGTTTTCACACCTTCTTGATGCAGTCTGTTCCCGATATATATTTCTAATTAGTTTTACGTCTTTTCCATCTATGTCTATTTCTTGAAGACATTCGATTCATTTTTCTTGCTGAACTCTGTCAACGGCTTTCCTGTAGTCTATGAAGAACATATAGATACTGTTTTGAACTTCTATATATTTATCTATTAATAGTCGGATACTAAGTTTAGCTCCTCTGGTTCCTTTGTTTCCCTAAAACCAAATTATTCGTCACCAACCTCAGTGTCTATCTTGTTTTTAATTCTTTAATGTATTAACTTGAGTAGTATTTTGTTTAATTGACACATCAAACTTATTGCTCTATATTCTGTATAGTCCAAATCCCTGTGCTTCTTAGCGAATGGTATTGATATTGATGATTTCAGGTCTTTAGGAACGTGTCCTGTTTCATATATGTTATTGCACAGTTCTGTGATAGTTTCCACACCAAATCCATCAAAGGTTTTTATTATGTCTGCTGTTATTTTTTTTCGACAACTGCGACTTTTCCACATTTCTTATTTCGTTTTCAACTTCTGCTTTCAGTATTGCTTGTCCACCATTGTTGCGTATTGTAGGTTTTATGTTCTGTTGTCATCAAGCAGTTCTGTCACATAATCTACCCACCTTGTAAATACTTCTGTTTAATCAAAAATAATTTTTCCACTTAATCTTTAATTCTTCTTCTTCTTTCGTTCACTTGAAACATGTCTATATCTGTAATTCTGTCTCCTTAATAAAACTCACTGTCTTTTGTAGTTCATACAGTGTCCCATAGAGTTTGGATTCCAGTGTTGTTTCCTCTGGCCAATATGTCTGCCTCAGCGTTTCATGCTCAGAACACTCTTGAAGTATATGTTTGGCACTCTGTGCTGCCTGTCCACATGTACACATGGCCGTGTTGCCAATCTTGAACTTTGTATACATGTGACTGCGGAGTCGGTTGTGTCCTGTTCTGAGACGTAGAATTATAACTTGTTCTGGTCTGTTCATAATATGATAGTCATCTTGTGTTGGTGTTTGTGGCTTTCTTATTGACTTGATCATCTGTTTTTTCTGATGGTAGGTAATTGGTATATCTGGTTGGTCTTCGGCAGCACCTACCTTAGCCAGTTGGTCTGCTTTTTCATTTCCTGGTATTCCACAGTGAGAGGGTATCCACTGCATGGTTACCCTATACTGGTAAGACAATTCGCTAAGTAGTTTGTTTCAAGTCTGTTAGTTTTTCAGACTGGATAGCTTGAAGCACTGACCTTGCATCTGTCAGGAATACCACAGACTGTAGGCCAGAGTTGGAGTTCAGCAGTTTTTTAGCTGCCACACTAATTGCCTGGATTTCTGCATCATAATTATTGCAGAATTTTCCTGTCGGTGTTCTGATTGTATCTCTAGGCTTGTGTGGATATTCTATATATACACCTGCACCTCCATTCCTCACGGCATTTTGTGCTGATCCATCTGTGTATACTCTGACCCATATATCTTGTGGATATTCCTCATCCAGGAAACTGAGGGTGACTGTCCTTCGCTACACACTGTTCTGTTCGTCCACGCTTAGTATTCCTTTCACATGGGTCTGAATGTATATTGGCATTCCATGTCTTTCACTCCACGGGGTTTGTTCTGGTACAGGTCTTAAGGGGCTGTCAACTTCAGGTAGGTCTGTAAGTTGTCTGCGGAGTCGTTTAGCTTCATGGATAAAGCTGCTTCTTTTCAGTCGTCCCATTGCTAGATTTTGGAATCTTTCCTTCATTGGATGACTTGGCATACACTGAAACTTTTCTGCCTGAATTAGTACTTTTGTGTCTCTGCGTTCGCCAAGTGTTTGCATTCTTCCCATTTTCTGCATCTCTGCTATGGGTGTTGATTTCATTGCTCCCAACATTATTCTAAGTGCCTGGTTTTGCACTTTATCTAGATCTTGTAATGTGGTGTTTGATGCAGGACACCACGCAGCTGAACCATATTCCAGGTGTGGTCTTATGCCTTGCTGGTAAACTTTACTGAGTATATTCCCACTGGCTCCCCATGTGGTTCCACTTAGTTTTCTCAGGATTGCTAACTTCCTCCTGGCTTTTGTTGTTCCTTTGTTTATGTGCTGCTTCCATGTCAGTTTATCATCAAAAGTAACTCCGAGGTATGGGGGTTGTTTATCTTCTTTCAAGAGCTCTCCATCTATTTTGATATGACCGGCTTTTTGTTTTGGTGAGAGGGTAAAAAGTGTAGTGCTGAACTTATCTGTGTTAATGCTGACGCACCATCTATTAGCCCATAAGGTTAGGGCATCGATAGCTCTTTGTATTTGTTTAGTGGCCACTGTCGCATCTTCTTCTGTGCACCAGATCACCAGGTCGTCAGCATACATTGCCACTTTGATCCCGTGTGGTAGTTCAGCAACTAGGTCATTGATGTAAACCAAGAAAAGTGTTGGCGACAGAACTCCTCCCTGGGGGACTCCATGACGCAGTAGAACTTTCTTGCTCTTGCGACCATCTAATTGTACCCTGGCTCTTCTATTATGCAGGTATGCTTTTACCCATTTGTACATTCTTGAGCTAACCCTGCAATTTCGCAATTTCTTTAGGAGCCCTTCTTTCCAGACCTTATCAAATGCTTTTCTGAGGTCTATCCATGCTGCTAGTACCAGTTTCTTATCTTGGAAGGCATCCTCAATCTCTTGGGAGAGGTAGGTTGCCTGATCTTCAGTAGAGTAGCACTGTCTGAAACCTGCTTGCTGTGATAGCAGAAGGTTTTCACTTTCAAGGTACCACTGCATCCTAAGATTGATAATGCGTTCCATTGTTTTGCATAGACAGCTTGTGAGGCTGATGGGCCTGTAGTTGGAGACTGTGTTGCCATCTTTTCCTGATTTGAGGAGTGGTATCATTATTGCTTCTCTCCACGCCTGTGGTACATTACCCGTGGACCAGCTTGTGTTAAAGATCTGCAGTAGCTTTGCTCTTGCTGCAATTCCCAGTTTTCTAATCATTTCATTGGACACTCCATCAGCTCCAGGGGACTTTTTCATTTTCAATTTGGATATTGCATGCTCCAGTTCTCTCATTGTGATTGGTGCCTCCATGACTTCAGGTATAGGTTCGCCTTGTCCAATGTTTTGCTGGTTCTCTCGAACCTCCTGTTGTTTGTCTGGGCTGACTTTGATGTTATTGTCTTCTGCAAAGGAATCTGCAAAGTAATCAGCTGCATGTTTACCTGTTAAAATGTTTCTATCTTTATAAAGTGTGATCCTGGTATTTCTCCCTGTACCTTCATCATTTAGTTGTTTTACAAGTTTCCATAATTTCTTAGTATCTCTTTCTAGGTTCAGCGACTCTGTTTTTTCTTTCCAGCTACTCCGTCTGGCTTGTAACTTGGCTCTTTGAAATTTAGCCTTTGTTTGCTGATATTTGTTGTGATGTTCTTGGCTAGGTCTGTTCTCAGCCTGCTGTCTAGATGTTTCCATCTCATTTTGCAGCTTTTCCAGTTCATCATTCCAGTAGGGTTTGTAGTTTTTGCGTGCCCCCCTGGGTATGGTTTTACTAGCAGCATGTAGTATACATCTATTAAATTCACTCACTGCTCTATTGATGTCTTTGTCCAAGTTCATGTCCTTAGCTAGAACACTGGTTAAATGCTGGTACATTTTCCAGTCTGCCCTCTTATAGTTCCACCTAGTGAGCGTGCTGCTGTCCTTGGTAAATTCATTGTGGATTTCCAGAAACACTGGTCTGTGGTCACTACCCCCAATCTGCTTTCCAACGACACGTGTGATGTTCCATTACAGGCCTGGTGAGTGGAATGCCAGATCTGGTGTAGAGGTGATGTGTCATGCTCTCGAGTAGAAGGTTGGTGAGTCAGCTGGCTGGTTAATAAGGATGAGATTATTTTCATCCTGCCAGCTCTCAAGTTCCTCACCTCTCTTGTCGATATGATCGTAGCCCCAGCTCTGAGAGTGGCTGTTGAAGTCACCACACACCATAAGTCTCTCTTTATCTGGAATTGTGTCTAGTGCCAATGGTTTATCATTTGGGCAGTAGTAGTTCAGGAGATGGAATTCTGCACTGTCTGTTTTTAGGTGGAGCATCTGGTATTCTGCCCCTTCCATATATACTTCCAGCTGACATGCGCTAATATTGCTTTTAAAAAGTGTCAGAATTCCACCCTTTCGCCTGTCCTTTCGGTCAGATCGGTAGCACTGGTAGCCTCTGATTTTGAAGGCTATGTCGCTGCTAAGGTGTGTTTCTTGGATACAGCATATATTAACTTGTTCTTCACTGAGGACATTTTCAAGTTCCATTTTTTTGCTGTATCCATCTCTTTTACTGTTGACACCCTCAGCATTCCAGTGCATTATTTTTATTGGTCGTTTGTTTGTTTGGTCAGTAGCTCTATTCCCTTGCCTCCTGGCTCCTCGAGGCAATTGAGAAGGATTTCCAGTAACTGAGGTTGGGCCCTTTCGAGGTATAGGGCCCGGCACCGTCCCTGCCTGAACATCCGCCACAGGGCATGCACCATAACTTTTTATAGATACAGACATGTTTCCATTGTGTTTTGTGCGTGGCATCCTGATTATCTGTGCGCCTTTTGGCTGGATGCCTCCGTCTTCAGCACTCTGCTTACTTGGGCAGGACTATGGTCCTGCTCGAATGGGACTGCCCGACCAGTCTTAGTTTCCAGCCCCTGATGGCTGAACTAAGCCCCATCACCACTGCAAGGTGCTGGCCTTGATGGGGTCTTAATCTTTAATGCAATCATCTCTCTTTGTAGGATTTTTCTTATATCGGATCTTACTTATCTCCATATGCGTTTTTTTGTCTCATGTTGTACTGGCATCTCCTCTATTTCTCTGCATTTTGTTTCTAGCCATTGATTTGTTTGCTATTCTGTGCATGTTACGTATCTCATAGCTTATACATATATGTATCTCATGCATATCTCATAGTATATGTATGTAGGTAAAAACGTAAAGTAACCCATAGCATTTATTCATGCCGTAAGGGTGTGAGATGTTAGCGATCTCACATTTCAGAGGCTCTCCTCTCCCTCGCCGTCTTCACTTCCCGGATTAATATTGGTACCGATTTAGGTCGACCTGGGAGCCGTTGCGATCTGAAAACATTTCCGCCTCAACTGGGGAATGACCACGCATATGCGAAGCCAGTTCGCTAACCACTGCGCTACGCGACTCCCAATGTATGTATCCATATGTATGTATAATTGCATCAAAAACCGTGTCAAAAACAAAACTATAGGGAACAGTTGAAGGGGGATGAAGTAGATGAGGACAGATAATATAAAGGACTGCATAGGTCTGGATTATTTCTCACTCATCCACATCAGTAAAGATAGAAATCGGTAGAGTTAGATTTCGATGGAGAACTCTGTGTGTCGATGCATCCAATGTCGTACATCTACGATTCTGTTTGGTTTTTGCGTTTATCGATATGGATATTACGTTTGTTCACATACAAACAATTACATCACTAACTATTTTTTTATAGACAGTAGATCTAGATACGCTTGAACACATCAAAAATTACGGATATAACTCTTATTTATTTCCCTTTTGCTATCATTTGTTTTCTAATGTTAAGTTATTTTCCATTACGGATACCATTGCCCAAGTCTCACTACCGTATGTTAACACTGGGAAAATATAGCATCCTAATAGTTGTGATTTAATTTTTCTTTATTCCCGTCGTAAAAGATTATTCTTGTACATGATCACTATTATTCTCTTTCTGATAGAATACCTAGAAATATATGCGAAATAACATTTCAGGCGAAGACATTCTATCCCCGCCATTCGATTCGATCATGATTAATGTGCCTGTTCCATACAATATTCTATGTTGAATTCGTAACAATTTATATCATTAATTAGAAATTAATATCTAACTGCAACTATCCAAGCGTGACACGAATAGTTAATGTTTGATCAAAGAAATGTATTCAATATTAAGAATCATTCAATAACGTACTTCCACGAAACACTCGTTTATTTGTATTCAGTTAGATATTTCTGGATAGAATAATGACATAGATAATTACATAAACTCTAGATGTAGCACATATCTAGAGTATTACATGCACGTCGATAATGTACCGGAGTAACTTGAGAAATATTTATTGAAATGCATAAAATATAGTTTGTTGGTAGACTATAAAAGATTAAATTCACTCTATGATAAATCAGGTCCATTCCAACAGTATACGACAGTACGTGTTGGTTATATCAGGACGTGAAATCAGGATACATATTATTTCTAGAACGTAATCTACATTATGGATGGCCAGATTTCCTAAGATTATGAATGACTTGACCTAATGTAGCAAATGACATGTCTAAATACTCTGAAATGTGTCTTGGTCGTCTTTGTCTTCTATTCCCCTGTTACAAGCAATCCTGACTTCCTTTGCAAGAGTATTCATTTTGTTAGTTTACTTATATAGTCAAAAGACTTCAACTTTCTTGCGTAAATATTGTTTACAAGCCAACCTTTTTCCTCTTTGAATGGTGTTAACACTTCTTGCTGGTCATGTTCACTGTCCATATCACGACAAAAGACATACACATCAAACCGTCAAAACTTCCCGAGTCATTCTTTTATCATAGTTACGTACTACTTACTCTTCTATGTATATGATGAACATAAACAATAGCAAGTAAGACTGTCATGTAATATAATACGTTATTTTTACGACTGGATATGTCAGGATCACTATGTAACAAGTGATGTATAAAGTTGTGTATGAGTTACTGCTTTTGTGTCTAGTACCTTCTGTATTAGAGGCCTTAGAAATGAAGTGCTATAGAAAATTCATAAGAATATCATGTACAGCAAGAAAGACCAACCTAGATGTGCTAAGAAAAATCAACGTTCACGAAGATTTGCTTTTAAATCCCATACTAAGAACGAAGTTAGTTGTTTTCGGCCATGTGAAGAGACACGATGGCATGGAAAAAGTGTTGTTGGAGGGGGTGATAGAAGGCAGTAGAGGCAGACCAAGACTTCGTTGGACAACTGCATTTCAGAAAAGAAATGCATGTACATGACAGCTTGCCAGAGACCGCGGGATATTTAGGAAATTCATAAGGAAGACTGCGTTGTGGAAAGAATACGTCACATGACAACAACCTTCTGTAAAGATGCAGTACACGAAACGTGGACAATGAAAATCTCGAATCATTCGGGCTATCTACAAATAGGGAAGTGGAACAAACATCTTAAAAATGGTTTGTTCTAACTCTAACTGATGTATACAAATGTTCTATGTATAAACTTTGTGTATGACGTACTGCCTCCGACATTATAGCTAATGGCTAATATGAATTCCATAATTTTAAGATGACTCATATCACTAATCCCTGAATACTCATTATCTGTCACACAAAGTACAACCATATTGACCAATTAAATTTGCATGGAGTGTCAACTGAGTCATTACAAAGGATTGAGACAGTATGTCTTCTATTGCGATCGGTCAAGCGTTTTGTATATAATGTGTTGAGTAAATAGTGAGAATTTGTTGACGTGATTAATAACATGTTTTCTTTCTTGATTTTCAGAAAGTTTCACAATGAGCAAGTTGTCTGGCTGTCTTCTGATTTTTAACACAGTGACTAATTATATCTATTTCGTCACCGATACATCAAGAAACATGTCAACATCTAGAAAAGAATAAAGATAATATAAGAGAACAATTGAATTTTCATTTTATTTCCAAATGTGTAGTTTGCTGTTTTATTTAGAAGTGAGTATGGTCTTTGTGTACTGCTTGGTTGGTTGGTTGCTGATCCAGCGGTCCATGGGCTCATGCCCTTTGACCTAATGCCATTAAATGTCATTATATTGCTGGGAAGTCTGTGGATTTTCGGCCCACCCTGGGACAGAGCCAGAGAATAACCATAAAATATTTCAACAACAAAACAAAATCATTAACTGTATAGATGAAATGCCATGAAGCTCTATAAGAAGATAACCTCAATATAACGGCATGTCATCCACTAAGGTTTTCTGTTGCATGGATGGTATGTCTAGTGGGCCATCGGTGAGACCCACAGACGCAACCACATGCGTAAATGCTTGGTTAATATTAAGAAATAAATATCCGTTGTTTGATAGACATATGCAAGGGAAAAAATCAAATATGGAGGTGCGGCGGGCACATATTTCCGTAATGAACCATGTGCTGTTTTATTCTTTTCTTTAATATCTAATTTCGCATAAAGTAAGCTTTTTCTTTTGCCTTCTAGTTGTTCTCCACTCCTGACTGTGATGACACAGTGTTGGTATAAAGATTGAATTTATTATTTGTCTTTTGGTTTTTCATGGGATTAATGTCAATAAGGTGACGAAATTTGGTAATTCTCGAAATGCCCCCCCCCCCCCCGCTCTTGAACAATAAGATTTCACAATTATGAGTAATGTGACCAAGTTTGGACACCTGGCTATAGATAACACTTCCCGCACCTCGACATAAATTAGTTCGTGGGACGAGGTATAACATGTAATAATTGACTTTGCCGGAGCATACTTAAGTGATTAGGCCAGAGGACTACGTCAGAAATCTTGGCACGCAAGAACGATCCATGCTTTTCATTGACTTAAGACTCAATGTACACTTTTGTTGAAGAATCACAAACTCGGATTAGTCAAATACACAGAAATGAGTGACGCAGTACGTTATATCTGAAGCAGGCTCTCTATTTAAAGTCAGCTGTAAGAGTAATTTATTTTAGTTTTTGTAATCCACTTTGAGCAATGTGGACAAACGCATAGGTATTCACCCAGTACATGATGAACAGTATGTTTGATTCACTGGCTCTCATATATGTTCACCCAACAAATGATGAACAGTATGTATGATTCTGTAGCTCTCATATGTGATCATCCTGCAAATGATGAACAGTATGTAAGATTCTGTAGCTCTTATATGTGCTCATCCTGCAAATGATGAACAGTATGTAAGATTCTGTAGCTCTCATATGTGCTCATCCTGCAAATGATGAACAGTATGTAAGATTCTGTAGCTCTTATATGTGCTCATCTTGCAAATGATGAACAGTATGTAAGATTCTGTAGCTCTCATATGTGCTCATCCTGCAAATGATGAACAGTATGTAAGATTCTGTAGCTCTTATATGTGCTCATCCTGCAAATGATGAACAGTATGTAAGATTCTGTAGCTCTCATATGTGCTCATCCTGCAAATGATGAACATTATGTAAGATTCTGTAGCTCTTATATGTGCTCATCTTGCAAATGATGAACAGTATGTAAGATTCTGTAGCTCTCATATGTGCTCATCCTGCAAATGATGAACAGTATGTAAGATTATGTAGCTCTTATATGTGCTCATCCTGCAAATGATGAACAGTATGTAAGATTCTGTAGCTCTTATATGTGCTCATCCTGCAAATGATGAACAGTTTCTATAATTCCATAGCTCTCATATGTGCTCACCCAGCACCTTGAACAGTGCATGATCCCATAGCTTGTTGACTACACACATTTTTCAATCATTCGTCCCTCTATCAACCATTTCTGCTCTAACCAGAATAATTCAAAATCTGCTTGTTGCAACTTAAATTTCAGTCTTATTTCAATAGTCTCATTTTAATCATTGCCTCTGAAGCGAATGTTTTTACTGCTGTATAGCACACATTTTGTGCAGTTTGTGATATGCTATCAAGCATGATTATTCTTCTTCAGTGTCCATTCTCAATCTACCACTGGATCTCTCTTGTAACAGAACCATTGTCTGTCGATATTTTCAGCAGTATGTAGGCTAAAGAACGTCGTACTACTAGATCATTATCGATATCGCTCTTTCTTCCCTGCGGCTATTTCTGTAGTCCTCTTGTTTCCTGTGGTGTGACAATCTGGCATGTTGGTATTTTATTGACGCTACTGCCTCACTAGCTTTCATTGTCCATTGACCCTGACCCACCAGTGTGACTGTTGGTCTCAAACTAGCCAGTTCTCAACGTATCAGATAAGTTGTTTTCGTCTTCCTTTTTTACATATTATCACCTATATTTTATTCTCACTTGCATACATCATTGTATTATCACTGTATTTTCTTCCCACCATTATCTACTCCTACTTATAGTTTCTCTCCACTGCCCATATCTGCTCGGTCGTTTCTTTCTTTTCTCCTTTTTTTCTCTTTTTTCTTTTTCATCTCCATCTCTCTCTCTCTCTCATCTGATCTCTCGTACCATCCTCTTTTGCGTTTCCATCACGACTGTATGCTAATACTCATTGCCTGTTGCCATTTTTAAGGTAATTATCTTAATTTATCCTCATTTATCTTATTTTACTTGCTACTACACCTTAACTATTTTCACTCCTTATCTCCTTCTGTGCACTTTCCCCTCCTCACTTCTTCTCCCCATACTCTCTTCCTCCCTGCTAGGCTGCTCTATCTCTGCTTCCTCTGCTATCTATTCGTTATACTCATTGCGTGTTGCCACTTTTGAGATAAGTATCTTAATTTAACCTTATCTATTTTACTTGCTACCACACCTTATCCATTTTCGCTCCTCACCTCCTTCCGTGCACTTTCTCTCCTCACTTCTTCTCCCCATACTCTCTTCCTCCCCAATATGCCGATCCCTATTTACTTCCTCCACTATCTATTCACTATCTCTCCTCCTCTTTCCTCCCTATCAACCACGTTTGTTTCCATGTAAGATTCGTTGTACCGTTGTCTTTCGTTTGTCATGATGAAGGCTTAATAGTCGAAACGTCGTCTGTCCCTGTATCTCGTTGTTAGGTTGTGTTATGTTTTATTTTGGTAACACATCTACCTATTTTTGTTTATCTTGACATTTGCCCGGTGTTACTCCAGCCACCTGCTTCCTGTTCAGGGCTGTTACCCAACACTGGAACATTTATCCCTTAAAGAATGGAAATGTGTTTATCGCCGTTTTATTTAGATCAATGGCCCGACACATCCGTCTTCTGTGGAAGGAATGAATTTTCAAAATGGTTGTGCAAGTGACAACTGTGACAGAATAATAGGAGTAAAAGGAATTGTACCGATCGATTATTTTACAGAATAGACAGGGTGCAGATTATCCGCTATCCGCACTCAAACAAAGACCCGAGAACACAGAGACATGATGTGATTTGTGTGTGGATGTTTTTTGAAGGGTTATATCTTTGATGATGACTATGTCTGCTTTTTCATAACTGCAAACTCCCGCATGTCCCAGACAATGTTTCCACTGGAGTCTTCACAGATTAGAATAAGCAGTGTACTCTATCCACCTATGTCGGAGCTACCCATTTTTGATCTGTCCTTACAACAACACCCATTGTTGTTGTACGAAAAATCCAATTTAGTGCCGCCGTAACTGATTTTAGACTTAAATTGTGCAACAACTATTTACGTTTCTCAGCAGTAAGTTGGGAATGCAATGCAGATTGGATCGTGAAGAACGTCTGGAGAAACCTCTTATATGAAGAATAAAAACCTGAGAAAATAATAATCAAGATGGAAATTCCATGTATGCATGACTGTGTAGTAGGTTTTCTCAGTATGATGCAAGTCATCGAAATGCCACTCCTTAAATGGTTGTTCTTCGAAATTCCACAACTCGACATTATATTTTGATTGGTGTCGCCTGATGTGATGACGTCTCTGCATCATAGTGATCGGCACGGCCCAGGATGTATGTAACCTACAGAACGATCGTTAATTAGATGAATTTATGTTGACTGAAAACAAACAGTAACATTCTGTGTTTTCTTGCACATACTATATCTCAGGTTTGATTATTTTCTTTCTCTATCCTTTTCTCTGTTTCCCGACATTGGCATACCTTCTCCTTATATGAGGTTCATCTATACATTTTAATCGGTTTCAATTAGCATTCTCCTAGATTTCTACAAAATTTAAACCGATTAAAACGTGTTTTTTTTGAAATTGTAAACATGTGAAGTTATCGTATTGTTTGAAATATAGAAATCGGTGCAAAGAAAGAATACGATAATAGTTGGTAAAAAAAATTATAAGTAGAATACGCTATATAATAGGAAAGATCTTGTTTATGATTTTAATACTTGAAGTAACTATGAGAATCAATCCTAACGAAATGGATACGCATGGGAAATTTACATATTTTGCATCGTGATCATGGTTATCTTGGAGATATTTCTACCTTCTGGATAACAAAAGGAATCTATTAGAGGTTGCGGAACACACAGAAGTATTAACCACATAAAAGAGATCACTGAGACAAATAGAAAATATGTTACGAACATATAGGGAGAGTTATGAAATGAGAAGATAAGGTCATAATTTAAAGGTTGATGTATAACATTTTAAAATGATATGTTTCCGGATATAAGAACATGTATTAGAGCACAGAGGGACGAATATGTATATTATTTGAGGTGAAGGTCATAATTTAGGTAAACTACAGATAAGAAAAGAAAAGAGAATTATAGACAAAGGGAAATGATGTTCAGTGAACTAATTCAGTAACATAATAGAAAAGAAAAAAAATTATCAGAGTAATAAGGGAAGACGAAGGAGAGACACACACAGGGAACCAGAGTCTCATCAGAAGGAACATGAGGGGGATGTCAGAAGGAATCCTGAGAGAGATGTCAGAAGAGTACCTGAGGGAGATTTCAGAAGGGAACCTGTGCGAGATGATAGAATGGTACCTGAGTGAGATGTCAGAAGGGTAGCTGCGGGGGATGTTAGAAGGGAACCTGATGGAGATGTCAGAAGTGAACATGAAGCAGTTTTCAGAAGTGAACCCGAGGAAGATTGTCAGAACCAAAAGGGAACCTGAGGGAGATATCAGAAGGGAACTTGAGGGAGATGTCAGAAGAGAAATAGAGGAAGATATCAGAAGGGAACTCGAGGGAGATGCCAGAAGGAACTTGATGGAAATGTCTGAAGGGAACCTTACGTAAATTGTTAGAATAAGAAGGAAACATGAGGTAAATGTCAGAAGAAATCCTGAGAAAGATTGGTAGAATCAGAAGGAAGCCTGAAGCAGTAATCAGAAGGATACGAGTTCGACAAACATCATCTGCATCTTTAAACATGGATTTATTATATTTTCTTATTGCCCATGAAGAACAAATTTCTGCAAAATCATGCACGGAAAGATTACTGACAACACTAAACGTTCGGTTAGGTAGTTGTTTTAAAAAAATAGAATATTCAATATAGAAATTAATAATTTTATCTTGTCTATTCTATGCCATTTCTGTATGGAATGTTAATCAATTATTTTGTAGTTTCAGAAGAGAAAGTACATGTATAATGATTTGTCTGTTGACAAGTCAGATAGTCTGGGGGACCTGCAGGTGTACTACATGGTCATCACTGAAAAATGTATGCTTATATAGAGATCATAGGCTGAATAGAAGGTGGGAAAAATTTAATTAAACGATTAAATGACTCTATCGATTCACTATCTATTCACTAAACCTTTTAGTGCCTTTCAGCCTGAGTGGTAAAAGAATTTTCAGGATATGGCCCTCATGTGTGCTGCGTATATTGTGGAATTTGTCGCCTCTTTTATTCCGGTAGTCCATCGTTTTCGTGGTCGACCTCTAGGTCTGCTTTCACTGAATCTGTGTAGCATAGCTTGCTGTGGTATGTTGTCTGATGGTAGCCTGCTAATGTGTGTAAGCCATTTGTTCTTTTGTTTCTTAATATATTCCCAGATTGATGTGGTGTCGGTTCTTTGTCTAATGTCATCATTCCTCACTCTGTCTCCTAGTGATATTCCAAGAATTCTGCATAAGCATGCCATTTCAACTGTCACAACTTTACGTTTGTCTGGTGATGTTGTCTATGTTTATTTGGTAGCACAGTGCTGGCATCATAATTATTTTGAATAGTGTTATTTTGGTGTTTAAAACTACATTTTGTTTCTTAAGATTGCTGTCATTTACCCAGGGACTTGGTATCTCCATTTTACTACGAGCCATGTGAATTAAATCATTAGAATACGCTAAATAATTGGAATGAGACTTTGAATATATAACATAGATCTACTATGAGAAACCATCTTAACAAAATGAGAAATTCACATTATAATTATAATCTGAATTTCTCTGTTAGAACTTACATCGTTGATCCTATAAGATACTAAGTATGTAGTTCTTGATTCTTGATTAGGAACAAGCATCACAACACTGGGGGAATTGCCATATTTACTCTGCTTGTCGTTCCTTAAGACATCTCTTTAAGGTGTGTTCCAAGAATTTATTGAATAACACCAGTGATAATATGCCACCCTGTGAAACCTGTGCAGTTGTTGTGGAAAGGCTCCAATACCATCATTAATTAGAAAAGCACTAGTTGCTACTTTGTATAGTGTTTCAATGATATATATTTTATTTCCATCAAAATTAACATTTCTCATATCTTTCCTTAAATGTAATTGCCATATTCGATCGAACGCCTTAGTGAAATCCATAGTTATGATAAATTTCATGCTCATGTTGTAGTGCTTCACAATGATTAAACTGATGTTGAAGATATTTTCTATATAACTTCCGTTTTACGAAACTGTTCTTCATCTAATATTTCTTCTGATCTATGTTTCAATATGCTTAACAATTTCCATAGCATCACTTTACTTGTGTGAGTGATAAGACGAATAGTTTTATAATTTGTGCGGAATTTAAATTACCTTTCTTTCGAAATGGTGTAATCAGTTAATGTGTCCATTCTATAGGCCAATAATTGTTTCCTATATGCGTTGGCAAAGATTTAGAAATGTAAGTATCCAGAGGTGAGGGAAGGAAAAGTACATTATTTGAAAGGCCCCGAAGATAACAAAATCAACACCTGACCGGGACTCCGAGTCTACATAAACTGGGATGGCTGCTGAAACGGAGGCCTGAGCACTTTTGGGAATGTCTCGTGTGCTGTGAAACCAGTTTCAAATCAAGAATCAAATGTGCTGAGGTAAGCGGGATGAATTGTGACAATGATGTCAAGGAAATTGACAGATGTAGTGAAGATGTTAAATGTAAATTGAATAGCAGGGTTGAAATAGTTGATGAAGTTGATGAAGCAAGATAATTATATTTCTGACATGTCGGTGATACATATCCTATTGTCAATGTATCTGTGGAAAATATACTAGATGTTCAAGATGTCCCATGAAAAGACAATCATAGCCAGGCTCCATTTTGGTGCCCATAGCAATACCACTGATCTGATCGAAAACGTGCCCATCGAGTTCAAAAGAGTTGAGAGTAAGCACCTGTTCAGCAAGGCAGATAAGAGTATAAGTGGATACAGAAAGATGGGGACTCTTGTCCAGAAAGAAGTGCAGCGTCCTGAGGCCATCTGCATGGGGTATAGAAGTGTACAAAGAACAGACATCAAGTAAGAACAGACGATAGGTACGGTCAGAAGACAACTGGGCAGAAGAAAAATTGTCATGGCATGCATGGTGTCTTTCATGAATGAAGGAAGCTGTTCGACCACTGGCTGGAAAATTCTGTCAAGGAAGTCAGAGATGCACTCAGTGGTACATGAGCAAGCAAAGACAATAGGTCTACCAGGATTCGATTCGTTTTGGATTTTAGACAGCATATCGAAAACAGATCTGCCTAAAAAGCTTTGATCGATGCAAAGAGTCTTGGCAGTGGTAGGAAGATGGTTGTCACGGATAAGGGTTTTCACACTGCTGCTAACCGCCTTCTGGTTAGGTACCGTCGAGTCGGATGTACATGCAGTGTAGAAAGAAGGTTTGGAGAGTTGTTGGTAGCCTCCTGGAGGTAATGGTCCTTAAGCCACACCACAACGGCCCCATCCATATCCGGTAGTTTGATGACAATATCATCATACGCGGAGGAGATGCGTCAAGGAGCAAGATTCCTCAGGTGTGATTGGAGCGATTGATGCGGTTTTAATGAAGTCATTTAATGTCATGGAGTGTATTATTGATGTAAAGATCAAGAGCCTGGGATGCACCAGACTTAGGAGTCCAAAAATATTTCTTCTCTTTATATCTAGAGAACAAATCATCAGTATCAGATGACACTTTGCCAAAGAAACGATAATGAAGCCGAAGACGACCACGATAGCGGTCGCTATCCTGAAGAAGAGTGTATTGATCATATGCTGAACGGAGAGGGACGAAATTGAGGCTCTTGCTGAGGACAGAAACTTCACTATCAGAGAGACTGAGATTATGAGAAATGCAAACCAGCCGGTCATTAGAATGACCCGGAATATGAACATCCACATTAGTGGTCAGGTGAGAAATAGGAATATCAGATGAAGTATTGAGGAGAGGTAGTGGAGGATAAACTACAGCAGCAGGACTAGAACTGGTAAAAACAGCGTGAGATGTGGAGTGAAGAGAATTGAGTTTATTGTTGTGATGAGTGCACATAAATTGGTATAACTACCGATTGAGAATGTGAATAATTCCACGAATCAGTGAGTATAGTAGAATGTAGTTGTAAGTAAGGGACTGTTGTAAAAACGTTGTAAAAGGAAGAATTTAGAAGAGTCTAGATCAGATAAAAGATGAGTGTGGTTAGAAGATACAATACGCATGCGTTGAAACGAGCATTTGTCGTCAAGGCAAATAACAAGCATGCATACAGCAACACACGAGCATACATCAACAGGCATGCATACAAAAACACACGGGCATACATCAACACACCTGCATACATCAACACACGTGCATACATCAACACATGGACATACACAATACACGTGCACGCAACAACACATAGGCATACATCAGTACACGTGCACACAATAATACACGTGTATACAAAACACATGCATTCAACAATACATGGGCATACATTAGCACACATGCATACATCACTACACGAGCATACGTAAATACATGTGCATACAACACACGAGCATAAATCAACATACATGCACACAACAACACCTTGGCATACATGAACACGAATGCATACAACAACACACAAGCATAAACACGCGAGAATACATCAACACTTGAGCATACAACAACATACTAACATACATCAACACACTGGCATACACAATGCACGTCCATGCAACAATACACGAGGAGCATACATCAATACAAATGCATGCAACAACACAAGGTCATACATAAACACATATAAATATATCCATACATGGGCATATGTCCATACATGTGTATCCCATCACACACGGGCATAATTTAACACATGTGCATACATCACCATGCGGGCATACATCAGAACACAGGCATACGTAAACACATAAATGTACACAAATACACAGGTATACAAAAACACATATGCATACATCAATACACATGCATACAACAGCACACGAGCATAAATCACAACACCAGCATACATCAACACACGGGCATACATCAACTAACACGCATACATAGGCACACGAGCATACATAAGCATACGGGCACGCATCAGCACACAGGTTGGTATATATACTCATTGCCATACATCACCTCAATTTCAAATGAAACAATACGCAGACATATATCAACACTTGGGCATAAATCAACATAAAGGGCTTTCATCAACACACGGGCATACATCAATACACATGCATGCAACAACACACGAGCATACATCAATACATATGCATGCAACAACACACTGGCATACATCAATACACATGCATGCAACAACACACGGGCATACATCAATACATATGCATGCAACAACACACGAGCATACATCAATACATATGCATGTAACAACACACGGGCATACATCAATACACATGCATACAATCATACAGATGCATAGAACAACACATGTGCATACAATAACACGCAAACATTGAAAGCATACACTTAATATGCTGCATAAAATATTAACAGCTTTATAGCCATATACAAGCCATTCATTCTGTGAAACCTATATAAACCATTCATTCCGTGATACATATATAATCCATTCATTCAGTGAAACATAAACAAGCAATTCATTCTATGAAATTTATGAAACATATACCCGTCATCCATTCAGTGAGACATATATAAGCCATTTATTCTATGAAATGTATCAAACATTTACCAGTCATCCATTCTGTGAAACATATATCAAACGTCTCTTCTTTGAAAAAATATCTTAGACATTTATTCTATGAATCATATTTCAGGCATCCATTCTATGAAATATACAAGGGAATCATTCTATGAAACATATATCAAACATCATTCAATGAAATATATCAGACATCCAATCTACGAAACATTAAATAGAGTTGTTGTACGATATGGACATATTTTGTGATATATTTTATAGCCATGAGCTTGCTATTTAATTAGAAATATTTTCAAGTCATAATTGAAATTAAAATGGAATGTGATCATGGACTTCTGGACCAGCAACCAACAAAGGTATGAATACATTGAGTGTAATACAATGCACAACAATTACTATCAGAAGTTAAATGTCATACTCGAAAATAGCGATTGATTTGCAAAGTGATGAGAAGTGTTAGTTAACCATGAAAAATGTCTCTAAAGTATCCATGCTTTGCTACTGCCTTCTGATGTTTTGTAATACGAACACATTTGCTAATCAATGGTGTCAGCATACAGCTGAAAGTGTCCGTTATTTGCTTTTAATTACGCACTCAGAACCGAGAAATATAACTTGTATGTGGCTCGTTCGTTGTTAATTTCACAAAAATGGATTATATTCTCAATGCCGAAGCGAAATGGAGTCGTACATAATCGGTTGAGATCTCTCCCGGATACCAGAAAAATTTTCAACTGCCACTGTATTTGCAAATTTAAAATTTGTTGATTGGGGGTCGCTTTGGACTGACAATATTCATTCGTTTCAATGTTTGTAAAATTGTTTTCGCAGTATTATCTCATGTGCCCCCACCCACTCACCAACCTAGCAGCATAAATACAACATTGAAATAAATACAACCATCGCATCAGTGTCTCATGCTATTGTAGTGTGTCTCAAGTAATTTTTGGGTATAGCATTCTATTTTGCAATGATTTCTCTTTCGCGATCATTCACATTGTTGGTACAATGCTGACGAACACTTCTATTCATTTCGCCCTAGCGTTTTCAATCCAGTTAATGTCAGGAGATTATGTAGGCTAATCCAGTACATGTATATGTTGTTAGCCTAAGAAACTCATAGTTAAATTTCCAGTGTGAGACCTAGCGCGGTCGTGCTGAAAGATTCTCACGTTTTGGTGATTGTAGAAGAAAGGCAACGGTTATGTTAACTGTAACTGTGAAAGATTGAAGGGGGCTGAGGTGCTCATGGAATAATTCGCCCCAAATCCGTACGTCTCCTCCTCCATATATTTTATGCTGGACACATCAGTATATATTTCTCCATGATGACTCCAGACTCGATTTCTCATATCGGCAAATGAGACATTAAATTGATTTTCCTCAGAAAAAAACGTCAATCTTCACTCCAACCTTAAACGGCGAATATTTTGTTGGGTCAAGCCACTCTGTTTGTTTGGAAGCTTCTAGTGAGGATAGGACCAATTTTAAACAATGACAGAACGAATTTATTTCTTCAGGTTACATTCTGTTACTCTGCAGAAGTTTGAGAGCGAAAGCAGAAGGAAAAGAATGTGAAGTAGATGTACTTTGTAAGACGATAAGAAGAGAGTAAGCTTGTCAAGCATGAATTTTTTATTTTTGCAAAAGAGCATTTGTTGTTTTAATCCCCACGAATTACGAGCGATTAGCTATTACTTCCAGTGTGCAAATAATTAATTCTTCCAGAGTTTTCTTCCATAACAAGAAGATTGCAACTTTCAGTTCTGTGAAGTGTTGTGAGTAAACGTCTCCTACTCAGAATCAAGCGCCGTGCCATGCTAAGATGCTATTATGCAGAGAGATGGTCGCATCAGATTGGCGGGACCAATCGAAATTTTAGGGGTGGAACTTCGAATAAAAACATTTTAAGAGAAGAGAGCGGCGGCATTTAGATGACGTGCATCATAATGAGAAAATCTACAGTTCGATCGTTCTCAAAGGGAGGAAACTCTATTGGATTTGTGACCATCATCATCATCTTCTTTGAGAGGTTCCCAAAGCAAGCCAGCTATAGGCCACATTCAGTAGCTGGGGCAACTATTTATGCATCTCCCACCGTCCAATGAGGCTCTCGAATAATGCACGGTTAACATTTGATCTTAATTATGGCTTCTCCCAGAGAATAGTCACGTCTACAACAAAGTTGTTTATCATCGACCTCATGTGTCAAGCGTTCATACCAATTACACAACTTACAATTTCTGGTTTCTCCCAGCGAATAGTCACGTCTTGCGCAAAGTTGTTTATCACCTGACCTCATGTGTCAACCGATCATAGCAAGGACACAACTAACAATTTTGAAAAGAGGACATCTAGCTAAATTTTACATAGAACAATCTGAAATTAGTAATAGATTTAAAATCGCTTTCAAATTGCACTATTTGAGTCTGCTGCTCGTAAGAAAATACTGTAATCATTTAGTTATCGCAGTTACAAATTAAAAATAATAATAAGAACCATATCCCGTCAGTCTGCTCTGGATCGTACAGATGACATACTGGATACATCAGCGCAAACACTTGTATCCTAAGCCATTTGGAGGAGTGTAGAAAAATTACGCCCAGATCACTCCTTGATGTTATCAATCCAGGATGTTCTCTTACCTCCTCTCATCCTTACACACTCGACTGTTCCTTGCAATATAGGCATAAATCTAGAAATCTAGTCGTGTCTCGTAACATGTCCAAACCAAACACGTTTACACCGTTTCACTTTTCCCAAAAGTGGTTTGTGATAACTTGCAAGTTTGTATGTGCTTCCGAACAAATATATTTGTCGTGTATTAAATATAGCTAATTGTTAATACACGTTTGTAGCACATGTTTTCAAAGTCTTGAATCCTTCTTTCCGTGTCTGCATTGAGTGTCCAACTTTCAGATCCGTATAAAAGTATATTTAGCACTTGAGATCTGAATATATTGATCTTTAATGTAATACTGATCTTACTTTTGCAAATCACTTTCAACCTTGTCATGACCGCCATCGCTATCTCGAGTCTTAGCTTAATATCATTTCCAGAGTCACGATCATCACATATTTGAGACCTGAGATATTTGAAGGTGTTAATTTCATCAAGTCTGTGACCATTAAACCAGATATTGATCTCTTCTTGTCTGATTTCACTAGTCACCAATATCTTGCTTTTATCAATGTTAATTTTCATGCCATAAACTCAACTAACTTCTCCAACTTTGAGGTGAGTTCCTGAAGTTCAGATTTGTAACCAGCCAAGAGATCGATATCATCGGCATAACGCGTTACAAATTGGTCTTCCATCAATAGTTATTGATATCTGGAAATCTTGTAATTCCACTTATATTCAAGATAAGTATTAAAAAGTTGCTAGGAAAGTATTAACCTTGGCGCACTCCTATAGCAGTCCTGAAAGATTCACCAATGTCATTATTTATTTATAAAAAAAGAACCGCACTACTTGAATCTTTATACAGCGTAACCATGACTTCCATGATATCTGTAGCAAAGTTATATTGTCTCAGTATCTGCTACAGAACTTGTTGCCACACACGATAACATTCCTTTGTCAAATCAATGAAATTATGAATCAACGCACGTTTTTGTTGTTCATTCATTCATTCATTGGTACCAAGCCTTCCGGCGTAGGCGATCATATCTCTCCACAATCCTCTGTTTGTTATACTTTTAAATATAATTTCTGATGATTCTGCATCATGCCAGGCTTTCAAGCCATCTAACATTTTCTCACGTTGTCTTCCTCTGTCTCTCTTACCCTCGATGTTCCAGTTGTTACGATGTTTTCCAGCCCACCCCTTTTCATGACATGACCCAGAACATGTGATAGTCGTCTTCTAATACAGTTAATAAGTTGTTTTTGTTGTAAGAAGTGTTTATATGTTCATAAGTACTTCTGATTTACGGAAGCTAGCATGGTCTTCTGCTAACAATTATTCTGATTTAGCTTGTATTCTATTAAGAATGATCGTTAGTTCATTACCTTATTAGAATAGGTAATTGGACTAATAATTCTATAATTCTTGCACAATTTGATGTTGCCTTCCTTAGAACAATGTATCACTAACTAATGAGTCAATTTTTAGGCCATATTTTTCTAGTCCATATTTTCTAGCAGATGGCTATCACAATAATAATCATTTCCTCTCCTGAATGTTTTAGGAGTTCCAATAAACTCATGGTGATTTATTTTCTTTCAATGATCATAGGAACGTCGACTCGTACATTTCCGAATTGAACGTTATTATTAAACATATTACATTTGAATGTCTGAAAGTATGTGACGTTTCAACATTTCGTTGCTTTTTCAGTAATAGTTGTTCTTGGTCGGTGTGGCTGTGTTTACCTTTTCAAAGCTGCAAAAGCTGTTTTGTTATAACCTTGACTTATAATGGACTCACATTGTTCAGAATCCAGTTCTCCTTGGCTTGTTTCATTTTCTTTCTGATATCTTTATTTAATTTATTATACCGCCACACTGTGATATGATTTTGATTCTTTACCTTCTTGAGTTCTCTCCTGGCATCACATAGCTTCATTATGTCATCGGGTAACCGAATATTGTGCGCTATCTTTTTTCACCTATAATTATTGTTGCTGTATTTAGAATTGCATTATTCATGATGTCTGTAAATCTGTTGACATCCTCCTCAAGAAGATATAGAGCTTCAACACCCCCCCCCTTCCACAGTTGACCTAAATATATATAAGCAATTTCTGTTCTTTTTAGCTTTCCAAAATCTAAAATCACGGATGAGAGTCTTTGTTAAAATAGTAATTCTTTTTTTTACTCTAATTCCCAGAGTCATTAGTACCATGTCATGATCACTGCCAGTATCAGCTCCCGTGAAGCTCCGCGTCTTAGCCTGACTGGTAATAGATTTGAATCTTCTGGCGACAAGTAATAAATCTATTGGATTATGTATCTCCAGCTCTAGTGTATGCCATGTTGCTCGTCTGGATACTTTATTAGTTAGTATTACAATGTATTAGCTAGATTTGTACTCCAAAAATAATACAATGTAGACCGCGATAATTTGTTGTTCCTGTGCCGAATTTACCCACCTTTCCAGCCAATTGGTCATATACGTCAGACATATCTTAGCATCCCAATGACATAGTACTATAACAATATCATTTTTTGTTATCTTCATTATTACATCAACTATCTGTGCGTATCCATTGCTCATCAATTGTATCAATCAACTTAAAATTGCTTCCTCCTGCTCGTAATCAATAGTGAGGGGCATAATCGATGGAGATATTCTTTGGTTGAACAGCAATACGTAATGCTATAATTTTATAACTTATGGGATTGGGGGTTGGGGGTGTTGCAGCTAATAACTGTTCTTATGAACTATAAAACCAAGTCCACACTGATGTATATTATCATCCCAGTTAAACCATATCGTATGCCCGTCATTCGTTGTAGTTTAGCCTATATCCGTCCATCTCATTTCGGACAACTGAGAAATTAACATAAGAACACAAGAAATTTGATTTTTAATGTGCACAATAGTTCAAAGTGTCTATGATAATTCAAGTTGGTTGTCATATTTCAAGGATATTATAATAATTCAAGGTGGTTGTCATAGTTCAAGGTAGCTGCCATAGTTCAATTGAGGGTGGGGGGGGGGAATACAGCTTTAAAAAATCGGAAATGTCGAATTTTTAATTGAGTGAAGAGATTGGTACCGTATTATGGAGCATCCATTTATGCACATTTTATTTTTTAAAATTTGGTCGTAGCATTAATAGTTTTTGAGATATATACTTTTAAAATAGGTGGGGGTGGGTCAGGAAATTGTAAGAAATATTTCAGAAATGTTGAGTGTGTTTTAGAAAAACAGTGAACAGTTCATAATAATTAAAACAATTAACACCTCACGATAGGCTTTGTTATCATAGTCTCGTTTTAGCGAATCGGGAAGCCATTAAAAAGTTATTATCAGTTGCAGCATATGTGAAACATTTGTTTCTATTTGAAATTAAAGTCATTAATAGAAATGTCAGGAAAAAACAATATTCCAGACACTCAAGAAAACGTAAGTTTTGTGGAAATAGATTTACTAATAAAAGCTGTCAGTTCAGCGAAGTTGATGTAGGTACAAATATAAACAATTCCACTGACCATGCGCGTAATCCTAAAATTAGTACAGTGTGTATCGATAATATTAATACATTTGATTGTTCACATAGTCATACATCTACTCATAAGGACACGTCCCCTTCAAGCAAGTCAGAAAGAAAGCTAAAAGGGATGTATGGATTATTATATGACTCTGACAGTGATTTTGAAATCTTACAACAACATATATCTTCACATCTTGTATCATTGTATGTCAGTACTGCTTCAGCATTGTTGATTTTGTGGAAACAGAGAGGCATGGACAAGGCAGCCAGTTTGTATTTAGTTGTAGGAATAAGAAATGCACTAAGCAAATACCTTTCAATTCAAATCAACCAATATCAATAAGCAATAATCTACAAATACATTCAATCAATCGTAGATCTGTATTTGCTATGCGCTGTGTCGGAGGAGGACTTGCTGCTTTGGAAACATTTTGCGGAATGATGTGCTTACCACCACCCATTAAAAAGAGTTCATACAAACTAATCAAGGAATCCATTGCCAAATTTGTTTTATCAGCTCAGTTTGAAAGCATGAAGAAAGCAGCACAAATAGAATATAAATTATCAGAAGTTCCAGATATAGAAGATGTGTGCAGAAATATTGATGTATCTGTTGATGGAACTTGGATGACTAGAGGTCACACATCACAAATTGGAGTCACATCACTGATTGGGTGTGTTACTGGCAAAGTTTTAGACACAGGAGTACTTTTCAAAGCATGTAAATCATGTGATTATTGGGAAACGCAGGGCAAGAAATCACAAGAATACCAGCTGTGGAAAAATAAGCATGAGTCTCAATGTATGGCTACACATAAAGGGTCATCTGGTAGTATGGAGGCGTCAATAGCCGTGAATTTATTTTCTAACTCCAAAGGAAAGTATAGATTGAGATATATAAGATTTGTAGGAGATGGTGATATCAACAGTTTTAAAAGTGTTTCCAATTCAATTCCTTATGGTGATGTGAAAGTGGAGAAAATATAATGTGTAGGACATGTACATAAGAGAATGGGCACACGATTGCGCAAGATAAAATGTGCATGGTCAGGTAGAAATTTAACAGATGGAAGAAAAATAGGAGGTAAAGTTAGACTAACAGACTAACAGATAGACTAACAGATAGATAAAATTCAAAACTATTATAGGAATGCTATAAGAGGAAATAGGAATAATTTGAAAGGAATGAGAGAAGCTGTTTTAGCCATTTATTTTCACAAGTTATCAACTGATGAGAAGCCGATGCATAACCTTTCTGGTGACGGTTGGTGTCCACACAAGATATCAGTTGATGCCAATAAGCCATTAAAACATCGAAACAGTATATCAGAGGCAGTGTTGAATGTAATCAAACCTGTGTTCAAAGATCTCAGCCACCCAAGCATCTTGACAAAATGTTTGAATGCTACACTCAAAATGCAAATGAGTCCTTCAACAGTATGATATGGCAGATCTGCCCAAAGCACTTATACCATGGTTTGACTGCTGTTAATATTGGTGTTGGCATTGCAACCTTAGTTTTTCATTATGGGTCACAAGCTCCACTTAGGCTGTTGGAAGTGACTTGCGGAAAATTCACATTGGATTACTTCGCAAGAACTGATTCTAAGAGATTGTTAAATGCACAAAATAAGGTTACCGAGGCAACCCTAGAAGTCAGAAGAGCCAGGAGAATGAAGAGATTGGGCCTAGATGAAGCACAAGTTGAAGCCGAAGGATATCCATACCTTGCAAGAGGTTATTAAGGTAAGAAATTATTTTTTAATGTGTAAATTTTCTTTTCGTTCGTTTGCGAAATTTTGATGTTATTAACACATCCGTTCTAATAACTTTTTCAAATATTAACCAATATTGATAAAATTTGGCATGCATATTCCTAACATAATTCTATATAGCGCAAACTAAGAACTTTGCTATCTATCTATATTTAAAATTTTTAAAGCCATTCAAATTTGGAATATTTACACCCAAAATTGGTGAACTTTGAACCAGCCTGTATGAAAAAAGAAACAATTAACCGTTTTGACAGTATTATTTTGAACATGAAAATTTTAACATTTTTGTTACGACCAAATAATGTCTATTTATTTTTATACTGAAAGAAACATTTTACATTAACATAATAGAGTATTCATTCAGGTACCTACTGTGAAAGCTGCAGCTTTGTAACTTTAACGGTTTTTTTAATATGAATTTTTTTAGTGCCCCTACCGTCTCCTAGGTGTACCCTTACTATAGTTAAAGGTGGTTGCTATAGTTCAATGTCTGTGTGACAGTTATAGGTGACTGTCATAGTTTAAGGTGACTGTGATAGTTCATGGCTGCTGTGATAGTTGAAGGTGACTGCTATAGTTCAAATTGTCTGTGTGGTTTTTTGCAATAGGAAGTTTCCTTTCGAAAAATCAGTTGGCTTATTTTGAGTACAACTTTAGCTAATACATTGTAATACACACTAATAAAGTATCCAGACAAACAACATGGCATGCACTAGAGCTGGAGATACATAATCCAATAGATTTAATACACTGTGAAAAGGGAAAACATTTTTCTGCGAAAATGTTTAAAGAAGTGGAAGGTTGTAAGTTTTTGACATAACTAAACAGAAGGGAGGGGGTGGGTGGGAGGGGGATTGCACATTTTGACATAAATTAACAGAAGGGGTGACGTGGCATATTTTCACATAACAGAAAAGGGAAAGTGTCATATTTTGACATAACTAAACAGACGGGGAAGTGTGTCATATTTTGGCGTAACTAAACAGATGGGGAAGTGTGTCATATTTTGGCGTAACTAAACAGAAGGGGGAGTGTGTTATATTTTGGCGTAACTAAAAAGAAGGGAAGTGTGTCATATTTTGACATAATTAAACAGAAGGCGGAGTGTGGCACATTTGACATAATTAATCTGAAAAGGGGGAGGGGGGTAGTAATGTTTTGGACGTAATTAAGCACAAGGGAAAGTGTGTCATATTTTGACATAATTAAGTAGACGTAGGCGGGTGCAATTTTTTTGTTTGCATAATTCAGATGTGAGTGGTAGGTTGCATTTTTTACATAATTAAGCACAGGCGTGAAGGTGTCATTATTTGACAAAACTAAGCGGAATGGAGAAGGTGTAATATTTGTGGCATAACTAAGTATGGAGGTCCCTTAAATATTGAAAGTTGTTGACAAGGAAAGAAATGACGTGGGGAGCAAAGGGAATGGAATGCTCTATGCGGATCCAGGGTTAGCAGATAACCAGGATCCCAAATGTACCTCCTCACGGTGCACACTGAGAACAGAAACACAGCGGCTCCTGCTGATTCTGAATAAATCATTTGTGGGAAGAAAGCGTCCGTGAATGTGGAGGTAGCAGATGGAAAGAGATTTGACTGCATAAAAGACAGACAATATCTCCGACACTTCCAGCGACAACACATGCAGTGGCACTGTCGACACACATTGACGCTAGTTAGTCCAGTCCGAGCATTGGAGGGGCGGCCAAAGACAGAGGGACGAAAAAGTAGATGCATGGCGAGAGACAAAAAGACAACATACTGAGTACAATGAAAGGACAACGCTAACTGCAAATTTAAAGTGATAAAGATCCAAGGAAATTAGAACTACAAGTTCTGTTAGCTCCATACAAGCTTCTAGTTATCAGTGCTTCTTACGGGCAGAGACCCATACCCAATCGTGGGCGCACGGGAGGAACAAAGACCTGGCCCAACTCCAAAGTCGAGCCTTCTTATACCGGAAACATGCTCGAGAAGAGAAAGGGTTCCGTACCCAATGGGTTCAGGCACAAACGGGACAACGAAGACAGTCACCGCCCAGCTCTACTGTCGAGTTTTCCTATACCAGATACATGCTTGCAGAGAAAAGGGGTTCAGTATCCGATGGGTTAGTCACAAATGGGACATGGTCGTTCAGCTCGAGAACACGCCTATATCCCAAACACGTGGTGAGACTCGACTTACCAAGGGGCTCACGATGTCGCTGAATGGCACCTCGGCTAAGAAGACGAAAGAGCCAGGGTCCAGCTCATCTGCCGAGTTCTTCCTTCGCCGGAACCAGGCTCAGGGAGGAAAACAGTTTCAGTACCCGATGGGCACATGCACAGAACGTTCAATTACACGAGGCAAGCACACTGCCCGTTGAACAACACCTCGTGCGAGATAGAAGTGAACGATAATCTTCTCGGCGAAAAGTCATTATATCCTCTTGCGCCAGTCCACAGATAGGCAGGCTGTCACTGTCAAGGGATATCTACCTCCCTAATTAAAGGCATGACGAAAACGGATGGCCTCGAATGATTTGGTCACAAAGTGAACCAACCGAGGTGCAAATAACACAGTTCTACTGTGGAACTTGCAGTAAAACGTACTTCACGCTCCCCGGCGGAAATTACACGATTTATTCGTTGTGGTTATAAGATAGCCAACGCGGAAGAAGAAGAAGGAAATAACGTAAATTGTTGAAGTATTTTATGAGCAGCCTGAAACCGCTCTCATTTTAAGAGAGTTTCTGATAGCCATTTCCGAATGTCGTCTGTCTACAAGAAAACGCTAGTACTTTTGAAAAAAAAATATCTTCAGTTGAAATGAACGTCAAATAAATCAAAAAAGGAAAGAACTCATGATATTACAAAAAATGTTTATTCTGTCATGATTAGTGTCCCTGTCGAATAGGCACATTGAAAGCTTCTGAACAGGTATTTATCAAACAGAAGTAAGGAAATAGTTTTACCCACGACATAGTGCCATGTACAATAAATAAACAAATATGAAGCTACAGGCCACAGAGATGTGGTTAATCGAAAATGCCAATGACAGATAGAAAATCTTATGAAGTGATAATAAGGGAGATTGACAACAAAAAGGAAGTTTCTTATCAAAATAAAAAAATGTTCAGATTTATATACTACTAGAAGCAATATCCGGCGTTGCCCGGGTGAAATCACCAACAAAATCATCAACATAGAGGTGTTACACCGCACTCAGCTACCGTCTGTCATGAAAAACACTTAATAAAATAGTTTGCGTTGGCTGGGTCACTTCCGCAGAATGCGAAACTGCCGCAACCCAAAATCAAGTACTATTCAGAGAACTTGCTGAAGGCAAACCAACCCGCAGTAGACCACTGCTTATGTATGTGGACGTTTGAAAATCCTCAATGACAGATTTCTTCAAAGACTCCACATAATCTGAGAAAAAAAGGTTGAAACCCGGGATGTCTTGAGGCAGAACCTGCATGAGGGAACAGCAGGATCCGAAACGATATGTTTACGGATATGGAAGAAATAAGAGAAATATATAGATCTGAGCGTTAAGATATAATAAGAAATATGGAAGAAATAAGAAATATATATTCAGAAACAGTATGTTTAAAGATATGGAAGAAAGAAGAGAAAGACACAAACACAATTCTTCTGTTTGCTGTGACATGGTCACTTGAAAAGTACCTAGTCCTGAGAAAATCCTAAATGGATTGCTTCTTTTTTTAATGACCGTATGCAAGACGCAAAATGACATACATACATAGTTGATAAGAACCATTACTTTCAATAGCGAAACGACGAAAACTTGCATAGTTTGGCTATGTATGACGACACAATTCCTTGTCAAAAACATGACTACAGGAACCTTCGAAGATGAGAGAAGCAGAGGAGAGCAAATACAAGCATGTACATACAACACCAACGACTGGACAAGTCAAGATTTTTCCTCACTCCTCCGCATCGTTTAAGATAGAAATCTCAAGAGGACTTCTTGTGCTGAAGCATCCATGGTGGTACCCCTATGACGCAGACGGGTTACATGATTATAGGATGTGTGATAGGATATTTTATTACAGAATAACATCGCCACATACGTGGATGTGCTTTCATTACCAAATTACAGATCTGATTTCATTATAGAATCACATCGTCACATACCTGGATCAACTTTAAATACCCAATTACAGATCTACTTTCATTACAGAATCACATACTTGAATCTACTTTTAGTACCTTATTAAATACACATCTACATTCATTACATAATCAAATCGCAGCATATATGGATCATTTTTCAATCGAGAATTATAACCAACTATTGGCAATACTGAGATAGAATGTGTGGATAAATTCGAATAGTTTGGATATATAGAAGAATAGGGAGAACATCGTGGAAAAGAAGAAATCAAAGAGGTTCTATCAACACTTAATATGAAGAAAGAATTATTAAAGGAAAGATCAAGCAAATAAAATATGTTGGACACATTAAAAGACACCACACCTTGTTGAAGACCTTACTCGAGGGTAAAGTCGAAGGGAGGCAACAAGAGGTAGGCAGAGATACAAGTGATAGAGGAATATCACAAGATGGACAAGTTACAGCCTAGATGAGCGCACCACCAGAACAAGAGACAAGCGATGTTGGAGATCTGTTTCAACCAACATTCGTTGCAGAGACGGTACTTGATGATATGATATTTCTAAGGAAGAAATTACGTCCAAGTAAATAATTACTAATATATATATGTATATTTTAACAAAATTAAAAAATTACTTTGTAAAGACAGTCATGTTGATTTTCTTCTTCTTCTTTTATTCACTTGAAACATGTCTATAATCTATAATTCTGTCTCATGAATAAAACTGTCTTTTGTGGTTCATACAGTGGCTCATAGAGCTTTGATTCCAGTGGTGTTTCCTCTAGCCAATATGTCTGCTTCAGTGTTTCATACTTAGAACAATCTTGAAGTATAGTCTTGGCACTTTGTGCTGCATGCCCACATGAGCACATGGCCGTGTTGCCAATCTTGAACTTTGTGTACATGTGACTTCGGAGTCGGTTGAGTCCTGTTCTGAGGCGTAGAATTACAACTTGTTCTGATCTATTCATAATGTGATTGTTATCATGTGTTGCTGTTTGTGGCTTTCTTATTGACTTAAACATCTGTTTTTTCTGATGGTAGGTGATTAGTACATCTGGTTGGTCTTCGGCAGCACCTTGATTTGCTTTTTCATTTCCTGGTATTCCACAGTGAGAGGGTATCCACTGCATGGTTACCCTATACTGGTAAGACAGTTCATTAAGTAGTTTTTGCAAGTCTGTTAGTTTTCCAGACTGAAGAGCTTGAAGCACTGACCTTGCATCTGTCATGAATTCCACGGGCTGTGGGCCAGGGTTGAGGTTCAGCAGTTTTTCAGTTGTCATCCTAATTACCTGGATTTCTGCATCATAATTTCCCTGTTGGTATTTTGATTGTATCTCTAGACTAGTGTTGATATTATATATATATACACCTGCATCTCCATTCTTCAATGCATTCTGTGCTGACCCATCTGTGTATACTCTGACCCATAGTTCTTGTGGATATTCCTGGTCCAGGAAACTGAGGGTGTCTATCCTTCTCTCACAGTTCGGTTCATTCTCACTTAGTATTCCTTTCACGTGGGTCTGAATGTACCGGGTATACTGGCATTCCATGCCTTTCACTTCAATGGGTTTGTTCTGGTACAGATCTCAAGGGGCTGTCAACTTCAGGTAGGTCTGTAAGGTGTCTATTGAGTCGTTTAACGTGGTGGATAAAGCTGCTTCTTTTCAGTCGTTAGATTTTGGAATCTTTCCTTCATTGGATGACTTGGCATACATTTAAACTTTTCTGCTTGTATTAGCACCTTTGTGTCTCTTTGTTCGTCAAGTGTTTGCATTCATCCCATTTTCTGCATCTCTGCTATGGGTGTTGATTTCACTGCTCCCAACATTATCCTAAGCGCCTGGTTTTGCACTTTATCTATTTTTTTGTAATTTGGTGTTTAATGCACGACACCGCGCAGCTGAACCATATTCCAGATATGGACTTATGCCTTGCTGGTACACTTTACGGAGTATATTCCCACTGGCTCCCAATGTTGTTCCACTTAGTTTCCTCAGGATAGCAAACTCCCTCCTGGCCTTTGTTATTGTTTTGTTTATTTGTTACATCCATGTCAGCTTATGATTAAAAGTAACTCAGAGGTATGTGGGTTGTTTGTCTTCTTTCACAAGCTCTCCATCTATCTTGATAACACCGTTATTTTTGCTTTGGTGAGAGGGTAAAGAGTGTAGTGCTGCACGTATCTGTGTTAACGCTGACACATTATCTATTTGTCCATAAGGTATGGCATTAATAGCGCTTTGTATTTGTTTAGTGGCCACTTACATGTTCGTCCGTGCACCAGATCGTCAGCATACATTGTCACTTTGATCCTGTGTGGTAGTTCGGCAGCTACACGCTTGCATCACATTAAACACATTAATAAAGGAAACTGGCACCACTTCACACGTCTTAATTAATAAGACTTACACTACATTACAAGTTGTAATGAATGAGACTTGCACTACATCCCACGCCTTACTGAATGCCACTTGTCACACATTACACGCCTTAATGGATTCGAATTTTTCTGCATCACACAATCACTATCAACACAATCAAGAAAACAAGTACGAAAATATTACAAGACATGCACTACAATACACATCTTACTGCACGGGAGTTGCACTACAATACACATCTTAATGCACGGGAGTTGCACTACAACACATCTTACTGCTTACTACACGAGAGTTGCACTACAATACACATCTTACTGCACGGGAGTTGCACTACAATACACATCTTACTGCACGGGAGTTGCACTTCAACACATCTTACTGCTTACTACACGAGAGTTGCACTACAATACACATCTTAATGCACGGGAGTTGCACTACAATACACATCTTAATGCACGGGAGTTGCACTACAATACACATCTTAATGCTTACTGTACGGGAGTTGCACTATAATACACATCTTACTGCACGGGAGTTGCACTACAATACACATCTTACTGCACGGGAGTTGCACTACAATACACATCTTAATGCACGGGAGTTGCACTACAATACACATCTTACTGCACGGGAGTTGCACTTCAACACATCTTAATGCAAGGGAGTTGCACTACAATACATATCTTACTGCACGGGAGTTGCACTACAATACACATCTGACTGCTTACTGCACGGGAGTTGCACTACAATACACATCTTACTGCACGTGAGTTGCACTACAATACACATCTTACTGCACGGGAGTTGCACTACAATACTCATCTTACTGCACGGGAGTTGCACTACAATACACATCTTACTGCTTACTGCACGGGAGTTGCACTACAATACACATCTTACTGCACGGGAGTTGCACTACAATACACATCTTACTGCACTCGAGTTGCACTACAATACACATCTTACTGCACGCGAGTTGCACTACAATACACATCTTACTGCACGGGAATTGCACTACAATACACATCTTAATGCACGGGAGTTGCACTACGATACACATCTTACTGCACGGGAGTTGCACTACAATACACATCTTACTGCACGGGAGTTGCACTACAATACACATCTTACTGCACGGGAGTTGCACTACTTTACACATCTTAATGCACGGGAGTTGCACTACAATACACATCTTACTGCACGGGAGTTGCACTACAATACACATCTTAATGCACGGGAGTTGCACTTCAACAAATCTTACTGCTTACTGCACGGGAGTTGCACTACAATACACTTCTTACTGCACGGGAGTTGCACTACAATACACATCTTACTGCACGGGAGTAGCACTACAATACACATCTTAATGCAAGGGAGTTGCACTACAATACACATCTTACTGCACGGGAGTTGCACTACAATACACATCTTACTGCTTACTGCATGGGAGTTGCACTACAATACACATCTTACTGCACGGGAGTTGCACTACAATACACATCTTAATGCACGGGAGTTGCACTACAATACACATCTTACTGCACGGGAGTTGCACTACAATACACATCTTACTGCACGCGAGTTGCACTACAATACACATCTTACTGCACTCGAGTTGCACTACAATACACATCTTACTGCACGCGAGTTGCACTACAATACACATCTTACTGCACGCGAGTTGCACTACAATACACATCTAACTGCACGCGAGTTGCACTACAATACACATCTTACTGCACGCGAGTTGCACTACAATACGCATCTTACTGCACGCGAGTTGCACTACAATACACATCTTACTGCACGCGAGTTGCACTACAATACACATCTTACTGCACGCGAGTTGCACTACAATACACATCTTAATGCACGGGAGTTGCACTACAATACGCATCTTACTGCACGCGAGTTGCACTACAATACACATCTTACTGCACGGGAGGTGCACTACAATACACATCTTACTGCACGCGAGTTGCACTACAATACACAATTACTGCACGCGAGTTGCACTACAATACACATCTTACTGCACGCGAGTTGCACTACAATAGACATCTTACTGCACGCGAGTTGCATTACAATACACATCTTAATGCACGGGAGTTGCACTACAATACGCATCTTACTGCACGCGCGTTGCACTACAATACACATCTTACTGCACGGGAGTTGCACTACAATACACATCTTACTGCACGCGAGTTGCACTACAATACACAATTACTGCACGCGAGTTGCACTACAATACACATCTTACTGCACGCGAGTTGCACTACAATACACATCTTACTGCACGCGAGTTGCACTACAATACACATCTTAATGCACGCGAGTTGCACTACAATACACAACTAACTGTGGTGCGAAGGGTCACGCATTGTTCTCCTGCGGACCTAGGGTTAACATGTAATCAAGATCCTAAAAGCAACGTATCGTGGTGCACACTGGAAACAGAAATACGGCGGTTCTTGCCGTATTCCTGGCGAACGCTTTCAGGCTCGTATCCGTGGATGGTGATATTGTAGATGGAATGAGAAGTGCCTCCAGAGAGACAGGAAATATCTCCGAAACCTCTACACTATCACATCCAACTCATGTTGTCAATTCTGTAAAAGAACATTTTGTGCGCGCATTGGACTTGCTAGTCATTTAAAAACGCACTATTAACTTTATTATTTTATTATTTATTGTTATTATTATTATGGTTGAGTTTTTGGTCATCGTCGATCACGACGGACGAACATCATCACATCCAACATATGCATTGTCTCTGTTCTTTCCGACCTGATCGGCTTAAAAAAGAGAAACATTGGAGGGACGGACAATGTCAATGCCCCTAACATACAGTGATTTGTCGAGTAAGTACCACACCACACGTACAAGTTAACACACGCTAGAGTGCAGCGCAGTGTACGTGAATCGATTCAGTGACAACAGAGCTACAATAACCCAGCGCGAGAGTGCTGTCGTAAGTGCTGTTCATTTTCGAGAACACACTGAAGCTGACATGACCCATCACAATTGACCTCATTCAAAGTAGGAGTCATGATTCAAGAATTGAATACGCCAACTTCAACATGCATTCCTCGGTATGGATGAGAGCTTTGAATACAGCTCCTCATTGTACACAGGACAAGCACTGAACAAATGTCGGGGAGCGCATTGTTCAATATGTCTGATCGACGGAGTGTTGAGACTCGGAAACTGGACACTTGGGACAACGTAGAGGGTGGCGCAAGTCTATAATGACACTGCAAACGTAACTCAACTCGACTGTCGGCCGTTGCCCAACACGGTCCATATAGAGAGAATTGGGTTTCGTACCCAATGGCCCACTGCGACGCCCCTCGCCCAAGATTCGTATTTTACTTGTCTCTGAGTAATATACGTAATGGTGAAGAGTAAAAATATACAGACCTCGCTTGGCGATGGATTAGAAGATTGTGATACTTCCAGTGCTGTTATACTCTAGCGAAACATGGACTGGGTATAGACGTGTGATGAAACTCAATTACTTTTAAACAACTTGTCTCGCAAAAGTCATGAACATCAGTAGGCAAGACAAGATTCCACACACCACTGTCCTTGACTTACACATTGACACTATCTTGACACAGACACAGATTCGTTGGGCAGGTCATTTGGTATGATTGCCAGACTATCGTCTGCTAAAAATACTTCTATATGGTGAGCTGGAGAAGGGTAAACGATATCAAGGTGGCCGAAAGAAGCGCTACAAGGACTCGTTAAAGACCTTATTGAAAGCGTTTTAAATAGACCAAGACCAAGACTTGCACAAAATAGATCTACAAGGCGCTCTACAGTCAAAAATATTGCATCATCTTGTGAAAAGAAGAGAAATGTTGCATCCCAACAGCGGAGAGTAACTAGAAACTCACGGATAGACCAAAATCCACCTACAGTGGTCATTCCATGTCCAAACTGTCCAAGAACAGTTACAGCTCAAATAGAGCTCATTAGCCATCTACGAACTAGTATATACAGTCATAATTCTAACTAAAATGTCAAAAGTAGATGTAAAAATGGTCATCATCACTTGTGAACACACAGAAGGCTATCTCAAGCGGACGGGGCGACTTCGTGAGAAATGCACAGGACAAACTCCAGACCGCCGACGTGTTTGGCAAAGCAGGCCCTCGTCTAGGAAGATGTATCAACCCTAGTGTAATTAGACCGTCGCCGTTACCCAACACGGCTCATACGGAAACAATTAGGTCTGGGACATAGGGACACATAGGGTGGTAATGGACTGGTCTTCCTACACGAGAAACAGCTCGCTGGCTGCGAAGCGCCTCTTCAGAGGATAAACAAACAATGGGTGAACCAAGCAAAGTATCAGCTCACCGAGTCCCGTCTTATGTACCCAACCTGAGTAGAAGGCTCCTCCAATATGCATTGATAACCGAAATATAGCCGAAGATAACCGATAAGTGAAGCCTCCTGGGTATGACAGAAAATGTATAAACCCCACTGCACATAAGAAGTAAAAGCTAACCGCTCGTAATTCCTGAGGATCCCAAACAAATAACATCTAGCTGCACGAGAGTTACACTACAATACACATCTTTCTGCACGGGATTTTCACTACAACACATATCTTACTACACGAAAGTTGCACTACAATATAAATCTTACATCATGGGAGTTGTACTACAACACACATCTTACTACACGGGAGTTGGACTACAACACAAGTAGTGTATGGCGCATGTAATAGGACGTGGATAAGACATGATAAGACATGATAAGGGGTGATAAGGTACCAGATACAATAAGGCGAGCGGATCGCGGCTGGTCGCGTACCGACGCGGGCGTGGTCCCGATATCGGCGGGGCGGGCGGCGCGGGCGGGCGGCGAGGTCCCTGACCTAGAAAACTGGAAAAGGGGTGGTAGTATGTATGTGATTGTATGGTGGGTGGGTGGTGTTTTCCATTGAAATTTGTGTTGAAAATTATAGCTATGGTGCACTGTGTGTGTGTGTGTGTGTAAATGTGTGTGTTTTATATAAATATATGTACAATACCTCAAAAATGTTCATTAACAGAAATGGATACGAGGTGGAAACATCCTTTTACAGCTATGATTGCGGGTCCGAAAGGGTGCGGAAAAACTGTTTTTGTGCAAAATTTCTGTAAATATGTGCATTAGATGGTGGATCCGATACCAGAGGAAATTATCTGGTGTTATGGTGCGTGGCAGGCTGCGTATGAGACCATGCCTGGTGTTAAATTTATTGAAGGACTACTAGACGTGGAGCAATGGAATGGTGATAAACCAAGACTGTTGGTTATTGATGATTTGATGAGTGAAACAGATGATAGCGTTACTAAATTATTCACTAAAGGAAGTCATCATCGGAGTCTTAGCGTGTTGTATATTGTGCAGAATTTGTTTGGTAAAAACAAAGAACACAGAACAATTAGCCTCAACTCACACTATATTGTGCTTTTCAAGAACCCACGTGACGGCTCGCAGATTATACATTTGGCCAAGCAAATGTACCCTCGTCGCAACAGCTACGTGCAGGATAGTTTTAAAGACGCAACAGCGAGCGCGCATGGTTATTTGCTGGTAGATCTCAGACAGGCAACACCTGATCATTTGAGATTGCGGAGTCATATATTTCCAGGCGAAAATCAGGTTGTATACGTACCAAAATATAATATGGGTGATAAATTGAAACGTCACGGTCCAATGTTAAAAGTCCTGTGTCGGGCGAAACCAGCTGCGGTTAAGAGTATAATAAAAACGGCATCACCGAATCTCATACGTACCCTGTGTGAATGTTCCCACAATATCTTAAAAGGGCATGTTCGACTTACAACGCGTCAGAAGAAGCTACTACAGCGACACAAGACTAATCTCAGAGTGCTCGCTCGTAAAAAGACCACTGTGAAAAGACGAAAGCATATTCTACAGCAAGGGGGTTTCATTGGTGTTTTACTGAAACCTGTCCTGAGTGTCTGGGGTAGCTTGTTGGGTGTATAATGGCCAAGAAAATGTTACTGATCGATTCTCGTTTATTTGAAACTCTGCAGAGCAAATCTATGTACACACCACCTGATAGTTTAACAGATAACATGAGGGACCTGGATGAACAAATGCGAGTGGTTTTGGATCGTAGTGATTTATCTAACGCTGATAAAGCTAGACTCTATCAACAAACATTACAACAGTATTTGACACGACTTGACCAATACAAAAACAGATCACTCGGCCTATTAGACATCAAACCACCGCCGATGGTGCCTGTGGAACCACTAGCTAACAAACCAACGCCGATGTTTCCTGTAGAACCTGTACATAAAACAGAAGAACCAACTGAGAAAATTCCAGACAAGGTCAAAGTGACGCCTGACCCACCTAAACGCAATCCCAGGAAGAAACGGCAAAGTAAAATTCCTACGCCTACCAAAACACCCATTTGGGAAACATGGTAGACGAAATGTTGGTCCGTCATTACTACAATCCTAAAAAAGCTGGTGCGTATGGTGGTGTTAGTGCCTTACAACGTACCACCAAACTTTAATCAAAACAAGTCAAAGATTGGTTAAGCCATCAGGATACGTACACTTTACATAAACCTTCTCGGCGACGTTTTAAGAGACGTGCTATCATAACAGGTGGTATATACCAACAATTTCAAGCTGATTTAATTGACTTAACAAAGTTAAGAAAATACAACGATGGATATTCGTATTTGGTGACGTGTATTGATGTGTTTAGTAAATTTGTTTGGGCTGTTCCGATCAAGAACAAAAAGAGAAAACCTTTAGTCGAAGCTGTGAGTGATATTTTCAAGCAAAGGAAACCTATAAATTTTCAAACTGACAAAGGTTCAGAATTTACCAATAAAACATTTCTATAGTTTCTTAAAGACAATAATGTGCATTTCTTCACATCTGAAAATGAGGACGTTAAAGCAGCTATTGTGGAACGGTTCAATCGTACATTGAAGGAAAAAATGTGGCGCTATTTCACTAAAAGTAACAAACCTCGTTATGTCGATGTGATAAATTCATTGATTCAAAATTACAATTATTCATTTCATAGGAGCATTCAGATGGCACCAGTAGAAGTTAATACTCATAATCAAACACAAGTGTGGAATACTCTATATGGGGATAAACCAACAGACAGAAAAGTATATTTTTAAGTTGGTGATAGGGTGCGCATCGGTCTAGGCCGACAAACTTTTAAGAAAGGGTATACACCCACCTGGACAGAAGAACTGTTTACCGTCAGTCAGATACAACCGACAACACCTGTAACTTATACGATCAAAGATGATGCGGGTGAAGAAGTGCAAGGGTCATCATTGGGTGGTAGACTATCACCGTTGGGTAGAGTCACTTTGGTTCTTACGTGTAAATAGGTATTGAAAAGATCCAAGTAATCTTCACTATTCCACAAAATAACAAATTCGATGGGTGCCCCAGGCGCTAAGGCGGCCAGGGGATGAATTTCCACATATTGACCATCGTCTACAGCCGTTTGGGTTGATGGTACACTAAACAAATCAAGACCAGAATGTAGACATTCACAGGAGTTGGGGTGAATGATTTCGCCCGACACATGACTTTTAACATTGGACCGTGACGTTTCAATTTATCACCCATATTTTATTTGTGTACGTATACAACCTGATTTTCGCCTGGAGATATATGACTCCGCAATCTCAAATGATCAGGTGTTGCCTGTCTGAGATCTACCAGCAAATAACCATGTTGCGTCTTTAAAACTATCCTGCACGTAGCTGTTGCGACCAGGGTACATTTGCTTGGCCAAATGTATAATCTGCGAGCCGTCACGTGGGTTCTTGAAAAGCACAATATAGTGTGAGTTGAGGCTAATTGTTCTGTGTTCTTTGTTTTTACCAAACAAATTCTGCACAATATACAACACGCTCAGACTCCAATGATGACTTCCTTTAGTGAATAATTTAGTAACGCTATCATCTGTTTCACTCATCAAATCATCAATAACCAACAGTCTTGGTTTATCACCATTCCATTGCTCCACGTCTGGTAGTCCTTCAATAAACTTAACACCAGGCATGCTCTCATACGCAGCCTGCCACGCACCATAACACCAGATAATTTCCTCTTGTATCGGATCCACCATCTCATGCACATATTTTAAGAAATTGCGCACAAAAACAGTTTTTCCGCACCCGGTCGGACCCGCAATCATAGCTGTAAAAGGATGTTTCCACCTCGTATCCATTTCTGTTAATGACCATTTTTGAGGTATGGTACATATATTTATATAAAACACACACATTTACACACACACACACACACACACACAGTGCACCATAGCTATAATTTTCAACACAAATTTGAATGGAAAACACCACCCACCCACCATACAATCACATATATACTACCCAACCATTTCCAGTTTTCTGGGTCGGGGACCTCGCCGCCCGCCCCGCCGATATCGGGACCAAGCCCGCGCCGGTACGCGACCAGCCGCGATCCGCTCGCCTTTTTGGATCTGGTACCTTATCACCCCTTATCATGTCTTATCCACGTCCTATTACATTACTACTAACACACTACTAACACTACTAACACACATCATACTGCACTAGAGTTACACTACAATACACATCTTACTGCACGAGAGAGACTTGCACTACAATACACAACTTTGTGAGATGAAGCAAAACATACCTGACTGTGCGATATTTGTACTGACACACAACATCTTATTGTACAAGATTGATGTGCTCTAAAATATCCCAAGTATAGGAGACGTGTACTACAATACACAGTAAATAGTTAACTACTTGGACATCACTTTCTGACATAACGTAAACATCAACACTGCATTTAAACAATGGAATAGCCAAAGTTAGTGCCAAAATAGGAAGACTGAAAAATACAAACCTATGTCACAACGGGAAATAGCAGTTATCACCAAACTCAATGTTTACCAGGCAGCAGTAATATCATCACTTCTTTATTAAAGTGAAACATGGACAGTATATGCCAGACACGTTAGAAGACTCGACTATTCCTCATAAGCTGACTTCGTAAGATACTCAACATCCATTGGTGGGATAGAATACCAGACAGTGAAGTACTGCCAAAATCTAATTTTGTAAGCATATTCAAGTATATTCAAGCGACCGATAGCCACTGGTATAAGTAGTAGCTCTGCAACTGGGTAGGTCGGGGCACCCATTTGCACCGACATAAAGTATTGTCAAAGGTAGCGGATATAAATGGATATCCCCCATATGGATGTGGAAAGCAACGGGAAACTACCACATTATTCTCCCAAGATGAAAGTCATGGCGACACACAGAAGTAAGCTTACAGTTAGTGGTAATATAGCAATATGGAACGTCAGATCGTTAGCGCAGTGTGGTAAATTATACAACATCAAGCAAGAAATGGAAAGATGAACGTAAATATCTTAGTAATGAGTGAAATGAGATGGACTGAGTCAGGAGAGATACAATCAGATAAATTTAAAGTCATATACTCAGGAGGACAAAAACACGAGAGGGGCGTATTATTAGAGGAGTATTATTATACACAGAAACAGGAAAAACTGTGAAATTGTTTGGAATTTGCACCAAGAAGATCCGGTATGCTATGTTGCCTCTATGTTAGATTTCTTAGATGTTTTTCATTATTTCAGTTTGGGCAACGTCAGCAACCATCATCCCGCACCATTACAGTGTACTTCCCATACTTGATATGAAACACTTCAAATTATGGAAAGGACGACAGTGCTCATCTTTGATCTTGATCACAATAAATAATTACGACAACTGATGTTAACAAATGATATTTCTTCTATTGTAAATTAATTTACTGATATTGCTATAAGATAGTGATCGGAATCCATGAGTAATTAGACGATGACATCGCCATTATTGAACATTCTTTACTCTCTGAAAGATGTTATCTACATCAATAACGTATCTGGAAGTGCGTGTATGACTTAATTATCTGTTATGTAACACACGTCTTGCTCCTAAATGAGAACATGTCTACACCTTGAAAACAAATCTGTAAAGTACACAAATCAGATGTTACAAGTACGCGTACGGACAGGTGTTGCACGATGACCCTTTAGATAACTTTATTATTCAGAACCTCCTGCTTGTATTCTTGTGCACAACGTCAGTTTCAGGTCGATGATTCAGACTAACGATGGAGAAATATATTACTAAATATACACATAGTAGATATTATTTTCTTCTCACTAAATGGAATGTTTATTTTGTATTTTAACGCAGAAACAGGAAAAACGGTGAATGGTTACATGGCAATATCAGATCGGGTAATATTAGTTAAATTAACAGGAAAACCGTTGGATATAAACATTGTACAGGTATATGCACCCTCATCAAGCAGTTCTGAGGACATGGAAATTTTCTATGATGATCTACAAACCGCAATGAAACAGTGTAGAAATTATGAAGTAACTATAGTAATGGGCGAACTTTAACGCAAATGTAGGTGCAACAGAAATACAAGATGTGACATCAAGATTTGGTTTAGGAATGAAAAACGAAAGAGGTGATTTATTGATAGAGTGGGCACAGAAACATAATTTAATAATAGGGAATACATGGTTCAAGCAACATCCAAGAAGGTTGTGTACATGGATTAGCCCAGGAGATAATACACGGAATCAAATTGATTTAATTTTAGTCTCTAAAAGACATAGAAACAGCATTAGATCTATGAAAACATGGTCAGGTGCTGACTGCAACATATACTATTGGTGGGGAAATTTTGTATAAGATTAAAGAAGATCAAGAGATCATCTAGAAATATGAAATTATATTTATCGCTATTGAAATCAGTTGCTGACATTAAAGAAAGATACATCATAATTGTACAAAATAGATACAATGCCATTGCAAAGATTCAGAGTACTGAAGATCAATGGAACATGCTAAAACATTCGATAAACCAAACATCTAAAGAGATAATACCAAAAGTAAAACATACATCAAAACAAAAATGGTTGACTGAATAAATATTCGTCTTGATAAGCACCAGAAGGAAAAATAAACACAAGACAGAGGAATATCAGAAAATACACAAGGAGATAAGAGAGAAATGCAAAATAGCAAAAGAAAGCTGGCTGAACAAGAAATGCACAGAAATAGAATCGCCTTACAACCAATATACAACATTACTATATAAGAAAAGCGAGGTGATAACAGAAAAGAGATGACTTTAGTCGATCCATAGTTTCTGTTTGTTTCGTGTCACATGTTTGTTGTAATTTTTGTATTTTCCTTGTCCGGTGTCAATTCGCCTCTTCCGGTCAATAAAACTACTCATATCAATGTGACCGTCAATGTAATTACTGTTCGCTTTCTGTTATATGTGTTAATATTGTTTCAATTGTCTGACTTGATAAAAGCCTTTTGGTCGAAACGTCATTTGTGTGTGTCATTATGTGTGTTATCAAGTATTAGCAAAACTTTATTACCCATTTCCTGGATCTATCTGTTGGATTTCAGTTTTGCGCAGTAAGTGCTATTTTTCATTCCTTATTCTTCTTCAGCGATCATTCTCAAACTCCTGTTGGATCTCCCTTGTAGCATGACCATGGTCCTACTAGATTTCATGGTCCTACTAGATTTATTAAATTGCATCTTCTTCTTCTTCTGCGCTCGTTCTCAAGCTCCTGCAAATTAGTAGGATGTAGTCCGGAGAACGGAATGCGTTGTGTCGTGGTTTACAGCATTACTGCGATATCTGCGCCTTTCGGCCTGACACATCCTACTTCAGCATGGCTTCGGGTCACTTACCCTATATGGGATGAGACAGCCAACTCCATTCCATAACCTCCTTATACGACATGCATGGAAGGTAAATGGTGTTGCTATTCTTTGCTCCCATTTCGGGCTCGAAAACACATGGGCGAATAAATTGCATTAGTCTGAAGTTTATTAATAAGCCATATCAAAATATGAGCATAGTATAATACTCTTTTTTTTTTGCCCTTCTATAGTATACACGGGGCATCTCACAGGACCACAAATGTGGTATTTTTAAAAATCACATCCATTAATTTCAATTGGAAATCTCTTGCTGTCAGGTCATGTCTGTGAACCTATGTTTATCCTAATAGCAATTCATCAATTATTTCTTTCTATTTTGCATTACATGCAAATGTGATAAATATCCCAGGTCTACGAAAATTGGGAATATGTCATTGCATTCTGGGAAATTGAAATTGCTTGCGTGTTCAGCAACTGGCCTCGTGTTTGCATGAAGAAAAATGTTGTATTCATCTAGAGGATATCTTTCCAGGGCATATTGTAAAGGTATTCATGTAATTGTTATGTATGTGCAGCATTTCTTGAGGATTTAACATTGCTTATGATGATTTTGTAGATGGATTTACGCAACATCTATTTATACTTGCACATCAGCACACAATGCACTCTAAACAGATCTATCCTCAACAATTCAGTAGAACTTAAGTTGTGTTTTTCTGCAAACCGATAAGTCAAATGTCATAGACTTTATTTGAGCTCCATCCAGTAAAATCTTGTCCGTATAAATGTTGCACTTGAATATCAGCACAATCAGATGCGTAATACTATACCTCAAATTGTTACACACATTTAAGTAATACATTTTCCCTATGTAATAGCAATGGCATAATAATAAATGAACATTAACGCGATTTGAAACAAAAGGCTAAAATAGTTACATGATAATGCAATTATTTTTGTGGAAAGTGTAAATCTTCGTTGCAATTAATTTATCTTTTCCATGAATGAAGCATTGATTGCCGTTAAGAAATTAAAATTTCGGAAGATTGTGTATATCAAAACATATTTCGTTTCCCGTTATTTAAACAAATATTTTCCAAGTATAAAACAATTTATAATTAATCTTTTTGCGAATTAAACAAATAATTTCAAGATTTAAAACAAATTATAATGAATATAGTTATAATTTATAATTATAATTTATACAATATTAAATATAATTAGCTGGACATTTGAGGAGTAATTCTATTTTCGGCAAACCCCATATGAATTCAATTGATTCAAGCTATAACCGAGCCAGTTTCTAGCCATATACAATGCTTAATTTCGCGAAACCTATGCGTTACAAGAAAACATAGAGTTACGGAGTTGCTCCTTCATTATATATAGATATATTGTAAGTATAAAGAATAGGAGAACACGAGAGAACACACAGCAACATACGCACACACATGAATCCGTGAGAACACACAACACAACTAGAACACAACAGCATGAGCAGACACAGAAACATGCGTGAACACACAGCAACACAAGAAACAACAAGTTAAACACACAAAACTAAGAGAGCACACAAAGTGACAGTATAATTCATGAACAGACACCCATGACATCCCACAGTATCAAAAAAACGTAACAATATGAATAAACACACGAACAAGGGAATCCATACATCACACAATAACACAACAATAAAAACGCACAAAAATATCACGGCAACAAAGAAAACATAAAGCCTTTAAGACACACAAAAACATCAACAACACATAGCAATACGATATCACAACAGCTTGGTCACGTACAATAACACAAAAATACTGTAATAAGAACATGCACGAGAACATGGGAGCACACAGCAACAGAAGAACACAAAAACGACATCAACCACACACAAGAAGATTAAAGCAAGCACACAGCAATATGATATCACAACAACTTGCACAAGCACAGTACAATGAGAATACACAACAACACGATTATCGAGCAATATGGACACAAACAGAAACATACAATAACACAATATTACTAGAATACAACAACATGAATACACGCTAGAACATGAGAGAACGCAGCAACACTGGAACAAAAAGCATGAACATGAATGCAAACATTAGATATCACGATATTACTAGAACACGACGACGTGAACACACATAGAAAACGCATTATTACTATAATATAACAACATGAATACACGAGGCCATGAGAGAATACATATCATTACTAGAAAACAACATGAACTACACAAGAATATGGGATACCAGAGCAATACTAGAACAAGACGAGAACACAACATAAAAACACTCAACAAGCTATGTTGTTGTAAATATTCATTTCTTGAGATATATATCAAATCTATGCAACAATGCGATATTTTACCACAACCATAACTTATTCTTGTTGAATAGAATGTACAGGAGTATGAAAACACTTAGGGGCGGGCGTAGGTGATGAAGAAAAATTGTAATAATAAGAACTATCAGCAGCTATATTCTTAACCATGTTCTGACATACATGGGATAACTTTATGTCTGCACGGATTGTAGTTAAACAATATACAGAAAACGTATTGCAATGAGCGAAGACTATGATTGGTTAGTTTTCTGTGACATCTACCTAACATGTTGATTGGTTCGTATTAGGCCACGTAGTTTATGAAATATTTTTACTTGTTGATCTGAGAGACAGATGTTTCTCTAAGATGTAGATACGCATTTATTAGACACATTTGAACAGATTCTTTCTCAGATATCTTAGACATTTCTCAGTTCAGTGTGAAATATGAGGGCCAATATTTCTCTTTAGCTTACGAACACACTTGTCACCTAGATCTGACTCGAGAAAATAGAAATCTTGACGACACTTTGGGCTAACACTATTTTTCTATAAAATAGTTATTTCTGTAGTACTGTTCATCACTGCAAGAACAAGCTCCCAGAGTTATATAATACATTCTACTGAAACGCTGCTGCATTACTAAGGTATGTATATTCAATTGTTGATATCATTATCGCTTCAGTGTAAAATCACATATTTCTCCAGCCAACTACACAATGATTCGTCAAGAAATACAAAAATAGGTAGGTGTGTTGCCAAAATGAAACATAAAACAACTTAACAACGAGATACAGAGACAGACGACGTTTCGACTATAAAGCCTTCATCAGGACAAACAAATGACCACAATACAACAAGTCTTACATGGAGACAAATAGGGTTATAATGAGGACAATAGCAGATAGGTAATGAGGGAAGAAAAGATGTGGAAGCATGACAGGTGAGAAAAACGTATGGGGAGAAGTTAGTAGTAAGTAGGGAGGAGAAAGTAGACTGAAGAATGTGAGATGAACAAAGGAAAAGATATGGTAGCAAGTAAATTACATTAAAATAAAATAACAATACTCACCTCAAGAGTGGCAACAGAGAATGAATGCTACAGACAAGCAATCATGATGTAAGGGAAGAGCAAAATGAGATGGTACGAGGGATCAGGTGGGAGAGAGAAAAGAGGCCAAAAACGGCAGGAACAGAAGAGAATGAGCAAACAGCAGGAAGAGAATATGAGCAGATAATTGTGATATATGAGAATAAAATAGTAGTAAAATAACTGAACTGATGCAGCGACTAGTCTATGGTCCTCCCATGTGAATGAGCACACGCATAATGGCAATAAAGTAAAGAATGGACAGTGAAAGTCAGACTCCTATCAAGGGTCATGATAGCACGTATTTGTACAGGTTAGAAAAATAAAGACATGCCACAGTAATAGACGGAACCCGATGCGCCGAAGTGAAAAGAAAACACACCCGCGAAAGGTGGAACAATGGAAAAGACAATATCCTAGTTTGGTCACAGCGCATACCAACTGATGAGAGTAAAGGGGCGTAAGTAAATAGCCATAGAGAAAGAAGACAGAGTATAAGACAAATGCAGAGGTTAAAAAAAAAAAAAAAAAAAAGGACGTGGTGGATCGACGAAATCCCCTAGACGGAGATACGTCACGCAAGAAAGTGAAGTGAGGGTGGGAGGGAGCCCAGAGGACACAGGTAGGGTACAACAAGGGAGGGTATGGGACTATCACGGGGAAGCACGTCGTGAGATGGTATCAGGCTGATATAGCGAGACATAGGAAGAGGGTGCCGGAGATAAGGGCACTAGAGAAGATAGGGAATAAGGAGACAGGAAAAGAAGACCATAGCGGGAGGAGGCAGACCCGGAGTTACAGCCAAATCATGTGAGGAAGTGGAGGGTCGTAGCGTCGTAGGTGACAAAGTAAGGGTCATCTGTCCACAGTGTCGTAGTAAAAGGAGGTCGGTGTAGCAGAGGTTCCAATAAAATGTGACGGAAGATGGACCAAGGTCACAACCACAACGACAAGTACCTTGTAGGCCAGGTGTTGGGAAATGAGACCGGTCGCATAAACCGAAGATGATAAAGGGATGAGTTAGCCGCACGTCGCAACCCCTATGTGGGTATTGCTCGCACTTTACACTAGCTCATCTATGGGAACAACGATCAAAGGACAGAGACTCTGGCCACGATACACGATCCCTTGGTTTGGGGCATGCACCGTGGGGAGCGAAGTGTCCGATGAAACGAGGTTCGCATCTGTGTGAGACCAACCGTACGTTGCAACCCGTTTGGGGGCGTTGCCCGTACTGCACGCTGGCTCCATAAATATATATGGGGGAACCACTGCATCCGAGCCAGCCAAATCGTGTGAAGCAGGAAGCCTGTTGGCGCTGCAAAGTCTATTTATTAAAAAAAAAAAAAAACCAACAACACATTTGTCAGACATCAAACAGTCACCACATACCACATGCTACGTAACTGTATGGGTAGCCGCCCCAATGGATAAGAAAGTGGCCAGAAGAAATATGATAATAGGTACGTGGTGTCGCCCACGGGCCACAGAGAATGGCACAAGAGAAAGAGCGGAAATAGCCCTAAGCAATGGAAATGGAGAAAGTAGACAGAGTATGACAAAGAATCTAAAGGAGAAGAGGAGGATGAAGCATGGGTGAAACAACCCGTAGAGAGAGAGTAGAGTGGGGTAGCGAGGGGATACAGATCAACCATCAAACCGACGTACCAAACCGCAACAGACCCACCCCGGATGAAGCTGCACCGGTCCCAGTCCCATGGCGTAACCCACCACCAACACACCAATCGCAACGTGACATGTCACCGTAGCCCCAAACCCTGGGTGGGGGCCCCGGCCGAGCCACCACAATAGAGAGCAACAGTAACAAGGAGATGAGCAGGAAGAAATAAGGGTAAGGTAAAGATTGTAGGAGCAGCAGGGAGGCAGAGCGGGGGGGGGGGCAAAAGGGGGGGGGGGGGTTAGAGATTATTGAAAGTATAACTGGTCATTGATGCCATGGGGCTTAAGAGTGCCAAGGTTGAGAATAAGGCGGTTCTCTAATGAGAAACGTTGCCGGTCACCAGAGTGGCAAGAGACCAGGCCAGTGACCTGAATGTCCTGTGCCCCCCGGTGAGAATTGCTGTTGAAGTGGAGGGCCACCGGAGAAGATCCACAGTTACGGATATCCCGTAAGTGTTCGGCAAACCTAGTGGCTAGGAATCTACCCGTCTCACCAATGTACATCAGGTTACAGCGTTTGCAAGTTATCACGTACACGACGTTACGGGAGACACAGGAAAAAGTGTGATGGATATGAAATACCGATTTAGGAAATCGGATAGAGGAGGTAAGGTAGACAAACGGGCACGTGAGGCACGGGCGGTGGCACGGAGAGGTACCAGTAGGAGGTCCCGCCGGCCGGAGGTGAGAGTGAACCAGAGAGTCCCGTAGGTTCCTATCTCGACGGAAAGCCACAAGAGGTGGTTGTGGAAACGCCTCTTTGGTAAGACGATCAGATGAGAGGATAGAGAAGTCCCGTAGGAGGATCTTGAGAGCTGGAATATTATGAGGGTGGAAAGTGAGGATCAGTTTAGGACGAGTTGACGGAAGCTGAGGAGTGCGTGATAAGGCATCAGCACGGGAGATAGGAAGGACACGACCAAGGGCAGAGAGAAGGACATCCTCCGGATAAGCACGTCGGCGGAAGAAGTCAAGCATATCATGGGCATGCTGTAGAGTCCTCCTGGCAAAGGCGACGGAGACGAAGAAGTTGAGAGAAGGGAAGGGAGTCACGGCATGAGCGAGGGTGAGAAGAGGAATATAGAAGGAAGCTGTGAGAGTCAGTCGGTTTATAATAGACCGAGGTAGAAAGCGAACCTGGACCAATAGAGACAGAGATGTCCAAGAACGTAGCAGAGGAAGCAGAGACGATGGAAGTGAATTTGATGGAGGGATGGAAGTTGCTAACGAATGAGATGAAGGCTGAAAGGTCTGCAACAGGCATGTCCGTGGACCCAAAGCCATCGTCAATGTAGCGGCGATAGAACTGGGGAATGGTACCCTGGAAGCTGGAGAACATAAGATGCTCAAGATGACCCATGAACAGACAAGCATAGCTATGACCCATTTTGGTGCCCATAGCAACACCGCTGATCTGGTTGAAGAAGGTGCCGTCGAACTCAAAGGAGTTCAAGGTGAGGACAAGTTCAGCCAAGCGGACCAGGATAGAGGTTGCAATGGAATGGTGTGGATGCCGATCAAGAAAGTACTGAATGGCGGTGAGGCCGTCGTTGTGAGGGATAGATGTGTATAGAGACACAACGTCAAGGAGGAAGAGATGATAAGTATGATGGGGGAGCAACTCAACCGATGCGAATGTGGTTAACGCATGGTTGGTGTCCTTAAGGTACGTCGGGAGAGAAGAGACAATAGGTTGAAAAATACCATCAAGGAATGCTGAGATATGCTCAGTGGGGCAGGAGCATGCAGACACAATAGGTCTTCCAGGGTGAAGATCCTTATGGATTTTAGGCAGAAGATAAAGGGCAGGTTTCCCAAGGTTGGTCTTGGAGATAAGGAGAGAGACAGCAGAAGGCGGAAGGAGGTTATGGCGGATGAGCCGTTTGACAGTGCAACCAACTGTGAGGTTATGATCAGGAATAGGGTCCGAAGGAAGAGGCTCATAGAAGGTAACATCTTCAAGTTGGCGAGAGGCTTCCTGAATGTAAAGGTCACGGTGCCACACAACGACCGCGCCGTCTTTGTCAGCAGGTTTGATGACAATGTCACGGCGAGAGCGGAGGTTGAAGAGCGCCTCAGTCTCCGAAGGAGAGAGATTAGAGTGACGCAACGGTGGAGGGCGGAGACAAGCAATAGCACGACCAGTGTTCTGGATGTAAAGGTCTAGTGTGCGGGTGAGATTAGAAGAAGGAGGTGTCCAGTCATGCTTCCGGTGGCGGAAGGATGAAAAAGGGTCATCAGCGTCAGATAATGAACACCATCTTTATTCCAATGTTTTGTTACCAGTGGCAGACATGGCCCATGCCACAAACACTCATGAGAAAGATTACAACATGTGAGATGAAATGCATGAGAAAGGCTATAAACGTCACCAGAATCGATCGAATGAGAAATGAAGACCTCATAAAGATAGTAAAGGCCGTACCATGCAAACGTTACCTAGTTCGGACACCTTATGTGAATGGAACTACCATAACCAGCCATCTAGGCATACAACAGCAGAAAGAACAGATATAATGCAATAGTAAGAGACCAAGAACAAGATGGGAAGATTCAGAGAGATTGTCAAAAACCAGGCTAACTATGGCAAACGCAATACAGCTGACCAAAAACAGAAAACTTCAACTCGCCAACCACGCACAACAGCATTTGTGGAAAAGACAATAAATATATTGATTGCTACAATCATTACCTTACAAATGACCATATACTCCTTGATGCTACACTATCACACCTAACAGATGACGTTATACTCATTGATTCTACTATAATTTATCAACAAATGAAAATACAATATATTGCCACAAGCATTAGTAAACAAATGAATTAGAATCACGGATGCTAAAACATTGCTAAACAAATAACAATATATTCACGTTTTGCTATAATCATTGATCAAACAGTAACATTGCAATGCACGCATTATTATTAATGATGGAATCGTACTATTAGTCCTAATGTCCCACTTAATTGATATTGAACCCTTTTTTATGAGAAACAATAAGTATTAACTTAATTGTAGTAATTGTATGTGTTCCTGCGCATTTAACATTTGTCCTATCCTTCACATGATATATCATGTGACATCTGTCCAAACTTCCACTTGTAGTCCGGTCATCTAGTTGTTGTTAAAAGATATCAATTATATATCCAGTTCCAAACGTTTCGATCTGAAAGACATTTCCTGCCTTAACTTGGGAATGAATTCAGGACCACGCATATGCGAAGCCAGTGCGCTAACACATCCCCTATCGAGTAGTATTACTACTCGAAAGAAAGTCGGACAATCTAAGGGAATGCGTATCCATCCGGTACCATGTGCCACACCTTCTGATGAGCACTGACTTTGTATTACTTCCACAGCACGCCCCACGACTTTTCTCTCTTTAGCCTATTACCGTTCGTACTCCGTATTTTAGTATGCAGTGTGCATTCGTTGTCAGCTCTGATTTTATAGGCTCTTGCTCAGCACACTTGTAATCTACATTCAATAGTTTAATGTCAGGTAAGAATCACATTCCTTGTACTGACATGTGCCTATTGCACACAATAATGATACGCATTGCCTAATTCTCAATCGTATCCAATCTTTCAGTTTGCATCTGGCTGAGTCATAATTGCAGATGCATATTCTATTATAGAAATAACCAATCCTTGGTAGAGACGAAATAGTACCCTCTTTCATTTTGTGAATGAATCACATGTTGGTTGACTTGCGTGGGCGTATTGTACTCTGCCAATAGTAAATAATGATGGTCTTTTGCGTCTTTACAGACGGTCAGAAAACAATCCAGTGTTAAATTTCAAATGGACTATTAAGTCCTCAAAGCTTCACATATGATTGTTTGTCGGAGCAGGCAGGTGTTATGTAGAAAATACCTTGTCCATTTGCAAGTATACCAGTTTTTTGGCTACGTTGGTCTTGTAATTATGGATTTGTTCACTAGGATGATAACTGGACAATGATCACTGCCACCAAGTTGTTCGCCTATTGTTCTTTCCATTATTCCAGCCAGTTTTGGGGTGCAAAATGCCAGGTCTGTGTTTGTGGTGTTACGCCATCTTCTTGAGTAGAAAGTTGGAACATCCTGTGGATTATTCAGAAGGATTAGATTGTTATCATTTTTGCAACATCCTATCGCGATGCGATCAACAATCATTCACCTGGGGATAGACAATATACAATAGAAAATGACTTGCACTTGGGATTTTGATTAAAGTGAGGAGTTGTGCAAAGCGTTGACCTCACTCTCTTGTTGGACGTCATTTGAAACCAGTGGCATGACGAATCGAGACGACTGGAAGTCAAGCACGATGTAGTGGATGACCATGGCTTTCTAAGTGTCTCACCATGCCCGATGCGATCCACCACACTGCGTTGCTGGCGTTCGCCTACATTATCCGGTGGGCCGATAATCTATAGGACCTCATACGCGTAAATTCGACGAATATCAGATACAACGTGTAGTGGTTAGGCAGGACCGGTATGCTTTTTTAGATAGTCTCAGCATGACATCACCTACTTTATGGCTACCTAACAGGCTGTCAATCGAGCGTAGAACCAAAACACACCTCAGGCAGTCCACTGGTGCTGTGTTCGCACGACACATTAGGCCTACTTTTGCTACATAGCGAGTGACTCAATGTCTTGGTATGTAAGTAGGTAGTTAATGAGTTTATTTCTCTTTTGAAGAGGCGCGCCCTTTCAAATAGCGGACCTACCTACCTACACAATGTGTTGTTGATACTGAAGTAAATAAGCACATAAACTTCAAAATTATTATATAGAATTACTCTTTTATAATCGAATAGATATATCCATTTGTAATGGATATATGTATTGAAAGTATGAAAGTAATACTAAGCAATTATCTGCCAGCAAATTTACATCTTTATAATGCGTTTTTGAAAAATAACCAGTCAAACAAGATATACCAGCTATCATTGGTATTCAGATCACTGTTCTATCTTGACACACCAGATAGAGCACTTGTATTTCAAAATAATGTTTTCTCTTTACACACTAGATAGAACAATTATGTTTCATAACTGTGTTCATATATAAACACGTTCCATGTGAATGACAGATGAAAACATAATAAGAATGTGTTCTCATTACAGATGCGTTCTATTCACGTAGCCTTGTGTTTGGTGGCTGTTGCTGTATCTTTGACTGAATCTTTACCTAAAGAACGTAGCGGCGATTGTGGTTGTAAATCAGGCCGTGGTTCCGGGGGACTTGATATTCTGGGCGGAACTGTTAGTGGACTTACCAGTATTGTTACAGACATCGGTACCACTGTCGTTGGCGTCGTTGATGGACTTGTGGAAGAAGTGACATGCGTAATAGGCGGCGCTGTGTACGTAGTTGGTAGTATTACAGAAGCCTTATTAATTGGTCTCGCTGGCGCTGTAAACGTTGTAGGTGGACTGTTGCTTGTTGCGGGTGGTGTAGCAGAAACGTTGGTAGCACAACTTGTAGCCACATTGGCAGTAGCGTTAAACTTTGCTTTAACATCCGTGCTCTTTGTACTTAATGGACTCCTTAGAGTTGTACACACCATTCTGGCTGGAAAATTCAGCGTTTTATTTGCTATCCTAGGAACTGTATATGAAGCGGTTGAGTTACTAAAAATATTAGCCATTGCGGAATTTCTACAATTAATTAGCGTAGTGGATTGTGCTATTGCACATCTTATAGTAAGCTTCATCGCTGCAGAGGGATCATGTGGTTGTAGACGTGACCGTGAATAATGTTGGCCAGTGTGATGGAAACAAGGTAAGTTACTGAGTGTTGGCAAGTATTGTATTTGAAACAGTTTTTTTGTTTTGTCTGAAGTATATTCCCATAGGCGTCTCAGTTACAGGACGCCATAAATACACATTGTGTGCATCATATGATCAATCGAGTCGGTTTTTTTCAGTGTATGCAAACAAATGTCTGAAAATACGCGGATAGTATGAAAAACATTGTCTATGTTTTCTCATCATCATCAAACCAAATTATTATATTGCAGATTATGTAGCTGCATCGAGTTTGCAAAGACCCCCACCCAGTCTGAGAAAATAATAGATAAAACGAGCCTCACGTGATAACGTTAAATTGACATATATATTAAAGCGATTTCTTAAACATTTTTCTGTCCTGTCAGGTTATATCCGTTGATGACTTTAACGACCGTGTATGCAACATAAAACATGGCGTAAATATGGTGACATAATTAATTTCAGTTTTATAGCCTGGATGCAAAAAATTCAAAATGTTAATGGTGTGTAGTTACATCATCAGTTAATGTCGATGATTAAAGAAAAGACATACATGTAATCACGTTGTAAAGAGTCGAAGATCGCACAATGAAATACTACAATGTAGAATAAACCACAGTAAAAGAAATTACAACATTCTAATAAGACTTTAATTTCTATATATAAAATAAGACGGTTGGCGCAATGTGTACCGCCATGCTCTGGCTAACCCAGAGCTAGCAGATAACCATGATAACAAAAGTATCTCCTCGTGGTGCAACCAGGAAACAGAAATACAACTGCTCTTGTTGATTCTGACTAAACCTTTTGGGGATCGTGTCCGTGAATGTGGAGGCAGCAGATGGAAAGAGGATTGACTGCAAAAGAGACAGGCATTATCACTGACATCACTGTACTAACACATGCAGTGGCACTGTCGATACACAGTGACGCTAGCCAGTCTGGTCCGAGCATTGGAGGGGCGGCTAATTGAAACGACAAAAAAAGGAGAGACGAAAAGACAACATACTGAGTACAATGAAAGGGCAGCACAGCGCCAGGGAGCAGCGCTAAGTGCAAATAGAAAAGGAAAAACGTTCCAAGGAAATCGGAACTACAAGTTCTGTTAGATCGAGACATGCTTCTAGTTACCGATGCTCATTACGTGCAAAGACCCAGACGCAATCGGACGCCTTGCAACAGTCCTGGTCCAACTCTAATTATGTTGAGCGGAAATATAATCATGGAGAAAAATGGTTCTCTACCCAATGAACAGAACTAGAAAATGCAAGCCACATCGCCCAAGACAGAGAGAGGTTCAGAGAGTTCATTGGGAAGACATCGTTCTGGAAGGAATACGTCACATGACACACCCAATGAGCTCAGGCACAAACAACACAACAAAGGCAGATCTGACCCAACTCTACTGTCCAGCTTTCCTATACCGGAAACATGCTCGCAGTGAGAAAGGATTCAATATCCGACGGGCTCAGGCACAAATGGGACAAGGTCGTTTAGCTCGAAAACTCACTTTGCTTCCATGCGCGTGGTGAGACTCGCACTTGGACGAGGGGATCACGATGTCGGTGAACAAAACCTCGGCTAAGATGACAAAAGAGCCCGGGTCCCGCATCTGTCTAGTTCTTCCTTAACCGGAACCAGATTCGCAGATTAGAAAAGGTTCAGTACCCGATGGGCACAGGCACAGAACGTCTAATTACACGAGGAAATTCACTGACTGTGGAACACCTCGTGCGAAATAGAAGTGAACGACAATCATCTCGGCGAAGAGTCATTACATAACTGCGCGCCTGTCGACAGAAAGACAGGCAGTAACAGACTAGGAAAGCCCAATACCTGAATTAAACGTATGAGGAAAACAAATATGCTGGCCCTCGGATATCCAGGGTACAAAGTGAGCCAACCGAAGTATAAATAGCACAGTTTAACAGTGGAACTAGCAGTGCATTGAACTTCACGCCCCTCAGCAGATATCATTCCATTTATTCGTTGTGTTTATAAGAGAGCGAACGCAGAAGAAGATGAAGAAGAATAGAGTAAGACACATGTGTAGATAAGATATATAATAGATATGCATGCATGTCCTTAAGAATCGTTGTTTCAATAGTTAAAAGACAAAAACCTGCATAGTTTAGATATTTCAGAGACAATTCTCTCCTGTCATATACAGTCCCGCAGGGAACAATCAAATATGGAAAGAGGAGAGGAAGATAAACACACTCTAAATAGACAACATTGAAGGTAGAAACGCAAGTAGGGATGTTTTAACAAATAATACAGTTGGCGAGTTCTTTAAAACAAGTGTGGGAGTTGGTCAAGGGTGCAAAGTGTCACATTTCAATAAATACTAAGTCATGTTGTAGTTTTTGTAGTTCATGTTCACTTTCTGCTAAAAGAACAGTGCCATCTGCATATTATTATCTTTTAATAATATGTTTATTATTTGGTTATTTACTATTTTCCCATTGATCTTTAGTCCTGTCATTTCTTCTATATGTTTAAAGATATTATATGTTCATATATTAAATAGCTTGGGTGATAAAATATATCCTTGTCTTACCCCTCATCTTATGTCTATTCATGGTGAGTATCTTTTTTCACACCTTCTTGATGCAGTCTGTTCCCGATATATATTTCTAATTAGTCTTACGTCTTTTCCATCTATGTCTATTTCTTGAAGACATTCGATTCATTTTTCTTGCTGAACTCTGTCAACGGCTTTCCTGTAGTCTATGAAGAACATATAGATACTGTTTTGAACTTCTATATATTTATCTATTAATAGTCGGATACTAAGTATAGCTCCTCTGGTTCCTTTGTTTCCCTAAAATCAAATTATTCGTCACCAACCTCAGTGTCTATCTTGTTTTTAATTATTTCATGTATTAACTTGAGTAGTATTTTGTTTAATTGACACATCAAACTTATTGCTCTATATTCTGTATAGTCCACATCCCTGTGCTTCTTAGGAAATGGTATTGATATTGATGATTTCAGGTCTATAGAAACGTGTCCTGTTTCATATATGTTATTGCACAGTTCTTTGATAGTTTCTACACCAAATCCATCAACGGTTTTTATTATGTCTGCTGTTAAGTTTTCGGCGACTGCGACTTTTCCACATTTCTTATTTCGTTTTCAACTTCTGCTTTCAGTATTGCTTGTCCATCATTGTTGCGTATTGTAGGTTTTATGTTCTGTTGTCATCAAGCAGTTCTGTCACATAATCTACCCACCTTGTAAATACTTCTGTTTTATCAAAAATAATTTTTCCACTTAATCTTTAATGCAAGCATCTCTCTTTGTAGGATTTTTCTTATATCGGATCTTACTTATCTCCATATGCGTTTCTTTTGTCTCATGTTGTACTGGCATCTCCTCTATTTCTCTGCATTTTGTTTCTAGCCATTGATTTGTTTGCTATTCTATGCATGTTACGTATCTCATAGCTTATACATATATGTATCTCATGCATATCTCATAGTATATGTATGTAGGTAAAAACGTAAAGTGACCCATAGCATTTATTCATGCCGTAAGGGTGTGAGATGTTAGCGATCTCACATTTCAGAGGCTCTCCTCTCCCTCGCCATCTTCACTTCCCGGATTAATTTTGGTACCGATCTAGGTCGACCTGGGAGCCGTTGCGATCTGAAAACATTTCCGCCTCAACTGGGGAATGACCACGCATATGCGAAGCCAGTTCGCTAACCACTGCGCTACGCGGCTCCCAATGTATGTATCCATATGTATGTATAATTGCATCAAAAACCTTGCCAAAAACAATACTATAGGGAACAGCTGAAGGAGGATGAAGTAGATGAGGGCAGATAATATAAAGGACTGCATAGGTCTGGATTATTTCTCACTCATCCACATCAGAAAAGATAGAAATCGGTAGAGTTAGATTTCGATGGAGAACTCTGTGTGTTGATGCATCCAATGTCGTACATCTACGATTCTGTTTCGTTTTTGCGTTTATCGATATGGATATTACGTTTGTTCACATACAAACAATTACATCACTAACTATTTTTTTATAGACAGTAGATCTAGATACGCTTGAACACATCAAAAATTACGGATATAACTCCTATTTATTTCCCTTTTGCTATCATTTCTTTTCTAATGTTAAGTTATTTTCCATTACGGATACCATTGCCCAAGTCTCACTACCGTATGTTAACACTGGGAAAATATAGCATCCTAATAGTTGTGATTTAATTTTTCTTTATTCCCGTCGTAAAAGATAATTCTTGTACATGATCACTATTATTCTCTTTCTGATAGAATACCTAGAAATATATTCGAAATAACATTTCAGGCGAAGACATTCGATCCCCGCCATTCGATTCGATCATGATTAATGTGCCTGTTCCATACAATATTCTATGTTGAATTCGTAACAATTTATATCGTTAATTAGAAATTAATATCTAACTGCAACTATCCAAGCGTGACACGAATAGTTAATGTTTGATCAAAGAAATGTACTCAATATTAAGAATCATTCAATAACGTACTTCCACGAAACACTCGTTTATTTGTATTCAGTTAGATATTTCTGGATAGAATAATGACATAGATAATTACATAAACTCTAGACGTAGCACATATCTAGAGTATTACATGCACGTCGATAATGTACCGGAGTAACTTGAGAAATATTTATTGAAATGCATAAAATATAGTTTGTTGGTAGACTATAAAAGATTAAATTCACTCTATGATAAATCAGGTCCATTCCAACAGTATACGACAGTACGTGTTGGTTATATCAGGACGTGAAATCAGGATACATATTATTTCTAGAACGTAATCTACATTATGGATGGCCAGATTTCCTAAGATTATGAATGACTTGACCTAATGTAGCAAATGACATGTCTAAATACTCTGAAATGTGTCTTGGTCGTCTTTGTCTTCTATTCCCCTGTTACAAGCAATCCTGACTTCCTTTGCAAGATTATTCATTTTGTTAGTTTACTTATATAGTCAAAAGACTTCAACTTTCTTGCGTAAATATTGTTTACAAGCCAACCATTTTTCCCCTTTGAATGGTGTTAACACTTCTTGCTGGTCATGTTCACTGTCCATATCACGACAAAAACATACACATCAAACCGTCAAAACTTCCCGAGTCATTCTTTTATCATAGTTCCGTACTACTTACTCTTCTATGTATATGATGAACATAAACAATAGCAAGTAAGACTGTCATGTAATATAATACGTTATTTTTACGACTGGATATGTCAGGATCACTATGTAACAAGTGATGTATAAAGTTGTGTATCAATTACTGCTTTTGTGTCTAGTACCTTCTGTATTAGAGGCCTTAGAAATGAAGTGCTATAGAAAATTCATAAGAATATCATGTACAGCAAGAAAGACCAACCAAGATGTGCTAAGAAAAATCAACGTTCACGAAGGTTTGCTTTTAAACCCCATACTAAGAACGAAGTTAGTTTTTTTCGGCCATGTGAAGAGACACGATGGCATGGAAAAAGTGTTGTTGGAGGGGGTGATAGAAGGCAGTAGAGGCAGACCAAGACTTCGTTGGACAACTGCAATTCAGAAATGAAATGCATGTACATGACAGCTTGCCAGAGACCGCGGGAATTTTAGGAAATTCATAAGGAAGACTGCGTTGTGGAAAGAATACGTCACATGACAACAACCTTCTGTAAAGATGCAGTACACGAAACGTGGACAATGAAAATCTCGAATCATTCGGGCTATCTGCAAATTGGGAAATGGAACAAACATCTTAAAAATGGTTTGTTCTAACTCTAACTGATGTATACAAATGTTCTATGTATAAACTTTGTGTATGACGTACTGCCTCCGACATTATAGCTAATGGCTAATATGAATTCCATAATTTTAAGATGACTCATATCACTAATCCCTGAATACTCATTATCTGTCACACAAAGTACAACCATAATGACCAATGAAATTAGCATGGAGTGTCAACTGAGTCATTACAAAGGATTGAAACAGTATGTCTTCTATTGCGATCGGTCAAGCGTTTTGTATATAATGTGTTGAGTAAATAGTGAGAATTTGTTGACGTGATTAATAACATGTTTTCTTTCTTGATTTTCAGAAAGTTTCACAATGAGCAAGTTGTCTGGCTGTCTTCTGATTTTTAACACAGTGACTAATTATATCTATTTCGTCACCGATACATCAAGAAACATGTCAACATCTAGAAAATAATAAAGATAATATAAGAGAACAATTGAATTTTCATTTTATTTCCAAATGTGTAGTTTGCTGTTTTATTTAGAAGTGAGTATGGTCTTTGTGTACTGCTTGGTTGGTTGGTTGCTGATCCAGCGGTCCATGGGCTCATGCCCTTTGACCTAATGCCATTACATGGCATTATACTGCTGGGAAGTATGTGGATTTTCGGCCCACCCCGGGACAGAGCCAGAGAATAACCATCATCCTCCAGGAAGGTAGGTTTCAACCTATGCACTGCTCCCAGCCACTGTAGCCAAGATATGGTTCACTGTGCTCATTCCCCGCCACCAATTGACTACTGGTTATGCCGAACTTCTCAATTGCTCCAGGCATGCAACCAAATGTTCAAGTCAAAAGGATTGTCACGTCCTGAGTCACTGTGCCTCTATGATGGGCCTCAGCCATAGGAAAAACAGTGATGTCAGTTTCCTCCTCCTCAGTGTTGCACAGTACATCTCTGGCTCCCTCCCAACCACAGAGGGTGCATACATATAATATATATTCAGGCAAACATGAAAAATATTTCAACAACAAAACAAAATCATTAACTGTATAGATGACATGCCATGAAGCTTATATAAGAAGATAACCTCAATATAACGGCATGCCATTCACTAAGGTTTTCTGTTGCATGGATGGTATGTCTAGTAGTTGGCCATCGGTGACACCCACAGACGCACCACATGCGTAAATGCTTGGTTAATATTAAGAAATAAATATCCGTTGTTTGATAGACATATGCAAGGGAAAAAATCAAATATGGAGGTGCGGCGGGCACATATTTCCGTAATGAACCATGTGCTGTTTTATTCTTTTCTTTAATATCTAATTTCGCATAAAGTAAGCTTTTTCTTTTGCCTTCTAGTTGTTCTCCACTCCTGACTGTGATGACACAGTGTTTGTATAAAGATTGAATTTATGATTTGTCTTTTGTTTTTTCATGGGATTAATGTCTATAAGGTGACGAAATTTGGTAATTCTCGAAATGCCCCCCCCCCCCCCCCCGCTCTTGAACAATACGATTTCACCATTATGAGTAATGTGACCAAGTTTGGACACCTGGCTATAGATAACACTTCCCGCACCTCGACATAAATTAGTTCGTGGGAAGAGATATAACATGTCCTAATTGACTTTGCCGGAGCATACTTAAGTGATTAGGCCAGAGGACTACGTCAGAAATCTTGGCATGCAAGAACGATCCATGCTTTTCATTGACTTAAGACTCAATGTACACTTTTGTTGAAGAATCACAAACTCGGATTAGTCAAATACACAGAAATGAGTGACGCAGTACGTTATATCTGAAGCAGGTTCTCTCTTTAAAGTCAGCTGTAAGAGTAATTTATTTTAGTTTTTGTAATCCACTTTGAGCAATGTGGACAAACGCATAGGTATTCACCCAGTACATGATGAACAGTATGCATGATTCTATTGCTCTCATATGTGCTCATCCAACAAATGATGAACAGTATGTATGATTCCATAGCTCTCATATGTGCTCATCCAACAAATGATGAACAGTATGTATGATTCCATAGCTCTCATATGTGCTCATCCAACAAATGATGAACAGTATGTATGATTCCATAGCTCTCATATGTGCTCATCCAACAAATGATGAACAGTATGCATGATTCCATAGCTCTCATATGTGCTCATCCAACAAATGATTTACAGTTTCTATAATTCCATAGCTCTCATATGTGCTCACCCAGCACCTTGAACAGTATGCATGATTCCAAAGCTTGTTGACTACACACATTCTTCAATCATTCGTCCCTCTATCAACCATTCTTGCTCTAACCAGAATAATTCAAAATCTGCTTGTTGCAACTTAAATTTCAGTCTTATTTCAATAGTCTCATTTTAATAATTGCCTCTGAAGCGAATGTGTTTACTGCTGTACAGCAAAAATTTTGTGCAGTTTGGGATATGCTATGAAGCATGATTCTTCTTCTTCAGTGTTCATTCTCAATCTACCACTGGATCTCTCTTGTAACAGAACCATTGTCTGTCGATATTTTCAGCAGGATGTAGACCAAAGAATGGAAATGTGTTTATCGCTGTTTTATTTAGATCAATGGCCCGACACATCCGTCTTCTGTGGAAGGAATGAATTATTTTTTTTTCAAAATGATTGTGCAAGTGACAACTGTGTGTGACAGAATAATAGGAGGACAAAGGAATGTACGGATGGATAATTTTACAGAATAGACAGGGTGCAGATTATTCACTATCCGCACTCAAACAAAGACCCGAGAACACAGTCAATGTGCCAGACAATGTTTCCACTGGAGTCTTCACAGATTAGAATAAGCAGTGTACTCTATCCACCTATGTCGGAGCTACCCATTTTTGATCTGTCCTTACAACAACACCCATTGTTGTTGTACGAAAAATCCAATTTAGTGCCGCCGTAACTGATTTTAGATTTAAATTGTGCAACAACTATTTACGTTTCTCAGCAGTAAGTTGGGAATGCAATGCAGATTGGATCGTGAAGAACGTCTGGAGAAAACTCTTATATGAAGAATAAAAACCTGAGAAAATAATAATCAAGATGGAAATTCCATGTATGCATGACTGTGTAGTAGGTTTTCTCAGTATGATGCAAGTCATCGAAATGCCACTCCTTAAATGGTTGTACTTCGAAATTCCACAACTCGACAATGTATTTTGATTGGTGTCGCCTGATGTGATGACGTCTCTGCATTATAGTGAACGGCACGGCCCAGGATGTATGTAACCTACAGAACGATCGTTAATTAGATGAAGAGATTATGTTGACTGAAAAACAAAAAACAATTGAAAGTTATAACCGTTTCTTCACGGTTTTGCTAGAAAAACCGTGGAAAAACCTAGAAAATTCACATGGAAAGACCTTGCACAAACTAGATATACATGGCGCTCTACAGTCAAAATAAGCACATCATCTTGTGAAAACAGGAGAAATTCTGCAGCGAACACCGGAGAGAAGCTAGAAAGTCACGGATAGACCAAAATCAGACTACAGTGATCATTCAATGTCCGAACTGTTCAAGGACATTTACAGCTCGAATAGGGACCATTAGCCATCTACGAACTATTATGAATGGTCATAATTCTAACTGAATTTTCAGAAGTGGATGTAAGACATGGTCATCATCACTTGTGATCGACGAACACACACACATTCCATACCTTTCACTACAAGGGATTTGTTCTGGTACAGCCCTTAAGGGGCTGTCAACTTCAGGTAGGTCTGTAAGTTGCCTACGGAGTCATTTAGCTTGGTGGATAAAGCTGATTCTTTTCTGTCACCCCATTGCTAGATTTTGGAATCTTTCCTTTATTGGATGACTTGCTATACACTGAAACTTTTCTGCTTGTATTAGTACCTTTGTGTCTGCGTTCGTCAAGTGTATCAATTCTTCCCATTTTCTGCATCTCTACTATAAGCGTTGCAAGCGCCTGGTTTTGTACTTTATCTAGATCTTGTAATGTAGTGTTTGATGCAGAACAGTACGCAGTTGAACCATATTCCAGGTGTGGTCTTATGCCTTGCTATTAAACTTTACGGAATATATTCTCACTGGCTCCCCATGTGGTTCCACTTAGTTTTCTCAGGATGTTAAACCAAATCAACGAGCTAACTCTCTTGGTGGTCGTTCTCCTGCAGAAAACAGTAAATCTAGCAGAATAGCAACATAAAAATATTTAGCAGAACTAGAAACAGCAAAGAGATGCGTACATGTATAAGACAGGAAGAGACGCCATGAACTTTGTGAAGTTCAAAAAACGAGAGCAAGAAATGGCTGACATTTCCCAAAACATTCCATGACGTGAAGATAACAATGATTGCTTTAAAAGCTTTTTTGAAAGACCGTGGCATATGACGCTGCGAGAAGCGTAGACTGCTACAATCACATGTAGCAAACTTACATTGTTGAAAATTGTAGTTAGACAAACATTAAGAACACCGATTATTTGCTGTTAAGCCGAAAAAGAAAACAGAGCTTTCTTTTTAAAAAAACAATGAATTCTTCACAACAGCTCAGGTTAATCTTCTTTCCCTTACAGTAAATTGCATCTTCAATGTCGAACTTTTACCTTTCATTGAATAGCTCTTGCCAAATTGTGAAACCGATCTCTCTCAAAAAGTTCCTCGCTCATCACATGGTTTCTGCCACTTCCCGTTACTGCGTATCCAAGCTGTCATTATTAGTATGCGTTGTCTCCCCTATGTTTAGTCATTTTTCTGTTTGCATTATTTCCCAAACTATTTTAGTCATAATATAATGTAGTTTGTTGATATTTTATGTTTAAATTGACATATTATATAATATATCTATATCTATGCATCTATATACCTACCTATCAACCAACCAACCTACCCACAAACCTGCCAACTTATCTACTTACCTATCAATCTAATTTCCTACCAACAAACCTGCCTGAATATCTATCTATCTAATCTATCTATCTAATCTATCTATCTAATCTATCTATCTAATCTATCTAATCTATCTATCTAATCTATCTATATAATCTATCTATCTAATCTATCTATATAATCTATCTATCTAATCTATCTATCTAATCTATCTATCAAATCTATCTATCGAATCTATCTATATAATATATCTATCTAATCTATATATCTGGTTCTTTTTCTATATAAAACTCAATTATTTCCCATGTACGTTTTGGTAAACCACACTTTCATTATTTTTTTATATATTTAGGTAGGTGGTAGGAAACTACCGTTCGGGATGAAAATTCTCTAATGTAAAGGTTTAGCTAGATTTCATTGTAGTAAATTGCCGTCGGAGATGAAGATTCTCGTAATGTACTATGTCGCTGCAACTATTAAGTGAGGTGAGCAGTTTCCTTCCTTGCTTTATTTACTTTTCTAAAGCATAGGTCAGGTACCCCTTTTACAGCTGGATCGATGGATTGGCTGGTTCAATGAGGTTCTATTAGACACATACATTATATTCACAATTACCTGAACACGGTTTTCAAAGAAGTCCTGAAACAGATATGGAAACTAGAGTACCAGAAATGTGTGTTTGTTTAAATGTGTAACAGGTGATATAAGATAGACGCCAAACACATTATTAAATGGTCAACCATTACACAACAGCTTTTATGTTTCCAGCTGGCAATTAACGATGATGATGTGGTCTTACACGCGAAGATTATGACATTGAACAAGGTAAAAATTTGGTTATATTATTTGTTAGTCCTCAGTTGGCCGATGAGTCCATCTGCAGACTCTGAAAGACCTCAGTGTGAGAAAATTATGTAGCAGATTTGGAAATGAGGGAAAGTCTGGCCTCTACTTTGATTTTTTTTTTTTTTTTCGAAAAGCTTCCTCTGTTGAAAATGTTTAATTCATACAGGCACTGATCTGATCTTCTCATGACGGATGATCAAGAAATGTGGTTTCCTAAGAACTTGAGTCAATCCCAGAGTGTTTGAGTTATGTTTTTAAGTAATCCATTAAAGCTGTTTTCTTATCATCCATTTGAACGCTTAAAAATAATAACAATAATATTATAATCATAAAAACAACATGAGACATAACCAGTCAGGGTCGTAGGGGTACCACACTGGAGACAAACAGAAAGAATACAGCTGTTGTTCTACGCCACTTTGACCAGAAGAACACTTACCAATACACACAGTTTCCCAGTAACAGTCTCTTTGGAAAACATCTGTCCGGTACGCAGACGACGCGATTGTCGAAGATTCCCGTGTCAGGGATGTGATTCTGACATCATAGACAACGAAACATTTACCATGTGGCAATAAATTAAATTTTCAGCATACTCTTCATTGTATTTTATAGTGTATCCCATAAAATGCTTTAAGTAATTCAGCCGTATCTACTATCATCGTTTTATAGCGTATCCCATGGTTTCTTAAATTAATTCAGCCCTATCTCTTCTCAACGTTTTATAGCGTATACCATGGTTTCTTAAATTAATTCAGCCCTATCTCTTCTCAACGTTTTATAGCGTATACCATGGTTTCTTAAATTAATTCAGCCCTATCTCTTCTCAACGTTTTATAGCGTATACCATGGTTTGTTAAATTAATTCAGCCCTATCTCTTCTCAACGTTTTATAGCGTACACCATGGTTTCTTAAATTAATTCAGCCCTATCTCTTCTCATCGTTTTATAGCGTATACCATGGTTTCTTAAATTAATTCAGCCCTATCTCTTCTCATCGTTTTATAGCGTATCCCATGGTTTCTTAAATTAATTCAGCCCTATCTCTTCTCAACGTTTTATAGCGTATACCATGGTTTCTTAAATTAATTCAGCCCTATCTCTTCTCAACGTTTTATAGCGTATACCATGGTTTCTTAAATTAATTCAGCCCTATCTCTTCTCAACGTTTTATAGCGTATACCATGGTTTGTTAAATTAATTCAGCCCTATCTCTTCTCAACGTTTTATAGCGTATACCATGGTTTCTTAAATTAATTCAGCCCTATCTCTTCTCAACGTTTTATAGCGTATACCATGGTTTCTTAAATTAATTCAGCCCTATCTCTTCTCAACGTTTTATAGCGTATACCATGGTTTCTTAAATTAATTCAGCCCTATCTCTTCTCAACGTTTTATAGCGTATACCATGGTTTCTTAAATTAATTCAGCCCTATCTCTTCTCAACGTTTTATAGCGTATACCATGGTTTGTTAAATTAATTCAGCCCTATCTCTTCTCAACGTTTTATAGCGTATACCATGGTTTCTTAAATTAATTCAGCCCTATCTCTTCTCATCGTTTTATAGCGTATACCATGGTTTCTTAAATTAATTCAGCCCTATCTCTTCTCATCGTTTTATAGCGTATCCCATGGTTTCTTAAATTAATTCAGCCCTATCTCTTCTCAACGTTTTATAGCGTATACCATGGTTTCTTAAATTAATTCAGCCCTATCTCTTCTCAACGTTTTATAGCGTATACCATGGTTTCTTAAATTAATTCAGCCCTATCTCTTCTCAACGTTTTATAGCGTATACCATGGTTTCTTAAATTAATTCAGCCCTATCTCTTCTCATCGTTTTATAGCGTATACCATGGTTTCTTAAATTAATTCAGCCCTATCTCTTCTCATCGTTTTATAGCGTAAACCATGGTTTCTTAAATTAATTCAGCCTTGTCTCTTCTCGTCGTTTATAGTGTATCCCATGACTTATTGGTAGCAAGTCCTATTAAGGACGTAGCTATCAACCCAGCATTTGTTGGCTGAGGTGATTTTCTAGGCAATATAATTACGATCAGTAGTTTGTCATTGAACTTTCTGAACTGTCCGGATGCACAATTGCCTGTGGCGGGAAACGAACTCGGTAACCTTGGCCGTCACAGACGCGCTCTGTTACTACTTCGCCACAGAGCCGGACAGATCCCGTGACTGCTTTAATTAATTCATCCTGCTCTCTTCTTATTGATTTATATTGTATCCGTGAGTACTGTAAAATAATTCAACCCTTTCTCTTATCTGCGTTTTATAGTGTATCCCATGGTTTCTTAAATTAACTCGGCCCTATCTCTTCTCTGCGTTTTATAGTGTATCCCATGGTTTCTTAAATTAACTCGGCCCTATCTCTTATCTGAGTTTTATAGTGTATCCCATGGTTTCTTAAATTAACTCGGCCCTATCTCTTCTCTGCGTTTTATAGTGTATCCCATGGTTTCTTAAATTAACTCGGCCCTATCTCTTCTCTGCGTTTTATAGTGTATCCCATGGTTTCTTAAATTAACTCGGCCCTATCTCTTCTCTGCGTTTTGTAGTGTATCCCATGGTTTCTTAAATTAACTCGGCCCTATCTCTTCTCTGCGTTTTATAGTGTATCCCATGGTATCTAAATTAACTCGGCCCTATCTCTTCTCTGCGTTTTATAGTGTATCCCCTGGTTTCTTAAATTAACTCGGCCCTATCTCTTCTCTGCGTTTTATAGTGTATCCCATGGTTTCTTAAATTAACTCGGCCCTATCTCTTCTCTGCGTTTTATAGTGTATCCCCTGGTTTCTTAAATTAACTCGGCCCTATCTCTTCTCTGCGTTTTATAGTGTATCCCATGGTTTCTTAAATTAACTCGGCCCTATCTCTTCTCTGCGTTTTGTAGTGTATCCCATGGTTTCTTAAATTAACTCGGTCCTATCTCTTCTCTGCGTTTTGTAGTGTATCCCATGGTTTCTTAAATTAACTCGGCCCTATCTCTTCTCTGCGTTTTATAGTGTATCCCATGGTTTCTTAAATTAACTCGGCCCTATCTCTTCTCTGCGTTTTGTAGTGTATCCCATGGTTTCTTAAATTAACTCGGCCCTATCTCTTCTCTGCGTTTTGTAGTGTATCCCATGGTTTCTTAAATTAACTCGGCCATATCTCTTCTCTTCGTTTTATAGTGTATCCCATGACTGCTTTAATTAATTCAGCCCGGTCTATTCTCATATTGTTTTATAGCAGTTATGTCAAACGTCGGGCCGCATGCGGCTCTTTTCAAGCACGTGTGCGGTTCGCACAAAGGATATTGCAATTGTCTTATTTAATGGCGAAAATTGCAACCATTGATTCTGCGATAAATACGATGGCATAATCTTTAGCAAGCTAAGGGTGTTACAGATCCACCTCCAGTACTAGCTTAGTTTTCACGAAAGGCTTCCGGGGCCACCTATAAACAAGGCGTGTTTATATGATGTAGCACAGCCTTATTTGGTAATGCACATTAACTGGAACATGCGTAGATAAAGCCTATTCATTTCCACGTCCGGCATGTCGTTCTCGCAAACTTCTATGTAGCATACCGGACGTTATAATTCGTTTTATCCTACAGACACCCAAGCAATCAAGTTTGTTCATCTTGGATTCAAATTTCTTTGAGTTTATAATGGATACCGATTCAGATGAGGAGAAATTGTGCCCGTTCACAGAAGGAGATATCGCTCCAGTAGATGATGTGGTGTTAGATAGAGATAATTCTAGTGACACTGATTCTGTCGGCAGCGTGGATGACGATATTTTGGTGGACGAAATTGTTAAAAATTCGCATGTCCCTTCGGGATATAGCCATGATTGTCTTAGCAACTTCGATGAAGTTGTTGGACATATAGGCTTAGCTGATAACGTTAGTGTGTTAGACGTGTTTTGAGAGGTAAGTTGATTTTTAGAATAGAATATAGTATTGATCATGCTGCTTTCGTGATTTAGATGCCGAATATCGACTGTGTTGGAGCGATCAAAAATGACTATGTCTATCTTTCAGATAACGATTTATGGCAAATCTATGAGGTTCATTCATTCTTACCAGTGACATTATAATGATTTGACAATGAAACCACATAAATACTATTTGAATTAGGTTTATTTTACAGGGTTCCCACTTCAGAAAATATAAAAACCATAGATACGTAATTTTTTTATAATTTCTTTTCCTTTTGTCTGTTATAATTTCTTTGTTTTGTTTTTTTGGGGGTGAAAAGACTGCCTCCCGCTCCCGTGTCCGAGTGCGTAAGATGCAGACTTGTGATAAATAATATTGCCTTTAGCTAAAGCGTACTAGCTTGTCTCAGACTTTCTGTCTGACATGTGCGCGAACAACTCGTCTGCAATTTAAAGTATTTGTACCAACATTTACACAATAGCAAAACATTCAATGTGTTGCATTTCACGCCGTCCATCTCTTGCTATCTGTGAAGGGTTATTACTTTTTACTGTGAAACCCCCTGCCTGTGAAGGGTTCCGCAACCAAATACTATCACATCTGTACCGTTAAGCGTCGTAGGGGGAATTCGGAGTTTTTGTGTGTCTTTGGCCATGTGAGGTTCATTGGCCATGGTAGCCCATGTCTGTTTAATTTTTCTTTGAATGTCTCTGCCCATCTAGTTCTTTGTCTTCATTGTGCCTTATAGCCCGGTCTCCTGCTGTGTATGCACGAAGGGCTGGTTGTACAGCTTCCATTCTCATGACGTGACCAAACTATCTGGTTAGCTGTCTCTCGATGTAGTTTTGAGATAGTCTTTACTTCTTTCCTGATATCTTCATTATTCCGGCGGTCTCTTCTCGTGACATTTATAGTTTTCCTCAATGATCTATTTTAGTAAACTGTGATCTAGTTCGCTAGTGTCTTTGTCAAGGGCTATGATTGACATTGATAACAGAGAGTTGGTTTAAAAATAATGTTTATCAATTATCGTTTTGTAGCCATGCAGATTGATGGTGCTTGATTTACGTATTAGACATAGCTGGTAAGTCACAGCATTGAATTTTGGCACTTTGTTTCAATCTCTCTGTAGAGTTTGCCAATATCTTAGATAGCAGGTAGTATTACCTGTTACACTGTCTGACGAGTCTTCGTTATCAGTGTGTGCATCATACACAAATAATAGTTAGTGATACTAGTACTATGCTAAAAGAGTTATCCGTGAACTTTCAACGGTCTGAATTACATGTTATATACTTTGATATAGACAGAAAAGTGCAGGATCAATACGTGTTAAGAACAATAGTTATGGAATAAGATCTGCTCTTAAACAATATTACAACGAAACAAGTTGATGATCTTTTTAACTGTTAGGAGGCGAATCGGTGATAGCTGAACGAAGCTTGTTCAAATCTCATTTTTCGTGTTTAAGTGTTTGACCATCTAAAGCGACGTAATAACATTCACAAAACAAACTAGTATTGACATTGCCACTGGCAAAGAAAGAAAGGGCCAATAAGAAGACGATGGACAAGTGGCATGTCAGTGATTAGACATCTCCTTGGCTGGAAAAGGACACCCTGCCCAGAATAGGGAGGAACTTAAAGCGTCCATAGAGAAGTATAAAACAACAAAATAACACTATTCAAAATGATTATTATGCCAACGCTGAGCTACCAATGCCAAACATGGACAACGACAGCACAAGACAAACGTAAGCTTGTGACAGCTGAAACCGCGTGCTTACACAGAATCCTAGGAATATCGTTAAGACACAGCATGAGGAATAAGGACATCGGACGGAAAATTCAGCACCACCTCAATCTTAGAATAAATCAAGAGACAACAGATCAAATGGTTTGCACACATCAGCAGACTACCATCAAACAGCATACCACAACATGCAATGCTACACAAATACAGCGAAGGCAGACCTAGAGGCCGATCACGAAAATGATGGACCACTGAAATAAAAGAGGCGACAAATTCCACAATATACTCAGCACACAAGAGGGCCGTCTCCAGAAAACTCTTCTGAAAGGCAACAAAGGGTTTCAGTGAATAGATAGATAGATAGATAGATAGATAGATAGATAGATAGATAGATAGATAGATAGATATATAGATAGATAGATAGATGATAGATAGATAGATAGATAGATAGATAGACAGACAGACAGACAGACAGACAGACAGACAGACAGACAGACAGACAGACAGACAGACAGACAGACAGACAGACAGACAGACAGACAGACAGACAGACAGACAGACAGACAGACAGACAGACAGACAGACAGACAGACAGACAGACAGACAGACAGACAGACAGACAGACAGACAGACAGACAGACAGACAGACAGACAGACAGACAGACAGACAGACAGACAGACAGACAGACAGACAGACAGACAGACAGACAGACAGACAGACAGGTAGACAGATAGACAGATAGAGAGATAGATAGATAGATAGATAGATAGATAGATAGATAGATAGATAGATAGATAGATAGATAGATAGATAGATAGATAGATAGATAGATAGATAGATAGATAGATAGATAGATAGATAGATAGATAGATAGATAGATAGATAGATAGATAGATAGATAGATAGATAGATAGATAGATAGATAGATAGATAGATAGATAGATAGATAGATAGATAGATAGATAGATAGATAGATAGATAGATAGATAGATAGATAGATAGATAGATAGATAGATAGATAGATAGATAGATAGATAGATAGATAGAGTACGATGTAGGAAGAGATACAAGTGGGAGGAAGAAACATCACGAGGTGGACAAGCTGCAATCAAGCCAAGTGCACCGCCAAGCAAAGCAAAGGACATAAGGTGTTGGGGTCCGTTATTCCAGCTATACTGTACTAGATCAAATACATCACTCTAAATATTCCAACTATACTGTACTATACCCAAGTATATACGCTAGTTATAGTTAATTCACAGTGGTACCGGGTTTATTTTCCAGTTTAAATTATAAATATGTATTAATCATCAACGTCTCCTAGATCACCCCAGCTTCTAGAGCATGATACTGGATCTACTTGGAATACAAAAGGCAACAGACGTGATACAGACCACATCATCCCAATACGCAGTTTCCAATTGAAAAATACTGGAATACACTGATACCACAAAATACCGTAAAAAGCGTTGGAAAATTGAGCAAAAGTACTAATTCAGGAAGAAAAGTTTCAATGTATGCCAAGTCATCCAATGAAGGAAAGATTCCAAAATCTAGCAATGGGACGATTGAAAAGAAGCAGCTTTATCCATCAAGCTAAACGACTCCGCAGACAACTTACAGACCTACCTGAAGTTGACAGCCCCTTAAGGCATGTACCAGAACAAACCCCGTGGAGTGAAAGGCATGGAATGCCAATATACATTCAGACCCATGTGAAAGGAATACTAAGCGAGGACGAACAGAACAGTGTGCAGCGAAGGACAGTCACCCTCAGTTTCCTGGATGAGGAATATCCACAAGATATATGGGTCAGAGTATACACAGATGGGTCAGCACAGAATGCCGTGAGGAATGGAGGTGCAGGTGTATATATAGAATATCCACACAAGCCTAGAGATACAATCAGAACACCGACAGGAAAATTCTGCAATAATTATGATGCAGAAATCCAGGCAATTAGTGTGGCAGCTAAAAAACTGATGAAATCCAACTCTGACCTACAGCCTGTGGTATTCCTGACAGATGCAAGGTCGGTGCTTCAAGCTCTGCAGTCGGAAAAACTAACAGACTTGAAAAAACTACTTAGCGAATTGTCTTACCAGTATAGGGTAACCATGCAGTGGATACTCTCTCACTGTGGAATACCAGGAAATGAAAAAGCAGACCAACTGGCTAAGGAAGGTGCTGCCGAAGACCAACCAGATATACCAATCACCTACCATCAGAAAAAACAGATGATCAAGTCAATAAGAAAGCCACAAACACCAACACAAGATGACTATCATATTATGAACAGACCAGAACAAGTTATAATTCTACGTCTCAGAACAGGACACAACCGACTCCGCAGTCACATGTATACAAAGTTCAAGATTGGCAACACAGCCATGTGTACATGTGGACAGGCAGCACAGAGTGCCAAACATATACTTCAAGAGTGCTCTGAGCATGAAACACTGAGGCAGACATATTGGCCAGAGGAAACAACACTGGAATCAAAGCTCTATGGGACACTGTATGAACTACAAAAGACAGTGAGTTATATTAAGGAGACAGAATTACAGATATAGACATGTTTCAAGTGAACGAAAGAAGAAGAAGAAGAAGAAGAAGTCATTGGAAATCCTTAAGAATTCCATAGAATTCATGAGGAATCATTACGCTTTCCTTAGAAATCTGTACAAATCATTAAGAATTACTTATAACTCCTTAAAAAATTTGATAATTACTCAGAATTAGGTAGGAAGAGAAAGGGGGAGGGGTATTGGTTGCAATAATGAATGCAAAAAATATGGAATCATCAATGAAATGTCGGAACTAAGAAAATAATTAAATGAAGCACACTCTTTCCTCTTTTTTTTTGGTTTATTCTCAAACTCGCTCTGGTCGGCAGGCGTGCCGGTCAGCAGGCGTGCTGGTCAGCAGGATGAAGTCGTAACAACTAAATGCCTTTGTGTTGTGGCATACAACTTGGCAGAGAGATCTGCCCCTCTTCAACAGACTTCATTATAGCTACTGAGTCACGTTGACTGCTTCTGAGATAGTCCGCCAACCCTATTCTCACAAACGTGTTTAGTTTCCTCTTCCGACATGTATAGCAATTGACAGTATCACTATTCTTCTCTTCCTTATCATAAAATAAAAGCTACCAAAACAAAAAGTATAAAACTTTCAAAGAGTTTAAAAACAAGAAGTATGAAACATTCTAAAGAATTTCAAAACAAGAAGTATGAACTTTCAAAAGAATTTCAAAAAGAAAAGCATGAAACTTTCAAAAGAATTTCAAAACAAGAAGTATTCTTCTTCTTCTTCTTTCGTTCACTTGAAACATGTCTATATCTGTAATTCTGTCTCCTTAATAAAACTCACTGTCTTTTGTAGTTCATACAGTGTCCCATAGAGCTTTGATTCCAGTGTTGTTTCCTCTGGCCAATATGTCTGCCTCAGCGTTTCATGCTCAGAACACTCTTGAAGTATATGTTTGGCACTCTGTGCTGCCTGTCCACATGTACACATGGCTGTGTTGCCAATCTTGAACTTTGTATACATGTGACTGCGGAGTCGGTTGTGTCCTGTTCTGAGACGTAGAATTATAACTTGTTCTGATCTGTTCATATTGTGATAGTCATCTTGTGTTGGTGTTTGTGGCTTTCTTATTGACTTTATCATCTGTTTTTTCTGATGGTAGGTGATTGGTATATCTGGTTGGTCTTCGGCAGCACCTTCCTTAGCCAGTTGGTCTGCTTTTTCATTTCCTGGTATTCCACAGTGAGAGGGTATCCACTGCATGGTTACCCTATACTGGTAAGACAATTCGCTAAGTAGTTTTTTTAAGTCTGTTAGTTTTCCAGACTGGAGAGCTTGAAGCACTGACCTTGCATCTGTCAGGAATACCACAGGCTGTAGGTCAGAGTTGGAGTTCAGCAGTTTTTTAGCTGCCACACTAATTGCCTGGATTTCTGCATCATAATTATTGCAGAATTTTCCTGTCGGTGTTCTGATTGTATCTCTAGGCTTGTGTGGATATTCTATATATACACCTGCACCTCCATTCCTCACAGCATTCTGTGCTGACCCATCTGTGTACACTCTGACCCATATATCTTGTGGATATTCCTCATCCAGGAAACTGAGGGTGATTGTCATTCGCTGCACACTGTTCTGTTCGTCCTCGCTTAGTATTCCTTTCACATGGGTCTGAATGTATATTGGCATTCCATGGCTTTCACTCCACGGGGTTTGCTCTGGTACAGACCTTAAGGGGCTGCCAACTTCAGGTAGGTCTGTAAGTTGTCTACGGAGTCGTTTAGCTTGATGGATAAAGCTGCTCCTTTTCAGTCGTCCCATTGCTAGATTTTGGAATCTTTCCTTCATTGGATGACTTGGCATACACTGAAACTTTTCTGCTTGAATTAGTACTTTTGTGTCTCTGCGTTCGCCAAGTGTTTGCATTCTTCCCATTTTCTGCATCTCTGCTATGGGTGTTGATTTCATTGCTCCCAACATTATTCTAAGTGCCTGGTTTTGCACTTTATCTAGATCTTGTAATGTGGTGTTTGATGCAGGACACCACGCAGCTGAACCGTATTCCAGGTGTGGTCTTATGCCTTGCTGGTAAACTTTACTGAGTATATTTCCACTGGCTCCCCATGTGGTTCCACTTAGTTTTCTCAGGATAGCTAGCTTCCTCCTGGCTTTTGTTGTTGCTTTGTTTATGTGCTGCTTCCATGTCAGCTTATCATCAAAAGTAACTCCGAGGTATGTGGGTTGTTTGTCTTCTTTCAAGAGCTCTCCATCTATCTTGATATGACCAGCTTTTTGTTTTGGTGAGAGGGTAAAGAGTGTAGTGCTGCACTTATCTGTGTTAATGCTGACGCACCATCTATTAGCCCATAAGGTTAGGGCATCGATAGCTCTTTGTATTTGTTTAGTGGCCACTGTTGCATGTTCTTCCATGCACCAGATCACCAGGTCGTCAGCATACATTGCCACTTTGATCCCATGTGGTAGTTCAGCAACTAGGTCATTGATGTAAACCAAGAAAAGTGTGGGTGACAGGACTCCTCCCTGGGGGACTCCATGACGCAGTAGAACTTTCTTGCTCTTGCGACCATCTAATTGTACCCTGGCTCTTCTATTATGCAGGTATGCTTTTACCCATTTGTACATTCTTGAGCTAACCCTGCAATTTCGCAATTTCTTTAGGAGCCCTTCTTTCCAGACCTTATCAAATGCTTTCCTGAGGTCTATCCATGCTGCTAGTACCAGTTTCTTTTCTTGGAAGGCATCCTCAATCTCTTGGGAGAGGTAGGTTGCCTGATCTTCAGTAGAGTAGCACTGTCTGAAACCTGCTTGCTGTGATACCAGAAGGTTTTCACTTTCAAGGTACCACTGCATCCTAAGATTGATAATGCGTTCCATTGTTTTACATAGACAGCTTGTGAGGCTGATGGGCCTGTAGTTGGAGACTGTGTTGCCATCTTTTCCTGATTTGAGGAGTGGTATCATTATTGCTTCTCTCCACGCCTGTGGTACATTACCTGTGGACCAGCTTGTGTTAAAGATCTGCAGTAGCTTTGCTCTTGCTGCACTTCCCAGGTTTCTAATCATTTCATTGGACACTCCATCAGCTCCAGGGGACTTTTTCATTTTCAATTTGGATATTGCATGCTCCAGTTCTCTCATTGTGATTGGTGCCTCCATGACTTCAGGTATAGGTTCACCTTGTCCAATGTTTTGCTGGTTCTCTCGAACCTCCTGTTGTTTGTCTGGGCTGACTTTGATGTTATTGTCTTCGGCAAAGGAATCTGCAAAGTAATCAGCTGCATGTTTACCTGTTAAAATGTTTCTATCTTTATAAAGTGTGATCCTGGTATTTCTCCCTGTACCTTCATCATTTAGTTGTTTTACAAGTTTCCATAATTTCCTAGTATCTCTTTCTAGGTTCAGCGACTCTGTTTTTTCTTTCCAGCTGCTCCGTCTGGCTTGTAACTTGGCTCTTTGAAATTTAGCCTTTGTTTGCTGATATTTGTTGTGATGTTCTTGGCTAGGTCTGTTCTCAGCCTGCTTTCTAGATGTTTCCATCTCATTTTGCAGCTTTTCCAGTTCATCATTCCAGTAGGGTTTGTAGTTTTTGCGTGCCCCCCTGGGTATGGTTTTACTAGCAGCATGTAGTATACATCTATTAAATTCACTCACTGCTCTATTGATGTCTTTGTCCAAGTTCATGTCCTTAGCTAGAACACTGGTTAAATGCTGGTACATTTTCCAGTCTGCCCTCTTATAGTTCCACCTAGTGAGCGTGCTGCTGTCCTTGGTATATTCATTGTGAATTTCCAGAAATACTGGTCTGTGGTCACTACCCCCAAGCTGCTTTCCAACGACACGTGTGATGTTCCATTCCAGGCCTGGTGAGTAGAATGCCAGGTCTGGTGTAGAGGTGGTGTGCCATGCTCTCGAGTAGAAGGTTGGTGAGTCTGCTGGCTGGTTAATAAGAATGAGATTATTTTCATCCTGCCAGCTCTCAAGTTCCTCACCTCTCTTGTCGATATGATCGTAGCCCCAGCTCTGAGAGTGGCTGTTGAAGTCACCACACACCATAAGCCTTTCTTTGTCTGGAATTGTGTCTAGTGCCAATGGTTTATCATTTGGGCAGTAGTAGTTCAGGAGATGGAATTCTGCACTGTCTGTTTTTAGGTGGAGCATCTGGTATTCTGCCCCGTCCATGTATACTTCCAGCTGACATGCGCTGATATTGTTTTTAACTAGTGTCAGAATTCCACCCTTTCGCCTGTACAAGAAGTATGAACTTTCAAAAGAATTTCACAACAAGAAGTATGAAATTTCTAAGAGTTTCAATTTTGCGCAATATCTGCAACATTTCATCGGGTCGTAGTTAAGCAGTTTGAGAATCATCTTTAGCAACAATAGAATGAAACCAGACGTGTCCTGACGACAGAAAATGAGACTCTTGTGACAGATGGTGCATGTGCATCATTAAAACACTTCATGACTCTCCAATTAGCGTGAGTTCACACCCCTCCCTAAGCTAACTTTGACACCAAACAGAGGTTGTGGGTGCGTGTGATGATGTATTTGAAGATAGAAACGTGCTTGCCTAAGATTGGATACTGCACCCCTGCCTTGAAGTATTGTGAACAGGATGTTGGGAGATGGAAAGTGTGAGTTGGGGGGGGGGGATATCGCGTGACTTAATTTATTATATGGTTGATTGTGGAAGGCAATTATGAAAGACGGACAGCTTAAAAATAACTAGAGAAATCCCAAAGAGAAGTCATAGAGAAATCATGTGTAACAGAAATCCCAAAGAAATCGTGTGAAACAGAAGTCACAGATCAAACATGTGCAACAGACGTCACACAACAATCACGTGATGCGGAAATCACAAAGAAAATATGTGAAACAAAAGTTACAAAGAAATAATGTGATATAGGAAGTCACACAGTAATCGAGTGAAATATGCGCCACAAAATAAACTAATGTGAAAGAGAAGTAACAAAACAATCATGTGAAAGAGAAGTCACAAAGATATCATGCGAAACAGAAAGCACAAAGAAATCATGTGAATTAGGAAAAGTCATAAGAAATAATGTGAAACAGAAATCACAAAGAAATCATATGCAAGTGAAGTCACAAAGAAATCATGTGAAACAGAAGTGGAGGTTCTGTCACAAAACAATCACATGAAACAGACATCACACAGCAATCATGTAAAGCAGAAATTGCAAAGGAATCATGTGAAATAGAAGTCACAAAACAATCATGTGAAGCAAATGTCACAAATAAATCTTGTGATGTAGGAACAATCACAAAGAAATTATGTGGAATAAAGGTAAAGATATGTCCCATTGGCAGCAACCTACGTCGGGGATGAAGAAACACTTCCTGTACTAAGACGCAGCAATTATTAGGTAGGATGGCCAGTTCCTTGCTGTGTTTACCTCCTCTAACTCATGTCAGGTACTCATTCACAGTTAAGTAGACTGAAGTAGTAATCAAGCGAGAAATCACAACCTGGATTTTTTCGTGTCCGGATGTGGTTTCGAACCTGGCACGCTGTAACTCGATGATAGCAAGCAAGCTCACTATCAATTAGGATACCGCTTTTCTCGCGTGGAACAGGAGGTCATAAATAAATTTTGTGAAATTGAAGTCACAAAGAACTCGTGTGAAATAGAAGTCACAAAACAGACATGTGAAACAGAAGTCACGAACACATCATATGAAACAGAAGTCACAAAGAACTCGTGTGAAAGAGAAGTCACGAACACATCATGTGAAACAGAAGTCACACAGAAATCGAGTAAACTAGAAGTCACAAAGAAATTGAATAAAACTGCAGGTCACAAATAAATCAAGTAAAACAGGTCAGAAAGAATTATTTTTAAATTTGTATGCTTCAGAATGCAGTAAAATTTCAAATTGTGTGGTGTATTCTTCTTCTTCCGCGTTCATTCTCAAACTCCTGTTGCATCTCCCTTTTAGCAGGACCATGATCCTACTTGATGTCCAGCAGGATGTAGTCCAGAGAATGGAAATGCGTTGTGTCGCCATTTTATTTGCGCCAATGGCCCGACACATCCGTCTTCGGTGGAGTGTGGTGTATTCAAAACATATAGAAAGGGTTCAGTGTAATTTTTATGGGGAACAATATACAGAATCGACGTTTCGATTCTGATTGTTTGTTGGGACAAACAAACACAAAATGGACCGCAGAATCAAGCAGAAACTAAGAGTCGGCCATTTTGTAGAAATTGACAGGTCAAGAAAATAAAAATAGACGAAGAGAGACGAATAGAGACGAGAAGAGACGAAGAGAGGCGTGAAGAGACAAATAGAGGCGAGAAGAGACGAAGAGAGGCGAGAAGAGACGAAGAGAGGCGAGAATAACGGACATGTAAGTTACATGAGTGTTTTATGTGGAAAAACACACAATCATGTTATCAATATATATATATGTTTTCTTTTTTAAATTGTTGTTCTCCCCATTTTTCGTTAATCTCTGGATCCTTGTCGTTTGTTTATCACTTTCATGAAATATCCCAGCTGTGGTAACCTATCATTGATATTAACATTCTATCAGGCCCGTAGATAAGAGGGGGAGTTTGGGGGGTTAAATCTCCCAATTTTACCAAAATTGAACATGACTTTTAGTACTAGGAACTTATCAAATTTCAGTAAAAATACATCCCGTGGCGTTTTTGTTACTAAAATGTCTTCAAATTTTCCGTCAATTAGTGAAGTTTACACACGAAATCGGAGCAAAGACCCCTTACTATATTTTATTTAGGTAAAAATCCCTACTTAAGGTAATCATATCAACGGCCCTGCATTCTATCCTCAGTGTGAATCGCCAGTTCTGTTGCTGCCTTTTTTTTGTACCATCAATGTTTTAAACTGTCCAGTTACACACAAAAAGTATTTTTTCACACCATTGGTGTGTTTACACGAGCAGAATCACAACAAGCCTTAATACATTACGTTATAGACTATTTACGTGCATTGGTGTTGGCAGGCAACACACGGTGACTAACGTAAAGTACTGAAATCATCAAAATCATGACGTATGAAGGCGTGTGTGTATTCTTCTGGTAGGACTCAAGTATTTTTAGCTATGTAACACGTCACATCGATAAACACATAAGGATGTGTTTATATAGAAGTAATTTGTTATATATTCGCTACAAACGAAATACATATAGGATGATGCTGTCAGCCACTTCGGGCGTTTAAAGTTTTCCTGAAAATAATGGCATCCATTTCCTCAGGATTTGTGGAACTAAGAGCTGATGGTGTCTCTACTGAACAGCTAGGTTGTCCAACATGAATATATTGTCCTGATCAAGTACGGGGTCATAGGAAAGGTAAGAGAATAATGGTTGATATACAATGTTGTTGATGGCACAGTACTAAGAAGATTGGTTGGCAGGCACTGTGATTGATGGCATAGTACTAAGAAGATTGGTTGGCAGGCAATGTGATTGATGGCACAGTACTAAGCGTACTTGTTGGCAGGGAATATGATTGATGGCACAGTACTAAGCGTACTTGTTGGCAGGGAATATGATTGATGGCACAGTACTAAGCGTACTTGTTGGCAGGTAATATGATTGATGGCACAGTACTAAGCGTACTTGTTGGCAGGGAATATGATTGATGGCACAGTACTAAGAAGATTGGTTGGCAGGCACTGTGATTGATGGCATAGTATTAAGAGTACTTGTTGGCAGGCAATGTGATTGATGGCATAGTACTAAGAGTACTTGTTGGCAGGCAATGTGATTGATGGCACAGTACTAAGAGGACTGATTGGCAGGCAATGTGATTGATGGCACAGTACTAAGAGGACTGATTGGCAAGCAATGTCGTTGATGGCAGAGTACTAAGAGGATTGATTGGCAGGCAATGTCGTTACTGGCACATATAGTAAGAATAGGTAGGGAAGAAGACATAAGCTTACTAAAAATTGAAGAGGGCGATACTGAAAGTGATAACATATACATACAAAAAATAACAGAAATTGAGGTGACCAGGTGTCAGGATAGAATAACAGAAATTGAGGTGACCAGGTGTCAGGATAGAAAGTGTGACCTTTCTGGAAAGATCAAAAACTTAAATAATAAACACTAAGACTAAGACTTGTAGTTTACATGTGCTTAGACCCCATCGAGACCAGCACCGGGCAGAGGTGATGGGGCTTAGTTCAGCCATCAGAGGCTGGAAACTAAGACTGGTTGGGCAGTCCCACTCGAGCAGGACCATAGTCCTGACCAAGTAAGCAGAGTGCTGAAGACGGAGGCATCCAGCCAAAAGGCGCACAGATAATCAGGATGCCACGCACAAAACACAATGGAAACATGTCTACATCTATAAATAGTTATGGTGCCTGCCCTGTGGCGGACGTTCAGGCAGGGACGGTGCCGGGCCCTATACCTCGAAAGGGCCCAACCTCAGTTACTGGAAGTCCTTCTCAATTGCGCCGAGGAGCCAGGAGGCAAGGGAATAGAGGTACTGGCCAAACAAACAAACGACCAATAAAAATAATGCACTGGAATGCTGAGGGTGTCAACAGTAAAAGAGATGGATACAGCAAAAAATTGGAACTTGAAAATGTCCTCAGTGAAGAACAAGTTAGTATATGCTGTATCCAAGAAACACACCTCAGCAGCGACATAGCCTTCAAAATCAGAGGCTACCAGTGCTACCGGTCTGACAGAAAGGACAGGCGAAAGGGTGGAATTCTGACACTTGTTAAAAACAATATCAGCGCATGTTAGTTGGAAGTATATATGGAAGGGGCAGAATACCAGATGCTCCACCTAAAAACAGACAGTGCAGAATTCCATCTCCTGAACTATTACTGCCCAAATGATAAACCATTGGCACTAGACACAATTCCAGAAAAAGAGAGACTTATAGTGTGTGGTGACTTCAACAGCCACTCCCAGAGCTGGAGCTACGATCACATCGACAAGAGAGGTGAGGAACTTGAGAGCTGGCAGGATGAAAATAATCTCATCCTTATTAACCAGCCAGCAGACTCGCCAACCTTCTACTCGAGAGCATGGCACACCACCTCTACACCAGATCTGGCATTCCACTCACCAGTCCTGGAATGGAACATCACACGTGTCGTTGGAAAGCAGCTTGGAGGTAGTGACCACAGACCAGTATTTCTGGAAATCCACAATGAATTTACCAAGGACAGCAGCACGCTCACTAGGTGGAACTATAAAAGGGCAGACTGGAAAATGTACCAGCATTTAACCAGTGTTCTAGCTAAGGACATGAACTTGGACAAAGACATCAATAGAGCAGTGAGTGAATTTAATAGATGTATACTACATGCTGCTAGTAAAACCATGCCCAGGGGGGCACGCAAAAACTACAAACCCTACTGGAATGATGAACTGGAAAAGCTGCAAAATAAGATGTAAACATCTACACAGCAGGCTGAGAACAGACCTAGCCAAGAACATCACAACAAATATCAGCAAACATAGGCTAAATTTCAAAGAGCCAAGTTACACGCCAGACGGAGCAGCTGGAAAGAAAAAACATAGTTGCTGAACCTAGAAAGAGATACTAGGAAATTATGGAAACTTGTAAAAAAACTAAATGATGATGGTACAGGGAGAAATACCAGGATCACACTTTATAAAGATAGAAAGATTTTAACAGGTAAACATGCAGCTGATTACTTTGCAGATTCCTTTGCAGAAGACAATAATGTCAAAGTCAGCCCAGACAAACAACAGGAGGTTCGAGAGAACCAGCAAAACATTGGACAAGGCGAACCTATACCTGAAGTCATGGAGGCACCAATCACAATGAGAGAACTGGAGCATGCAATATCCAAATTGAAAATGAAAAAGTCCCCTGGAGCTGATGGAGTGTCCAATGAAATGATTAGAATCCTGGGAATTGAAGCAAGAGCAAAGCTACTGCAGATCTTTAACACAAGCTGGTCCACAGGTAATGTACCACAGGCGTGGAGAGAAGCAATAATGATACCACTCCTCAAATCAGGAAAAGATGGCAACACAGTCTCCAACTACAGGCCCATCAGCCTCACAAGCTGTCTATGTAAAACAATGGAACGCATTATCAATCTTAGGATGCAGTGGTACCTTGAAAGTGAAAACCTTCTGGTATCACAGCAAGCAGGTTTCAGACAGTGCTACTCTACTGAAGATCAGGCAACCTACCTCTCCCAAGAGATTGAGGATACCTTCCAAGAAAAGAAAGTGGTTCTAGCAGCATGGATAGACCTCAGGAAAGCATTTGATAAGGTCTGGAAAGATGGGCTCCTAAAGAAATTGCGAAATTGCAGGGTTAGCTCAAGAATGTACAAATGGGTAAAAACATACCTGCATAATAGAAGAGCCAGTGTACAATTAGATGGTCGTAAGAGCAAGAACGTTCTATTGCGTCATGGAGTCCCCCAGGGAGGAGTCCTGTCACCCACACTTTTCTTGGTTTACATCAATGACCTAGTTGCTGAACTACCACACGGGATCAAAGTGGCAATGTATGCTGACGACCTGGTGATCTGGTGCACGGAAGAACATGCAACAGTTGCCACTAAACAAATACAAAGAGCTATCAATGCCCTAACCTTATGGGCAAATAGATGGTGCGTCAGCATTAACACAGAGAAGTGCAGCACTACAATCTTTACCCTCTCACCAAAACAAAAAGCTGGTCATATCAAGATAGATGGAGAGCTCTTGAAAGAAGACAAACAACCCACATACCTCGGAGTTACTTTTGATGATAAGCTGACATGGAAGCAGCACATAAACAAAGGAACAACAAAAGCCAGGAGGAAGTTAGCTATCCTGAGAAAACTAAGTGAAACCACATGGGGAGCCACTGGAAATATACTCAGTAAAGTTAACCAGCAAGGCATAAGACCACACCTGGAATATGGTTCAGCTGCGTGGTGTCCTGCATCAAATACCACATTACAAGATCTAGATAAAGTGCAAAACCGGGCACTTAGAATAATGTTGGGAGCAATGAAATCAACACACATAGCAAAGATGCAGAAAATGGGAAGAATGCAAACACTTGGCGAACGCAGAGACACAAAAGTACTAATTCAAGCAGAAAAGTTCGAGTGTATGCCAAGTCATCCAATGAAGGAAAGATTCCAAAATCTAGCAATGGGGCGACTGAAAAGGAGCAGCTTTATCCATCAAGCTAAACGACTCCGTAGACAACTTACAGACCTACCTGAAGTTGACAGCCCCTTAAGGTCTGTACCAGAACAAACCCCGTGGAGTGAAAGCCATGGAATGTCAATATACATTCAGACCCATGTGAAAGGAATACTAAGCGAAGGTGAACAGAACAGTGTGCAGCGAAGGACAGTCACCCTCAGTTTACTGGATGAGGAATATCCACAAGATATATGGGTCAGAGTGTACACAGATGGGTCAGCACAGAATGTTGTGAGGAATGGAGGTGCAGGTGTATATATAGAATATCCACACAAGCCTAGAGATACAATCAGAACACCGATGGAAAAATTCTGCAATAATTATGATGCAGAAATCCAGGCAATTAGTGTGGCAGCTAAAAAACTGATGAACTCCAACTCTGGCCTACAGCCTGTGGTATTCCTGACAGATGCAAGGTCAGTGCTTCAAGCTCTCCAGTCTGGAAAACTAACAGACTTGAAAAAATTACTTAGCGAATTGTCTTACCAGTATAGGGTAACCATGCAGTAGATACTCTCTCACTGTGGAATACCAGGAAATGAAAAAGCAGACCAACTGGCTAAGGAAGGTGCTGCCGAAGACCAACCAGATATACCAATCACCTAACATCAGAAAAAACAGATGATCAAGTCAATAAGAAAGCCACAAACACAAACACAAGATGACAATCACATTATGAACAGATCAGAATAAGTTATAATTCTACGCCTCAGAACAGGACACAACCGACTCCGCAGTCACATGTATACAAAGTTCAAGATTGGCAACACGGCCATGTTTACATGTGGACAGGCAGCACAGAGTGCCAAACATATACTTCAAGAGTGTTCTGAGCATGAAACGCTGAGGCAGACATATTGGCCAGAGGAAACAACACTGGAATCAAAGCTCTATGGGACACTGTATGAACTACAAAAGACAGTGAGTTTTATTAAGGAGACAGAATTACAGATATAGACATGTTTCAAGTGAACGAAAGAAGAAGAAGAATGCGCTTAGATTGCTGGAACATAGAAAGAATATTTCTGGGAATATGAATGGGAATAATAATACCATAGTACTGATTTCCCATCAAGAATCCTTGTTAGCCTATTTTTGCGTGTTTCAGTTGCACGTGGGCACCAAACACTGACTATGACTATGAAACATTATATGCTGTAAACTGTGGGTATCGATACTAAAGTCCTACGAGCAGAATCGCAACACGCCTTCATACATTACGTTTTATATTATTTACGTGCATTTACGTGTATCGGCGTAGGCATGCAACACATAGTGACCAATGTAAAGTACTCAAATAATCAAAATTATGACGTATGAAGGCGTGTTTGTGTAAACTACAACTATTTGGGCATATAAACAGACACAACTGTTTGGAAAGACAAATAATGAGGGCAGAGCACCTGGGCGGAGGAGGAAAGGTAGACCAAGAAGGCGATAAACTGACGAAATAAAAGATAACATGAATACGTCGTCGGAAAATGCAAGCCGCATCGCCCAAGACAGAGACGGGTTCGATGAGTTTATTGGGAAGACAACGTTCAGAAGTAATGAAGTGTTGTATTCTTCTCGTCGGCAGCTACCATCGATAGCCAAGTATAAAATACTGAGCATGGATCTGTTTATATACTTGTCACCTAACAAGGTCTAGTGGTCCGTGCTTATTTAGGTGTTTCTGTAACCCGAGGAATGTAAACAATGTACGTGCTGTTTTGTGTCTGTGTCGATCTACCTGTCCATATGAATAGACAATAGATTTTGTCCGTATTGAAACAAGGATTCTGATTTACTTTAAAATTCATCTTTTTAAGTTGTCCAGTTTCTTCATCATTTTAAGTTGTCCAGTTTCTTCATCAGTTTAAGATGTCCAGTTTCTTCATCATTTTAAGATGTCCAGTTTTTTTCATCATTTTAAGATGTCCAGTTTCTTCATCATTTTAAGATGTCCAGTTTCTCCATCATTTTAAGTTGTCCAGTTTCTTTATCATTTTAAGATATCCAGTTTCTTCATCATTTTAAGATGTCCAGTTTCTCCATCATTTTAAGATGTCCAGTTTCTTCATCATTTTAAGATGTCCAGTTTCTCCATCATTTTAAGATGTCCAGTTTCTTCATCATTTTAAGATGTATAGTTTCTTCATCATTTTAAGATGTCTAGTTTCTTCATCATTTTAAGATGTCCAGTTTCTCCATCATTTTAAGATGTCCAGTTTCTTCATCATTTTAAGATGTACAGTTTCTTTATCATTTTAAGATTTCCAGTTTCTTCATCATTTTAAGATGTCCAGTTTCTCCATCATTTTAAGATGTCCAGTTTCTTCATCATTTTAAGATGTCCAGTTTCTTCATCATTTTAAGATGTCCAGTTTCTTCATCATTTTAAGATGTTCAGTGTCTTCGTCATATTAAGATGGTCAGTGTCTTCAATGTTTTAAGATGGTCAGAAGCTCTAACACCTTCCCCTTCTCCAGTCTGATCCTGAGCCGTGTGAATTGTTCTGCGACCCACCCCCCCCCCCCCCCTCTGGTTGCATAAAGACGGGACAAAAACCTCAAGAATCTACTGATCCGGAGTCATCTTAGGCCTGACGTCACCTTTCATTCCGACACGATTAGCTGCAATCGCTCTAGATGCGACACATGTCCGTATGTTATCCTACCCTGTCCGTCACATTCCCCAAGGCCACCTTCTCCATCGAGGAGAGTTTCTCATGTATATCCCGGAACGTCATCTATGCCATCATCTGCAAGCGTTGCACCATGACGTATATAGGTGAGACTGGTAGGATACTTGATGACCATTTCTGCGAGCACCTATACAGCATCAAACACCATTCGGACTATCCTGTGGACGTTAATTTCAAAGTAAGGGCGCCCATGTTATTCAGGTGACGGCCATCACAGCATGCTTCTCCGACGAGCGGACCCGTCTGGCGCGTGAGAACCGCTATATATATATATATATATATATATATATATATATATATATATATATATATATATATATATATATATATATATATATATATATATATATATATGAATTTGGCACTCTGAAGCCTTTGTGAATGAATAAGCACTTGACATACGTATAATATCGAGTTGTTCCGACATTTCTCTGTCTCGTTTTCACATGTATTCGGGTCTGTTTTTGTATACTTCCTATGTCTGTACATTTCCTATTTGTGTCACCGTTTATCTCATTTCTATCCTTTCGACCATTTCATTAGACATGTGAACTCAAGTTGTATCGTCCGTACTTGTCGTTTGTGATTTATATATTTATGTTATCATTGATGAAGGCTTTTCGGTCGAAACGTCGATTTGTGTGTGTGTGTGTGTGTGTGTGTGTGTGTGTGTGTGTCTATGTGTGTTTTGTATTATTAGCAAAACTTTATTACCCTGTTTCATGTTTTGTCTGTTGGATTTCAGTTTTTGCAGTGAGTACATATTTTAGACTTCAGAGAGGAAAGTCGTGGATGGGACGTGCATATGATGTCTTACAAAGCATGTGCAGATTGCAAGATGTGGTAGCAGGTGCGGAATGGATAGGTCTACCCATAGATTTCGAAGCTTGTTTGATAGCAGTAATAACACTGCAAGGAATGCAGAGAATTATGTACTATAGCTGTGGAGAAAGAAGTGCTGGCTTTGGTCATTGAGAATGCCAAAGAGGTGGACGTGATTCTATATACTGAAGAATCTGTGATTAGACATGTTCGTAGTGCTTGGGCTTTCAAAGCTCAGTGCAAAATTAAAACGATCAGGGGAGCTTTTGCTGTTACTACAAGTAGCATGACCATGGAGATTATGGCTGGGACCAGGGCATTTGAGTGGGTGGGCACACACAAAGCAACGTAGGTCTGTATCTTGAGTGACTCTATGAGTATGATTAGGAAGGTACACGTGGATCTCGTTTGCGAACAGTGGATTGAGGCTTTGAGAAAGGGGAGGTTGAAAGTGGTTACATTTATTTTCGTGCCGAGACTTGTGGGTGTTCGATGGCAGATCAACTGGCATCATGTGCGATTGTGGCACAGTACGATGGGGCAATTGATTGAGCTGATGTTTGAACTCCTTAAAAGATATAGCTCTCGAGAGTGATACTAATGTGGATGATGATTCCTTTTCGATGGCTAGTATTAAAGATCAGGGTTTTAAAAGCGCTGTTGCTAGAAGTGAACATTTTGGATGGCGCAGAAAACAATGACGGTCACACAGCATAGGACCGGTACTGTCAGCAGAAGTGTAATGGCGGATACACTCGGGCAGAGATAGGTGCAAGTATTGACGTTTCCAGTTTGCAGTGATGATGATCCGACGACTAACTAACTAGCTCAATAATGTACATACATATAGATATGATAGATACAGATGATGTACATACATACAGATCATATAGATACGCATAGTGTACACGCACATAAATCCCATAGGGACAAATTGTGTACAAGCACATAGATTCCATAGACACAGATTATGTACATACATACAGATCCCATAGGGACAAATTATATACATACTCTGTGATTATATTCTATGTTTTCTTTTCTCAATATTAGTCATGTCTCTCTCTCTATCTCTCTCTATCTCTCTCTCTCTCTCTCTATCTCGCACATTTATCTCAACATCTCACAACATCTCACAACATCTAATGACTCATTACTGAAATCGCATTTCTTCTTCTTCTGCGTTAGCTCCCACACTGTTGCTGGATATTATAATGTCATCTAGAGAACGAAATGCGTTGTCGTATATTTTATAGGTTTTCTGAAATATCTGAGCCATTCGACCTGATGCATCAGACTTCTGCATGGAGTTTGGGTAACATTAACTTATGGAACGCATTGCTCTAGGCGGACCCAGGGTTAGCAGATAACCAAGATCCCAAATGTACCTCCACGCGGTGCACCCTGGAAACAGAAATACAGCAGCTCGAGCTGATTCTGGCCAAATCATTTGGGGATCGTGTCCGAGAATGTGGAGGTAGCAGATGGAAAGAGATTTGACTGCACAAGAGACAGACAATATCTCCGACACCACCAGCAGCACCACATATAGCGACACTGTCGACATACAGTGAAGCTAGTCAGTCCAGTCCGAACATTGGAGGGGCGGCCAATGTAAAATGCACGTAAAGGTAAATGCATGGCGAGAGACAAATATATTTTATACAGATTACAATGAAACAATGAAAGGGCAGAAAAGCGCTAGAGGGCAGCGCGAACTGCAAATAGAAAGTGAAAAGTCCCTAGGAAATGGGAACTACAAGCTCCGTCAGCTCGAGACGGGCTTCTAGTTACCAGAGTTCCTTACAGGCAGAGACCCAGACCCATCCATTGGCGTTTGTTAAAGCAAGAAGACCTAACCCAACTCTAATGTCGAGCCTTCCTAAACCGGAAATATGCTTGCAAAGAGAAAGGGTTCTGTACCCGATGGGCTTAGGCAAGAAAGGGACAACGATGGTAGTCCTGGCCCAACTCTACTGTCAAGGTTTCCTATACCGGAAGTACACTTGCAGAGAGAAAGGGTTCCGTACTCGATTCGCTCAGGCACAAAAGGGACAACGATTTAGCCCTGGCCCAACTCTACTGTCAGGTTTTCCTACACCGGAAATACACTTGAAGAGAGAAAGGGTTCAGTACCTGATGGGCTCAGGCGCTATTGGGACAAGTACGCTCAGCTCGAGAACGCCTTGCTCTCAAACGCGTGGTGTGAGACTCGAACTTGGACAAGGGGTACACGATGTCGGTGAATGACACCTCGGCTAAGAGGGCCAAAGAGCCAGGGTCCAACTCCTCTGTCGAGTTCTTCCCCTTAAGGAACCAGGCTCACGGATGAGAAACGGTTCGGTACCCAATGGGCACAGGCACAGCACGTCCAATTACACGAGGCAAGTTCATAGACAGTGGAACACCTCGTTCGAGTCAGACGAGAGCAAAACATCGTCTGGGCGAAGAGTCTCCACTACGCGTGCCTGGAGACAGATATAGAGGCTGTCACAGGCTAAGGGTAGTCCACCCGAATTGTCAAGGCATGCCGAAATCGGATGTGCTAGGCCTACAAGGCGCATAACGGTGGCACAACGTAATCACGCTCCCGGCGGAAATCGCACGGATATCCGTGATGGTTACAATGGAGCGAAGGAAAAACAAACAAACAAACATTAACTTATGGGATGGGACAGTCAATTTCATCCCCACACCTCCCTTAGTCACCTCCATTTACATGCATGGCAGGTTACAGTGTTTCTATTCTTTCAGCCCCACCAATACATTGGCGATGATTTCAAACTTTTCAGCTCATTTTACTTTCCCCTTCTTTACCACTGTCTTCTTTCTCTCAATCATTTTCCTTACCCAATCTGTCTCCTTTCTCTCACTCACCTCCCTTACCCACTCTGTCTCCTTTCTCTCACTCACCTCCCGTAACAAATATGTCTCCTTTCTCTCACCTTCCTTACCCACTCTGTCTCCTTTCTCTCACTCACCTGCCTTAACCAATCTGTCTCCTTTCTCTCACTCACCCCCTTACCCACTCTGTCTCCTTTCTCTCACTCACCTCCCTTAACCAATCTGTCTCCTTTCTCTCACTCACTGTCCTTACCACTTGTCTTCTCTTTCACTCAACCCCTTCCTCACTCCCCTGTTTATTTTGCCTTACTCTCTCACATGTTCCACTCTGTTTTACTCTGTCCATCCCTTTCAGACGCTTTTCCTTACACTCTTAATTCTTAATCAAACAAGCTGGAAACATTATACAAACACAAACATAAATAACCTCCCCCAAAATTCAAAAACAAGTCACATATAAAACATCGAATCAGCCAGAACAACAGTCCAGTCAGGCCTAATTTCTCATTCTGTCCAGTCTGGACACCCAAAAATAACAAAGACTGGTCAAACGAGGAGACCCGGAAATCAATGCCGCGTAATGACTGTGCACGAAAAACTGGGATCATGAGAACTCTTCTAGCAAGATTTCCATTAATTTGGCACCACGAGGTTACGAGTTCAGAGTTGATTGACCTTTTTCTTAACATACAGACTTATTCTTTTCTTCAAATAAAATCTGGTTTGAAGAACAAGACAGTCACCAAGACGCGTCTTCTTCTTGTTCCGACCTTTGCATGCAATGAAGGCATATTAAGGCAGAAACAATTTCATCCTCTTGCGATCTTTGCACTCTATTAAGGCATATAAAGGCAGAAAGAATTACATCTTTTTCTGCACTCGTTCTCTCACTCTTGCAGATCAGCAGGATATAGTCCTGAGAACGGAGTGTATTGTGCCATAGTTTGCAGCTTACTTGTGATATGCGCCTTTCGTCCGGTCACATCCTAATCCAGCATTGCTTCCGTGTCACTTTGACTCTACATGGAATTGGACAGCCAAATCCATCCAAACCTCCTTAGTCGTCTCTCGCGCATCTTGATGTGTATGGGATAAACAGTGTTACACCATTATTATTCTTTTAGCATCGGTGCAATAAGTGTGATGTGGTCAGTATAATACCGCACTTCTACACTTTCTGAGATTTATTATGGTACCTATTTCGTGATTTTTAAACAACCGAATAGCTGTTTGTGGACAACTAAATGTTTCTAAACAAGGAAAAGATCCTAGACCACATGCTAGGAAGACAGTGCACCAATGTCTTCATCGCTCTTCAGTCAGTCATAAGATTGCAACACCAATAGCTTCAATGAACCGTGTGATTCACTTAATCATCGTTCTTCAATCAGTGATCAGGCTACAGCACCAATAGATTCAATGTACTGTGTGATTCACTTATTCATTTGTTCTTCAGTCAGTGATCAGGCTACAGCACCAATAGATTCAATGTACTGTGTGATTCACTTAATCATCGTTCTTCAGTCAGTGATCAGGCTACAGCACCAATAGATTCAATGTACTGTGTGATTCACTTATTCATTTGTTCTTCAGTCAGTGATCAGGCTACAGCACCAATAGATTCAATGTACTGTGTGATTCACTTAATCATCGTTCTTCAGTCAGTGATCAGGCTACAGCACCAATAGATTCAATGTACTGTGTGATTCACTTAATCATCGTTCTTCAGTCAGATATCAGATTGCAGCGCCAAATAAAACGACCACACATCGCATTTCCTTTATCTGGACTACATCCTGCTGGAAATTTAGGAGGTTCATTGTACTGCTGCAAGCGAGATCCAACGGAAGTTTGAAAATGAGCCCTGTAGAAGAAGAAGTATATATATTCACATCTGTGTACATTTTAGTGTGTACATTTTAGTGTGACATATGTTTGAAGTGTGTACATGTGTTTGAATGTTAATAGATTCCTCATATCATTGAAGTGTGTACATGTGTTTGAATGTTAATAGATTCCTCATATCATTGAAGTGTGTACATTTGTTTGAATGTTAGTATATTCCTCATGTCATTGAATGTGCTTTTAGTCATTCCAATTCTGCTGGTGAAGAATAGTTTGGTTTGGGGAAAAAAAACACACAACCAAAGAAGCTATACTTAGTATTAGATTATAAGTGAATAAATATGTAGTCCAGAATCGTATAAAGGCCGTGCCTTGCTATGATGCAGAGAGACGGCCGCATCAGACTGCACCAATCAAGATACATCGTCGCTGGCGGCATTTCGAAGAAAAACTATTTAAATGTGCGACATTTCTGACTTGCATCTTACTGAGAAAATCTACCGCACTGCCTTGATCGTATATTACAGTGGAATCGATCTACAGCGCATTCTTTTTAAACATGTTTCCCTACATAACAACATCTTTCAAGATCCCCAGTTGCATTATTATTCACTGTTTGTACTGTATGTCTATATAGTGAATATTATATACATATTTTCGCCCGTGTGTTGCCGGGGCCCGAAAGGGGAGCAAAGAATAGCAACACTGTTTACCTTCCATGCATGTCGTAAAAGGCGACTAAAGAGGTTATGGTTGGAGTTGGCTGTCCCATCCCATATAGGGTCAGTGACCCAAAGCCATGCTGAAGTCGGATGTGTCAGGATGAAAGGCGCAGAAATCGCAGTACTGCTGTAAATCATGACACAACGCATTCCATTCTCCGGACTACATCCTGCTAATCTGCAGGAGTTTGAGAACGAACGCAGAAGAAGAAGAAGATATACATATTCTGTCGGTCAGTCCATGTTGTTATAATGGGATACACCATATATGCTTCATATACTACGTTAATACCTTAGATAGAGTTCAGTATTAACAATTAAATGAGTCTCCAAGAAATAGGATTCGGCTACACAGAATCACAAATGATGATAGATGTGAAATATAAGTTAAATGTTAACAATGTCACAAATGATGATAGATGTGAAATATAAGTTAAATCTTAACAATGTCACAAATGATAGTTTAGATTGGTAGCGTATCGTATTCAGGAAGTACCCATCAACCCTACATTTTTTGGCTGTAGTGATTTGTTTTTTAATTTGAATTTTTTTTAATTTTTTTTGGGCCCCCCCCCCCCAAAAAAAAAAATTTGATTCTGTTGATTTTGTTTTAATTTTTAATTTTTTTAATTTTAATTTGCAAAAGTAATTTTAATGACATGAGGAAAATATTCACATCTAAATAAGTCAGAAACAAACTAGAAGTAAACATTATAAAATGTTACATCTATTCTACATTAAATTATAGCTCAGAAGCATGGATAATGAACAAATACCTTAGGGGACATAATTGGTGTCTTTGAGATGTGAATTTATTTAAGAATAGAGAGAATTTCAAGGAAAGAATAAAACAAACAAAGAGGTTCTAATAACACTTCGTATGAGAAAAAGTACTATTAAAATAAATAAAAATCAAATAATAAACGTATTTCGGATATATTACTACCTTGTTGAAGACGTTACTTGAGGGTGAGTCGAGGGGACGAGAACAAGAGGTAGGATGAGATACAAATGGGAGTAGAATATCACAAAATGGGACATGTTAGTCTAGAAGAGTTGCAGTTGATGATGATTATTCTCCTTTTAATTTTTGTTTCACATCTACTTTCACACGAGCTCCATATGTAATCGGTATTTCTCAACAGCATACCGTTTACAGAGAATACCACTCATAGCATGTACTCAGTAGCTTCAAGCGATAATCATCAGGGATTTCCGAAATAAGTCACTGCATAAATAAGACGAATCGACGCAAATGCAAACCCGTGACCTCTTGAGCGCAAAGCAAATGGCATAACTACTACACCAGGGAAATCCTCTACATCTAAACATCTACCATCATTTGTGATTATGTGTCCAGAATATTGTAGATAGTCTACTTGTTGCAGTATCTCTAAACGCATTGTCATGTTAAGCTTTGGTTTATCTTTGATATTGCTAATTAACATGTTGTGGCTTACTAACTGTCGCCAATAATCAAGCGCACATCAATTTGCATGGGTACAAAACGACAAATGATGAATAACATTTGTATACCAACAGTGTGTTACCAATGTCAAACATTGCCCTTTACAAAGACACTAACGAAAAAAAGATAACGGTGTGTGAATTGAGATGTTTGAGGAAAGCTATAGATGTCACCAGACGAGACTGACGGACAAATGAAGATATCAGGAAAGAAATACATCTCATGTCAAAAGTACATCGAGAGACATCAAATCAGGTAGTTTGGCTACATCATCAGAATGGAACCAACGCATCGAGCCGGTCGTGCATACAACAGCAGAAGATCGGGCTACAAGTTGGACCAAGAGTTAGATAGGTGGAGACAATCAAAGAAATCTTAAAGAGACACTAGCTGACCTTGGCCAAAACGACCCAAATAGTCAAAGACAGACAACTACAACTTTCCCCCAACGATGTTTATCGTTACAAGTGAAAATGACAATAGATAGATTAACAGGACGTGGTGGTTTGTTATATGTATGTGTGAACGCGCATCCTAGCATCTTATTTATGCGTACGCGCATCCTAAAATCATATGTCTGTGTGAACGAGTATCCTAGAATCATATGTCTGTGTGAACGAGTATCCTAGAAGCATATGTCTGTGTGAACGAGCATCCTAGAATCATATGTCTGTGTGAACGAGCATCCTAGAATCATATGTCTGTGTGAACGAGCATCCTAGAATCATATGTCTGTGTGAACGAGCATCCTAGAATCATATGTCTGTGTGAACGAGTATCCTAGAATCATATGTCTGTGTGAACGAGTATCCTAGAATCATATGTCTGTGTGAACGAGTATCCTAGAATCATATGTATATGTGAACGAGCATCCTAGAATCATATGTCTGTGTGAACGAGCATCCTAGAATCATATGTATATGTGGACGGGCTATATAAGATTCTCAATCGGTAAAGGTGACCAGTCTGCAGTGCCCTGTACTAAGGTGAAAGAGTGTGGTAGTTGATATCTTTGGAGGTGATGTATTGCATTATGTTTGTTTTCCACTTCCATTTGTTTCTTCCAATTTGATGTGTATTTGTTCTGGACTATGGTTTTTGCTTCTTGGTAGGACAGTGTCTTGGTAGGAGTGTTCTTGGTAGGACACTCAGAGATTCGAAGTTATGAGTCCTTCTGCCAAGACGGATCCAAAAGAGTGAAAGAAGGAATACTGAAAATTGTTAAAAAATACATCAATACCTGCAGGAGAAGAAAGCAGATCAGGAGAAGGAGAACTTGAATTTATAGCAGTGAAATTGTATGTGTGCGTTCTTATTAGCGCTTGTGTGAGCGTATTAGATTGTAGAAATCTGATACTGCACGTGTTTTAGCGTGACGTGAGCGAAGCGTCAGATCAATGGGAATTCGCTTGTATGTGAGAAATCAAGTACAAGACCAGAGTTAGAGTTTTGGAAAGATGTCTATGCCAGATGCAGGAAATTTGGCATTTTATTGCTAAACTTAGGTCACGGCTCATAATACGAGTGCATGGCTTGCACGTGTGTTATATCACCACGGATGTCTGGTGTCTGTTTCCCGCATAAACAAAGTTTAGGTTATGCTAGCTACGCTACGCCTCATTTCATAATCGTTTATTTCGTTGACGAAACTGGATCTACTCTGTTCACCGATATGTTTTTTTTTCTACTTTCTGAATGTTTTATGCAGTATGGGAAATAACTCCAGAAATATTTCTAAAAAATAATTTGTATATAATATACCGGCTAGTATTTTCTTGTTGTCACAATTATAATAATGTTGTCACAATTATAATAATGTTGTCACAATTATAATAATGTTGTCACAATTATAATGATGATTATATTGAATATATTTATCTATATGCGATCATCAGCAATCGCCAGAGATCAAGAATATTTTTCTATGTTCAACTGGGTTTGCATAGCTTTATTTCATACCAAGAAATCAAAGATACTTTCCTATTCTTCTGTGTTCGTTCTCAAACTCCAGCAGGTTAGAAGGGTGTAAAGGCAGTGGGTGTGATGTTAACCTCAATATACCGTTGGTCCATGCTAAAAATAGGAGCCTGACACGGTATTTCTCATTACGTTTCAATGACGAAATGTAATCACATCAAAAATATTGGGATATTTTCACAACTGCATTGTTAAAACAATTAAATAATACAACCCAACAATTATAACATAATATAGACCCACCAGCGCTCAAAAAGATATGGAAACCATAGAACCAGACATATAAATCAAGAAATAGAAGCATTCTTAAAACATAGCACAAGTAATAAATCACCAGGAGAGAACGGTATATCAAGCGAAGCAATAAAAGCATGTAGAAACACAGGGTCCAGTGGTTAGCTAAATTATTCACAATAGCTCACAAAGAATTGGTCAGAAAGAAAAGTACCAGATGACTGGAAAAATAAATAATTGTACCAATTTGGAAAAGAAAATGTAGTAAAAGAGAGTGTGAATCAAATAGAATCAAATAGGTATCTCCTTATTATGCTATACATGTAAAATCTACGCAAAAATAAAAGAACAGAGAATGTGATATATTACAGAACCACATCTGAGTCCCGCCCAATTTGGCTTCAGTAGAGGGGCAAGCTGTACAGATGCACCATTCGCACTGAGACAACAATCGAATTCCATCAACATTTAAACACAGTATTTGTAGACACGGAAAAGGCATTCGACAGAGTAGATAGAAACATTTTATGGGAAACCTTAGAAATTTATAACATCAGAGGACAGCTATAATATAAAATAATATCAGATAAAAGAATAAAAACGATATATCAAAACTGTCAACGCTCAATAAAATCAACAGCTGGAATGACTGAACATTTCGAAACAAGATCTGGAGTAAGACAAGGCTGCGTGCTTTCACCTCTATATTTCAACTATCGAACATGGACGGAATAATAAAAGAAGCTCACATCATCAAAGAGAAAAACATTGCAAATAAACCTGATGAGGAACTTAATAACTAAATCAACGAACTACTATTTGCCGACCGTCAAAGACTAATATACAAAAATAGGAAAATTTGCAAAATCACAACATGCATTACTATTAGCATGTCAGAAGTACAACATGAAAATTAGCGTAAAAATTTGGAAGTTATAAAAATTAGCAAGTATGAAACACCAATGGATATAACAAAAGATAACACCAACGTGAAACAAGCAATATAATTTAAATATCTGAGCGTTTTTTTTCCGAAAATGGAATACTTAGACCAAGAAATAGAAACAAGGTGTCAGAAAGCAAACACCGTGACCTACCAACTTTCACCATTACTTCTTACCCAAAGATCAAGATGGAAATCAAAAAGCAGATAATATCTACAAATTTTTATAACACCGCTCTGCTACCAATGTCAAACATGGTCTTTAACAGCCTCGCTGCGGAGGAAAATCGTTACAGGTGAATTGAAGTTTCTGAGAAAAGCTGTAATGTCTAAACTAGATAAAATCAGAAATGAAGAAATTAGGGAAAAGTTGCATGTAATGAACATATTGAGAGACAGCAATTAAAATGGTTCGGTCACCTTATGAGAATGAACCTAAACCAAATACCAATAAGAGCATTTAGCAAAAGAATATCCGGACGTAAAGCCAAAGGTAGATCAAGAAAACGGTGGATAGAAAACATAAAGAGAGCCTTCAACAAACATGGACTAAATGCAGCCACGCGACACATCTGGCGTTGGAACGACAGCTTAAGATTCCACCCCTACGCTTAACAGCAAGTACGAATACGATCAACCATCATTCACCTGGGAACAGACAATAGACGAAATGGGAAGCTTTACGTCTTTAGACCAGAGAGCTGAATGTAATGTTTTATAGTTTGGCAGCTATATCTGCGTCTTAAACATGCTTCTTCTTCTGCGTTCGTTATTAAACTCCTGCAGATTAGCAGGATGTAGTCCGGAAAACGGAATACGTTGTGTCATGGTTGCAGCATTGCTGCGATATCTGCGCCTTTCGGCATAACACATCCGACTTCAGCATAACTTTGGGTCACTGCCATATATGGAATATGACAGGGAACCCCATCCTATAATCTCATTAGTCGTCTCTTGCGACATACATGGAAGGTAAACAGTGTTGCTATTCTTTACTCCCCTCTCGGTTCCGGGAACACACAGCGTTAAACATATTTTAGCATTGCTGCTGAGTCATTTAGACCCCCCTATTGGATGGAAAGTCTGATCCCACACTTATACTCCTTAGGCGCTACGTACGATACGTATAGCAAGAAACAGTGTCTCTTTCATTTGTACCACTTTCGGGTCCCGTCAGCACATGGGAGGAAATATAGCTTATGGTGTAAACTGTATATTATATGGTGATGTAAACTGTATATTATTTAGTGATGTAAACTGTATAGTATATGGTGATGTAAACTGTATAGTATATGGTGATGTAAACTGTATATTATATGGTGATGTAAACTGTATATTATATGGTGATGTAAACTAACTGTATAGTATATGGTGATGTAACCTGTATAGTATATGGTGATGTAAACTGTATATTATAGGGTGATGTAAACTGTATATTATATGGTGATGTAAACTGTATAGTATATGGTGATGTAAACTGTATATTATATGGTGATGTAAACTGTATAGTATATGGTGATGTAAACTGTATATTTTATGGTGATGTAAACTGTATAGTATATGGTGATGTAAACTGTATATTATTTAGTGATGTAAACTGTATATTATATGGTGATGTAAACTGTATAGTATATGGTGATGTAAACTGTATATTATATGGTGATGTAAACTGTATATTATATGGTGATGTAAACTGTATAGTATATGGTGATGTAAACTGTATATTATATGGTGATGTAAACTGTATATTATATGGTGATGTAAACTGTATATTATATGGTGATGTAAACTAACTGTATAGTATATGGTGATGTAAACTGTATATTATATGGTGATGTAAACTGTATAGTATATGGTGATGTAAACTGTATATTATATGGTGATGTAAACTGTATATTATATGGTGATGTAAACTGTATAGTATATGGTGATGTAAACTGTATATTATATGGTGATGTAAACTGTATAGTATATGGTGATGTAAACTGTATATTTTATGGTGATGTAAACTGTATAGTATATGGTGATGTAAACTGTATATTATTTAGTGATGTAAACTGTATATTATATGGTGATGTAAACTGTATAGTATATGGTGATGTAAACTGTATATTATATGGTGATGTAAACTGTATATTATATGGTGATGTAAACTGTATAGTATATGGTGATGTAAACTGTATATTATATGGTGATGTAAACTGTATAGTATATGGTGATGTAAACTGTATATTTTATGGTGATGTAAACTGTATAGTATGTGGTGATGTAAACTGTATATTATTTAGTGATGTAAACTGTATATTATATGGTGATGTAAACTGTATAGTATATGGTGATGTAAACTGTATATTATTTAGTGATGTAAACTGTATATTATTTAGTGATGTAAACTGTATAGTATATGGTGATGTAAACTGTATATTATATGGTGATGTAAACTAACTGTATAGTATATGGTGATGTAAACTGTATAGTATATGGTGATGTAAACTGTATATTATAGGGTGATGTAAACTGTATAGTATATGGTGATGTAAACTGTAAAGTATTTGGTGATGTAAACTGTATATTATAGGGTGATGTAAACTGTATATTATATGGTGATGTAAACTGTATATTATATGGTGATGTAAACTGTATATTATATGGTGATGTAAACTGTATATTATATGGTGATGTAAACTGTATATTATATGGTGATGTAAACTGTATATTATAGGGTGATGTAAACTGTATAGTATATGGTGATGTAAACTGTATATTATATGGTGATGTAAACTGTATATTATAGGGTGATGTAAACTGTATAGTATATGGTGATGTAAACTGTATATTATATGGTGATGTAAACTGTATATTATAGGGTGATGTAAACTGTATAGTATATGGTGATGTAAACTAACTGTATAGTATATGGTGATGTAAACTGTATATTATATGGTGATGTATACGGTATAGAGTATGCTGCTGTAAGTTGTACAGTATATGCTGCTGTAAACTAGAGGACGGTACATGTAAAGTTTTTGTTTGAATGACGAACAGCATTTTCAAGTTTTCTAATTGACTGAATGTTGAAATAGAAAAGAGTGCAGAAGAGAAATAGTCATGCAACTGTTTATCCTGATATTGAAGATGATGATGATGCAGATGCTGATGATAATCATGATGATAATATTGACGACTACTATGATGACGATGATGATAGTGATGATGATGATAGTGATGATGATGATAGTGATGATGATAGTGATGATGATGATGATAGTGATGATGATGATAGTGATGATGATAGTGATGATGATGATAGTGATGATGATGATGATAGTGATGATGATGATGATGATGATGATGATGATAGTGATGATGATAGTGATGATGATGATGATATTGATGATGATGATAGTGATGATGATGATGATGATGATGGTGGTGATGATGATGATGATGATGATGATGATAGTAATAATAATGATGATGATGATGATGATGATGATGGTGATGATGATGATGATGATGATGGTGGTGATGATGATGATGGTGGTGATGATGATGATGATGATGATGATGATAGTAATAATAATGATGATGATGATGATGATGATGGTGATGATGATGATGATAGTGATGATGATGATGATGATAGTGATGATGATGATGATGATAGTGATGATGATAATGATGATGGTGATGATGATAGTGATGATTATGATGATGATGATAGTAATGATGATAGTGATGATGATGATGATAGTGATGATGATAGTGATAATGATGATGATGATGATGATGATGATGATGATGATAGTGATGTTGATAGTGATGATGATGATGATAGTGTTGTTGATAGTGATGATGATGATGATAGTGTTGTTGATAGTGATGATGATGATGATAGTGTTGTTGATAGTGATGATGATGATGATAGTGATGATGATGATAGTGATGTTGATAGTGATGATGATGATGATGTTAGTGATGGTGATGATTATAGTGATGATGATGATGATGATAGTGATGATGATGATGATGATAGTGATGTTTGTTTGTTTGTTTGTTTTTCGTTCGCTCCATTGTAACCATCACGGATATCCGTGCGATTTCCGCCGGGAGCGTGATTACGTTGTGCCACCGTTATGCGCCTTGTAGGCCTAGCACATCCGATTTCGGCATGCCTTGACAATTCGGGTGTGCTTCTCTTAGCCTGTGACAGCCTCTATATCTGTCTCCAGGCACGCGTAGTGGAGACTCTTCGCCCAGACGATGTTTTGCTCTCGTCTGACTCGAACGAGGTGTTCCACTGTCTATGAACTTGCCTCGTGTAATTGGACGTGCTGTGACTGTGCCCATTGGGTACCGAACCGTTTCTCATCCGTGAGCCTGGTTCCTTAAGGGGAAGAACTCAACAGAGGAGTTGGACCCTGGCTCTTTCGCCCTCTTAGCCGAGGTGTCATTCACCGACATCGTGTACCCCTTGTCCAAGTTCGAGTCTCACACCACGCGTTTGAGAGCAAGGCGTTCTCGAGCTGAGCGTCCTTGTCCCAGTAGCGCCTGAGCCCATCAGGTACTGAACCCTTTCTCTCTTCAAGTGTATTTCCGGTGTAGGAAACTTGACAGTAGAGTTGGGCCAGGGCTAAATCATTGTCCCTTTTGTGCCTGAGCGAATCGAGTACGGAACCCTTTCTCTCTGCAAGTGTACTTCCGGTATAGGAAACCTTGACAGTAGAGTTGGGCCAGGACTACCATCGTTGTCCCTTTCTTGCCTAAGCCCATTGGGTACAGAACCCTTTCTCTTCGCGAGCATATTTCCGGTTTAGGAAGGCTCGACATTAGAGTTGGGTTAGGTCTTCTTGCTTTACCAAACGCCAGTGGATGGGTCTGGGTCTCTGCCTGTAAGGAACACAGGTAACTAGAAGCTCGTCTCGAGCTGACGGAGCTTGTAGTTCCCCTTTCCTAGGGACTTTTCACTTTCTATTTGCAGTTCGCTCTGCCCTCTAGCGCTGTTCTGCCCTTTCATTGTTTCATTGTACTCGGTATGAAATATATTTGTCTCTCGCCATGCATCTACCTTTACGTGCATTTTACATTGGCCGCCCCTCCAATGTTCGGACTGGACTGACTAGCTTCACTGTATGTCGACAGTGTCGCTATATGTGGTGCTGCTGGTGGTGTCGGAGATATTGTCTGTCTCTTGTGCAGTCAAATCTCTTTCCATCTGCTACCTCCACATTCTCGGACACGATCCCCAAAAGATTTGGCCAGAATCAGCTCGAGCTGCTGTATTTCTGTTTCCAGGGTGCACCGCGTGGAGGTACATTTGGGATCTTGGTTATTTGCTAACCCTGGGTCCGCCTAGAGCAATGCGTTCCCTTTGCACCCCGGTGATAGTGATGATGATAGTGATGATGATGATGATGATAGTGATGATGATGATGATGATGATGATGATGATGATAGTGATGATGATGATAGTGATGATGATGATGATGATGATGATGATAGTGATGATGATAGTGATAATGATGATGATGATGATGATAGTGATGGTGATGATGATGATGATGATGATGATGATAGTGATGATGATGATGATAGTGATGATGATGATAGTGATGATGATAGTGATGATGATGTTAGTGATGATGATGATGATGATTATAGTGATGATGATGATGATGATAGTGATGATGATGATGATGATGATTATGATTATGATGATGATGATGATGATGATTATGGTGATGATGATGATGATGATGATGATTATGATGATGATGATGATGATGATGATGATGATGATAGTGATGATGATGATAGTGATGATGATGATGATAGTGATGATGACTTTGTGGATTGTGGATCGTCTTGATAATAAGGATTATGACTTTGATTAAATAAAATGTCCCTCATATGGCAAGGTACGCTCTGTTCAGGCCCGAGATGGTAGTCCAATTTGGTTATACCACATCTGTACAACCAGAATCATATGTACTCCTGTCAGCACGACTGCGTAAGTATTTTTTTTATTAATATATGATGAGATGTGTAGTAGGTAGGTAGTTAATGAGTTTGCCTCTCTTTGGAGAGGCGTGTCCTTTCAACCAGAGAAAACCCAATTAGGTCAATCAGGACACACTACCATAAAATATTAGAGTTAACAAGACCCCCATGAACTAAGGTTAGGATTAATATGATGAGATCGTTGTGTGTTAGTTGGTGGGTTTGTCTTTCTAGAGGAAGACACGGCACTTTCAAACTTGGAATGGTTTTCGTGTGGTTACATCAGCGCGTAAATTGTGGCCCGGTGTGGCATGGTGTCTGGTCTGCGTGTCCTGATAAGGACAAAAAAATATTGAGGGATATAATATAATATGATGAGATGTGATGACAGAGAGAAGCTTTTTTTTAGACGATCAAACAAGCAACTTGATTGTGTGTTCGTTGCGAACATTGTAATTATACATATGAAAACACTCTTGCCGCATTTCTAACTAAACATAACATAAAAACACATATGCTTTATTTCTTCATTAAGTTCTAATAAATAACAGTTACAATAAATTATCATCTCCATTATTTGTTGCTATGAACTCAATAAAATTATCCCCTCTTTTTTTCCTCTTGTAATTGTCTCCCTTTCAGTCAAAATATAAAATTATCCACGCGGCTGTATACAACTCCGTTTCTATGGTGACATATCCAAAACGCTCTATGTAACTGTATATCTTCCAGGGATGAAAACTAAACGGAGCATTGCCAAGCCACAGTGATGACTTGGCTTCTTTAGGCATGCAATGAGCCGAAGGAACGTAGGATGTCTGCATTCCTTGGCAGATGTGTTGCAGTATCAGTTCCCAAAGTCTCGCCATTATCTTGTTTGTTAGCGAGAGTGCGGATTCTCTGCTGACAACTCTACAGTTGCTGGTCATAAATTTCTTCGTATTCCTGCCATTGTTCCATATCACATCGCCAGTACCTCAGAGGTTGTTGTTCAGTGAAAAAATTATGATATAAACCTATTGGTCTTATTTGAGGTCGGATGTAGAAAAGAAAAAAAAATATATCTTATCATAAGATATACTCTTTTATATTCATAACCAAAGCATTGTTTCATTGTGAAGGGCGTAGCCAAATAGCTGGAACTCCAGTCTCAGAACAATGAACTGTCGAGTTCAAAACTACAGTTTGGACTGGGTTTATCTTGGGAGGGGGGGGGGGGTGAAATAACAATTCCTTCCTATACACGTGGTAGTGATTGATGCAGTAATGTAGCTTTTATTTCCAGTGCCCTATAAAGGTTTTCCTGAACTTGGCACACACAAAAAAGTACCGTAACAAACGTTACCACAACTGTAGATTGGGGGGGGGGGGTCAACTCTAGCTCCGTTCGTGCGTTGCCTTGAAGCTATGGCAGGACAACAACAAAAGTAGCATTGCAACCTGTCATACATATTCTAAGACGCAACTATGGATGTTTGCGTAAGAGGTTTATCACTCCATCATATAGTGTGTTAAAGTTACCCCAAAATTCCATCCCAAATGTGGTAGGTCGAAACCAAAGATATCGCAAGTATGCTATACTAGTACTTTTCTCTCCAGACGATAGTATTATCGCTGTACTGTGTATGAGTACAAGTTACACTCCACGCCGATAGTGGAAGTGAGTATAAGTTACACTCCACGCCAATAGTGGAAGTGAGTATAAGTTACACTCCACGCCGATGGTGGATGTGAATATAAGTTACACTCCATGCCGATGGTGGATGTGAGTATAAGTTACACTCCAAGCCGATACTGGAAGTGAGTATAAGTTACACTCCACGCCGATGGTGGATGTGATTATAAGTTACACTCCACACCGATGGTAGATGTGGCTAATAAGAGTAATCTGAGTCACCAAGATTCTTCCACAGTATGTGCAAAGCATATCAAGACCAGTTGTGCAAGTGGCAGTCACTTCTCAAACGTGTATCTCTTGAACTAAAGTTCTTCTTTCTCTGCATCAATCAATCAATAAACCCGTACCCTTCAGGGTCGTAGGGGTACCACATTGGATGCTTCAGCACACAGAGTCCTCCAGCGAATTCTATCCTCAGTGATGTTGATGATTGTGGAAATATCTTGTCCTGTCCATTCCTTGATGTTGTCTGCCCATGCCTTTATTTGTCCTCCTCTGCTTCTTCCGCCTTCGACAGTCCCCTGCAGTATTGATTTTGACAAGGAATCATGTCTGCATACATGTCCTAACCATTCTAGTTTTCTCTGCAGAAAACCATTCCTGATATATATATATATATATATAAGGACATCACACCCAAGATGTAAGCCATAATGGATCGCTTTTCATTTTCTGGACTACATCTCTCTAATCTGCAGAACCAGACAGTACAAAGAAGTAGTAGATTTCTCAAAATAATAGATTTCTGGAATAAACGAATGTTGACGTTTTTGTCGCGGTTCGTAGATTATTGTTCTGGCTTCTATCTACCTATCTACTTATGCCGTTGCGTCTGTGGATCTCACCAATGGCCCACTAGACAAACCACCCACGCAACAGAAAACAGTAGATGACATGCCGCTATATTGAGGCTCTCTTATTGAAGCTTTGTAGCATGTCGTTAAACAGTTATAGACCCCTTCTGAGAAGGTTCCTTCGATAGGCATTGCATTAAGCCGAAAACTGAAGTCTTCCAGGTATGAAAGAAAGCTCAGATAAACCCCCATACTGCACATAGGAACTAAGAGCTATTCGCTCGCAATTCCAGGGGTTCTCAGACAAACATCTACCTGTCCATCTATATCCATATATAAATCTATCGATTTATTAATCCATCAAAATATCCATCTATCCACACATCTATCTCCATGTATATATATATATATATATATATATATATATATATATATATATATATATATATATATATATATATATATATATATATATATATATATATATATATATATATATATATATATATATATATATCTGGCAACTGGGACCTGGACTTTTAAGTCATCTTTCCGAATCATCTTTCCAGGCATGTCATAGGATGCAACTAAGGAAAGTTAAGGTAGAGAATGACAACCTGTCACCTGTGAGGGAAAAAACATCATTGTCCTTGTCTCAATTTCTTACTTTTGCCTTCTATAAAGTAATCACAATTGATGACGAAGAAATGCCGGCCAGCGGACATTGCACCTTTGTCCTTTGTGGCAGACTCCTAGGTGACAGGAAATGCTAGATGCGGAGTCTTTGAATAAGGGTCAACAAATCTGACAGAAGAATGACGAGATAGTAGGCCCATATCTGTGCGCTGTGTCTATGACACAATCTATTAATCCTGGAATACTGTCACACTGGAATGTCTAATTTCGAGGACTAAACATGCATCCACAACCCCCACCCCCCTCCTTCCCTTCCCCCTCCTTTTTCTTATCATTTGAGACAACATTATGTGAGTCTCTCGGTGTCGCTTCAATTACACAAATGAGAAGAAATTATATTTTTATCAGAAAGTCTATGGGTTGCCAACAGCTCACAGCTAAAGGGATTGTTTCATCATTATCTATATGTCTTTCTCCGCGTGTGGAAGATCTGAAGGCTATTCTATTGGAATATCAGATTAACCATTAAGCAAAAGTAAATTCTCCCTAGACAACATGTCAGTACAGTGAGGTTTTTACATTGTGCGAGTACCACTGCATTTCATATTTGTTATTTTGTGGAGCAACACTCAGAGAACACATCATTGCATATAATGATAGGTGAACCAGTTGAAATTCAGATCTTACCATGACAATGGCTGACAACGCTTACATTTTGTCTCTGATATGTACATTGTGTGGTGAAAATTAACTCTGCGTAGGTTGTGACAATTAGCTAGGAGAGCCCAGAATCAAGCAACTATGTTAGACCCACATAACTGGAGAGCCAACTTGCATGAAAAATAATGCATAGCTGGATGTTCCACTCATCACTGTGATCATGGTCAAATGTTGGGTCCCTAAGGCCTCCTCTGCTATGAAAATATGCTTGACGGGGGGATCTGAAGGTGATGCATGTTGCAGAAAGGTTTGTTTATTTGTTTGTTTGAGAACTCCAGGAATTGCGAAAGATTATCTCATACTTCCTATGTGCAGTGAGAGGGTTTTTTTAGCTTTCTTTCATACACAGAAGACTTCATCTTTCGGCTAAGTGCAATGCCTACTGAAGGAGCTTTTCAACAAAAAAGTGTTCTATAATTGTATAGATGACATACTACAACGCTTTTTTTTTGGAGATGCGGTTAGTCAAGTACGGAAAAACCCGTGTACTCGAGTTGCAAGGTGATTCGGTGTCGTTAGAACGGACCTGGTTCCATTCCCTTTAGCTGCAAAAAGTTTTTTATTTATCCTCTTGCTTCTTACGTGACTTTACTTGTATAAGGTATTATTTTAAGCAACATTGTTCTGTCTCTATGTTATTTATGTTTACAAGAATACCTATTCGCCCTTATAGTACGAATACGGATGTTATATATTTGTGTTACTGATGATACTTCAATACTTGTACGGGATGTTCGTTGTTGTTGTAATAGTCACTGTCTCGTTTAGCCCCCTTAGCAGTCACTTGAGTACATAGTTAGAAAATCTTGACAAATCGCATCTTTTTTTAGAAATGCGGTACGTCAAGTACGGAAAAACCCGTTTACTTGAGTTGCAAGGCGATTTGGTACCTTTAGAATGGAACTGGTTCAATTCCCGTTAGTCTCAAGAAACATTTGATAAGAAATGGATTTACATTAATTGTTTTCTATTATGGCTTCCCTATTTATTGATTTTGGCTCAAACAACAGGAGAGACGATTCCATTTGTTCTTGCCTAGTTTTTGCCGCTGATTTATTGTTGCATCTATTACAAATAATCATATGATTTCTTGTTTATCTATTACAAATAATCATATGATTTATTGTTTATCTATTACAAATAATCATATGATTTATTGTTTATCTATTACAAATAATCATATGATTTCTTGTTTATCTATTACAAATAATCATATGATTTCTTGTTTATCTATTACAAATAATCATATGATTTCTTGTTTATCTATTACAAATAATCATATGATTTCGTGTTGCATCTATTACAAACAATCATATGCCCACTACAGTTCGTCTCATCTGGTGTCAGTTTCCCTCCATATGATCCGGTTGATTTCTCTTAGAATGTATCTAAAAGGTTCAAATGGTTTAAAAATCAAAGAAGATTGCCTACACTGTACTCTGTTTTCCATATGTACTCCGTCACTCTAAACGAAGCGGCACGCCGCCTGCCGAGAGTACCACTCATAGCACGTAACTTCAAGTGATAATCCACAGGGATCTCCGATAGAATTCACCTTGTAAACAAGACGACACGAGCTGGATTCGAATCTATGAAGTCTTGAACACAAGGCGAACAGCTTAACCACTATACTACTTAACACTCACCAGAACACACAGCCCATTCACTCCGTTGTGAACTTTCAAAAATCAAGCACATATACAGCAGCAGCTTATTTAGATCTCAAGATTCCCATGTCAGTATTTCTATTCCTCGTGTTATGTTTCCCCGCGAATATATTTTATTCTTTCTGAACATAGCAAACACGGTAAGATATCAATCAAACTAGTATGCTATATTTCAGGTACTTATGTCGTATCTATGCCAGGTATGTCAGCAGTTTGGCTTCCTACAGAAACTTTGGTTTCTAGTGTCGCTTGTGGTATGGGTGGAAATGAGTGCAGTTAACTTAAACAGTTTCGTGGTGAGATCTCAATTTAGCCAGGAAAGGAGGAAAATGTTGAGTGAGGAAGTGGCGCCATCTTAAATATACCGTCTGAAATTCATAAATTTATGAGGGACGTGTGAATCTTACTGACAGGTCCTTGCAAGTGCTTGGTGAAGAATACTCATTTATCTAGTTTTCCTTTAAGGGTAAATTACGGATAAGAAAAACATTGTGTGGTTCAGTGGCAGAATAGATTAATTTTTATCTGTCCAGAATTATCAATTCAATATATATATAATGAACAAACAGCTAGAGAACAGATTTGAGATGTTGATATATAGAAGAATATGGAGAGAAGAAAAGAAGAAATGAGACATGAAAAGAGAAAAAAACAAAGAGGTTGTGACAACATAGCGTATGACGAAAAAAGAATTAAAAGAAATTTAACTGATGCATTTGAAACAGAGAATGCTGGAGATCCTTTGCAGCCAACCTTTGATGTGGAGACTGCACTTGATGTTGCTGTCATTAAATACACGCCCCTGTACTGTCAGTCCCTAAAGGGATGGAAATAATAACAGTACTGGTATCATCCATGCATGTCGTAAGAGGCGACTACGGAGGTTATAAGATGGAGTTGGCTGTTCCGTCTAAAGATCAAAGTAACACAGAAGCCAGACTTGTAGAATGTGTCAGGCCGAAAGGTGCAGATATACTACATACTGCTAATCTGCAAATAGTCAAGCAAAATGAATTAAATCTGAATTAGAGCTAATCTGCAGGAGTTTGAGAACAAATGAAGAAGCTGTATATTTAATTCCGATGTGCAGTTTCCTTCGCTGCATATGCAGGACCCGAGGTATTTGAAAATATTCGCCTTCTCGAGCATTTACACATACATCATTACGTTTGCGTTTGCTTCTGTGTCTCTGCTGTTATTCCACGATCTTGCTCCTTTCTGTGATGATTTTTATCCCGCATTTACTGGTACATTTTTCTAGCGGTGCTGTTTAACTAGTAACAGTTATAAAATGATGTACATTGATTTACTGTTTGGAAAAATTAACAATCAATAAGTATTCTTCTTATTCTGTGTTATTATTCTAAATCCTACCTGTTAGCATAGGTATACTCCAGAGATGTACTCCAGAGGTGTACTCCAGAGGTGTATTCCAGAGATGTATTCCAGAGATGTATTCCAGAGGTGTACTCCAGAGGTGTATTCCAGAGATGTATTCCAGAGGTGTATTTCAGAGGTGTACTCCAGAGGTGTATTCCAGAGATGTATTCCAGAGATGTATTCCAGAGGTGTACTCCAGAGGTCTATTCCAGAGGTGTATTCCAGAGGTGTATTCCAGAGATGTATTCCAGAGGTGTACTCCAGTGGTGTATTCCAGAGGTGTATTCCACAGGTGTATTCAAGAGATGTATTCCAGGGGTGTACTCCAGAGGTGTAATCCAGAGATATATTCCAGAGGTGTATTCCAGAGGTGTACTCCAGAGGTGTATTCCAGAGATGTATTCCAGAGATGTATTCCAGAGGTGTACTCCAGAGGTGTATTCCAGAGATGTATTCCAGAGGTGTATTTCAGAGGTGTACTCCAGAGGTGTATTCCAGAGATGTATTCCAGAGATGTATTCCAGAGGTGTACTCCAGAGGTCTATTCCAGAGGTGTATTCCAGAGGTGTATTCCAGAGATGTATTCCAGAGGTGTATTCCAGAGATGTATTCCAGAGGTGTATTCCAGAGATGTATTCCAGAGGTGTACTCCAGAGGTGTATTCCAGAGGTGTACTCCAGAGGTGGACTCCAAAGCTGTACACAAAATGTGTACTCTAGATTTCTAAATCCTACCTGTTAACAGAGGTGTAAATCCAGAGGTGTACTCCAGAGGAATACTCCAGATGTGTACTCCAGATTTCTAAATCCTACCTGTTAGCAGAGGTGTACTCAAGAGATGTACTCTTGATGTCTGAATCCTACTTGTTAGCATAGGTGTACTGCAGTGGTGTATTCCAGATGTGTTCTTCAGATGTCTAAATACTACCTGTTATCAGCAGAGGTTTTCTCCAAAAGTGTACTCCCGAAGTGTAAACTCAGAAATGTACTCCAGAAGTCTAAATCCTACCTGTTAGCAGGGGTGTTCTAGAAAAGTGTACTCCAGAGGTGTACTTCAGATGTCCAAATCATACCTGTTAGCAGAGGTGTACTCTAGCGGTGTACTCCAGAGATGTACTCCAAAAGTCTTAATGCATTGTATCATGGTTTTACAGCTTGCATGTGCTATCTAAGCAACCATAGTAAATTATTGACAGAAAATATAAAACGGTTTAACTAGCAGTTTTAAGTTGAATAGTACGCGAAATCGAGGTTTCGACAGAATAGTTTTTTATCAAGATCAGGACAAACACATACATAATGGACTACCAAATCATACAAGGAATGCAGTATAAAACTGACAAGTCTGGAAAATAACATAAAAAGACGAAGAGAGGCGAGAACGACAGAAATATGATTACATAACGAGAATGTAATCGTAACATCAGAGATATGATTACAAGACGAGAATGTAATCGTAACATCAGAGATATGATTACATGACGAGAATGTTTTCTCCTTATGAAATCACATTATTTCCATCGTTCTCTCCTATTTTTTTTTTCAGACATCAGTTTCTGCTACATTACTTGCATGTAGCTCCGGTTGATTGTATGATTCCATTCTGTGTTTGTCCCTATCTTGACAATGACCGTTTGATCGAAACGTCATTTGTGAGTGTTGATCAACGTTAAACTGTTTTCTAGTGCTTTTATCGTTTTCTTTTCAATATTTACTTACCATTAGATGTATATATTTACTGCAATCTCCCGATCACTCAACTTTCAGCTATAATTGCAAGAAAACTATAAGAACCAGTGAGCTATCATAGCAAGAAAACTATAGAAACCAGTGAGCTATCATAGCAAGAAAACTAGAAGAAACAAGTGATCTTTCATAACAAGAAAACTAAGAAATAAGTGAGCTATCATAGCAAGAAAATTATAAGAAACATAAAGGTATCATTGCAAGAAAACTAGAATAAACAAGTGAGCTATCATAGTAAGAAAACTGGAAGAAGCTAGTAACTATCATAGCAGGAAAACTAGAAGAAATAAGTCAGCCATCATAGCCAGAAAACTAGAGGAAATAAGTGAACTATCATTATAAGAAAACTATAACAAACAAGTGAGCTAGCACAGTGCTCTCTTTCAGTTGTTTGAAAGAGTCATAGATAAGAGTTCACAAGACATCAATCAATCGAGTGCCGTGCCGTGCAGAGTGGTGTAGAAAATTATGTTTCTCCACAACGCTTTGTTCCTTGTGTTTTTAATAAGTTCAGTTGGTAACATTATCTCTTGCCAAAGTGACAACTCATTCAGCGCCTTCTCTGTTTGCCTTCCTCTGTCTCTTCTCCTCTTCATGTTCCAGTGGTTACTAAATGTTCATGTCTTGGTTTTTTTATAACGTACCCTAAAAATCTTGACTTTCTGCTTCTAATTTTTGCTATAATTTGTCTTTTTACTCCAGTGTTTCAAATAACTTCGTTCTCGTGGGCTGTTGTGAGCAAAGTGATTTGAGAACCGACACCTAAAATTGCATAATATATCACCTGAGTGTTGCCATAGCCTGTACAGAGAGCAAAGTATGACAACAATGTTTATTTTCCAGACACATCGTAAGAGGCGACTAAAGATGTCTCGGGATGTTGGCTATCTAATTCAATATAGAATCAAATGATCCATAGGCCATGCTGATCAGATATGTCAGGCCGTAACGCGCAGAATTCGCAGCTAGACTGTAAACCATCATACAACACATTCCGTTATCCAGACTACAGCCTCCAAATCTGCAGGAGTTTGAGAACTAATGCAGAAGAAGAAACACACTGCATACTTGAGCACTTCTACTTTTTGCGTTCGTTCCCAAACTCTCGCCGGATCCCTTTATACCAGGACAATGGTCCTGGAGTGGGAGAAATTACAGAAGAAATATAGAAAATAATACTTTTTTTTTAAAAACAAATGTTACATGCAAGCATTAAAGCAACTCATGCAAGCAACAAGTATACAGAGCATACGGCTAATTTATATGTAAGATACAAAATAAATATTCTTGCACGTCAAACAAGAGCTTCTCCTAGAAATGGTGAAGTGGTGTTGTTGTTTTGGGGGGGGGGGATGTTGGTTTTTTTGGGTACAGTACAAGTAGACGCCACCACATGTTTAATTATTTCCCTTGTCTATATAAATTTTATGTTTATTAATTAATAATTGAAATATTTATTTATTTATGGTTGGGGTTAGAATTAGTTATGTAAAACACAAAAATCCTAACCCTATCCCAAACCCTAAAATAAATTAATATTTAAATTATTAAATGATGAACATGAAATGTATATAAACAAAGGAAATAGCGCGACTATGTGATAGTGTTCACATGTACTGCGCCCTTTTTTCTGAACACTTGTTGAGGCATAAATTCTTTACCAAGACTGATCTGCGGAGAACAGTTAGGGTTAAAAAAGCAAAGAGGAGAATAAACAGTAGGGGTTTATAATGTCAAAAACTGGAAAACACTGAGTTTCTCCATACTCAAACAAAGCACTGCAAGAGAGAACAGAAAGGCGGAGGTGGGGATTTCCTTGGAGTTTCTAGAATGGCATCCCTAGTCCCCTAAGAGTTTATGAGTTTGATGATGATGTTGGGGACTAAATAACGCTGGCTGATTGACTATACAAGACAGTCATGTGATACCCTGGATACGCGTTATTTCATATAACGAGACCAAGGGAAATCGAGCAGGAAGAATGAAATGCAGCCGTTAATGAAAATAAACATCACAAATTATTTAAACACAAGAAGAAAGACGCAACCACCCGAGCATGCGATCTTCACAAGTACATCTATAAAAGTATATAAGCTTACATTTTAAACTGTTTATGATTACAGTAATCTTTAAAAGTTGTCGCATTTTTAGATACACAATCTGAAGAAGAAAAACAAATGATGCGGCAATTTACTTTACGCTTGAGAAAATTTCATTTCTAGCGTTACGGTTCTATTTGAAAAAAAATGTAATTGCGTCCCTTAGGTTGGAGGGGAACTAATTTTCAAGGCGTTATTTCCCATAATATGCCACTCGCTAGATTCTGGGGAAGGGAAATCATTCTGACTGTTTTTTCGTTTACATTTGCTTCCAAGAATTTAACGCGAAACGGGAATTATCTGCTTGTTTTACAGTGGAATAATGTGATTTCCAGAACGGTAATCTATCTACCTGGATATTATCTATCTACCTAGATATCATCTATCTTTTCTTTTTCCTAGACGATTTTTCGCGACTTTATAATTTTGCTTTCTCGCCATATCTATATTCATATCTGTATTTTTTTTTCTTTTGCAGGTTAAAACTGTTCATTTCTATGCAAATAAAGTCTTTAATCTTTCCATCAATTTTCTATTGACTATAAGTGGTGTCCTCCACACATACAAAATTTCGGTTGTAGCCCGGCCCAGTAAATATGACTTCAGTTAAGGGTTGTAGGGATCCATACATGTCTTCAGTCAAGGGTTGTAGGGCCCAGTAAATATGCTTTCAGTCAAGAGTTGTAGGTGTCCATTAGATAATATTTTAGTCAAGGGTTGTAGGGACAGGTAGATAAGCCTTTAGTCAAGATTTGTAAGGACAGATAGATAAGCTTTTAGTCAAGGGTTGTAGGGACAGGTAGATAAGCCTTTAGTCAAGATTTGTAAGGACAGATAGATAAGCTTTTAGTCAAGGTTTGTAAGGACAGGTAGGGAAGCCTAGAGTAAAGGTTTATAGGGACAGGTAGATAGCCTTCAGTCAAAGGTTGTAGGGCCCCGTAGGTATGCCTTTAATCAACGGTTGTAGGGCCCCGTAGGTAAGCTTTCAGTCAAGGGTTGAAGGGCCCCGTAGAATAGCCTTCAGTCAACTGTTGTATTGCCCGTTAGATAAGTATTCAGACAAGTGTTGTAAGAACTGGTAGACAAGTCTTGAGGAAAAGGTTGTAGGGACTGGTAGATAGCATTCAGACAACGGTTGTAGGGCCCCGTAGATAAGCCTTCAGTCAACGGTTGTGGGGCCGCCCCGTAGGTAAGCCTTCAGTCAAGGTTTTTAGGGCCCCGTAGATAAGTCTTCAGTCAACGTTTTTAGGTCCCCGTAGATAAGCCTTCAGTCAACGATTGTAGGGCCGCTCCGTAGATAAGTCTTCAGTCAAGGGTGTTGTCTAAATATTTTTCTTTGAGACTGTTCATAAAGTACGTCAAAAATAGGTGGGAGGGAGTATGAAAAAGTTTGACAGTTGTTGGCGGAAAATAGGGTGAGAGGATTTAACAAATTTTGACGTCAACAACGCTAGTTTATGCACCAATTAAATTGTTTAAATTAGAAAATAAATAGGATAAAATTATGTCGGTTTTTGTGTGCTCTTTCTCCTAAAAAAATGTGTTGTGGAGTGGGGGTTGGACATATTTAAGCATGGAAGAGTTCCTGAATTCTTGACAAGTTATTGACAAGGAGGACGGAGGGAGTGTCAAATATCACCAAAAAAATGTGTATACTATTTATGAACAAGACTTTTCTTCGTTATGTTGGTGTGTTTTATGACCGTTTTTGACAAACCCACTTTTTGAGAAACCCACTTTTTGAGAAACCCACTTTTTGAGAAACCCACTAAGAAATTTGATTCGTTCTCTTTCTTTCTTCTTAGTATTATATATCATGTTTAGAAGTTCTAAGAGCTAAACATCTGCATCATCATCAGGTGGCATGCCAACCAGCCGAATGTGATCATCGATCTCCACAACATCTAGGGTGTGGCGAGGAGGAACGTTACAGTATATATAGACTTGTCTGTTGTTGTTGAAAGTATTGTGAGGTATTGTGTGGTATTGTGTGACATTGAGGGAAATGTTGACCGTATACTCAGGACATAGCGATCAAATGCAGTTTTTGGATGCAGCAATTTTTAGGAAATATGAATGCTATCGAAGACGAGCACATTACAACTCAACCTTTCATTAGTAATAAAACTGAAGACGTTTAGATATCGGCAACATGTATGAAAAATCTACGTGACAGAGAGAAGCGTCACAGCTCTGAAATAAATTTTCTTCTTCTTCTTCTTTCGTTCGCTAATAATGTCTATATCTGCAGTGTTGTTTCTTGTATAAATTGGACAGTGTTTTCCATTTCTGAAATAAATAAAAGCGAAGAATTATAATGAGAAAAAACAGAAGAAATGCTGCAGTAAAACAGTGGAGAGTGACAAGAAAGACACGGACAAGTCAACCAGAAGATCAGCAATCATCCAAAGTGATGATTGCAAGCGAGACCTATCTAAGGAGCTTTCTGGTTATCATAGGGCTTAATTTTCAGCGAAATCTATCTAAGGAGCTTTCTGGTTATCATAGGGCTTATTTTTCAAGCGAAATCTATCTAAGGAGCTTTCTGGTTATCATAGGGCTTATTTTTCAGCGAAACCTATCTAAGGAGCTTTCTGGTTATCATAGGGCTTTTTTTCAGCGAAACCTATCTAAGGAGCTTTCTAGTTATCATAGGGTTTATTTTTCAGCGAAACCTATCTAAGGAGCTTTCTGGTTATCATAGGGTTTATTTTTCAGCGAAACCTATCTAAGGAGCTTTCTGGTTATCATAGGGCTTATTTTTCAGCGAAACCTATCTAAGGAGCTTTCTGGTTATCATAGGGCTTATTTTTCAAGCGAAACCTATCTAAGGAGCTTTCTGGTTATCATAGGGCTTATTTTTCAGCGAAACCTATCTAAGGAGCTTTCTGGTTATCATAGGGCTTATTTTTCAACTGTGAATTCAAAGACAATGACATAAACTCTACTTGAATTTCAGACACCCATGTGTTGTGGGCTCAAAACTAAGGAGATAAATAATAATGACACTGTTGCATGCCATGCATGTCGTTCGAGCAGACTCAGAAGGTTTGGGGAGGGGGATTTCATCCCATTGAGTGTCATGCTGAAGGTTGGTGTGCCAGGACAACACTTCGTAGATATAACAGGCATTCTGTAAACTGTGACACAACGCATTTAATTCTTCTGACTGCATCCTGCTTAACTCCAGGAGTTTGAGAATGCAGGAAGGAGAAACGTAGATGTAACAAATTGTCACCATCACTCGTGACGAATGAACAACACCTCTCAGCAACATAGTCGGACGGAATGAAATCCTAAATGTTTATATACATCAGACTATAATTAAGGCGGGGTAACACACCACCCTTTATCATTAATTACATCGAGTAACATAAATCTCGTCCAATTATATGTAACTGGTGAAACTTATATACCTCACAATAGCGTAACTGCATCGTGGCATGTACCTGGTACATACTACAACTAATCGGTCTAACCAAGTATCAGGATGAATTACACGCTGATTAACCGGCATCGTTACAAAGGGAATTAGCAATTATCCTAGCTTGATATGGGTACATAGCTGCAAGATTCACTTTTCCAGCATTAATTGGAATAAATTGCCAACTGTTGTTAATGGCTGTGTTATGACTGGACCTATGGTATGCATTCTGGTTGTGAGATTTCTGTTCGGTTCAGTAACTATTTTAGTTGGAAGGTTGTGTGGAAACAAAGACCCTTCGGTTTCCCTTCTTCCTATGATCTCGTCTGCCTCATTAATTGCTAAGATTGGTCTCTTCTCAACTAGAAGTTAATCTTCTTTTTCTTCTTCTTTCATTTTATTTAGTTCTGCCAGTTTTTTCGCGTTGTGTGTTTCTTTTCAATTTCGTACACATTAGCGGTCTTTGTCCAGAAAACGGAATACGTTGTCATGTTCTATATCTTGACTGCGATATGTAATACTATTGGTCTGATACATCCAACTTTAGCATAGCATATTTATCCCTTTTGGTAGTGTTTATCAACCTCTGTGAGACTAATGTCCAGTTTATACAAATGTATAATACGACCAGGGTCCGGTGCAAACAAATTGTATATACTGATAAATAACTTGACGGTTCCAGGAGAAAATATCGCAGCCTGGTAGCGATGTTGTCTGTACGGGCTCGGTGGTTGAAAAGCACTGTTCTATTGTATTGGACAGGATTTGAACTATGTCCGTTCATCTGGCTCCTATTCGCCTCGCAGTTTGAGTAAACACATTTTCAAATTCAACCATGTCGCATCTCAAAATACATTTGTTTTATTTTAGTTCAGACTTCCAACATGTATATGCTCACGTTACTATGAATATTCTTCTTCTTCTTCAGCGTTCGCTCTCAAGTAACCACATCGAAATTATCGTGTGATTTCCGCCGGGGAGCGTGAAGTACGTTGTGCTGCAAGTTCCACAGTAGAACTGTGATTATTTGCACCCCGGTTGGTCACTTTGTGACCTGGACGTCCTAGGTCCAGCACATCCGTTTTCATCATTCCTTTATTTCGGGTTTGGTCCCTAACTATGAATATGAAACGGTGGATAGAAAAACAGACAACAATAACAATTCACACAATCCAAAGGTATGTAAGATTTAAACATTTAACACAAGTGTCTATTCGTGGGCCTCAGTACTACAAGAAAAGTAGAGCATGGCATTACTCAATCAACTCAAAATCGCCCGTGTGTTGCCGGACCCGAAAGGGGAGCAAAGAATAGCAACACTGTTTACCTTCCACACATGTGGTAAAAGGCGACTAAGGAGGTTATGGGATGGAGTTGGCTGTCTCATCCCATATAGGGTCAGTGACCCAAAGCTATGCTGAAGTCGGATGTGTCATGCATAAAGGCGCAGATATAACAGCAATGCTGTAAACCATGACACAACGCATTCCGTTTTCCGGACTACATCCTGCTAATCTGCAGGAGTTTGAGAACGAACGCAGAAGAAGAAGAAGAATCAACTCAATATAACCAGTCAACTCTGTGGTAAACTGATTAGTAATTCAACTCTGTGGTAAACTGGTTAGTAAATAAACTCTGTGGTAGACTGGTTAATCAGTCAGCTCTGTGGTAAAATTGTTAGTAATTCAACTCTGGGGTAGACTGCTTAGTCAGTCAGCTCTGTTGTAAACTGGTTAGTAATTCAACTCTGTGGTTAACTGCTTAGTCAGTCAGCTCTGTGGTAAACTGGTTAGTAATTCAACTCTGGTAAACTGGTTAGTAATTCAACTATTTGGTAAACTGGTTAGTCAGTCAGCTCTGTGGTAAACTGGTTAGCAATTCAACTCTGTGGTAAACTGGTTAGTAATTCAACTCTTTGGTAAACTGGTTAGTAATTCAACTCTTTGGTAAACTGGTTAGTAATTCAACTCTGTGGTTAACTGCTTAGTCAGTCAGCTCTGTGGTAAACTGGTTAGTAATTCAACTCTGGTAAACTGGTTAGTAATTCAACTCTTTGGTAAACTGGTTAGTAATTCAACTATTTGGTAAACTGGTTAGTCAATCAACTCTGTGGTAAACTGGTTAGTCGATCAGCTCGTACAAACTTAACTGGGTATAAGTGACTCATGACCGTCTGTTCTATACTGCAGACAGTCAAGGCATGTTGACTCATGCTTCGAAATGTGTTCGCTCACACTGTACTTGCGATACGATTGGATGCATTAGTGCTACTAAAACTTCAACGATAGTAAAATTGTCCTATGTCCTGTACAAGATATTCTTCTTCTTCTGGGTTTTTTCTCAAATTCCTACATATTAGCAGGACGCAGTTCGGGGAAACCGAATGCATTGTGTCATGTATAACAGCTTGTGAGTGATATCTGCACATTTCGGCCTGGCATATCCGACTTCAGTATGAGGACATGATTCAATTATTACTATTATTAATTAGTCCCAATTACTGTGGCACATTGACAAGTAGTGGTTAAGTTATTCTCTTTGTGGCACATTGACACGTAGGTGTAAAGCTATTCTCTTTGTGGCACATTCACACGTAGTGTTTAAGCTATTCTCTGTGTGGCACATTGACACGAAGTGGTTATGCTATTCTCTGTTTGGCACATTGACACGTAGGTGTAAAGCTATTCTCTTTGTGGTACATTGACACGTAGTGGTTAAGCTTTTCTCTTTGTGGCACATTGACACGTATTGGTTAAGCTATTATCTATATATGTATGCATTCAATAGATCGCTGGATCGAATCCCGATCAAAAAGTGTTTAAAAAGTGTTGGGTATTTTTCGGAGATCCCTGGGGAATATCGCTTCAAGCTACGGAATTACGTGGTATGCGTGGTTACACTTGGCAAACGGCGTAATTGTGTTTCTATTAACTGAGTCATCTGTGTACATAATTATGTCTTGTGGTTTTGAGTGTAGCTGTCATAGTTCATGCACTGTAAACTGGGCCCTGGCACCCGTCCATTTCGACACGCTTTATCTAGTTGTATTATTACTAAAAAGCATCAAGCGGTTGGGATTTTGTTGCCTACAGAAACGGCATGAAGTTGATTGAGAAATCTTCAACATACTCCACTGTCACATCGAGCATGAGGATGGAGTTAGAGGGAGTTACAGTAGCACTTAATTGGTTGATAACTGATACATTAACACACTCAGTAATATCCACAGACTCTCATAGCATGCTGCGCAAGATAGAAAAGTTCATGCTTAGAAAAGAATGATAGGACTTACTTAACAATTCAGCTGTCCAGAGCATTACATGAATATGCTTCCCTGGTCATTCTGGGGTCAGAGGAAACGAGAGTGAAGACTTATTGGTAGGCAATGCGTTGATAGATGACATACTGTTGAGAAGAGATAACGTAGGCGTGATCAAGGTAGTAACAAATTCATTTAAAGATGAAGATGATGTCAATAAGGATGAGAACGTACACATACAGAGAATATCATAAATGGGCGTATCTACAGGGGATGGACAGAAAAGTCATTTTTGGCGCAAACAACACTTGACCAGGACTCTGAGTCTACATACACTGGGATGACTGCTGAAACGGAAGACGGAGCACTTAAGGAAATGCTCCACGTGCTGTGAAGATAGTTTATAAGCAAGAATTAAGACGGCGTATTTGTTCAGACGGAAGGAGTACGCATAGGATAACCCGAAAAATGAAGTCAATCCTCGACGTCTTTTCAACCTTTCGAGCCTATATCGCCAATGTGGTGTCGGGACCAAAATGTGAATAAAGAATAACGACATCGTTACTGTTATGCCAGTCCTAAGACGTGGATAATAGGGTTTTGTGGGTTGCAGTTGGCTATCCTACCCCACAGAGGATCAAAGTGACCCAGAGACCATCATGAATTAGGATGTGTCATACCGAAAGGAGAAGATATCGCAACAAAGCTGTAAACTATGACATAAGGCATTTCAGATTACATCTTGTTAATCTACAGAAGTTTAAGAATAAGCTTGTAATAGAAAAAAAATAGCCCAACATGGCTGCATGACTTCATTATAGTGGAGGAAATACTATATAATTTTGTGTTCACACGCTCCACATTACTGCTGTAAACTAAAACATTCACCGACTCACTCTTAACCATGGCTGAACTTATTGCTAGATACTAGAAATTATCATCCTTTAGAATTCTCTATTTTTTATCTGTTAAAAAAATCATCATATCTATCTTATTTAGATTTCCATTAAAATCAGAGATATTCGTTGCTTCGTTCTATGAGTGCTTGAGATATGAAGCGGTGCCAATCTGGTGCCAGGTGTTGCTGCGTTCTCTACAGGTTATTGTGGCAGAATGTGATAAGAGAGTCGGCGTAGTTCGATAATTGGCGTGCTCGATGTAAATATCAAATATACGGATGGTTTTTTTACGTTGATTTTCTAGTCTATGATGCCGAAAATTAGTATACAACTTTCTCAATTTTGCAAAGTTTTGGAACCGCTATTTGCTTCTGTATGATGTAAAATGCTTGCAAATTGTGCTTTCTTGATGAAAATTTATGCTAGATGTAATTTCTAGTTTAGACTTTGTACGCAGTGATTTCTACTTGTATACTTGGAAAGTTGTGATTTCTGGTTTAGACTTTATAACAAGCTCGTAGATAAGGAAGGGGGGGTTGTGATATTCAAACCACCGTCCTCAGCAAATAGGAACATTACTTTTAGCACTAGGAACTTGGCCAAAAGCGGGTTTTAAATAAAAAATATTACTCATTTAGTGAAATGTCATCAAACTGTACAACAAAAAATACGACCTGGCACCAGAAAACACACGTATGACTATTCTATCTACTACCAGAAAACACACGTATGACTATTCGATCTGCTACCAGAAAACACGTATATGACTATTCGATCTGCTACCAGAACACATACACGTATATGACTATTCGATCTGCTACCAGAACACACACACGTATATGACTATTCGATCTGGCACCAGAAAACACACGTATATGACTATTCGATCTGGCACCAGAAAACACACGTATATGACTATTCGATCTGGCACCAGAAAACACACGTATATGACTATTCGATCTGGCACCAAAAAACACACGTATATGACTATTCGATCTGGCACCAGAAAACACACGTATATGACTATTCGATCTGCTACCAGAACACACGTATATGACTATTCGATCTGGCACCAGAAAATACACGTATATGACCATTATTTTTTTTATGTAACCCTTTCCCGTTAAAGGGTCCTTTAACTGCCTTTCTCTTATATATATATCATACTTTGTAAGTTGTTATTTTTATTTTATACTTTTTTCAGCTGTGATTTCTTCTTTATACTTTGTATGACGTGATTTATGGTTTTCATTCTGAAAGATGTAATTTGCAATTTTGTTTACTGCTTACAGTAATTTCTTGTTTTGACGTTGAAGAGATTTCTAGTATATAGTTTGCAAGATATGATTTCTACTGTGCAATTTGTAAGATGTGATTTCTCATTTAGACTTCAATGAAATGTGAATTCTCGCTTATACTTCGTAAGGTGTGATTTCCCATTTAGACTTTACAATATGTGATTTCTCGAGTATACTTTATTTCATGTGATTTCTCGTTTTGACTTTGTAATATGTAAGGTCACTCTGAAACAATAAGTAAGCTACTCTTTACGAGGTACCACTGAGACTTTACACACTGTCAACGTTCTAGTTAAAATGTTAAGTAAGCAGAAAGATACTTATCACTTGTATACATGCCATGACAGCATGGCTATAATATCGAATATAATCAGTTTAACTTTCTGTTCTGTTTTTATAGAATTGTTAGAACATAGTAATCATCATATAGAATATACAGAATAGTTTCTTTAATCGTTAGTGTCAGCGATACCCAATAAAAACTAGTTATTGTTTTCATTAAATTGGAGGCGCATGTGTTGGGATTTGAAAAGGAAGCAAAGAATAGCGATCATTTTACCTGCTAAGAATCTTATAAGATGCAATTAATGAGGTTTTAGGGTGTTTGGCTGCCCCATCCTATTGAGGGTAAATTGAGACAGAAGCCACGCTAAATTCGGTTGTCAAGCCGAAAGGAGCAAACTTCACAATCAAACTGGACACTTGGACATAATGTATCCCGCTATCTGGATTATACACTGTCAATCTGCAGTAGTTTGAGACCGAACACATAATAATTAAGTTAGGACATTATAAATTAATTTAGGACTGACATTTTTGGCAGAAATGATTTTCAAGAAAAATACAAACTTTCAACGCTACATTGACTATTGAGAACATATTTGAGATTGTGCACGGAACAAAACATTTCCAATTTCAGAAGAAATTAGCATGAAAAAAATCAATTATGAAACTAATTTTCCTTGAGATTTAAGAAAATCGTGCAACGTCCACATTGTTTCAAAACTGAATAACAAATTTGCACCAACCAGAAAATTAATGATGCAACGGTCATGTTTCTTATGACCATGTTTATTCTGTGAACATGATGGAAGATACTGTCTACATATTTTATGTGAACATGATGGAAGATACTGTCTACATATTTTATGTGAACATGATGGAAGATACTGTCTACATATTTTATGTGAACATGATGGAAGATGCTATCTATATCTATTCTATGCTCATCATGTTTATTCTGTGAACATGATGGAAGATACTATCTACATATTTTATGTGAACATGATGGAAGATGCTATTTATATCTATTCTGTGAACATGATGGAAGATACTGTCTACATATATTATGTGAACATGATGGAATATGCTATCTATATCTATTCTGTGAACATGATGGAGGATACTATCTATATCTATTCTGTGAACATGATGGAGGATACTATCTATATCTATTCTGTGAACATGATGGAGGATACTATCTATATCTATTCTGTGAACATAATGGAGGATGCAATATATATATATTCTGTGAATATGATGGAAGATACTCTCTAGATATATTTTGTTCATCCTTTAGTTCCCTGTGTATAGATCCCTAACAAACCTACTCCATCTTGTCTTATCTTTAGCTAGTGATTCCAGCTCTTTCCATGTTCTATCAAGTGTTTCTGTCTTTGGATCTTAGTCTTTCTTCCATGTGCTTCTTTGTACTTTTCGTCTTTTTTTTGGGTCCAGAACAATGTCTGTTTTGCAATGTTTTCTGTTGGTCTTCTTAATGTAGGTACTATCTATCATCTCTAACACTGTTGTCTCTGCCTCCACTGATGTTTGCTTAGTTCTCTGCTTGAGTTCCTCATTTGTGCTTTTATCATATCATTTCATTCTATTTTTGCGCTCATCCAATTGATAAAGATGTGGATAATAATAAAAAATATAGTTGCATGGACGGGGTATTTCATCTCACAGCTAGTAATTTTATTTAGTTATCTCTCTTTGTTGACGAGAACTATTTTTGTACAGAGGCTACCTGTAAAAAAAATGACTGCCTTGCTTGTGACATTCCTCTAGTATAATTGTAAATCTCGAACAATTTGTAAACGTCCATATTTATTTTGGTAGTGCAATGGCATATCCAATATGAAAGCAGAACATTACCAATATCTTAGACACATAATCACAAATGATGGCAGATGTGAAACAGAAGTGAAAAGAAAAGTAGGAATGGCTAAAAGTAGTTTCAATGACAGGAAATATTAATATCTCAACAAATCACAAATAAACTATAACATTCAGTAATAAAATATTAATCTACTCTATAGAAATACATGACTGACACACATTAATAATTAACAAATATATTTTATTTTAAATAGTTGATACCTTTGAGATGTGGATATATATAGAAGAAAAATATTCGGCAAACGGGATTTGACCAGGTCCGCTCAGATGACACCCACTCACCTCGCAATTTGAGTCAGCACGTTTTTCCGTCTTCAACTACACCGCATCCCATACATAGAAGAATAGGGAGAACTTCACAGATAGAGAATCAAATATAAAAGGGCGTCTGATAACACTTGTTATGACCAAATAATAAAGGGGAAATCAGCAAACAAGATATTTTCAGCGTAATAAAAGACATGACACTTTATTGAAGACGTTACTTGAGAGTAGAGTTCATGGGAATAAATCAAGAGCTAAGCAGAAATACAAGTGGGGGGAAAATATCACGAGAGAAATAAGATACAGCCTGTTATAGTGCAGCAATAAGGCACGAAACAGGGATGTTGATCCGTTGAAGCCATACTTTGTTGATGAGGCGCCACCTGATAATGATGGCGAATATAAGTTTACATTCATTATCAATTTGTTACGGTGGAAAGGGGAGATAACCTCTTTCTCTGAAGAAAGATTCACATGCATCTTTGATGAAAACAATGAAGGAATGTTTACCATTCAGTTTGTGGATCAGCAAACTACCATTGCTGGAATAGAGAATAAAACTACAATCAGCAATATGGTTTACAGCTTGGTTGCAATACTTGCACCTTTCGGTCTGACCCATCTGACTTCAGCTAGGCTTAGGTTTACTTGTGATTCTCTATTAAAAAGGACAGCAAGTTCTACTTCATTCCTTCTAAATCTCTTTCAACAACGCACTTGACAGGTAACACTGTCACTTTTCTTTGCCGACTACTATCCAGATAAGTATTTTAAATTTATTGTATTTTGCATTATATCTTATCTATTTCCACTTTTTCTGTTCACTTTCACCTTTTTACTTACCACCTCAATCTTTCCTTCACACTCTCTTTCCCTCTTTTTTTGCTTCCTATTCGCCCATTCACTATTGTCCTTCTCTCCTATTTTTTCTTCCTATCACCACTATGTGTCCTTCTCTCCTATTTTTTCTTCCTATCACCACTATGTGTGCCTCTATGTAAGATTTCTTTACTGTGGTCTTTTATTTGTCCCGATGAAGGATTTTAAGTCGAAACGTCGTATATCACTATGTCTTGTTGTTAGGTTGTTTTATCGACTTATTTTGGTAATACGTATACCTATTTTTGTTCATTTTGATACTAGTCAACGTTCTCCTTGTTAAATATGATGTCCCGTTATCAGAAAATGAGTCAGTCTTGTTTTAAAAAGAACCTGAATAATGTCGTAGCTTGTAAAGTCTATAGTCATGTTTGCTGACATGTCTCAGTACTTAGCTAAGCTCAATTTGCATATTAATAGAATCTCGCGATCAAAGAGTAGGGCTACATTCAATCGACTGGTTCTTAAACAAGTACATTCAAATTAGACAATATTTGGCTGAGGTCGAAGTGGCACCAGACATTTTAGCCTTGAGGAACCGGGTGCCCACGATTATAATCGTATTGTCCTACTGTTGACAGGGGCAGAGGAGTACGGAGAGGGAAAGAGAGAGAGAGAGAGAGAGAGAGAGAGAAGAAACAGACAAAGAAATAAAGAACAAAATAGCAAGAAAAAAAGAAAGAAGAAGAAAAATATAGATATCCTTCTTCTTCTTCAGCGTTAATTCTCAAACTCCTCTTCTTCAGTGTTCATTCTCAAACTCCCGCATGGATCTCCATTGTAGCAGGACCATGGTCCTACTAGATGTACAGCAGGCTGTAATCCTGAGAAATTGTATGTGTGCTCGTTTTATTTCCGAAAATGGTTCGACACATCCGTCTTCGGTGGAAAATATAGATATAAAGTGAGAGAGGATTAGAAAAGAGCAAAACATAAATTTTTTATTAGAGTAAGAGATAAAGAAAATAGAAATAGAAGGAAGAAAATAAAAAATAAGTAAACGGGTGAAATAAAAAGAGACACTGTGAGGGAAACAAAAAGATAGCAAGAAAAAAGGGTTACATGAAAAAGAAGAAAGATATTTTTTTTTAAAGTTAAGATAATGTGGACGGTACCAAAAAATGGAAGAAAATAAACAGAGAGAAAAAAAAATAAAGTAAAAAGAAGGAGTGAAAGATAAAATAATGAAATAAAAACAGAAAGAGCGTGAAAAGTAAGAACGAAATAACAAATACAAAAAATGGTCAAAAGGATGGACATAGAAAAGAGATAAAAACGAGAACATGGTAAAAAAACGAGAAAAACAGAAACACAAAGAAAGAAATAGAGAGAGAGAGAGAGAGAACGTAAGACAGTAAGAAGGACAGAAAAAAGAAGAGAAATGAAAAAGAGAAAGAAAAACAATAAACTAAGAAACATATACATTATCACACAACCACCGTTTTACTTCGACTCTTCTTGTTCCTCCTTTTTTCCTCTCCTGCAATATCCTCAGTACAATGTAATGCTTCTTTGTGATTTCGGCATTTTGAAAGTAAGATATCCCCCTTGTGCTTCCAAGATCTGATAATGATTTACTGCGCAACCCTTGTGACAAAATGAGACGAGGGATGCAGTAATGCAAAAAAAGGAAAAAAAATATCATTACAAAATATAAGAGGCTACTACAAAGACAGTTTGTTATGAGTTTGTCTGCCCCATCCTATAGAAGGCTGGATGGTTGATTGGTTGGTTGCTGTTCCAGCGGCCCATGGGCTCATGTCCTTTGATCCTATAGAAAAGTTACCAAAAGACGTGTTCAAATCGGAACGCGCAGGCACCGTAGCCAAGCTGTACGCGGTGAAACATCTCATTTCATTCTCCGAACTCAAAAGGGTTCAAAGGACGTAGAGGATTGACTTCACTGTACTCGGTTTCCCATATGTACGCCGTCACTCTCAACGAAGTGGTCGACACATCGTCTACTGAAAGTATCACTCATAGCACGTAACTCCATCGTTTCAAACGATACACGTCTTGTACACAACACGACACGAATTCGAACCCACGACCTCTTGAACACAAGAAGAACAGCTTAGCCTCTACGCTAGGGAGAACCCCGTTTATGCAGTGAAACATCTAATTTCGTTGTCCTAGCTAAATCTGCTAATCTGCAGGAGTTTGTGAATTGAATTAACTAACAAGAAGACTATTTGTTATTATGCGTGGAATAATCACATGAAAGGAGATTCATTGTGTCACGTGATAAAATTTGAACTGTCTACACAAGTCCCTCTCTAGAATAATCCTGGTAGCTGATCCCACCAAGCAGCGTCACTTATCTTGGCTGCTCCAACGTTTTCTGTCATTTTCATTGGCTGGCCACATAACATGATCAATAATTAGACGCATCACTCAAGTGTTTGGGATCAGCCCTCATGACTGTATTGGAGAATAACTAAATCTACAGCAGGGACCTCATGAGAAACCATATGTCTCCAGATGGTCACAGCGTCGTGGTGGGACACCATGAAGATCACATGAACTTTCGTTATAACAGCATGTATGCAGCGACTTAGACCACTACAGCTATTATCATGCTATTCTTTTGCCATTTATTTATGTCACTCCAAATATTACCATGTTTGTCATTGGTCATTTATTTATGTCACTCCGTCTATTGTCATGTTTTCATTGGCCAATTATTTATGTAACTCCGACTATTGTCAAGATTTTCGTTGGTCATTTATTTATACTATGATATTACTCTTACTGTAATGTCTTATAAGAGATAACATAGGATTAGTAAACAACCGGGTCGTGACTTCTCGCCGGACACAACCGCTCCTCCAGTCGAAAGAGCTGTAAATTGATGCATAACGTATAAATTAGGGATGGAAAACACAGCAAGGAAGGGAACTTATCATCCCACCTAATAGTTGATGAGGCTTAGTATATGAAGGAATCTCACCTGTGTTGCCGGCCCGAGAGAGGAGCAAAGAATAGCAACACTGTTTGCCTTTTCCAAGTCGTAAGGGGCGACTAAGGAGGTTATGGGATGGAGTTGACTGACGCAAGTAGTATAGTAAGTTAATTTGGATGTAGTTTTTCCTGGCATCAAATGACAAAGAAGGAAAAACCTGGCATCAATGACAAAGAAGGATTAATTCCAAGGAACACAAGGCTTGGCGGAGTTTTTCTGGGGTTTTCTTGAGGTGTTTTTTTAAAAAAAAAAAAAAAAAAAAAAAAAAAAATGTTAAAAGGTTGTTTTTAACATTTTAATTTTATGGTTAATTTTGTTTATTTTTTGGAGTTTTCGTGTTGTTTTGGGATATATTTTTTCCAGCCGCAAAAAATATATAAAGATTAATCTGGCGCAAAGACATATAATAAGTATTACTTCTAAGAAAAGGACCACTTGACTGATCTTTTCTGTGGTTTTCTTGAGGTGTTTTTAAAAAATACTCGAGTTTTTTAAATTTTAATTCTGCGTTTTATGGTTAAAATTGTTTATTTTCAATTTACTTATTATTTATTGTTTATTTGTTGGTATTAACTTGTTGTTTGTTATGTCTTGTTGTTTAATTTTTGGCGTTGTTGCTACATGCCTAAGTTTTAACAGAATTACCACCCCTCGGGTTGTCTCGAGTTATCTGCCTCTGTGGAATTAGAACGCGCCTAAACTTAGTTCGCGACCAGGCTGACCTTACTGGTGTTATGATGCATTCCTGAACCTGTTCAGAGTTTGAGCACTAGGTAAACCTTCCGCGAACAAATACTATTTTTTATCGACGGACGTTTTTTCCGGCTGTATTACTACGCCAGCTAGAACTAGGGCGGCCAGATGCGCAACAGTTACGCTACAAAATTTCCTATTTTTATGTAGCAACAAGGTTCATATTACATATTTGCATATGACAAACTGTATATTTTTCACGGTATAAAACTAAGCAAGCCGATTTTAAAACGGTTGAAAATGATTAACTTCATATTTAGCTCTTTTGAGAAATTGGTAAACTGCCTTTAACACATTTTGTTATGGTTACAGACATTGGATGGTGGTTTTCTAGACTTATAAGCCAAAGCTTCTTATTTTTATGTAACAACAGGGTTCATATTACACATTTGCATATGACACACTGTATATTATTCACGTTTTAAAACGAAGCAGGCCGCTTTTAAAACGGTTCCATGTGACACACTTCATATTTAGCTCTATTCACAACTAGGTAACACGCCTTTCAAACATTTTGTTATAGTCACAGACATTGTATGGTGGTTTTCTAGACTTACAAGACAAATGTTCCTATTTGTATGTTAACAACAGTATTCAAATTACATATTTGCATATGACAAACTGTATATTTTTCACTTTTTAAAACGAAGCACACCGCTATTAAAACGATTCCATATGATAAACTTCATATTTATCGTTTTTCGCACCTAGGCAAAGGCCTTTAAAAACATTTGTTATGGTCACAGATACTGAGTCGTGGTTTTCTAGACTTACAAGACAAAACTTCATATTTTATGTAGAAACAGGGTTCATATTACATAGTTGCATATGTCAAACTGTATATTTTTCACTTTATAAAACGAAGCACGCAGTTATTAAAACGACTCCGTATGATAAACTTCATATTTAACTCTTTTCGCAACTAGGCAAAGGCCTTTAAAAACATTTGTTATGGTCACAGATATGGATTCGTGGTTTTCTAGACCTACAAGACAAAACTTCCTATTTTTATGTAACAACAGGGTTCATATTACATAGTTGCATATGACTCATTGTATATTTTTCACGTTTTAAAAACTAAGCAAGCCGCTTTCAAAACTGTTCCATGTGATAAACTTCATAATTAGCACAATTCACAACTAGGTAACCCAACTTTAACACCTTTTGTTATGTTCACAGATATTGGGTGGTGGTTTTCTAAAGAAACAAGACAAATGTTCCTTGTTTTATGTAATAAAAGTGTTCATATTATATATTTGCATTTGAGAAACTGTATATTTTTTCACGTTTAAAACTAAGCAAGCCGATTTTTAAAACGGTTGAAAATGATAAACTTCCTATTTAGCTCTTTTGAGAAATTGGTAAACTGTCTTTAACACATTTTGTTATGGTTACATACATTGGATGGTGGTTTTCTAGACTTATAAGCCAAATCTTCTTATTTTTATGTAACAACAGGGTTCATATTACACATTTGCATATGACACACTGTATATTATTCACGTTTTAAAACGAAGCAGGCTGCTTTTAAAACGGTTCCATGTGACACACTTCATATTTAGCTCTATTCACAACTAGGCAACACGCCTTTCAAACATTTTGTTATAGTCACAGACATTGTATGGTGGTTTTCTAGACTTACAAGACAAATGTTCCTATGTGTATGTTAACAACAGTATTCAAATTACATATTTGCATATGACAAACTGTATATTTTTCACTTTTTAAAACGAAACACGCCGCTATTAAAACGATTCCATATGATAAACTTCATAGTTATCTCTTTTCGCACCTAGGCAACCCGCCTTTAAAAACATTTGTTATGGTCACAGATACTGAGTCGTAGTTTTCTAGATTTACAAGACAAAACTTCCTATTTTTATGTAGCAACAGGATTCATATTACATAGTTGCATATGTCAAACTGTATATTTTTCACTTTATAAAACGAAGCACGTCGCTATTAAAACGATTCCGTATGATAAACTTCATATTTAGCTCTTTTCGCAACGAGGCAAAGGCCTTTAAAACATTTGTTATGGTCACAGATATGGATTCGTGGTTTTCTAGACCTACAAGACAAAACTTCCTATTTGTATGTAACAACAGGGTTCATATTACATAGTTGCATATGACTCATTGTATATTTTTCACGTTTTAAAAACTAAGCAAGCCGCTTTCAAAACTGTTCCATGTGATAAACTTCATATTTAGCACAATTCACAACTAGGTAACCCAACTTTAACACCTTTTGTTATGGTCACAGATATTGGATGGTGGTTTTCTAGACTTATAAGCCAAATGTTCCTTGTTTTATGTAATAAAAGTGTTCATATTATATATTTGCATATGAGAAACTGTATATTTTTTCACGTTTAAAACTAAGCAAGCCGATTTTTAAAACGGTTGAAAATGATAAACTTCCTATTTAGCTCTTTTGAGAAATTGGTAAACTGTCTTTAACACATTTTGTTATGGTTACATACATTGGATGGTGGTTTTCTAGACTTATAAGCCAAATCGTCTTATTTTTATGTAACAACAGGGTTCATATTACACATTTACATGTGACACACTATATATTTTTCACGTTTTAAAACGAAGCAGGACGCTTTTAAAACGGTTCCATGTGACACACTTCATATTTAGCTCTATTCACAACTAGGCAACAAGCCTTTCACACATTTTGTTATAGTCACAGACATTGTATGGTGGTTTTCTAGACTTACAAGACACATGTTCCTATTTGTATGTTAACAACAGTATTCAAATTACATATTTGCATATGACAAACCGTATATTTTTCACTTTTTTATAACGAAGCACGCCGCTATTAAAACGATTCCGTATGATAAACGTCATATTTATCTCTTTTCGCAACTAGGCAAAGGCCTTTAAAAACATTTGTTATGGTCACAGATATGGATTCGTGGTTTTCTAGACCTACAAGACAAAACTTCCTATTTTTATGTAACAACAGGGTTCATATTACATAGTTGCATATGACAAATTGTATAATTTTCACGTTTTAAAAACTAAGCAAGCCGCTTTCAAAACTGTTCCATGTGATAAACTTCATAATTAGCACAATTCACAACTAGGTAACCCAACTTTAACACGTTTTGTTATGGTCACAGATATTGGGTGGTGGTTTTCTAAACACACAAGACAAATGTTCCTTGTTTTATGTAATAAAAGTGTTCATATTATATATTTGCATATGAGAAACTGTATATTTTTCACGTTTAAAACTAAGCAAGCCGATTTTAAAACGGTTGAAAATGATAAATTTCCTATTTAGCTCTTTTGAGAAATTGGTAAACGACCTTTAACACATTTTGTTATGGTTACAGACATTGGATGGTGGTTTTCTAGACTTATAAGCCAAATCTTCTTATTTTTATGTAACAACAGGGTTTATATTACACATTTGCATATGACACACTGTATATTTTTCACGTTTTAAAACGAAGCAGGCCCTTTTAAAACGGGTCCATGTGACACACTTCATATTTAGCTCTATTCACAACTAGGCAACACGCCTTTCAAACATTTTGTTATAGTCACAGACATTGTATGGTAGTTTTCTAGACTAATAAGCAAAATCTTCTTATTTTATGTAACAACAGGGTTCATATTACACATTTGCATATGACACACTGTATATTATTCACGTTTTAAAACGAAGCAGGCTGCTTTTAAAACGGTTCCATGTGACACACTTCATATTTAGCTCTATTCACAACTAGGCAACACGCCTTTCAAACATTTTGTTATAGTCACAGACATTGTTTGGTGGTTTTCTAGACTTACAAGGCAAATGTTCCTATGTGTATGTTAACAACAGTATTCAAATTACTTATTTGCATACGACAAACTGTATATTTTTCACTTTTTAAAACGAAACACGCCGCTATTAAAACGATTCCATATGATAAACGTCATAGTTATCTCTTTTCGCACCTAGGCAACCCGCCTTTAAAAACATTTGTTATGGTCACAGATACTGAGTCGTAGTTTTCTAGACTTACAAGACAAATCTTCCTATTTTTATGTAGCAACAGGATTCATATTACATAGTCGCATATGTCAAACTGTATATTTTTCACTTTATAAAACGAAGCACGTCGCTATTAAACGATTCCATATGATCAACTTCATATTTATCTCTTTTCGCAACTAGGCAAAAGCCTTTAAAAAAACATTTTGTTATGGTCACATATATGGATTCGTGGTTTTCTAGACTTACAAGACAAAACTTCCTATTTTTATGTAACAACAGGGTTCATATTACATAGTTGCATATGACAAATTGTGTATTTTTCATGTTTAAAAACTAAGCAAGCCGCTTTCAAAACTGTTCCATGTGATAAACTTCATAATTAGCACAATTCACAACTAGGTAACCCAACTTTAATGGATACGGAGTGATCGTGCAAAGGTGGCACCATGTCCCGTGCTGTTACATAACGGGCTTTAATATAGCCCAAATAACAATAAACGTGTCATACAAAAGTCGGGTAAAGGTCGGCACCTCGTACTTATCCGGCTAATATATACCTCATATAATAATGAGATGTGCGGGCACACTCAGTACATTCAGCCGCACATCTCATTATTATTATATGAGGTATATATTAGCCGGATAAGTACCAGGTGACGACCGTTACCCGACTTTTGTATGACACGTTTATTGTTATTTGGGCTATATTAAAGCCCGTTATGTAACAGCACGGGACATGGTGCCACCTTTGCACGATCACTCCGTATCCATTAAAGTTGGGTTACCTAGTTGTGAATTGTGCTAATTATGAAGTTTATCACATGGAACAGTTTTGAAAGCGGCTTGCTTAGTTTTTAAACATGAAAAATACACAATTTGTCATATGCAACTATGTAATATGAACCCTGTTGTTACATAAAAATAGGAAGTTTTGTCTTGTAAGTCTAGAAAACCACGAATCCATATATGTGACCATAACAAAATGTTTTTTTAAAGGCTTTTGCCTAGTTGCGAAAAGAGATAAATATGAAGTTGATCATATGGAATCGTTTAATAGCGACGTGCTTCGTTTTATAAAGTGAAAAATATACAGTTTGACATATGCGACTATGTAATATGAATCCTGTTGCTACATAAAAATAGGAAGATTTGTCTTGTAAGTCTAGAAAACTACGACTCAGTATCTGTGACCATAACAAATGTTTTTAAAGGCGGGTTGCCTAGGTGCGAAAAGAGATAACTATGACGTTTATCATATGGAATCGTTTTAATAGCGGCGTGTTTCGTTTTAAAAAGTGAAAAATATACAGTTTGTCGTATGCAAATAAGTAATTTGAATACTGTTGTTAACATACACATAGGAACATTTGCCTTGTAAGTCTAGAAAACCACCAAACAATGTCTGTGACTATAACAAAATGTTTGAAAGGCGTGTTGCCTAGTTGTGAATAGAGCTAAATATGAAGTGTGTCACATGGAACCGTTTTAAAAGCAGCCTGCTTCGTTTTAAAACGTGAATAATATACAGTGTGTCATATGCAAATGTGTAATATGAACCCTGTTGTTACATAAAATAAGAAGATTTTGCTTATTAGTCTAGAAAACTACCATACAATGTCTGTGACTATAACAAAATGTTTGAAAGGCGTGTTGCCTAGTTGTGAATAGAGCTAAATATGAAGTGTGTCACATGGACCCGTTTTAAAAGGGCCTGCTTCGTTTTAAAACGTGAAAAATATACAGTGTGTCATATGCAAATGTGTAATATAAACCCTGTTGTTACATAAAAATAAGAAGATTTGGCTTATAAGTCTAGAAAACCACCATCCAATGTCTGTAACCATAACAAAATGTGTTAAAGGTCGTTTACCAATTTCTCAAAAGAGCTAAATAGGAAATTTATCATTTTCAACCGTTTTAAAATCGGCTTGCTTAGTTTTAAACGTGAAAAATATACAGTTTCTCATATGCAAATATATAATATGAACACTTTTATTACATAAAACAAGGAACATTTGTCTTGTGTGTTTAGAAAACCACCACCCAATATCTGTGACCATAACAAAACGTGTTAAAGTTGGGTTACCTAGTTGTGAATTGTGCTAATTATGAAGTTTATCACATGGAACAGTTTTGAAAGCGGCTTGCTTAGTTTTTAAAACGTGAAAATTATACAATTTGTCATATGCAACTATGTAATATGAACCCTGTTGTTACATAAAAATAGGAAGTTTTGTCTTGTAGGTCTAGAAAACCACGAATCCATATCTGTGACCATAACAAATGTTTTTAAAGGCCTTTGCCTAGTTGCGAAAAGAGATAAATATGACGTTTATCATACGGAATCGTTTTAATAGCGGCGTGCTTCGTTATAAAAAAGTGAAAAATATACGGTTTGTCATATGCAAATATGTAATTTGAATACTGTTGTTAACATACAAATAGGAACATGTGTCTTGTAAGTCTAGAAAACCACCATACAATGTCTGTGACTATAACAAAATGTGTGAAAGGCTTGTTGCCTAGTTGTGAATAGAGCTAAATATGAAGTGTGTCACATGGAACCGTTTTAAAAGCGTCCTGCTTCGTTTTAAAACGTGAAAAATATATAGTGTGTCACATGTAAATGTGTAATATGAACCCTGTTATTACATAAAAATAAGACGATTTGGCTTATAAGTCTAGAAAACCACCATCCAATGTATGTAACCATAACAAAATGTGTTAAAGACAGTTTACCAATTTCTCAAAAGAGCTAAATAGGAAGTTTATCATTTTCAACCGTTTTAAAAATCGGCTTGCTTAGTTTTAAACGTGAAAAAATATACAGTTTCTCATATGCAAATATATAATATGAACACTTTTATTACATAAAACAAGGAACATTTGGCTTATAAGTCTAGAAAACCACCATCCAATATCTGTGACCATAACAAAAGGTGTTAAAGTTGGGTTACCTAGTTGTGAATTGTGCTAATTATGAAGTTTATCACATGGAACAGTTTTGAAAGCGGCTTGCTTAGTTTTTAAAACGTGAAAAATATACAATGAGTCATATGCAACTATGTAATATGAACCCTGTTGTTACATAAAAATAGGAAGTTTTGTCTTGTAGGTCTAGAAAACCACGAATCCATATCTGTGACCATAACAAATGTTTTAAAGGCCTTTGCCTCGTTGCGAAAAGAGCTAAATATGAAGTTTATCATACGGAATCGTTTTAATAGCGACGTGCTTCGTTTTATAAAGTGAAAAATATACAGTTTGACATATGCAACTATGTAATATGAATCCTGTTGCTACATAAAAATAGGAAGTTTTGTCTTGTAAATCTAGAAAACTACGACTCAGTATCTGTGACCATAACAAATGTTTTTAAAGGCGGGTTGCCTAGGTGCGAAAAGAGATAACTATGAAGTTTATCATATGGAATCGTTTTAATAGCGGCGTGTTTCGTTTTAAAAAGTGAAAAATATACAGTTTGTCATATGCAAATATGTAATTTGAATACTGTTGTTAACATACACATAGGAACATTTGTCTTGTAAGTCTAGAAAACCACCATACAATGTCTGTGACTATAACAAAATGTTTGAAAGGCGTGTTGCCTAGTTGTGAATAGAGCTAAATATGAAGTGTGTCACATGGAACCGTTTTAAAAGCAGCCTGCTTCGTTTTAAAACGTGAATAATATACAGTGTGTCATATGCAAATGTGTAATATGAACCCTGTTGTTACATAAAATAAGAAGATTTTGCTTATTAGTCTAGAAAACTACCATACAATGTCTGTGACTATAACAAAATGTTTGAAAGGCGTGTTGCCTAGTTGTGAATAGAGCTAAATATGAAGTGTGTCACATGGACCCGTTTTAAAAGGGCCTGCTTCGTTTTAAAACGTGAAAAATATACAGTGTGTCATATGCAAATGTGTAATATAAACCCTGTTGTTACATAAAAATAAGAAGATTTGGCTTATAAGTCTAGAAAACCACCATCCAATGTCTGTAACCATAACAAAATGTGTTAAAGGTCGTTTACCAATTTCTCAAAAGAGCTAAATAGGAAGTTTATCATTTTCAACCGTTTTAAAATCGGCTTGCTTAGTTTTAAACGTGAAAAATATACAGTTTCTCATATGCAAATATATAATATGAACACTTTTATTACATAAAACAAGGAACATTTGTCTTGTGTGTTTAGAAAACCATCACCCAATATCTGTGACCATAACAAAACGTGTTAAAGTTGGGTTACCTAGTTGTGAATTGTGCTAATTATGAAGTTTATCACATGGAACAGTTTTGAAAGCGGCTTGCTTAGTTTTTAAAACGCGAAAATTATACAATTTGTCATATGCAACTATGTAATATGAACCCTGTTGTTACATAAAAATAGGAAGTTTTGTCTTGTAGTTCTAGAAAACCACGAATCCATATCTGTGACCATAACAAATGTTTTTAAAGGCCTTTGCCTAGTTGCGAAAAGAGATAAATATGAAGTTTATCATACGGAATCGTTTTAATAGCGGCGTGCTTCGTTATAAAAAAGTGAAAAATATACGGTTTGTCATATGCAAATATGTAATTTGAATACTGTTGTTAACATACAAATAGGAACATGTGTCTTGTAAGTCTAGAAAACCACCATACAATGTCTGTGACTATAACAAAATGTGTGAAAGGCTTGTTGCCTAGTTGCGAATAGAGCTAAATATGAAGTGTATCACATGGAACCGTTTTAAAAGCGGCCTGCTTCGTTTTAAAACGTGAAAAATATATAGTGTGTCACATGTAAATGTGTAATATGAACCCTGTTGTTACATAAAAATAAGAAGATTTGGCTTATAAGTCTAGAAAACCACCATCCAATGTATGTAACCATAACAAAATGTGTTAAAGACAGTTTACCAATTTCTCAAAAGAGCTAAATAGGAAGTTTATCATTTTCAACCGTTTTAAAAATCGGCTTGTTTAGTTTTAAACGTGAAAAAATATACAGTTTCTCAAATGCAAATATATAATATGAACACTTTTATTACATAAAACAAGGAACATTTGTCTTGTTTCTTTAGAAAACCACCACCCAATATCTGTGACCATAACAAAAGGTGTTAAAGTTGGGTTACCTAGTTGTGAATTGTGCTAATTATGAAGTTTATCACATGGAACAGTTTTGAAAGCGGCTTGCTTAGTTTTTAAAACGTGAAAAATATACAATGAGTCATATGCAACTATATAATATGAACCCTGTTGTTACATAAAAATAGGAAGTTTTGTCTTGTAGGTCTAGAAAACCACGAATCCATATCTGTGACCATAACAAATGTTTTTAAAGGCCTTTGCCTAGTTGCGAAAAGAGTTAAATATGAAGTTTATCATACGGAGTCGTTTTAATAACTGCGTGCTTCGTTTTATAAAGTGAAAAATATACAGTTTGACATATGCAACTATGTAATATGAACCCTGTTTCTACATAAAATATGAAGTTTTGTCTTGTAAGTCTAGAAAACCACGACTCAGTATCTGTGACCATAACAAATGTTTTTAAAGGCCTTTGCTTAGGTGCGAAAAACGATAAATATGAAGTTTATCATATGGAATCGTTTTAATAGCGGTGTGCTTCGTTTTAAAAAGTGAAAAATATACAGTTTGTCATATGCAAATATGTAATTTGAATACTGTTGTTAACATACAAATAGGAACATTTGTCTTGTAAGTCTAGAAAACCACCATACAATGTCTGTGACTATAACAAAATGTTTGAAAGGCGTGTTACCTAGTTGTGAATAAAGCTAAATATGAAGTGTGTCACATGGAACCGTTTTAAAAGCGGCCTGCTTCGTTTTAAAACGTGAATAATATACAGTGTGTCATATGCAAATGTGTAATATGAACCCTGTTGTTACATAAAAATAAGAAGCTTTGGCTTATAAGTCTAGAAAACCACCATCCAATGTCTGTAACCATAACAAAATGTGTTAAAGGCAGTTTACCAATTTCTCAAAAGAGCTAAATATGAAGTTAATCATTTTCAACCGTTTTAAAATCGGCTTGCTTAGTTTTATACCGTGAAAAATATACAGTTTGTCATATGCAAATATGTAATATGAACCTTGTTGCTACATAAAAATAGGAAATTTTGTAGCGTAACTGTTGCGCATCTGGCCGCCCTAGTTCTAGCTGGCGTAGTAATACAGCCGGAAAAAACGTCCGTCGATAAAAAATAGTATTTGTTCGCGGAAGGTTTACCTAGTGCTCAAACTCTGAACAGGTTCAGGAATGCATCATAACACCAGTAAGGTCAGCCTGGTCGCGAACTAAGTTTAGGCGCGTTCTAATTCCACAGAGGCAGATAACTCGAGACAACCCGAGGGGTGGTAATTCTGTTAAAACTTAGGCATGTAGCAACAACGCCAAAAATTAAACAACAAGACATAACAAACAACAAGTTAATACCAACAAATAAACAATAAATAATAAGTAAATTGAAAATAAACAATTTTAACCATAAAACGCAGAATTAAAATTTAAAAAACTCGAGTATTTTTTAAAAACACCTCAAGAAAACCACAGAAAAGATCAGTCAAGTGGTCCTTTTCTTAGAAGTAATACTTATTATATGTCTTTGCGCCAGATTAATCTTTATATATTTTTTGCGGCTGGAAAAAATATATCCCAAAACAACACGAAAACTCCAAAAAATAAACAAAATTAACCATAAAATTAAAATGTTAAAAACAACCTTTTAAAATTTTTTTTTTTTTTTTTTTTTTTTTTTTAAAAAAACACCTCAAGAAAACCCCAGAAAAACTCCGCCAAGCCTTGTGTTCCTTGGAATTAATCCTTCTTTGTCATTGATGCCAGGTTTTTCCTTCTTTGTCATTTGATGCCAGGAAAAACTACATCCAAATTAACTTACTATACTACTGACGCATCCCATATAGGGACAGTGGCCCAAAGCCATGCTGAAGTTGGATGTGTCAGGCTGAAAGGTGCAGATAGCGCATCGATACTTTAAACCATGGTACAACTCATCCATTCTCGGGACTACATCTTGCCAATCTGCAACAGTTTGAGAACGAACGCAGAATAAGAAGAAGTATATGAAAAAATTCCAGGACTCTAGCTCAGTAGGGATGGAGGGAGGGAATAAACAATCTGATATATGCAGAAGTGCAATACATTCCTCGTGGCAGAAAGTGAACAGAAACTACAAAAACTCACATATCAAGTAAATAATACTAATATAGACTTTCTTCTTCTTCTTTCTGTCCTCATTTACCTTTCGGTGTTGAGGGGAGAGCGAGTGTACGGTCTTTTGCCATAATATAGACTAGATAGAAAAAATCCATTATAATCAGCAAAACTGCAGAAGAACAGGTGTTACACATTAAAAATACATGGATAGATGCTGCATTATGTAGATCATGTTCAATACCACAAATGATAGTAGATGTGAAACACAAGTCAAAATGAGAATAGGAATTGCTCACAGTACTTTCAAAGACATAAGGAAAAGATTAACATCTAAACGTATTACAAAGAAACTAAAAATTATAATTATAAAATTATACATATAATCTATAATAATGTATGGCCCAAAAACATGGATAATGAAGAAACAACCGGAATATATAATAATGTATGGCTCCGAAAGATGGATATAAACAAACTACCCGAATTTATAATAATGTATGGCTCAGAAAGATGGATATAAACAAACTACCCGAATCTATAATAATGTATGGCTCAGAAAGATGGATAATGAACAAACTACCAGAAAACATAGTTTATGCGCATGATATACGGATATAAAAGAATAACGAAATGTTCATGGAAAGAGAGGAAAACAAACACAGAGGCTCTGGCACTGCGTGTGACAACAAAACTATTAAAGAAAATAAATATCACACAAAGTATCTTTAGCATAGTAAAAGATATGGCACCTTGTTGAATACCTTACTTAAGAGGGGAGACGGGAAAGAGGTAGGCAGATATACAAGTGGGGTAGAAAAATCACCATATAGACATGATACGATCTAGCAGAGTGCACCACCAAAGCAAGAGACAGAGGATGTTGGAGGTCAGTTGAAGTTAATCGTTGTTGCAAAGACGGCACTAGATGATGCTGAAGAACTATTTTCAAACCCGACGGCAAGTTACTGACTCGGTACCTACTTTTACTGTTATAAGAAATATAATCACAATTCATGTAAGGTGCATGTGACACAGAAGATCAATCTGAACCACACATAGTGGTCACATGATACCATGTCCACGTGAAATATTCATTATTTAGGTACGTCATAATTACCTGTACGTTTACTTCACAATCTGCACAAAATATTGTGTAAAAGATGTAACATTAGTATCAATCAATCAATAAACCCATAATCCTTCAGGGTCGTAGGGGTACCACATTGGATGCTTCAGCACACAGAGTCATCCAGCGAATTCTATCCTCAGCGATGCGGATGAGTGTGGAAATAGCTTGCCCTGTCCATTCCTTGATGTTGTCTTTTCATGTCTTTTTTTCCCTCCTCTGCTTCTTCCACCCTCGACAGTTCCCTGCAGTATTGTTTTTTGACATTACATTAGTAATGTAACATTAGTATACAGGATTATGGAAAGCGTGTGATTTCCAATAGTAAATACATAGCGGTTCAGTAGTGTAGTGGTTATCACGCTCGCCTCACACGCGAGAGGTCCTGGGTTCAATCCCCAGCTGAACCATACTTAACTTTTTTTAGACATAGAATTTTTATGTTGAGAACAATAGACAATAAACAAGAGAACAATAGACATAGAATCTCTTGTGTGTTGTTGTTTTTTTTTACATTTACCTGAATCGGATCAAATCCTGATCCCATCCTATTTGAATTTTTCCGTAATTTTCATGGTAATTTTCATACCGAAATCAATACAAATCCAATTGGAAATATCAAATGGCTTTACTTTTTAATTAAGCATTACATCATACATTATTTATAATACATAAATTATACAATATTTAACCCTGAATCCTAAAGTAACGCACTAGAATTTTCCTGTGATTTTCATTGGTCTTTCTGTGTACATTTTCTTTCAGTGATGATTCCCTATTTAGTCCACACATAAAGTGTTGTTCGTCCATCACAAGTGATGATGGCCATTTGTTACATCCACTTTTGAAAATTAAATTTTAGTTATGTCCTTGATTATGAGTTCGTAGATGGCTAATGAGCCCTATTCGAGCTGTAAATGTCCTTGGACAGTTTGGACATGGAATGACGACTGTAGACGGATCTTGGTCTATTCGTGACTTTCTAGCTGGTCTCCGCTGTTGAGCTGCTGCATTTCTCTTCTTTTCACAAGACGATGCGCTCTTTTTTATTTTAGAACGCCATGTAGATCTATTTTGTGCAAGTTCTTCCCATGTATCGTGGTCTATTTCAAATACCACACATATTAGACGGTCATGGATGACAATCAATGAATGCAGAGGACTATATAAGCGACCAGAGACTGACGACAAGTGTCTAGTCTAATTATAGATGAAGATAAACTTTGATGGACCATGACCTCTCCCATACATACCTTCCGACAGGACGCCATACGTTACGTTTTTTATTATTATTTGGCTTTCGGCTGGTCCCCATTTATATACTTGGTATCGCATGCCAAAAATAGACAAGGAGGCTCCAAGTATATAAATAGTGACTAATCGAAATCCCAACAATAATCGAAAACGTAAAGAAAAATAACCAATTAATTATGTAGGAAGGTCTTCTATACTTAAGTGTGCTGAATTCGGATGTGTCAGGCCGAAATGAGCTTATATCGCCAAGCTGTAAACATGACACACCGCATTCCTTTTGTTGGACGTGTTAACCTGAAAATATATACTCACTGCGCAAAACTGAAATCCAACAGGCAAAGCTTAAAACGAGATAATGAAGTGTTGCTAATAGTACGTCAAAGTACATAGGTGAGACTGGTAGGAGGCTTGCTGGCCCGATTCTGCGAGCACCTACACAGCATCAAGCATCATTCGGGCTATCCTATTGACATTCACTTTAATTGCACGGGCCATCGGGGCGCCCAAGATATTAAGGTGACGACTATCAAAGCATGCTTCTCCGACGACAGGACACGTCTGACGCTTGAGAGCCGCTATATTTACGAACTTGACACTCTGAAACCTTTGCGAATTAATGAACGCCTGGCATACGCATGATATCGGGACGTTTTCACATGTATTAGGGATTGTTTTTGTATATTTCCTATTTTTCTACCTATCCTGTTTGTGTCACCTCTGACTTTATTTCTATCCTTCCGGCTAGACATGTGAACGCAAGTTATGTCGTCCCTACTTGTCGTTTTTTTAAACTATACGTGTATGTTAAAGGCCTTTCGGTCGAAACGTCGATTTGTATGTGTGTCTATGTGTGTGTCGTACTATTAGCAAAACTAATTACTGATTTACTAAAAACTGTTACTTCGTTTCAAACATATTAACTTGGAGTGTTAAGGATTACCACAGAAAAAGAAAATCTAATAAAAAGGTCTAGAAGACAGCTAATATTGAGGAATGAGTATTCTAGACAGTTTGTCGAAAGGTCACACACACCATTCTTGACCTCGTTGTTATTAGTGGTTGTCCCTAACAACCAGAAGAAGCTTGTTGTTTCAATGATCAAACACGGCTCCTCGAGAATAGACAAACAATGGTGATCTCTTCGGTACGTGGTGAAGGTGACGTGACATTTCGACTGTAACAGGCCCAAGCCAACACGACATAGCACTTCACTGCATGAGGCTACTCCGAGTATTCTATTAGTTACTTTCCGTAGAGTTTGTTTCACCAGCCAATGAAAATAACGGTTTAGCTTCTCAATGATGTGCAATGTCGTAGTTGAAGGCCTGATCACACTCTGAGCCGTGGAGAGAGCAGGTGATAAGCTGAGAAAGTGAGATTAACGAATATCTAGAATGAGTCTCAAAAGAGATTATGATGACGGATGGGATAGATGTGTGATGGATACAGACAGTTAAAAAAAAAAGAACTGTAAAGCATTATTTAAACATCAAATCAGGGCCAGATGTGTTCAGTATGATGTAAGTCTTCGAAATGCCGCCCGACGGTCCTTTATTCTAAAGGAGAAATGCGATCACAATGTCAGGATAAATGCAGCAAGATAGACCGAATGTCATATTCTAAAGGAGAAATGCGATCACAATGTCAGGATAACTGCAGCAAGATAGACCGAATGTCATATTCTAAAGGAGAAATGCGATCACAATGTCAGGATAAATGCAGTAAGATAGACGGGATGTCAGAAAGAGAGACAGAATAATGTTGTAATCCTAACTGTTATATTATATCTGACCGTGATGTTGTATCTCTTACTGTTATGTTGTATCTTTTATTGTAATGTATCTATCTACCCGTGGTGTATCTGTTACTGTGATTGTATGTCTCTTACTGTGATGATGTATCCCTTACTGTAATGTGGTATTTCTTATTGTAATGTTGTGTCACTTACAGTAAAATCTTGTATTCTTGTATCACTTAGTGTAATGTTATATCACTTACTGTAATGTTGCATCTCTTACTGTGATATTGTATCACTGTGATGTATCTCTTACTGTGACGTTGTATCTCTAACGTGACGTTGTATCTCTACCGTGATGTTGTATCACTGTTATGTTGTGTCTGATATATCACTGCGATGTTTTCTTACTTGAAATGAGGTTGTTATTGATCTGGAAATATTTGCTATCCGTGTTTGTTGATGTTTATCTTGAAATACTTACTGCCCTATTCTGGACATATGTAACCAACAAACCATTTCTGGCTGTAGTTATTTTATAGGTCATACTTAACGTTGATGAAATTGATATTGTTTTCATAACGGTCCTGAAGGTGAATTGTCTGCAATGGGTATTGAACATGGTACCTTATTCGCCAGAGACCTGCTCTGTGCCCTTTTTCAACAGTGCCGAACGGTATTTTCTCACATATTTTGTATTATTCCCAGTTCCTCCACAGTTTAATCATACCCCTTACCAATCGTTCGTTTGGTTTATTGACTTACTGCGGAAATAGCCTGTCCATGTGCCTTCCGATAATCCAGTCGATCACTAACTATCTCTTTGTCGCTTGCCCTCACATGAATACATCAGCCGCTGACTACTCGCTCGAAGCTTGTGGGGCTTATCCCACGCTGTCAGGAGATTGGCTTGTGGCCATTGTGAGGCCGTGACGAATAGCTTATTGTTTCACCGAGGACCAGTAAATGGTGGTGTATCCCCTAGATAGTATATGGGAGCTGGAGAGACAGACAGAAGTCTGCGTGAATATTTGGATATTTTACTAGCATCCCTGTAGTTGATTAATGGGAGGGCAGACGGTCAGTTTTAGTTGCCCAAGAATTATCTCGTGGAACAGGGATCCAAGGGGAGCTATATTAGCTGCATTGTAGCTTTATTTGAATGTGACATAGTCAATTTGGTGTGGGGGTGCGGGTATGAGAGTGGGATAGTATACCCCATCTGGAGAATAGCAAACAGACACAAAATGTCAAGTGAAAGTGACACTTGTATCAAGTGTCAAGTACCAAGTGTAAAGTAAATGATGGAAAATTACATGTTTTATACAACTTGTAAACCACGACGGAACACATTCCGTTCTTGGACTACATCCTGCCAACAGGTGAGAGTGTGAAAACGAACACAGAAAACTTAATATTAAAGACAAATCACCCTTATGCACCGGGGCACGAATAGAATATAATAACACTTATAAAAGCACTGAGTTTCCATGTATGTCGTCAGAGGCGACCAAGGAATTTCCATGGGTGTGATTTACTCGCAAATTCCATAAAGTGCCAACCGAAAATCCACGCTGAGGTTAAAAGTTTTAGACTCAAAGGTGCGACTATCGCAGGCAAAATATAAACTATTGTACAATGCATTCAATACTCCGTAATACATTCTTTAAATATTCAGAAGTTTGAGAATAAACAAAGAAGCAAATGTATTTCCATATACTATCACAACAACAAATAATTCGTTTCACGTTCAGTATCAAATATTAGCCTAGAAAAATATACTCTGAATGTTCATTGTTACATCCATCCAGAATGTGTTTTATCTTCAAGTGTCAGGGTTTAGTTGTTCCTCCAGACTGTGTTTTATCTTCAAGTGTCAGGGTTTAGTTGTTCCTCCAGACTGTGTTTTATCTTCAAGTGTCAGGGTTTAGTTGTTCCTCCAGACTGTGTTTTATCTTCAAGTGTCGGGGTTTAGTTGTTCCTCCAGGCTGTGTTTTATCTTCAAGTGTCGGGGTTTCGTTGTTCCTCCAGAATGTGTTTTATCTTCAAGTGTCAGGGTTTAGTTGTTCCTCCAGACTGTGTTTTATCTTCAAGTGTCGGGGTTTAGTTGTTCCTCCAGGCTGTGTTTTCTTCAAGTGTCAGGGTTTAGTTGTTCCTCCAGACTGTGTTTTATTTTCAAGTGTCAGGGTTTAGTTGTTCCTCCAGACTGTGTTTTCTTCAAGTGTCAGGGTTTAGTTGTTCCTCCAGACTGTGTTTTATCTTCAAGTGTCAGGGTTTAGTTGTTCCTCCAGACTGTGTTTTATCTTCAAGTGTCAGGGTTTAGTTGTTCCTCCAGACTGTGTTTTATCTTCAAGTGTCAGGGTTTAGTTGTTCCTCCAGAATGTGTTTTATCTTCAAGTTTCAGGGTTTAGTTGTTCCTCCAGACTGTGTTTTATCTTCAAGTGTCAGGGTTTAGTTGTTCCTCCAGACTGTGTTTTATCTTCAAGTGTCAGGGTTTAGTTGTTCCTCCAGAATGTGTTTTATCTTCAAGTGTCAGGGTTTAGTTGTTCCTCCAGAATGTGTTTTATCTTCAAGTGTCAGGGTTTAGTTGTTCCTCCAGACTGTGTTTTATCTTCCAGTGTCAGGGTTTAGTTGTTCCTCCAGACTGTGTTTTATCTTCAAGTGTCAGGGTTTAGTTGTTCCTCCAGAATGTGTATTGGAACAGTATTGGAACACATCAAAAGACAACAGATCAAGTGGTTTTCACACGCTTCCAGACTACCGACATATAGCATGCCACAAATGGCCATGACACATAGACATAATGGTTATAAAGCCAGAGGTCAACCGTGTAAAAGATGGATCACAGACATCAAAGAAGCCACAGGAATAAGCTTACAAAAAGCGCACAAGAAAGCCATCTCCAGAGAACTCTTCCACCCCTGAAACCGCAAGGCAAACAAGGGCCATATCGTATATATAGATAGATAGACAGTTGTTCCTCTGGAATGTGTTTTATCTTAAGGTGTCAGGGTTTATTTTTTCCTCATGACTGTGTTTTATCTTAAGGTGTCAGGGTTTATTTTTTCCTCATGACTGTGTTTTATCTTCAGGTGTCAGGGTTTATTTTTTCCTCATGACTGTGTTTTATCTTCAGGTGTCAGGGTTTATTTTTTCCTCATGACTGTGTTTTATCTTCAGGTGTCATGGCCTATTTCTTTCAAGAGAATGTGTTTTATCTTCATGTGTCAGGTCGAGCTGTTCCTCAAGAATGTGTTTTATCTTTATTTGTCAGGGTTAGTTGTTCCATCTTTCAGGGACTAGTTGTATTTTCTGCAAAAGCTTTGTTGCCTTTTCTGCCAAAACATTTCGTAAGTTTCGATGATTTTCGTGTCGCCAATTCTTCAAGCATTCTAGTGTTCTTCCTTCGCCTATTTAAGTCTTTCCGTCTGCTATAGTTTAATTGCCTATCCAAGCAGTCGTTTTTGTCTCTCCAGATAGGGGTTCATTGATTCTCCAACCATAGGTTTTTGCTTAGGTCTCCAACCAGCTGATATTGTCTTTCCTGCTAGGGTTTAATTGCACCTCCAACCAGCTGGTTTTGTCTCTCCTGCTAGGGTTTAATTACCTCTCCATTCAGGTGTTTTTTTTTATCTTCTGCTATGGTTTAATCGCCTCTCCATCCAGCAGTTTTTGTCTCTCCTTATACAAATGTTTAGTGTCCCTTCGTGCTTCTGTTTTAGCCACTCCTTCTAGAAGTGTTTAGTGTCTTTTCCTGCTTCTGTTTTAGCTGATCCTTCTAACCAGTGTCTAGTTGCCTAGTATACTTTTGTGTTGATCGCTCGTTCTACAAGTGTTTAGCAGCAATTCCTGCTTCTGTTTCAGTCCTTCCTTGGTTTAATCACTCCGTCTGATACTGTTGTTGCAGCTCATTCAGTTAATGGTGTTTAATTAATAATGTGACGGTATTTCTGTCTACAAGGGTATTAATACCTATTTGTACCAGTAAGAGAGATTTCTATTGTAGAATAGTTGTTTCAAACATCGCATTAAAAGATCATTTGTCACGGACACGAGCTTAAAATCATTGGACAGTATTACGAATCGGCTTGATAAGGATTAACCTCCTAGATCTAACTATACATGCTGATGAAGGGAACTCAAGCTATGTAAATGTTCAAGACTAACAAATAAGTCTCTCCGGGCCGTAAATAATTCTTCCTTAATGGGAATTTGGGAGAGAGTTCCTGTAAAATTAGGCATTCGTGCGTTTTTAGTGTGTAAATTTCTCTATTTGATGAAAAATGTCATGATCTTTTTGTGAACAATTCGCTGGGGTTCGGTTACCGGTATTTTTGCTGAGTTCCTATTAATAATAGTCATGTTCTGATTTTCTAAGGAATGGGGGGGGGGGGTTGCATAGCCCACCTTTATCCACCTTTATCTACTAAGATTCTCCAGTCTCGGGGCTGGTGATCACAGTACAGTTTGCTAAAGAAATCAGTTTGAGCGTCTGACTTCGACAGAACAATAAGAAAGATGTAAACACTTCTTCCCACGGTTTTTTTCCCCTCTCTTTATTATTAATATTGCGTGGTGTTATCACAATGTACTAAAAACTATCACTTGCTGACACAACCAACCCTTACTTCCTGGCATGTACAAAACAAGAACTGATTCTTATCTCCATGATTTAATTACTTGTGTGAATACTGCTCATTCAACACTTCCTTATTATATCTGTTTGTGAGGTTTCAATCTCTCTACATGATTATCATCTGGTATTAGTGAAACGGTATCTGTATCGTCTACAGCGATCTATGTTTGCATATTTGTTGTAGCGCGGTGCAGACAAGATTTGACGACAGCTAGCACCAAACATCTGCAGGATGAACTTCACGTGATGATTTATTCGAGAGGAGATGGGCGCCGCCAATTCAACATTTTCCTAATTTCAATGCGACAAATGAGAAAAAAAACGGGTTCGAAAGGAGTTGAGGATTGACCTCATTGTACTATAGTTCTCCATTATTGAACTCGGAATTGCGCTCAAGAGATCAGGGTTCGTATTCCTCTCACGTTGTCTTGTTTATAAAGTGGATTTTTTTCCGGAAATCCGTGGGACTCTCTCTTTAAGCTACGGAGGTACGTGCTATGAGTAATGCTTTCAGTAGGCGAGGTGTCGCTTCGTTGACAGAAAAAACGGTGTATATATAGGGTAATCCGAGTACAATGAAGTCACTCTTCTACACATTTTCAACCTTTGCAAGAGAGATTCAGCCAGAGTTCGAGAATGAACGCCGAAGAAGAAGAATAATTATAAAGGTAGCCCAGCTGTAAATCATGACGCAAAACAAGACGTTCTCCGGATTACATCCTGTTAATGTGCGGGAGTTTGAGAGCAAAGAAGACAACTTACATGGGCCTATTTTGTAATTTTATTATAAAAATAATCATCATCAGATGCCATGCTGGCTGGTGTAAGCGATCATGGTTCTCCACAGCTATTTGTCTCCAGTATTATGTATCAGAATCGTTGTTGTTTCCCTGCCATGCCGGGTTGTTAAACTAATATTTTCTCACGCTATCGCCCTCCGTTTCTGTTGCCCTCAATCTTGCCTGTTGTGACTATGTTCTCCAAACCTCCTTTCTTTATAACATGGCCAAAAAATGAAGATTGTCTTCTTCTTCTTCAGCGTTCGCTCTCAAATAACCACAATGAATATTTAGTGTGATTTCCGCCAGGGAACATGACGTACGTTGTGCTGCAAGTTCCACAGTAAAACTGTGATTATTTGCACCCCGGTTGGCCACTTGTGGTCAGGACGTCCGAGGTCCAGCACATCCGTTTTCGGCATTCCTTTATTTCGGGTTTAGCCCCTAGTCCGTGACAGCCTGTCTATCTGTCGCCGAGCACGCTGGTGTGTAGTGCCTCTTCGCCAAGACGCTTTTCGAGCACGTCTATCTGGTACGAGGTGTTCCACCATCTATGAACTCATCTCATGCATTTGGACGAACTGTGCCTGTGCCCATCGGGTACTGAACCGTTTCTCATCCGCGAGCCTGGTTCCGTATAAGGAAGAACTCGCCAGAAGAGTTGGACCCTGGCTCGTTAGCCCTCCTACCCGAGGCGTCGTTCACCGACATCGTGAACCCCTCGTCCAAGTTCGAGTCTCACACCACGCGTTTGAGAGCAAGGCGTTCTCGAGCTGGGCGACCTTGTCCCAATAGCGCCTGAGCCCACCAGGTACTGAACCCTGCAAGTGTGTTTCCGGTATAGGGAGCTTGACAGTAGAGTTTGGCCAGGGCTAAAATCGTTGTCCCTTTATTGCCTAAGCCCATCGGGTACGACATACTTTCTCTTCGCGAGCATATTTCCTGTTTAGGAAGGCTCGACATTAGAGTTGGGTTAGGTCTTCTTGCTTTTCCGAACGCCCGTGATTGGGTCTGGGTCTCTGCATATTAGGAACACATGCAACTAGAAGCTCGTCTCGAGCCAACAGAGCCTGTAGTTCCCCCTTCCTATGAACCTTTCACTTTCTATTTGCAGTTCGCGCTGCCCACTGGCGCTGTTCTGCCCTTTCATTGTGTCATTGTACTCATTTTGACATATATTTGTCTCTCGCCATGCATCAACCTTTACGTGCCTTTTACATTGGCCGCCCCTCCAATGTTCTGACTGGACTAGCTGGCGTCACTGTATGTCGACAGTGTCGCTGTATGAGGTGATGCTAATGGTGTCGGATATATTGTCTGTCTCTAATGCAGTCAAATCTCTTTCCAACTGCTTCCTCCATATTCTCGGACACGATCCCCATATTATTTGGCCAGAATCAGCTCGAGCTGCTGTATTCCTCTTACCAGGGTGCACCGCGTGGAGGTACATTTGGGATCTTGGTTATCTTCTAACCCTGGTCCGCCTAGAGCATTGCTTCCCCTTTGCACCCCTGAAGATTGTCTGTTATCATAAATATTATTGACTAAGGTCCATATCGCATTTTACTCTTTAAACACTTCCACGATAGATTTTCTTACACTCCATGTATTCGCAGCATTATTCTGTAGAACCACATCTCTGCTGCTTCTAATTTCCCAATTTCTTGTTTGCCTATTTTTCAAGAATCGCATTCATATTTTAGTATATGAATTATATAGCTCCGCAGAATTTTATTTTGCACCTCTAATGACAAGGTCATATTTTATTATGCATTATATTTTTCATTTTTCTGAACGTTGGGTTCGCCTGCCCTATTCTGCTTCTGATTTCTATTTAACTTATTCCATCCGCTGTAATCGCTGTACCAAATACTTGAATTGGTGGACCTGTTTTAATACTATATCATTCACTTTGATCTTGCAAGCTGTGGTGTTGTTTTAAAAAAAAAAATAACCAATACTTCTGTTTTCTTGATGTTTAGGAAGAGACCTTTCTCTTTACTGTTTTGTCACTAATACATTCATTAATTCTTGAATGTCTTCCTCACTTTTACCAATCAAACAGTGTCATCCTCATATCTTAATTTATTTATGTTATGTCCACCTACCGATATTCCTGGGATATCAACTATTGCACGAATTATGTTTTCACCGTATAAAGAGAACAGGTATTGTGAAAATACACCTACCTGTCTAACTCCTTGTTTTATTTGTTGAAAGGGGCCAAATTCATTTCCTATTCTTATCGCTGCAGTTTGTTGCCAGTACATGTTCTTGATGATTCTTAAATGCTTACTGCCGATGTTCAAATTCTTTAACATTTGTATAGCTTCACTATGTTTAACTTTATCAAATGCATTTTTGTAGACTATAAAACAAAGGCACAGATCTGTTTTTACCTCTACAGACCTCTATATTATTGCTCTCAAAATATGTATAGTTTTGTTGGTTCCTTTGTCTTCCACGAAGCCACATTGTTCTGGACTTATTTCTGTTTTTATTTTGTTTCTCACTCTCTTCATGATGATTCTGAGAAGTATTTTTTTGTTATTCGACTCACGAGGCTGATTGTACGGTGTTCTTCACATTCGATGTTCCCTAGTTTCTTAGGTAAGGCTATAAGTATGGACCTCATTAAGTCATCGGGTATGTGTCAGCTATTATATACGTCATTCAGCAATTTGGTGATTATTTCTACTCCAAAGTCACCTAAAGCTACTAATTCCTCTAATGTGATATTGTCTGGTCCTGGGTCGTTGTCATATTTCATGTGTCTTAGGGCCTCCCTTACTTCTGCTGCGAGTATTGATGGAACTTCGCCATTATCTTGTATGGTTATCTCAGGTCTGGTGTCATCATACAGTTCTTTGATATATTCTGACCATCTACACTATATTAAACTATATATCTATATTATCTAATAGATATATATATATATATATTATGTAATATACTATATTATCTTTTACCATTAACACCTGTCCTGTATGCGATTTTAGACACCCTGTAACTGTTCGCGCTCATTTCACTGTTATCACATCAATTTGCTTATGTAGTAATGTTTTGATTGTAATGTGATTCAATTTCTGTGCACTTCTTGTTCAGCTAACTTTCTTTTACTACTTTGCATTTCTCTCTTATCTCTTCATGTATTTTCTGATAGTCCTCTATCTTGTATTTATTTTTCTTCTGGTGCTCATCAATTCTAATATATCTTCTGTCATCTATTTTTCTTTTAGCCTGTATGTTTTACTTTTGATATCATCTCTTTAGATGTTTGGTTTATCGAATGTTTTAGCATGTTCCATTGATCTTGATAATTGGGCACATAATAAGAGGAGGAGGCATTGAGAATATAATGACAACAGGAAAGATAGAAGGGAAAAGATCAAAGGGAAGTCCCAGAAATAAAATATTGGACAGTTTGACTAAATGGCTTTGATTGACGACACCAACAGAGATGATGACATATATGAGAGATCGACGTACATGGAGAAATATGATCGTCAATGCCATTCGGCACGGCACTTGATGATGATTGATCTTTAACACTCTGAATCTTTGCAATGGCATTGTATCTATTATGTACAATTATGTTGTATCTTTATTTAATGCCAGCAATTGATTTCAATAATGCTAAATCTAATTTCATATATCTTTGAGATATCTTGATTTTCTTTAATCTTATACAAAATACCACCAAGCAGTAGTATATGATCACTGTTGCAGTCAGCACCTGGTCTTATATCTTTGAGATATCTTGATTTTCTTTAATCTTATACAAAATACCACCAAGCAGTAGTATATGATCACTGTTGCAGTCAGCACCTGGTCTTATTTTCGTAGATCTAATGCTGGATCTACGTCTTGTACAAACTAAAATGTAATCAATTTGATTCCGTGTACTATCTCCTGGGCTAATCCATGTACACAGCATTCTTGGACGTTGCTTGAACCATATATTCCCTATTATTAAATTATGTGCTTGTGCCCACTCTATTAATAAGTCACATCTTTTGTTCTTAACCCATAAACCAAATCTTCTAGTCACATCCTGTATCTCTGTATCACCTATTTTTGTGTTAAAGTCCCACCATCACTATAGTTACCAGTTTATAATGTTATATTATGTTCCTCCAGGGCCACAGGTGGCGCATAGGGCAGAAACCATAGCTTTCCATTTGTCTTTTCCACAGGTCTTTCATTTGTTGCGTGTTGTTTAGGTTCATTGACATGCCTTCTCTATTAATGGTTCTTCGTAGAGTTTCTCTAGGTCTCCCTCTTCTTCTTACTCCAGATGGCACCCAATATAGTGACTGCTGTGGAATTCTTAGGCTGTTCATTCTGAGAACACCTTTCTGAGTTTATAATACCTCCTAATATTTTTGCATGTTCCATTCGTATGTTGTAGATTTAGGCAGCATCAGATGGAAACTGGTAACGTTTGCCGAAACTTTAACAAATAGAAGTCAATCCCTAAGATTCGAACTCTGCCACTTTCGCTTCATTCACAAACACTTATGCCACCTTTCTGTCAACAATATCTCTGTTAACGAGCAAAAAATAACCAACTCAGAATACGGTTGTTAAGTCGCGTAAGCCTCAAGGATGTGGCTAAACCCCGCCTCCTCGCTGCACGTAGCGTTGTGATTGACATTTGCTTAGGAGAAAGTGGAGGGAGGGGGAGTTCTGTGAACGTGGTATCGCGGTGGCACGCGCAAGTTTGAAAAATTCGTTGGAGTTTGCCAACGTCTTTGCCATAAGATCTTAAAAACTTGTGAAAAACTTTCAGTTTGCCCATAATTACGGAACTAAATATTGGAGAAAAAAGCTTACACCGGCTTATAAACAAGTTGTTTTGATTTCTTATACCTTTTGGTAGGATTTTTATATCCATGGCGATCTCATGTCATGGAGGTATTTTTATTTGATCACAAGAACACAATTAACAGTTGTTTTCAAGTAAGTCAATTTCAGAATTTTACCGTATATTTTAAAATAGTCTTTTAGTTTACTTTATTGTTAGATGGCAATTTCTTCATTGATCCAGACCCGCTGGAAGTATTTTGTATAACCGTGTGTTTGTGTGTTGTATATCTGTGTGTTTGTGTGTTGTATACCGTGTGTGTGTTGTATACCCGTGTGTGTGTGGGTTGTATACCCGTGTGTTTGAGTGTTGTATACCCGTGTGTTTGTGTGTTGATACCCGTATCGTGTGTTTAAATGTTCGGTACCAAATGTTCTTTGAATTGCTCTGCTTGTTTCTTCATATTCAGTGGTTGACTTATTGTTGATCAAGATGTCTGTAGGCTTATGTATATATTTTTATTGTATATTACATACTGGGAATTTACCTTGTATAGGGAGGGATATATTTGTTCAAAATTTTGCCTTGTGTTAAAAGGTCACAGTTCGATACCAGTCCCTGATGTTTTGATTTAGGGGTTGTCCATAAATTACTTCAACAATGCACTGCAATTTTTAACTCTGCCTCCCCCACACACACACACAAACACACACAATGTGTCAACAACTGTCAAGATTCAGGACTCCCTAAATAATCGTGTCCCATAAATGTTACCCCTTCCCCACAACAACAAATAATTTTGACGTAAAATCTATGCTCTACATGTTTTCAACATTTTTGAAAAATGTTTTGAATTGAAACAATTTTATTGTTGTTGACATTCACATTGTTGACATCAACTTTTGTCAAACGAAGCCATTCCCTCTCACATGGCAACACCCGAAGATAACTTTTTCAGACCATTCCCCTTTTTCATAATTGTTGAAGTAAGTTATAGAAAGTCCCTTACATGTACATTTGTTTCGGGCATCCCTTGAATGGTTAGGTGAACCGAGTCCGTCCATTGTTATAAAAAACCTGTTTGCTAAATTGTATTGGACCCTATTCGTTACGGTTGTGATTATTGTTTGCCTTTCAATGTGTTACTATTTATATATTTGGAATCGCCTTGGCTATTTTTGGCATGCGATTCCAATTATATAAACAGTTTTTTAAAAAAACTTTCGTTACATGTTTTCCTGTGATGTTACTCTCCCACTTGTATCTCTGCCTACCTCTTGCTCGCTTCCCTTTGACTTTACCCTCAAGTAAGGTCTTATATAAGATGTCATGTCTTTTAATGTGTCCAAAATATTTTATTTGCCTGATCTTTATTTCTCTTAGTAGTTCTTTCTTCATATTAATTGTCTTTAGCACCTCTTTATTTGTTTTCTTCTCTTTCCATGATATTCTCCCTATTCTTCTATATACCCACATCTCAAGGCATCAATTTTGTCTTCTAATTGTTTATTTAGTGTCCATGTTTCTGAGCCATACATTAATTTGGATTAGATGTAGCATTTTATAATTCTCATTTTTAACTTATTTGTAATTTGTTTAGATATTAATAATTTCTTCATGTCATTGAAGGTACTTTTAGCCATTCCTATTCTCCTTTTAACTTCTGTTTCACATCTGCCATCATTTGTGACTATGTGTCCAAGATATTGATACTGTTTTACTTGTTGTAGTTTCTCTCCCTGTATGTTTACATTTACCTCCTGTTCTTCTGTGTCTTTGCTGATTATCGTGGTTTTTGTTTTTTGGATATTTATTTCCAGTCCATATTCATTACTTGATTTATTTACTTAATTTATTAGTCTTTGTAGTTCATGTTCACTTTCTGCCAAAAGAACAGTGTCATCTGCATATCTAATGTTGTTTATTATTTTCCAATTGATCTTGAGTCCTGGTATTTCTTCTATATTTTTCAAGATATTCTCTGTGCGACATATAGAGGAAGGATTTTGATTGTGCCCCCCGAAAGAAAAAAATCATGTCCCTACCGTGGATTGAAACTGAGTATAAATGTGGTATAAATATTTCGACTCGCTGGTGTGAGAACGGCGTTCTAGCCACACAGTCATGGATTTACTATATAAATAGTAACCAACTAAAAAGCAAGCAATAATCAAAACTTAACGAATGGCTTCCAACTTAATTTAGCGAACAGGTCTTCTCTATAGCCACTGGGTCACGGGTGATCTGGGTTGTATTCTTAGCAAGTGGTGTAAAGCTTCGTTGATATGGGTGAACATATGGGAAAACAATAATACAGTGAAGTCAACCCTCTGGGAATTTTCAGTCAGTTTGTGTTTTTTGAGATGTTTATTCCATGTAGATAAATGAATATTATTATTATAATTAGAAAGCATTAAATTTAAAAAAATCAGAAAGGAATATGTGCCTCTGAATGGACCAGGTTCAAATCCTGCCTGCTGCTTTCTGATTCCATATGAGACAAACAGAGAAAACTCCCAACTTGTCTCATGAATAACCTAGAAAGCTGAAAATATCAAGTCAACGTTTTGGTATACAGGAGTAACCATCCAATCAGCATTGTTTGGTTGCAGTGTTTTTTCAGGCAATTTAAAAAGCTTACGTCCAACTGTTCACGCTAAGCTAAGCTCGCTACCATGCGCTAGTGCACGATTTTGTTAACCATTGCCGCACAAAGTTTAGACTTTGCACACATTACTTATTTGTGTAAATGTGTGTAAACGTTCATATAATTTAAAAAAAATATAACGTGTCAAAGGAGCATGCTAAAGAAGATTAGCCTTTTTAGGTAGAAAAAGTTTATAAAAGGTAGAAACATTTAGAAAATTTGGTGTTCGAAATTTATCAACCTACGGAGATAATTTTTTTTTTTTTGGAGTTGAGTTGAAAACCCCAGGAATTGCGAGCGATTAGCTCTTACTTCCTATGTGCATTAATGTGGTTTTTCTGTGTTGCCATATGCAGTCTTATCTTATATGGAACATTACTTACGTATGTTAGCTTGCCATTGCTTTCTGAACGGTCCTGATGCACTTGGCATTGGGAACAGAGTGATGTTATTTTTCAATGACCAACATCATACCTAGGAAGGATAGGGTCATCATTACGGTGGTCCCACTTTACTTTTCTCGGAGATGTGGTACACAATTTCTTGGACAGAGTTGACCTGATTCTTTAGTGATTTTAAAAATATTTCCAATTTTGTTCTTCTGCCTTCGTTCTCAAACTCCTGCAGGTTACCAGGGTGTGGTGCAGAGAATGGAATGTATTGTGTCATGGTTTAACTTCGATAACTACGCTCTCGGCCTGACAAATCCGCATTCAGCGTGAGTATCGGGTCAGTTTGACCCTCTAAGGAATGGTGTTAAAGATAGCACTCTTATGACCTGTAGGCTGTTCAAGCCAAAAACCTCAACCACCAAAATACTTCCTGAGTCGCCTATTGCGACATACATGGCAGGTCGCATGTCTCTATTCTTTGCTCTCCATTCGGGCCTTAGAATCACAACTTTGTAGTATCTCTGTTAACCCCTGCCGTTGCTAACTGATCTGCCTTTGTTTCTTATATAAAAATGGACTTGTACCCACTGTATGGCAATATATATTTTCTTATATTCAATATTCCATAGGTTGCCATTGCTTTCTGAGCTATCTGACTGCCAAACTCGTGCAGTTGATTTCGAATCAGGAACGTTAATAACCAATCTCATGAGCGAAACATGCATAACTGTAAAAGTGAACCCCAACCCTCCCCAGTGAACTCTAAGCATGGCAAGTCACAATGTTACTATTCTATTCTCCCCGTTCAGGTCACGGCGACACAAATAATTACTTATTTTAAAAAAACGAAAATTACAATAACAAAGTGCCGTCTTCGCATTAAAGGTTGACTGCAGCTGACATCTAACACTTTTGTCTCTTGCCTTGGTGGCACACTTTGAAAGACTGTTCTGTCCATGTCACAATGATTCCCTCCTACTTGTACTGCCTACCTCTTGCTTGCCTCCTCTAAACCTTACCCTCAAGTAAGGTCTCCAAAAAGTTGTCATGACTTTTAATATGTCCAAAATGTTTTATTTGATTTTTCATTTAATAGTTTATTTTTCATACGAAGTGTTGGTATCAAAACCTCTTTGTTAGTTTTCTTCTCTTTCCGCGTTCTTTCTGTTCTTCTATATGTCCGGCTCTGTGGCACAGAGCGGGTCTGTGACGGCAAAGGTACCGAGTTCGATCCTCACCACAGGCAATTGTGCATCTGGACCGTTCAGAAAGCAATGGCAACCTACTGAACGTATTTATATTGCCTAGAAAATCACCACAGCCAACAAATTCTGGGTTGATAGCTACGTCCTGGATAGGATATGTTACCAATTTTTTTTAATATACCCACATCTCAAAAGTATCGATTGTCTTCTCTCTGTTCATGATTCATATTTCTGAGCGACATTAGTGTAAAGTTGATGTAGCATTTTATCATTCACATTTTCGCTTGTGATTTGCTTGGATGATAATTCACATCTACCAAGACCGTAGATGGGAGGTGGGGGTGGACGTGTTCATCAGCTCCTCCCTTCTCCCCCAATTATAACATGATTTTTAGTACTACGAATGTAGCGACAATATGGGTTAAACCCCCCCCCCCCCCAACGATTATCCATAATGTCATAACATTTCTGATGGAAAAAAGGAAACTACATACGTACACGGGCGAATGACATGTTTATGTATCAATCAATAAAACCCATAACCCTTCAGGGTCGTAGGGGTACCACATTGGAAGCTTCAGCACACAGAGTCCTCCAGCGAATTCTATCCTCAGCGATGCGGATGAGTGTGGAAATATCTAGCCCTGTCCATTCCTTAATTTTGTCTGTCCATGTCTTTATTTGACCTCCTCTGCTTCTTCCACCCTCGACAGTTCCCTGCAGTATTGTTTTTGACAAGGAATCGTGCCTGCATACATGTCCGAACCATGCTAGTTTTCGTCGTTTCACTATTGAAAGCAATGGCTCCTGAACACCTGCACACATCTCTACTTTATTTCTTACGTACACATTGGTCTTATGTTCCCTATAGGAAATTCGTAGAATTCTTCTGTAGCATTTATACTCGAAAGCCTGTAATCTTCTCTCCATGTCCGCAGTGAGTGTCCAACTCTCACAACCATACAACACAACGGAAACCACCAGCGACCTATACAGTTTATGTATACGGTATTCTGAAAGCGTATCTACTGATATATAGTGGCCCTGATATATAGCATCATTTAAATCTAAGATAGCTATATTCAAGGTCACAAAGGTTGTTTCGTTCAACACCCGTAGGGCAGACGTTAAGTCTGATCGGTCAAGGATTAAGCAGCCATGAAGGTAAAGGATTAAGTAGCCAAGAACAACAGAGGCGCAGATCAGAGTAATTTGCTAGAGTTGGAATGTGTTCTGATGATGACTTGTCCAAGAAAAGGGGAGTTTATGATTGCCCTTCAGGGCGTAGAAGCTTATGTTGGTGAATAGTTAATGAACTGGCTTTGTAGTTGATTTTTTCCTGGGTTCAATTTTCATTTGAATTCGAAATATTTATACCACCAACAGATGCAGCGCATTCTGCTTTAGATAGCAAGATGCGGTCCGGACACGGCAATGTTTCCATCATGCAGTAATTAGTATGACCAATGTCCTACTACCAATCATGCACTATTTAGTATGACCAATGTCCTACCACCAAACATGCAGTATTTAGTATGACCAATGTCCTACTGCCAATCATGCAGTATCTAATGTGACCAATGTCCTACTACCAATCATGCAGTATTTAGTATGACCAATGTCCTACCACCAAACATGCAGTATTTAGTATGACCAATGTCCTACTACCAATCATGCAGTATTTAGTATGACCAATGTCCTACTACCAATCATGCAGTATTTAGTATGACCAATGTCCTGTTATAAATCATGCAGCATTTAGTATGACCAATGTCCTGCTACAAATCATGCAGTTTTAGTATGACCAATGTCCTGCTACCAATCATGCAGTATTTAGTATGACCAATGTCCTACTACCAATCATGCAGTATTTAGTATGACCAATGTCCTACTACCAATCATGCAGTATTTAGTATGTCCTGCTACAAGAGAGATCCAGCATGAATGTCAGAACCAACACTTTTTAAAGAATGTAAATAAATGCACCACGCACTTGTTGGGTGCTCCAAAAGGAAGACAAGATATTGTTTATGATTACCGTCCGTAAGATGCGATTTATGAGGTTTTGAGGGTGGATGGAGTAGGTTGTCGTCCCAGAGAGTGTCAAAGTGATCCAGAAGTCATGTCTTATATTTCAGACATAAAGGCGCATATATTGTAGTCAAGCTGTAAACTATGACACAGCGTATGCAGTTCTCTGAACTACATCGTGTTGATCTGCAAGAGTTCTTAAACAAATACAAAATAAATAAATACACCACAATGGCACTGGAAACCCTAGCCGAGGATACAAAGTATGCACTGCCGGTGAGATTTTTCTTGTGTAAGAAAGATTCGCGCACTTGCGAATGTGCGCCAATGATTGATCTAACAAATACCAGATTAAATGTCAACAAGATACGTTGTTTGTTCACATCTCATATAAGACCCTTGCGTCAAAACGTAGTTGTTGCTTATTTGCATTCAGTTGTACAATGTACATAACAATCCGTTTCTAAATTCTTTTTTAATTATTCATTTCCAAACGGACGACCTGCTGACTCCCCTAGAGTACATGATTTCTATGTCACGGGACAAATGACGCTTACTCCTCGTCCGCGGATTATTGTCATAATCCTCCTTTATTGCTCCTTTAATAATACGGTCTCTTTTCTAGACGGGGAGTGAATGTAGTCAACTTAATTAAGAGAGGGCGACATGGCTACAGTTCATCATGAGTTCCGTCTCCGCAACGAAGGTTGGTTGCAACATACCCCCAATATCCCCTGTCTCTAAGCTACACTTAGTCACAGACTAATGGAGAAGTTAATTGCTTGGGGTCACGATAAAGGTATTGTGGGGCAGGGCATGACAGATACCCGAGACCAGAGCTCGACCTTGCTTACGACTAGAGGTCATTGTTCAGAGACATGTTTCTTTGACTTCCATACAGTGTCTCGCTCATTCTCTCTATTTCTCCACCCTCTCTCTTTTTCTTTATTGTTCTCTCTCTATTTCTCTCTAATCCCATCCTTTTTCTTTATTGTTCTCTCTCTATTTCTCTCTAATCCCATCCTTTTTCTTTATTGTTCTCTATTTCTCTCTAATCCCATCCTTTTTCTTTATTGTTCTCTCTCTATTTCTGTCTAATCCCATCCTTTTTCTTTCTTCTCTCTCTTTCTTTCTTCTTACTCGTTACTTCCTCTTCTTGGTTCCTCGAATTGTATACATGTTTCCTCTATACCTCTCTTCCTTCGCCTGTGTGGCAACTAGGTCATGAGCTTCTATTTCAGGGTGCAGAGAGTAGGATGACTAAGACAGGTTGGGAGGATAGACTGACAACCTGTCACCTGTGGGAAAAATCATTGTCACATTATGTCTAATTCTCTTTATGAAAACTTTTATGATTCTATCTATCTATCTATACGCTGTGTCCCTTGTTTGCCTTGCAGCGTCAGGGGTGGAAGAGTTCTCTGGAGATGGCCTTCTTGTGCGCTGTTTGTAAGCTTGTTCCTGTGGCTTCTTCGATTTCTGTGATCCATCTTTTACATGGTCTGCCTCTGGCTTTATAACCGTTATGTCTATGTGTCATGGCCATCTGTGGCATGCTATATGTCGGAAGTCTGGAAGCGTGTGAAAACCACTTGATCTGCTGTCTTTTGATGTGTTCCAATACTGGTATTGTTTTGGTTATCTGTCTGATGTTATCGTTTCTAATCCTATCTCTTAATGACACTCCGATTATGAAAACTTTTATGATTACATCTATGAAATAATCCCCATGTATGATGAATAGATGCAGGACATACGACCTTTGACCTTTTGTGGCAAACTCCTAGGTTGAGGGGAATACTAAATATACAATCACTGTGGATGGTTTACAAATATAATATATAATATTCAACATAAATAAGGTGGAGAGATGTTCTGTTGTAAACACATTAAAAACATCTACATGTATTTCCAAACTACCCACCCACTCAAACTTCCATAATAATAAACGTGATACGTGATCTGTATTTTGACTCAAACAAGGATTCGACTACTGGGGTGGCAGATTATGATAGGCCTCCTAATCGTCACCTCCCACATTCCAGCAACCCGACACACATACCGTCGCCTCACACATTACAGCAACCCAACACACATACCGTCACCCCACACATTCCAGCAACCCGACACACATACCGTCACCTCCCACATTCCAGCAACCCGACACACATACCGTCGCCTCACACATTCCAGCAACCCAACACACATACCGTCGCCTCACACATTCCAGCAACTCAACACACATACCGTCACCTCACACATTCCAGCGACCACACACACTGTCACCACACATTCCAACAACCATACACACATATTTGTCCGTCTGCCCCATATACATTTTATATGTTAATACAATTACCTCGCTGCTCCTGTCCCCTCTCTAAATGTCCGTGTTAAACCCACACTAAACAATAATGTCCTCCTAAGTTCATTAAACACGGCAACAATCCCCCCACCCCCGAAATCTTGTAAGGAAGTAAAGGACACCGCCCCCCTTCCGTTTAATTATAAGCAACACCCCCCAACCCAATCACTACCATCGCCCAATAAATACTTTTCAAAGTACGATAAAAATGCAAGTTTTATTTTACATTTTCAGAAATATGTTCCAAATTCAAACAATTTAATTTGTGTATATACACCGTATTATTCATGTCAACTTTTTTCAAATTGTTACACTCCTCTTCCCCCCCCCCCCTAATTGTTGACGTAATATATGAAGAGACCCTGAACTAATTTCTTCATCTGCGTTCTGTATCCAGACGTTATCATCCATGCTTCTTACACATCACAGATATTGCTTGACACATGTTCAAGTGTTTGACATACGTGTTTTCGTGGAAGGAGATTAGTTGCAGCCACTTTATTCATCAATATACCGGGAGAAAAAAAATGAACACTTTCAATCCATCAACAATTTTATCTTATTATATTTTCAGTTCACTTCTCGACTTATGCTCCTCTTTGATTGACATACTCAAGCACCACCAGATTCTCGTAAACGCAACCACAATCTGGTCTCGCTCCTTTATTTTCTTCCTAAACAACTCAAGTTCTTCCTAACCTCATAGAGACATGATTGATTTTGTTGATACAGTCTCACTCTTTCTAATGCTAGAGTTTTATTTAGTTTAAAAAACCTAACTGGTGTTCTTTAACGAAAATTGCCTCACTTTAAAGGGATGATCTCCGATGAGCCAGCAAGGCTGTTAATTGGTGAAAGACACTCCACATCCCCCCCCCATAAAATTTTCAGCTCCAAAGCGTGACCAATCATAAATAACAGACCTGTCGTTTTATTAAAAATCAGACTTCTAACGTGACTCATTTGGCTTCTATGATTCTCATTGCTCACTTTATTTCTTTTCTTTTTTTACTGTGATTACTTCTCTTCGCCGTTCGCTCTCTGATAACAAACATGGAAGTTCACGTTATTTCCACCGGGGAGCGTGAATTGTGTTGTGTTGGTTGCTGTGTCACAGCGGAGCTGCGTTCTTTGCGCCTTCCATTTTCAAGATACTTTTAATTCAGGTGAGTTTCCTCATCCCGTGAAACCTTCCTAATAATTAGACAGGCAAACAAATAAGTATCTGTTCTACGCCACGATGATTTATCGGCCAGAAACGTGTCCCTGGAGTTTTCTTAAGTAAACAGTGGACAGGGACTTAGACTTGGCTCGACTACGTCTATCTCGCACAATGTGTTCAGCTGTTATTGCACTTCTATCGTGTAATTAAACTCGTACTAATTAAATCTCCTGGTCATCGCTTACTAACTTTTATCTCGATTGTGAGTCTTTCCCAGTCAAGGTAATTCCATGAAAAAATAAAGTTGAACTATGGTTGGTTCTTAGCCGAGGTTTCGTTCACCGACATAGTCCAAGTCAGAGCTGGTACCTGCATTTTCTTCGTAACAGGACGGTGCGGTATCTTGCCTTTTCCAGTCCACACAACTAATTTAAAGCTTGTTCTGTCGCATGAACATTGTTTTCCGTTAGGATATTTTCACATATTCTTTAGCACATGTCGCTGCCCCCTAACTCTATGCACCTAACACTGTGCACATGTCGCTGTGCTCTGTTCGAGTGTACTCCACGGATGAGTCGTGCTTCTCCGAAGACTTTCTCAAAATTCTTGCATTAGTGAGCTTTTAGACACGACAACTCCAGGCCAGCAATTATCTTTAGCTCTTCTGCGACAGTCTTTTGGTTGGGAGTTGGGGCGATGTTGTGTTCAGAGATATTGTTTCTTTCCTGCAAATACATTTCAGTCTACTCTGCTCGAACACGATTCATAAAACGTTAGCTAAATTGCTTCGCACGAGCTTCCAAACAATACGTTTCCAGGGTGCACCTCGAGGAGGGGATTTTTGGATATTGATTATCTTTTAACTAGAGTTGCACGAGAGCAATGCATATCTTATGACTTTAATCAAACATATGGCAAGTAGTCATGTGTTACCAGAAGACAGATTAGCGACATTATTCTCTCTTAGGCAGGTCGTAAGTAGCATTATGTTACCAGAAGACAGATTAGCGACATTATTCTCTCTTAGGCAGGTCATAAGAGACAACAAATTTCTGGAGTGAATTTGCTGACCCCATTTCATAGAGAACCAAAGTGACTCAGAAGACATGTCTCTGACCCAGAAGTCGGATTTTCCCGGCAGAAATGAGTATATATCGCATCTAAGCTGTAAACCATGAAACACTGCATTCTCTACATCTTGTTAATTTAAATACGATTGTAGGAGATAAATAAATACGTACGTTGTAGTACTTACATATATACATACATACATACAATGTATAGATAGATACATACATACATACATACAATGTATAGATACATACATACATACATACAATGTATAGATACATACATACATACATACAATGTATAGATACATACATACATACATACATGCAATGTATACATACGTACATACAATGTATAGATACATACATACATACAATGTATACATACATACATACATACATACATACATACATACAATGTATAGATACATACATACATACAATGTATAGATACATACATAGTGTGATATAATAAATGTTGTAGGACGAATTGATAAATTAAGGAGCCCAAAGAAATGACTCTCGTGTTCGCGTGCTCTGATTGTTATGTGGCTTTTGGACACTTCATTATCCTTCATTGAAAATAAAATAACTTTAGCCATTGTCAGATACCAACTGGCATATCAGAGGCGACATAATGGCTGATGATGAGACAATTCAGTAACTCTCTAGAGACCGACAACTCCTCATTGTCTGTGGCGTTAACGAATATAGGAGACGCGTCAGAGGTGACACCTCACTTAATTCCCATTGTATTTCACCAGGGGATTTTCTGTTATTCGCGCAATGTCGATAGTATAATGTTTCTTAGAGCCGCAACAACTAGGAGGGACACAGATTGAGTTGTCTGTCCAAACTGACCAATGAACGGCAATAATACTCCAGCACATCTGTTTGTATCCATCAGATATATTATCTCTTTAGGCACTCAGTAATCAATTTTTACACAAAGATTGTTACATAAAGACGTATATATTATTTCTTTAGGCACTCAGTAATCAATTTTTACACAAAGATTGTTACATAAAGACGTATGTATTATCTCTTCAGGCACTCAGTAATCAATTGTTACACAAAGATTGTTACATAAAGACGTATATACTATTTCTTTAGGCACTCAGTAATCAATTTTTCACAAAGATTGTTACATAAAGACGTATGTATTAATTTGGGATATGCTCAAGATGCCTTCTTTCATAACTCAGAGGCAAATCATGAAGATATCAGTATAAAATTGGAACATACTGTCTTTAACCTTGTTGACAATATCGTTTGTTTGGGCAGGTAACCAGCAAAGGATGACGTGTTTAGTTTACTTGGAAAAAAAAGGGAGGGGGTACCATCTTTTTCAACGTGCTTCTTAGTTCTAAATGTAAGGCTAACACCCCCCCCCCCTACCTGAGCAGGCTTGAACAGAATTCTTATATTGATTGGTGCAATGGTAAAGAATTTTCCAGAGTTGTATTTCATGGCCATTTAATTTATACCCCGTTCGTGAATGTTCACTTGTTTTAATCACGAAAGTGAGTACACATTTGTTTAGTAATATCAGAAATTCTTGACAATCAAAATCAATGACTGTCATGATTTGTTTAACCACAACCTCCAAGGTATAATAGACACAATTTAAATATTTTTTTTACCGAGATATGAATCCGAGCCACTAATTCACATTTGTGAGACTACCAACTAACCAATCGGCCACGCGCGTCATACGTTCCCCCGACTATGTTCCTGCTACCTGACATTTTTTTTTTAGTAAGAACGCAGATCAGAACTTCAGTTTTGGTCTCAAGTCTGTAAGTTATCCCTTCATGTCTTGTTACAATTGACATGAAGCGCACGGTGTCAACATACTCCCAGATATTTTAACAAAGCAATTTAAAAATATGGGGAAATATTTGGCGTGTCACCGGGAGGAAACACCTGACATGTAAAGCCCTGGAAATGTCATTTCGTGTCTTGCGATACCTGTCTAAATGCCGCACTATCATGTCTACTCAGGTGAAACTATCTTACTTTCCAAGTGTGGTAAATTATATCTGTGCATGAGAAGCTGTGGTGATGTTCATCGCAGTACGTTCAGCAGTTTGACATTGATTTTCAAATGGTTCGGTTACACATTTTCCTACAGTGGGATTTGAACACGGTACTTTAGGCCTTCACAAACGCTTTCTGTTCGTCACCGACACAAGAGTCGGACTTTATTTTATGAGAAAGATGCAATGCTCAGAAATTATGATTCAACATTGCCATTTAGTCATAATTTATTCAACTGAGAGTCGAGAAGGTGATTGTAAGATTAGATAGGGGACCTCCCTAGCATATTGGTTAAGCTGTTCTTGTGTTCAAGCGGTCAGGGTTTCAAATCCGGCTCGTGTCGTCTTTTGCAAATAGATAAAGCCTTTGCAATAGACCTCTGCCGAAGACGGATGTGTCGGCCCATTGACGCAAATAAAACGGCGGCACAACGCATTTCCATTCTCTGGACTACATCCTGCTGGACATCTAGTAAGACCATTGTCCTGCTACAAGAGAAACCCTCGGGAGTTTGAGAATGAATGTTAAAGAAGAATGAAATAGACCAAGATACATGGGAAGAATATGCGCCAAATAGAGCTTGCATGGAGCTCTACAGTTTAAAAAAAACCGCAGTATTTTGTGAATAAAGGAGAAATTTAAATAACAAACCATCTTAATTGGTAATCTCATGTCCAAGCTGTACAAGGCAGAAGAAAACCAAAATATAGCTTACTAGCCATCTGCGAACTCATCAAGGACAAAACTCAAACTGAATTTCAAAAGTAGATTAAACAAATGGTCTCAATAAATAAAGGGATAACAGAATAGACTAAATCGATTGATTAGATAAGTAAGATAAGACGGGCGGATAAGATAAGATGGCATAGGTAAGCTAATATTAAATAAGATAAAATAAATAAGTTAGATAATATAAGATGTGAAAGATAAGATAAGAAAGGTTAGATAAGATAAGATAACTTATATGTGATGATATGTTATATTTGATACGATTAGATACGATAAGATACTTCTTCTTCGGCGTTTGTTCTCAAACTCCTGCAGATTAGCAGGATGTAGTCCGGAGAACGGAATGCGTTGTGTCATGGTTTATATCATTGCTGCGATATCTGCGCCTTTCGGCCTGACACATCCGACTTCAACATGGCTTTTGGTCACTGGCCTTATATGGGATGGGACAGCCAACTCCATCCCATAACCTCCTTAGTCGCTTTTTACGAAATGCATGGAAGGTAAAGTGTTGCTATTCTATGCTCCCCTTTCGGGCCCGGCAACACACGGGCGACGATAAGATAAGCGTCCCCCTACGATGCAAGATTTATAGGAGTATACAGTGAAAGAAAGAAAGATAAGATAAGAAAGAATAAGATAGGTTAGATCAGAAAGGTTAGATAAGATCTGAGTTACCTCTCAAACTCCTACTGAGTAACAAGGTGTAGTCGATATAAAATAATGCATTATGTCATTGTTTATTACAGGTAGAATGAAATGAGATAAGTAAGATAATATACGTAAAATATTATCAGATAAGAGAACAAGGTAAGAAAGCATCTCGCTTTTTCTCTCCATGGCTTCAGGGCAGACGCCGAACTGACAAGCTGTGGACAGTAGCTGGTTTCAGCCCCTCTTTCGCGGGATGTCAAAAAGATCCCGCAGGCTCATCGTTGACGGAAAGTTGACGGTAGACTGTCAACATTAGAGCCAGATGGACGCAGCTTTCGCTCAATATTGTGGCCTCGGGTCAGCTTCTAACAGACAACCCAAGGATATTTGGGGATTGCGCAGACAATAAACATATCAGTTATTCGGCACGACGCCAAATTGAAGTTTGCTTTCCTCTAACCGTTATCCAAACACACACACACACACACCCCACTCCAACACATACGCAACAGGGAGTCAATGAATATCAGATACGGGATTATTGATAATATAGATGACAGATAAAGAGAGGTGTAGTTTATAAATATGAATGAGTTATTTATCTGTCGTCCGTTTACAAGAATTGTTTGGTTCTCAGTTTCTATTCCTTGATTTACGAGTTATTTTACAGCTCTTATTTACTATGTAAGGTTTACAAGGATTTTACATTTTTTATTCAATCCTCAACAATTATGGGCAATACATCTCTTGAATGACATCACGAATTTTATTAGATCCCCAGAGGATCCCCCACTCCAATTCTCACAGCCTTTATCTTGTTGAGACTTAGCCTCATAATCAGAGGGGATTATGTAGATGTCATTTTGAAGGAAGGAAGACCCTTTCCAACTTTCAGTGGGTGTTCATTGCTTTTAGAAGCTCCCTACCGGGGGTCCAAGTACGTATGAAGAAACAAATGTTCCACAATGTTGTATGCATATATTCAATTACGTCCAAATCTGCAGCCATCTGGATGCATCTAACTTGGCTTACTTTTGACCACACTACTTTCATAGCGCCCGCATGACTTAATGCAGTGATTTTTTAATGTAAATTTTTTTTTTCTAGTTTTGTTTCATTCTATTACTATTTTGTGTGATATTATACAGCCTGTTTTTCCATCTCAAACTCTTAGCAAGATTTGCAGGATGCATAACGGAAAACAAAATCAATAGAGTGCTGCCGTGAGTAGAAAAAGGATGAATGAAAACCGTCTCTGTGACCTCTGTGTTGCTGAGTTCGGGAGTGAGAGAGGGTGTTAACGCAAAGAGTACTTTTAGATGATCCTGACGAGCCAGAAATAAATAGAATCGCGGGCCGTATTTTGCTCTCTGTCGTATTTTGTCTAATCTTTGCTTTTCATTAATTACTATGTGTGCTTTATTATATATGTTTTATTATATCTATTTTACTTTGTACGCCGACCAATACAAGTCGGATCAGCCAAAATGATTTATGATGTATATGAGCAGCCCATAGAACATCATCTGAAGAAGGATGTTCCTGAACAATGAATCATAGAAGGATACCAAACTAAACGGAACATTTATAGAAACGAAGTGACATATTTCTTTACGATGCGGCGTATGATTCCTTGAGAGCCTTCTCTTGTAGCAATAGTTAAAAAATGATGCAATAATTGAAGCATTTCCGGTACAGAACATTTGAATGTTGTTTTTTTTATCACGACCAGTGGCAAGGTCAATCATGTCAGGACACTAACACAAAAGAGTATGACGGCAGTTTATATTGCATTAGGAAATATATGAAAATCCAAAATAAATTTCATAGAAAGACTAAGAATACTAGGGATTGTGTGACCCAGAAGCATGGAGAGCAAAATACTGAACAGAAAAATACAAAGTTTCTTCAATCTCTGCCTGTGTAGAACAAAATGTTAAAAATAGTTATGATATTGAAAAACTCATGCAAATGGCCAAATAAAGACAGACGGAGCTAAGAAAAAACTAGAGAAAGAACTAAATAAACACAGTAGAGAAAGAACTAAATAAACACGGTAGAGAAAGAATTAAATAAACACGGTAGAGAAAGAACTAAATAAACACGGTAGAGAAAGAACTAAATAAACACGGTCCAGAAGTAAACTCAGTAAAGAAAAGAATAAGTAACCACAATAGAGACAGAACTAAATAAACACGGTAGAGAAAGAATTAAATAACTACAGTAGAGAAAGAATTAAATAAACATGGTAGAGAACGAATTAAATAAGCACGGTAGAGAACGAATTAAATAAACACGGTAGAGAACGAATTAAATAACTACAGTAGAGAAGAAAAAAATAAACAGTCTTGGAGATTGATAGAAGACTAACGGAAGTACCATATTGTAAGACATGCATTGCTTGGAAACTCATTTGGGACCAAAGGAAAAGAGAAATACTAAGAAATAACTAGTTATTCTTATCTGTACTAGTTGAATAGAGATACACAAACGGTGGATGACTCCATAAGAACTGGAAGCGATAGGTAACGGGGGAGGTTTGTTGAGGACCTATGCTACGAAGAGAATTTAAAAGTGAATAGTGTATTATAACTAATCAAAGAGAACGACCACTCTCTCTCTCTCTCTCTTTTCTCTCTCTCTTTTCTCTCTCTGTCTTGAAACTCAAGCTAGTTTAGGCACGTTATGATTGCGATGTAAACTTACGAAGCTAACGATTGCGAAGCTAACGTACTAACCCATCTGCCACGATACATATCAGATGGTTTGTCACATTCCTTTGTTGATTAACAACGACTTCGCCTTATTCTGGACAAAACGGTAAGTTCTGCTTATTTTATATCTTTTTTTTTCACCCGCGTATTGCAGAACCCGAAAGAGGAACAGAGAATAGCAACATTATTATTTACCTTACATGCATGTCGTAAGAGGTGACAAAGAAGGTTATGAGGTGGAGTTGCGTTTCAAAGTGACACAGAAGCCATGCTGAAGCCGGATTTGTCAAGCCAAAAGGCACATATATCGCTGCCAAGCTATAAACCATGACATTACACATTCCGTTCTCCGGACTAAATTCTGATAATCTGCAGGCGTGTGAGAACGAACGCAGAAGAAAGAGAATATACTTCTTTTATTCTCTCCTGATTTACTGTTTTACTGCTGGGTCAAATCCGTCCGGCCAAATCATAGTTTTGTTGGGTTTGCGGTGTGAGCACACTATCCACACTACCACCAAGTCGACTAATGGTATATTAGTTCGTTTGTTCCTTTGGTATCAAGGACGGCACATATGACAGAAGTATTATTTCTTCATGACGTGCGGTTTGCTGCAAGTTGTTGTGGTTCTTGGGTGGTGTTAATGCCCGTTGTTATTGCCTCATTCTTGATTGTTCTTCCTAGTTTTGTCCTGGGTTACCACCTTTTCGTTTTCCTGTCGCAGAGCATGGTGGGTAAGTCAATTCTCGTTTGATCTAAGGACATGGCCTAAAATATATATTGGAATATTGCGGATTATTATTCATGAGTAGTCACCAGATATCTATAGTATCTAGAGACTTCCATATGATTTGATCAGTTGGGCACTATTGAATCTAATTAGTTAAATTATTTCATCGATCTAACCATACGATTGTCCCATCGCCTTTACACGTCACCACGCCACAGCTCTAACCACTTGACCCAAATCATGGTCACAATTCTAGCTGAAAAGTTTTGTAGTTTTTCACAACACTCCTGTCGCGAAACCGTTGTCACAATATTGATCTTCAAATCCTGTTTCCCACTGATTGCGATCAGTCAGATCTCCTGTCAGAGCTCCTCCGGGAATGATGTCAGACGGAAATGCGTGAAATGAATGGTCGAACGGAACCAACACTTGTGAGAGATGTATTATTATTATTTAGCTGGTAAGTTACACTGACAGTCAAGTGTATTGATTTGTTACTGCAGAATTTCTGTATTCGTTCTTAAACTCCCTCTGGTTTGCAGGTTACAGTCCGGAGAAAGGAATATACTGTATTACGGTTAAGAGGTTTCTGCGACATCTGCACCTTTCGTAATGATATTCGACCTCATGTGTCTTGTTGCCTTCAGTGACTTGTCAGTTTTTTTCTGCCTCTGTTCGTTATCAAACTCCTGTAGACTTGCAGGATATAGCTCGAAGAACGGAATACATTGTACATGGTTTACAGAATAACTGAGATATCTGCGCCTTTCGACCTGATACATCCGATTTGAGCACGACTTCCGGATAAGTTTAAACCTCTATTGAATGGGACAGCCAATCCCATCCTTAAACATCCATTATACGCCTATTACGACATGCGAGTTAGGTAACTGTGGTGCTATTATTTTCTCCAATGTCTTGATACACAGGTTATCTTGGTACTATTCTGTGAAAACATTTGACAGTTTAATATCGTGGCATAGGACAGAATCAACAACGATCATGAGACAAGTTAGGAGATGGCAGGCAATGCGGCGGCAGACGGCACAATGCTGAGATGAGATAAAGCAGACTTGATCAATGCAGTAAAAAAAATGAATTTCAAGATGAAGATGATGTTAATGAGGATGAGAACCGTACAATGTCAGAGATCGGAGTACCTATAGGGAAGGGAAGGAAAATGATTTTTTTAGAAAGTCCCAAATATCATGCAATCAATACCTGACCGGCACACTTGAGTCCATATACACTGGGATGGATGCTGGAATGGAGAATGGATCACTTATGGGAGAGGCCCACGTAATGTGATGTTCTAGATCTGTAGACCTATATATATATATATATATATATATATATATACACACACACCTTTTTAGACATCTCTATTATTGTTCTCTCTCTCTCTCTTTCTATATATATATATATATATATATATATATATATATATATATATATATATATATATATATATATATATATATATATATATATATATATATATATATATATATATATATATATATATATATATATAGCATTGTTTGTAACTTTGTCTTCTACGAAGCCACATTGTTCTGGGCTTATTTCTATTTTTATTTTGTTTCTCATGATGATGATACTGAGAAGTTATTTGGCTCATGAGGCTGATTGTATTGTACAGTATTTGGCTCATGACGCTGATTGTATTGTACGGTATTTGGCTCATGAGGCTGATTGTATTGTACGGTGTTCTTCACATTCGGTGTTTCAGGGCTTGTTCGGTAAGGCTATAAATATGGATCTCAATACGTCATCGGGTATGTGGCTGCTATTATATACGTCATTCAGTAATTTGGTGATTATTTCTACTACTACGAGAATATCACTACAGCCACAAAAATTATGGGTTAATGGCTACGTCCTGAATAGGATACGCTAAAAAAATGTAACAATTTTTTGTTGCAATTTCCTAGAACTAAATCTCATGTTTAAATTTTGTTATAAAAAGAGGAAGGGGTTGAATAGGTCAGCACGGTATCTACGACGTAGCTCGATCTACGAGAATGTAACACCGTGTATATATATATATATATATATGAATGTTTAGCAACGTGTGGCTGAACCAACTAAATAACAAAAATATTGAGATATACAGGGTCATGTGAAACACGTGTTGGACAAAATGTTATCAGATTGGAATGCCTTCTTCATAAGTACTCTCATTTCGTTTATAACAGATTCTGCCATCAGTCTCGTAATTTTTTATTTTGAAAGAAATTTCAGAAAGTATTATTTATTACTGAAACGTCGCTGAATTGTTATTACTTGAACATCGCTGGTTTGTTATAACTGAAACATTGCTGGGTTGCTATTGCTGGAACATGGTTGAGTTGTTATTACTGGAACATCGCTGGGGAGTTCTTACTGGAACATCGCCATGGAAGCAGAAGCACACAAATTTAAAAGTACTAGATAATTAGTTCAGAAATACACAATTGTGTTTCGGACACTGAAAAAAGATTAGTGTAAAATATTTTTTACTTTAACATGTTTTAACATCAGTGGCCGATGTATGTCCAGCGGCGTTTTCTGATGATGTTCGTCACATATTCTTGTTTTGTTTCCTCTCTTAGTATGAAGTTTAAGAGTTGCTTGAAGTAAATTTTTCCATCTTTCCATCCTTCTTGGGGCCCATTTAGTATGCTGCCATGACATCGTTGATTCTTTCTGTTGGTTCATAAATGTCATTTTTACTTCTCATGTTTTGTACTTTCTTGTAGAAGGGTAAGTATGGAAGGACAAATTACTGATTTAAACAGTGAAAGCTTGGATAGATAAGGTTAACAGCAGGTACTTTTGTGTGTTAGAAAAATATCTCAAACAACACTAACTAAACTTCGACGTGCAGATGCCTCATGATCGGATATAAGGTGTGAATTTATAGCTTTTCATTGATGGGATATAAGGTTTAGGTTTATAAATGTCTATTGATTTGATATAAGGTTTAGGATTATATATGTCTTTATACTTTATTTGTCAGTCTCAATTTACAATTGCTTTGTCAACACATGTCGTCAAATATGGCGACTCTAGCTACAAACGTGACCTTTCAACAGTAGCAGATCACGGAAGACGTCTGTTAGAGCTACTCCAAAAATTTCAGTTACTGACGACATAAAGTATATTGGAAATAGCCAATAGAAAGCTCGAGTAGCCTCTCATTGTGATGTAGTCTGAAAGCACGTTCTTGTTGAAAGGTCACAGTTAGAACCATCACGCTATCTGCTCATAGACAACCTCGTCCCAGCAGACATGTGCTTATTCGACACGATATGTTGCCATGGAAACGTCTAGCATGTGTCAGGTCAGGGAGAATTTATATCAGATTTCGAGTGGTCACAGACACGCTCACGAACACACACACACATTTCGTATTTGTTTCTTTGTTTTATCTTCTTCGTCGTTCGTTCTCATCAAACGAGTAGCTGGGTGTAGTCCATGGAGCTAGTTGCGGTTAGCTGGGTGTAGTTCAGGCCCCAGGGAGCTGGTTGCGGTTAGCTGGGTATAGTCCAGGGAGCTGACTGTGTTGTATCGTTGTTTACAGTTTGACTGTAGTGTCTACGTAATTCGACTTCCGCATGACATTTTTGGGTCACTTTGATCTCCTATCTACCAGATGGAAGTATAGTCACTCATGTCAAATATTTTTAGTCGTCTCTTTCAACATATATGTCTTGTTACAATTACATTCGTGATAGTTTGAGAAAATAGTAAACATTAGGTGGTAGGGTAAGATAAGAAATCTGGAGATGAACAGACCAAGATCTAGAGATGAACAGACCAAGATCTAGAGATGAACAGACCAAGATCTAGAGATGAACAGACCAAAATCTGGAGATGAACAGACCAAAATCTGGAGATGAACAGACCAAGATCTGGAGATGAACAGACCAAGATCTGGAGATGAACAGAACAAGATCTGGAGATGAACATGGTTACTTAGTAAAAAACAAGAGAGAAGACTCGCTACATGCTAAATGTGATATTTAAAAAGAGCAACAAATTCAAGAGATAATACGAGAAACAAAGGGATTATAAGGATTGTTGGAATACAGCTATCAAATACATTAAACAACAGAGACTGAAATTTTTCAACAAGTTTGCGAGAATGAGCCCCAATTATTTAGTAGCACGAGCATACAACATGAAAATTGAACCATCAAGAGGAAGAAGAGGGTCCAAGAAGAAGATGGATCGCAGAAGTCATAGACGTACGACGACGTCATAACTTCACTGCATATCACAATTTGAAACATCTGATAGTTAGAAAAACATATCATCATTCACAGCTGCTACGTCTAACACCATCCAGGCCCGCGACACCTACCATCATGCAGGCCCGCGACACCTACCATCATGCAGGCATGCAACGTCTAACATCATCCAGGCCCGCGACACCTACCATCATCCAGGTCCGCGACACCTACCATCATCCAGGCCCGCGACACTTACCATCATCCAGGCCCGCGACACCTACCATCATCCAGGCCCGCGACACTTACCATCATCCAGGCCCGCGACACCTACCATCATCCAGGCCCGCGACACCTGCCATCATGCAGGTCCGCGACACCTACCATCATCCAGGCCCGCGACACCTACCATCATCCAGGCCCGCGACATTTACCATCATCCAGGCATGAGACGTCCAGTAACATCCAGTTCATCGTCGCAGAGCAGCAGACGTGGAGATAATGAAGATTATATATTTTAACATTCTTTCCCCCGCAGAATTAAATAATACATTCGGTGAATTCACTCAAGCAAATCAATGTAAACTTTGTCAGTAAGCAAAAACCAATCCACACTGGCACAGCAGGGTATACACATCTGAATATAAAAATACAATTTAGTAAAAATCGCAAGTGGTGCATCGCACAAAGAATTAGGTGAGTTTTTTTTAAATACGTCAAATATTTTTGTTGCAGAAAAAACTCGAAAAAATGATATATCTGAGATGGTATATCCGAGATTTGAAGATCTTAAAAACCAATTTTCTCTGTTCTCGGTACTTGAGATGACACGTATGTGTGATTTCGTGGCATGTCGGGGAATATTTGCTGGCGCTAAACATTTGTAGAATATCTTAAAGGACCATGATCTTTTCACTTTCGCTAAATAGACACGAGTTCATTCTTATTCAAATTTGATAACAGCAACAGGGCACGGATTATACAAAACTGTCGAGGTTCATAAATATGTTTTGTAGTGATCAAGCCCTTAGATTGGACACTCGTGTAGAAGGGTATATTTAATATTTATCAGCTTCTTCCAACTACATGTTGTACACTTTTGTCACACAGAAGAGCATATTTATCAGCTTCTTCTAACTACATGTTGTACACTTTTGTCACACAGAAGAGCATATTTATCAGCTTCTTCCAACTACATGTTTTACACTTTTGTCACACAGAAGGACATATTTATCAGCTTCTTCTAACTACATGTTGTACACTTTTGTCACACAGAAGAGCATATTTATCAGCTTCTTCCAACTACATGTTTTACACTTTTGTCACACAGAAGGACATATTTATCAGCTTCTTCTAACTACATGTTGTACACTTTTGTCACACAGAAGAGCATATTTATCAGCTTCTTCCAACTACATGTTTTACACTTTTGTCACACAGAAGGACATATTTATCAGCTTCTTCCAACTACATGTTGTACACTTTTGTCACACAGAAGAGCATATTTATCAGCTTCTTCCAACTACATGTTTTACACTTTTGTCACACAGAAGAGCATATTTATCAGCTTCTTCCAACTACATGTTGTACACTTTTGTCACACAGAAGAGCATATTTATCAGCTTCTTCCAACTACATGTTTTACACTTTTGTCACACAGAAGAGCATATTTATCAGCTTCTTCCAACTACATGTTGTACACTTTTGTCACACAGAAGAGCATATTTATCAGCTTCTTCCAACTACATGTTTTACACTTTTGTCACACAGAAGAGCATATTTATCAGCTTCTTCCAACTACATGTTGTACACTTTTGTCACACAGAAGAGCATATTTATCAGCTTCTTCCAACTACATGTTTTACACTTTTGTCACACAGAAGGACATATTTATCAGCTTCTTCTAACTACATGTTTTACACTTTTGTCATACAGAAGAGCATATTTATTAGCTGCTTTCAAGTAAATGTTGGAGACTCCTATAGAATGATATATTTATCTGTACATTATGTGACATATTTTCTGTACAAAACGTAACATATTTAACTTTACACAATACGTGACATTTATCTGTACAAGATGTGACATATTTATATGTACACAATACGTGACATTTGTCTGTACAACATAAGTGGGATATTTATCTGTACAAGATGTGACATATTTATCTATACACAATACGTGATATATTTATATCTGTACAAGATGTGACATGTATCTGTACATAATACGTGACATATTTTTCTGTATAAGACGTGGCATTTATCTGTACATGATGTGACATATTTATCTGTACATAACACGTGACATTTATCCGTACAAGATACGTGGGATATTTAAACTGGACAGTTATTAAATCGACAGAATTTAATGCACTTTTTGGTACCTACATACGGATCAACTAACTGGTAGTAACAGAACGTAAACTAGCTTCAGTCAACATTTTATTTGCATCAACTGTCAAATGATTGAATTGCTAGGCAACCAAACTCTCTAAGCATAAATGGGTTAATAACATATCTACTTCAGGACGTAGAGATTAACGCATAATTATTTTCGTAATTCTAGTGATTTTATGCAATATTTTCGTTCAGTAAATTGTCATTGCTTTCTAAATTGTTCAGACACACAGTTTCGTGCGGAGGATATTGAATGTGGTTCATTGACCGTTTTAGACAAACCCTGTACCTCTCCGTCATAGAGCCAGGCACTAAGCATGTCCTGAGTTTAACAGATTGCCTGGAAAGAAAGAAATTAAAGAAGACATGAGGACATCACGAAATGATTTTCATTTATCCTTCATTTCTCACTAGACACCCACTGTCCGTGAAGTCATTGGCACATGTCACACCAACCATCAGTAAATGCAATAAATTTTCCGCTCATTTTTTTTCCCTATGGAACCTTGAGGGCAATCAGCTGTGAACTTTCTCAAACCAACTAATAAAGTAATTTGGGACTCGCGCTGGGACTCATCGCCTCCAGGGGTTTTTCCACGTTTGATGGTTTCTGCTCCTATGCAAGTCGTTTTCCGAATCCTTAGCAATGTGATGAGATTTGGCAAATATAATTTAACTACACAAAAATAGAGGCTGAGATTTTGACAGGGAATAGAAATTAGGTATGGAAAGAATAGATTTATTTGTATTGACAGCACAAGAGTAATTTATAATTGACAGCGTAAGAGTAATTTATAATTGACAGCACTAATAAATCGTGGCAGCACAGAAAAATGCATAACTGACAGCACGGATTTGATATATGCTGAAACAAATGTAATATATGTTGACAGTACAGTGTAGTATATGATATAGCATAGATTAACAAATGTTGACATCACATGGCAATAAATATGCCACTGCCATAGTGCAGTCTTCGTGTTCTAGTATTTTTCTGATGTCATCTTTCCATATTCGACTGGATCGGGTCTTCCCCTGTTTTTCCTTTCAGATGATCTTTTATTGAAGGCTATCAATGTGATCTGGTTCTATTCTGCTTAGGTGGCCGAAACATTTGATCTTTTGTGTGTCTATGTATTCTTTGCAGAATATTGTTTTCATCAGATTTTTTTATATCATTAATGTTTATTCTATCTCTTTTTGTTATCCCAGTGCTGTTCTCAGGCACTTCATTTCGCATACGGCTAGGTTTTTCTTCTAGTTTCTCTGTCGGGGTCCTTGTCTGGCATTTGTAACATCAACATTACTGGATAATAAATAATACAATTTTGACAGAGCCGCCCTTCACTCGACGCAAATTATGTTATTCCTGGTAAAATAAACGTCTGTCAAAACATCGATTTGTCGATTCGAAACGTCGAATCAGTTTCAAATTTGTGCCTGAAAATGCAGGTGTCCGAGTCAATGAACGCACAAATAGGATTGCTGGTATAGCGAACATGGGAATCCGACAAGCAATGGACCCAGCTGATGTTCTGAATGCCCTTAAGGAGAGAGAACGAGCGACCGATGTGTGTGAGTCTGCAACCTTGGGGAGACTATAAGAACACTATGTCAAGAGTGTCGTGACTAAACAATAGCGTTATGCAAGTAAACAGAGGGGACAAGTAAGTCAACACAAAGTTTCCTTATCAATGTCCACGAGCAACGCATGCGCATTCCTGTGTCCATATATTTCTTGTAGTACTATTTCTACCACCATTATTTATACGTTTTATCTTCTGTTTCAGAACTCGGGACTTTACACCTGACACGGAACAAAATCTCCGGAGAAACTGGATACATGTCAGTGTTAATTGAGGAAATATTTCTAGACTCCACCAGACTTCAGAGATCCATGAGATTTGATGATTCAGCGATATTACAATGCTGTAATGAGTTTATGAATCTCTTCGAAAACCCACAATATTTTAGCTTCATACAAAATTTCAAAAATCAGCAACATTAAACAGCCCAATAAGATTTGAAGATCCAATACATTTTGCCAAGTAATATTTCAGAATAGTGTTTAAAATAAAACATAGTTAACTTTTGGGCAGAACAAATTATTCAATTAGAGACGTATTTTGAAAATGCTGCACCAATACTTTCCAATTCTGGCCGTGATAGTGGCGCTGTCAGCAGGAGATATTGAGGTCAACGTAGACGAAGAGGTGTCCGTTGGAACTGAAGTCACACGTCTGCCAGATCATCGGTCTATATTTGGAAGCTTATCTACCGACCAAATTCAAACCATGACCTACGCCATCTTAAGTCAGAACAGTCCTCCTGCAAGTTATTTCAACATAGACCCTAAAACTGGGATCGTTACGGTAGCCAGTAGGATGGACAGGGAGAATATATGCGACCATATAGAGAGGTGCTCGGTAAGTTCAGATGTATGGTTACGAAAAAAAATATTGATAAGAGAATACACTGCATGCTTTGAATATTGCGTATCAATATTTGTTCGTACCCAATATTTGTTGTATCTGCTTATGCTCTGTAAAATTTCACTAATTTTAATGTTAAGCAATTGCTGTTGTAAAATTTTACTGCAGCCTCACTTGTTAGATTATCGTATTTTATTTCATGGAATTATCTCCCAAACATCAGTCAGTTCCTCTTTTGCCAAGTTTGGCATATAGGGCGGATGTCATAGTTCTCCATGCCTGTCGGTCAGTTGCTAGGGATTGCAGGTCTTGTGCATTTATGCATGTTGATTTTAATTCATTCATAAATGTTCTTCTGAGCGTTGTTTTTGGTGTTCCCTGTTTCTTTTCCCATCTGGTCTCCACATGAAGACTTGTCGTGGGATTCTGTCTTACTTCATTCTAAGTACGTGGCCGATGTATGTTCAGTGGCGTTTTCTGATGATGTTCGTCACGTATTCTTGTTTTGTCTCCTCTCTTAGTATGTCGTTTGATTCGAAGTCTTTCCAATTAGTATTTGTGATTTTTCTTAGGCATCTATTCTCGAAGCCAACTAACTTCTTATCCACTATTGCGGTAGATTTCCAACTTTCACATCCATATATCAATGTTGGAATCACACTTGCATTGAATAGTCGCAGTTTGATGTGTTTACTTGCGATCTTCGATCTCCCAAACATATTCTTCCTCATTTCTGCTAGTTCATTGGGTTTTTTACATTATATATGCTTGTCCTATAATTTATAATCGATATAGACCTTTTGGTCGAAAAGTCAGTTAAGGTTTTGTAAATTGTTAACTATTTTTGTTCACTTGATCTGTAGAAAACGGATGTGTCGGGTCATTTGCACAAACTAACCGAAACACAACGAACATCCATTATCTGGACTACATACCGCTGTAAATCTAAGACTATTGTCCTGCTGTAAGAGATCCGGCGGGAGTTTGAGAATGAATTCTGAAGAAGATTCATTTAATATATCGTTTATTTCAAATAGCCTACGTATTTGAAATACTATTTCTGTGATAAACGGATTACCGAGTAATGTGGCCTTTCACCTTCCAACTGTAGACTGCATTGAACTTTACCCTCCGACCTTTGGAAGATACCACCCAAACAAAAACATTTTGTAATGCAGCCATTTTGTTCTCATAAAGGTTCCCATGCACAAACATAAGCATTTATGATTGATTTTGAGGACATGCACAACTCCTGTGCATCTGCTGTTATCTCGGTTAAGAATCTTAACATGAACTTTTTCTCAACTGTATTTCCTCAGCCTTCTCTCAGACGAAGAGTTTACGGAGATGTAGCAATTGCAGACATCTGAACCGACAATAAGTCCAGAACCTCTACAATATTCATTCACCTTTATCTCCTATGATTTCAATATCTACACTATAGGCGGGCTATGGGTAATAATGTTTTGGGAGTAATATACGAAACATACGAAATATACGAAGATATATAAGAAACGTATTGGGAGTAATATACGAAATATACGAAGATATATAAGAAACGTATTGGGAGTAATATACGAAATATACGAAGATATATAAGAAACGTATTGGGAGTAATATACGAAGATATATAAGAAGCGTATTACCCTTCCACGTATTTGATCCAAAGAGGCGGCCGCATCAGGCGGCACCAATCAAAATGCTTGTCGCTGGGTACGATATGGAGGGGGGGGGGTGATTTCGAAGACTTGCATCATACTGCGAAAATCTACCGCACAGTCCTGAGTGAGAGGACCCTCTCATATAAGGATGACTTATGTCATCAGGGAAAGGAGATTATCAACTCCCAAAACTAGTAAATATAGCTAGATCTTTTTGGTCAGTTGTGTGGTAAGTAGATTCGTCTCGATTCTTCTTGCCACTGGTTTTAAATGAGGTCCAACAAGAGAGTGAGGTCGACGCTTTGCACAACTCCTACTCACTGTAATCGAAATCCCCAGTGCAAGTCACTTTCACAACTATTAGACATGGACATAATTCTAACTGAATTTTCAAAAGTGGATGTTAGAAATGGTCATCATCACTTGTGATGGATGAACACACATGGATACCTATAATGTCCAAGCCAACTATCAATTCAAGTACCTTCTTTTTGTTTTTATGCCCAACTTTATGCCCCTGTGGAGCATAGATTTGCAACTGTCGTTTCCCAATGTTTTCTGTGCAGAGTTTCTTTCTTCAAATGTGTTCACGAAACCTCAGTTGATTTGGTCTATTCCTCCACTAAGTTTCAGTAGCTATTCCTCAGTTTCTCAACTATCCTCTTTCCATGTGGGTTCCAGTCCAGAACTAGTCTAATTATGCTACCAATTTATGTGGAGGTATAGTAAAGAGAACATCATCTGTAAAATGTATACAGAAGTTTTTTGGTAACTGTATATGATATATTCATTGATGATGATTCGCTTCGTGTCTAAGATTGGCAGATTGTTTACATTTTTTATATTAATGTTACAGGTTAAGGTGAACATAGCTATTCAGGCTGGAGGCCAATCACATGTTTCTTTCTCGACTGTTGTGACACTAGAGGTTGTCATTAATGACGTGAACGACAATCCGCCAAGATTTCCTCCTAGGGAAGTGTCTCTGGAAATTCCTGAAGGCGCAAAGGTAATAATATATCATATGTATGTCAGTGGGATAGCGAAGCTTCATTGTGTAGCGATCCACTAGTCAAATGTGCCCCTCAAGGAATGTTTCAGATTTATTCATCAGAAGTTAATCCGACTTGTCAGAGACGAAAGGTAAATCTAGTCACACTGCGAGATCAGCGGCTAGACCGTGAGATCAGTGACTGGGTTACACAGAATTTTATGGCAAATTTATCATAAAGTTGTGGAAATGATTTCATGGGAAAATCCCAGATAAAACATGGTGGTCACTCGTCCGTATTTGAAGGATCATACCTCACTATTAGGTCTTCTTTTTCTGCGTTTGCTCTTAAACTTCAACAGACTACCAGGATGTAGGCAGGAGAACGGAATGCGTTGTGTCAACGTTTACATATAGGCTGCGATATTTGTGCCTGTCGGCGTGACACATCAGATTTGGGAATTACTTGGGTCACTTGACCCTTATGGTAGTTGCCTTCAACATACGGCCCGGCAGTCCTTAAACAAAAATCACAACTGCTGGTCCGTGATACACCTAAAAATAATGCAAGTGCTTATTTCAAGCCTGGCCCAGAGCCACATGACTTTAATAAATTATATCACTTTGTCTGCATCTAAATATACATAAGGGGCCTATGTAAATACCCATTAGTTGAAACATGTTAAAATGTGTATTTAGTAACATGAATATGATAATTAAGCTTTCAGTAAAGCATTTTTTCGTCCAGCCCCCGACTAGCTGTGCATTTCTGCATCCGGTCCTCTGACCAAAAAGATTGCCGAACACTGCTTTATGGGATGGAACTGCCGAGAACACCCCTAAACAAATAAACGACAAACTACCCATCGTAAATACTGCCAAAAAATAACTGCAGCTAAAATTGATGGATTGATGATTACATCTAAAGATATGATACCAACGTATTTTATGTTTTAATTTACAGTTGATTGCGTGCTCTGTTAGTCTCCGCCACCCCTTCAACCATGTAGACTCCAAAAGTATCGGTTTTACATTCCCATATGAGCTCATGAACAGGGTCGAGAAATGGGGTAGTACAAACTGGACAGCGCTGACTCATTTTACCGCTGCCTTGTCAAAGCAGACGAAATCAATGGAACATGCTCTTTGAGAGAAGTCTGAAGACATTCGTTGTAGACTAAATGAACCTGTACCAGTAAATGCAGATTTGTTATGTGTATATATATTGGTCTCGACTTGCCGATGTATATATATTGCTCTCGACTTGCCGATGAAAATTGAAAAATAAGCCAGAGGTGCTGCAATTTAAGAATTATCTATACGATCATCTTAAGGAAGGGGGTTTTAATATAAAAAAAGAAGATTGGGGGGTGGGGGCTTTTTGTAAATATTTATAATATTTTTACCGATCTTTTAATTTAAGTTCTTAGTACTAGAAGTCACGTTCAGATTTACTAGAAGAAATCTACCCAACTGATATAGTCTGATTTATACTGATTTAGCCATTATAAAATATACTGATTTAGTCCATAACTAACTTTCACAATGGCATGCTCCCTAACCGTTTGTAAAGACCCAATAGGCAATCAAAGCATTTTAATGTAATCAAAAGTGCTGTTGTTAATGTGTTGTCAAGAGTGAGCAGTATACGGTCCATCTTCTACTGGTAATGTCAGGAGTGAACAATATACGATCCATCTTCTACTGGTAATGTCAGGAGTAAGCAAGATCAGCTTCTAAAACCGGTCTGCTAAGCCATTTTTATGGTCCGCCAGACATGTCTAAATTTAATTACTATAAGCACTGATAGCCGAGCTCAGAAAACACTACGTCGAGCTCCAGGAGACTTTAGGAACGCTTTGTGAACCCAACACGACATTGCGAACTCACACCACTTTGTGAGCCACACTGTAACATCACAAGAATAATACTCAGCCCGGCCCGCTGCCCCAAAATAATTGTTAAACTTCGTTTTAAATATTATTCTGTTTTTATTTTAAGTGCTATTCAAATGTTTTAATGTTATTTAAATGTTGTTCTATAATTTATTTTAATGTTATTCAAATTGTTATTCTACTGCAATATCTGTCATATATACATGTGTTATTGTAATGTTTTACTGTTATTTAATTTCTGTTATAGAGTTTTAATGCATTTGTGTTATTTACAGTATTATTCTATAATTATAAGGTGCTATTTAAAGTTATTTTAATGCGTTATGTGTTACTTTAGTGCGGTATTTAACAGTGTTTTTTCCGTGTGTTATTTAACAGTGTTAAAGTTTAATGAAATTGTGGGCTGTTTATTTTCAGATTCGAACAGAGTTAAAAATTAGCGGAGCTATTGATCGCGATTCCAAACCAGAGTTCACAGTTCAACACTACAACATTACTCCAAGCATGACTACCTTCAGCCTTAGAGCTACCATCAACTTAGACGGTAGCAGCACAATCAACCTTCGACTGGAGAAAGAACTGGACCGTGAGACTACAGATGAGTACAACTTTAACATCATCGCCTACGACGGAGGCAGCAACCCACAGAGTGATTACTTGAGCGTGACGATACGGGTCACTGATGACAATGATAATATTCCAAAATTTAGCAAGTCTAAATACGAGATGGTAGTAAACACGAACCAAAAGTTGGGTGCTACAATTGGTCAGGTAAGATTAATACGTATAATATGTACTTACTGCGCAAAAGTGAAATCCAACAGGTAGATCCAGGAATAGGGTAATAAGGTTTTGCTAATAACTAGAGACAAACATAATAACACACACAAATCGACGTTTTGACTAAAAGGCCTTTATCAAGACAACAATTGAAACAAAATTAAAACATAACAGAAAACGAACAGTAATGACATCGACGGTCACATCGGTAAGGGCCCAAGAGTGCTGACTGTCCCACAGTGCTCACACATACCAATCGTTGATGTTTTTGCTCTCTTGGATACTGGTTGTGCTCTGTACCTCCTGTTTTGTTTTCCTTGCTGCCCATGGTATCAGAACATTTATGTAGCACTTTAATTCAAATTGTGTTATTCTCTTGGACAATGTTTTACTTATTGTCCATGCCTCGCATCCATATGTCGTCACATGTTTGTAATAAGCACAATATGGTTCATATGTTAGTACCCTGCCGTAATTTCTACGCTGTTCTAATTTTGTCAGCGCCATTGCTGTTTTTCGGTGCATATCAGTGATAGAGTGCTGGATATGAAAGTTCTACTTGGTTTAGATCTGTAATAGAGATTTGTGTTACCAATGATACATTTCTTTATTAATCCTTCATAATAGTATTGACTACATAACACTACAAGTTCAGCTATTGCCCTTCAATGGATACCATCACATTGTGGAATCATGGGAAATGAGAAAGCGGATGTCCTGCTCAAAACAGGAAGCGAAATGGAGCAACACCCACTGTCCTACGGAGAAGCAAAAACAATAATCCAGAGCACATAAAAAGTGGAAGACAAACATGATGCAATACATCTCTTCCAAAGATATCAACAGACCACAATATTTTGCCTTAGAACAGGCCACTGCAGACTATTGGATCACCTTTACAGATTGAGGATCTCATGCACAGATGATTGTCCATGTGGATCCTGAACCCAGACTCCGGAATGCATACTTCAGAACTGCCCAGCATGAGGATGATGATGATATTCCTCCTTCGCAAGCGAAGATGAGCATGGCATGAAAAAAAATTAAATGCGATGGGAAAAAATAAATATATAATAATTAAAATTGGTAATTAACTAATTTAGTTTGTGAGTTCATAGATGCCCAATGAGTCCGATTCGTGCACGGAAAGTTCTATTACAGTGCATGCAGAAATGCTGAAGGTTCGGGGTAGGAGAATTTACGGATTTGTCCTTTCGTTTCTTGCGCTTGTGGATTGCCCGCAGTGTTCTTTCTTTTTCAAATTTCATAGATCATGGGGTGGTGACTTCATCACCACATAGATCATGCGGTGGTGACTTCATCACCACATAGATCATGCGGTGGTGACTTCATCACCACATAGATCATGCGGTGGTGACTTCATCACCACATAGATCATGGGGTGGTGACTTCATCACCACATAGATCATGCGGTGGTGACTTCATCACCACATAGATCATGAGGTGGTGACTTCATCACCACATAGATCATGCGGTGGTGAATATGTCTAAAATTTCATTCTCCTTCTAAAGCATGAACACTTCAACATCTCATCAGTTAAACCATCTACACTTCAAATGTTCTCACTTAAACCATCTACACTTCAAATGTTCTCACTTAAACCATCTACACTTCAAGCATTTACACGTCAACTATGTACACTTCAATCATCTTCGCTTCAATATCTTCACAACTATCTGCACTTCAACTATCTACACTTTCATTATCTAAACTTCAACCATTTACATTTCAATCATCTTTTAATTATCTAAATTATCTAAATTTCAGCAATCTACACTTTAACTTCACTTCAATAGTCCACATTTTACCAATCTACACTTCAACATTCTACACAAATTATTTATATAATTACAGGTACTCGCAACAGACGAAGACATTGGTGAATTTGGGCGAGTTACCTACAGTTTTAGCTCCAGCAGTGAGTCAGCCATACGAGGAATGTTTGCTATCAACTCATCTTCTGGATGGATCTCTTTAACAGGAGATTTAAAAACAATCAGGAGACAATCTCCCTTCCTAATGTTTGTTGACGCTAAAGATAACGGGGAACCCCCATTGAGTAGTCAGGCACTGGTGTCTGTGCTTATCATTAACTCTGATAACAATCCTCCATCTGTTACAGTGAACACCATAGCTGCAAGTGACGTGTCTTCATTAGCTGTTCCTGAATCTGCAGCTCTTGATCACTTTGTTGCTTTCGTGGACATTGAGGATAATGATGATGGTGATAACGGAAAGGTTGACTGCCATATTTTATCGGGATCTGTTTTCAAACTGAGTCCAGTTCCAAACAAGGGCTATACTCTATTACTGAGCTCAGAAGTTGACCGAGAGAAGATAGATTCTTATCAGATCGGGATCACCTGCAAGGATGGAGGCACTCCTTCATTGGAGACACAAGTTACTTTACTTATTAACATAACAGATGTGAATGATAACACACCAAAGTTTAGTACAAATCTGTACACGGGTACCGTTGACGAAAATCGTGATGTAGGACAATTTATTATTCAAGTAACAGCACAAGACGCTGATATGGCAGTAAATGCTGAGATTACCTACTCACTTTCAAACGAGGCGCAGAAATATATTAGAATTCATGCACGGACTGGTGTTGTATCAACCAGCAGCTCTCTCGATCGTGAAATGAATGAGACTCTTCGATTTAAAGTGTTTGCCACGGACGGGGGTGAAGCCCCAAGAACTGGTGTAGCTGAGATATCCATCGTTGTTAGGGATATCAATGACAATAATCCACAATTTAATCAATCGAAATTTGTGTTCTCTGTTCCTGAGCAAACACTTAATGGTACTTCCATCGGAATCCTTTCAGCATATGACTTTGATATAGGTCCTAATGGACAATTCGACTTTTTCTTTGGTGGTTCAACACATGGCGAAGTACCTCTCCCATTTACAGTCCTGAGCAATGGCTCAATTCATGTAATGGGTGTACTGGATAGAGAGACCAAGGGATTCTACTCATTCACTGCTCTCGTCAGAGACAGGGGCGATGTTCCTCGATCAAACACAGTCCCTGTCGAAATAAAAATACTAGATGTCAACGACAATGACCCTGTGATTCTATTTCCAACTTCCAAAAATCACACGATCTTAATTTCTAGTTTTCCTGAAAATGGGATGGTATTAGGCCGAATCATTGCGTATGATATGGACGAAGGAGAATCGGCTGAATTGCGTTACTCTATTTACGAAGGAGATATCGAAGGAGCATTTTCAGTGGGTGTGAATAATGGAGAGCTTATTATTCGAAATATAGAACGACTACAAAACCACAAGGAGTATTATCTGCTAATTAAAGTTGAAGACATCTCTGCAAGACCTAGGAATACAACGGCGCAAATAAGAATTGAGGTTCTATTTGATAATACAACAGGACCGGACATTGTGGAACAAAACGAAAGATCACGTGAACAATACATAGTCATCGTTGGCGTCATAGGTGGTGCCACGATTGTAATTTCTATTATTATCATAACCGCCATCATCCTTATTCTTCGTTCAGAAAGAAATAGACGAGACTCTCCTAATGTTCAAACGGTTAAGAATAAATTTTTCGGTGCTGCTATAGCTCAGAGTGTTCCTATTCAGAAACATGTTGACAATATGGATATTACAAAATCCCAGAGTAGTTCATCTCTGGGCAGCGACCCTCAGGGTTTGATGCTAGGATCTGGACACGTAATGAGCAAAAAAAATGAGGATGTTCCCAAAAAAGTCAGTTTCAGTCTTCACGATGACTCACATGACCATGGTCAAGTTCAGTTGCCTGAAAAGCAACTACATTTAAGTCTTCAGTGTTCTGGTGATGGTCATATGCCATGGAAGAAATCAGGCAATGTAAGTATATACCATGGAATGTTATGTATCTAGGTAGATATATAGATATATTCAATTGACTGTATATATATATATATATATATATATATATATATATATATATATATATATATATATATATATATATATATATATATATATATATATATATATATATATATATTATTTGATTTGTGTATATGTAGATATATAGATTGGTAATTTGATAAATGGAAGGACACGTGTGTTTGGGGTCTGAAAGAGGAGCAAATAATAGGAACACTGTTACCTGTCATGCACAATTTACGATTCTACTAAAGTTAGTACAGATTCCCCGCCGAAGTCGGATGTGTCGGGCGATTGGCGCAAATAAAACGGCGACACAACGCATTTCCATTTTCTGGACTACATCCTGCTGGAAATCTAGCAGGACCATGATCCTGCTAGATCCAGTGGGAATTTGAGAATGAACGCAGAAGAAGAAGAAGTACAGATTCCATAGAGGATCAAAGTAACCCAGGATCAATGCTGAAGACGGATGTGTCAGGTCAAAAGACACTATTTGTATAGTCACATAGTAAGTAAGTGATGAGCAAAATACGGTCCGCGAACCAAATCCGGATTTTGGTCACATACAGCACAAAAAATGTCCAAAATGGGACTGCCGACCCTAAAAGATGCAAACCACTGCTGTACAACATAAAACAATGCATTCCGTTCCTGGATTACATCCTGCTAATCTGCAGGAGTTAGAGAACGAATACAAAAAGACAGATTGGCTGATAGACAAATAGGTTGATCATAGATATATTGTTAGATTGATATCTATTTTGATAGTTAATAAATAGATATATCGATTGTTAGATTGATAACTGTATTGATAGGTAGATTTTTGGGTTGATGTAGTTAGAGTGATAGATTGGTAATTATTTTGATAGGTAGATTTATTTATTTATTAATTGGTAGATTGATAGATAGATTAGTTAGTTAGTTAGTTAGTTAGTTAGTTAGTTAGTTAGTTAGTTAGTCGTCGGATCATCATCACTGCAAACTGGACACATCCATAGTTGCTCCGATCTCTCCTTGAGTGTATCCGCCATCACACTTCTGCTGAGAGTACCGGCCCTATGCTGGTTGACCATCATTCTTCTTCGCCCTCCAAAATGTTCACCTCTAGCAACACCGCATTTTAATCCCTGATCTTTAATCCTAATCCTAGATATATTGATTGATATATTGATTGATAGATAGATATATTGATTGATTGATTGTTATTTATACAAGTAGATTTACGTGTTAGATTGAATATGTGGATTGATAGTTATTATTATAGATTAAATGATATGTAGGCTGATTGATAGGTATATAATGGTTGTGTTCTAATCAAATGTTCCTACATTTAGCCTGATGACATCAGCAGTGACACATCAGGGGAGTCAGGCACGAGTGACAGTGGTCGTGGAACAAGTGAGGAGGACATCAAGTTTGATTACTTACTTCATAGAGGTAAGATGATATTAACAAAACATCCATCTACCTCATTTACAAACTTTCACTCATTCATTTAGTCCATCTCCTGCTTAGTGTAATTTGGATGTATTATATGCCCAGTTCTGAGAGCTATCAGTGTTTTTAGAAGTAATATATGTCCTGTCGTTGGAGCTATCAGTGTGTTTAGAAGTAATATATGTCCTGTCGTTGGAGCTGGCAGTGTGATTTAGAAGTAAATGCTATGTCCGCAGAGAAGCGCGGTAAACTAGTTGATAGTGAGCTTGCTTCATATCGCCAGGCTCGAAATCACGTCAGAAAAAAATTCGAGTTGGGATTTCTCGCTTGACACGACCACTTCTCCAGTCGACCCAGCTGTAAATGAGTACGTGACGCATGAGTCAGGGAAGGTAAAGACAGCAAGGAAGGAGATGGCCACCCTACATAATAGTTTCTGCGGCTTAGTACATGAAGAGTTATCTTCATCCCCGACGGTTAGTTGTCATTAGACTTACTTTTACCTTTAGGCCTACCGCGTAGCTATCAGTGTAATTTAAAAATACTATATGCCTTGTCGTTGGAGTGTGACATGAATCACTCTAGCGCATTCTTTTATAACAAATTATACTCTATAATAACACAAATTTCCAATTATGTTTAATCTTTTTTAATTTGTACTGTATATAGCGATTTTGTGTTATCCCATACTTATTTTCTCGGTCCCGTTTCACTTTTTTATAACGGAATTCCACTGTAATTGTCCAACTGTAATTGTCCAAAATAAATCGATTATCATTTATCATCATAAATAAATAGACACATGTGTGATTTAGAAGTGTCAGGCCGGCCTCTGAAAATGGATGGTGTCTTGCATAAATGTCTAAATCACAGACATGCTCTGTTTCACCATTATCAACAGTGTCCAGAAATAAACCTGCACACAAGCTTACTCTTCTTCTTCTTCTTCGTTCTTCCGTTCATGTGTATAGATATCAGGTTATAGTTGCAATAGTTCAATGAAATTTGCGAATCGCTTCAAATCATCCATGGAACCCCTCATGTCTGGAAATAGTGCCGTCTCAGTAGGCCATACTTTCTCCCTCTCTTCTTGGTAGAGTCGACAGGCATGAAGAATGTGTTCTGCAGTCTCTGGGCTCAGTTCACAATTGCACAGGTCTTCTTCTTCAGCGTTAATTCTCACACTCCCACTGGATTTCTCTTGTAGCAAGACAATGGTCCTACTAGATTTCCAGCAGGATGTATTCCAGAAAATTGTTTATTTGTGCCAATGGCCCGACACATCCGTCTTCGGTTGAGCACATGTCTGTCTCGCCAATATTCAGCTTTCAGAACATGTGACTTCTCAGTCTGTTGTGGCCAGTTCGTAGTATAAGCTCACTCTGTTTCACCACTATCAACAGTGCCCTCATGTCAACCTGCATGTTCGGCTCAGTCATTTTGGACAAATACAGTGGAATTGCAAAATAACAATTTGAACTGGGGCTGAGAAAATAAGTATGGAAACAACATAAAATCGCTATATACAGTACAAATAACAAATAGCTTAAATATAATTAGGAATGTTAGTGTTATTATAGAGAAAAATTTGTTATAAAAGAATGCGTTATAGAGGGATTCATGTATGTTATTTCAATCTTTTGTCTGCGCTCGTTCTCAAACTCTTGCAGACTAGTAGAATGCAATACCGGATAATTTATTGGGGTTTTTTTTCGCGTTAAGTGGAGTGACTTTAAATCTAACACTACTATAAGAGAAGAAAGCAAACAAACTTATATATCTTCCTTCATTAGACAAATGCGTTGGACTTACATCGGCCATATTCTCAGAATGAACAGCCTAAGAATTCCCCAGCAGTCACTATATTGGGTGCCACCTGGAGTAAGAAGAAGAGGGAGACCTAGAGAAACTCTACGAAGAACCATTAATAGAGAAGGCATGTCAATGAACCTAAACAACACGCAAGAATTGAAAGACCTGGCAACACAAAGACAGAAATGGAAAGCTATGGTTTCTGCCCTATGGCCCTGGGGGAACATAACATAACATATCATGGATCACAGTATAGCTGCGATCATCTACGCATTTTGACCTGCATATCCGACTTTCGCACGGTTTATGGGTCACTTTTAACTCTATGGGTTGGGCAGCAAGCTTCATTGCAAAACTCCCTAGTCACGTCTTACAACATGCATCGCAGGTAAAAGTTTCACTATTATATGTTGAGCCCCGACAACACAGATGGTTCTTTCCATTCAATTAGTCAATGAAGTGCCAAGCCGAGTGGCGTAGGTGATCATGCTTCTCCACAACTTTCTGTCTTTTATGTTGTTAATAAGTTCATTTGGTAGCTTCGTTTTTGTGCCACAGTGACAGCTCATCCAGAAATTTCTCTCGTTGTCTTCCTCTGTCTCTTCTCCCCTTGATCTTTCCGGTGGTTACTAAATGTTCAAGTTTTACGTTTCTCATCACATGCCCTGAAAACTTGATTGTCTGTTTCACAAAGTGTCTGTATCACTTCTTTTCGAATGTCTGAATCTCACTGCAGTCAGTGTCCACCACTCACATCCATATACAAGAATAGATACTACTAGTAATTTATGTAGATTGATCTTCACTAAGGGGCAATCTCGACAGACCTGAACAAGTTATCACCTTCCACACCAAGACATGACATGGATACAACAGACTAAAAAGCAACTTAAATAGATTAAGACTGATTCCATCACCCCTGTGTCCAGGTGGGCAGGCAGCCCAGACGTGGACCATATCCTGCAGGACTACATTACACTAAACTAGTTGAAGGAGAAGCACTGGCCCACAGAGACAGACTTTCATAGAAAGCTGGGTTGGAGTTTTGAGAAACTTTCAGAAACAGAAATATCGATCAAAGAAACCAGATTTGAGATGTACACATGCTAAACTGTACGGGAGACTTGAGGATCTTTTGTCTACAGCAACATTTATCAAGAAAATCATGCCCCCCGCCCCAATGGATTTGTTAAACCAGGCTTGTTGCGTAGATATGTTAAGCTGAACGAAAAGATTAAGTGGGTTTTACAAAAAGTACAACAACGATTTTATGTCACTTTTTCCCCTCCGCTTAGGCAACAACTGTCAAGAATCCATGGGTCCGACGAGTAGGATCATTTTCTTGAATAATGCAGGGATCATCTCCGCCTCCAGCTTAATTGTGTCCAAAAACAAATCTCTTCCCATTTAAAGATATATTTGCCTAAAATAATTTGTTTAAACATGTTTTATTCGCATTTTTAGAAAAATTATACAAACTCACACATTTTAACTGGTATATAAAAATAATCATTTTTTTTTTCAGACCTGGCAGTGCCTAAGGTATTAGTCATAATTTTGTAAGCATTAAATATTTTCAAAAAAATATTTCTGGAAAAAATCAGTAAGTGTAGGACCCCTATTGGTATTTTAAAAACAAAAACAAAACCAGACATGAAATATTTTGGCCATATCGGTCTTTGTTGAAGACCACTAGTGGAAATAGTTGGATGATGCCGAGTAAGAGACAAAGATACAAGCTAATGGGAAACATCAAGAGATGGATAAATTATAATTTGTCAGAGTGCACAACAAAGGTTTGAAAGATCCATTGTAGCCAACCTTTGTTGCATGGACGGCATTGATCTTACCTGATTTCAGCCATTTTATATCGTCAAGTCTCGGGTTCAAAATATGGTTAGGAGGGGGTATATTTTCGATAGAATAATAAAAAAAAAATAACTATGTAAACGCAATGTCGTTTGCTATATCACAACCTAAATAAAACTTTCCCTGCTTTCAATAACTGGTAAATATGCAGCAACGAAAACGAAGGGGGTGGTTGATGCCATGAAATCAACACTGTTGAGAAATATATGAAACCTTAGGATCAGCAACCAACCAACCAAAGAAATTTTTTTCCCCTCTTTTCTTAAAATTGTGTCTTTCATTATTAGTTAAGGTAAATGCTGAGGTAAATTGTTAACATACTTATCTACTCTTCTCCAGGACCATCATGCTCAGGTGAGCAGTACTTGTCACCTAGGAACAGACCATCCGAACAGTACTCATTCCCCAACCCAATCAACTCTAGAGTACCACCAACCTACCAAAGTCATGGAAGTCCAAGATTACACACTAACGCTCCCCTCCTTCGACCAGATCCACCAAGTTCCCTAGAAATAAATCAAACACGACTTAATGTATCCAATACACGGAACAGCTACAATGGACACAAACAATATCCACTCTCCTCCTTTGCTCCAGAAGTGTCCTCTTCTCTGAGACAACCTCACCATCCTAGAGTTTATAATATATACAAAGACAATAACAACAAACGTGATCCTAATTCATGCACGGCTTACAAAAATCAAGACTCCATTGTTTCTATGGATGATGACGTCAGTACGACAACATCCGGTAGTTACGTCGTAAACCCAGAGGAAGTTAGACTTGATGGATTTCTGAACAATGACATTGTGGTCTAGCTAGCAGCATTGTTTCCTTTTTGACTGAGCGTGTGCACACGAGAAATTCGAGATTTCAAATCATTGTATGCAATGACATTTGTGTGTCCAATCGAAAAGCTCCTTTCATGTTTCTGATACGGATGTGTCTGACCACTGCCGAAAATAAAACGGCCACACATCGCATTTCCGTTTTCTAGATACCATTGAGCTGGAAATCTAGTAGGACTATGGTCCTCCTACAAGAGAGATCCAGTGGGAGTTTGAGAATTTACACTGAAGAAGGAGAATATAAACAGTTATGCGTTCTCCCATATGTTACTAGATCCGAAAGGAAAGCACATCGATGTTGCCACTAAGCTGACTAGATGCATACACAATCTACTGCTGTGCACTTTGAAAAAGTCCTTACCTAAAAAATATTTGAAAAAAAAAATATATAGGATCACAGAATGTTCACACTGGTCTGTAATGAATATCGCAAGGGGCTACTAAGGGAGGTCAGCAATGGTGTTCACCAATGAAAGCACATGGAAGACCTTAGCTGCAAACTAACTGCGTAGCTGTGATAACTTGCATGGTGACGCTGCATGAAGGGGCAACCAGAAATGTCACACTGCGATCACCATGTCATAGAGAACGATCAGGAAGTATTGAGCGTGAAGTTGATTACCTCATAAAAGGTCAAAGTTCTTTTTTATTGAGGTATATGTATCTTGCTGGCAATAACAGGTTGCACTTGAGGGGCATTCCATTGTAATATGTGTATTCTTCTTCTGTGTTCACTCGTAAGTTCCGACATATTAGACGGATTTAGTTTGGAGAAAGTGTCATGTTGTGCAGCTTAGCTGCTATAGTTGCTGTCTGACACCCCCCCCCCTATATTTGTGGGACAGCCAACTCCACCCATACATCTCCTCTGTCGTCTGTTAAAACATGCAAGGATGGTTGCTCCACTTTCGGACCCCGGCAACAAACAGACGACTATGTATCATGTTATATTTGCCTGGGAAGGGGAAAGTGGTGGACATCTAGAGCTCAGCTTGTATCTAGACGTCCGTGGTTGAAACCCACCCAACCCCTTCCAGGTCTCATTATGAATTATTAGTTTATTACCCCCACACAATAAACAATAATATAAATATATTATATTCTTCACTATGGCAGCAGTCAGCGTGCAGTATGGTCGATAGGTTACAACGTGCGACTTCCCTACTAGCGATGTGGTTACTAGCGTAAACTTTCTAATTTACAGTGATACAAACACTGAACGTATTAATTACCGCTGCCCAAGTCACATACACCTAGTCATTATCGCAAATAAAACAACGACACGACGCACTTCCACTCTCTAGATTACATTCGGCTGTAAATCTAGTAGTAAATCCTCCTGATTTATCGAGTGTGAGTTTGAGAACGAACTAAAAATTACATTCTTTACCAATATTAATTGGTAATACTGTTCATTAATTTCGTATAGTCCTAGCGCAGTGGTTTCCAAACAGTTCCTATTGACGCCTCCCACTTTGGGTACCCTTGTTCGAATGAATAATAAAAGTCACTGTAATTAGCTGAAGACTTACTGACTGATTTTCATTGAACATGCAACCGGTGATAAGTATCTTTTGTTTTATTTTCTCATTTTTAAAGAAAATATTTTATGTAGACGATGGACAACTAGAAAAACTATGAGGTGATGAAAATGTCAAATACGAATCGGGGTTCGTAATAATAATAGAAAGATGCAATTTTTTATATTTTTTTTATGACAAGTTATGAGGCAGGGAGGCATGAGATATCGAGGACGACAATATGAGAAGATATATTACATACACCGACATCGTGGAGTCAACAATGATCCTGATACAAGTTACTGGATATAGAGTTGTGACGATCCACGTGATGTTGATGGCATTTCCTGTTAAATACGAAACGCGGCTTACACTAATTTTTAAACTGGCGAAAATAGAAATTGTATGAAGTTTTGCTAATAAGTTAAAACATACATATCGACGTTTTGATCAATAGATATTTATCAAGAACACAGCGTAGCACTCGATGGGGGTTTTTCGTAGAAATGCCGCCCCTGACAAAGTATTTTACTTGGTGCCGCCTGATGCGACCACCTCTCTGCATCGTAGTACGACATGGTCCTGGTACATGAACATTTTAGTATGTGTTCTCATTTAGCTCTGCGATGATTGTCTTTGTCATCGTCGTGTGCTATGTTGTGTTCTTGTTAAATAACTTTTGATCAAAAATTCGATGTATGTGTTTCCAGTTATTATTAAATCTGTATTATTCTGTGTATTGTATTTCGCATGTTGGGTTAGTTCTACAGCAATTGTAGCTTCTTTTTTTCCGCCAATCGTTTGGATCATTAAAATAATCCAACATAACCTCCTTTTGCATTCTGACAACAAACGTACAGCTGCTAATTGTTGTAATCATACTTTTATACTTGTATATGTATATGCAACAATTGCATCATGTCCCCTAGTGCAGATGTCTGATGTGTCAGGTCAGAAGCATGATGAATCCAAAGTGCAGTTGTGAATAACGACATCACGGTATAATACAGTCAGGATTTTCCGAAGAAATTAGGAATAAGACTTGTGTCCAAAGTGTGATTCTGTCTACAGAATGTGAAGCAGTACTAAAGTATGTTTGTTCCCAGTGTCTTAAACACAGCGAGAACAGCATTATAGTGTTACAGGAGCCAGTAAAGGAAAACAGCATTATAGTGTTACAGGAGCCAGTAAAGGAAAACAAAGAATAGTGACACCTGCAATACAAGTCATAAGGAGGAGATTACGATTTTTGTTGGCTGGCCTCATCACACAGAGGCTCAAAGTGACTCAGAAGACATGCTGAAGTCGAGTGTGTTAGGCCGAAATGCACAACAACTAAGCTGTAAACCACAACACAACGCATTCCGTTCTCTGGGTCATATCCTGCTAATCTGCAGAGAACGAACGCAGACGACGAAGAAGAATCTTCAGATATTTCTATGGTATGTCAATATCATTGAAGATGTTGTAACCTTTCATCTACTTCACTCTCATCTAGACTTTGTCTCTATTCTCTTCCACTGTGAGCTTCATATCAACGACTGTTTTGTTATTCTGCCGTTCTCAAAGTATGCCCAGTTTAGCTACATTGAATAGAATAGATATACAAGGAGACTAATAAATCATGAAGGGTTTGGTTAAATTAAACACCGAAACGAAACTGTCTGGTCGCATGATGATGAATTGACTGAGGCAGGGATTTGAGCACATAGGGACTTCTCTCTGGTGTGCTGTAATAGGGACGTCTCCAGTGTGCTGTAGTGATTTAGTCTTTGCTCATATCTCAATTTCTACAGCTACTTACGGAAAACAGAGTTTAGTTTTACAGAATACAGACTAACAATCAGACGTCGTGATATGTGTTCCTGGAGCAGGAAAAGGATGAAGAGGAAATAATAGTAACACTGTTTACCTTCCATGCATGTCGCAGGAGGCTAATAAGATTTTGTGATGAAGTTGACTGTCCTATCCTATATATGGCAAAGATATCCAGGAACTATGCTTGCCAGATTTCTTAGGACGAACGGTGGAGATATCGCTGTTGAAATTGTAAAACAAGACACAACCTTTCCGTTATCTGGACTGTTTACAGCCAATCTATACATTGTTGTGAACGACACAGACGAAAAAGGGATAAGTAAATCTACCCTGTGTTTTTAGTAACTGTTATAAAATTGTAAGATTCTAGGGCTCAACTATATCTTGCCAAAAACGAGACTACATGAAACTATAAAAGGTGGAACAATCAAAGAACAAAGAAAATCATGGATAGACAACATCAAAGACAAGACAGGTTGGGATTGCCTTCACTTTCACATCCTTGAAGGACTGTGCTTGATCTGGTAGACCATGAAGGGTTATGGGCTTTTGACTCCTAGTCCCACCCAAAGCGATGTTTCACACACAAAAGTCACCACATTTTCTTAAAAAATCTGACCCATGAAAACATACGAATGACCGTTCTAGTATGTAAACCATCTATGGCCCTGTTCTCTACTAAATTCTGTTGTTTGTACTCTTTTTGAAAACTTTTTAATCTGTTAAGATTGCCTTTGCCAATGTATATTAGATAAACATACACAACGCAAATACATTGATTTTAAATATATGCTTTGTTATTTCCACCATAACTGTACATATTATCATGCGTGTCTTATTTTCAATGGAAATATTGTATAAACTTAATTGAATATAGTATCAATTATCTTGTTGATTCGCGTGTGTATGTTTACTGTCTTGTTGCTCTGTTAAATTTGAGTGATTGTATGTTTTCTATGTGCCATACAGTGAAGAGATGGATGCTTGATGTACACGCGTGTACTTAAACACACTAAATGACAGAAATAGGAGTGACCTAGGAGGCAGAACAGTGTCAGCTCTCTGGAAAGATCTTAAGATAACATAAACGACATTTGACTGGAAATGTGAGTCTGCGGACTCCTAGATGGCTGCTGGTTTATAATTAATATTCTATCCACACAAAAACAGAACCTACTTGTCTTTCTATCTTTAAATGGTTCCATCTACATCAAACACGCTCTACTTTTCCTGAATTTCTATCTTTCAATAGTTACATCTACAACAAATACACTCCACTCTTGCTTTTTTTTTATCTTTTAATGATTTCATGAATAATAAATTTATGATTGGTTTCCATGATGAAGTGGTCACGGCATTTGTTGTGTATGCACAAAGTTACCAGCTCGAGCTTTGCCATTATTGTTCACAAGTGCATGTCCTCTGACATCATGTAAACATTGGCCCACTGAATGACAGAGAAGAAGAAAGAGTACTTGTCCACAGAGAAAAAAATTAAGCGCATTGCACACCATCCGAACATGGGTAAATTTCTAGATCAACCACAAATAGACAGAAGAGAACTAGCTTCTGTGACATCTGCAACAACACAAAGATATGCTCACAAACCTCCCAACTGAAATTCAAACACTAACTTTGAAGAGCCAAACAGTAGTCTCCAAAACGTCGCATTAATAACAGAGGTTTCTGGAATAATTATAAAGGAATATTCCACCTCAAATAAAATGAATGACACTAGAGATGATAGAAATAAAATATACCCAAGGAATAGACACATGTCTACAGAGATGGATCGGCAGAGTCAGCAGTAATGAATGGATGAGGTGGAATTCTTATAAGAGGGGAAGACAATATATAAAGCTTTTCCGACCGGGAAATACTCCTCCGACCTTAGAGCAGAAGCAATTGAACTATATCATGCACTGAAAGTCTTCACTGTTTCAGGACTGCCAAGACCAAAGAAGATAGCTATATTCACAGATCCCTACTAGAATCCATCCAAAGTAACAGAAATGAAAGCCTTCTGCATGAGCTCAGATATATCCAAAAATCATCAGCTATTGCCCTTCAGTGGATAACATCACACTGTGGAGTAATAGGGAATGAGAAAGCGGATGCTCTATCAAGATTAACAAGCTAAATGGAATAACTCAGACCTCCACTAGTTTACATTGAAGCAAACACAATAATCAAGAACACATACACGTCAAATTGCAAGAAACACATGAAAGTGGAAGAGAAACATGGTGCAATACATCACCTCCAAAGATATCAACATACCACACTATTTCGCGTTAGAACAGACCACTGCAGATTGTTAAGTCATCTTTACCGACTGAGCATCTCATACACAGATGACTGTCCATGTGGATTCAGAACCAATATTCATGAACACATGCTTCAGGATTGCCCAACATACAAAGAGCAGAGACAGAAGACCTGGCCAGATGATGCAAATTTGAGACAGAAGCTATGGAGCAGCTGCTCTGACCTGGAGAAGACAGTGAACTTCGCCCTGACGACAAGCCTGGCAATATAACGTACCGCAGATGCTGAAAGCAGATGTCCTGTGTGCTCGTGCTGTGGTGCTACACGCTCTGTGTAATACTGTCTTTCAATGTTGGAATGATTGTATTTAAAACAAACATAATGTCTTCGCTCCTTTATTCTAAAACTCCTGCTTGTTATTAGAATGTGGTCCAGACAACAGATTAAGTTGTCATGACTCACAGCTTGACTGCGGTATCTGTACGCATGGGTTTGACATCCGATTTCAGAAGAATCTTTTGGGTCACTTTAATCTATGGGATTTGTAACTCCCACCACCATCCAGCCTCACTATATCTGCTTCTGTGACATGCATAGCAGGTCAGTTGCCATTCTCCTTCCGACCACAAGATAGCGGAGAAAGATATAGATTTTTCCAACTTTATAGATGTTACATTGTTATGTGCATTGTCGAAGTCGGGCATGTCACGGTATTACTGCAAATCACTGCGTCACAATTGTTCTCCGTTATTTGAACTACATACATTCTTCTGAATACCAGCACGGTCACAGTTTCTGCTTTAGAAGAGAAGGGAGTATGAGAAAGAACGCTAAATAAAATTATATAAGTGTACAACAAAAGATGCCATAAATATTAGAATTTCTAGTTAGTTATTCCTCTAGGGCCAAAGACGGCACATAGGGCGGATGTCATAGACTTCCTTGTCCCTCGTTGCATTGCAATTTGCTTTAGATCTTCATTGTTTCTGATACCGATGGTGAAACGTTGTCTTGATAGTTCTACGTAAAGTTTCTTTTGGTCTTCCTCGTTTTCTCTTGCCTTTTGGTAACCACATCAAAGCTTGACAGGTGAGTCTTTCAGTATTCATTCGTAGCGAGTGTCCGATGTAATTCCAGCGACGCTTTCTAATATAGGTGGATACATATTCTTGTTTTGATTCTTGTCTGACAACTGTGTTTGATTTGAAGTCTGACCAACGTATGTTCAGTAGCCTTCTAAGACATTTATTTTCAAAGGTGTTTAGTCTTTGCTCTAATTTTGATGTTGCTTTCCAACTTTCGCATCCATATGTTAATGTTGGAAATATGCAGGAGTTGAAGATTTTGATTTTTGTGTTATTTCTTAGTGTTTTTGAATACCAGATATTTGATAGTTTATTGAATGAGTTACCAGCCAGTGCAATATAGTGTGATATTTCTGTTGATGAATATCCTGTTGTTGATAGCTTGCTGCCAAGGTATATGAAGTAGTTGACTTTTTCAAGACTGTTGCCGTTTAGTTTGATGTTCGTTGGTTTGTTGGTAAGGTCAAATACTTTTGTTTTGGATATGTTGTTTCAAGCCCAAGTTGTAAAGATAATAATTGCAGGCTGTTTGTTTTTTCTTATGCATTTTCGTGAGTTGAGCTACGTAACGCTAGTTCGTCTGCGAAGTCGAGATCTTCCAGATTTTTATTTCCGAGCCACTCGATACCACGATCTTTATTGGCTGTGCAATGTTGCATGACCCAATCCATTGCAATACTAAATAATATCGGTGACATGACACATCCATGCTTCACTCCTGTATTTACTGGAAACCATTCATAATTTCCTGCTTCTGTTCTTACACAGCATCGTAAGTTGTCATAAAATGTTTGTATAATGTTCACATATTTCTGTTGGAATCCATATATTTCAAGAATGCTCCAGAGTGAAGGTCTATGTATACTATCAAAGGCCTTTTGAAAGTCAACAAAGTTTATAATCAGCTGTGATTGGTGTTGTACCGATTCTTCTATTATTGTCCTGAGTGTAAATATTTGGTCAACACATGACCTGTTTGGTTTTAAACCTGCCTGTTCTTCTCTTAATCTTTTGTCTATTGATGTTTTCATTCTTTCCAGTACCATACTACAAAACACTTTTCCTGATATTGAGAGTAATGTGATGCCTCTCCAGTTGTTGCAATCAGTTAGGTCATCTTTTTTGGGGAGTTTGAAAATAATCCCATCCTTCCCTTTTGCTGGTTGTGCTTCTTTTAACCATATTTCATAAAACTGTTGTAATAAGTATTGCAGGGTATTTTCATCTGCTACTTTTAACATTTCTGCAGAGATCTCATCGTTTCCAGCTGCTTTGTTGTTTTTAAGCTTTTTTATGGCTAATTACAGTTTTTTTATGGTGAATAAATCACACGTGGCATCTAGGGAAGGCATTTACTTGGTTTTACTTGTAGAGGTCGGTTGTGGTCTATTTAGTATCTCTTTAAAGAATTCAGCCCGTCTGTGTTTTTTGTCTTCTTCGGATGTTAATAACGGTCCATGTTTGTCTTTAAATGCATTATTTGTTGTTGGTGTATGGTTGCAGAGTTGTTTCATTATATGAAATAGTGTTTTGCTTTATCCAGTTTTAGCTGCTGTTTCTGCTTCGTTAGCTAGTTCGTTAATAAAGTTTCGTTTGTCTCTTTTCTTGCGCTGTTTTTAACTTCATTATCCAATATTCTATATTTCTGTTTGTTATGTTCTTTCGAGAGTAGATCTTTTGAAGATAATAGAGTTAGCTTGGCTTCTTTTCTCTCTTGTATTTTTTTCCATGTATCTTCACTTAACCATTTTTTCCTTTGGCTTATTTCATAGCCTACTGTATTTACTGCAGCTTCTTTTATTGTGCTTTTTAGCGCTTCCCGCTGCTTTTCAATTGTATCCGTGCTATTAATTTTTTATGTATATTGTTCTTGAGTAGAGTATTTAGCATGAACCACTTCGTTGTATGGTTTCTGATTGTCTTCTATTTGTAACAGCTGACAGTTAATTTTCTTACATCTAGTTGCTTTTTGGATTCTCTTAAGTTTTAGTTTTAATGTAGCAATACATAGATTGTGGTCACTGCTGACGTCAGCTCCTCTGTACGCTCTAACATCCTTTACTGAGAAGCGAATTTTTTTGTTGATACAAAAATTGTCTATTTGATTCTTTGTGATATTGTCTGGCGAGATCCATGTTATTTTGTGAATGTGTTTATGTGGAAAAATTGTACTCGCTATTAAAAGATTATTTAACTCACAAGTTTCCAACATTCTTTCTCCATTTTGGTTAATATCGCCTACACCATGAGTCCCCATGTATTTTTCCACCCCTGAGTTATTGTCACCTATCTTTGCGTTGAAGTCTCCCATCATTGCTATAACATCGTGTTTGGGTGTTCTATTAATAGTTGCATTCAACTGTTCATAAAATGTGTCTTTGTTTTTGTCATCATCTTCGTTTGTTGGGGCATAGCATTGTATGATAGTGAGTTTAAAGTGTTCTATCTGGAAGCGAGCTGTTATTAATCGTACATTGATTGCTTCCCAGCGTATAAGTGATCTTTCTGCTATGTGTGACATTATTATTGCTACTCTTTTTGTGTGTTTATCTGATCTTCCTGAGTATATGATGTGTTTTAGATCGTTATATAGAAATATTTTACCTTGACCGGTCCACCGGCTTTCACTAATGCCAATAATATCTAAGTTGTAATCACACATTACACGGCACACTTGACTTATTTTTCCTGTTTGAAACATCGATCTTACGTTCCGATAACTGATTTTAAACAGTTTTCGAATTAAATAAGTTCGAACGAATCATGATGTAAATATGGAAATCCTTTAATCCGTTTCATTAACACAGATGTTTAATTTTTATGATATTTATTTGTTAAATTAATGATCAACCAGTTCTTGATTTAGCAAGAATGAATAAACATTCCTCCATTACTTAAACCGGAACCGGAATTTCTATTACAATAATCAAATACCGACAAGAACATACATACAACATAAGAAGATCCGAATACAAGGCAAGAGAAAGACCTAGAACAAGATGGATAGATAACATCAAGATAACACTGAACCAATACGGATTCAATGTAGCCAATGCAACACATCTGGCCTTAGATAGACAACAAAAGATTTCAGACACCACCCCTATGCTTAACATCAAGTATGGATATTCTTCCACATGGGGATAGACAATATAATTTTTATTGTTGGCACAGATACAAATACACAAAATGGAGGAACAATCCATGATTTGCAGGCTCCGCTATAATATTAATATGTAAATAACTTAATTACCATTTGGTCAATAAGAACACAGTTTCAGGAGACTAGGATCTTAGCAGGTGTTACTATGTCGGATAGTTAGATTATTTAACCAAAAAACAGTCTATTTACTGTGGAAGTGGCTACAGTGTCCTGTTAAGTCAGTCAACAGATTGGTGTTTCAAATCAACTCGTTATTCGTGGTTTGAAAAAACAATTTACTCCCGTGGTTCGTTCACAGTTATGCTCTAGGAAGGTCGAGGAATAGTTACTGAGCAAGTGTTATAGTTAACGCTAAGTCAGGCAGTCTCTGATCTACCACTGACTAGACAGTTCTGGGAAATCCTGAGCTATGACCCTGGTGTATAACTCATTACCCTAGCTTTGGTTGACGGCTGGTTTAGGTTTAAAGCACCGATAGGAGAATAGATAGAATACAGCTCTGCCGATCCTGCAGCTTGCCTTGTTCTAAATATATTGGTGTTATTTTTCTTTTGGAGTTAACATGATAAACAAAGAGAAGGATCGCGATACGTGGGCACAAATGGTCTCTATATTTTTTCAGCCAGGGAATTGTGCCGTGGAGAGGTATGTTATACTCTATCCCTTAATGGGTCTCGGAATCGAGTCGGAAGATAGCTGTTAAGGGTTATGAGTTCTGTCAATTGGTATAGAAGAATGGCGCCACCGGCTATCTCTGATGGTGGGAGAAACTTTCGCTGTTATTGATCAAGGTTTGCATACTTGGTGCTCTTAATACCTTGGTGGGATCACACTCCAAATAACGTCTTGGATAACACAATGTTGGGCGCATGAACGAAAATGGACAGAGATTCACCAACCCTACTAAGTATAATTGAGTCATTCCACACAGGCATGAAAAATACTACTGCATCAACTTTTATGGTGTTTCTTTAGAGGAATTTTTTTATCTACATGATAGTTTTCATTAGCCTATAGGACAAATAACAGTGGGGTGGTTTTTATGAGTTTCTTTCATACTCAGGAGACTTCAGTTTTCGGCTTAATGCAATGAATATTGAGGGAACCTTCTACTCAGAGGGAGTATATAATTGTATAGATCACATGCTATAAAGCTTTCATAGGAGAGCTTCAATATAACGGCATGTCATCTACTAAGGTTTTCTGTTGCATGGGTGGTTTGTCTAGTGGGCCATTGGTGAGATCCCAGGCCGCATGCGTTTATCAGGAAGTAGTCATGAGAACGTAATGTTTTGTGTTATGGACTAGACTAGAGCTTTCCTGCGATATCTGTGCGTTTCGGCTTGAGACATCAGATTTAACCAAGGATTCTGGGTCAGTCTGAATGTATATGGGAATGGGACAGCCAACTCCACCCCTTAACTTCCGCAGCCGCCTTTCACGACATATATGGAAGCAAGCCTAATAATAAGAGAGACATTTGGGGTTCCAACCCCACCCCACCGGCAAATCTGAACATGACTTTCAGTACAGGTACCAGGAACACATTTTCACCGACCTCAAGGTCGATAAAAAAACCCTCCCCTTAATGATTTTTCACTAAAAGTTCTTCAATTTCCCGTTCATAAAGTTAAATTTACACACAAAAACCTTACGAATGACTATAAAAATAGTTTATTTAGGTAAAATCCTCTCCTTAATAAGCAAAGATATCTACGGTCCTACATTGAAGGTAAACATTGTTGATATTCTATGCTACCCTTACGGGATCTGTCAATATCCGGGCAGCGTTAAGAATCAACAATAACAATGAAAACACAATACACAAAATTAGACTTCAACTAAAAAACAAAACATTTATTTGTAAAGCTCAAACATCATTCTTCAATGGCTACCTGCTCATTATAGTATTACTGGAAATAAGAGAGATGATGCCCTGACAAAAGCAGGATGCAAAATGGAACAATTCAGCTATTCTCTGCCGTGCCCTGAGGCCAAAGTACTAATTCCCAACCACATTATACATCATTGTGGGACAAAGATATGGATATTTATCAGAAACTAGACCCAAACCCCAGCTTCATAGGCAGCAACATGCCATAATCTGGTAACTGAAGAGCCACCTATACATGATCAGGGAGGGACACAACTTAATGTTTATGTGGAACAAAAAGGCACTTGAACAAATTCTCCAAGACTGTCCAGATTACAAAGAACTGCAAGACAAAACATGGCCACTCTGGCTTTAATTGATAAAAAAAACTTGGAGGCCGCCTCTCTGATATGGAAAGGACTCGGAACTTTGACAACTGGTCTGGAGATCTAGCAAGACCAAAAGAATCCTGAACGTAGAAGACGAAGAATCAACATTCAAACAAATAGTCATAACTTGAGATATATCTTTGTGAAGATACTTGATTTTCTACATCAGCTATAGTGTATGATAATAAATCAACAAAAGGATGGATGCGAGCTTTCAAAGAAGCAAATACACCGGAAGTTAACCATTCACTCAGAAGAACTGCAAATCAGATCATCTCCTCTTGTTATCAATATTTGTTAATATCTCATATTAAATATTTATATATAGTTTATTATATATGTTGCTCAATGGAGATCATGTATATGAAATCTTGCATACACCATCAATGTCGCTATTTGGACATTTTTTTCAGCAAAAGTTCTCATACAGTTCAAGGGTTGATGTCTGGGACTATGTCAATGTCGTCACAGACAATGGTAAAAAGGTCAAGTAATTTTGATTGTGTGGTTCTGACCAGCGTGTAGTACCAACAAGTTCTTTCGTACGGCTGGACTACTAGGGGCATGGTTACAGACATCAACTGTTGAGTTGAAGTAGTAAATATAATGAACGTATAGGTGACCTAATAAAAAAAATAATAAGTAAATATACTAAATTAAAAAAGGTAAAGGTATGTCCCTTGGCAGCAATCTACCGTCGTGAATGAAGATAACTCATGTGCTAAGCTATTAGGTGGGGTGGCCAGTTCCCTTCCTTGCTGACTTTATCTCCCTATCTCATGCGTCAGGTACTCATTTACAGCTGAGTCGACTGGAGGAGTGGTTGTGTCAAGCGAGAAATCACAACCTGGATTTTAAACTACCACTGTTTAAAAGTCAAACAAGCAAGTAAGAGACGACACGAAAAAGTAATATGTTACTATAACAATCAGAAGAAAACAAATGTACGTATATCGGAGCATGTACTTAGAATGAATACAAACTGCACTACAAGCATTAAACTGGGCAGGCAACTGGGTTTTCTTTTTACACTATGCAAAAATAAAAAAAACTCCCAAGAGATACTTCGTAGAACAACCATAAAAGTGGATATGACTGATCTCAACAAGCAAGAATTACACACAGTAGCATCACTTCGTTCAAACTGCGAGATTTAGTTTCTGCCCTATGGGCTGTATTCGACGCTGAAGGAACATCTATCTATCAATATATGCTCTTTCATAATGTATTTATTTATGTTCCGCTGAAGAACTAGAAATATTAGTTACCACCGCCGAAGTCTGAAGTATTGGGTCAAAAGCGAAAATTAAAATGGTGATACAACAAATTTCCGTGATCTTGATTCTTGATTAGAAACTGGCCTCTCAGTACGTGGGGCGTTCCCATAAGTGCTCCGCCCTCTGTTCCAGCAGCCATCTGACTCGATGGTGTTTCGAGTCTAATGCCGCCGAAACAGACGTCGGCATCAGGGCACAACTCTGGCCTTTTCGACAGGTTTCTTTGTTATTTCGCCCACCCACGTCATGCCCGTAACTAGTTCAAACACAATGTCGGCCTGTCGGAACAACATGGTAACTGTTATCGAAAGTTACGACTACGGGATTGTATAGATGACGTGCCATGAAGCTTCTATAAGAAGATAACCTCAATATAATGGCATGTCATCTACTAAGGTTTTCTGTTGCATGGTTGGTTTGTCTAGTGAGCCATTGGTGAGGCCTACAGACGCAACCGTATGCGCATCCGTGATCTGGCGACTAGCAAAGTGTTGCTATTCTGTGCTCTTTTTCGGATCTAAGTAACACACAGGCGTCAACGGATCAATTTTTATCTCTATTACCACATATTTTTTTTTTTTAAAAACGTCTAAAAATTATAGAAAAACAAAGATAAATATTTTTATGAGAGAAAGAGAGAGAGAGAGAATGAATGGGACGGAGTAGTAACACTGGATACAATGGGAACACCAACAAATAAACAAAAGACAGTCAAGTAGAACTATTTTAATTACAGACATAAAACATGGGAATCCCTGACAGTCAACCTTAGACAGTAAGATACCTCTGCATCCTGATTTATTTGTAGGATTGAAGGCTTAATTCCTAACATTTTCTGAACATTCTCGTTTCACGGTCCGGCCTCACATGTCTGGTTTTCTCTCCAACATCTCATTTCACACACTGATTTACCTCTCCTATTCGAAGAAGACGCAGACACCCCCGTGTGAATCATAGATTACGACAATGGCAAGCTGTGCCGGGACATAAAACAGGGAGAGAACCGCTGCTGTAACGCGCTATGGAGACAGGGGGAGTGGTGTAATCTCCCTTGCTACTGCTATTTATTATCTTGTCCTTGCAGCTCAAATATCCACCGTCACTACTACAAAGTCACAGACTTTCAAACTTATTTATTTCTCTGCATACTTGAAGCCATAAACTGCTCTTTCCGTGTTGATAGTTGGCGGGAAATTGTGGTTACCGTATCATTTTGGTAAGGCTTGATTTTTCAAGAATAGATGTTAAACAGGTCGTACGTTTGAAAAACTCGTCAAAACAGACCAAAAAAATCAACTTTTAATATTTTTGTCTTCCCTTCACCCTCCCCCCTTTTCCTTTGTCATGCTGGCCTACATGTGCTCCACCGCCTTCTCACCTTTTTCCTATATATATATATATATATATACTCCTGACGATGCAACATTACTGTAATACAGCAAAAAAAGGTATTGAAAACTTTATAAATTGAATCAAAGACACATCAACAAAAAATATACATTTCTTAACGTATATTCTTCTTCCGCGTTCATTCTCAAAATTATGCCGATTCGCCCGTGTGTTGTCGGGGCCCAAAAGGGTAGCAAAGAATAGCAACACTGTTTACCTTCCATGCATGTCGTAAAATGCGACTAAGGAGGTTATGGGATGGAGTTGGCTGTCCCATCCCATATAGGGTCAGTGACCCAAAGCCATGCTGAAGTCGGATGTGTCAGGCCGAAAGGCACAGATATCGCAGAAATGCTACAAACCATGACACGACGCATTCCGTTCTCCGGAACATACATTCTGCTAATCTGCAGGAGTTTGAGAACGAAAGAAGAAGTAGAAGAAACTCCGCCGCCTAACTTAGTGAACAAGAGTAACGTCAATCTAGAACTGAAAGTATAAAACTCCGCCGCCTAACTTAGTGAACAATAGTAACGTCAATCTAGAACTATAAAACTCCGCCGCCTAACTTAGTGAACAAGAGTAACAAACGTGTATCCCTCGGGGTTCAATTATCAATATCAGTTGGTTGGTTGGTTGCTGATCAACAGTCCATGGACTCATGCCGTTCTATCCAAGCAGCATCAATCAACATCCTTATCATCAAGAGTTTCAAATGAGATCTAAGACATGCTATTTTTTCGTCTCCTATTTCTTATGCACTCATATTTCGTCTTTTCCTTGCCCGTTTACTCAATATCATTTCTCTAGATAGCACTGTGCTGTGCTTGCGCCGAGTCTAACTAATTTTTTTAAACGTAACTCTTGTGGTGAAATAAAGTATCCCTTTAAAGTGCACAGTTAGCACCCATCGTTAGTCCAATATGGTTATATCAGATGTGTATGCAACCATCAAAAATAACGACAATCAACAATAAGTTAGACTGCTGTTAAACCGTATAAAAGTACTTAACGTAAAACACAATGTCGAAGAAGGATAATTTATTTTTTACAATGAACATACATGATTTTGTGATAGTGCCATTATTTTTACTGTTTGTATTGTAATTTCTTGAAAAAAAAGGACTTTATGGTTAAAACTGTCTTGTATCCATGCTGTTGATTTGTATTTTGTTACACCCATACCCTATAATATAATTTTGTGTTCATTGTAAGGCTGACCGACTTTGAGTTTTACGTAAGTACTATTCATAAATAACGATAGTTGTGGGAACCATGACCTCCGAAGTAAAAAAAGTCAAATTATCTCTGAACATATTCCTCTATTCTATGGACACTATTAGTAGATAGTTGCCAGAATTAACACCATCAATTTGTTGCAAGTTTATAGACGCAATTTGGGAAAATGCCATCTACATTTACTTAGAATCAGCACTGAGCAGGAGACTTCTTCTCAAAGCATTGCATAATGGTGAGATATTTAATCTTCTGAGTATGAACGAACGTACATGAGAAACACGCCCTCACTGTTCCAATTACACATAGGGAACAGGAGCTTCATCGCTCATAATTCCTAGAGACTATACAAACAAACAAGTGTTTTTGGTTGATGTCTTGTTCTTTTCAACATGATGTGTTATCTGTTGTGGTCATTTTATACAGAGCATGTTATAGAAACTGGAATGCGTGGCCGAATATATAGCAATCAGGTCTGGAAGTCGTGAGGTCTCTAAGGTCTCTAACCACCGGTTGAGACAGGATTTTATCTTTCGGAAGTACAACAAAAATCTACACCTTGAACGTCGGTAGCGATGACTATGGCAAAACGGCATTTATTTCCATTACCTATTTTTTTTAACCCTGCATTCCATACAGGAAGACTTGCAGTATCCAAATTGTGTTACGGGCACTGAGAAGTTTATGTGACACTCCCCTTCGCATATCCTCAATGCCACCTCGGAGACCGAGGAATAAATTCAGGATGTCCAATGTCAAGAGGGCTTTTAATCAGATGATTCTATCTGCTCCTCAGTCATCATCATCATTAAGTGCCGTCTTCGCAACGAAGGTTGGCTGCAACGTATCTCCAACATCTCCTGTCTTGCCTTGGTGGTGCACTCTGCTAGACTGTAACCTGTCCATCGTGTAATGTTACTCTCCCACTTGTATCTCTGCCTACCTCTTGCTCGCTTCCCTTTGACTTTACCCTCAAGTAAGGTCTTTAATATAGTGTCATGTCTTTTAATGTGTCCAAAGTATTTTATTTGCCTGATCTTTATTTCTCTTAGTAGTTCTTTCTTCATATTAAGTGTCTTTAGCACCTCTTTATTTGTTTTCTTCTCTTTCCATGATATTCTCCCTATTCTTCTATATACCCACATCTCAAGGCATCAATTTTGTCTGCTAATTGTTTATTTAGTGTCCATGTTTCTGAGCCATACATTAATATGGAATAGATGTAGCATTTTATTTTTCCTTTTTAACTTGTTTGTAATTTGTTTAGATATTAATAATTTCCTCATGTCATTGAAGATACTTTTAGCCATTCCTATTCTCCTTTTAACTTCTGTTTCACATCTGCCATCATTTGTGACTATGTGTCCAAGATATTGATACTGTTTTACTTGTTGTAGTTTCTCTCCCTGTATGTTTATGTTTACCTCCTGTTCTTCTGTGTCTTTGCTGATTATCATGGTTTTTGTTTTTTGAATGTTTATATCCAGTCCATATTCGTTACTTGATTTATTGACTTGATCTATTAGTCTTTGTAGTTCATGTTCACTTTCTGCTAAAAGAACAGTGTCATCTGCATATCTAATGTTGTTTATTATTTTCCCATTGATCTTGAGTCCTGGTATTTCTTCTATATTTTTAAAGATATTCTCTGTGTAGATATTAAATAGGCTTGGTGATAAAATGCAGCCTTGTTTTACCCCTCTTCTGATTTCTATGTATGGAGAGTAACTGTTTTCACACCTTATTGATGCAGTTTGTTCCCAATATATATTTCTAATCAGTCTGATGTCTTTTCCATCTATGCCTATTTCTTGAAGACATTTGATTAATTTTTCATGTTGGACTCTGTCAAAGGCCTTGCTGTAGTCTATGAAGCAAATATAGATACTTTTTTGGACTTCTATATATTTATCTATCACTAGCCGGATACTCAGTATAGCTTCTCTGGTTCCTTTGTTTTTCCTAAAACCGAATTGTTCTTCACCGACCTCCATGTCTATCTTGTTCTTAATTCTTTCATGTATTATCTTAGAAGTATTTTAGTTAGATGGCTCATTAGACTTATTGTTCTATATTCTGTACAGTCCACAGCCCTGGGCTTGTTAGGTAGCGGTATGAATATTGATGATGTTAGGTCTCCTCAGTAGGACTGAAGAATTTCTGGAAATCTTACTATAAATGAAAGTCGTAAACTCACACCTCTCCTCTCAAACCGACACCGACAGTCGTAAACTCACACCTCTCCTCTCAAACCAACACCAACAGTCGTAAACTCACACCTCTCCTCTCAAACCGACACCAACAGTCGTAAACTCACACCTCTCCTCTCAAACCGACAGTCGTAAATTCACACCTCTCCTCTCAAACCGACACCAACAGTCGTAAACTCACAACTCTCCTCTCAAACCGACACCGACAGTCGTAAACTCACACCTCTCCTCTCAAACCGACAATCAATGAAAGTCGTAAACTCACACCTCTCCTCTCAAACCGACAATCAATGAAAGTCGTAAACTCACACCTCTTCTCTCAAACCGACAATCAATGAAAGTCGTAAACTCACACCTCTCCTCTCAAACCGACACCGACAATCAATGAAAGTCGTAAACTCACACTTCCCCTCTCAAACCAACAATCAAGAGTAGCTCGTGATACGACTATAACCACGGAGAATTATCAGAATATGATACCCATCTCATTTTAACCTCCATCCCGAGTCCTCTTTTGTTGTGGTCAAAGTCACTGGGCACTGTCCGAGCGCAGAATAAACAGGATCCAGCACCAAAGTCATGTTTTTGTTTCGTCTCTTGCCATTAACAGGTTTGAAAATTGACACTCTCACCGCCCGGTAGCAGCCGAGTTTCTGTTCGGCGGCAATTACAACCAGGCGTATCAAATAAAGGGTTCCCGTCCCCGTAGAGACGACTGCCGTACATATATTTCAGTTGAAGGTGTCTTTGTACGGCTACAAACTCTAAAAGAATGTGTGAAGCGGTATGGACAAGTCAGATTTGAAAATCAGCTAAAGGTGTTCATTTATTTGCAAACTACAACTATCATCTTTCAACTTTAGTTAGTTTGTTCCTTTCGTGCCGCAGGCTGCACACAGAGCAGAGATTTTCATTCTCCGTGTGTTGCTGTCCGCTGACTGCAGTTTTAGTTCTTGTATGGTCTTGAAGCCTGTTATTTCTCCTTCTTTAATTAAGTATGGTGTTTTTATTGTTGCTTTAGGACTTCCTCCTTTTCTTTTACACTCTTTCTTTTAGGATTACAGGTGTCCACATAAAGCCTTGCTGGTTTATTATTTTTTCATCTAGTCTTAAAACGTGACACAGGTATTTCCATCTGCGTTTTCAAATGACGTTTGACATATTCTTGGTGTGTTTTGTTTCAACTTTGACCAGTCATTATCTTCAAGTGCCATCTCCACATCGAAAATTAGCTGCAAAAACCTCAATATCCTCTGTATTTTGGGTGGTGGTATACTCTGACAAACTGTATCTTCATTATGTTTCCTTCCCACTTGTATATAAGCCTACGTCTTGCTCGCCTCCTCTCAACTCTATCTTCAAGTAATGTCTTCAACAAGGTCTTTTAATATGTTTAAAATAGTATATGTATTTGGTTTGTTGTTTCCATTAACCCCACCGAGGCAAGCTACTTGGCGAGGAGGCGGGGTTCTTCTTCTTCTGCGTTCGTTCTGAAACTCCTGCAGATTAGCAGGATGTAGTCCGGAGAACGGAATGCATTGTGTCATGGTTTACAGCATTGCTGCGATTTCTGCGCCTTTCGGCCTGACACATCCGACTTCAGCATGGCTTTGGGTCATTGACCCTATATGGGATGGGACAGCCAACTCCATCCCATAACCTCCTTATTCGCCTTTTACGACATGCGTGGAAGGTAAACAGTACTGCTATTCTTTGCTCCACTTTCGGGCCCGGCAACACATGGTTGGAGGCAGGGTTTAATTAGAAAGCAAAGTTTGACCAGGTTTTTCTACATACAAGCAAGACGAAAGTATGTCCTAGCAAGTACAGGTGCTGACGCCTTAGGCAACGAGCCAAGAGGCCACCGCGGCAGTCAGGAAACACATCAACCCAACAGAATGGAAATATGCTGCTGCACTAAAGAACTGCAACCAGGAAAAACACACGCTGGTCTTTGGGCTAGAATACCCTACAGATGTCTTGTTCTTACGGACCGTCATCGCCAGAACCACTGCAGTGGACTAACCAGCATCGTCAATGGACCGTTGAGAATGGCTGGGGACAGGATTGGTTTAATCATCAATAATGTTTTGTGCTTTAGCGAAACTGGTGGGTAGAGAAGAGGTAACCTCAGAGTCACTGAGCGCTACCCGCATAAGATTGTTGATGAGGCTCTTCCACAAGGTTGATGTGTGCTATTTGTGGGGGGGGGGGAGTTGAGAATCAACTCCGTGGGAAGAAGTGACGTGATTCAAATTGAAAGATGCCTTAATGCCGAACGATACGTCGCTGAAACTGTTCGTCCTCCCTTCATTTCAATATTTCACAAATATTGTTTTTAGAGAAGAATTATGAAAATTCTAAGAACAGCCAAGAAAACTGATTTAAAAGTCCTCAAGAGATGCTGGAGTACAAAAAAACACAATATAGCAAAAATTATAAGATGACAAGATTTTTAGGGCATGTGATGAGAAGAGCAAAGCTTGAATATTTAGCAACCACTTGGATCAAGGTGAGAAGAGACAGAGGAAGACAAAGAGAGAAATTGTTGAATATTTTGTTACTGTGATACGAGAAACATGATAACATTCAACATTTCACTTGATTTATTTTTTATTACAATGTGCTTAGTTAATCGTCGGATCATCATCACTGCAAACTGGACACATCCATAGTCTCCAATCTCTCTCTGGGTGTATCTGCCATTACACTTCTGCTGACAATACCGGTTCTCCGCTGGTTGATTGTCATTCTTCTGCGCCCACCAAAATGTTCACTTCTATTAATACCGTATTTCAAAGCTTGATCTTTAATACTGATCATTGAAAAGGAATCATCATCCACACCAGTCTCACTCTGCTATATCTCTTATGGAGTTCAAAACGTCATCTCGATCCATTGTCTCATCGCCCTGGGCTAAGATTGCACATGACGCCAGTTGATCTGCTCTTTCATTGCTTCGAACACGCACATGTCCCAGCACGAAAATAAATGTAATTACTTTCAGCCTCGCCTTACTCAAGGCCTCAATCCACTGTTCACAAACGATACTCACGTACTTTCCTAATCATACTCATAGAGTCACTAAAGATGCAGACCTGCGTTACCGTCTGTGTACCTACCTACTCAAATGCCCTTGTCATTGTTTTGATGTTTGAGAATATGTTATAGTTGTGATGTTTGTGAATATGTGATAGTTGTGATGTCTCTCTTGAGTAGTTGAATATGTGATAGTTATGATGTTTGTGAATATGTTATAGTTGTGATTTTTTTGAATATGAGATAGTTGTGATGTTTGTGAATATGTGATAGTTGTGATGTCTCTCTTAAGTAGTGTAATATGTGATAGGTATGATGTTTGTGAATATGTGATAGTTGTGATGTCTCTCTTGAGTAGTTGAATATGTGATAGTTGTGATGTCTCCCTTGAGTAGTTGAATAAATGATAGTTGTGATGTCTCTCTTGAGTAGTTGAATATGTGATAGTTGTGATGTCTCTCTTGAGTAGTTGAATATGTGATAGTTGTGATGTCTCTCTTGAGTAGTTGAATATGTGATAGTTGAATATGTGATAGTTGTGATGTCTCCCTTGAGTAGTTGAATATGTGATAGTTGTGATGTCTCCCTTGAGTAGTTGAATATGTGATAGTTGTGATGTCTCTCTTGAGTAGTTGAATATGTGATAGTTGAATATGTGATAGTTGTGATGTCTCTCTTGAGTAGTTGAATATGTGATAGTTGTAATGTTTGTGAATATGTTATAGTTGTGATTTTTTTTGAATATGTGATAGTTGTGATGTTTGTGAATATGTGATAGTTGTGATGTCTCTCTTAAGTAGTGTAATATGTGATAGGTATGATGTTTGTGAATATGTGATAGTTGTGATGTCTCTCTTGAGTAGTTGAATATGTGATAGTTGTGATGTCTCCCTTGAGTAGTTGAATAAATGATAGTTGTGATGTCTCTCTTGAGTAGTTGAATATGTGATAGTTGTGATGTCTCTCTTGAGTAGTTGAATATGTGATAGTTGTGATGTCTCTCTTGAGTAGTTGAATATGTGATAGTTGAATATGTGATAGTTGTGATGTCTCTCTTGAGTAGTTGAATATGTGATAGTTGTGATGTCTCCCTTGAGTAGTTGAATAAATGATAGTTGTGATGTCTCTCTTGAGTAGTTGAATATGTGATAGTTGTGATGTCTCTCTTGAGTAGTTGAATATGTGATAGTTGTGATGTCTCTCTTGAGTAGTTGAATATGTGATAGTTGAATATGTGATAGTTGTGATGTCTCTCTTGAGTAGTTGAATATGTGATAGTTGTAATGTTTGTGAATATGTTATAGTTGTGATTTTTTTGAATATGTGATAGTTGTGATGTTTGTGAATATGTGATAGTTGTGATATCTCTCTTAAGTAGTGTAATATGTGATAGGTATGATGTTTGTGAATATGTGATAGTTGTGATGTCTCTCTTGAGTAGTTGAATATGTGATAGTTGTGATGTCTCCCTTGAGTAGTTGAATAAATGATAGTTGTGATGTCTCTCTTGAGTAGTTGAATATGTGATAGTTGTGATGTCTCTCTTGAGTAGTTGAATATATAATAGTTGTGATGTCTCTCTTGAGTAGTTGAATATGTGATAGTTGAATATGTGATAGTTGTGATGTCTCTCTTGAGTAGTTGAATATGTGATAGTTGTGATGTCTCCCTTGAGTAGTTGAATAAATGATAGTTGTGATGTCTCTCTTGAGTAGTTGAATATGTGATAGTTGTGATGTCTCTCTTGAGTAGTTGAATATGTGATAGTTGTGATGTCTCTCTTGAGTAGTTGAATATGTGATAGTTGAATATGTGATAGTTGTGATGTCTCTCTTGAGTAGTTGAATATGTGATAGTTGTAATGTTTGTGAATATGTTATAGTTGTGATTTTTTTGAATATGTGATAGTTGTGATGTTTGTGAATATGTGATAGTTGTGATGTCTCTCTTAAGTAGTGTAATATGTGATAGGTATGATGTTTGTGAATATGTGATAGTTGTGATGTCTCTCTTGAGTAGTTGAATATGTGATAGTTGTGATGTCTCCCTTGAGTAGTTGAATAAATGATAGTTGTGATGTCTCTCTTGAGTAGTTGAATATGTGATAGTTGTGATGTCTCTCTTGAGTAGTTGAATATGTGATAGTTGTGATGTCTCTCTTGAGTAGTTGAATATGTGATAGTTGAATATGTGATAGTTGTGATGTCTCCCTTGAGTAGTTGAATATGTGATAGTTGTGATGTCTCCCTTGAGTAGTTGAATATGTGATAGTTGTGATGTCTCTCTTGAGTAGTTGAATATGTGATAGTTGAATATGTGATAGTTGTGATGTCTCCCTTGAGTAGTTGAATATGTGATAGTTGTGATGTCTCCCTTGAGCAGTTGAATATGTGATAGTTGTGATGTCTCTCTTGAGTAGTTAAATATGTGATAGTTGTGATGTCTCTCTTGAGTAGTTGAATATGTGATAGGTATGATGTTTGTGAATATGTGATAGTTGTGATGTTTGTGAATATGTGATAGTTGTGATGTCTCTCTTGAGTAGTTGAATGTGATGACAAGAACTACGATTTGCCGAAAAATTACAATCTCTCTGAACCAGGATCTGCACTTCTCAACTTAAAAATCTCCGTGAACCGTGACCTGCACCTTTCAACGTAAAATCGAAGTCTTGACTAAGCCTGTAGATAATGATATTTGTGTGTGTGGGGTGGGGTCAACAGGTAACCCCCCTTTCCATTTTTTTCTCTTAACCTAAAATGTATCGACAATCCTAGTGCACAATTGCGTTTTGATTTCGTTTTATTTTATATTATTTATCCATAATATTTACAACGTTTATGAAATGTCGGATTTCTTTAAATCCTTGTTTTTACCTTTGTAAACCTTGACAGATGTCTGATTATATTTGTAGACATAGATCTTCCTTCCAGGCATGATTTCAAAGCAAGGTCACATAGTGACCCCTTGTAATCCTCCTCCGTGTCACCAACGCCTACTGTTGCAGACGACAGACCTCATTTAAAATGATAGCCAAGCAAATGTTTGCAAACACCACTCGTGCTGTTGTCAAAGACATGGAGATTTATCGTGCACCACGAACTGAAAAATAGAGATGGAATTAACCGAAGAAACAGTGTTCGAAATTGTCAATTTATTTGGGCGACAGTTAGTTGTTTGCTGAACTCTTCATTTTTGAAAATAAAAATGTGATGCAGAGGTCTCGGCAAATTGCTTGGGACATTTGTCAAACACCTTCTAAAATCATTGTCAAACATGTACATTGTCACGATGACATGAGAAACAAATCACAGAAAGAGAGATAGAGTGAGAGACGAAAATGCTTGGGAAGAATTTTGATAACAACAAAACCTCAGAGGAAGTTTTAAAAAAATGCTTCAGACAAGTCCTGATAAATTATGGATGTTTTTTGTTGGGACTCCCAATAAATACAAGCGATGAAGATCTTGATTCCTTACAATGTAAAACTGAATAAAAGGGATGGTGGATAGCTCTCTATTATAGCAAGAAGTCTCCACCTTTCAATGGTATACTTCTTCTTCTGCGTTCGTTCTCAAACTCCTGCAGATTAGCAGGATGTAGTCCGGAGAACGAAATGCTTGTGTCACGGTTTACTGCATTGCTGCGATATCTGCGCGTTTCTGCCTGACATATCAGACTTCAGCATGGCTTTTAGTCATTGACCGTATATGGGATGGGACAGCCAACTCCATCCCATAATCTCTTTAGTCGCCATTTACGACATGCGTGGAAGGTAAAGAGTGTTGCTATTCTTTGCTCCCCTTTCGGGCCCCGGCAACACACAGGCGCAATAAAATACAAAGCTTACAGAATTAACATCCACCTCTCAATGGTATACACAGTTTACAGAATTAATCTCCACCTCTCAATGGTATACACAGTTTACAGAATTAATCTCCACCTCTCAATGGTATACACAGTTTACAGAATTAATCTCCACCTCTCAATGGTATACACAGTTTACAGAATTAATCTCCACCTCTCAATGGTATACACAGTTTACAGAATTAATCTCCACCTTTCAATGGTATACAAAGCTTACATAATTAGCTTCCAACTCAGGGAATCTACTTGTGAATACAGCACGTTCTACCAATGTGTATCAACACACTTCAGGGTGCCGGCTGTGCACTCATCCATATGAAACTGTTGACCACCACCTTTTTGAATGTCCAGCGCTGGATGACATCAGGAAAATGCTTCTCCCTCCAGGGCCAGATAAATGGAACACATTATATGGAACAAAACAATAACTCACAAGCACATGCATATATCACACAATGGCATTGAGTCAAAGGGCATGAGCACATGGACCGCTGGATCAGCAACCAACCAACCAACCAACCAACCAATGTGTATGCAGACATTAAATGACATGAGAGTCTGCAAGCAATTAGTGGCAACAATGTTGGTCACTTTGTTGTTCGTCCATCACAAGTGAAGATGACCATTTGTTACATCCACTTTTGAAAATTCAATTTTAGTTATGTCCTTGATTATGAGTTCTTATATGGTTAATGAGCCCTATTCGAGCTGTAAATGTCCTAGGACAGTTCTGACATGGAATGACGACTGTAGACGGATCTTGGTATATCTGTTATTTCTAGCTGGTCTCTGCTATTGAGCTGCTGCATTTCTCTTCTTTTCACAAGATGATGCGCTCTTTTTTATTTTAGAACGCCATGTAGATCTATTTTGTGCAAGTTCTTCCCATGTATCGTGGTTTATTTCAAAAGCTTTCAGTGAGTTCTTTAACGAGTCCTTGTAGCGCTTCCTTTGGCCACCTTGAGATCGTATACCCTTCTCTAGCTCACCATAGAGATGTATCTTTGGTAGACGATGGTCTGGCATACGCACCAAATGACCTGTCCAACGAATCTGTGTCTGCATCAGGATCATGTCAATGCTAGGGATACCAGCTCTATCAAAGACAGTGGTATCTGGAATCTTGTCTTGCCATCTGATATTCATAACTTTTCTGAGACAATAAAGACAATACTTTAGACAATAAAGTTCACTTTAGACAATACAGTTCATATGACGGTATCTCTCGTCAGGTGAGAACAGCAGTTTTTTTTAAAACAGTAGTATGATATTCTTCATTGTGAGGTCAATCGACCTTGTGTTTACTAAGCAATATTGTTAACGTTATACAGTTTTACAAGTCTCACTTATTATCTATTCTACATTAATATATGACATAGAAACCTGGATAATGGGCTAACAGCTACAACATAAAATTAATGCCTTTGAGAAGTGGATATATAAGAAAATGGAGAACTTCATGGGAAAAGAAGAAAATAAGCAAAAAGAGTTTACAGCAGCACTCTTTATTAAAAGAATAAATATTAAAGGAAATAAAAATCAAACAAATTAAATACTTTGGATATGCCGAAGTCGAATGTGTATGGCCATTGTCGCAAATAACATGGCGACACAACGCATTTCCGTTCCCTGAACCACATCCTGCTGGAAATCTAGTTGAACCATTGTTCTGATAGCCTATAAGAGAGACCTGATAATTTGGACATATTAAAACACGTAACTCGCCCGTGTGTTGACGAGGCCCGAAAGGGGAGAAAAGAATAGCAACACTGTTTACCTTCCACGCATGTCGTACGGTGCGACTAAGGAGGTTATGGGATGAAGTTGGCTGTCCCATCCCATATAGGGTCAGTGACCCAAAGCCATGTTGAAGTCGGATGTGTCAGGCCAAAATGCACAGATATCGCAGCAATGCTGTAAACCATGACACGCCGCATTCCATTCTCTGGACTACATCCTGCTGGTCTACAGGAGTTTGAGAATGAACGGAGAAGAAGAAAACACGTAACAGCTTGTTGAAGACTGCACTTGAAGGTAGCTTCATAGATCGGCGAGCAAGAGGTAGGTAGTCAAAGATACAAGTGGGAGGGAAACATCATGAGATGGACAAGATGCTTCTTCTTCTTCTTCTTTTGATCGTTCTCAAACTCTTGCAGATTAGCAGGATGTAGTCCAGAGAACGGAATGCGTTGTGTCATGGGTTACATCAATGCTGCGATATTTGCGTTTTTCGGCCTGACACATCCGACTTTAACAAGGCCTTAAGTCATGTTTACCCTATATGGGATTTGACAGCCAACTCCATCCCATAACCTCCTTAGTCGCCTTCTACGACATGCGTTGAAGATAACAGTGTTGCTATTCTTTGTTCCCCCCCTCGAATCCCGGCAACACACGGGCGGGATATGATACAGTCTAGCACAGCGCACTACCAAGGCAAGAGACAAAATGTTGGAGGTTCGGTGCAGCCAACCTTCAATGCGGAGACGGACCTGGTGATAATGATATGTAGTAAACTTAATGTACCCGTTGCGAGTTATTTCTCTTGAATCTCTCAAAGATCCCGGACTTAGACAACTGGCAATATTGACAGATAGAAAAATGTGCACAGACGATACGAGGGACCACTTTTACCATTGACGTTTCAGAAATAACCCCAGATCACCCTAGAAAAATGTTCCAGAATACACCACACTATATAATGCTTCTAAATAAAGCCAGAACTTAAGATATGTCTTAGGAAAGATGGCGTTGCCTTAATAGAAAGGTCATCCTCTCGTTTTCAATCTCAATTTGCAATTCCATCGTTTCCTTGATACTTTTAATTGCCTTTTTTTCGAAAATCATTTAAAGGTAGGGAGGGTTTACCAGTCTTTGTGTTAAATTTCTACTACTGTTAGTCAAATTTTCTTATAGTAAACCCAGGTTAATGCATATATGGTTCCACAAAAAACACAGCACCACAGACAACAGAAGAAAAACCCATGTCTTGTGGGGGAAAAAACACCAGATATGGCTTCTCTGCTATAGACATATCAATACGCCGACTACCGTGATAGTATTTTTTTAAACTCACTTAGCGGTAAAACGGATATTAAAAAAAAAATCAGTTCTGAAACTAACTGCGTGTTAAATGTGTGTGGCGACGCTTCTCGTATGTAAATATCCAGAACAAAATTAACTAAATAACGATAACAATGATGAAATATAACTTCTGATATGAAATCGAGAAAACAAGCTTGTACATATTCAGAAATTGTTATTGTTATAAACAGGTGTTCTTTAAAAATTAGAACTCTTAAAATTAACATATTTCTGTTCGTCAAATACGAATGTATATCAAATATTTCACGTTTTGGTACATACCACAAATTCTTATCACAGCGTGTATGTATTTGGTGACATGCGGTACGTGCTATACACGCACACTTCATTTATCTTTATTTTGCTTTCACTCTTGTTTGACCACCCAGATTTATTTTTGAGATATGTGGTGTTTGTGCGCCATCTTTTGCTGCCAGGGCCTACAAGGAGATTAAAAATAGCATAACTGTAACCTGGCATGCGTGTCGTACGAGACGACTAAGGAGTTTTGGAGGTTGAGTTGGCTTTCCCATCCCATAGGGTATAGAGAGGGTCAAAGTGAACAATAGGCCATGTTTAAGTCGGAAATGCCAGGACGAAATCCACAGGTATCGCAGCTAAGCTGTATACCATAACACAACGCACTCTGTTCTCCGAACGACATACTTTTAATCTGCAGGAGTTTGAGAACTAACGCGAAAGAATAGGAAATAGCTTTAATGAACTGCCTGCTTCACTTCTGCATCTCTCTTTATTCAGTCAGTCATCAGGTTAGAACATTAATAGTTTCAATGAACTGTGTGATTCACTTCTCCATCGTCCTTCAGTCAGTCCTCAGGTTAGAACATTAATAGTTTCAATGAACTGTGTGATTCACTTCTTCAGTCAGACATCAGGTTAGAACATTAATAGTTTCAATGAACTGTGTGATTCACTTCTTCAGTCAGACATCAGGTTAGAACATCAATAGTTTCAATGAACTGTGTGATTCACTTCTCCATCGTCCTTCAGTCAGACATCAGGTTAGAACATCAATAGTTTCAATGAACTGCGTGATTCACTTCTTCAGTCAGACATCAGGTTAGAACATTAATAGTTTCAATGAACTGTGTGATTCACTTCTCCATCGTCCTTCAGTCAGACATCAGGTTAGAACATCAATAGTTACAATGAACTGTGTGATTCACTTCTCCATCGTCCTTCAGTCAGTCATCAGGTTAGAACATTAATAGTTTCAATGAAATGTGTGATTCACTTCTCCATCGTCCTTCAGTCAGTCATCAGGTTAGAACATTAATAGTTTCAATGAAATGTGTGATTCACTTCTTCAGTCAGTCATCAGGTTAGAACATCAATAGTTTCAATGAACTGTGTGATTCACTTCTTCAGTCAGTCATCAGGTTAGAACATTAATAGTTTCAATGAACTGTGTGATTCACTTCTTCAGTCAGTCATCAGGTTAGAACATTAATAGTTTCAATGAACTGTGTGATTCACTTCTTCAGTCAGTCATCAGGTTAGAACATCAATAGTTTCAATGAACTGTGTGATTCACTTCTTCAGTCAGTCATCAGGTTAGAACATTAATAGTTTCAATGAACTGTGTGATTCACTTCTTCAGTCAGTCATCAGGTTAGAACATCAATAGTTTCAATGAACTGTGTGATTCACTTCTTCAGTCAGTCATCAGGTTAAACCACCAATAGTTTCAATGAACTGTATGATTCTTCTTCTCCTTCTTCTCCGTTCGTTCTCAATCTCGTACAGATTAGGAGAATGTAGTAAGGAGAACAGAACGCACTGTGTCATGGTTTACAACATTGTTGCGCATTTCGACCTGACACTTCCTATTTCAGCATGGCTTCGGGTAACTTTGACCCTATATAGGATGGGACAGCCAACACACTCAATAACTTTCTTAGTCGCATCTTATGATACGCATGGAAGGTAAACAGTGTTGTTATTCTTTGCTCCGCTCTCATGTCCCGGCAACACACAAGACGGGTGAACTGTGTGATTCACTTCAGGTCATCCATAGAATCCCTTAGGTTCGGAAGTGTGATGTCTCAATAGGCCGTATTGTTTTCCTCTCTTCTTTGCGATCTAGTTCAGAGATCTCGTCTCTAACCATTATACGGGGGTTGTTATTTTCCACAGCTTATTTTACAGCTGTCCCCATTAGTGTCTATTTTCGATGGGGATCTCACCGCGTGTTAATCTGTTTTTTAAACAGCTCAATTGTCATGGTCTTGGATGGAGCTAAAGGAGATCTAGCATTCACATCTGTGTTATTTCAAAGTTTATCACTTGTTTTTCCCCTTATCACTGTTCGTCATCTAGAAGACAAGAAAAATCCATTAATTGAAGTGCAGATCTGCGCATGTGTGGAACGGATTGCTTTACAGAGCGTAATCCTGTACAACGGGTCTCAAGCTGCGCGCAGTGAGAACCTTTCTCCAGAATTTCAATAATTGTCATGATAGGTTACGTTTGTCTAATTTGTACATGTCATTTTTTTCTTTTAGCTGCATATATATATATATATATATATATATATATATATATATATATATATATATATATATATATATATATATATATATATAATTGAAACCACAATTGTTTTAAGTCACTCTCCTGTCGACCAGCAGACCCAGACAGCTTTCCAGCTCACTCGTAGTTCGTGGCTTGAAATACAAATTCCTAAATTGGTCGTCTGTGTGTTGATAGAGCTCGAAGAGGGAGCAAAAAAATAGGAACACTGTTGCTTACCATGCACGGTAAAGGAGACGAATAAGGAAGTTTTGGGGGTGGAGTTGGCAGTCGCATCCTATAGAATGTCAAAGTAACACAGAATGCATGCTAAAACTTGACGTGGAAGGCCGAATTCTGTAGATATCACAGCCAATCTGTAAACAATGAGAGTGTATTTCCTTCTGCAGACTACATCCTGCTCATACGCAGAAGTTTGAGAACCAGCGCAGAAAAATAAGACCCCGTAGCTCCCACAGCCACCAGGAAGTATAGTACCTGGGCTCACGCACTGGGAAGGTTGAGAAACTGTGTTATCGCCACTCAGCACATGTGATAAGCGATACTTCTTTCGTTCACATGAAACATGTCTATATTTGTGATTCTGTCTCCTGAATAAAATTCAAGTCTTTTTTTTTAGTTCCCACAGTGTCCATAGAACTTTGATTTCAATGTTGTTACCTCTGACCAATATGTAAGCGATACTTTTAGGGAAGTTTGTGGCAACCACTGGCTGGGCAGCTGAGCACTTATGGGAAGCCGTGTACTATGATGTTATTTATAACAGCTTTCCTTTATATATATTTGGATGCTGGCGCTGCCAAATTCATCTGTGTCTGGTCATTGGAGCTAATGAAACGGTGGCACAATACATTTCCATTCTCTGGTCTAAATCCTGCTGGAAATCTTGCAGGACTATTGTCCTGCTGCAAGAGAGATCCAGAGTGTCTTGTGTCATAGTTTAAAGTTATGTACTATATCTGCACCTTTTAGTCTAGCACATCAGGTTGCAGCGTGGTATTTGGGTCAAACAAACACTGGACAACTAGAATAGGAAGCTAGTGCACTGAGAACGTTGATAGCGCGGCTTGGACTAGATCATTTTATATATAGACTAAAGCAATGCCCGGCGTAGCCCGGGTGAGAATAAAATAAAATGAAAAATAGAAAAGATACAAGCGACTTCCAGAGGAATGAGATTTCTGTGTGAAGTTGACTGTCACATCCCATGTAGGATCAACATGACCCAGAAACCCCGCTGAAGTCCGGTGTGTCAGGCCGAAAGGTGTAGATACCACAGCTAAGATATAAATCTTGGCACAACGCTTTTCGTTCTCTGGACTATATTTTGTTACTTGGAATGAGCTCTATAACGAATTGAGAAGAAAAAGACGTACACAGAAAAGATCTGGGGAAAAAGTGAAAATTATTCAACACCATAATATGGACTGCTTAACCTGATGAGAGCGATGTAGATAATGTCTCAGTAGGAGTCAGCGCAGCTGTGTGGAGGCGTGCTGGATTTGAGCACCATCGTGTTAAATTTCTAGTGCTCGTTGTGTGTTGTCGAAGCCGAAAATTGGAACAAATAATACCAACACTCACAGTCGTAGATAGGACTTCGCTAAGAGCGCAAACCAACGGTCGTAGATAGGACTTCGCTAAGAGCGCAAACCAACGGTCGTAGATAGGACTTCGCTAAGAGCGCAAACCAACGGTCGTAGGTACGACTTCGTTACGAGCTCAAACCAGCGGTCGTAGATAGGACTTCCGTAAGATCGCAAACCAACTGTCGTAGGTACGACTTCGCTAATAACTCAAACCAGTGGTCATGCACGGGCATAAATTCATTTCAAGATGCAGATGATGTCAATGAGGTTGAGAACGTACACATACAGAGAATGTTAGAAATGGGAGTATCTAGAGGTGAGGGAAGGAAAAGTAAATTTTTTGGAAAGTCCCGAAGATCACACAATTAACACCTGACCGGGACTCTGAGTCTACATACACTGGGGTAGCTGCTGGAATGGAGGGCGGAGCAATTATGGGAATGTCCCGCGTGCTGTGAAGCCAGTTTCTAATCAAGAATCAAGAACCAGTGGTCGTAGCTAAGATCGCAAACCAACGGTCGTAGGTAAGACTTCACTAATAGCTCAAACCTGTGGTCGTAGATAGGACTTCGCTAAGAGCTCAAACTAGTGGTCCTAGATAGGACTTCGCTAAGAGCTCAAGCTAATGGTCCTAGATAGAACTTCGCTAGGAGCTCAAATTAGTTAAGAGCTTCTTCTATTAGGTAAACTTCTATATTTCTGTACATTACTCGTAATGGATGAGGGGAGGGAGGGGGGGGGGAATAAGAGTCGTTTTTTATTGTGTTACGCTATATTTCATATTTTCCGCAAGGGAGTTCAAAACTCCTCCGTATATACGGGCTTGGCGGGAACTATAATGCATTTAATAATAAGTGAATAAGGAGAGTTCGGATGTTGTAGGTTGACTACCACTTCTCTTAGTATATCAACTAACCAAAAATAGTGTGGTTTAATATGTTGGATCGAAATGTACAAATATCACAACTGTAAATGTAAGTTGTAAAGCACAACTGTAAATGTAAGCTGTAAATCACAACTGTAAATGTAAGCTGTAAATTTCAGGACTACATCATATCAATCAACAGGACTTTTAGAAACGAAGAATTATCGGTACATATATAATCGGGTTCTTTTATTTGGGCAAAATGTGGATACCATTTTTGACCACAGTTAACCAGAGGGACCCATCACATGTGGTGACGCATTGAGTGCATGAAAATCGATTCTACCAAGATTCCAGAAAGTTGCAATTAGAAAAGGTTTGGGAACCCGTAAATTCGAATGTTCTAGTAATACGCCCATCACTGATCATCACTAGAGCCAAGGATTCTAGCTGTTAGCCTTGGGATTAAGAGGCATATCGTTGTTGGCGTGTCGTGACGATGTGTCCAAGTTTCAGTCAGGATTTGCATTGTTCATTAGTTTGGACGATCGTGATGGTCTTTAGAATTGAGGAGCGATAATCGAAGAGGATTGGACGAGGTGCAGGGGTGATGAGGGAATGATTTTAAGCAGTGACTGAGGAAATGATTGAAGGAATGCGTGCAATCATCGTTATTAAAGAACGAGGTGACAACATGCAGGAAGTTATTGAAGGAGTGAGTGCAATCTTTATTAAAGAACGAGGTGACAACATTGCAGGAAGTGATTGAAGGAGTGAGTGCAATCTTTATTAAAGAACGAGGTGACAACATGCAGGAAGTGATTGACGGAGTGAGTGCAATCTTTATTAAAGAACGAGGTGACAACATGCAGGAAGTGATTGAAGGAGTGAGTGCAATTTTTATTAAAGAACGAGGTGACAACATGCAGGACGTGATTGAAGGAGTGCGTGCAATCTTTATTAAAGAACGAGGTGACAACATGCAGGAAGTGATTGAAGGAGTGAGTGCAATCATTATTAAAGAACGAGGTGACAGCATGCAGGAAGTGATTGAAGGAGTGAGTGCAATCTTTATTAAAGAACGAGGTGACAACATGCAGGAAGTGATTGAAGGTGTGAGTGCAATCGTTATTAAAGAACGAGGTGGCAATATGCAGGAAGTGATTGAAGGAGTGAGTGCAATCTTTATTAAAGAACGAGGTGACAGCATGCAGGAAGTGATTGAAGGAGTGAGTGCAATCTTTATTAAAGAATGAGGTGACAACATGCAGGAAGTGATTGAAGGAGTGAGTGCAATCTTTATTAAAGAACGAGGTGACAGCATGCAGGAAGTGATTGAAGGAGTGAGTGCAATCTTTATTAAAGAACGAGGTGACAACATGCAGAAAGTGATTGAAGGAGTGAGTGCAATCTTTATTAAAGAACGAGGTGACAACATGCAGGAAGTGATTGAAGGAATGACATTTTCTAATTAAAATGGGGTAGAATACACGCTAAAATTGTAAACAAAAGGAGATTAAGTAGTGCGAATCTTTGGAAATATACAAGAAAACCCACCTTCGACGTTCCTTTCCTTCCCCCCCCCACCCCACCATTTTTTCTGTGAAATCAGAGCATACTATTTTGGTTGTTTTGTACTAGGTATTTAGGGTATATTCCAACTATTACACTATTTTTATATATACACTATTCCAACTATTTTTCACAAAAACGTTATCAACGTTCTCATGAGAAAGGAAATTACACACGAAAATGGGAAATGATTTTTTTAGAGGTAAACCACCCCCCCCCTACCATTACTAAAGACATATCTACGGCCCTGCACATCTCACACAAGGAGTAAAGGATGGTACTGGCAATGATCACGTGACACCACTAAATCTTCTTTATTTCTTTTCACTTTATACCCCTATATGCCTTGCAGCGTCAGTGGTAGAAGGGTTCTCTGGAGATGGCTTTTTTGTGTGCTTCATATGATTGTTTTAGTTGACTCTTTTATTTCTGTAATGCATTGTTTGCATGGTCTCCCCTGGCTTTGTATCCATCCTGTCTGTATAGTAGTGCTTTTTGAAAGGCACTGTGTGATGGTAGTATGGAAGCATGCGAAAATCATTTAATCGTCTTCTGATGTAATCCAGAATTGGCCTTGAGTTTGTTAGTCCTCTGATGTTTTCGTTTCTGATTCTGTCTCTTATTGTTACTCCGAGGATTCGATGCCTGATATATCCGAATTTATCATCTCGTCTGGGACACTTTGATCCTATATGAGATGGGCCAGTCAATACCACTCCAAAATCTCCTTAGAACATGTATGGATTGTAACAGTTATGCTATTCTCTGCTCCCATTTCAGATTTTGGCAACACATGGGTGAAAAATATAGTGAAGTCAGTATATGAGGCACAAGGTGTAGATATTTCAGTCTAGCTGTAAACCGTGACACAATACACTCTGTTCTCCAGACATACTGCTGACCAAAAGGAGTTTTGAGAATGAATCCAACAAAAGATATGTTGCTGTTGTGATACCTTCAAATTGTTTACTCGTTTGTCCATTCATCGGACACATGCTTTCGTTACAGATCTTCTACTATTGCAGAATCATGTTATAGCTGACTGTGCTTCATCATTTAAAAAAACCTGTACATTTTCTGAATCTTCACATAATTTAAATGTTTTTTTTCTATACTTTTTTGTGTTCAGGGTTATCCTACATTCACTTCATGGGTGCCTTGTGTCACTGACAGTGGCAAAAAAGTTCAAGCAAATTTGTCTGTGGTTGATCATCGTGTAATACAGAAACATGTTCTCTCGTATGATTGGGCTACTAGGGTAGATGTCCACCATTCAATGGATGTTGTAAAAACACTGAATGTGTTTGTTACCACTGCTGAAGTTAGATGTGTCACATCATTAACGTAATTAAAAACGGTGACAACATTTCATTCTCTGTACTACAACCTGCTGGAAATCTAGGATGACTACTGTCCGGCTATAAGAGAGGTGTTGGTTTGCCTGTCCATCCTATAGAGGATCAAAGTAATCCCAAAGCCATGATAAATTCAGATACGACAGGTCAAAAGGCTTAGATATCTGAGAAAAACTGTAAACTACAACACAACACATTCTGTTTTCTGAATTAAATTTTGTTATTCTGCAGGAGTTTGAGAACAAATACAGAACAAGATGATGGGTTGAAAAAGCATAGAGAATTTATTTGATTATACTTGGTTTACCTTTATGTATTTTTTTCCCTCTCAATATAGTGACACTTTATCAACAATACCCCATGAGCAGGATTCAAATCTGCAATCTCTTGAGCACAGAGCAAGATGTTCATTATGACAATGTGGACCTCCCCCCCCCCCCTCAAGAGGAAGTGAAACAGGGAAATGCACAAAGAGAACACATACATGTGACAAAAACAAACAAATCGTACTGGATGTAAACACACAAAATAGATTTAGTCAATAGAACTACAGTCACACATAACTGTTTTAATAATAATACTAATAATAGTTATAATAAAAATGTCATAATAATTTATAATAGTAAAATTTATAATTAGAATATGGACGGAATGTTTGTATGTACACATGCACAGATATATTCTTTATTTGAAACAGCACTATCACACAACACAGCATTTTTCTGGTGTACTCTCATTTTGTACATTTAGGAAATGGAGAATTATGTAACTGTTATCATTGTTCACCCTTTGACTGCTGCTAGCCACTTCATAGGATTGTTAGATTTTGTTGAAGGACTGTGCACCACTTAAAATAGCAGTTTATATAAGCCATAGATGAACAGCTGCTGTGTGAAACTGTGGATTTAGTCTGGGCACATAATGATATCAAGATTCTAAGTGACACATGTGATGTGGTTTTTTTCTTGTTCTGCGTTTATTCTCAAACTCCTTGGGGTTAGCAATATTCAGTCCACAGAATGGAATGTGTTATACTTGGCTGTGATATGTCAAGCGAAAAATTCCCCATGGGTCACTGGGGTCTGAAATGATAGTAGAGAATAGTAATACTGCCATCTGTCATGCAAGTCAAAAGAGACAATTAAGGAGGTTGATCATGCGGTTGACTAACCCAATCAATGATCTCTGATGTGATGAAACCAGCTCAAGACCTATGCCCGGACTGCTGGAAGGATTCAACATTTTTATCTGCTGCATGTCTTGAGTTTGTCAAGAATTCACAGTAAAGTCCTCTCCGAAGCAGAAGACTATTTAGTTTATGATGTTGCACCCTCCAGCCACTAAGTCAAACATTCATCTGGGCACCGTCAGCCACACTGAGTCAAACATTTATCTAGGCACCCTCCAGCCACACTGAGTAAAACAGTCATCTGGGCACCCTCCAGTCACAATGAGTCAAACAGCCATCTGGGCACCCTCCAACCACACTGAGTCATACAGTCATCTGGGCACCCTCCAGCCACACTGAGTCATACAGTCATCTAAGCACCCTCCAGCCACACTGAGTCAAACAATCATCTGGGACTTGCCCTGAATATCTTCCCCATGAAAAAAGAACGCGAAAGAAATACCAATCTGGAGCTGAAATTAAAGATCCAGTTCCTGGCAGAGGAAACAAGAGAGACACACTCATACTTCTTCTGTGTTCTATAATCATCTTCTTCAAGCAAACAAAAAACTGCAAGCAACAAATACTCAAACTGATTTCATAAATTTATATTATCATAATGTTTGTTTGGATCCCCAGGAATTAGGAGTGATATAGCTCTTGAATCCTTTGTGTAAAGGGGAAGTTTTCTCCAGAGATTTATTTCACACACAGAATGTCCCAACATTCAGTGGTGTGCAATGCATTGAGACATAGCCTTTTTTTTTATAAATGTGCCTTTATGGTGAGGTATGCTTCATTCAACTGTGGACATTAGTCCAATATGGTTATATTGGGAGCTTGTCACCAGTAAAAAAATAGTGGAGTTTACAGTTCTGGTAACTCCCGTGTGTCGCCGGAGCCTGAAAGGGGAGCAAAGAATAGCAACACTGTTTACCATCCATGCATGTTGTAAAAGGCGACTAAGTTGGCTGCCCCATCCCATATAGGGTCTGTGACCCAAAGCCATGCTGAGGTTGGATGTGTCAGGCCGAAAGGCGGAGATATCGCAGCAATGCTGTAAACCATGACACAATGCATTCCGTTCTCCGGACTACATCCTGCTAATCTGCAGGAGTTTGAGAACGAACGCAGAAGAAGAAGTTCTGGTAAACAGTCACCATGACCTAATGTAGTCTCCTACTGTATTAAGTAATAATGCTACTGTAATCTATACTATCAAATAAACAAGGCTATTTTCTACGTCCAACTGGGACATTTCTCAAGAAACATATAAAAACATACAAATATTTAAAACTGTGATGACTTGGACATGTTTTTCACTGCAAATAAGTGTCAGAAAAATATGTGAAACATTTAAATATTTATATGGTTTTTTTGTGTTTTTGTTATTGTTACGTGTTTCTTGAGAAAGGTCCCAGTTGGACCATAGTGTAGAAAAACAGCCCTTGTTGTTGCGTTTATTCTTTTTGGATATTTTATTTGATAGCTAGTATAGCTCACAATAATATTATTACTTGATACAGTATTTATCACTTATTTGATATATTACTGCAGCACTTCCCACTTTCTCGGACATCCTCTGACATTTGTGTTATTTATATGTAGTCTCCTACTCAGAGGGGGGGTCGGGGGTCAGTACATAAATGTATATATGAAGTGCTGTGGGATTTTCACACAAGGAAAGCCTCACTAAATATGCTTATCATCCACTATGAGTAGCCTGTTTTGGTGGTTGTCATTCACTATGGGTGTTTTGTTGTGTGGCAGTTGTCATTCACTATGGGTGTTTTGTTGTGTGGCAGTTGTCATTCACTATCGGTTTTGTTGTTGTTTGGCGGATGGTCTGATGTCATTAGTGATACCTTCTGGTCAACATCATCAAGTGCTGAATGGCATGGGCGATCATATTTCTTCATTTACATCGATCTCTCATATATGTCATCATCTCTGTTGATGTCGTCAATCGAAGCCATTTAGTCAAACTGTCCAATATTTTTTTCTCTGGGTTTTCCCCTTGATCTTTTCCCTTCTATCTTTCCTGTTGTCACTATATTCTCAATGCTTCCTCTTCTCATTATGTGCCCAATAAATGTTGACTGTATTTTTTCTTATATTATCAATAATGCATCTTTTCACATCCATCCTTCTAAGACATTCTTCATTAATAACCTTTGTTGTCCAAGGAATGCGTAATATTCTTTGAATAAACCACATTTTCGCTGCCTCCAATGATTTTTGTGATGTCTTATTTATTGTCCATGCTTCACTTCCACAGAGTAGCACTGGTTCAATATAACATTTGAGGACACGTTTTCTAGTATCAATCGATATGGAATTGTTGCACAGGATATTTTTCATTTTATGGAATGCTGCTTTTGCTTGTCCTATTCTGCTTATAATTTCAGTCTTGCATTTACCATCTGAAGTTATTAATGTTCCTAATATTTGAAACTATTCACCTGCTTTCATTATAGAATTTAGAATTAACATACAATAGTGTGTTGTCAGGGCAGGAAGCAAAGAATATTGACACTGTTACTTGCCATAGACATCATAAGCGCTGACTAAGATGGTATTTTAGTTGGCTGTCCTATCCTATAAAGCAGCAGTTCTCAACCTGTGGGTCGTGACCCGTTTGGGGGTAAAATGACCCTTTCACAGGGGTTGCCAAGACCATCAGAAAACACATATTATGAAGTAGCAATGAAAATAATTTTTTGGTTGGGGGTCACCACAACATGAGGAAATGTATTAAAGAGCCGCGGCATTAGGTAGAGCCACTGTTATAGAGAGTTAAAGTGCCCATAAAGCCATACTGAAGTCAGGTATGCCAGGATGAAAGGAAAAGATACCATAGCCAATCTGTTAACCATTGACACAACGCACTCCGCTCTCCTGACCACACATTCTGCTAGTCTGCAGGAGTTTGATAACAAAAGCAAGAAGAAGAAAACTGAACCTAGAATAGAGAGCAGTAATAAGAAATCTGTGAATCCAACATGACCTATTTATCTTAAGCAGAAAAGTATATTCATAGAACAATGTAAGAGAAATAACTACAATAATGCTGTTTTGCACAAATGTAATCACAGATTTGTAATGACTAAAGTATCTATTATTCACAATGTAAAGATATGATATAATTTCTCGGTTAAAGAACATCTTGTGAGTATGAGGATGTCTTTACAGGTGTGTTGGCATAGTCATCTTCATACAGGTAGCTGCGATGGCTGGTATTTAATAAAGAAGTTTCCGGACTTGTCTGGAACCTATTTCATTGAATTCAATAAACAGTTAAATGATTAAAGATAAGAAGTATGTAGCCTGTGATGAGAAAAGTATGTACAAAATAGTTGCTAAAACTTTGGCTATTGAAAATTAAAGATAATTTTACTGAACTTCAAGCAGAGCTTTAGGAACCCAATCACTTTATTATTGGATAACAGACAGATCTATAGGACCTAAATCACTTAATTATTGGACTCCGGGCAGAGCTTTAAAACCTAAATCACTTAATTATTGGACTCCGGGCAGAGCTTTAAAACCTAAATCACTTAATTATTGAACACCAGGTAAGCTATAGAAATGTTAATCACTTGATGATACTATTGGACTCCTGTAAGAATCATAGACTTCAATCACTTAATGATATTATTGGACTCCAGGCAAAGCTATAGGAGCTCAATTACATAATTATTGGACTTCAATCTTACCTATAGGATCTCAATCTCAATCACTTCTTCTTCTTCTTCTGCGTTCGTTCTCAAACTCCTGCAGATTAGTAGGATGTAGTCCGGAGAACGGAATGCATTGTGCCATGGTTTATAGCATTGCTGCTATATCTGCGCCTTTCGGCCTGACACATCCAACTTCAGCATGGCTTTGGGTCACTGACCCTATATGGGATGGGACAGACAACTCCATCCCATAACTTCCTTAGTCGCCTTTTACGACATGCGTGGAAGGTAAACAGTGTTGCTATTCTTTGCTCCCCTTTCGGTCCCCGGCAACACACGGGCGTCTCAATCACTTAATCATAGGACTTCAGGCAGAGTTTTAGAACCTCAATCTCATAATGATACTATTGGACTCCTGTAAGAACCAGACTTCAATCATTGAATGATATTATTGGACTTCAAGTAGAGCTATCGGACCTCAATCTGTTAATTTATATATTTCTTTTCAGTTCCATGTGGAACCCAGTGCTGCAACTGTTGCTTTCAATGATTTCTGTGTTCACTGTCCTCTACAACTGTGCCAGTAAGATCCCAATTGATTTGGTATGAGGCATGTTCAAATGAAACCTGTTCAAGAGGGTTTATTGCAAGATTACATAAAAGAACATTAGCAGTTGTGCTATAATTAAGTAAAGACATTATTAAGGAACATGTATGCACTTGAAATTGTCAGAAGAGGTCACCATAAGCATTCAAATATGCATCCTATTATTTGAGTAGATGGTGAATTCTGTTTGAGAAGAATGACTTGTGTGCTCATTGAACCATTTGACCACCAGTCATGACATCTTCATCAGAGCAAAATTGTTGTCGCTTTCTAAGCAATTGAAGTCACTTTCTGATTGGGTTCCTATAGCTCTAGCTTTCTAAAACTTTAATCACTTCCATCCCTTGATTTTTTGATAACCTGTGATTGAAGGCACCCATTCCATTCTAACATCCCAGAACACCACTTATTGTTCATCAAATTTTACTGGAAACCATTCAAAGTTAGTAACTAATTTAACTTTATGATTCCAACTTTTAAAATGCTAATACTCCAACAATGAGAACATTTAACTATTGTCTTTCCCCAGGTGAATGATTGTTGATCGCATTCACACTTGCCGTTAAGCGTAGGGGTGATATCTTAAGCTGTCGTTTCAAGGCCAGATGTGTCGCAGAGGTTGCATTTAGTCCATGTTTGTTCAAGGTTATCTTGATGTTTTCTATCCACCGTTTTCTTGGTCTACCTTTGGCTTTACACCCGGATATTCTTGTATTATATGCTCTTATTGGTATTTGGTTTGGCTTCATTCTCATAAGGTGACCGAACCATTTTACTTGCTGTCTCTCAATATGTTCGATAAATGATATTATACCAACTCTTTTCCTAATTTCTACATTTCTTATTTTATCTAGTTTGATAATCATTGCAGCTTTCCTCAGACATTTCATTTCACATGTAACGATTTTCTTCTCCTGCACGACTGTTAAAGACCATGTTTGACATTGGTAGCACAGTGTTGGTATAAAAATTGTAGATATTATTTGTTTTTTAATTTCCATCTTGATCTTTGGATGAAGAAGTAATGGTGAAATTTAATGGTCATCCCTCTGGACTCCATATAACAAATACAAACTCTGGCAATGGTCTAGTGATGGTATTTCTGCACTGCTTCTTCTTCTGTCACAACATGTACTTGATTCTGTCATGTAAGATTATTCTTTACCTGTCACCCTTTCTGAAACTTCCTCAATTCTTCACTGTTGTGTTTGGCACACATTTTTTTGCTATACATTTATTTTTACCTTTATTATTTAAAGGTTGTTGGTTGTTTGACGTCCATTGGCTGCAAGCAACTGAATCACTGCTTTTTGGTCAAATATGGACAGTTTCCTTATCATACCGACCATGTTGTTGGTACATCAGCATGCAAAGAGAATGATCATTTGTTCATTAGTGTGAGCTTATTACATCAGCGATGGTATCTCCATGCTTCTCGTGTGCTGGCATGGGCGGCACAGCATGGGTGGGGGGGGTGTGTTTCTCTTCTCCCCTGTTCTCCTGGGAGAAGAGAATGAAGGACACTGTTGCGTTCTTAATTCTGTTGGCAACATTCAACTCTGCTCCTCCTTCTTTGCTGATTTCTGAATGATATTTTTGAACTGCAGACAGAGCTATAGGATCTCAACTTCAGTGATTTTACAGAATACTCGGTAGCGTATCCTATTCAGGACGTAGCCATCAACCCAGCATTTTGTGACTGTAGTGATATTTTTTTATCATATGTAAATCACCCTGTACAAAAAAACAGCCAGGTATAGTATTTAAAATGATAAATCCTCATTGTTAAGGAACAACCTAATGTACTGAAAATATGAGGGATGCTTCAACACACAGTATGAGGGGAGAAAATGTGAGGGATGCTTCAACACACAGTATAAGGGGAGAAAATGGATGATTCAACACACAGTATGAGGGGGGGGGAAATAAATATTCTTCCCCCCTTATAGTATTTAAAACCAACACACATATTTTACCTGACACCTGGAGACCTTGACCGTGACCTAGATCTCGCTCTAGCACTGGTGCTAGGGCTAAATTTTCGCCCAGGACTACGGGACCTTGAAGGACTAAGGCTACGGCCCGCATATTCACTGATCATCACAGGAGGTTGAATACCATTACGTCGAAGCTCCTGTACAACACGCTCTCTGTTGAGTTGAAGTACATAAAGTGTTAACCTTTAACACACTGCATTAAAATTACACAAATTCCTCCCTGCACCTGGATTATTTTTTGACAATTTTTGTTATTTTTGATGAGTGTTTGGAGAGCGTAAGAGCTTTTTGTTTTTAGATATTTTGAAATAATGTTTCTACATGTAAATAAAGAATTAAATACCAAATCTAACAATGTAAGTTTTGTTTGTGTATGTGTGATATAAAAGGTGTTGAAAGGTGGTCAATATCTCCATACAATGTTTAATATAAACAAAATTCACCTGTACTTGTTTGATGTGTACCCTGATAAAATTCTAAGACATACCTAGGCCTATTGTATTTATATTATTTCATAACCAAACTAACTAATATTGTATGTGAAAACAAATAAAATATGTAGATGTCACAAACCTTCTCCGCCCATGTGTTGCCAGGGCCCGAAAGGGGAGCAAAGAATAGCAACACTATTTACCTTCCATGCATGTCGTAAGAAGCGACTAAGGAGGTTATGGGATGGAGCTGGCTATCCCATCTCATATAGGGTCAGTGACCCAAAGCCATGCTGAAGTCAGATGTGTCAGGCCGAAAGGCGCAGATATCGCAGCAATGATGTAAACCATGACACAACATATAACGTTCTCCTGACTACATCCTGTTAATCTGCAGGAGTTTAAGAATGAACACAGAAAATGACAAACCTTCTCAATGCTGCTGATCCATAGGTCTAGACCTAGTAGTTAGAAGTTCATAACGACAATTTATATTAAGTCTATTTACTTCTGTTGTTGTTTCATAACAAAGCTAATATGTAACTGTCATAAACAAAAGAAACACGCCTACCTCACTCACATTATCAGCTAGGCCTAGTGGTCTCGCATTTCAGAAAAGCTGTGATGCCAGATATGGCTATAACCTGAATGACAGTGATCGCTAGAAACAGTATCATCTCTCCCAGGCATGTCTGAAGACACGCTTGACAAAGAGCTATTATCTCCATCACTGGTCATATCTGCTAATGAAGCAAGATCTACATCTGTAAATCCCAAGAATTCCTCATCATCGGAATCAGAATCCATACAAATTTCAAGAAAAATGGAGTCCATTTCAACAGATTTCTTGTGATCGGAACAGATGAGTAAAACTTAAAACAGCCGCTCTATTCTACAACCGATTTGGAAAAAAATTTAACAAGCAGGATGTGACTTATTCCTAGCCTAGAGGGCGCTAAATCCCAGTCGTATGAACCTAAATATCTTGTAGTCCCTCATTAATAAATGAGTGCACAGCAAAGGGTGACCAGTGTTACCTGCAGTTGTTTACGGAAAGACATCCGTCGGCGATATTTCTTGCCGACAGTGTGCTACATGTTAAGTTGAAGGATATGAAGTGTGATATCTTCTCAGCAATGTCTGCTCACAACTCTTGTCTCAAATTAGTAACAATAATAATATAAATTACCAATGGTTATCAAGAACCACTTTTGGCAGTGGTGAAATGGTATAAACTAGTTTGGTTTTCACATGTAACGAGACACAACTCACTTTCTAAAACTATTCTGCAAGGAAAATTTGAGGGAGAAACGAGAAAAAGCGGCGAAAGAAAATCTGGATTGACAAATCATAGAATGGTTTATAATTGATTTTCCACACTTGTCCGACGTCTAAAGACAGAGGTGTATGGATGACTTTTTTATGGTAATGTCTCCAATGTGGCACCATTATGACCCTAACGGATTATGGGTTTTATTATTATATTTCCAGTAGTGATTTACAGCTAGAAAACATGGACACACTTCAGATATTTTTCAGATGATTCTAACTTTTCCCGTGCTATTTTATTTCTTTATTTTGCTAAAAAATGACCTCCTCCTAATTATAATTGTGTTGATGAGTCAACCCACTTCCATAATTAATGTTTTTTAACACTTTTTAATATTATTTTTTTCTTTATTAAATAGTGGCAAAGAGAATTTCTTCATTTGAAATGAGATGAGATAAAAGAATATAAAGAGAATACCATGGACAGTGGGGAAAAAAAACACATTACGAAGTGTTAAAAAACATTAAATATGAAAGTGGGTTTGCGCATCAACACAATTACAATTAGGTTGAGTTCGTTTTTAGTAATATAAAGATACAAAATAGCATGGGAAAAATTAGAAATGGAAGGCATGACTGCTGGTAACAGGGAAAAGAGTTGCCTAAAGTAACGGTGAATAAATGACATTTCAGTGTTTAGATATTTTAGATATATACGTGGCTGCAGCATGTCAACTTGATACAGAATCATAAGCATTCTAGCGTCCATACCACCGAAGATGAACGTGTCGGACCATTAGCGCAAATAAAACAGCGAGACAACACATTTCGCTTTTCTGGCTAAAAATCTAACTGGACCATGGCCCTGCTATAAGAGATACAGTGGGAGTTTGAGAATGAATGTTGAAGAAGAAGAAGAGCATCCATAAAGGAGATTACATTCTGGAAATGTTTCTTTTTCTTCTTTTGTTCATTTGGAAAGTGCTTATATCTGAAGTTTTTTCTCTTCTATAAACTTGACTGTGTTTTGTAACTTTTACAGAGGCCAAGTAGAGTTTTTCTTCCACTGTTGTTTCTCTGGCAATGTATTTGCCTCAGTATTTCATATTCCGGGCATTCCTGAAAAGTAATGCTCTGCTATCTAAGGTGCCTGTCCACATGTCATCTTGAATTTTGTATACATATGACTGTAAGTTGTGTTTTGTTTTGGGACACAGAATGGCAACGTGTTTTATCATCGAGGCTAGATCCTTGCTGCAAAGATGGAGCTTAGTTCAGTCAACAGAGGTTGAAAACTAAGATGGATCAAGTCCTATAATCGAGCAAGGCCACAGTCTGTACTAGCAAGTAGAGGTGCTCAAGACGGAGGCAACCAACCAAGAGGCATATGACAACAATGAGGATGTAACACACTAACCCGCACAATGGGAATATGTTTATATACTGGAAACGATATGTCACCAGAATAATAATAGACATAAAATAATGAAAATTCAGTGTGTTGATGTACCCATAAGGAAGCAAAGGATAAAATACTGGGTCCTGCCATGCATATTGTAAGAGGTGACTAACAGATTTGGGATGGGAGTTTCCTGTTCCATCCCATAAAGGGTCAAAGTAACTTAGAAGTCATATTGGAGCTGGATGTGTCAAGTTAAATGGCACAGATATTGCATAAAACCTGTAAGTCATGACAGCACATTCTGTTTTCTGAACTACACCCTGCTAATCTGCAGAAGTTTGAGAATGAATGCAGAAGAAGAAGAATCTCAGTATATTTCAATGAAATCAGTAGAGAACAGGTAGTTAATGAAATCAGTAGAGAACAGGTAGTTAATGAAATCAGTAGAGAACAGGTAGTTAATGAAATCAGTAGAGAACAGGTAGTTAATGAAATCAGTAGAGAACAGGTAGTTAATGAAAACAATTTTGAAATAGAAATAAAATCAGTTTCACTAATAGAGAATCACAGATTCTGAATAGACAATAGGAATTATGAAGATTACTTTTATTATAAATTGTCCCAATAAAGAGGCTACATTACTTTTATTATAGATTGTCACAATAAGAAGGCTGGATTATTTATACTCGTATTATAGATTGTCCCAATAAAAAGGCCAGATTACTTCTATTATAAATTGTCCCAATAAAGAGGACAGATTATTTCTATTATAGTCCCTCCTCAAAAACTAGTCTTTATAGGGATATTTACTCAGAATTAAAAGACACCTATTCTCTGCCATAACAGTTGTCACCACCTAGCAGCACAGTGTAGCTGTATAATGTAACCATTGATATACCTTTCAAATCTTTCACTGGTCAATTGTCGTCTCATTCTCTCTATGTCACCTTCTAGCTCAACATTCCGAGTTCGTAAGGAAGCTATCTCCCTGCTTTGACTTTGCCTGCAAATTATTTTTATTTCACAGTTATAGTATTTATTTACAATATGCATTACTATACAATTTAGTACAAGCACAATGTTGAGACTTTACAATGTGTAGTGTACTAAGTGTGTAATGTTGAGAATATACAATGTGTAGTGTACTAAGTGTGTAATGTTGAGACTTTACAATGTGTAGTGTACTAAGTGTGTAATGTTGAGGCTTTATTAGAAAATAAAAATAAAATAGGCTTTATTCAAATTATAAATTGGAAAGTAGGTGTCTAGTGTGAACGTGTCTAGTGTCCTCAGAATGGGACACAACCGACTCCGCAGTCACATGTATACAAAGTTCATGATTGGCAATATGGCCATGTGTACATGTGGAGAGGCAGCAAAGAGTGCCAAACATATACTTCAAGATTGTTCTGAGTATGAAACGCTGAGGTAGGCATATTCGCCAGAGGAAACAACACTGGAATCAAAGCTCTGTGGGCCACTGTATGAACTACAAAAGACGGTGAGTTTTATTCAGGAGACAGAATTACAGATATAGACATGTTTCAAGTGAACGAAAGAAGAAGAAGAAGGTGAGTGTAACTAAATTTCTTTATTTTTCCAGTTTGTTTTGGTTGTCTATTTAATTCTTCTTCTACTTATAGTCCATGCAATGTCGTTGGTTATGTCATGATACAGCCTTATACTTCATGTGCTGTCAATGATTTCCAATACCGATGTTCTCCAATGCTACAATAACAATACCATGTTGTCAGGTATCTTCTCACTTGGTCTTCCCCTTGCTCTTCAACTTGCCTGTTATCACACTGTGTTCCATCTTTTCTCTTCTCATGATGAACCAAAAAAAATTGGACTGTCTTTTTCTGATTCAGGTAAGCAGCTCTCTTTTTTCAATTAATTTCTTTCAAGATATTTTAATTGCACTTTTTATCTGTCAATGGTGTTCTTAACATTCTTCTATAAAACCACTATGCAATATAAATAACCTAAAATATGCTGACAACACAGTACTGGTCGCAGGAAGCGAGCAAGAACTACATGACCTGTTGGATAAAGTAGTGAAAGAAAGTTAAAATAAATGCCCCAGTTTAAACAAGAAGAAAACAGAAATAATGGTTCTCTCAAAGACATACGCCACCAAGATGCAACATAATAATTAATGACACAAAATTAACACAAGTTAAAAAAAGTGAAATATCTTGGCACCCTGTTAACATCAGAAGGTAGATTCTCAAGTGAGGTAAAGAGCTGAACAGCACAAGCCAAATCAGCATTCCAAAAAATGAGAACCATTTTGTGCAATGGAATACTATCAATACAGACACGATTTCAAGAGCTAGGACTGTAAACAAATAAATTCAAAACGAACTGGAGGCTACAGAAATGTGGTTTCTGAGAAGAATGATGCAAATATCATGGACAGCTAAGAAAACGAATGCAGATGTTCTCATTGATGCTGGCGTAAAATTTTAGGGGCAGACAGTCAAGGTTTCAAGGGCATATGTTAAGAAGAAAACAGCTTCAACACTTAAAATAACCACTGGAAAGATGAAGGGGAGAAGAGACAAGGGTCGACAGAGAGAGAAGTTGCTAGATGGACTAGTATTGTGGCACGATAGAAGCTCACCAACCGAACTTATTCACAACACAAGTGACAGAGAGTCGTGGAGAAACATGATCGGCTATGCCATTTGGCATGGCACTTGATTGGTTAATAAAACCACATATCTGCTGCCTCAATATACTTTTTCCCTATTCTACAGTCCAAGATTCACTTCCATACAGCAGAATTTTCTCACCTCAATTGAATTAGATCACAAGAAAATGTGAGCCGTTTTTATTGTATTCCTAACATGATGTTAGGAATTTTCTCCAGAAATGTCCTTCATAAGACATCAACTTTCAGTAGTATTCAATGCTTTGAGAAGAAGTCTTCTCATTCAAATTGATGGGTGTGGCCTACGTTGCAAGATAAATTTTCAATTTTACTTGGATATCAACCTTGTGCCAGGAACAACTGTGTGTTGTCGAGACCCAAAGGTAAGTAAAGAACAGTGACACTGTAACCTACCATGAGTCGCAACTGTGACTTCTTTGAGTTCGTTCTCAAACTCCTGCAGATTACCAGGATGTTGTCCGGAGAGCTGAATGCTTTGTATCATGGTTTACAACTTTGCTGCACCTTTCAGGCTGACACATCTGACTTCAGCATGGCTTTTGGGGCATTTCGACCATATATGGGATGGGACAGCCAACTCCACCCCACAACTTCCTTATTCGCCTCTTACTACATGCATGACAGGTAACAATGTTCCTATTCCTTGCTTTCTGGGATGAAGTACTGCACTTGCTCAGTAGCGATAGTGCTATTTCTCTACATTCTCAGAGCACGGGCCCTGGTACTTTCCAGTGATTAAATTAACTATTGGAGTTATGTTTATATCAAACCACATATAACAAGTGGACTAGAAACTCAGGTCTGCTGGTCAGTAGGTGAATGACTTAACATTACACTACCTTGGATCCCATATAGATATTGATATATCCATAGACGACACAGAAAAATTATAAACCAGGATGCAAAGAATTCAATTTTTCAGACACTTAGAACAAACACATACAGTTTACTCTCATTTAGAGATAAGAACCAGACACAGTTTACTCTCATTTAGAGATAAGAATCAGACACTTACAGTTTACTCTCAATTAGAGATAAGAATCAGACACTTACAGTTTAATCTCATTTAGAGATAAGAATCAGACACTTACAGTTTACTCTCATTTAGAGATAAGAACCAGACACTTACAGTTTACTCTCATTTAGAGATAAGAACCAGACACTTAGTTTACTCTCATTTAGAGATGAGAACCAGACACTTACAGTTTACTCTCATTTAGAGATAAGAACCAGACACTTACAGTTTACTCTCATTTAGAGATAAGAACCAGACACAGTTTACTCTCATTTAGAGAAAAGAATCAGACACTTACAGTTTACTCTCATTTAGAGATAAGAATCAGACACTTACAGTTTACTCTCATTTAGAGATAAGAACCAGACACAGTTTACTCTCATTTAGAGATAAGAACCAGACACTTACAGTTTACTCTCATTTAGATAGAGATAAGAACCAGACACTTACAGTTCACTCTCATTTAGAGATAAGAACCAGACACTTAGTTTACTCTCATTTAGAGATTAGAACCAGACACAGTTTACTCTCATTTAGAGATAAGAATCAGACACTTACAGTTTACTCTCAATTAGAGATAAGAATCAGACACTTACAGTTTACTCTCATTTAGAGATAAGAATCAGACACTTACAGTTTACTCTCATTTAGAGATAAGAACCAGACACTTACAGTTTACTCTTATTTAGAGATAAGAACCAGACACTTAGTTTACTCTCATTTAGAGATGAGAACCAGACACTTACAGTTTACTCTCATTTAGAGATAAGAACCAGACACTTACAGTTTACTCTCATTTAGAGATAAGAATCAGACACTTACAGTTTACTCTCATTTAGAGATAAGAACCAGACACAGTTTACTCTCATTTAGAGATAAGAACCAGACACTTACAGTTTACTCTCATTTAGATAGAGATAAGAACCAGACACTTACAGTTCACTCTCATTTAGAGATAAGAACCAGACACTTAGTTTACTCTCATTTAGAGATTAGAACCAGACACAGTTTACTCTCATTTAGAGATAAGAATCAGACACTTACAGTTTACTCTCAATTAGAGATAAGAATCAGACACTTACAGTTTAATCTCATTTAGAGATAAGAATCAGACACTTACAGTTTACTCTCATTTAGAGATAAGAACCAGACACTTACAGTTTACTCTTATTTAGAGATAAGAACCAGACACTTAGTTTACTCTCATTTAGAGATGAGAACCAGACACTTACAGTTTACTCTCATTTAGAGATAAGAACCAGACACTTACAGTTTACTCTCATTTAGAGATAAGAATCAGACACTTACAGTTTACTCTCATTTAGAGATAAGCGATCCTTTAGCATCTGAATCTCTGTCGTCTTCTCCTGAGTTGAAAGCTGCGTATGAAACTCCTTTTCTCTGTTATCTTGTAAAACACTCTCCAGATTTTTTAGTGAATTGCGCTCATGCTCAATTTGCGAGCGCAGGCATTCTGATTCCTGATGTAGGTCAGATATAATGTTCTGAAGCTGCATAAAGAAATGAGGATCATCCAGTTAATAATACTTAAATATGATCACCCAGAGACATGAGTATTATATGAACAAATTATATGATCACCCAGAGACATGAGTATTATATGAACAAATTATATGATCACCCAGAGACATGAGTATTATATGAACAAATTATATGATCACCCAGAGACATGAGTATTATATGAACAAATTATATGATCACCCAGAGACATGAGTATTTTTTAAGACTTTTCAATAATGGTGCTATTGAAGAAGGGAAAGAGTGGGCTTCATTTAAAAATTTTTTTTTATTGAACAGTGTTTTTTTCTACATAATTAGAGAGCTCCCTGAAAGGCGCGAAATGGATACATTGCTGCCTACCAATCCTAATGACCGTGGTCCTGAGTGGGAATGTTATCGGCTCCTCGTACTGGAAAAGGATGTTTAGCAGGAATGTTGAAGCACATGACTCCACCTCTGCATGTTGAGGAAAGATATAAAAGTCACAAAACCCATGAGTAGAAGACTTTTCTCAAAACATTGCACTCTCTTCAGTCTTCTGGAAATGAAATAAAGCTCTGGAGAAACCACACAATTGCATACAGAAAATAAGAGCTTATCACTCATAATTACTTGGATTTGAAACAACAAACAATTCACATTTCATTAACTTTCCTTTTGTGCTGACGTTAGCATATAGGGCAGAGTTCAGATCTCTCCAATTCTGTCTGTTCAAAGCTATTCTGTGCAGTTCTTGAATAGTATGAATATTGGTTGTTTTACTTTCTCTAAGTATTGTTCTTCTGAGTGTTTCTTTTGGTCTACCCCTATAAATTCACATTTACAACTGGTTATACTATCAAATTTTGCCAACATCCCCTGTCTCTTGTCTTGGTGGTGCACTATGCTAGACTGTAACCTGTCCATCGTGTGATGTTACTCTCCCACTTGTATCTCTGCCTACCTCTTGCTCGTTTCCCTTTGACTTTACACTCAAGTAAGGTCTTCAATAAGGTGTCTAATGTTAGTTTAAAATTAAATTTTGCTTTTGACATACATTTGACAAAATGCACAGTGATACCTGCTCTTTATCCAGCTCCGCTGCTGACAGTTGACGGTTCAAATTCTCCTTGCCAGTCTCAAGTCGTGAGCAAAGCTCCCTAGCGGCTGAGATATCTGAAAGAAGAATTTGTTTATCATCTTCTGTCACTCGCAGATTGTCCTCCATGTTGGCCACTGAGCGGGTGAGGTTGGATACCTGGATCTCGTAAGCTTGGTGGGACTGCAAATGCTGAAAATTAAATCAGAAACAAGTGTCAAAATAAGGGATCTTCTGTGTGTGTTCTTATCTTAAACTCCTGCCTGTGAATATTACGCAGTCCAGATAATTATCTCATCATCAAACCCATAAACCTCCCTTAGAGTTGTAGGAGTGCCACTTTAGAAACACCAGCATACAATTTGTATGGTGCATGGCCGAGAAGTTAGAGTTTTGGTCTTACACTCGTGAGGCCCAGGGTTCAATCCCCAGTAAGAATCGTTTTTCTTCTTCTTTTTTGTCAGAGTGTAAATTAATAAACCCACCCTGGTGGGACGTGGTGGAAGGTTTATCACACAAGTCACTCAAAAACTCCCTGCAAAAACTGAAAAAATGCAGTATTTATAGTTTATTAACCAAAAAAATTCAGTCATACTTCTTAGTTCTTTAATTTAGTAAGTTGTATCAGGAAATATGGTGTGAAGCCTATAATTAGTATAGTTTCCCTTAATCACGCAGTTGTACCAGGTAATATGGTGTGAGGTCCATATTTTAGTGTGGTTTCCATTAATTATGCCTGAGTTGTAAGGTAGCCTGGGGAAATGGTTCACACTTTCCACTTTTTTGCGTATTCTGACAACTAGACTTAACTATGAGAGACCAAACTGGCAGCAGTGTGCAGCTTATCCATCATATAACATTAGTGACAATATTGAAAATATACAATTACGTGTAGTCGGTAGAATGAGAATTTATGAACATGTGCAAAAAGCCACCTTTGCAACATTTTTTGGGGTAAACGTGCGCAGGCAAAAACATTTACAGAATCAAGGGAGAATTTACAAAATTAAAAAAATTAGACATTCATTGTAGCATAGCGAATCAAATTTTGGGTCAATTATCTCCTTTATTGCAAAACAAAATGCTACCAATGACAACAACACATAATCTTATCCAAAGTATCTTCATTACAACCCTGTGCTACCAATGTCAAACATGGTCCTTAACAACAAAACATAAGAGACAACTGGTTACAACAGAGATGAGATGTCTGAGAAAAGCTACAGAAGTGACCAGAAGACACAGAATTAGAAACGATGTCATAAGAGAAAGAGTGGGTGTCATATCAATTCTACAATACATACAAAACCAACAGTTACAATGGTTTGGTCATCTGGAAAGAATGCCATGTGATTCATTAGTTTATAAAGCATATACGAAGAGAGGAGAAGCAGAAAGAAGAGCCAAGGGTAGACCTAGAGTACGCTGGATCGACAACATCAAAGAGACATTACACAAACACTAAATAACATTATCTGAAGCTGCCAGACAAGCGAGAACAAGAACAGTGTATCTCCCTCGACACCCGTAAAGGGTAAAAGAGGAAGGAAAGAAGAAGAAGAATTGCTTATTGGTTATGGACAGACATCATTGCACTCTGGGTAGACCCATTGGTGCTCAGTCTTCCCTAGCAGATGACGAAGGGTATACTGATGCATACTGAAATTCTTCTTGTAGGTATCCCGCAGTTCTACTGCTATCACACTTACATCAGAATTCTTCAAATCTCAGCCTCTACATTTCATCAGTTGCGGTGTCCACATCCAGCAGGTGCTCATGAAGCAGGTTCAGTACATAACCTTTATCTGTTGTTAATGCCCACATCTAATGCTGCTTGGAATGCAATTATGTCTGCTCTTTCATTACTACTAACACTGACGTGTCCTGGGCAGTAAATCAATGTGATGCCCTGGAAGTTGGCTGTAGCTACAGATGTCATCCATTGGAATTATTTGACAACAGACATAAGGAATAAATTAAGAAAAGACATGAATGTTAGGGAGATTTTTACTGGAAGAAAATCCTCACTATATACCGGTAGTCATGTAATCTACTAGAAGTATACTATTTCATGGTGGTAGAACTTTGATAAGACCTGCAGACTTTCCTCACATGGGAAGTTAATCATAAAATGGCATAGAATTTATGTATAGGTGCTCAGTTCTTTTCAACAAAAGCCCAGGCAACAGTTCAGAATTTTTCTAAGTACTTAGTCTAGGTACTCATCATTAGCTGAATGACGAGAATTAATGACAGGAGCAACTGTACACTAGTGCACAAATCTAGATCACTTATGTCAGTCATGTGATGAATTTTTTCCAGAACATTGTCTTCCCAATGAACTCTCTAAACCCCTCTATGTCTTGAGCGATGCAGCTTCATTTTCCAGCGGTGTATTCATGTTATCTTTAATGTTGTCAGTCCATCGTCTTCTTAGTCTGCTCTTCTCTTCCCAGGTACTCTGCCCTCCATTATTTGTCTTTCTAAATAGTTGTGTCTCTTTATATGACCAAACAGGTGTAGTTTTCTTTTTGTTATTGTGTTTAGTAACCACATTCTGGAATTTTCAATGTGTTTATAATATCTGAGTTTCTCTTTTTTCCGTCCATGATATTCTAAGTATCTTTCTGTAGCATTTCATTTCAAAGGCATTGATCTTCTTTGTTTTGATCACTTATACTGAGATGTTTTATTGTAAGAGAAGTCAATGCAGTCTAACAGAAAGGGAAACTTGCCTCACCACTTGTGTTCAAAAGTGACAGATACCAGGAATATCCTTAGATGTCAAGTGGAAACACAGGGTAATTCTTCTTCTTCTTCTTCTGCGATCAGTTTCCTATGCTCATAAGTCTATACAGAAAGGTGGACCGCCTCCATGAATTCAGCCGTCAGTAGGAGGTCCTCACGGTTGCCCCACAGCTTCACCTTCAGATCTGTCTCTTGGGGCAATATTTTGGTTCTCACGCCATCAAAGAGTGGGCATGTCTGCAGAATATGTTCTGGAGTCTGGGGACCCTTTTGACATGGGCATTGGTTGATCGGACAGCCTTAATTTTGTGGAGATGTGCTTGTAGTCTGCAATGTCCTGTGCGAAGTCTAAAAATTGTGGTTTGTTGTGACCTGTTTAGCTTTAGAATAGGGTCCTGTGGAAAGTTACTGCCTGTTCTCTGACTCCATGTATGTTTGTATTTTCCTTTGATGAGGGTTTTTGCTTCAGTCAGTGATATTCTGTGCAGGAATTGTTCCTTTTTTGCACCTGCTTTTGCCAGTCTGGCAGCTCCTTCATTTCCTGCTATTCCAGTGTGCAGGGATCCACTGCAGCACAACTTTATTGTTCGCAGACAGTTGGCAGACAGGGTAATTAAGTTTAACAAATCAAACAGAAAAAAATAAACAGGAAAACATAAAAATTGATGTTTTGATCAAATGGCTTTTATCAACAAAGAATTGATGACTGCTTCAGATGTCAGCAGCAATTTAATTCATTACTCATCTTAAAGAATAAGTGAAGCTTACTCAAACAAGTTACCATGTAGAAATAGGTAGCAGTAATGTTAAAAAATGTCCATTAGTCAAATATCGAGAAATAAAAGGCTGCTATGTCATGAACGAACGATCTGGAACAACTGACTGTTGATCGACAAGCCTGGAAAGCTATGACATCTGCCCTATGTGCCAAGCTTGGATCGACAAGCCTGGAGAGCTATGACATCTTCCCTATGTGCCAAGTTTGGCACAAGAAGAAAATGATGATGATGGTGATGATATTTCATGGGAACAGAAAACGTGATCAACAAAACAAACTGGTGCCTTGCAGACATCATCAGGTGATGAGAAAAAAAACCATGAAAGAAGATCCAAAAGAAAACAACCAAATCTGCTTACTTTACTCTCTTACTTTACTCTCTTACTTTACTCTCTTCGCTTGCTTATCAAAGTTCATCAACTCTTACCTCTTGGATTTCTCTTTCCAAGTTGTCTACCTTGTCTCGTAATCTTCTGATCTCCGAGTCTTTTGTCATAAGTTCTAGTCTAAGATTTGAACCCTCGCTCTCTAATTGGTGGCTATTTGTCTGGTACTGCTCAGCCTCAACTGACAATTTACGATACTGGTCAAGGAGGTCTGACCGTTCCTGCTCCTGGTGTAAATATGTCACAAGTGGACACACATTAATATGAACCAGAAAAAGAAACAACGCAAAAAAAAATATTTAAATCAGCAAACATTTTTATTTTTCTCAATTAAAGTGTATTAAGAAATAAATAATATATCAACAGGAAATTCAATCACTTTTATACAACTTGTCCCAGAAAAAAGATTCCAGATACCACTGTCCTTGATAGATCTGGTATCCCTAGCATTGACACTAGTCTTATTCAGATGCAGATTTGTTGGGAAAGTCATCTGGTACATATGGCAGATCACTGCATGCCAAAGATATTTCTCTATGGTGATCTGGAGAAGGGTATGTGATCTCAGGGTGGCCAAAAGAAGAGCTACAAGGACTTGTTAAAGAATTCACTGAAAGCCTTTGAAATAGACCAAGATACATGGGAAGAACTTTCACAAAATAGATCTACATGGCGCTCTACTGTCAAAAAGAGCGCACCATCTTGTGAAAAGAGGAGAAATTCAGCAGCTCAACAGCGGAGAGTTGCTAGAAAGTTATAGATAAACTAAAAACTGTCTACAGTGGAGATTCCATGCCTGAACTGTTCAAGGACATTTACAGCTCGAATAGGGCTTACAAACTCATAGGCAAGGACATTAACTAAATTTCAAAAGTGGATGTAACATATGGCCATCATCACTTGTGATGAACAAACAACATATCAACAAACAGAAAGTGATTCTAGAGTAGATATCAGGGAGTCCCTGAGTAGATGAGATCCCCAAGTAGATACCAGGGGATCTCTGAGTAGATGAGATCCCTGAGTAGATCCCAGGGGATCCTTGATTAGATACCAGCAGATCCCTGAGATATCACTGAGTAGATACCAGGGGATCCATGAGTAGATACCAGGGGATCCTTGACTAGATACAGCCGATCCCTGAGTAGATGAGATCCCTGAGTAGATACCAGGGGATCCCTTAGTAGATGAGATCCATAAGATCCAGAGGATCCCTGAGTTATTGAAAAAAGAATAGGCCCACAGCAAGTTTAATTTTGAAATTATCATTAAGGAAATGTATATGAGGCTAATCATCAAATAGCATATTCTGAACAGGATATAGCAGTCATCAAAGCTATTCCAAACTTCTGTCAATCTTGAGCTAATCTTTTCAGTCCTGTCAGCATCATGTCCAGGTGTATTGATATCTGATTCCTGATTCTTCTACATGCCCAGGTGGTATTGAAATCTGATTCCTGATTCTTCTACATGTTCAGGTGGTATTGATATCTGATTCCTGATTCTTCTACATGTCCAGGTGGTATTGATATCTGATTCCTGATTCTTCTACATGTCCAGGTGGTATTGATATCTGATTCTTCTACATGTCCACGTGATATTGATACCTGATTCTTGATTCTTCTTGGAAACCAGCACCATGGCATATGGGACATTTCTGTCATTCTTTATATGTATACATTATCATCTCAAGCATCGTCTTCTTCCCTCTGTAGTAAAATCAATGCAGAAGAGAACAAAGAAAATCATGGGCAGGCAATATCAAAGACTGGATCGGTCAAGATTTTGCCACACTCGTCCACATCAATATAGATAGAAATTACTGGAGGGCTGTGTTGATGCTTTCAGTATAGTACCTCAACTACCGACGTGTTATGGGTTTACGTTTTGAATGGATGGAAATCCATGACTTTCCCTATTACATCTGCTCCATACATTTGACATCTTGTATCCATCAGTTATTTTTCTACACTCCTTTGAATGGCTGAGGAAAGAGATGTTTGGAGAGATTTTTATGCTGATGTCTTCAGTGTGATACAGAGTCTCAGGAGTTATGGATCTTTATTATTATTATTATTATTATTAATCCATTTCACTCTTAGTCTGCCTTTTTTAAAATCGCCGTAGCATCATATTTTCAATTAGTCTTTTCTAGATTGTTGAGTCACTTGATATGGTCAAAATGTTATAATATTCTGGAGAGAACCTGGTTATTTAACCAGTTTCCTTTCATATTTATCTCTCTCAGGATGGATATAATATTGATCTTTTTGGAAAGTGATATTCTGCAGACTCTTCTGAAGAATTTTGTTTCAAATGCTGCTGTTTTATTGTTCACTTTATTGTTGACTGTCTTCGATTCACATCCACTGGGAATATTCAGGATCTAGGGAAAGTTAACTTTGCAGCAACCAACTGTATGTTCTTCATTAGTGCCATTTCTTTAACCTCTGTCAGACTTCTTCATAACAATTTCTTCATGAGGCTATACTCAGAAAAGGGTTACAGTAACCAAACTAATTAAGAACATAAATGCCTTGACACAGGTTCCTACAAGAGGTTCAACATTAATATTCATTGTAAGCATTTATACAAATAAAGATGGATACCTTTGCACTGAGTACATCTTCTATCCTTCGGACTTCTAGAATATATTGTTGGACTTGTGTCTTTAATGCTTCCTTTTCTTCTATTGTGTCTTCCAGTTCTTGATTCAATTTCTACAGAAAAGAACAACGAACAAATTTGAATTTTGTATTACTAAATCAAAGGGAGGGAATTCTTCTGGATCTAATCACCAGAGAACAGATTTGTTTTTGTGGTTTACAGATTTAGATGTGAAATCTGTGTCTTTCTGCCTAACATATCTGATTTAGATGTGAAATCTGTGTCTTTCTGCCTAACATATCTGATTTAGATGTGAAATCTGTGTCTTTCTGCTTAACATATCTGATTTCAAAATGGCTTCTTGGTCACTATGACCTTCTATTGGACGGGACATCCAACCCCACCTCCAAAAATTCCTTAGCCATCTCTTATGACATGTATGACAGGTAATAGTTTCATTATCATTACTCCCCTTTCGCACACTGGAATATATACATACTCATTTATACTAAATTAATGTAGATTTAGTGCATAATACCTACATCATACCAACTACCACCAACAATAATAACCAACAACAAGCATAGCTACCACCAACAACAACCAAAAAAAACCAACTACAACAACCAACAAATGCAACCATCAACAATAACAATCAAAAACTACAACTAACCAACATTAACAATCAACAACAACCAACATCAACAACTACAACCAACCACAACAATCATCAACAACAGCAATGCTTATGCCAATACAACCACCACTATGACTATCACAACTATTTAACCAGAGAAATGGGAAATATCTCTATATATAAACTTTATAGATCGTGAAAGGATATTTGAAATAGACTGCACAATTACTGGGCTGCTGCCATTGGAAGATAGATGAACAAGCAGAGACTTACAGGATGCTGAGACATTAGGGCATCCAGTGGACATCCTATAAACAAATGAACAGTCAAAGAAACAAACTAAAATTCTAAAATGGATCATTCTCAACATTCTCAATACACATTTTCTGAAAACCGCCCCCCCCCCACCCACATAATTTGTCTCAGGATAGGGGGGAGGCAATGAAGAAAACATTGAAAATATGGCCATGAACCCATCTAGGAAACACAGAAAGGTAACTATTTGAAATTATTTGAACATTATTTAATAATATATATTAGAATGGACCTTGACAGGTGACAAACTTTTAACGGTCCTAGAAAAGGTGGAGAGAACACACAAAAAATGTTGTCCTAAAAGAGGGCCACGGACATAAAAGGGTTGAGAAACACTGCTGGCTGATGTCAAAGTAACTGAATAATTTAACGATGAAAATGATATGCAGATATCGCAGTTAAGCTGTAAACTAGGACACAATGTATTCCATTCTCTGGACTACATCCTGCTAACAAGCAGGAGATTGAGAAACAAACACAGAAAGAATATGACTTGAATAATCTAATAAAATAAACATTCAAGAGTGAACCAATCAATGTAGAGATACACAAGACTTCAAACTATACTCAATTTTTGTTTAAAATGTGGAAAAAAAACAAAAAACAATCCATTCTGAGAAGGATAAGAAATACCTGGTTTTCTTTGGTCATAACAGCAAGATCATCTTGAAGTCTTCTGTTCTCCCTAGCTGTCACATCTTTTGTTCTCGATGTTTCAGTTAGTTCTTCAGACAAAGAATCAAGCTGACGTCTCATACTCTTCAACTCCCTGTCTTTCACATTGAGAGTTTCGTTGGCATGTCTGACATAAATAACAATTGGTTAAATGTGGCACTCACTCTTTCAACTTCAGAATTACTTTACCCATTTGCAAACAATGATCTTTCTTTGAATTTAAAAACTACTAAATGTCACATCAGCAAGTACTTTATATTTTTTAATTGATGTTTGTGTTTTTACTAGTAATGTCTTTATCTCCAGTGTTTTTACTAGTAATGTCTTTATCTCCAGTGTAAATTTCCTGTATAAATTTGACATTTTTTTCTCCATTTCTTGTTTTGTACCATAGAGTTTAACATTCCTAGGTGCATCAGAAGGCTAGTATGTGCACCTTAATGTGTCATAGTTGGCACATTTGTAATGATATACTCTGCAGTTTGGCTGGCTTACCTACATGTACACTTTGCTGAGTCACCGATTTTGAATTTAGGTACATAACTGCTGCTTAATCTATTGCCATATGTGATAATGCATGACATTCTGGTTGCTGCAGGCAACTTATAGCCAAAAGTCTCTGACTTCAGCACTTTAACTTGCTAGGGAGGAATGTGGCACTGCCTGCATGTAGGACAGCCCGGCAGCATTATCTAAAAAAAAAAAAGAATATCTTAAAATGAAATCTATATAATATCTCACCAATGGACAACATCCTGCTAACTTGCAGGAGATTTCAATGAAACAAATTCTGACTAAGAAGGATGTAGTCTCCAGAGTGAGAATGGAGATCAAGGTAGTTATTGCTGCACTAAAATGGACTGCCTGCACAACAACAATGGAGCAGTAGCAGCAACAGACTCTCAGTTCATGCTTGGAAAGGCATCCTGTGTGCTGCCAGGGCCTGAAAGGGGAGCAAACAATAGCAACACTGTTATCTGTCATATATGTTTACAAGAAGCAACTAAGGAGATTTGGAGGACAGAGTTTGCAGCACAATCCAAGAGGGTCAAAGTGATCCAGAAGCCATAATGAAGTTGGATGTGTCAGGCCAAAAGGTGCAGATATTGTAATAAAGCTGTAAATCATAACACAACACATTCTGCTCTCTGTACTACATCCTGCTAATCTGCAGGAATGTGAGAATGAACGCAGAAGGAGACTTTCTAAGTGAGACACAAGACAGAAAACATAATATGCAACTAAAAGAATTTAGAACTCAACCCCCAACATGACCAGAAACTTTGTTTGAGAAGGGGGAAAGAAAGAGAAGTTATGAAGTGTGTTCTATGGAAGTGTGTTCCAATGTACTATGTAAGCCATCAGCACACATACTCTACATTGTGTGCTCTGTGAGAAGAAGCCAGTATGGGTTTGCCCAGAGTGTGTTAACATCTATTCAAAAAACTAAACTCATAGAAAAAAACCAATAGTAGTTCACTAGGATTCTATGCTTCAACAGTAACAAGAAATATGAAGTTAATTTTCCATAACAAATATGAATTCATAAAGTTAATAAATAACTCACTCCAACTGAGCTTCTGTTTCACCAATCCTTAGTTTCAGATCCCCAATAAATCGCTCCTGTAGGAAGATTAAGAATATTGTACATATACACAAATATATAAGCAAATAAACATCTATCTATAAAAAAACATGAATATTGTAAATACACAAACATATCAATCAATACTTCAAATATATAAATGCATCCAACACAATCGGCCATTGGTATAAATAAAACAGTGAAACAATGCATCTCCGCTTTCTGAGATATATCCTGCTAGAAAACTAGTAGGACCACTACTCTGCTATAAGAGAGATTTCTATAAGAGAGATTGCCATTAACCTTAAGGCCCCTATCGGTGAGGTCACACACCCGGAGTACACGCTCCCGTGTGATGGTGGGCGAGGCCACGCATCATACGATATCGCCCGATTCCCGAGCTCGGAACTTCACGAAGTAATGAACCGATGATGTATAAAGCCCGCAAAACGAAGCTAGGAATACGTCACAGTGTAAAGGTCAAATTCTTTTACACATTAGCATTGTATAGAAGGAGAAAACCGGCTGATTTATCCGCACTTTTCGGGAGCGACTTTAGCCATTTTCGGATGTATTTTACTATCAAATTGAGTACCGCGTGGCATGGGTAAATGATCGTGACTACAAGTTCTAATTGTTGTTCTTTGTGTTTAATATGTTGTTGTTTAATAAGAATGTGTGTTTATTCATTCAAAAACACAAAAATAATATGTATCAGAGTTGCCACATGTGTGCATGGACAATAATTACATTGCGTGTCGGCATAGACCTAGTGTTGACCGGACGGACATTATATGCGATTTCTTCACGTTTTATTAGTTATTTTAGTTCATATTATATTAGTTTGGATATAAAACAATATATATATACAATAAGTATAGGTATTTATGAGGATTTTATTAATGTTGCCACACATTTCTCATGTATTAGGGTCATCAAGAAGATATATTTGCGATTTTGAAAATGGCGTTTTGCGATTTTTTCCCGAATTTTCAACTTCACAACTTGCTCACAACTGTTATATCACACATACAACAACAACAAAAACATGACTATATTCACTATTCACTCCTTTATTTAGATGTGCAAACATTATTTTGATATCTTTTAAAACAAAACAGTTATCGCGTTTTCAAAACACCCACCATCAATAACGCAAATTTTCCAAAACAGAATTCAGGCACAGGGGGATATTTCTTAATTTTAATTCAGGGCCCTAAAGGTTAAGAGAGATTTCTATAAGGGAGATTGATAACTATATTTTTTAAATTTCCTAAGGTCCAATCCCAGATCAAATGCATACCGCGAACACAGTTTTTAAGTAACCGATTGAAATTATTTAGTAGTTTGAAATGTTGCATTGTCTCCCTAGAGATAGAGAGGTAGAGAGTTTAGAAGAGGGTTGTTTGGGTTAGAATTATATTTAACCCAACCCCTAATATCCCCTCTAAACTCAAAGATCTTCCGTTCCGAGCACTGTACATAATATCTAACTGCGTTACATTTTGGAAATCAGTGAAGTATGCAGTAAGCACTTGATCTGGGATTGGATCTTTCCTAAATTAATAAATCATAATAATAATACGATTATTTGAAACATATCCTACACAGGTCATATTGGCATATAACCATATTGGCAGTAACAATGTTGTAACAAACTGGTTGTAACAATGTGTCAATATAAACTGTTAAAAAAGTTACCTTGTCATGTAACTGGTTGTTGTACTGCGCTATTTTTTCAGTCTTCTCATCAACAGCCATCTGTATAGAATCTTTCTCTCTATCCATAGACTTGAGATTTGATCTCAGGACATCAATCTCTTCCTTTTGTATCTGTGGAAATTTTGAAGAAAAAAAATGATTAGTAACTTTGAAATACAAACAGAAATGATTAGTAACTTTGAAATACAAACAGAAATTATTAGTAACTTTGAAATACAAACAGAAATTATTAGTAACTTTGAAATACAAACAGAAATTATTAGTAACTTTGAAATACAAACAGAAATTATTAGTAACTTTGAAATACAAACAGAAATTATTAGTAACTTTGAAATACAAACAGAAATTATTAGTAACTTTGAAATACAAACAGAAATAGTAAGTTAGTTCCTTTTGGGCCCCAGATGACATATAGGACAGAAATAATTTCTTTCCATGTTGAGCGCCTCGTTGCAAGTTGCTGTAGTTCTTGTGTATTCCTTATACCTAATATTGAGCTTTCTCTGTTAATTGTTCTGCAAAGAGCTTCTTTTGGGTGTACTGCTTTTCTTTTTCCTTTTGCCTTCCACATGAATGAGAAAGCCTGCTTTCATCCATTCTATGTATATGTCCAAAGTAATTCCAATATTTTCTGCTTAAACAACATGACACACATTCTTGGCTTGTTTCTTCACTCAGTGAATCACTAGTTTTAAAATCTATTTTATGTTCTTCTTCTTCAGTGTTCATTCTCAAACTCCTTCTGGATCTCCCTTGTAACCCATGGTACTACTAGATTTCCAGCAGGATGTAGTCCAGAGAATGGAAATGCATTGTGTCGCCATTTTATTTGCGCCAATGGACCTACACATCTGCTTTCTGCAGGTATTTTATGTTCAATATCTTTCTAAATGGTTCAACATCGTGTACCATGTAGTGGTTCTACCAACACTGCTTTATGCTGGGACCTCTTGCTGGACTGTCTATGCGAGACACGCTCGACAGCTTAACTCTTTTCATCTTTGGTGCCTACGAAACCTCATGGGAGTACGTTGACAATATCTAGTACCAGACACGGAAATCCTTCAGAAGTCCCGTATGCAAAGCATTATTGCCATGCTGACTAGGCCCCAACTCCGCTGCACTGGCCACATCGTCCGTATGCCAGACAAGCACCTTTCAAAGAGATTATTCTATGGGAAGCTGTGCGAAGGTAAACGTTCAAGCGGAGAGAGCAGAAAAAGCGCTTCAAGGATCACCTAAAAAAACTCTCTCAAGCACTGCAGCATTGATCCCAGCACCTGGGAGATTACAGCACTTGACCACTGAACCTGGCACACTCAGATCACTGTTGGCATCACGAAATATGAAAAGGAAAGAACACTGCAGGCAATCCACAAGCACAAGAAGCGGAAGGACAGATCTGAAGGTTCTCCTATCCCCAACCTTCAGCACTCCTGCATGCACTGCAATAGAACTTTCCATGCACGAATCGGACTCATCGGACATCTGCGGGCTCACAAGCCAAATTAGAAAATTGCCAGTTTATTGTTATTATTTTTTCCATCTCATTCATTTGTTTTTCATGCCATGCTCATCTTCGCTTGCGAAGGAGGAACAACATCATCATCATCATCAACAAATATTCGAATTGCCCCCCTTTCAGATCCTGGCAATGCCCAGAGTAAAGAATACTAAGTCTACAGAGTAAATAATACAATGTCACTTGTCATTCATGTCATAAGAGTTGACTAAGGAGATTTTGAGGTGGAGTAGGCTGTCCCATCACATAGTGGGTCAAAGTTATCCAGAAGCCAAGCTGGAATCACATGTGTCAAGCCAATATCACAGCAGAGCTGTACACAGCATTCTGCTCTCCAGACTACATCCTGTTAATCTGCAGGTCTTCCGTGTTCATTCTCAAATTCTCACTGGATCTTTCTTGTAACAGGACTATGGCCTACTAGATTTTTACCAGTAAAAATTTTTTTGTACGCAAGCCAATGCTTCTTAAACTTTGTCTTTTACTATCGATGTTTCTACCGAAACACTACCATGTATGCCTAGAAGATAAACATGAGTTACCGGTAGATCGGCATATTTCATTTGTTTTCACAGGCGATATTATATGTACCTTACACATTACTTTGCTGTATAGATGTTGAACAGCACAGTTGAAAAGGGAGAGCCTTGAGATAGTCCTGAGCATATTCATATAGAGTCTGAAGTCCACATTCCCAAATATAGTGTCATTGTCTTCTCTAGTAAGGTGATTGACTCCACAGTTGTGCTTAGAGAGCATCAGTTTTTAGAAGTCTGCTTGAGAAGTTTTAAGTTAGTGGCCAGAAAGGTAATGTGTCACCTTGAGACTGAACACATCCTATCTAACAGCCTAGGAAGTTACCGACCAGGAAAGGTGTCTTTAATAACATCGTTACTTTTGCATGTGATGTTACTGAGGGATCCCAGACAAATAAGAAGGTGGTTGCAGTGGCAACTGATTAAGAAGATGCTTATAATAAAGTAGACTTCTCAGAACTAATATCTGCTTGCAACACACAAACAAATATTGACCTGGTTCAACCTCTGTAGGTCCAACACTTTCTCTTCAAGGGAATTCACTCTATGTCCTTGACCTTGCAACTCATCTTCCTTCCTAGCTAGTCGACGAGTAGTGCTCTCAAGAGTCTTCTCAGTTTCCTCCACAAGAAGTCTGAATGACAGAAAACATAATACTGATAAATGATTTCCTCCACAAGAAGTCTGAATGACAGAAAACATAATTACTGATAAATGATTTCCTCCACAAGAAGTCTGTCTGTGTGACAGAAAAGATAATTACAGATATGCGATTTCCTCCTGGGTGCTTGAAGTCAAAGCAAGGGCATATGTTATAGGAGAAAATGCAATCATGTACAGATGGGAAGAAAACATTAAAGAACTTATAGTATAGTAAATATAGTAGAAATGAAACAGGCATACAGTACAATAACGAAGGCCTCGCATATTAACTGCAGAGGTGGAAGAAGCTACACAACACTTGAAGTACAATAAATCTTCCAGACCAGACATACAAAGGAAGAATTAGAAGTTCTGGGAGAGTATGACATAGAAATAATCACCAAATTACTAAATGACATCTATAACAGTAGTGATATTTCATCTGGTTTATTGCAATCAATATTCATAGACTTACCAAAGAAACCTAGTGCAGTAGAATGTGAAGACCACCAATGAGCCTTATGAACCAAATCTTACTTTGAGAAGAATAAGAGGAAAATTAAAACCAGAAATTTCAGAAGAACAATGTGGATTTGTGGAAGAAATGCACAAGAAATGGCCTATATATAATACGAACATTGATGGAGAGGGCAACAGAAGTACAAAATAACCAGTACCTGTGTTTAATAGATTATAGTAAAGCATTTGACAAGGTGAAACATTCAGAAATGATAAAAATGTTAGAAAAAATTCAATGAAGATGGGAAAAATCTATGAAATATACTAAGAAATATGTATTGGAAACAAACAGCTGCAATGAAGGTTGACAGTAATGTAGGAGAATTCCAAAACATAGAGATGGACATCAGACAAGTATGAGGGCGAATTGAAAATTTTTGCCTCCAGAGCCATAATTTTACAACAGCGATCCATGCCAAGTGACACATATGTGAAAACAATCTCTAAGAAAGTGACTACTGGACATGTAACATCATGCACCTGGAGCGTGACCCATGCGCAATACTGCCAACTCCGATTTCTATGTGACAACCTTGATGAAACTCCAAACACCACTGTTGCATGTTCGTGTGGGCAAATCCACAGTTCTTCAGCACAACATTGCTCACCCATATATGAGTCAAAAAACAGTGGCTGCATTGGAGTGTATCAAGTTTGACGACATTTTACCGCACCTGTTGTACAGTCTCGATCTGGCATCTTACAACTTTTTTCTCTTTCCGAAGCTGAAGGAATATCCTTACACTACTGACAAAGAGGTGCAAGCAGCCGTGCATACCTGGTTTAGGAGGAAAAAATATGATTTGCACCTCGACGGGAAACTTTTCAATTCGCCCTCATATGTGTAATGTCACCAGATCTTTTCATCTTGTATACAGAGAATATTATACAAAACATAGAGAGCATTCCAGGAATAGCAGTTGCTGGTTACAATTTTAATAATCTAAGACATGCTGATATTACAGTTCTGGTTGCAGAAAGCGAACAAGAACTCCAAGCCCTGTTAGACATGCTGATATTACAGTTCTGATTGCAGAAAGCGAACAAGAACTCCAAGCCCAGTTAGACATGCTGATGTTACAATTCTGATTGCAGAGAGCGAACAAGAACTCCAAGCACTGTTAGACATGCTGATGTTACAGTTCTGATTGCAGAGAGCGAACAAGAACTCCAAGCCCTGTTAGACATGCTGATATTACAGTTCTGGTTGCAGAGAGCGAACAAGAACTCCAAGCCCTGTTAGACATGGTAGTATAAGAAAGTGAAAACAAAGGCCTCAGTCTAAAAAGAAGAAAACGGAAGTAATTGTTGTTTCAAAGCAATACACACCAACAAAATGCAGTATTACTATCAATGATGTAAAATTTAATCAAGTGGATAGAGTATCTTGCCACCATTTTAACATCAGATGGTCAGTACTCCAATGAGATCAAGAACAGGAAAGCACACACCAAATCAACATTTCAAAAAATGAGAAACATTCTATGCAATGGAATAATATTAGTGCATACACGAGTTTGAATGTTAGGATGTTATATTGAGTCAATCCTTCTTTATGAGTATGAAGCATGGACAGTAAACAAAAGTGCCAAAGATAAGCTGGAGGCAACTGAGATGTGGTTTTTAAGAAGAATGATAAATTCCAAGGACAGTCAAGAAAACGATTGTAGAAGTTCTCAGAGAAGCTGGGGCAGAACAATAAATTATAGCAAAAATTAGAAGTAGATAATCAAGATTTTTAGGGCATGTGAAATTTAAAAGAAAAGTAAAATTTGAACATTTAGTAACAACCGGAAGTATCAAGGGGAGAAGAGACATAGGAAGACAAAGAGATACATATCTGGATGGGTTACCACTGTGGAACCAAAAAAAAAAGTGACCAACTGGACTTATTAAAAACACAAGAGACAGAGAGTTGTGGAGAAGCAAGACCGTCTACGCCACTTGGAAGTGCCCTATATCGATTGATTTATTCGCTCTACAAGAAGTCTGTGTGATAGAAAACATAATAAGTGACATTTTACTCATAAGTGATTTTCTCCACAAGAAGTCTGTGACAGAAATAATAATTACTGATAAGTGATTTCATCTACAAGAAGTCTGTGACAGAAAACATAATTACTGATAAGTGATTTTCTCCACAAGAAGTCTGCCAGAAATAATAATTACTAATAAGTAATTTCATCTACAAGAAGTCTGCCAGAAATAATAATTACTAATAAGTAATTTCATCTACAAGAAGTCTGTGTGACAGAAAACATAATTACTAATAAGTGATTTTCTCCACAAGAAGTCTGTGAGAAATAATAATTACTGATAAGTGATTTCATCTACAAGAAGTCTGTGAGAAATAATAATTACTGATAAGTGATTTCATCTACAAGAAGTCTGTGTGACAGAAAATATAATTACTTATATGTGATTTCCTCCATAAGATGTCTGTCTGACAGAAAACATAATTTATAATAGGTTATAATATAAATTATAACATAATTTATAATAACACATACTATATAATAAGTGATTCACTGAGAAGATGCCAGTAAACATGAACATTCAATCTTCAATTTCCCCCTTTACTCACTCCCAGAACCAGAACAACTCCAAACTACCAATTTCCCACTTTACTTACTTCCAGAACAACAAACTCTACCAATTTCCAATATTTTTCTATATTTATCATTAGACATTATGCAAGACACATTAAAATTTAAATTACCAAACAAAATCTTTTGGATGTCAACCTATTTGTAATTTTCACTTTGCAGATGACAATTGATCTCATGGCAGCTTCTGATCTTGACATTCAGGAACTCATCTCAAGACTGGAGGCAGTTCAAGGGAAATATGGAATGGAGTTCAACACAGAAAAATGCAAATAAATGGTGAATAGAACTACTGTTGTACACCTTTCTGTTGTCAGGACCCAAAAGGGGAGAAAAAACAACAACAACACCATGACATGTCATAAGAGGTGATTATTAAAATGTTTTAGAGAGTGAGATTGGCTGTTGCATCCCATAAAGGGTCAAAGTGGCCCAGATCCATGCTGAAGTCAAATATGTCAGGCTAAAAGGCGCATATATTGAAGTCAAGCTGTAAACAATGGTACAATGCATTTTGTTCTCCAGACTACATCCTGTTAATATGCAGGAGTTTAAGAATGAATGGAGAAGTACTGTTTAAGATCCAACTAACATTCAATTTAGTGGGTCACAAATTAGAAGTTTGGACATTTTCATAACACGGATCGTAGATATGCAATGATGGTGATTCTAGTGTTGAAATAAAGATAAAAATCAAAATTGCTATGACTGCTATTGTAAGGTTGAATGTGATATGGAAAAGTAAAATTGGTAAAGTAGTCAAGATCAATTTATACAAATCACTAGAAACTATATATTCTTTTATAAGGATGTGAGAGCTGGACACTCACTGCAGATACAGAAGAAGGATTCAGGCATTTTATACACATGGTACAGACGAGTTACACATTTTGACTTTAAGAAAATAAAACAAGTATATTTGTCAGACAAAATAACTTTAAAAAAGGCATTGCTGACTGTGGTTAAATAATGTAAGTTTGTGTGGTTTGGACATGTCATGACACACCACTCACTTTCTAAAATTATCCTACACAAAACAATTAATAGTGCAAGGAGAAGAAATTTAAAAAAATAGCTTGATAATTCTATATAGTAGTTTAACCCAACCCAAAACAGGAAAGACCAAAAACAACGCTCAGAAGAACATTTATGAATGAATTAAAATCAACAGGCATAAATGTACAAGACCTGCAATCCCTAACAACTGACCGACAGGCATGGAGAACTATGACATTCGCCCTATGGGCCACACTTGGCAAAAGAGGAACTGACTGAGTTTAACCCTTTTTCCCCTTTGCGTTTGTCTGTATCTATCCACAATAAAGACCTTGTCAGTCAAATTGTTGATTATGTATATTTCTTCCCCATAGAACTAATTTTTAACCAATTTTGTTTGGTTGACCTGGAAACTTGATTCCATACACCAGGTCGATATGGCATTTAATATTGCCTGGATGTCTTGGATCATCTGTCTGTCAGAACCAGTCCTGTAAGTTAGGATGTCATCAGCAAAGGTCAATGCCCATCCTTGTCCAGGTGGTTGAATATAGGCTACCTTTGCTGTATAGGTGTTGTACAGCAAAGGTGATTAGAAAGAGCCTTGCAGTAGTCCCTGGCAAATTTGCGTAGGGTCTGAAGCTCACGTTCCCACGTTGTAGGGGCCAAGGTCTTCTCCAGCAAGGCGGCAGCAATCCAGTTTATAATCCAGAGATTGATTTCACAGTTTTTAACCTATTTTTTGGAGGGTTCGTTACAGACTTCGGTGAAGACTACAATTCAAAGGGAGCAAAAAACTAAAGTGGAATAGTAGGAGGTTTCTTTTCAAAGTATTTCCATATCACTGAGTTATTGAGTACTTGGTATTAAATAAAACTCCCTTTCCTCTCATTAAACTGTGAAATGGAAACAAGAGCTTTATCAATAATAATTCTTGGACATAAGAACAAAGAAATCACAAACTCCCCCCAAAACCTCCACATAAACTTATGATAATGACTTACTTCATTTGTTCTGCATTAGACTTATTTTTGCTAGCTTCATCAGTCACATCATTTAGTCTCATCATCTGATCCTTCAGTTGTTCCTCCATCAACTTTATCTCATCTTTCAGAGCATTTATTCGTATCACCAATTCATTTCTCTCATGCTCCACCTAAAATAGATACATAAATTAAGTAACAACTAAACAAGACCAACATAGTAGATCTTCAGACATTGTGAGATTGGCATGCATATATATATATATATATATACATACAGAATATACATATACAGAAAAGTTATGAATATCAGATGACAAGACAAGATTCCGGATACCACTGTCCTTGATAGAGCTGGTATCCCTAGCATTGACACGATCCTGATGCAGACACAGATTCATTGGGCAGGTCATTTGGTGCGCATGCCAGACCATCGTCTGCCAAAGATACTTCTCTATGGTGAGCTGGAGAAGGGTATAAGATCTCAAGGTGGCCAAAAGAAGTGCTGCAAGGACTCATTAAAGAACTCACTGAAAGCCTTTGAAATAGACCATGATACATGGGAAGAACTTGCACAAAATAGATCTACATGGCGTTCTAAAATAAAAAAGAGAGCATCATCTTATAAAAAGAATTGCAGAAGCTCAATAGTGGAGAGCAGCTAGAAATCACGGATATACCAAGATCCGTCTACAGTCATCATTCCATGTCCGAACTGTCCAAGGACATTTACAGTTTGAATAGGGCTCATTAACCATCTATGAACTCATAATCAATGACATAACTCAATGACATAATCAATGACATAACTCAATGACATAATCAATGACATAATTGAATTTTCAAAAGTGGATGTAACAAATGGTCATCATCACTTATGATGGACAACAACATATACAGAATATATCAATGACAGCAACGTATAGCCATATATGGGGAAGATAAATCAGAGAAAGGTGGGAAGAATATTTTAAAAACCTCTAAAATTTACCCCCCAAAAAAGACATCATCATAATCAAGTGCAGTCTCCGCAACGAAGGTTGGCTGCAGCAGACCAACATCCCCTGTCTCTTGTTTTGATGGTGCACTCTGCTAGACTGTAACCTGTCTATCTTGCGAGGTTACTCTCCCACTAGTATCTCTACCTACCTCATGCTCCCCTCCCTTTGACTTTACCCTCAAGTAAGGTCTTAAAAAAGGTGTCATGTCTTTTAATGTGTCCAAAATATTTTCTTTGCCTGATATTTATTTCTCTTAATAATTCTTTCTTCATATTCTTCTTCTTCTTTCCTTCCTCTTTTACCCTTTACAGGTGTCGAGGGAGATACAATGTTCTTGTTCTCGCTTTTCTGACAGCTTCAAATAATGTTATTAGGTGTTTGTGTAATGTCTCTTTGATGTTGTCGATCCAGCGTACTCTAGGTCTATCCCTGGCTTTTCTTTCTGCTTCTCCTCTCTTCATATATGCTTTATAAACTAATGAATCACACAGCATTCTTTCCAGATGACCAAACCATTGTATCTGTTGGTTTTGTATGTATTGTAGAATTGATATGACACCCACTCTTTCTCTTATGACCTTGTTTCTAATTCTGTGTCTTCTAGTCACTCCTGTGGCTTTTCTCAGACATCTCATCTCTGTTGTAACCAGTTGTCTCTTGTGTTTTGTTGTTAAGGACCATGTTTGACATTGGTAGCACAGGGTTGGAATGAAGATACTTTGGATAAGATGTTTTTTGTTGACATTGGTAGCATTTTGTGTTGCAGTAAAGGGGATAATTGACCCAGTATTTGATTCGCTTTGCTACAACGAATGTCTATTTCGGTGTCCATCTTTCCATCTGAAGAGAATGTTACGCCTAAGTATTTGAAGGTGTTGGTTTGTTTAATGACTTGATTTTCCACTGATATATTTAGATTGTGTGTATCCCTTCCTATTGCCATGGTTTCTGTTTTATCTATGCTTATCTTCATGTTGTTGTTCTTGCACTCGATGTCCATGGATGTTAGATGACGTTGAAGTTCAGTTTCTTCATTTGCTTTTATAGCCTGATCGTCTGCAAAAAGTAGCTCTTTGGTATTTTCATTTTGCATCTTGGCTTTTTTCGTAATGCTATCAATATGTGATGAACAGGAGTGGTGATAAAACGCATTCTTGCCTAACTCCCGATGTGACTTTAAATGGTTTTGATGTTCCTTTATTCGTTCGAATTACACTCTCACAGTTCACATATAAGCTTTGACATACTTTAATAAGGTGGTTGTTGACTCCATAGTTAGCTAGTGTGTACCATAGAACGCTTCTATAGACTCTATCTTATTGTATTCTATGTTTTTCTCCGCCATCTGCCTGAGAATGAAAATTGCATCTGTGCAGCTTCTGTTTTTCTAAATCCCATCTGTTCGTTGGATAGCTGTGGTTCTATAATGGGTCTTAGCCTAGATTCTATAATTTTGGCGTACATTTTTTCTTCATATTAAGTATTTTTAGAACCTCTTTGTTTGTTTTCTTCTCTTTCCATGATGTTCTCCCTATTCTACTATATATCCACATCTCAAAGGCATCAATTCTGTCTTCTAATTGTTTGTTTAGTGTCCATGTTTCTGAGCCATACATTAATATGGAATAGATGTAGTATTTTATAATTCTCATTTTTTAATTTGTTTGTAATTTGTTTAGATGTTACTATTTTCTTAATGTCATTGAAGGTACTTTTAGCCATTCCCATTCTCCTTTTAACTTTTGTTTCACATCTGCCGTTATTTTATGTGTCCAAGATATTGATAATGTTCTACTTGTAGTTTCTCTCCATGTATGTTTATGTTTAGCGCCTGTTCTTCTGTGACTGCTGATTATCATGTTGTGTTTTTTTGTGTGGATGTTTTTATCTAGTAAATATTATTTACTCGATTTATCGATCTGATCCATTAGTCTTTGCAGTTCATGTTCACTTTTTGCTAAAAGAACAGTGTCATTTGCATATCTCAGGTTGTTTATTATTTTCCCATTGATCTTGAGTCTTGACATTTCTTCTATATGTTTAAAGATATTCTCTGTGTAAATATTAAATAGGCTGGGTAATAAAATACATCCTTGTCTTACCATTCTTCTTATTTCTATGTATGGTTAGAAAAGTCACGAATTGTAGTTACTCACAGTGTGAAGTGTGGACTCCAGATCTTCAACTTGTTGCTCCAGTTTAGCCCTGTCAGACAGTGATGTTTCTGTAGCAATCTGTAAAATATAACTTAGTGAGTGAAATGTTTTGATACATATATAGTTTATATGTTTATATATATATATATTCATTCATTCATTTTAATTAGGCCCTGAAGTTAGTGCATAGGGCAGAGGTCAGATCTCTCCAATTCTGTTCGTTCAAAGCTATTCTGTGCAGTTCTAGAATAGTATGGATAATGATTGTTTTACTTTTTCTAAGTATTGTTCTTCTGAGTGTTTCTTTTTGTCTACCCCTGGCTCTTTTGCCTATAGGTATCCATTCAAGAGATTGGTGGTGTATTCTGGTGATGTCTGCGTAGGACATGCCCGATGTAGGACCAACAGCATTTTCTGATAACATCTGTGATGAAATTTTGATGTGTCTCTTCTCTGATTTTATCATTCAATTTGAATTCACTCCAATAAGTGTTAGTTATCCTACGAAGACATTTATAGATATAGCCACCGATATATATATATAAATATATGTTATAAAAAAAAAATATACCCAACTGTAAATATAATTGGTATTTTTTGTGTTTCTTGAAAAAGGTCACAATAGGACCGCAACGTAGAAAATTGTCCTGTTTTGTTTTATTGCATGTTTTTTATATACCTTTTCATATAAATTTGTTCATAGTTAGGTATTCCTAGTAACCTGTTCATCTAATTTTGCATTACTATTTGTTACTTTGGTTACTGCCGCACCAACCACTTTGTCGAACACCCTCCGACCATTTGGTTATTTATATATTGTCTTACATGGATGTTAGGTAACAATGTTTTTTATTCTTTGCTGCCCTTTCACACCCCAACAACACACGGTTCAATTCAGCTGTGCTAATATGGTTGTTGCTATAACTTACTTTATCTTTAACCTTTCCTTCAGACTGTTCCTCTCAGTTGGGCTAATATGGTTGTTACTATAACTTATCTTTAACCTTTCCCTCAGAATTTCCCTCTTAGTTATGCCAATATGGTTGTTACTATAACTTACCTTTAACCTTTCCCTCATACTGTCTCTCTCAGTTATGCTAATTATGGTTGCTGCTATTGCAATTCTTCTATTGATTTCTGCTACATTTAGTAGATATGCTATATACATTTCTTTTCTATGCAACTTACTTTTAACCTTTCCCTTAAACTGTCCCTCTCAGTTGTCATTCTTCTCAAGTCAGCAATGGCATCATCCCTCTCATTTTCAATCCTCCTCAAAATAGCCTGAGCAGCAAGAGAGGTTTTGGATTGTTTTGGAGAGGAGATGAGCTCTCTTCGCACTTTCATCAGTTCATCTTTCGTCTGAAAGAAATAACCATAATACATCAGTCACTTGACTCTGGTAAACATATAAACATAATTATTTTTTCATCTTTTTTTTCTGTGTTTATTATCATACTCCTAAAATCATGCTACATATAATTGGAAGTCAAGGCAAATTATGTCACATATAATTGGAAGTCATGGCAAATCATGCCACATATAATTGGAAGTCAAGGCAAATTATGTCACATATAATTGGAAGTCATGGCAAATCATGCCACATATAAATGGAAGTCAAGACAAATCATGCCACATATAATTGGAAGTCATGGCAAAATAATGTCACATATAATTGGAAGTCGAGGCAAATCATGCCACATATAATTGGAAGTCAAGGAAAATCATGCCACATATAATTGGAAGTCAAGGCAAATCATGCACACATATAACTGGAAGTCGAGGCAAATCATGTCACATATAATTGGAAGTCGAGGCAAATTATGTCACATATAATTGGAAGTCATGGCAAATCATGCCACATATAAATGGAAGTCAAGACAAATCATGCCACATATAATTGGAAGTCATGGCAAAATAATGTCACATATAATTGGAAGTCGAGGCAAATCATGCCACATATAATTGGAAGTCAAGGAAAATCATGCCACATATAATTGGAAGTCAAGGCAAATCATGCACACATATAACTGGAAGTCGAGGCAAATCCTGCCACATATAATTGGAAGTCGAGGCAAATCATGTCACATATAATTGGAAGTCGAGGCAAATCATGTCACATATAATTGGAAGTCAAGGCAAAGCATGCCACATATAATTGGAAGTCATGGCAAATCATGCAAGGCAAATCATGCTGCATATAATTGGAAGTCGAGGCAAATCATGTCACATATAATTGGAAGTTGAGGCAAATCATGTCACATATAAATGGAAGTCAAGGCAAATTATGTCACATATAATTGGAAGTCAAGGCAAAGCATGCCATATATAATTGGAAGTCAAGGCAAAGCATGCCATATATAATTGGAAGTCAAGGCAAATCATCTCACATATAATTAATTCTTTGTCTCTGTAACCTGCCGTAATATTTTCCTGCTATGAAGGAGCACATTTTTAGTCATTTATGGTAGTATTTGAATTTTTACAATTTCTCCCTCGCTATTCTCTTCACATGAACAATTATGACATTAAAATGTTCAGCAGTGGATGGGCAAATAAGTAATAATTTGTTTGCTTACATACAATATTTTGTTAGTTATTAAAAATTTAATTAAGAAACAAAAAACAAGAAAATATGGGGAAAAAATAATAGAAATGTGTGCATACCCAAGTCTGTATCCCAGGAAACATTTATTTTGAAATAAAACACATCTGCATATATCCTGAACCATTTTGTAATGCATACAAGTATTTGTATATACAGAATTACTTATAAATGTCACATTGTCTTGAAGTCGGCAAATGTATACAAAATACCGGTATGCAATTTTCACAAAATGTTCTATTCTAAAAGGCCTACATTTTAGTGCCCAGGACTTTACATAACCTTAGATATATATAATACAAATTACTATGCCTTATATAAAGGTGTGAATATTCACATCTAAATGTAATACTCCAAAAATCCTGTTTTTGAATTTAGATAATGGTGATAGTCATATATATTGCATTAGAAACTTCATCAACACTCAACTCTGAATCAGAATTTTCATCAAAGTGAGATCATAATAATCCCATATTAGGCCTACAATCGCTATCTTATCTAATACCGGAATCATTACCTAATGTATTTTGGTACATTTCAAAAGCCTAACTAGCTGTAAAACATAGAGGACATCTAGATTTCATTACTTCAAATACAAGTAGCAATAAGTTACACAAACTGAAAATGTAAACACACTTGTTTATATGAAATTACTGCTCAAATACAACCTTTATTATTTCTAACGAAGCATGCCTTTCTAAATCAATTATCTCTGGAACAGAAATACCACAAATAAGAACAGTTTATTTGATTTTACAGACATCCTGATGTTTATAACTTAAGATAGTAAATTCGTAGCAAAATGTAAATTTAAGCAGCTTTTGGCATATCAGGCCTCCAAAATGTAGATTTTTGCAATCTGTGAACAAGAAGAGAAGAAAGCCATGGCAAAGAATGTCACATATAATTAAAAGAGTGTCACGGCAAAGAATGTCAAATATAACTGAAAGTCAAGGCGAAGCATGTTACGTATAATTAAAAGAAAGAGATTTGAAGAAAGTCATATCAAAGTTACCTCCAGCATGGAAGACTTCTTGTCACTGCGCCTACGGCCACATTAAGTTAAACAGTCATTTGGGGCATTAAAAAATTCTCAAAAACCTCAGGATTCATCCATTCCAAACCCATACGGGACATAGGGGCACTACATTGGATGCGTCAGCACACAAAGTACTCTATCAATTTCTATCCTCAGAGTAAAGCAGGAATTTGAGAAAAAAACGTATTTTTCCTTTTTTTTCGTTCTCAAAATTCCACTGGATCTCTCTTTTATTAGCAGAACAATGGTTCTACAAGGTTTACAATAGGATGTAGTCTAGAGAAAGGACATGCATTGTCATTTGTGCAAATGGCTTGACACACACCCGACTTAACTAGTATGGTGATAGTAATTAGCATGTTCAGTATTTTTACTGTTCTCACTAAACTGGGAACATCTGTAACCGTATCTCTAGTAGGACAGTCGTATAGTTCCCATACTTACACACTGATCACCAACCTTAAAGCAAATCATGGTCAAACACGCTTTACATCTTTGTCGCTATCTTGCAAATTATCGACACAGTCACAGGCACCCACATAATTTTCCCACAGTACCCAAAATGCTCATGAACTTACTTCTTCATACATGTTGTTCAGTTTGTCCCTCTCACAAGTCAGTACTTTCACATTGGCTTGAATCTTGGGAATATAACATTCAGAAATGTTATTCAAACAGTTCACAAAAATATCCAATACAATCAAGTATAGAAAGTTTACAGCGTTTTAATATAAATTAAGTTCTCATGTTGTCAGTCATATAATTAAAAACACTTGTGCACGCATTTTATATATATATATATATATATATATATATATATATATATATATATATATATATATATATATATATATATATATATATATATATATATATACACATACACACATTCATTCATTTTCCTTTTGCGCTGAAGTTAGCACATAGGGCAGAGGTTAGATCTCTCCAATTCTATCTGTTCGAAGATATTCTGTGCAGTTCTTGAATAGTATGGATATTCTTCTTCTTCTGCATTCGTTCTCAAACTCCTGCAGATTAGCAGGATGTAGTCCGCAGAACGGAATGTGTTGTGTCATGGTTTACAGCATTGCTGCGATATCTGCGCCTTTCGGCCTGACACATCCGACTTCAGCATGGCTTTGGGTCACTGACCCTATATGGGATGGGACAGCCAACTCCATCCCATAACCTCCTTAGTCGCCTTTTACGACATGCGTGGAAAGTAAACAGTGTTGCTATTCTTTGCTCCCCTTTCGGGCCCCGGCAACATATGGGCAGTATGGATATTGATTGTTTTACTTTTTCTAAGTATTGTTCATGAATGAAAAAGAATTGAACTGAACTGACTTCTGTTACACAAATCGGTCTGGACTTTACGATGTTAGTTGATGAATCCAACGATCAACGGAATGACCCAGACTTGATTAGAGAAACACCCTCCATCAACGGGCGTCACTATCGGAAGTCCATACATATATATATATAATATATATATATAAACACACTCATGCACACGCACATTATATATATATATATATATAAATGATGATTACTATTATTATGATGTATTCCCTTTAGCTGTGAGCAGGTACATCTTGACGGCCTATACCCTTTCTGACAAAAGTACAGGTCCCCCTCAGTTAAATAACCGAAGTGACACCAGAACTCATATACGGTTTGCTGTTCTCAAAGGCATGATTGTAATAATCAATCAATCAATAAACCCATAACCCTTCAGGGTCGTAGGGGTACCACATTGGATGCTTCAGCACACAGAGTCCTCCAGCGAATTCTATCCTCAGCGATGCGGATGAGTGTGGAAATATCTAGCCCTGTCCATTCCTTGATGTTGTCTGTCCATGTCTTTATTTGTCCTCCCCTGCTTCTTCCACCCTCGACAGTTCTCTGCAGTATTGTTTTTGACAAGGAATCGTGCCTGCATACATGTCCGAACCATGCTAGTTTTCGTCGTTTCACTATTGAAAGCAATGGCTCCTGGACACCTGCACACATCTCTACTTTATTTCTTACGTACACATTGGTCTTATGTTCCCTATAGGAAATTTGTAGAATTCTACTGTAGCATTTATACTTGAAAGCCTGTAATCTTCTCTCCATGTCCGCAGTGAGTGTCCAACTCTCACAACCATACAACACAACAGAAAGCACCAGCGACCTATACAGTTTGATTGTAATAGCAGGGTTATGGATGCATATTTAGTCCTCGAAGTGAAACATTATTCCAGGTTCATTACATCAGGTCGGGAGAGTGGCATATACTTCTGGGTCAACATGTCATCCTTCTTCTGTCAGATCTGTTGACCCATCTGCAGTAATGGTGCAACTAGCATTCCCATCTGCCACAAAAGGACAGAGGTCCAATGTCCATATATACATGGTTCAATGCAAGAATCAGTGGACAAATCACGTGACAAAAGTCTGATTTTTAATTTCATATGCTATTGAACTGAGCTTCCATTTCTCTGAGATACTGATCTAGCGTTTTGCATGCAACAGACTGGACAACCACCCCCCCCCACTCAGTGTGTAGCATGCATACATATTGATAGGGGGCTCTCATTGCTAAACGTGTAGAACGTTGGTTGTGTTGGAATATCTGTCTTTATCGGAATTTCATTCCGTTTAATTATGTTAGCTTTTTTGTTCCGTAGAAACCTGTCCACTTTTTCTTGTATAGTACCATATATATATATATATATATATATATACCAAAAGCTTTGGTACCAGGGTCATACACCAGGGTTTCCCTCCCCACAATTTTCATAGCAGGTTTTGCTAATTTTTCTGTGAGAACACTGTGCTAGACCCGCTTGTATGCTTGCATTCTCAGTAATAACATTGCTGATTTATTCTTTTTCTGTACTCGCTCTCAACTCCTGCAGGTTAGCAGGACATAGTCCAGAGAACATAATGTGCTGTGTTTAGTGTTGTTGGAACATCTGCATCTTTATGCTTGACATATCCGACTTCAGCATGTCTTCTGGGTCACTATACCCTCTATGGGATGGGATAGCCAACACTACCTCAAAGCATCCTTAGTCTCCTCCTATGACATGAATCGCAGGAATCAGTGGTAGCAACAACCCCCCCCCCCCCCTCAATCTACAGACTTGATTTGCATACACTTACACATACAATTTCTTCATTCCAATTTTCACTATCAAGAACAAGAGTGACTGTGACAAACAATGACAATACTGTTACCTCTGACATGTGTCTCTCAAATTTGTCCAGTAGAGACTTCAACTCATCCCTCTCTCTTGTCAGCCGGACAAATTCTATATCACCTACTACACTCTGGAGGATGCAAATACAAGTGTCAAATTTATTACGGGAGGACAGGTTTATAAGACATATCAATACATGTCCTCAATCATCCCACGAAGAAGAAAAATTAATTATTATTTCCCTTTTATGATCTCAAGGGGATTCAATGGACCACATTAACACAATATATGTTGAGGGAAATAACAAATAAATTGTCTGCCTTGTGCAAAGATTTGAAGCAGGTCTTCAATAGAAGGAAATTCATGCACAAATAGTTTCTGTTAACTAAGCCAGGTACATGGGAACAGCAAGTACATTTGGACATCATATCATATTGTGTGTGGATAAATGAAATCACCTTCAATGCATGAGTGAGTAAAATCATTTGTGTGGCCTTTTGGGCAACATGTTTTCTGTGCCTCTGAGATTTGATGCTACTCAGCAATGTGAGCACCTTTGCTGGTGCTGCTGCGCCACACAGGGCAATTCTGTGTGACAGAATTCTAAGGATGTGGCGTTGATGTTTATAGACACTTTGAAAGAGTCCTTGAAGCATTTTTTTCTGTCCACTTGTAAGTAGTTTTTCTTTAAGGAGCTCACCATGCATCAGCTGTTGTGGGATGCCTTTATTTGTCAGGCATGTGAAGAAAATATTGTTCCTACTGGGTGACAAAGCGCATTCCATTCTGAACTACACTCTGTTTTCTGCAGAAGTTTGAGAATGAACACAAAAGAAGAGGATGTTCCTATTGGAGACAGCACAGTTATGCAGGATCTGTTCTCCTTATTCTTCTTCAATATTTATTTTCAAACTCCTGCTGGATCTCTCTTGTAGAAGGACAATGTCAAATATTTTTCTAGATTTCCTAGATTTCCAGCCGAATGTAGTCCAGCGAATGGAAATGCATTGTGTCATGGTTTTATTGTGCCAATGGCCCAACACATCTGTCTTCGGCAGAAGGATCTGTTCGTCTGTTCCACAAGTGCACAGTTTTGTAGCAACCACATCCTGTGCATGTGTTTATTCAGTCTGTTGTGTCTTGTCCTCAAGCAAAGTATGGTGACCTGTCCCCCGTTCCTGTATAAATAGTAGAAGAGGTCTGTGGTTGAACTATGTTCATTATTTTTGGTTTGTATAGTTCTCTTCTTTTCCTAATTTGATACTTTATTGTCTTCCAGTAAATATTATATTCCCTTTATTGTCATCTCAACAGCCCATTCAATGCAATGTGATAGTCCGCACAGTGTGATAGTATTCACAGTGTGATAGTATCCACAGTGTGATAGTACCCACTGAAGTACAATTCTGGTCTGCTTGCTGTGATATTTGTTTCTCAGGTGTGAGAGTTTACCACCCTTGAGAGCCTGCAGAATAGATAGTATAACTTGTGAAGATGACCGCCGGTTGTCAGTCACAGATAAAGTGTCATACATAATTCCAATTGATTTCGTTTTAGATCAATAACAAAATTACATAGGAAACTCAGTATATAAATATAAAGTCACCATCTACACATGAGTACATCAAGTCATCCTAGGTACACAAGTAAATCAAATCACCCTTGGTGTATGGGTACATCAAGTGACCATTAGTACATAAGAACATCAAGTTACCCTTGGAACATGAGTACATTATATCACCCTTGGTACATGAGTACATCTAGTCACCTTTGGTATTTGGGCACAGCAAGTCCCCATTGGTACATAAGTACATCAAGTCACCCTTGTACATGAGTACATCAAGTCACCTTGGTTCATTACATAAGTGCATCATCACCCTTGGAACATTACATTCCATCACCCTTAGTACATGGTTTCATCAAATCACTCTTGGTATATGAGTACATCAAGTCATTTTTATACATCAGTACATTAAGTCCCACTTTGTACACAGGTTCATTAAATCATCATTGGTACATGGGTTCCATTAAATCATCCTTAGTTCAAAACACTTTAAACTACCATTTCTATTGTCCAGGTAATAGACAAGACTGTTCTCACTTTATTTGGTATGACCTTGATGGGAGCTGCAGGTCGCCTGGCTGCTTTGAGAGCATCATATTCTTTCTTGTAATAATTCTTCTCATCCTCAATCACACGAATGATAGCTTCATACTGTGCCAGGTCCTAGTGGAATATAAGAAATTACTGAATGATAGCTTCATACTGTACTAGGTCCTAGTGGAATATAAGAAATTACTGAATGATAGCTTCATACTGTGCCAGGTCCTAGCGGAATATAAGAAATTACTGAATGATAGCTTCATACTGTACTAGGTCCTAGTGGAATATAAGAAATGACTGAATGATAGCTTCATACTGTGCCAGGTCCTAGTGGAATATAAGAAATTACTGAATGATAGCTTCATACTGTGCCAGGTCCTAGTGGAATATAAGAAATTACTGAATGATAGCTTCATACTGTACTAGGTCCTAGTGAAAGATAAGAAATGACTGAATGATAGCTTCATACTGTACTAGGTCCTAATGGAAGATCAGAAATGACTGAATGATAGCTTTATACTGTGATTTTTATGCCAAAACTGTGCTACCATGACAAACATGGACAATAACAGCACAAGACAAACGTAAACTTGTGACAGCTGAAATGGCATGCTTAAGCAGAATCCTAGAAATATCGATAAGAGACAGAACGACGAAAGAGAACCTTAGACAAAGAACCAGCACCATCCCAATCTTGGAATATATTAAGAGACAACAGATCAAATGGTTTGCACACATCAGCAGACTACCACCAGACAGCAGACTACCACCAGACAGCATACCACAGCAAGCTATGCTACACAGATACAGTGAAGACAGACCACGAAAACGATGGACCCCGAAATAAAGGAGGCGACAAATTCCACAATATACTTAGCACACACGAGGGCCATCTCCAGAAAACTCTTCTACCCATGACGCTGAAAGGCAACAAAGGGTTTAACAGGTGGTTAAACCATAGATAGATGGTTAGACTGTGCTAGATCCTAGTGGAAGATAAAGAATGACTGAATGAGAAAATGAGGAACAAATGAATAATATTACAGAAACAAGGTCAATACAGCAAAACTTGAAGTGCTCATATGAGTAATCACAAGACTGCAGTAAAACTGTGCACCATATTATAAGTCAGTAAATATTGAAGAAAACATTGATATAACAAAGAGATTAAATATTAGTTTTACATATTTGATAGTGTTTGTGTTGTTCAATATAAAACTTCTATTACATCCCTTGGTTATATCTTAATTGTTTTTTCAATATTCACTTACCATAAAGTGAAGAATCTTCTTCATTCACTTTCAGACTTCCCCAATGATGACTCTGTGGGATGCATGCTGCTTTGTTGAGAGGGACATTACATATGAGGTACCTGATAAAAATTTTCACTCTCTGGACAACATCCTGCTAGAAATCTAGTAGGGACATTGTCCTTCTACAAGAGAGATCCAGTAGGGGTTTAATAATGAACACTGAAGAAGAAGACTATACAAATGAGACCCGTAAAGGTGTTTAAGTGACATCTCTGAAGAAAAATATAATTTTTCTCTCCAAACAGAAAGAAATTGTTACTGTTTTTTTCTCAATAAGACTATCATTATGCACTCTTGTTTACTATGCTAGACAATGGAGTTTGTAATTTTTTTTACTCCCGTTTCTCCTGTCAACACTTTTTAACAGGGCATGTTTAAAAATCTTTTTTAATTCATTTCAAATCTCAGAGCAATATAACACAATTTAGCAGTGTGTACAATGCCACAAGCTGGGCACTCATCAACTTTGGAACAGAGAACTGTGACACAATTTAGCAGTGTGTACAATGCCACAAGCTGGGCACTCATCAACTTTGGAACAGAGAACTGTGACACAATTTAGCAGTGTGTACAATGCCACGAGTTGGGCACTCATCAACTTTGGAACAGAGAACTGTGACACAATTTAGCAGTGTGTACAATGCCACAAGCTGGGCACTCATCAACTTTGGAACAGAGAACTGTGACACAATTTAGCAGTGTGTACAATGCCACGAGTTGGGCACTCATCAACTTTGGAACAGAGAACTGTGACACAATTTAGCAGTGTGTACAATGCCACAAGCTGGGCACTCATCAACTTTGGAATATTACAACTCCTTTCTTAATAATCTCAAAAAATATTTCTTCTTCTTTTTCATTTTCTTCTTCCGCATTTGTTCTTAAGCTTATTGTTGGTCACACTGACCCTCTACAGGATGAGACAACCAGCCCCAACCTGAACCTCCTGTTATCTCTTAGACATACATAGCAGGTCACAGTGCTAATTCTTTTTCTTCTTCTTCTTCTTCTTCTTCTATGATAAATCACTATGCATCCAGTCCACCATTTGTCATGTATTAGAGCTGTTTATTTTAGGTCTGTATGGGGTCCCCCCCCCCCAACCCGATTGTGTCTGCATAAAAGCTCCTGTAGACAAAGTATGTGCTCTCTGTGAACAGCAATGCTGGAACACCTTTAGTATATGTTCTGGTGGCTGGTTGCTGATGCAGGCAGCAGAGTCGCTGATGCAGGCAGCAGAGTCGCTGATGCAGGCAGCAGAGTCGCAGATTCTGTGTGTGCTTTCAGATGGCAGTGTTTTATTCTTAGTCAAAATATAGTGACTTGTTCATTTCTGTTCAATATAGTTTCCATTTAGTTCTCTCCACGGAAGATGCATTGATTAATTTAGTAGTGCCTGCTTTCCTGAAACTTTTAGATACATGGGACGGATAGAGTTAACTTCAATCTTTGCCAATTCATCTGTTTTTTTTATTTCTAGTTATGCTAGTGGGATGGTATTCATTGCAGCACTAATGTTGATTTTATAGATATCCAGAGACATTTTGTATGATGATGTAAATGAATTTGTCTTGTTTTGGTGTGTTGGATGCTTTTAAAATTGATTTTTACAACTGAAGATTGCAATTTTCCTACAGCAGAATATAGTCAGTGTCCAGCATTCAAATGTTAGCCCGATTCCAGTAGATTCCAACTATGTAAAACCTTTGATTGTGTGTGGAAATATGGACTCCTCCTTTAATATAAAAAAATTAAGTGAGCAGGTGCATGTATTGCTGGATTTTTCTTTTTCTCGAACTCAAGGAATTGTGAGCGATTAGCTCTTACTTTCCATATGCAGTGGGGAGGTTTCTCCAAGCTTTCTTTCATATTCATGAGGTTTCAGCTTTCTTACAGTCCAGTCCGAACATTGGAGGGGCGGCCAATGTAAAATGCACGTAAAGGTTACATGGTTACATGGTACCGAGTACATGGCGAGAGACATAGATTTCATACCGAGTACAATGAAACAATGAAAAGGCAGAACAGCGCTAGAGGGCTGCGCGAACTGCAAATAGAAAGTGAAAAGTCCCTAGGAAAGGGTAACTACAAGCACCGTCAGCTCGAGTCGAGCTTCTAGTTACCTGTGTTCCTTACAGGCAGAGACCCAGACCCATCCATTGGCATTTGGTAAAGCAAGAAGTTCTAACCCAACTCTAATGTCGAGCCTTCCTAAACCGGAAATATGCTCGCGAAGAGAAAGGGTTCCGTACTCGATACGCTCAGGCACGAAAGGGACAACGATTTAGCCCTGGCCCAACTCTACTGTCAGGTTTTCCTACACCGGAAAGACACTTGAAGAGAGAAAGGGTTCAGTACCTGATGGGCTCAGGCGCTATTGGGACAAGGACGCTCAGCTCGAGAACGCCTTGCTCTCATACGCGTGGTGTGAGACTCGAACTTGGACAGGGGTACACGATGTCGGTGAATGACACCTCGGCTAAGAGGGCGAAAGAGCCAGGGTCCAACTCATCTGTTGAGTTCTTCCCCTTAAGGAACCAGGCTCACGCATGAGAAACGGTTCAGTACCCAATGGGCACAGGCACAGCACGTCCAATTACACGAGGCAAGTTCATAGACAGTGGAACACCTCGTTCGAGTCAGACGAGAGCAAAAAATCGTCTGGGCGAAGAGGCTCCATTACGCGTGCCTGGAGACAGATATAGAGGCTGTCACAGGCTAAGGGTAGCCCACCCGAATTGTCAAGGCATGCCGAAATCGGATGTGCTAGGCCTACAAGGCGCATAACGGTGGCACAACGTAATCACGCTCCTGGCGGAAATCGCACGGATATCCGTGATGGTTACAATGGAGCGAACGAAAAACAAACAAACAAACATACAGAAAGCATACCCAAAGGATATATGGACACGTATATACAGATGGATCAGTGAAAGAAGCAGCATTAGATGAAGGATTGGGAATAATATAGTAACACCAGATGGAAAAGAATAGAAAAATCATACTCACAAGCACTCACTTCAAAAATTTCAAAGCAGAAATGGAAGCTATAACATAGGCAGCCAAAATGCTCATAAACTGCTTGCCAAGTCACAACAGACATGTAGTCTTTCTAACTGATGCAAAGTCAGTATTGCAGGCAGTGAAAGATCCAAAGAACACAAGCATGAATGAACTTACAGCCTGCTTACTACACCTCAGCAGTACTATCAAAGAAACAGTACTGGAGTGGATCCCTGGTCACTATGACATACTTGGAAATGAAAAAGCTGATCTTGTTGAATTTTGTGTCACACCTTCTTCTTCTTCTGTTTTCATTCTAAAACTAATCTGCAGGAGTTTGAGAACAAACGAAGAAAAAGAATGTTTCTGCCACTAAATGTCTAATAGGGCCTACCAAATACAACTTGTCTAGCAAGATAATCAAGATTTTCTTTGCTAATCCTGTTTCTGTCATTGCTGTTCTAGCTAATATCTCTGACTTGGAGTCACTGCGCCCCCCCCCCCCCCCCCCCCGCATTGCCCCAGACAAAAAGCACATAGAATGATTTTGTCCTTACAAACAACTACACACCTTTTTAGACTTTGCTAAAGCATCTTTTCTTGCTGGACTCTGGGCTCTAGATGATGAAGCTGAACGTGTACGAAGGTTGGTCTTAGAGACACCCTTAGGCATCTCTCCTTTCAATAGAGCCTACAAATAAATAAATAAATCAGGACATTAGTTAACATATATTATTTTAACAACTGTGAGAATTCCTCAGATGTGAATATTATTGTTTACAGTGGTGGATCTGTAGGTCGACGTGTACAATGCTTGGGTATTCATTGCTCAGTGCAGAGGTAAGTGTATTAGGAATGAAAGTGGCACTTTCTATACAACCACTAGTAGTATGACGATGAAGGTGATAGCAGTGATAAGAGCAATGATATGGATGAAGACTTAGAGTGCTATAGCAAATGTCTATAATAGCATATGTCGGCAAATCTTACTGATTCTACGAGTATGCTTCGAAAGATTCAGTCAAGCTCTCTATGCTATCAGTGGCCAGATTCAATGAAAAATTTGTGCTGATGAGTTTTCATTTTTGTATCTGGACACATGAGTGTTAGGGGAAATCAAAGAGTAGACAGACTTGCCAGTGTGGCCACAGTGACTAGTTGTAGTTCAATAGAGCTTGATGATATTTTCAATGCTATCTATTTTGAAAATTGCTCAAATTATGAAGTAGAAACTGAGGACATCACAACAAAAAAATCATAGTCATTTTTACATATCTCATATTATATTCTTCTTCTTCTTTCGTTCACTTGAAACATGTCTATATCTGTAATTCTGTCTCCTTAATAAAACTCACTGTCTTTTGTAGTTCATACAGTGTCCCATAGAGTTTTGATTCCAGTGTTGTTTCCTCTGGCCAATATGTCTGCCTCAGCATTTCATGCTCAGAACACTCTTGAAGTATATGTTTGGCACTCTGTGCTGCCTGTCCACATGTACACATGGCCGTGTTGCCAATCTTGAACTTTGTATACATGTGACTGCGGAGTCGGTTGTGTCCTGTTCTGAGACGTAGAATTATAACTTGTTCTGGTCTGTTCATAATATGATAGTCATCTTGTGTTGGTGTTTGTGGCTTTCTTATTGACTTTATTATCTGTTTTTTCTGATGGTAGGTGATTGGTATATCTGGTTGGTCCTCGGCAGCACCTTCCTTAGCCAGTTGGTCTGCTTTTTCATTTCCTGGTATTCCACAGTGAGAGGGTATCCACTGCATGGTTACCCTATACTGGTAAGACAATTCGCTAAGTAGTTTTTTCAAGTCTGTTAGTTTTTCAGACTGGAGAGCTTGAAGCACTGACCTTGCATCTGTCAGGAATACCACAGGCTGTAGGTCAGAGTTGGAGTTCAGCAGTTTTTTAGCTGCCACACTAATTGCCTGGATTTCAGCATCATAATTATTCATATCATATGAAAATCAAGACAGTATCTACATAGCAAGAGCACAATCTTATCTCCTCATATCCAAACAGTGTGACTGAAATGGATCGCTAGAGATAGCGATCTAGAAGAAATGAAGCAGCAGACAGACTTGCAAAGAGAGGTTTCCTCAAAACAACAAATGTAAAAACTTTGTAGTCTGTTCAGCCAGATTTCCCCAGTTTTGTTTCTGAGAATCTGTTTGACTGTTCCCAGATGAGCAAATAGCTGACTGGTCTAAATGTATTTAGTAAAAATGACACAGCCAAAAGACAATGACAACATAAATAAACTCTGCAGGAGAAACCAGTCCCTTATCTTTCAGTTTCACACAAGGCATGCATGACTCAATAGCCGTTTAAACTGTATCAAACCCCAACTCTACCGAAGACGGATGTGTCAGGACATTGGCGCAAATAAAACGGCAACACAATGCATTTCCATTCTCTGGATTATATCCTGCTGGAAATCTAGTAGGACAATGATCCTGCTAAAAGAAAGATTGAGCGGGAGTTTGAGAATAAACACTAAAGAAGAGGAAGAAACCCCAGCAACTACCCATTTGTAGACACTGCTTGCATCCCAATGAAGCAGTGAAACATCTCTTTATTGACAGCCCTTACCTTTCAACTGCCAGCTAAAAAACTCTTACAGACATCTTAACAGTCACTAACCCACTGAATGTATCACTAAGTCAACTTCAGAAGACCTTTTTTTTAAAAGAATGGCATTGTGCTGACAACAGCAGAACTATAATGGCATTGTGCTGACAACAGCAGAACTATAATGGCATTGTGCTGACAACAGCAGAACTATAATGGCATTGTGCTGACAACAGCAGAACTATAATGGCATTGTGCTGACAACAGCAGAACTATAATGGCATTGTGCTGACAACAGCAGAACTACTCAGCAGCATTTGGATATTGACAGCAACAGCTATCCCATCATCCCATCTCATATGAGGTCAAAGTGACCCAGAACTAAGGGGGTTTTGGAGTTGTTAGCTGTCCCAACATATATATGATCAAAGTGACACAGAAGCCATGTTGGCTGAAGTCAGATGTGTCAGGCCGAAAGGTACTGATATCACAGCTAAGCTTTAAACCATGATACAGCATATTCTATTCTCCAGACTAGATCCTGCTAGTTTACAGAAGTTCAGAACAAACGCATAAGACTATTATTATTATTATTGTTGTTATTATTATTATTATTGGTACTATGATCGCAGTCCAACCCCCATTTTCATTCTTGTTTCCGCTTAGAGCGTACTTATGTATTTTGTGGTAATGTATCTAAATATTATATCAATAAATAATCAATAAGTAATTGAAATATTAATTTTTAGGGTTAGGGGTTAGTGTTAATTATGTTATAAACTGATAAACACGCAAGGGAAATAATCACACAAGTAGGCACTAATTGGTGCAACGGGGGTTAGACTGCGATCATTGTACCGTATCATTATTCTTATTACTTGTGCAATACATACTGTTTTATATTTTTTTTGTAAACATTTCTAAAGAAAGATAAGATGAAAAGCTGAAAAACAAAATATTCACAAAAGAAGAAATAACGTCTGCAATATCATCAAATAATTACCTCTAGATCTTCTGCTTGTGTTCTGTAGTAATCCCTGTCTTCTTCAATGCCACGTATGAACATATCCAGCTTGCTAGGAATCTTGGCCTTTTTCATTGGACCATTTTTCTTTTTAAGTCTTTCTATTTCCAGAACAAGTTCTTTTTCTGTGAGAGAGAGAACAAGGTCAAGTTCTATCAAGGGATGGAAGCTAACTTGCTATCCTAGAACATGTTCTTTCTTTGTGAAGAAAGTAACTATGACAATCTAGAACATTTATACATGAGTGACAAGTATCTCAGTTTTTCCCAACACTGAAGGTCTCACTATTGACCTATCAGACCAACCATTATGCAACAGTAAACTCTCAGTTTAATGAAATTATATGTTCTATCTTGCTTGCTTAACTCTTTGTCTCCGTAAGCCACAGTAAGGTTGTCCTCCTATGCCAGGGCACATTTTAGAATATTTTTAGTAATTTATGGTAGTATTTGTATTTTTACAATTTCTCCATCACCATTCTATTCACATTATCAGTTCTGAATCAAAACATTCAGAAATGGATAGGCAATTATATTATATTTAGTATGTGTGCTTATTTGCAAAATTATATTAGGTATATAAAATTTAATTAATAAAAAACAAGAAAATATTGGGAAATAACAATATAAATTTTTACATACCCAAGCTTGTATCCCAGAAAACTGAATCATAATCCATTTATTGTGAAATAAAACACACATACATGTATCCTGAACCATTTTGTACTGCATGCAAGTATTTATATATACAGAATTACTTATAAATGTCATTGTCTTGAAGTCAACAAATGTATACAAAATACACATTTTTCACAAAATTTTCTAATGATTAGGCCTACATTTTAGTGCCCAGGACTTATTATTTAATCCTTATATGCATAATACAAATCATTATGCCTTAGATAATGTTCTGAATATTCACATTCATATATGATACTCCTAAAATAATGTTTTTGAATATAGATAAGGGGGAAAGCAATATATATTGCATTGGAAACGCCCCTCCTGAGCTTCATCAAAACTCAAATATAAATCAGAACTTCCATCACAGTCAGATCGTAATAATAATTATAATTCAATATTAGGCCTACAATCATCAACTAAGCTAATGTTGAAATTATTACCTAATGTATTTTAGAACATTTCCAAAGCCTAGCTAAATTAAAAACATAGAGGACGTCTAAATTTCATTACTTCAAATGTAAGTAGCAATAAGTTACACAAAATGAAAATGTAAACACACTTGTTTATATAAAATTAGAGCTCAAATTTAACAAAATGTCTCCGACTTTCACCACGCTTTCCAAGATAGAATTATTCTTGATCAGAAGTACCCCAAATAATAACTGTTCGTTTGATTTTACGGTCGTCATAATGTTTATAATTCATAATAGTAAATTCAGATAAAAATGTTGATTTGATTGGCTCTTGCATATCGGTTCTTCTAAATGTAGATATTAGCGGCTCAGTAGATATAAGGAGTTAATATCTAGAGCAGATTTATGTGAAATCTTAAATCCCCTACCAGTTTGCTGGACCTGTGTCAGATTCATCATTGAATATATCTTTAAATATCTCAATGTATACATCTTCCAAAATTATCACTGTGTTTACATCGTCATCTTGAAGCCCCATTTTAACAGCCGATAAAAGAATGGACAGAGAGCTCAAGACAAGAATTCAAAAAGCCAACTATGCAAATTAATAACTTACACCAATTTTAAAACATAATTATATATCCCAATGGAAACCCAAAAGCAAATCATAATTCAATATTCATCCCAACATTATGTTTTCAATGTCAGTCATGGACACTAACTAAAGAACAAGAGAGAAAGTTTACTAAGTGTGAAATAAGATCTCTAAGAAAAGCAGCAAACAGAATAAGAAGAGATCATAGGAAAAATGAGATTACAAGAACTGTTGGAACAACATCTATGGTCAAATATATTGAAAAACTGAGTTTTAAATGGTTCTGCCACCTAATGAGAATGAACCCTTATTGGCCAGCACCAAGAGCATATAATATGAAAATGGAAATAACAAAATACAGAGGAAGACCAAGAAGAATGTGGATTGAAGGAGTTGCCGCTATTCTGACACGGCACAGTATTTCTGCATATTAAGCGACTAGACGAACAATAGCCTAAAAAGCGATCGTCACTCAATCCTGCGACACCTCACAGCATAAGCAGAGAAAAGACAATAGATAGAAATGTTCTATTCCCCTTCCCCCTATTCTTCTGTATATTCATGTCTCATAGGAAACAAATTTTCTCTAAAATATCAGCCTATTTTTCATTATTCTCAAATGTAATTTATAAATATATCATTCATCCCTGTATAAAAATTAAAATAGCATCTGTACACAAGCATACATACACACATATTCACAAATCTCCCATGCACACATCTACAGACCTATCATGAACATGTCTATTAACCTACCATGCACACCTGTCTTCAAACATGAAATATAAAGCTTTCCACAAACCTACCATGCACACTTGACCACAACTTATCATGTACAGCTGTTCACAAACCTTCCACACACACCTGTTCACAAACCTACCATGCACACTTACCCACAAACCTTCCACACACACCTGTTCATAAACTTATCATGCATACTTGTCCACAAACCTTCCACGTTCACAAACCTACCATGCACACTTACCCACAAACCTTCCACACACACCTGTCCACAAACCTATCATGTATCCCTATTCAAAAACTTACCATTTGCTGTAAGTTTATTTACTCTCTGCACTAGCCTTTTCTTCTCCTCACTAATTCGATCAACAAGACCTTCCAGTCGAACATTGTCTGCCTCTCTTGTTGCCAGTCGTGCCCTCACATCTCCCAGTTCTTTGATTAGTCGGTTTTGCTCCTGAAATATTAATGTCATGCAAGTTAAACCAGGTACAACAAAAAACATATACAGGGTATTAAACCAGGTACAACAAAACACTGATTAAACCAAATAGAACAAGAACACACATGTTAAACTAGGTACAACCAAATACACACAGGTTACACCAGAAAACTAAAATTCCACATATACTATGGCATGCGACAGGATGTCCTCTATCTCTCTTGCTATTCGTTATATATATTGATTGTATACGTAAAATTGCCAAAACCAATGAAGAAGATAACTTAAACAACCTCCTCAGTGAACTTCTTTTTGCAGATGATTAAGCATTAATATCAACATCAAAAACAAGTTAGATTTCCCTTGTAAGGGATCAACTGCACTTGTAAGCAAGGCATCAATAATGTTGAAACCTCAGCCCCGTTCACCACAACTGCACTTGTAAGCAAGGCATCATTGATATTGAAACCCCAGTCTTGTACACCACAAGTGCACTTGTAAGCAAGGCATCATTGATGTTGAAACCCCAGTCTTGTACACCACAACTGCACTTGTAAGCAAGGCATCATTGATGTTGAAACCCCAGTCTTGTACACCACAACTGCACTTGTAAGCAAGGCATCATTGATGTTGAAACCCCAGTCTTGTACACCACAACTGCACTTGTAAGCAAGGCATCATTGATGTTGAAACCCCAGTCTTGTACACCACAACTGCACTTGTAAGCAAGGCATCATTGATGTTGAAACCCCAGTCTTGTACACCACAACTGCACTTTAAGCAGGGCATCACTGATGTTGAAACCCCAGTCTTGTACACACCAACTGCACTTGTAAGAAAGGCATCACGGATAAAAACAAAGATATATATAACTTACTGATTTCATCTGGGCAACTGTCAGATCCAAATCCTCCAGTTCATGTCGAGATTTCTCCAGTTCATCCTAGAAACAAGAAAAGACTCAGAATTAAACAAGCATGCTTGTTCAATACAGATGGCGATCAAGCATTCTATGTGCCAAGGCCCTTAAGAGAGATAACTGTGACACAGAAAATGAACTCATGGCAGATATAAAAATAAAGCTTAAAAAGCTCATAGAAGATGCTAGACCCATCCTCTTTGACACCAGAAATATACTAGCATAATATAGCATTGAAATTCACAACAAACTTGAAATACTTCTGGCTGTACAAGTAGAATTAAAACACGATGAACTAGCCAACTATGAAAGAGATATTCTTGTTTTTACAGCACAAAATCTTATACCCAGAAAATTTATATTTGCATTTATATTTAAATTTATATTTGCAGCATTGCATATCATACTTGGGTGCACAAGAGACACATCAGCAAGAGCTATGCGGTACCTATTTGACTTCCAACAGCAGAGCACAGATTACAGTATTGCCGTGTATGGGCATACCTTCAAATATATGCAAATAAGGAACACCCGTTGCATCCCGAAATAAAGAAAGTTAAAGGCAGCAGACTTAAGAGAGAGAAATCGTGGATGGGACATGCTGAGGATGTCATACAAAGTGTGTGCAGATTGCAATATGAGGCAGCAGGTGTCGAATGGATAAATCTACCCACAGATTTCAAAACTTGTTTAAGAGTAGAAATATCACTTAGCAGGGAATGCAGAGAATGGTATCCCACAGCTGTGGAGAAAGAAGTACAGGCTTTGGTTAGCGAGAATGCCAAAGAGGGGGATGTGATTATGTACACTGATGGATCTGTGATTAGACATGTTCGCAGTGCTTGGGCTTTCACAGCTCTGTGTGCAGGTAAAACAATCAGGGAGAAGAGTGGGTCTTTGCGGTTACTACGAGTAGCATGACCATGGAGACTATGGCTATGACCAAGGAATTTGAGTGGGTATGCACATATAAGGTAACGTAGGTCTGTATCTTTAGTGACTCTATGAGTATGATTAGGAAGGTACAAGTGGGTCTCGTTCGCGAAATGTGGATTGAGGCCTTGAGAAAGGTGAGGCTGAAAGTGGTTACATTTATTTTCATCCTGGGACATGTGGGTGTTCAAGGATATGCAAGAGCAGATTACTGGCGTCATGTGTGACTGTGGCACAAGGCAATGGATCGCGCTGACGTTTTGAACTCCTTAAGAGATATAGCACGCGAGAGTGAGACTAATGTGGATGATGATTCCTTTTCAATGGCCAGGATTAAAGGTCAGGGATTGAAATGCGGTGTTGCTAGAAGTGAACATTTTGGAGGGTGCAGAGGAATGATGGTCAATCAGCATAGGACTGGTACTGTTAATAGAAGTGTAATGGTGGATACACTCAGGGAGAGATCGGAGCAACTATGGAAACGATAGCAACACAAGGAAAAGATGGCATGAAAAAACAGAAAATTTTACTTTGACAAAGAGGGAAGAAAACTATGGAAAATAACAAAAATGCTCAACAACGAAAATAATAAAACAGCACCAGTGGCTATAGAGAATGGCAGAGATGTACTCACAGAAAAGAAGGCTGCAAATCACATATACAGCATTACCAAAGTACTGCCTGCCATAAAGTCAATGACAATAGGAGAAGAGAAGTAAGACAAGAAGTACAGAAGATAGAAAAAGAGATCAGCAAAGATAAGCAAGATGTCATGAATATGTCATTCACGATCAATAAACTAAAAGAAGAACTAGCAGTATTAAACTTAGGAAATAACCTGGCCCAGACGACATACCAAATGAAATGCTAATTCACATCGGACCATCAACAAAAAAGAAACTATAAAACAACTGTTGGGATAGAGGTCTAGTGCCACAGGTGTTGAAAACTGCCATAATGATACCCATCCACAGGAAAGGCAAATAAAAAAACAAGATGGACAGCTATCGCCCAATAAGTCTGAATAGCTGTTTGTGCAAACTAAGGGAAAGCCTGGTAAACAAAAGAATGATGTGGTTCTTAAAAAAAAAATCCTGCTAAACCAGCAAGCTGGTTTCAGAAAGTGTAGATCAACTGAAGACCAGATCACACTAATTTCCCAGGAAGTAGAGGATGCTTGGATGCTTTCCAGGAAAATAAGCAGTCATCAGTGGTGTGGGCAGAAATGGAAAAAGCCTTCGATTGTGTGTGGAAAAATGGACTCCACACTGGGCGATTCTGAACGACAGACTCCCAAGATGTGGCATTAATGTTGAAGCTCTTTAGAGACACTTTGAGAGAGTCCTTTAATTATTTCTTCTGTGTGCCTGCCAGGATATGAACACTTACAGCAGAAATGTAACAGTTGTTTCAATCCCCAAGAATTAGTCACCACCCCTATGCTTAACAACGAGTGAGGATATTCTGACCATCATGCACCTGGGGATAGACAACAGTCAAATAGACTGAAAACTTTAGAACTTCCACATGCAAAGTAATTTAACAGATAATGATAACACTGACTGGACACTTACCTTAGCCTCATTCATTTCTCTGTCTGCCACTTCTACCACAATATTCTTGTCTGTCTGCAGCTTCTTGGTTATCCTGTCCCTGTCTGAGAGAGCACTCTCCAGGTCTCTGGCCTTGCTTTGATACACACTTGCCTTAGATTGCACAGCATCAAGTTGATGTGTGTAATCACGCATCTTACGTTCATATTCTCTATTCTTGTTCTGTAAGTAGTCAACCTGCAAGTATCACATCAAAGTTCAGAGGTCAAACTGAGCAAGCAGGATGTTGGAGTGGTTTATAGATGGATTATATATGGTTTATAGAAGGATTTATAGACAGTTACTACTCTGTCACTGCTGCTACTCACTATCAAGAATAATTTACATAACAGCATATCAAACATTAGGGGCAGACAGTCAAGGTTTCTAGGACATGTGCTGAGAAGAACACAGCTTGAACACTTAATAACCACTGGAAAAATCAAGGGGAGAAGAGATAGGGGGCGACAAAGAGAAAAGTTTCTAGATGGACTAGTATTGTGGCACGGTAGAAGTTCACCAACCGAGCTTATTGACAACACAAGAGACAGAGTCATGGAGAAACATGATCGCCTATGCCATTCAGCATGGCACTTGATTGATTCATTGATACCATGATTGAAAATTTCTCAACCCACAAAAAGTTATGTCTCCTCCTTTTTTTTAGTTTCAAGAGTGTTTTTCATTTGTTCTCAAACTCCCACTGGATCTCTCTTGTACATAGACAATGGTCTTACTATATTTCCAGCACAATGTAGTCCAAGGAATGGAAATGTGTTTGGTAGCTATTTTATTTGCACAAATGGCCGGACACATTCGACTGCCGATTGGTCTGGTAATGAACTCTGAGTTTTCCAACTTCCACTGAATTGTATATGTTTGTAGCCATATCACTAGTCCAGCCCTTCGAGAGAAATAGTTCCCGTGCTGTACACTTAACACCAGCCAGAAAGCTAACCACAGTCAAGCATGTTTGACATTTTCACAGTTGTAGGTATAGATACTGACACAGCCATACATGTCCAAGTGCGCAACATTAATATTGTGTGTCCCCCATCTACAGGTGTTCAGAACAGATGACAATGGACAAGGGGGGGGGGACATTTTGAATCCATTATGTATGTGTCTTTTGGATGAGATTGTTATTACGAGATTGAAGGTTTTGGAAAAACTCAGGAATATAATAGTGGAACATAATTAAGGGGTAGGATGAGGAAGACATACAATCAATGGGCTACGGGAACTATCAGCATACATGACCATCGCCATCTGCTGAAAGAGGTGTGGAACTCCTATGAGGAAGCCTTGAGTGTACTGACTAAGAGAATCACTAAACACTGTCTACCATACACATCATCAAGGAACTATGCCATCTTCTGTGTTAATACTCAAACTCCACAGTTAACAGGATGTAGTCCTGCAGTAATATTTAGGAAGTCACTGTAGTGTAATATTTAGGGAGTCACAGTAGTGTAATATTTAGGGAGTCACAGTAGTGTAATATTTAGGGAGTCACAGTAGTGTAATATTTAGGGAGTCACAGTAGTGTAATATTTAGAGAGTCACAATAGTGTAATATTTAGGGAGTCAGAATAGTGTAATATTTAGGGAGTCACAATAGTGTAATATTTAGGGAGTCACAATAGTGTAATATTTAGAGAGTCACAATAGTGTAATATTAAGTTATTTAGGGAGTGTCACAGTAGTGTAATATTAAGTTATTCACCCGCTAACCAGCAAACATGGGTTTAAAATCCACTTTTATTCATGGTTTGAAATAAAAATTACTCCCGTGGTTCATCCAGCCAACAAACAGTAGAGTATCATGACTCATGCCCTGAGAATGTTGAGGAATGGCACCATAGTCACTGAGTAAGTGTGGTAAGTGATGCTAGGCAGTGGGATTCTAGTCAACTACTGACTATGCTGCCTAGTAATTATGGGAAACCATGTGCTATGACGCTTGTTCATAACTCGTCTCAAATTTACATTTATATCTTAAATAACTTTGAAAAAAAGAGATTAAAAAATATGGTGCTTTCGCAAGATGCAAATAGTGATCTAGATATAAAAAAACATTAAATAACAATAAGTGTTAAAAAAAAGTTGCAAATTGGCAAGTACTGAACAGTACACAAAAATAGTAGATTGTCTTTGCTGTTAGAACATAAGACATGGGAGTCTGTTATTGAAAGTATTAGAAGGCACAAGATCTATGAGAAAATAAGAAGAGTGTATCTAAACAACTATATAACACAAGAATGCAATAACAATGAGTACAAATGAGAATGTTTATGGAATATGGAACACAGCACTTGAGTTCAATGCCTAGTGCAAGTAGTAGTATACTTTGGACAAAGAACTACGGAAGACATGACTAAATTTTTGTTTATGGTTGAGAACATGATTTTAGACATCTACCGAATGGCCTATGGAGATGAACAGTACTTGTGGCAGGCAACTTAATCATTAAATTCTGCAGAAGACTGAGAACAGAAACTAAAACTCAAATAAAATGTTCACACGGTTGGTGAACAAAATCTCATCTAAGAGGGAACACCAAACTTAGTTTAACTCTACTTTCGAGAATTTCCTAATTTGTAACCATGCTCTAATGTGATAAAATGTTTTGTATCTGCAATTACAGGGGGAAATGAACCATCTACTTACATGAGACTAACAACTAACAGAACACCTTGTACGAGATAGACAGTCTACCCAAGTCCAACTCCCTGCCTACAGTTTACTTTCCATACACTGACACCCAATGATATATTGACCCATAAAGTTCACAGGCTTTATTTTCTAAATCTTCTTGGCATATAATTGATACACTCTCCATGGTTGTTGACAGATTGGAAAGCTGTCTCTGGCAAAGGAAAAGGGAAACCATACTGAATCAAAGACAAGCAATAAATAAACATGCTAGGCCTATATGGTGCACCTTGAACCATAGAACAACATATTCATAATCTCTGGCTCAAGTCACATCAGAAATTGTGTGGCATAATTGAGAATGACAACAAAGAACACAAATACATCTAATAAATATCAAACATTTGCTAAATCATGAATGCACTTGAGAGAGTTATACCTACCTGAATGTTTAGATGTGATATCATGCGCTCATTGGCACGGTTCTTGGCCTCAAGAGCCACAACATCACTAGGTCGTCCACCGTCCAACATCCTGGACAGTCTGCTTATCTCTTCATCACGATTTGATAGCTGCGGAAACAGACAATACATTTAATACAAGGCGTTGAGGACACTCTAAATTTTCATACATATGCTTGAGCTCTATCAGATCAACCTAGCTGAACATCATTAAACACAGTAGGACTGTCAAGAATGGAAAATATTCCCCAACACAGATTGTCTGGGTACTCTACTACAGCCGTATGACCGGATAATCATGTACCAGGATTTTAACACCCTTCACTAGTACTAGCAGCACATTCATGGCGATTTTTACAACACTAACTACTACCACTACTACCACTACTACCACTACTCACACAACCTACTGCTACCACTGCTACCAGTAATACAGCACTAACTTCTACTAAAACTACCTAATTACTACTATTATTACACTAATTGTTACTATTACTTCTAAAACTATATTTACTACTACTACTACTAAACTAACTGCTACTACACTACTAATAGTACTACACTAACTACAACAACTACACTAGCTACTACTACTAATAAACTGCTCCATTACTGCATTATTAATAGTACTGCATTAACTACTACTACTACTACTACTACTACACTAACTACCACTAGTACTACACTACACTACTACCACACTATAATTAATACTACTACACTACTACTACTACACTAACTACTACACTACTACTACACTAACTACTACACTATTACTACATTACTACTACACTACCACTACTACTACACTTTTCCATCTTTCCAGATGATAGTATTATTGCTGTATTATAAGAAATATAATCTACTTCTACTTCTTCTTCTTTTTCTTCTACTTCTTCTTCTACTTCTGCTATTTCGTCTTCTTCTCGTTCACAATTTAACATGTCTACACAGCAAGTATATAAAATCTACGATCCATGGCAATGATGGATGTGACTCACAAGACCAGTCTGAGCCACAAGACTACCATAGTATGCACAAGAAATCCCGGGTCTGCTTGTAGCACCACATGCTGTTATGTGTCTTCTTAGACATGCAACCCTTTAGCAAAACCTCTATCATTGTCTCCTTTATCTTTATACCATTCCTGGTCTTTTTCCTACATGCAACAAAACCCATGGCATCCTGTACCCATGATTCTGTATCAATTCCTGTGTCATGCATGCAACATAATCCATGGCATCCTGTACCTATGATTCTGTATCAATTCCTGTGTCATGCATGTCACATTTGCATACATCTTTGTACGGAAGTAGAGGTAGACCCTGAGATCTCTTCCAAGATTCTAATTCTCCATAAAGCAGATCTTTTGGTATTCTGGCATCTTTCATCCTCCTAGTAGTTTCCGAGCCATCTGAGTCTGTGCAGATTGAGTATAGGAAATATTGTGGTATTGAATGTTCTTTACAAATCTTCGATGTTCATGACCTTGTTCTGCCCCACCTAACTCCAGGAATTCTATGCAGGTACTGCATGTGATTGCTGTTTAGTCATCTATGCTGTTGCATATAGGTTGCCCATGTTTCACTGCCATATAGGAGGGTAATGAGGCAAAGCAGTACTGGGATGTACTAGGGATACACTAATCTCTGCTGAGATTTTCGCATGATCTCCCCAGTATTAGAGTGTGTCATCAGGTAGCACAGGTTAGGTCGCAACTTAAAGTAAAAGAATACAATCACTACCTATTATACCAACGTCTAGATGAGTCAAAGGGAGAACGAAACAAGCACTGCAGATAATGGACGGCAGAGACTGAAGATGTACTGCGAAGAGTAGGCCTATGTGAATTAGAAGAAATAGAAAAGGGCAGTGAATGGGTGGAGGTAAACATTGAGAAAAAAATTACTGACCAACGTAATAATACAACTAGATAAAGCGTGTCGGAATTGGACTGGTGTCAGGGCCCAGGTTACAGTGCATGAGTTCACCCAGTTGCACTTGAAACCACAAGACATAATTATATACACAGATGGCTCAGTCAACATAAATACAAATAAAAGCGGTTGGGGTTTTGTTGCCTACAGAAACGGAGTGAAGTTAGTTGAGAAATCCTCTGCATACTTCACTGTCTCTTCGAGCATGAGGATGGAGATAGAGGGAGTTACAGCCGCACTAAATTGGTTGATAACTGATCAATCAATACACTCTAATACTCACACCATGCTGCGAAAGATAGAAAATGCATGCTCAGAAAGAATGGTTTGATTTATTTAATAACTAAAAAAGGTCATGCTGGTGTCAGAGGAAATGAGAGAGCTGACTTAATGGCAGGCAATGTGGCGATAGATGGCACAATGCTGAGAAGAGATAAGGCAGACTTGAATAAGGCAGTAATAAATTCATTGCAAATGAAGATAAGGTTAAAGAGGCTGAGAACGTACACATGCAAAGATGTCAGAAATGGTAGTGTCTAGAGGTGAGGAAAGAAAAAGTAGTCTTTTTGGAAAGACAGAAGATCACATAATGAACACTTGTCTGGGACTTTGAGTCTACATACACTGGGATGGCTGCTGAAACGGATAGCGGAGCACTCGAGGAGTGTCCTGCATGCTGTGATGCTAGTTTCTAATCAAGAATCAAGAGGAGGTTGCTGAGGACAGAAGCCTGGTAAACCAGTAGTTTAGTTTTTCTTGTTAATTCTCTGCTCCTCCAGACCCTTTTCATTAGTCTGTTCATTGTTTTAGATACATTTCTAATCTAGATGCCTATTTCTTGATCCAGGGATAATTTATTGTTGACTGTGGATCCTAGATATGTATAGTGGTCAACAACCTCTTGATCATCACCACCAATGACAATTTGTGACTGCTGTTTGATGGTAGCCTGCATCATAAATTGCATCTTCTTTATGCTGATTGTTAGTCCAAACTCATGGCACACATACAAAAAAGTTCTTCCTCTGAGTTTGTCGTAATTGCAGCGTAATTTTGAAAAGAGCAACTCTCTTATAAGAACTTTCTTTATCCTGGTTTTTGCTTTTAAGCATTGTAGAGGCTACCATTTGTATGAGAGTGGATGAATATACCACCCTCGTGGTCGCGAAAAGCATGTTTCAAGAGTAGAGATAAGTATATTTCAAGAAGCAGGGGACAAGAATGCAGCCTTGTTTTAACCACTCCTGATCACTGAAGAAACACCATGAAACTATACTTAGGAGAGCTGGTGGCAAGTCAATATTTTTGAGTGCTTTGAATAAGCCTCATGACTTACTAAGTCAAATGTCTTTGTAAGACTAATGAAATCAACATACTGGGGCTGCTTTTGTTTACGGTATTTCTCTTGTAATTGATGTAATGAAAATATATCCATGATTATCGGTTTCCACGAAAACCATATTGTGATTCAGGATTCAATTAGAACTTAGAGTCTTCACAGTATAATTCTAGCAAGTATTTTGCTAACAGTACATAGGGGTTTCATTACAAAAGTATCTCCAACTGTCAGAAATAGCCCATGGTGTCCTTTGTCTACTACTATTACTAAACTAACTACTATTACAACATTATTACTACTACTACACTACCCACTACTGCACTTACTGCTAATACTAATACTACACTAAATGCTACTACTACACTAAATTATAAAGTACTACTGTTGATGTCTTAAGCAAAGCATTTTTCTCTTCTTCTAAGTAGTGTAGTTGTCCCACTTGTATTTTGAAAGTTTGAGTTCCTGTTCTGTTTTGGAATATATTTTTTATTTGGTACAATCCCAGAAGAAGGGGCTACAATCTAACTTTTTATAAAAATCTGCGCTGATCCAAAATCATGTATAATTTTGTGAGTCACTAACTGCCAGCTGAGTCCTAGATACAAATGACTAATGTAATCATAAATTTGTTAGAGATATACTAAGTTTGTTACAGTCGTGAGGACTGCTGCCAGATGCAAAAGATGTGCGCACCACCCACTGAGATTCTCACACATACAGCCATCCAAAATTATATATCTTAACCTTCAACCACTGATGGGTAATTATAGCCAAGGGAGATAATTGCAGAAAAAATTGCATTCCCCTTGATATTTATTTCATTTTGCTTTCTGCAAAAAAAGTAGTCCTGTCTACGGGGATTACACCTTTTATTATTATGTAATTGTAATAGTTAGTATAGTAGTAATTGTTGTACTTAGTGCAGTAGTTAATGTAGTAGTAGTTAACAAGGTTGTCATTGTATTAGAATTTATAGTAGACTACCACTATTACTACTACACTCACTACTACTAAACTAACTACTATCTACAGTAACAACAATTACTACTACATTAACTATTCCTACAACTACACTCACTACTACTAAACTAACTACTATTATTACTACTACAACTAAACTACTACCTACATTAACAACAATTACTACAACATTAACTATTCCTACAACTACACTAACTACTACTATAACCACTACACTAACAACTATTACTACTATAATTACTAAGACAGCTACTGCACTATTACTGCTACTTCTACAACTATTACCTTAATTACTGCTTCTACTGCACTAAATTCCTCTACAAAATCAGCCATATTAACTACAATTAATACTGCTATACCAACTATTACAATTATAGAATGGTGTCCCACATCTGTGGAGAAAGAGGTGCAGGCTTTGGTCAGTGAGAATTCCAAAGAGGGGGATGTGATTATATATACTGATGGATCTGTGATTAGACATGTTCTCAGTGTTTGAGCCTTCGCAGTGCTCAGTGCGCAGATAAAACGATCATGGAGGAGAGTGGGGGTCTTTGCTGTTACTACGAGTAACAGGTGGTGACCAGAGGATTTGAGTGAGAAAGCATAAAGAACATAACACAGGTCTGCATCTTCAGTGGATCTATGAGTATGATTAGGAAGGTACAAGTGGATCTCGTTCATGAACAATGAATTGAGGCCATGAGAAAGGTGAGCCTGAAAGTGGTTACATTTATTTACGTGCCGAGACATGTGGGTGTTCGAGGCAATGAAAGAGCAGATCAACTGGCATCATGCACGATTGTGGCACAGGGTGATGAGGCAATGGATTGAGCTGATGATTTGAACTCCTTAACCCCTTCCTTGCTGAGGCAGCCTTAAGAATACGAAGGAAAGTTACTACTATTTTGCGGAAACCTCCTTAAGGAGCGCTAGGTTAAGTATGTGTATATTATGTCCCTGAAAGCACCTCAATGTTATCAAATACTCTGATTGGCTAGTGCAAGCTATCTAAAGTTCATTTCCAAATCAAGGCTTTGAAATTGGGTATGCGTGTAAGTGTAATTTCAATTCTTGTCAGTGGGCTGAGCTGTATGTTTTTTTGTGTAACCACCATACCTAGATCTACATATATGGCAAAGCAAAAACTAAATGAGTCAGAGATTTGTGCACTTTTTGAAGAAAGTTTTTCTGATAGTTCTAGCATTAGTTTATCTGATGTAGAAAGTGATGTAGAAAGTGTTAATTTGATTTGTGATAATATTAGTGATTCGGGGGATATAGAATTAGATTCAGATTATATCTGTAGACCACGTGCTTCAAATTCTTGGACAGAATCATGTGGTACGGTAAGATCCCCATTTCCATTTTCGGACAATGATGGTGTAAAAATTCAAAAAAATTAATCTTGCAGACGTCTTAAGGATTTTTGAATCTGTATTAAATGATACTATTATACAGCATATGTGTGATATATGTCTATATTTGTCCCACACAATGTTCTGAAGGCTACCATATGAAGAGGAACATCCAATAAATTGGTGAGTACACTATGCTGTATATTTGTATGAAATTATGGTAATGTTTTTGGAAATAATGTTCCATTTTGCACGACAAATGCATATTAACGGTTTCTATGTCTCCTTTATAATATAAAGAAGCACTATGCTTGTAAATTTATAAATTAGAGTATAGAGTAATAACACATTCAAATTGTTGAGAATGTGGTGGGTAAAATGGTTAGGGAAACAAAAATTAAACAACCTGTACAATCTTCCTGCATTGTGCTGCCGGTTTGACAGATTTTTTTCTCCGCAAGGAAGGGGATCTCCGCAAAGAATATCTCTTAACGAGATATAGCACGCAAGAGTGAAACAAGTGTGGATGATGATTCCTTTTCAATGGCCAGGATTAAAGATCGGGGTTGGAAATGTGGTGTTGCTAGAAGTAACATTTTGGAGGGTGCAGAAGAATGATGGTCAACCAGCATAGGACCGGTACTGTCAGCAGAAGTGTAATGGTGGATACACTCGGGGAGAGATTGAAGCAACTATGGATGTGTCCAGTTTGCAATGATGATGATCCGACGACTAACTAACAATTATTGAGGAGCAAAATATATACTACAGAGCAGGACAGGAACTTCTGACTTCAAAATAAACAAAGAAACATCTACACTCCACATCAGAAGAGAAACATCTACACTCCACATCAGAATAGGAACATCTACAGTCTCACATTGAAAAATTAACATCTAATTCCAACTCAGAAGAGGAATATCTACACTCCACATCAGATGAGGAACATCTACAATTCACAGCAGGCTAGGAATATTTACACTCCATATCAGATGAAGAAATTGAATGCTCCACATCAGAAGCGGCACATCTACACTCTGTGTCATATGAGGAAGACCCACACTCCGCATCAGATGAATAAAATCTACACTCTACATCAGACGAGGAAGATACACTCTACAGCAGAAGAGGAACAACTACAGGGTACACTCCAAATCAGATTAGGAATATCTACACTCAACATGAGATGAGGAATATCTTCTTCTTCTTCTTCTTAATTCGTTCTCAGACTCCTGCAGATTAGCAGGATGTAATCCGGAGAACGGAATGTGTTGTGTCATAGTTTACAGCACTGCTGCAATATCTGCACCTTTCAGCCTGACACATCCGACTTCAGCATGGCTTTGGGTCACTGACCCTATATGGGATGGGATAGCCAACTCCATCCCATAACCTCCTTAGTCGCCTTTTACGACATGCGTGGAAGGTAAACATTGTTGCTATTCTTTGCTCCCATTTCGGGCCCCAACACATGGGCGAGGAATATCTATACACCACATCAGTTGAGGAAGATCTATACTCCACATCAGATGAGGAAGATCTATGCTCCACATCAGATGAGAAAGATCTATGCTCCACATCAGATGAGGAAGATCTATACTCCACATCAGATAAGGAAGATCTATACTCCACATCAGATGAGGAAGATCTATGCTCCACATCAGATAAGGAAGATCTATACTCCACATCAGATGAGGAAGATTTATGCTCCATATCAGATAAGGAAGATCTATGCTCCACATCAAATGAGGAAGATATATGCTCCACATCAGATAAGGAAGATCTATGCTCCACATCAGATAAGGAAGATCTATACTCCACATCAGATGAGGAAGATCTATGCTCCACATCAGATAAGGAAGATCTATGCTCCACATCAGATGAGGAAGATCTATGCTCCACATCAGAAAATAAAGATCTACAGTAAACAGCTGAAGAGAACATCTAGATTCCACAGAAGACATGAACTTCTAAAACGCAGAGCAAATGAGGTACTTGTACACTCCACAACAAAAGAGGAGCATCTAGACTCCACAAACAAGGAACGTATATCAGTAGAAGAGTAAATTCTATGTTAAGAGCAGGAGACAGATATATATATATATATCCTCCAGAGAAAGATGAACCTTATAGCTGAGACCACAGTTAAAGTAGAGAAAGATGAACCTTATAGCTGAGACCACAGTTAAAGTAGAGAAAGATGAACCTTATAGCTGAGACCACAGTTAAAGTAGAGAAAGATGAACCTTATAGCTGAGACCACAGTTAAAGTAGAGAAAGATGAACCTTATAGCTGAGACCACAGTTAAAGTAGAGAAAGATGAACCTTATAGCTGAGACCACAGTTAAAGTAGAGAAAGATGAACCTTATAGCTGAGACCACAGTTAAAGTAGAGAAAAATGAACCTTATAGCTGAGACCACAGTTAAAAGTAGAGAAAGATGAACCTTATAGTTAAGACCACAGTTAAAGTAGAGAAAAATGAACCTTATAGCTGAGACCACAGTTAAAGTAGAGAAAGATGAACCTTATAGCTGAGACCACAACCATAGTAGAAAAAGATGAACCTTATAGTTAAGACCACAGCCATAGTAGAGAAGTGCCCAGCTCGCGATATTACAACCACATATACATCTAAAAACATGCAGTAATTTTATAAGTGATAGAAAACTCAAGGACTAAGATGCAGCTCCTAGTTATTCAGTTATTTAATCATCAATGCATGTGGAATTTCCATGGACCGATTTCATCATCAATATGTCTGGTCAGCTCTCAGCATCCCACAGTTCCGGTCACGTGTTGGTTAAAGATTTCCCTTCTAGTAATATCACCTGAGTGACACTCATATTTAGCAGCTCTATGTTTCACTTCAAGTTGTGGCAGTTGGAATATAAACATTGAATCCACATCACAACGTATACATACAGACTGTCTGGCCGATCTCTCTAGTCAAGTACAGGTCAATTAGCCCATCGTGTCAGTACTTGCGAGTCTATCTGGCATTTCATTTTGATGACATGCAAATGAAAAAAGTCAGAGCAAAACAAAGAAGAATATGGAAACCAATGCAACCAGAAAGAGTATTTGGAGAAACATCAACATAAAAGCGAAAGAATAGAGCTCCGCGGCCAGGAATATAAGAGGCATAACTCATGTACCTTCAGAAACAGCCAAGAACGACAACCCTAGCAAATGCACTTTGGTACCAGTTTTATTATTAGCTGAGCATACCATATGAACTATAACAACACATGTTAAATGTAAAAACTAAACTATCCATAGATACAATTAAATAGCAATATGAGAACTAGTGCGAAAAAATAATAACTACACGAGAACTAATGTGGATAACACTGAAACAAACGGCGTAGTCATAAACCTATATTGCAAATTAAAAAAATAGAAAAAAGAAAATTCATAGTGAAATCGTTTCTATAAAATAAATACGCTATAACAATAAACGTTATAAAACGAACTTAGCCTAAGATGTGCACCAAATATATAACGCAAATGCAACTCTGCTAACTCCACGGATATAACATCTCCTCACTCCCCTTTCCCCAGGAAAAAAAATTGTTTACCCTAGATACACCAGTAAATGTTATCTCCCCTGTTGAGACTGACACGGTATATTAAAATAATTGACTAGGAAAACAATTGTTTTTGTATGTTTCTTACGTTAACCGTTAACAAACAGGTCTCGACACGGCTGACATGACACTAGAATAATAGACAACACACCAGACGTGGTAGAAACAATGAGATAGAAATAACAAAAATAACCATATTGAAACGGATCATAATTTTATATTTCACATACAAATATAAATTGTACACATTAAACCAATGAACTTTGTAATAACTACAGGCATAGCATACAACTCGCTTCAAACAACGCACGTAAAGAATGTACCGCTAATATTTCCAGTCCAGGCAGGTGCCACAGTGTGTAACTTAGATAAGACTCGAGATACTTAACTTAACCACTATTGACTCTCACATCGATCAGCACAACTGATTTTTACCGATAACTAGTAAAACTAGGCAGCAATCAATAACAGCAAAAATCAATACACAATTATGCAAAAACAATTCCGATATTGAGTACGTTGATTAAAACTTATCTAATCAAGACGAAATGTAGTTCTTACAATCAAAACCTGCAACGGCCGAGTCCTAGGTTTCTGCCCTGACGACAGGTGCCTGTGTGGGTATAAGTTATGGGCACACAATGCAAACTTAACGCGGTACGGTTGGTGGAATTGCGAGACTTTTGTAACAAGTCCGAGCACAACAGGTTATTCCCTCCCTTTTGGCGGCTACTCTCTGCTTGTCATAACTATTCAGATAGTGTCTGACAGAAGGCGGTTATTGATTTCAGGGTTATTAATTACTTCAAGAGCGGTGCTTTGATAGGTGGAAAGGAAATGAGTGGTTAGAAAGTGCGGAAAACATTATACACGAACACGTGTATGTGCGCGCGCAGCGTTTCCCTTAATTGTTTTCTAAAAAAGGTCACCAATATGTCACGAAAAATAATGCATTGCCTACGAAAAAGAGGAAATGACTTTTCCACAGATAAATAACCCCTTCCCGTAACGGAATACGGTATCTACGGCCCTGCCTTTTCGCCCACCTTTTGACCAGGTTGTTAGTACTAAAAGACATGTTCCGATTTTCAAGGGGAGGTTTAAACACCCCAACCCTACCATTCCCTTCCTACTGCCCTGCTATGATGTTCTTCTTCAGCGTTACTTCTAAAACTCCCGCTGAACCTCTCTTATAGCAGAACAATGGCCATACTAGATTTCCAGCAGGATGTAGTTCAGATAACGGAAAAGCTCGGTGTCGTCGTTTTATTAGTACAATGGCCCGACACATACGTCTTGGGCGGTGCACCGGATTTTCTTAGTTCAAGAGGCAAGTTTCCAAGATTCCTTTCCAATTATTGTCATGTTTTTCATTGATTATTTAATTCTGTTATGTTTCGCCAGTCAATCAAAAGCACATAAATAGTCGGATTGGCCTTACACGTGATGTAAAATGGGTTAGCACTCAGGACTATAAGCGAAGGTCGCGCACATGCTTCATTATATCGGGGGGGGGGGTGTATTTTCATAAGGGTAAGGATTCATTTCTCCAACTCAGTGAACATTGTCTTGTATCATATTCACATTTCTCCAACTCAGTGAATATTGTTTTGTATTATATTCACATTTCTCCAACTCAGTGAATATTTTCTTGTATCATATTCACATTTCTCCAACTCAGTGAATATTGTTTTGTATCATATTCACATTTCTCCAACTCAGTGAATATTTTCTTGTATCATATTCACATTTCTCCAACTCAGTGAATATTGTCTTGTATCATATTCACCTAATTTTTCAGCTCAATAACATTAAGTGTCAGTGTAGTCAATGTTAGAGCACTTATGTAGTAGTCGAGAGGTCAGCAAAACGTGTGTTTTTGAGTAGTTAGAAAAATGTGTGAGTGGTTAGAACACGAATGTGCAGAATGAGGCCATGTGCATATTGCTTGAATGTGGGATTGAGATACAAATTTGTAAATCTGCAACCTTGAGCAGACTACAAGAACATAATGTCAAGACGGAGTGGACAAACAAGAGTGTTGCACAGGTAAGAGGCGGTCGGCGACTACACGCTGAGTGATACTTTGATGACGAGATCACATCACATATGGTTCCATGTATATTGAAAATGATATGTCAACTAAATGTTTTTTTAAAAATTGATAAATTTCCCGACTTACTTATACAAAATAATATACAGTAATATAGTAAACAGATATTAGAATAAAATAAAATAATAAACAGATATGATATTCCTAGCATTAACACTATTCTGATGCACATATATTCATTGGGCAGGTCGTCTGGTACGTATGCCAGATCATCGCCCGCCAAAGATATGGTGAGCCCATAACTCAGAGTTCATCCTAGTTCTGTCCCATTACCATAGTTCTCTTTAATATGTACTGGTCATGCAGCTAATCTGAAAGTGCAGCACAATTTAACTACTATCTGCACATAAAATGTAAGACTACATCCTTTTTTTTTTAAATAAAGAAAAGTCCTCTAGTGCCACCTCAAGATTTAATGTGTGATTTTGCAGCTGTTCCTTCCACTTTGAGATCCGCACACTGGAAATGTAGAGGCAATAATGTCCACAACCTTCACTTCTTCTATACTTTTCCACGATCATCTTATCATTTTCCATCTGGGGTCAATGTCAAGGCAACCATTATAAAGGCATCTTGTTTTTCTCTGATCACATGGTCAATCCAATTCCATCATCTTGTTGCAACAATCGTCTGCATATTGTTCTTACTGCTTCTTACTTCTACTCAGTGGCTCCTGACTAGTGCTTTTATCTAGTACAGATACCCAGTGTGTTGCCAGGACCAGAAAGAGGAGCAATGAATAGTTGACACTATTCTTAACTGCTATGGATGTCGTAAGATGTGACTAAGAACATTTTAAGGGTGGATTTGTTCTTCCATCCCATATAGGGTAATAGTGCCCCAGAAGCTTTGCTTCAGTCAGATGTCAAGCTAAAAGCTATCACAGGTAGCCTATACTATACTTGGCAACCGACCTCCAACATCCTCTGTCTCTTGCCTTGGTGGTGCACTTTGCTAGACTGTATCCTGTTCATCTCATGATATTTCCCTCCCACTTGTGTTTCCTTATGCTCACCCCTCCTCTACCTTCCAGAACGTTCTTCAACAAGATCATGTCAATATGTCCAAAATATTTTATTTGTTCGATTTTTATGTCCTTTAATATTTCTTATTTCATATGTTGTGTTGTCAGAAACTGTTTTGTTTCTTCTCTTTTCATGAAGTTCTCGCCACTCCTTTATATTCTCTGGATTACATCATGCTAATCTGCAGGAGTTGAGAACCAAGAGTATTCCAACAAATCTAGTCAGAATATTCTGGCTATCTTCCCAAGAAAACTGAGTTTTGATATTTTTTTATTCTCCTTCTCTCCAGCTTCAGACATATAGTAAGAAATGACCATATCACTTCCTGACTAACTTCTATTCTCCTTCTAACTCTGCAAGGCAGGTACTAATTTCAACTGTACTGACTGAAACGTGTCTAAACCAAGAAACAATTCAGGTATATTCCAATTGCAAAGAAAGCGCTCTAATTCACTAGATAAATCTGTTAGTGTGTGTGCTGTGTGCACATATGTATGGGTGTGTTTGTAGAAGGTAAGGAAGTATATACATTTAATATTTAAAAAAGATTGAATCTCAGTCACGGATGACTGATTATTCTTTCATATAAGCACTGATTAAGCCAGAACCTATAACTTTTGCTGCTGTTTGGAATTTCATAAAATCTTTGTTGAAGTCTAGTGAGCCATGTAGTTCCAAACATTGTATTTCAAATGCAGCTTGTACGGATTTGTTCCAAAAATATGAAAAGAACGGCCGTAAAACTCAATATATAAGGAGAACAAGTCTTTTTCATGTAAATGTTAAGGATAAATAACAATATAACATAGATATAATAACAATACAGACGAACTACAACACGTCATTTTACAAGACATGACAAACTACGAGATAAAGTAGTTTTATCTGATATAAAGATGAGATAAAGTAGCAGATATGAATAAATCATCATCAAACACATCCCTCTCAGGGTTGTAGGGGTATCACTTTAGAAACATCCAACACCACAATTCTTCCTTGCCTCTTTATTCTCAGTTCTTATGTGTGTGGAGAAAGTATGGTGTGTCAAGTCTTTTTTATTATAAATTCATCCTATTCTTTGTTCCCCTCATTTTCTCCCATCCTCAACTGAATAGCAGAATGGAGATATTTATTTTGGATTACATTTTAAATAACTTGTTATTTTACATAATTATAGCAAAAATTAGAAGGAGTCAATTGTTACGGCATGTCATTTAGTAACCACCACAAAGATCAAGGGAATAAGAGACAGAGGAGAACAAAAAGATAAGTGGCTGAATGGGTTGTCACTTTTGGTATGAGAGAATGTCACCAACTGAACAACACAAGAAACCAAGTTGTGGAGAAATATGATCACCTACATCGCTCGGCATGGCACTTGATTGATTGATAGTCATGAAATATAAATTAGATGAGAGATCATGTAAGACACTACCAGTAATAATGATGCTGCAAATCCCCAAGTTAATTATTTATTATTATGATTGTACAATAATTGTGTAGGTAAGGGGGTCTAAAAATATTTTGTTACAAGTCCCACAAACTAAGTTTGTTTAATACAAATGTGAAGTCCTAATTGCTAAATATTATTAATATAATTGTCATGCACTCAAAACCTCAAGACAAAATCATATATAAAGATAGCCCAGTCAACAAAAAAATGAAAAGTGCAGATGGTGTTTTGTTGTCTAAAAGAACAGCAGTAAGGTGCTTGAGAAACAGTCTGCTTAAACTACTACGACATGAAAATTATAGAGATAAAAGCAGGAGGCACTTTGCTGGCTGGTGAATGAAATACCAACTCACATGGTGATAATCTCAGACTCCCAAAACATGCTGCATAAGATAGAAATGGGTATGCTATTAGACAACTTGGTTTTCCAAAGCTGACTGAATGACAGTATATCATTACATTATATACTGTATCATTACATGATATACTGTATCATTACATGATATACTGCACTGGTCATGCTAGGATAAGAGACAAAGAAAGAGCGGACTCATTGGCAGTCAAATCTGTGAATGATTGGATGGCACAGTACTGAGAAAATAAACATAAATAACCTGTTTAACTTATTTTACATTACCATTAACTGAGAAGAGATGTAATGGTAGTTTTGATTTTACTACAGAGTGAAGAGGAGGATACTGGAGGTGATAATATATACATAAAAAGAGTGAGAGAAATTGAGGTGACCAGTGGTGAGGGAAGAAAGTGTATACTTTCTGGAAGATCGAAAGATTACATGATCAACATCCGACTCAGATTTTAAGCCTGTATACTCTTTGAAAGCTGCTGGAATGGAGAGTGGAGCATGAGATTGTTCCATGTGCCATGATGCTAGTTTCTAATCATGAATTGAAGTCTTTATTGCTCTATTGATCCAAAACATTTTATGTAACCTGAAAAATGATATCAAAACTACAGATCTTTAACAATAGACATTTCTGTCGTCTATTTGCATAAGATGGTAGGGGGTGATATTAAACAAAGAACAATAAAACACACTGTATGGAACAACATAACAGCTCATAAACAAATGCATATCACACAATGGCACTGGGTCAAAGGTCATCAAGGCATAGCAACCAACCAACCAAACAATCAGCTGTGGAACAGAACACCAGTGCCTAGTGGAAATAGATTAAAGATAATAGATGGAGATGAATAGGACATCCCTCAGAAAGATACCTGAAAACATCACTAGGTAAGTACTGAACTGGAACCTGCAAGAGAAGAGGAGAGTTGGAAGGATAAAAAATACCTAACACAGAACAAAAGATTAGGAAATCAGATAAATTGGGACCTCATGACAAAGTTGAAGAAGAAAGCATAAAATGATTGGAAAGTGACAGTTGCAGCTCTCTCTTCCGCATGGAATTGAATGGAAAAAGAAATAGGTTTCCAAAAGTGTTTTGTCCTGAATCACCAAACATCATTTTTCACAGGTCCTCAAAAATTCTTTGTTCTAGTTCCCCAAAAATATTTAGCCAAGGTTCCCAAATGAATATGTCCTAGATCCCCATAATGATTTATCGCAGGCCATCAAAACTCTCAAAACAAAGTTCTTAAACTAATTTGTACTAGGTCTGAAGACAGAATGAGAAGTTACTGGATGAGCTGTCATTGTGGTATGAGTGAATGTGTCACCAATCAAACTTATTAATAACACAAGAGATAAAGAGTTATGGAGAAACATGGTCACCTACGCTACTCGATATGGCACGATTGATTGATTTATCTCTCCTTATCATTGATTATTCATTGAGTTTCCCCTTGAATGAATCAGCTCTTTTGTTACCCATGACTCATATACACTCTAACATATGGATCCAAATGATACTTTGCACATAGAATCCCACACATTGGAGAAGGTTTATGCTCTGACTTCTTATTGTACCTACCAGGGGTATGTTTATCTTGTACATATCTGAGATACCTGTCAACTAATACAGATTTTATGGATTGTGTAAAAAAAATACTAATGTTTCATTGAATATTGCCATACTGACTTCAGTATTTTCCTTTAGTGAAGTACCGGGGGGTATTCTTTATATTGAATATGGACAGAAGTGTGGATAAAAACACAGAATTAGCTGTATTTTGGACTGAAATACAAAATTTTAGATGTATTATGGACAGAAAAATAGAATCTTAGGTATATTTTCTACTTGAATACAAGAATTGTAGCTGTATTTTGGACTGAAATGCAGAATTATTCTTCTGGAAGTTGACAAGTATGTTTCACAGTCCATGAATTACTACTATACTCACAGTCCATGAATTACTACTATACTCACAGTCCATGAATTACTACTATACTCACAGTCCATGAATTACTACTATACTCACAGTCCATGAATTACTACTATACTCACAGTCCATGAATTACTACTATACTCACAGTCCATGAATTACTACTATACTCACAGTCCATGAATTACTACTATACTCACAGTCCATGAATTACTACTATACTCACAGTCCATGAATTACTACTATACTCACAGTCCATGAATTACTACTATACTCACAGTCCATGAATTACTACTATACTCACAGTCCATGAATTACTACTATACTCACAGTCCATGAATTACTACTATACTCACAGTCCATGAATTACTACTATACTTCAAGTCCATGAATTACTACTATACTTCAAGTCCATGAATTACTACTATACTCACAGTCCATGAATTACTACTATACTCACAGTCCATGAATTACTACTATACTCACAGTCCATGAATTACTACTATACTCACAGTCCATGAATTACTACTATACTCACAGTCCATAAATTACTACTATACTCACAGTCCATGAATTACTACTATACTCACAGTCCATGAACTACTACTATACTCACAGTCCATGAATTACTACTATACTCACAGTCCATTAATTACTACTATACTCACAGTCCATTAATTACTACTATACTCACAGTCCATGAATTACTACTATACTCACAGTTCATGAATTATTATTAAACTCACAAAGAATAACAATTACCGTACATGCCTGTGTGTTACCAGGGCCCAAAAGTAGAGCAAAGAATAGCAACACTATTTACCTTCCATGCATGCTGTAAGAGGTGACAAAGGAGGTTATGAAGTGAAGTTGCTGTTCCATCCCATATACAGGAAAAGTGACCCAGAAGCCATGCAGAAGTCAGATGTATCAGGTCGAAAGGCACACATATCACAGCAAAGTTGTAAACTATGACACAAAGCATTCCGTTCTCCGCATTATATCTTACTAAACACCTGCAATAAGCAGGGTGTAAGTTCAGAAAGTCTTGTTATAGTTTACAGATTGGCTACATTATCTGCACCTTTTAGCCGAACACATCTGACTTCATCATGGTTTTTTTGGTCACTGACCTACTGTAGGATGGGACAGCCAATCCCACACCCGAAAATAGCTCCTTAGTATACTCTTATGACATGTATGGCAGATAACAGTGTCACTATTATTTTTCTTTGCTTTCAATCCTGGCAACACACAAGTGATGACAAAGAGTAAAACAAATAACACAGAGGTTTAAGAAGATCATGAGAAAACAGATCAAACAAAAAAAAAGACAAAAAAGAAATAGGCAACTTGATATCCAACCAAAAGTTCACCTGGCTATGAGAAAAACCAACAGGTATTAATAGTTCATACTACTGCTGATATAATGCTTTTAGCTGTGAGAGGTAGCTCTTGACAGCCCATAGCCTTTCTTACAAAAGCACAGAGATTCTTCTCAGTTATACAACTGAGGTGACACTCACTCATATATGGTCTCATGGATGTCTAACGGGGGTTTAAGGATACATGTCTAGTCCCCGAAGGATGGCATTCAACGGTGCCAACATCCCAGGATGACTACATCCACTAGAGGCACAACATACACATCTGGGCCAGTTATTTCATCATTTTTCTCCCAGTTTTGTTGCCCTATCCACAGTTGATGGCACACCTAGCATTTCCTGCCATGTAGAAGTCTATCACAAAAGGATAAATGAGCAATGTCCGCTGGCCAGCACCTCTTCATCATCCATGAGAATTATTTAATAGAAAGACCAGAAGAAGTTATAATTCTACATCTCAGAACAGGACACAACCGACTCCGCAGTCACATGTATACAAAGTTCAAGATTGGCAACACAGCCATGTGTACATGTGGACAGGCAGCACAGAGTGCCAAACATATACTTCAAGAGTGTTCTGAGCATGAAACGCTGAGGCAGACATATTGGCCAGAGGAACCAACACTGGAATCAAAGCTCTATGGGACACTGTGTGAACTACAAAAGACAGTGAGTTTTATTAAGGAGACAGAATTACAGATATAGACATGTTTCAAGTGAACGAAAGAAGAAGAAGAAGAATTTAATAGAAGACAAAAGTAAAAAAAATTAGACAAGATATAACAATGATGATTTTTTTCACATGTGACAGGCTCTCAGCCTCTCCTCCAACTTTCCTTGGTTTGCTTCCTATGACAATCCTGAAAAGAAGACAGCGTCCTTATTCTTTGCATTCTGAACTATAAATCTAGGTCCCAGTTATCACACAGACAATTAACAGTTTATATCAAAGAGTTCCCAGATAACTTCAAAGAGTTCCCAGATTTAGTGGATTAGTAAGTCGTCAGATCATCATCACTGGAAACTGGACACGTCCATTGTTGCTCCGATCTCTCCCTGAGTGAATCCGACATTACACTTCTGTTGACAGTACTGGTTGACCATCCTATGCTGGTTGACCATCATTCTTCTGCGCCCTCCAAAATGTTCACTTTTAGCAACACCACAGCAGATAATTAGTGAATTATATAGAAACAAGTAATAGAATTATCTACATATTTCCTTCAAAGTAGTTTCCTTTTGGCAACTACACACTTTTGCGAGGTTTGCATAGAGCTGCTGGAAACATTCATGGATCCCATTCTTTGACTTCTTTCTCAGCTGTCTTGTCACATTGGTGATAACATCATCTGCATCCATGAGTCACTGTCCTTTCATTGCCGATTTCAGTTGAAGAAACAAGATAAAATCAGCATGTGCAAGGACAGAACATGGAGGATGTTCTCTTCTTCTTCAAGATTAATTCTCAAACTCTCGTTGGATCTCTCTTGTAGCAGGACACTGACCATACTAGATTTCCAGCAGAATGAAAATGTGTTGTGTTGCCATTTTATGTGTCAATGGCCAGACACATATGTCTTCAGTAGAGACTTCTTCAACTCCATGTGCACACATGTTCCTTAATAATCGCTTTACTTAATTATAACTCAACTGCTGATGTCTACTTTCATTACTGCACGTTTTTCATGTTAAGGAGTGCAGGGAGGCTTTTATGACTGTGGAAATAAAGACCACTTTGCCATAGCTGTCGCCACAACATGTACAGGAAGAATTTGTATTGCACCTCTAAAAGACATAAATCCTTGTCCCAACCATGGATTCAACCCAGAACCTCATGGTTCTGAGGCCGGCGTTCTAGCCGTACGGTCATGCACTCCACACATATGATGTACCTTTCCTAATCGTGTAATAAACCCACTTGGACAGATTTCATTTATACATGACTCATGGTTTACAAAACAGACTGATTCACAGAAACTTTGCTATATTTACTACAAGTGTTAAATGAAAAGTAATACACAATCAAACAAAACAGAAAAAAACATCACACACAGTCGAACTGCTGAAATATTATAGTTAAATTTCCCCATGACAAACATGCCGTCTCATTTAATCTCATTCACATGTGTTTTTTTATGGTTAAAAGTCCTTGCCATTGAATCTAGTGTGTCTGCAATATCATCAAATTTAAAATATGTAATAATTGAATTCTTGATTAGAAACTAGCATTACAGCATACGCGACACTCCCATAAGTGCTCTGCTCTTCATTCCGGCAGTCATCCCAGTGTATGTAGACCCAGAGCCGCAGTCAGGTGTTGATTATGTGATCTTCTGGTCTTTCCAAAAAGACTACTTTGCCTTCCCTTACATCTAGATGCTCCCATTTCTGATATTCTTTGTATGTGTACGTTCTCAGTATGTGTCAGTCTCTTTAACCTCATCTTCATTTTGCAATGAATTTACCGGGTATGCCTTAATCAGGTCCGCTTTTTCTTTTCTCAGCATTATGCCATCTATCGCCGCATTGCCTGCCAATAAGTTGGCTCTCTCATTTCCTCTGACCCTGATCTTGCGCAGCATGCTTTGAGAGTCTGTTTGTTTGTTTGTTTTGCGTTCGCTCCATTGTAACCATCACGGGTGTCCGTACGATTTCCGCCAGGAGCGTGATTACGTTGTGCCACCGTTATGCGCCTTGTAGGCCTAGCACATCCGATTTCGGCATGCCTTGAGAGTCTGTGAGTATTACAGAGTGTGTTGATATATCAGTTATCAACCAATTTAGCTGCTGTCTGTAACTCCCTCTCTCTCCATCCTCATCCTCGAAGTGACAGTGAGTATGCAGATGATTTCTCAACCAGCTTCACTCTGTTTTCTGTAGGCTACAAAACCCAAACCGCTTATATTTATATTACTGTCAAATAAGTCATAATAATAAACAGCCAAATAAGTGAACCTAGCAGTATTCATCATCATTTACAAGTTGTTTTCACTAATGAAACCATGAATTTGTGAGCAATACAATTGTGTGAATATTGAGCTAATACATAGCTAATATTGAGGATGAACCTTGCAGTGGTGAACAAATTTCTGAATATCTGAATGGAATTGGTTCAAACCCCATCTACTGCCTTCTGATTTTCAACAAATTTCTGTGACTAACCAGAAACATCAACAGAAGGTTTACGAGCAGAATCAAAGTGATCATCACATGCTGCAGCCGAACTTCTGATATTGAAATTCAAACCTATTTCACACACTCATCAAATTTGGTGCCCTGAAATTTTCATGTCTTCGCATATTTAAAGAGGAACCTTAAGAACAAACATTTCACAGTGGACGATTAAGTGAAGATAAATGGATACAGAATTCAATATCAATACAGAACACCAACTAAATTCTTCATCGACAGGATGAGAAAACTGGTTTAGCAGTGACAGAAATGTACAGTTGTAAATAGTTTGTTTGTTTGTTTTTCGTTCGCTCCATTGTAACCATCACGGATATCAGTGCGATTTCCGACGGGAGCGTGATTACGTTGTGCCACCGTTATGCGCCTTGTAGGCCTAGCACATCCGATTTCGGCATGCCTTGACAATTCGGGTGGGCTACCCTTAGCCTGTGACAGCCTCTATATCTGTCTCCAGGCACGCGTAGTGGAGCCTCTTCGCCCAGACGATATTTTGCTCTCGTCTGACTCGAACGAGGTGTTCCACTATCTATGAACTTGCCTCGTGTAATTGGACGTGCTGTGCCTGTGCCCATTGGGTACTGAACCGTTTCTCATCCGTGAGCCTGGTTCCTTAAGGGGAAGAACTCAACAGAGGAGTTGGACCCTGGCTCTTTCGCCCTCTTAGCCGAGGAGTCATTCACCGACATCGTGTACCCCTTGTCCAAGTTCGAGTCTCACACCACGCGTTTGAGAGCAAGGCGTTCTCGAGCTGAGCATCCTTGTCCCAATAGCGCCTGAGCCCATCAGGTACTGAACCCTTTCTCTCTTCAAGTGTATTTCCGGTGTAGGAAAACCTGACAGTAGAGTTGGGCCAGAGCTAGATCGTTGTCCCTTTTGTGCCTGAGCCCATCGGGTACGGAACCCTTTCTCTTCGCGAGCATATTTCCAGTTTAGGAAGACTCGACATTAGAGTTGGATTAGGTCTTCTTGCTTTACCAAACACCAATGAATGGCTCTGGGTCTCTGCCTGTAAGGAACACAGGTAACTAGAAGCTCGTCTCGAGCTGACGGAGCTTGTATTTCCCCTTTCCTAGGAACTTTTCATTTTCTATTTGCAGTTCGCACTGCCCTCTAGCGCTGTTCTGCCCTTTCATTGTACTCGGTATGAAATATATTTGTCTCTCGCCATGCATCTACCTTTACGTGCATTTTACATTGGCCGCCCCTCCAATGTTCGGACTGGACTGACTAGCTTCACTGTATGTCGACAGTGTCGCTATATGTGGTGCTGCTTTCGGAGATATTGTCTGTTTCTTGTGCAGTCAAATCTTTTTCCATCTGCTACCTCCACATTCTCGGACACGATCCCCAAATGATTTGGCCAGAATCAGCTCGAGCTGCTGTATTTCTGTTTTTCAAGGTTGCACCGCGTGGAGGTACATTTGGGATCTTGGTTATCTGCTAACCCTGGGTCCGCCTAGAGCAATGCGTTCCCTTTGCACCCCGTAAATAGTGAATATCCACCTACATCAGATGTGTCTGGGCATTAACTCTTTGTCTCCGTACGGTTTTCCTGCTATGCCGAACACGATAGTAAATTCATATTAAAATGTAGATTTGAGCGGTTTTTCTGCATAGTGGGTCTCCAAAATGTAGATATTAGTGGCTGCAATAGACCTGGAAGATGCTTATAACAGAAATCCCTTGGATTTCTTGATGACCATAATGCTGAAACCCCAAGTTAGTCCTTTTTTTGTCAGGTATATCTGCACTTTTTCAGAGACAGGTTGTTCTTAAGTGTGGGAGTTGGTCTTTGGCACCAACAGTCATAAAACCAGGACTACCACAAGGGTCACCTCTGTCCCCAGTATTATTTAATGTGTATACAGTTCAAATTACAAGCTGTCAGATTTCATGACCCGGAAAGACTATGTCATATGCTGATGACATCTTGACATATAGGCAGGGCAGAGATAGAAAAATGATCACCAGGAATTTTCAGAAGGAACTTGATCGTATAAGGGATTGGTGCAGTAATTCTGGAGCTTTTGTGAATCCATCAAAATCATCAATAACATGGTTTTCCCTAAATAATCACATAGTAAACACGCCCACACAATCGGTTACTTTGAGAGGGGATGTCCTCGAGAGAACCAGCACAATGAAGTACTTAGGGGTTATGTTGGACCGCAGTCTGAGTTTCAAAGATCATGTTGACCACATCATTGTAAAGGCTTATAAAGGTCTTGCAGCGATGAAAATTATGGCTGCTGCTCAATGTGAACAGAGGCTGCTATTTTTGCTGTATCAGGAATTGGTGGTGGCGGTGGTAGAGTACACACTGGCGCTTCTAACACTGAGTCAGACTCAAACAGAAAGATTGGATAGAATCAAGAATGAGGCAATGCAAATCCTTTTGGGGTGTACGAGAGATATGTCGGCACATGCTTTGCGATACTTACTGGATTGCCCAATTGCAGAGCAAAGAATACAAATCTGCAGGGCGTGAGACTATCTACAAATCACCACTGATAAAGAACATCCTCTACAACCTGAAATTCTCAAAGTGAAAGGCAGTCGACTTAAGAGAGGAAAGTCATGGATGGGGCGCGCAGAGGAATCTTGATTAGAAACTGGTTTCACAGCACGCAGGACATTCCCATAAGTGCTCCGCCCTCCGCTCCAGCAGCCATCCCAGTGCATGTAGACTCATAGTTCCGGTCAGGTGTTGATTGTGTGATCTTCGGGACTTTCCAAAAAATTTACTTATCCTCCCCTCACCTCTGAATACTCCCATTTCTAACATTCTCTGTATGTGTATGTTCTCAACCTCATTTACATCATCTGCATCTTGAAATGAATTTATTACTGCCTTTATTAAATCTGCTTTATCTTTTCTCAGCAATGTGCCGTCTATCGCCGCATTGCCTGCCAATAAGTCGGCTCTCTCGTTTCCTCTGACCCCAGCATGACCAGGGCAGTATATCCAAGTAATGCTCTGGACAACCGAGTTGTTCAATAAGTCCCACCATTCTTTTCTAAGCATGAACTTTTCTATGTTGCGCAACATGCTTTGAGAGTATATTATACAGAGTGTGTGCAGATTGGAGGATGTGCTATCTGGTGCAGAATGGAGTTGTGTGCCCTTAGATTTCCAACAGCCGTCAAAGTAATAATAACACTCAATAGAGAATGCAGGGAATGGTGTCCGACAGTGGTGGAGTCGGAGGTACTCGCTCTGATCTGTGAAAATTCCAGGGAAGGTGATATTATTGTATATAGATGGGTCGATTGATAGACACATCAGAAGTGCCTGGGCCTTCACGGCTCAAAGGTGGGGGGAAACCATCAGAGAGGAAAGTGGTGCATTCGCTCAGACAACAAGCAGCATGACAATGGAAATTTTGGCAGTAACCAAAGCTTTGCAACGTTGTCTGCTCGCAGACTATCTGCGAGCATGCCTGCATACTCTGTGACTCGATGAGCATGATTGTGAAAGTTCAGGCGGGATACATTCGGGAACAGTGAAGAATTCCCATATGCGTAAAGTGATTTTCATTTTTGTGCCGGGACATGCGGGAGTCCAGGGTAATGAGAGAGCAGAAAGATTGACAGCACATGCTGCTACTACGGCTGTTGGTGGAGCGATGGATCGAGAAGACATTTTGAACACCCTACGGGAAAACGCATAAGCAAATGACTGCATAAGTGACAATGACTCTTGTTCCATGACTAGAATAAAGGAATTTGGTTTGAAATGTGGTGTCGCTAGAAAGGAGCGGTTTTGTGGGCAAGAAAGAATGATGGTCAATCAACTGCATACTGGACCGTCAGTCAATGTGTAATGGCGGCTACATTCAAGGAGAATTCTGAGCACCTATGTACTTGTAGGAAGTGCAGTGACGATAATCCAACGACTAAATAACTACTCGTAATTCACATAAACTAAACAATATGTACTAAATGATAAATCTGCTCACAAACCAAAAGTGATATGTACTAAATAACTTACTTGTTCTCTGAAATCCTGAAGTTTTCTATCAGTAACTTCCTTCTGTGTTGCCGCAGATTCAACAGCTGCCTCTAGCTCAGCTATTCGTGCATCAGCAACCTTGAAATATAATCAGGGAAATAAGCCTAGATATGAAATCTTGTAACTCAACAGTGCTGGTCATAGTGTGTGTGTGTGGGGAGGGGTGTAATGTGATTATATGAATTATTGTAACTTAGTAAAATTAGTCATTTATTACGCCCGTGTGATGCCGGGGCCCGAAAGGGGAGCAAAGAATAGCATCACTGTTTACCTTCCACGCATGTCGTAAAAGACGACTAAGGAGGTTATGGGATAAAGTTGGCTGTCCATCCCATATAGGGTCAGTGACCCAAAGCCATGCTGAAGTCAAATGTGTCAGGCTGAAAGATGCAGATATCGCAGTAATGCTGTAAACCATGACACAACGCATTTGTTCTCCGGACTACATCCTACTAATCTGCAGGAGTTTGAGAACAAACGCAGAAATAAAAGAAGAAGTCATTTATTATATATGAGGTCGCCTGTATGTTGACAGGGGCCTGGACTTCAAATTGAAACTAGTTATGGTGCAAATAATAGGGCTAATGATAGTTAGCTAGTTAGTTAGTTAGTCACCGAATCATCATCACTGCAAACTGGACATGTCCATAGTTGCTCCGATCTCTCCCTGTATCCACCATTAAACTTCTGCTGACAGTACCAGTCCTCTGCTGGTTGACCATCATTCTTCTGTGCCTTCCAAAATGTTCACGTTTAGCAACACCGTATTTTAAACCCTGACCTTTAATCCTGGACATTGAAGAGGAATAATTTCTTATGAAGTTCAGAACATCAGCTCAATCCATTACCCCATTTCTCTGTACCACAATCGCGGATGACACCAGTTTATCTGTTCTTTTATTGCTACGAACACTCACTTGTCCTGGTATGAAAATAAATGTAGCTACTTTCAAACTAGCCATTAGCTAGGACTAATGTTTTCTTTTTGGGCATGTTGTAGGAGGCGACTAAGGAAAGTTAGGGGATAAGGCTGACACCGTCACCTGTGAAAAAGTTGTCACATCTTGCCTCGCTTTCTTACTTTTGTCTTCTATCAAATAATCCCCGTGGATGATGAAGATTCTTTATGATTCTTGATTAGAAACTAGCTTCACAGCACATGGAGCATTCCCATTAGTACTCCGTTCCAGCAGCCACCTCAGTGTGGATTTCGACGTCTGTTTTGGATGACGACAAGATGCAGGCAAGCAAACATTAAAGCACTGTCCTTTTGAGACCGACTCCTAGATAACTGGGAATGTTAGATGTGCCAACAATGTGCAGATGGGTCAACAAATCTGACAAAAGAATGATGAGGTAGTTAGCACGGAAGTGTGTACTGTGCTCTTGGCAGGACGTGATAATGGCACACTGGAATGCCTCATTTCAGGGACTAAATATGCTGCGTCCATAAGATATTCTTAAGGACATCATGAAAAGTTGCCGCCAGATCCTACTCTTCTTAGCTTGTCAGGAAAAACATCTGTCTGGATACTTATAATAAAGCATCCAGATGATTTGTTTCCCTGGGAAACTAAGAAGATCTCAGCTTAAAAGTAGCAACTCCTCATCGTATCCTTAAGGATACCACTGCAGCTAAGGGGTTAAGGTTATTTTCAAGAAAATACAAGACAAACAGCTAAAACAGTAAAAATAAAGTTACTATAATAAATGCATTAGATGGTAGAAATTCAACAGCAGAGATATCCAAGGTACCCCCCCCCCCTCAAAGATTGACTTCAGGATTGTTACCTTGGATGTTTCTGCTATTAAATAAGTGTTCATTTGTGAAAGTATCTTTATTTTTAGTTTTAACTTTGTTCAGCGTTTGTTGCGTATTTTCTTGAATATTTAAACTGTGCTCTGTATTTTTTCCCATTCATAATCTGTGTGTTTATTGTAAAGCTGATCAACCTTGTGTTTTACATAAGTACTATTGTTATACAGTTGTACAGAGCATTCTTACTTTTTATGAACTGTAGAGAGATGAATGTTGGAGAGATTTTTATTGGGAGAGAAACCTCACAATATAGTCATATCATCTATTAGAAATATACTGTTGCATGTCATCTATTAGAAGTATACTGTTGCATGGTGGTAGATCTTGAAGGTCATTGGTAAGACCTGCAGACCTTCCTTATGTGGAATTACATCTAGTCTTCTTCTGTGTTCATTCTCAAACTCTTGCAGATTAGCAGGATGAAGTCAGGAAAATGGAGTGCATTGTGTCATGGTTTACAATTTTGCTGTGATATCTGCACATTTCGAAATGACACATCTGACTTCAGCATGACCTCTAGTCAATTAAAATTACCTAAAAGACCCTAAAGGCATCTTGTTGTGTATTCTACAAAACATTTGACCAATACCTTGGAGATTGAGTTCAGACTGTGCAAATTCAAACTGAATAAAAATCATTTCCACTGAAGATATCAAATATTTCCAGTCAGCTTCTATCAATAAAAAAAATCAAAACACTATCACAGTCAGGTTGCCTGACCCATAAGCTAAGTATGAAATATTAGAAAAAATTTCCCTGGCAAAATATGACCCATTTAACCACATAACCTAAAATATGAACTATTTAACTCAATTCGCTCGTAAAAATGATATATCGTCCCAGATCGAACCCCCATTCTGGACGTATCCATGATATATCGTTTTGTACATATGCCATCTAAATTTGCTTTGTTTGGATCGCAAATTAATTTAAATTAACATATTTAACTGTTTAACATTTATAAATCTGGCCCCCAAAAGGAAACCGTCGTGGTACTGTGTGATTAGGCGCATGTGACATATTTATTTTAAATTAAAATTCGAAAAAGGCAGATTCAGCTTTTCTGAAATTAGCAAAATGGCTTCATCTTTCACTATTAAGAGAGCTCAAAAATTTAGCACACATTGCATTTTATTATTCTTTGAGAGTTTTATCATTTGAGATATTATTTCAAGTGATGTGTTGGAAAACAATGTTTTCGATTTTGAGTAGAGATTACCGACTTGTTGAAAATCGGAAAAGAAATAGGCCTAGACCTAATCTGGTAAAGGAAAAATAGCTAAAATATTTCTAAAACTGTTCCAACTGCTACTGCTTCTGAAGAATCAGAAAGGCCTAGCGGAAGTAATGATAATCTTGTACTACGTTATACAGAAAATATAGTTAGACCTAATGATAATATTGAGTGAAATAAAGTTCAACTTTACAAAATATTTTCAAGTATTGAATTTCCAATATTATATATTATAATATATAATATATTTGCAATATTGTTTGAGTTTTGCAATATTTTGTTCAGTTCTGAAATTTGACATGAAACAGAAAAAATGGCATAAAACACTAGGCAGTTGATAGATTTATTTCAAATAAACTAATTATGATCAGGAAATGGACAGCCAAGACATCTACTTTAGTAAGATTGGATAACATCATTTCAAGACAAGTAAAATTTAGGGTGAGTAGAACAAAATGCATGTCCAAAAAATATCTGTTCATCTAACATTCCTGTTTGTGGTGTAATTTTTGCATTTTGTTGTTACAATTCTTATATTTTTATATTGAATATTAATTCCACATTAAATTACTTTTCTTTTGATACATATATATGACCTTCCATAACTAATACTTTGCCTTCAGGAAGCTTGCGCTAAATCATGTTGTGGTCCAAAAATTTAGCCTAAATTTAATTACGTCCAAACCCCGGGAATAATTATGTCCTGAAAGAGTTAACCAGACAACCCAAAATATGACCCATTTAACCACCTAACCCAAAATATTACCCATTTAACCACATACCCAAAAATTTGACCTATTTAACCTTTAGCACCCTGTGTGTACAAACCGGACGGTGTGTTTTGCCAGAATTGTGTCATGCCGTGATTTCTGAAGGCATCTTCAACCGCCCGATTCGGTAACCCTGATACCGAATGAAAAAATCTTGAAAAATCTAGATCAGTAGCTTTTTATGTTATGGCAAAATTGGGAAGAAAATTTGACGCCATTATGTTTGAAATGGCAGATTGGCGGGTAAAGTGATATGAAGTGATTTTGACATGGTTTTGACAGTCTTCTGCGTCTTGGCGGAGCAACAAGACAGTGAATCGTGTTTATTATACTATTTGTCAATAGTATATCCTGTGAAATCATCGTGTAAACTGCTGAAAATTTGAGAAAACTGTAAGGTAAGTTCTTCATCTGTGATTATTAAATTATTCCACAATGTTTCCATTATGTAAAATATATAATAGTCAACAGATTTCACAGCTTATGATCGATCAAAAATACGGTAGGTCTAGATCGAGATAGGTCTAAATCTGTCTTTATCACTTTCTCACACGTCTCATATCACACACACACAAACAAAACTTATACCAATATATGCAGAATTTAATTCTTTATTTATATGTGCAAATATTATTTAAACATCTGTAACAACGAAAAAGTTATCGCGATTTCAAAACAGCCATCGATGATTGCATAACATTTCCAAAAACTAATTCAGCGGAAGGAGAGAAATTGCGTAATTGTAAACACAGCATGCCTAAGGTTAACCCCACAACACAAAATATAACTCAGGAGTACATCATCTACAATGAAGACAGCACAGTGATGGCTGTGCTTAGTTTTATGTCTGTTTTATTAATCAACATCTTAATTGATAATTTACCCAGTAAATCATTTGTACCCCACCTCCCACAGTTTGCTATTCCAGTTATGGTCCTTATTTTAATTGACATTGACACCCCTGTTCTCACCTGCAGAAGATCAGCAACATATGGGTCTTCAGGGGGAGGAACTCTAAAACCAAAACCATCGCCCTCTGGTACTGTTTGATCAATTTCCATACGCTGGCGCCTGAAAGGAATTGTTTTCTTTCTACCACCTGTCAAAATAAAAAATGTTGACTGTTATTTGTGTATTTTAATTCAGTAATTATTAAGCATGGCTGACTTCAATATCGGTCAGTTTCAAGTTGTAGATCTTCTTTTGTATTCATCCTCACCTACCGAAGATGGATGTGTCAGACTATTAGCACAAATAAAATGGCGGCACAAAGCATTTCCATTTGTGTGGACTGCATCTTGCGGGAAATCCAGTAAAACCATTGTCCAATGGGAGTTTGAGAATGAACACTGAAGCAGTAGAAGATGTATTCATTTTCACACTTCTGCCAAATCGCAGCATGTTGTCTAAACAATGTAATACATTGTCATTAATTACAGCCTTGCTGCAATATCTGCATCTTTCAACTCTATTCTCTAAGTTCTTTCCTATCTGTTCTAGCTGCAATCTATCACTGTTATGTAAGAACACATAACACCATACAATGGGGTACAAGTGAGCATATAATTCTTTGTCATCATCATTGGATGACAGAGTCTTCTAGTGATTTCTATCTTCAACGATGCGGAGAAGTGATAAATAAGACCTGTTCAGTCCTTGCTGTCTGTCCATGTTTATATTTGTCTTCCTCTGCTTTTTTTCATCTTTGATCGTTTTTTGCAGCATTGTTTTTTACATCTATTCAATCCCCTCCCTGCAACGCCTGAACTGGTAAAATGCAGTGTTGACAGTTTTTTGTTTTTTTTGACAGTTTTTTACAAGGAGTCTTGTCGGAATACATGTCCAAACCATGCAAGTTTTTGTCATTTCACTGTTGAAAGCAATTGTTCTTGAGAACTTGTATACCTAGATATAAAATGCATTGATTGATCTGATTCAATTTCATCCAGCAAAACAACCATTTTTAATTATTGATAACACAAATGTATTACCTATATTTGTTGATTTCGCTCCTTCACATATCATTACTGCAAACTTTAGTTGTCCACGTTGTATTCTTCTTCTTCTTCAGCATTCGCTCTCAAATAACCACAACAAATATTTCGTGTGATTTTCGCCAGGTAGCGTGGAGTACGTTGTGCTGCAAGTTCCACAGTAAAACTGTGATTATTTGCACCCCGGTTGGCCACTTGTGGTCAGGACGTCCGATGTCCAGCACATTCGTTTTCATCATTCCTTTATTTTTGGTTTGGTCCCTAGTCCGTGTCAGCCTGTGTATCTGTTGCCGGGCACGCTGGTGTGAAGTGCCTCTTCGCCAAGACGCTTGTCGAGCGCGTCTATCTGGCACGAGGTGCCCCTCCGTCTATAAACCCGTCTCGTTCAATTGGACGAACTTTGCCTGTGTCCATTGGGTACTGAACCTTTTCTCATCCGCGAGCCTGGTTCTGTATGAGGAAGAACTCGCTAGAAGAGTTGGACACTGGCTCGTTTTCCCTCCTACCCGAGGCGTCATTCACAGACATCGTGAACACCTCGTACAAGTTTGAGTCTCACACCACGTGTTTGAGAGAAAGGCGTTCTCGAGCTGAGCTGCCTTGTCCCAATAGCGCCTGAGCCCATCAGGTACTGAACCCTTTCTCTCTGCAAGCATATTTCCGGTATAGGAAAGCTTGACAATAGAGTTGGGCCAGGGCTAAATCGTTGTCCCTTTTGTGCCTGAGCCCATCAGGTACTGAATCCTTTCTCTCTGCAAGTGTATTTCCGGTATAGGAAATCTTGACATTAGAGTTGGGCCAGGACTGCTATTGTTGTCCCCTTCTTGCCTAAGCCCATCGGGTTCGGAACCCTTTCTCTTCGCGAGCATATTATCGGTATAGGAAGGCTCGACATTAGAGTTGGTTTAGGTATTTTTGCTTTTCCGAGTGCCCAAAATTGGGTCTGGGTCTTGCTTATAGGATCACAAGTATCTAAAAGCTCGTCTCGAGCTAACAGAGCTTATAGTTCCCCTTTCCTCAGAACTTTTCACTTTTCATTTGCAGTTCGCGCTGCCCTCTGGCGCTGTTCTGCCCTTTCATTGTGTCATTGTACTCATTATGACATATATTTGTTTCTCTCCATGCAACCCCCTTAAGTGTCTTTTACATTGGCCGCCCCTCCAATGTTCTGACTGGACTAACAGGCGTCACTGTATGTCGACAGTGTCGCTGTATGTGGTGATGCAAATGGTGTCGGAGATATTGTCTGTCTCTTTTGCAGTCAAATCTCTTTCCATCTGCTTCCTCCACATTCTCTGACATGATCCCCAAATGATTTGGCCAGAATCAGCTCGAGCTGCTGTTTTCTGTTACCAGGGTGCACCGCGAGGAGGTACATTTGAGATCTTGGTTATCTGCTAACCCTGGGTCCGCCTAGAGCATTGCGTTCCCTTTGCACCCCGTTCACATTGTATAACAATCTCTCCACAATGAAAGTTAGCTACAACAGACCTCCAACATCCCCTGTCTCTTGTCTTTGTTGTTACAATCTGCTAGACTAACTTGCCCATCTCATCATGGTACTCTACTTGGGAAGCCGCGTTAGCGCAGTGGTTAGCGCACTGGCTTCACATATGAGTGGTCCTGGGTTCATTCCCCAGTTGAGGCGGAAATGTTTTTCAGATCGCAACGGCTCCCGGGTCGATCCAGCCTTAAATGGGTACCGGATTAATCTGGGAAGTAAAGACTACGAGGGAGAGGAGATGGCTACCGTCCTCATTTGCAGAGCCTCTGAAAAGTGAGATCACTAACATCTCACACCCCTACGGCATGAATAAATGCTATGGGTTGCTTTATTTTTTACTCTACCACTTGTATATCTGCTTACCTCTTGCTCACCTCCCCTTGACTTTACCCTCAAGTAAGGTCTTTAGCAAGGTGTAGTGTTTTTACCAACTTCAATATCTATCTTGTTTTTAACTCTTTCATGTTACAGTCCTGGGCTTTTTTAGGTAGTGGCATGAATACTGATTATATTTTAAATCTTTAGGTATATGGCCTGTTTGATTCCTTGTGCATACTGTGAAAGCCTCTTTGTGGCTGAGTTTGCTGTTGTGAGTCACATCCATCATTGTTATAGATTATAGATTACATTTCTTCTATTTACATTTTGTTCTTATAGCACAACAATAATATTTATTGCCAGGAAAGAGAAAAGTGCATACTACTATATTAATGTACAATTCAAATTTTCACCTCCTTCAGAAAGTTAGGTGCACATTCTCATTTGGATGGACTTAAACTTACAGAAATTTAAGACCTGCACTTTTGGTGATTTAGCCTAGCATATGTATGGCCATATTGAAACCATGCAGTCATATGGATTGTGTGGTCAAAAGTGGCAACATAAATATCTATAAATGGCTGCAGGCTTTGCAAAATCACAGATGTGATTGAATACAAAATGGTGGGACATGCAGAATAGACACTGAGTAGAAAACATCTTCCCAAATTATTGAAAACTGCTGAGATTTGGAGTCTTTTGTGTATGAAAGTTCTAAAGAAACCCTCCCCCCTCCCTCCTACCATTAAGCATTGGAAAAAAGAGCTTCATGGTGACTAATTCCTGTGGAGTGAAACAAAAAAAGAGCCTAGCATGCAAACATATCAACTCCTAATCCTGAACTACTGACCTGGAGTCTGTACCACAGCATGGAAATTCTTTTCCTGTAGCTTAAGGATTGTCTCTGATTTCTCTTTTGATTCCCTTTCCAATTGCCGCACTTTGTGTATATACTGATTGTTCAAGAACTTCAAATCTGCACTCTTGTGTTCCAAATCTCGCAAGGATGCCTTTATTTCTTTTTTTTAAAATATAATAGAAAACACAAATTATTTTGTTTCGATTAGATCTTAAAGGTGACAATCTGATTTTCATGTTTACATTTTCAGACAATACTGTAATTAAAATATTCTTCTTCTTCTTCTTCAGCATTCATTCTCAAACTCCCGCTGGATCTCTAGCAGGGCAATGGTCCTACTAGATTTCCAGCAGAATGTAGTCCAGAGAATGGAAATGTGTTGTCTCACCGTTTTATTTGTGCCAATGGCCCGACATATCCATCTTCGGCAGATAAAAGATTCATTTTCAATAATACAGCTAATTTGTCTATGTGTTACCGGTGCCCAAAAGGGGAGAAAAAAATAGTGACAATGTTACTTATCATGCACGTCGTTAGAGGTGACTAAGAAGGTTTTGAAGGTGGAGGTGGCTGTTCCATCTCACAAAGGATCACAGTGACTGAAGTCGGATGTGTCAGGTCAAAAAGAGCAGATATTGCAGCTATGCTGTAAATCCTGACACAACACATTCCGTTCTCCGGATTACATTATACAGGAGTATTAGAATGAATGCAGAAGAATATGAGCAAGACTCCAATCCAACATTGTGTGTTATCAATGGCAGATGCAGAGAAAATTATTTCCCAGGTCACCCGTGTAGAAAATTTTTTTAACAGGTTGGGGGTGGTTAAGAGTAAGTTATAAAAAACTTGTTATTACACTATACAAGGAATAAGAGAGTGGTGCAATGGAAAAAACTGATCTCGAAATTAAACAACTGTAAACTAACAATACAGAAAAGAATGATATGGTTATATATACAGAAATATATATTAGAAGAAGTCAAGATCAGGCTGGAGTTTCTCTACCATTCTAAGAGGCAGAATCATTGTTAATGGTGTGGATACCCGGCATATTATTTCCAATACTAGAATTGAGATTGAAGTAATTTCAGAGGGCCCTAAAATGAGACTCTGAAATGGTAGTATGAGGCTCTCACTCTATGATCCGAAAGATTTAGAAAGTATGGCTGTGACATGATTTGATAGGTATACTAGGACTTCACATCAGCATGAACTAATGTGAATGTCTTTCCCTTGTCATGATGACATTCAGGAAAATGAAAGAGCTGACATTGGACAAGAGGAACATTTTGAATTCTCAGTGTATGTATTTTTTATATAAGGACACAGACTTATTAATAGATTGAAGGAATTTGGAATTACTCATGGAGATAGTTCATTCATTGATTTTTTTTTAAGTACTGAAGTTAGCACATAGGGCTAAGGTCAGATCTCTCCAATTCTGTCTGTTCAAAGCTATTCTGTGCAGTTCTTGAATAGTATGTATATTGATTGTATTACTTTCTCTAAGTATTGTTCTCCTTGGTGTTTCTTTTGGTCTACCCCTGGCTCTTTTGTCTGTAGATATGCATTCAATAGATTGGTGGTGTAATCTGTTGATGTCTGCACGTAGGACATGCCCGATGTAAGACCAACTGCGTTTTCTAATAACATCTGTGATGAAGTTTTGATGTGTCTCTTTTATGATTTTATCATTCGATTTGAATTCACTCCAATGGGTGTTAGTTCGAAGACATTTGTTCTCGAAACAGGGAGATAGTACAAGAGCATAATTAAAGGGTAGGTTGCCAAAGATATGCAATCAACGGGCTATGAGAACTATCACTATACAGAGACTTTGTCATGTGCTAAAACATATGACATTCTAATGGGGATGCTCAGAGTGTATAGCCATCGGATCATAAAATCACTAATTAGATACAGATACACAAAAGCTAGGTAAAACATGGAAGGAGCTGGAAGCAATAGCTAAGGAGAAAGCAAGATAGATTTGTTGAAGACAAGCTCCACAGGGAATAGAATAGAATAGAATAGAATAGAATAGAATAGAATAGAATAGAATAGAATAGAAATAAAATAGAATAGAATAGAATAGAATAGACAAACCTCTAATAGCTGAGTCTGATTCCTCCTTCTGTTTGATGAAGTTCATATGCAGTTCATTATTTTCTCTTATCAGCTTGGCATTGTCACTCTTGAATGGTTCTACAGCTGATTCTACATCTGTAGTTACTTCAGTCTACACAGAAGAAAACAAACAACCAGACACATCAATCACCGTTCTTCTAACAACAACAGATTCAAAATATTTATTTATAAACTACGCAAGTGTGTTGCCAGAATTATTCTTCTTCTGCGTTCGTTCTCAAACTCCTGCAGATTAGCAGGATGTAGTTTGGAGAACGGAATGCGTTGTGTCATGGTTTACAGCATTGCTGCAATATCTGCGCCTTTCGGCCTGACACATCCAGCTTCAGCATGGCTTTGGGTCACTGACCCTATATGGGATGGGACAGCCAGCTCCATCCCATAACCTCCTTAGTCACCTTTTATGGCATGCATGGAAGGTAAACAGTGTTGCTATTCTTTGCTCCCCTTTCGGGCCCCGGCAACACACGGGCGATTACCAGGATTCAAAAGGGGAACAAAGAATAGGAACACTGTTTTCCTTCCATGCATGTTGTAAAAGGCAACAAAGGAGGTTATGGGATGGAGCTGGCTATCCAATCCCATATAGGGTTAGTTTTACCCAGAAGCTATGCTGATGTCATATGTGTCCGGCGAAAAGTCTCAGATTTTAAAACAAAGCTGTAAACCATGACACAATGCTTTCCGTTTTCTGGACTACAACCTGCTAATCTGCACAAGTTTGAGAATGAATGCAGAAGAAAAAGAATTTGTAAACTAGAAAAATTAACAACGGATTTGAAAAAATATGTAAATGAAGAAACAATTACCTTTTTGGATAGCTCAAGTTTTGCATTCTTCAAACTTTCAGTTGTATGGATCAAATCGGCAAACAGCTTTTCAACTATGGGTAGCGATTCTATCCCAAGAGTCTGCCGATAACCCAATTGATCAAGGCGACGTCTGAGATTGCTGAACTTTTGTTGAGCTTGAGCAGTAGCTGTAGATGTTGATGACATGGCTGTGTTCTCTCTCGCTTAATCAATTTCACCTTGTGAGAAACAAATTAGGAATATTACAAATCAAAATATGGAATTAATATTTTGAAGATGAATGTTTCTAAGATCCAATACTCTACCCACCTGTGCACTGTTGAGGTCCCAAAGATGAATGTTTCTAATATCCAATACTCTACCCACCTGTGTGCTGTTGAGGTCCCAAAGATGAATGTTTCTAATATCCAATACTCTACCCACCTGTGTGCTGTTGAGGTCCCAAAGATGTATGTTTCTAATATCCAATACTCTACCCACCTGTGTGCTGTTGAGGTCCCAAAGATGAATGTTTCTAATATCCAATACTCTACCCACCTGTGTGCTGTTGAGGTCCCAAAGATGAATGTTTCTAACACCCAATACTATACCCACCTGTGTGTTATTGGGGTCCCAAAAGAGGGTTAAATAATAGCAACAGTGTGATCTATCACACATGTCGTAAGAGGCAACTATGTAGGCCCACTCTGTAGAAGGTCAGTAAGCAAAAATATTCCATGATGATGCTGGATGTGGAAAGGGCAGATAAGCTGCTGTAGTTCATCCATCATATGTGATGATGACCATTTGTACTTCCACTTTATTAAATTCTGTTAGAATTATGTACTTGATTATAAGTTTGTTAATGACTATAAAACACAACACACTGTTCTCCAGACTATATCCTGCTAAGTTGCTGGAGTTTGAGAATGAAAGCAGAAGAAAGGACTAATCAAAAATGAGTGAGACTGCTGTAAAACTGTATAACAATAGCACTTATGTTTGATAGTTTTATGATGAATGCACAGAATATCAGGTAATGGTACCAAAAAAATACAAATAACAGTATACAAGGCATTTTAAACGTTTCAACCTTAAGGTCTTTTTCAGGAAAATACAATATAAACAGTGAACAAATAGTAAAAATAATGACAATGCAACAAAAGCATTAGATGGTAGACATTGAACAGAAGAGATGTCCAAAATAATAATATATATATATATATATATATATATATATATATATATATATATATATATATATATATATATATATATATATATATATATATATATATATATATATATATATATATATATACATGTATATATACACAAATATTGTCATAGAAACGTGCATTAAAAAAATATAAGGGGACTGAGAATAAAATAAAGTAACTATACCTGAAAACAACATGAACACCAATGTAACAAAGTTGCACTCGCCAAAATATAAATAAAAGAATGATCAGAGGGTTAAGGGTACGATCAGAGGGTTAAGGGTACTAAATGCTACACGTCTTTATGTTGTTCAGATTTGTTCTATTTCATTTCCAAAGGCCACTTTCACTATTGATGAGGCCTTTACATATGAATCCCATAATGTCAATTACATTATCATGTGTAGATGTTGTCACAAGAAGTATATAAGTGAAACTGGTTTAAGACTGAGTGACCATTTCTGCCGACATCTTTATGCCATTAACCGCAGAATAACTACTCCTTTTGCCATATATTTCAATGGTGCTGATCATTGTGGTGCTTATCATATTCAGGTCACTGTGCTCTGATTCTGCACCACAGATGACAGAGCTAAGTATATCCTTTAAAATTGGTATATATTTCAGTTTGGTACCCCCTTAAGTCATTTGGTCTTAATTTTTATCATTCATTTATATTTTGTCAGGTGGAGCCTTCTTTGTATTGACGTTCATGTAGTTTTCAGGTATAGTTATTTTATTCTGTTCTCATTCTACTTATATTTTTTTAATGCATGTCTTTATAAGTATGTGTATACATACTTCATTGTTACATTGGACATCTCTGCTGTTCAGTGTCTGAAGTCTAATGTTAGTTATGTAGTCGTCAGATTACATCACTGCAAACTGGACATATCCATAGTTGCTCTGATCTCTCCCTGAGTGTATCCGCCATTACACTACTGATGATAGTACCAGACCGTTGCTAGTTGACCATCATTCTTCTGCGCCCTCTAAAATGTTCACTTTTAGCAACATCACATTTCAAACCCTGATCTTTAATCCTGGACATTGAAAAGGAATCATCATCCATACTAGTCTCACTCTCACATGCTATATCTCTTATGAAGTTCAAAATGTCAGCTCAATCCATTGCCCCATCGCCCTGTACCACAATATAGCATGACGCCAGTTGATCTGCTCTTTCATTGCCTCAAACATTCACATATCTTGGCACGAAAATAAATGTAACTACTTTCAAAGTAGCCTTTCTCAAGGCCTCAAACCACTGTTCATGAACGAGAGGTCTAATGTTTTTGTGATAGTACCATTATATTTATTATTTTTACTGTTTGTTCACTGTTTTGTATTTTCTTGAAATAGACCTTAATGTTGAAAATGTCTTGTATACTGTTATTTGTATTTTTTCATACCAATACCCACTAGTCTATGCGTTCATCATAAAACTGATTAAACTTGTGTTCTATGTAAGTACTATAAGAAATGACTAACAAGTTGAACTTTTTTTCTCTATCTGTTGCATTTTATGCCAACTGAATTCCCAAGAAGTCAGAGATTGTTATACAATGTGAAAAACTAAAGTTTGCAGTAATGATATGTGAAGGAGTAATATCAACAAATATAGGTTATGTTTAACTTTATTATTTTTCATTATTTATTGTTATTATTATTATGGTTGAGTTTTGGTCATTATCGATTATTATGGACAAAAGTCAAGAAGAACATAAAATTAGTGAATTTTTGAAACAATATCTGGACTAAGACAAGGCTGCGTACTTCCACCTCTACTTTTCAACATATACATGGACAGAATAATAAATGAAGTTAACATCAACAAAAAGAAAAACATTGCAAATAAACCTGATGAGGAACTTAATCATAAAATCAACAAATTATTATTTGTTGAAGATCAAAGTCTAATATACAAAGATGAGGAAAATTTGCAAAATCACATCAATGCATTGCTATTAGCATGTCAGAAGTACAACATGAAAATTAATGTACAAAAAAACAGAAGTTATGAAAATTAGCAAGTCTCCAACACCAATTCATATAACAAAAGATAACACCAAAGTGAAACAAGCCAAAGAATTTAAATAATTAGGCAGAATTTTTTCCAAAAATGGAAGACTAGACAGAGAAATAGAAACAAGGTGCCAGAAAGCAAACAGTGACCTACCAACTTTCATCATTACTTCTTCACCTAAACATCAAGATAGAAATTGGAAATAGAAAAACAGATAATATCTACAATTTGTATTTCAACACTCTGATACCAATGTCAAACATGGTCTTTAACAGCCTCGCAGCAGAGGAAAATCTTTACATGTGAAATGAAGTATCTGAGAAAAGCTGCAATGGTTACTAAACTAGATAAAATAAGAAATGAAGAAATTAGGAAAAGAGTTGGTATATCATGTATTGAACATATTGACGGACAGCAAGTAAAATGGTTCAGTCACCTTATGAGAATGAACCCAAACCAAATACTTATAAGAGCATATAACAAAAGAATATCCGGATGTAAAGCCAAAGGTAGACCAAGATAACAGTGGATAGTAACCATCAAGATAGCTTTGAACAAACGTGGACTAAATGCGACCACGGCAACAAATCTGGCATTTGAACAGCAGCTTAAGCTCCCACCCCTATGTAGGCAAGTGTGAATATGATCAACCATCATTCACCTGGGCCAGACAATAGACAGATGTGATTTTATAGAGGAAATCTCAGGATGCCATAACTTAATTTTTTTTTAACTAATGATAAGGCTTAATGTACAAGAAGAGATCAAACCCAGAAATGTAGGCATTAGCACTAATCGAAATATTTCCGCAAAAAGATATTTAGAGTAGTGTCCCTTGATAAAAATGCCATGTGCCGACATTTTCATTTTTTCATGGACCACGTGTGTAATATCCAATGGAATTGTCATTTAGTGACGCCACGCAGCTTTAGATCATATAAAAGTGAACTGTATACTTTTTATCATCCATTTCTGCAGTGTATTAAGATTAGGTATGTTGGAGATACCTTATCTACAATTAGCACCAAGCAATTAAACAAGAAGAGGTAGGTGTTTTTTGTCTTTGCACACGTATATTTCTAAATTTTGATTAAAATTAATATGTGAAACCATGTCTAACATATTCAGCAACCATTTCTATCTTTATGTACCAAATTTTAACATTTCTAGAAGTACCTATTAATTATTATTAAATTTTAAAAATGCTATGGTGATAGACCGACCACGCTACTAACTTTAGAGTTCGTTTTCGGCTGTTCAATGTTGCCGCGCCGTTAATTATCGATATTCGTGTATAATGTTAAAAATTTAAGTTACAGTTTAATGAATTTCTACATCTTATCATCCTTTAGTTAATTTAATGTGACACTATGTACTAGTGTTTATTGAAATGTCTTCAAACAGTATTGTATTAAATTATTCAAGGGTACAGATAAAAAAACATGTCAGCGCGTCAGAATGCTTGCAGCCCATGTTACCATGACGATGACAAGTGTTTGTGTCTCACTGTCACTGTAATCGAACTCAGATAGCTTCTATTCAAACATTATTAGTAGGTCTAGGTATAAATTAGAATTACCGTAAAGATAATTTTTAAGATGCATTATTGGATATTCTATTTAATTCTGATAGTGACAGTGATGTTATGACTGGAGACCTAATGCATGATAAGGCTTTAGGCATCTGGGTTCCCTCATCCCTCCCACCCACACTTTACTTTCTTGCTGGCGTATCTCCGTCTCGGGGCTTCCGTCTATCCACCACATATTTTCTTCTTTTTTTCTTCTTTTCTTTTTTCCTCTTGTATTCTCCACCTCTGCATTTTTTCATCCCACTTAGTTATTCGCCATACAGTTCCTGTACTCTAGTCAGTTGGCATTCGCTATGTCCTACCTTACCTCCAGAATTTTCTTATTAATTAGCCCCAATTATGCCTGACAATTGGTACAGTATATTCAACAGATGCGTCTTGCCTTCCCGAACACAAAAAAGTATAATTTGTATGGTGTTTTATCATAAATAAGTGAAATAATTAATAATTAGACAATTAAATTACAAGTAAATTATGCAAATTAGCCACCATTTTGAATATTAATTAGCCCCAATTATGCCTGACAATTGGTACAGTATATTCAACAGATGCGTCTTGCCTTCCCGAACACAAAAATGTATAGTTTGTATGGTGTTTTATCATAAATAAGTGAAATAATTAATAATTAGACAATTAAATTACAAGTAAATTATGCAAATTAGTCACCATTTTGAATATTAATTAGCCCCAATTATGCCTGACAATTGGTACAGTATATTCAACAGATGCGTCTTGCCTTCCCGAACACAAAAATGTATAGTTTTATGCATATATTATCATAAATAACTGAAATATTTCATAAAATGCTAGTTCTGCTTCAATTCTTGGTCACAACTTTCATCATCAGTCCGTTCATATTTTATTATATGTTCCCATGTAATTATCTTTTCCTGAAATTTCGACAAAAAAAATTCATAACTTTTCACAGAATCGACCTACAGACTTGGTTGAGGTATCGTTGAATTGCAAATTTCAAGGGCTATCTAACTGTGGTGTTTATAATGTTATAAACCCAATTTGAAAATTTAGTGCTAATACCTACAGAAATGACTTACAAATATCACAAACTGACAAACCATCAACATTTTTTATCAACATCTTGAGAAAATGGTTTCACTTCGTTACAACCGTCAAAATCAGGGGAATGGGTGAAATTTTGACCAGCTTTGCTTCACGGCGTAAAAATATTGATATCTCAGAAAAATCTGCATATATTTACATATATAGTGATTTATTCATTTGGGGCAAGTGTTTGTGTGAAGATTCATAATTGTCTACGCCAACAGCCAGGTTTGAGCATCATTCAGGCTTGTGGTTTTGGTGGGGTTTTTTATTTAATTTATGGCATGACTAATTCATTTGTTTATTGGATTATTCCGCTTACCCACAGGTAGCTCCAGAAAATGTATTAGAAAAATAAATGCCCAAGTTTTACAATGTGCGTGTATAGTCGTAAGACATGATTCAAACACTGACTATGTATTGTATCATGTGTACATTTCATTCATGTTGTAACAAGCTTTGTTTGTGTTTGAACGTAGCGGAAATAACTTTGTCTCCTTTGGCACAGAAGAAGAGTGTATTAAGAATACATTCCCTTACATTTCAGGAAATTCATGACGCTTTAAATTGTCTCTGCTTCTGTGGAAGAAAGGTAACAGAGCACCTCCGCAGTCAAATTACCGGGTTTAAACAGCACAGCAAACAATTTTACATTCGCACGGTTCTGAAAACGTGCTTTTGTCATAAAACTCCTGCACTTAAGCAGAATTTAGTCCATAAACATCAGATGGAAGAAGTTCAACAGAAATCAGAAGCAGAATAGGACAGGCAAAAACAACATTCAGAAAATATATTGTGTAATAGTGAAGTATTTCAGTGGGCGAAAGGTTTAGCTAGTGGTGCCCTCTCCTCTCCAGCAGTCCTTACAATGGTGTTACATGGATGTGTTTTCTCTCTCCATCTCCATTGCACTTTGCTGATGTTGACACTACATCATACTTAAACGCTTCGATACCATCTAACTATGTCACAACCTTTACTTTGTACGCCTGTAAAGACTTCTACACTTGATAATATGTTCACTTTGTTGTTATCTTTTAATCCGATAACGAAATAAACTTCAAGATATTATCCAGACACATTGTCTTATTGTCTACTACACATTAAAACTAACATGGTTTGGACATGTATGCAGACATGATTCCTTGTCAAAAATAATGCTGCAGGGAACTGTCGAAGGAGGGAGAAGCAGATGAGGGAAAATAAAGGCAAGTACAGACAATAGCAAGGAATGGACAGGACAATATATTTCCACACTCATCCGCATTGCTGAATTCGCTGGAGGACTCTGTGTGCTGAAGCATCCAATGTGGTACCTCTACGACCCTGAAGGGTTACGGGTTTATTGATGATGATGAATGTAATGTTGTCTTTAGAGATGAGGAAGAGAGTTCTGCATTGTTATATAACTCTTATACTAACATATGAGTGCGAGTCTTGGACAATAGACAAACAAGAAATTGGAAAATTAGAAGCAATAGAGATGTGATTATACAGAAGGATGCTGAGAATACAATGGAGTGCCAGAAAAACTAATTTGGAAATGTTTAAAGAGTCAAATGCGAGACAGAGCTTAGTCAATAATATAAGAAAAATCAATATTCATTTTTTGGTCACGTTATGAGACAAGTAGGTTTTGAGAACATAGTCACAACAGGCAAGATTGAAGGCAACAGAGACAGAGGGCGACAACGTGAGAAAATATTGCACAATTTAACAACATGGCACGGCAAGGAAACAACAACAACTCTGATACATAATACTGGAGACAGCGAGCTGTGGAGAGCCATGACCGTCTACGCCAGCAGGCATGGCACCTGATGATGATGATGTTCATAAATGCATTATATGTTTGCGATATTTGCAACTTTTGGCCTGACACAAATCTGCAGTATGGCCTCTGTCCCCGCCGGGTGGGGGGAGGGTTAACGACTTTTTGGCTAATTTTCTAGTACTAAAAGTCAGATTTCCTGAGGTTTGAACACCACATCCCTGCCCTTATCTACTGGCCTGCCCGTGCCATATTCTGAAAGTCTTCGATATCCCGCGTCCATCGTAATCTTGGTCTGCCTCTTGTTCTCTTTTATGAAACTTTGCCATCAATAACTAATATTTCTAAACAATTATGTTCCGCCGAAGACGGATGTGTCGGGTGCAAATAAACCGGCGGCACAACGCTATTCCATTCTCTGGACTACATAATGCGGGAAATCTAATATGACCATGGTCCTGCTACATGGGAGATTCAGCGGGAGTTTGAGAATGAACGATGAAGAAGAAACCATTCTCTTTTTTAATGTCCGAAATATGTTATAGTTTTGAGTCTCCTTCTACGTTTTTTAAAATATAGTTTTGAAGTCTTCTGCGTTCAGGTCCTTCCGGACGTCAGCGTCTGTTTGTCTTTCTAATGATATTCGTACGACCTTTAAATGACATTCAATTTCCAATTGCGTGTTAGTTAGGCCTAATACTGTTGCTATTCTCTGCTCTCCGTTTGTGCCTGACAGGATAAGACAGGATACGGGCGTGTTTGATCTCACATTTTGTAATCTTTTTTCTGCAACACAAACATTCTAAGTGACTGGTTTCTAAGTAGTATAAACTGTTATGTTATGTTATGTTCCTCCAGGGCCATAGGCGGCGCATAGGGCAGAAACCATAGCTTTCCATTTCTGTCTTTGTGTTGCCGGGTATTTCAATTGTTGCGTGTTGTTTATGTTCATTGACATGCCTTCTCTATTAATGGATCTTCGTAGAGTTTCTCTAGGTCTCCCTCTTCTTCTTACTCCAGGTGGCACCCAATATAGTGACTGCTGGGGAATTCTTAGGCTGTTTATTCTGAGAACATGGCCGATGTAAGTCCAACGCCTTTGTCTAATGAAGGAAGATATATAGGTTTGTTTGCTTTCCTTTCTTATAGTAGTGTTAGATTTAAAGTCACTCCATTTAACATTCAGAATGGTACGTAAGTAGTATAAACTACTTAGCTTATTTATATTGCCTATTATAAAATCACTACAGCAAAAAAAAATGATGTGTTTATGGTTACGACCTGAAAAGGATAGGATATGCTAACAATTAGTGTCATAAACAAATCTACAAAATGTCCCCGAAACCTTTTTCATCCACTATTTTTTTGTTTAAAAAATAAATATTTCTGGTTCAGCTGGGGATTGAACCCAGGACCTCTCGCGTGTGAGGCGAGCGTGATAACCACTACACTACTGAACCTTATTGGTATATGATTACACATATATCAGGGATACATTAAGAGATTGTTAGAGATAAGTAAACATTAACAATATTGGCCATTGACAGTAAAGACCTTCTAACGTAATAATGAGGACCCCGTTAGTTACGTTTTTGATTATTGTAGTACCGTCGATAGCCACGGTCAACAGCTAATTTTTGGGATAGTGGACAGCGCCGTACTGTGGCCTACTCGTCGCGTTTTAGACACCTAGATATTTGACCCCTTTTGCGTTCTAGACGTTTGGTAGAAACGATGATTTGTTTTGTGTCTGGTTTCATTTTGATTTTTTATTCTACAGTTTTCAATTGTCGCTTTTCTGATACTTTTTTGTGGTTCATTTTTTAAACTTTTTTTCTTTTTAACTGTATCTGTCTTGTCTATAAAGAAGGGAAATCTAACACTATGCAGTATGCTGATGCACCAACTACAGAACCATTGCACTGACCTGTCATGCCAGCAAAAGTTAAATTTGATATCATCATGAAAAGACTAGAACATAAGTTGGATGAGAGTTAAATGAAGCACACCTGGGGGGGGGGGGCTACCTACCCCTACCAGGCGCGTCCACAGATGGTGGAGGGCACTCCATATATGGAGTGCTTGCTGCAATTAAGAAGCCGCGGACCAAACCGGTGTTACTGCCTACCAGGACGAAGAAGGATATCAGTCGGTGCTGATATCCACACTGAATTACCCCACGTGTCCAGTGACGAGCAACTTCAAGCGAGTATGAGCCGCTATAAGCTCATGCTGCTGGCATGGAGTTATTAACTCCAAGTCAGAAGCGTGCTAGGAGAGGGGGGATTTTTTTTTAATTGTTGCCTTGCAATCACCATCGGGAGATGGAAAGGCTAGGGGAGACATCCCAGACAGAAAAATAACAACCCAGCCTGCCGAAGACGGAGTGTGTTAGCCAGCGATGGCGCAGACACTGTGATAAATTAGGGCACACACGCTTTTACAGAAATGTGGTCATGCGACAATCAACCCTGTCATCATGGCGTCGCTCCTATCAGCGAAAACCGGGGAGGAGCAGAGCCGGGCCCCTTGCCTCGAAAGGACTTGAGGCAAAAGCTATGGGGCAGCCGCTCTGACCTGGAGAAGACAGTGGACTTCGTCTTGACGACAGGCCTGATGGTATAGCATGACCACAGATGCTGAACGCAGAAGAAGAAATGTAGCACAGACAGGTTTCAGGCACCAAAGACCATGTTTTCAATATGCGGAACATCGTAGAGATCTGCAGAGTTCAATGTCGACATCTACATATGCTTTATTTACTATACCAAACCATTCGATTGCGTACAACATCAAAGACTTTAGAATATCATGAAGGACATGGGTTTCCCCCTACACTACCTAATTCGCCCCAGAAAAACATTAGGTCTAAATCAAGACCAGCAAGCAACCGTGATAGTAAATAGTGAAACATCTGATTGGTTCAGCGTGGAAAAATGAGTCAGACAAGGTTGTGTCTTATCACCATTTCTCTTCAACATTTATGCAAGGATGTGTTCTATCACCATTGTCTATTGTCTGTCAGTCCCCAGGTGCATGATGGTTGATCGTATTCACAGTTACCGTTAGCGTAGGGGTGTGAGCTTAAAGCTGTCGTCCCAAGGCCAGATGTGTCGCTGTGGTTGTATTTAGTCCATGTTTGTCCAAGGCTATCTTGATGTCTTCTATTCACCGTTTTCTTGGTCTAGCTTTGGCTTTACGCCCGGATATACTTTTGTTATATGTTCTTATTGGTTTTTGGTTTGGGTTCATTCTCAAAAGGTGACTGAACCATTTTACTTGCTGTCTTTCAATATGTTCAATACATGATATCATACCAACTCTTTTCCTAATTTCTTCATTTCTTTAAAAAAAAATCTAGTTTAGTAACGAATGCAGTTTTTTTTCCCAGACACTTCACGTTACACGTAACGATTTTCTCATATCTCTTCAAAATATATGCAGAGAACGTAATGAGGAATATAAAAAAATTACCAGCAGTGAAATAACTTCAACCCACTAAACATCGGCTGTCACGAGATACCAGAACTAAGATATGCTGATGATACAATATTATTGACACAGTCAAGAAGGTCTCGAACACCTCATAAACTTCATTAAAGAATATAGTGAGAAACAAAAGCCTATTTCTAAATGGAAACAAGACCAAGATTATGACAAAACCACTAGCAAGTTCTCAATCAGTATCAACAGCGAATTACAAACCGTCACCAGTTTTACATTGCATGATTCTTTCCAAAAAAACTACAATACTTTGACAATATCAAATGATATGACGGCCTATAGAGAAAACCATAATGGAAGGAATGATGCCAGAACGACGAGCAAGAGGCAGACCAAGAAAAAAATGGGCGGAAGACATCAAAGACTATCTGAACATGACAATAACAGAAGCAGGAAGAATGGATCAAGATAGACAGAAATTTCGAAATGATGTGATGACTACTACATCCTGTTCATGATATGCTACCTGACTGTGATATATATCTACATATGTATGAAATATTTTTCACAAAAAATGGGGAAATAGCACAACTAAAATACGACATCTTCTTGTAAAAATTAGGATGCCACACTGTTAAAGGATCTGCACTACATGTGCACATGTGTTACCGTGTCTGCAACTAACCGTGACAAAATTGTCCGAAATATTAGTCACGAGGTGACGTCCAAGATGTCGTTAAGAATTACGTCACGACTATTGGCAATCAGAGGAAAGTCTTGAAAAACGGAACACATTCATGGCTCGGGCTTGAGTAGGAAATAATGTGTGAATAAGACTCCACGGCAAGTAAAGTTGTGGGGATAAAAAGAAAAGTGAGAACAAGTTTAAGTCTATCAGAAGAAAATGCACCATGACCATTAGTCACGGCATCATGGCGAGAGCGTGTGAGGACACGAAACCAAGCCGATAAAAGGACGCTGTCAGGCTATACAAGTAAATTCAAGAAGGAAGCCAGAGGATAAATAAAAAATTCTTGAGTCTAACGGAAATTGAACAAATCCGTCACATTGTGAGAATGGACCCAAGCCAAATATCTATATAATAAACGATAATCTGGATACAGAGCTGAAGGAAGACAGAGAAAGAGATGGATTGATAATATCACGACCACCTTCCACAAACACGGACTCAGTACGACTCAGGCGTCACATCTGGCATTTAACAGAAATTTTATAGCTCCCACCCCTACGCTTAACGGCATGTGTGCTATTAACCAGCTTCCACCTGGGGATAGACAATAGACTCATTTATGCCATGCAGCGTCAGAAGAGTCCTCTGGAGACCGCCTCCATGTGCGCTTCACATTTGCTTGCCTTCGTCGACTCTTTTATTTTCGTAATTAATCTCCCGAAGTTTCTGCTCCTGGCTCTGTATCCATCGTGTTTGTACAGCTTTGTCCATGGGGGAGGGGGGCATCTGATGGGAGTCGGAAAGCATGTAAAAACCACCCAGCCCTTTGCCCTCTGATGCAATCAAGGACAGGCACAGTGTCTGTTTGTCTTCTGATGTAATTTCTCATGTTCTGACTGTCTCCTATATTTACTCCGAGAATTTTACGCACCTCGACAAGTCACCGCTGATTTAACAAGTTTTCTTTTGTCTGTGATAGTCTGGGCGTTCATTGTAAACCGAGCGACCTTCGTTTTGCGTAAGTACTATTGTTATACAGTTTACCACAGCCTCAATTATTATATGAAAATATAAAAGAAAGTAAATGTGACATTGTGTCTAGTATAAAATAAGGATCAAGTAAAAATAGAAAAACTGGAAATGCTGTAAGCATTTCATTCGAGTAAGAAAAATTGTGTTGTCCCTTTTTTCTGGCTCTTTTCTTGCACAATTTCGCATGCGCGCAATTGGTTAAAATTCAAGTCTGGTAGTGACAACCCTGATAAACATCCGGTGTCCCTAATGTAATATAAAAAAAACCTTGTGTTTTCAAATTTACCGAATGGCGGGCCATTCAAGTCACTGGTCTCATAATACACAGGTAAAAACTTTAAAAAACTAACTTAAATAACGGAGCTGATGAGTCATCTGTGGTTTGTACCTGCTAGTCACACAATGAATATCCTGTGTGTTTTTTGTAATGTGGTTTTTAAACTGTTTTACGCTGACTTTTCAATTTCAAATCGTGATCATCATCATGATCATGCTACTCAATCAAGTCAATAATTATTAAGACAATATTATTTCTAATTTTGTAGAGTAGGAAGACAGTTAAGTTAGTAGATTTAAAGTTTCAGTAGGCCCTACCTGCCTAAACTAAAACAGTCATTTACTCATTAGAATTTAGAGTCAGTTAATTCACAGAGTAAAGTAAAGCACTCTAGGTGTAATCCTAACAATTTCGGTAGCCAACAATTTCAACTTAGACAGCTTACTTAAGTTACTAAGGCTTACTTAAAACCAACTCAACTGTCGTCTACTACCATACTGCAGACCAGGACGACCATGCCTCAACAGCTGTGGCTGTTAACTGTTGTTAGTGTTCCTATGCCTTATTTGTATTTTAATTTATTTTCAATTCGTACAAATGCAAATGGTATCAATCAATCATGATGACATCACTATCGGAATATTGAATATTTTATATTGTACTTCCACTGGTAGTAGGAGGCTATGAAATCTAAATGAGTGGTAAGTACTTATACCACTACTACTATACTTACTGAACTATACTTACTAAAATAGGCCTAGGGATCCATTTTTGTTGCTTTACTATAATTATATTGTTAACTCAAGAGTACTGTAGTCGTAGTGCATACGTTATCGTTATTGCCTAATTGATGATGATTCACTACTACAGGACCGTGAATCGTGATTACTGATTGATGAGGATTCACTACCTACCGTGATTGATTGATGATGATTTCTATTTGCCTGTTAATGAAGCTTTAAGAAAAAATTAGAGACCTAAAGTTTAAAGCTAGGCCTATTAATACTATTATTCTCTTAAGTGGAATGTTAATGATGAGTATTATTATACCAAGTCAAAATCTAGTCTACCTACTGGTTTCAACAAGTGATAGGCCTAATTGTTAGGCTACTTAGAGGATCATTTTATAATTTTATTTTCCCCCCACCTAAATCTCATTATAGAAGGGTCGATGCCTATATAGGCCCCTATAATTATTGGCATCATTGGGGGGGGGGGCGCTATTGTTCATGGTCATATTCTAGGAGTAATAGTTGAGTAATTTGTAAAAAAATAATTAACAATAGTAACTTGTAGGCTAGGGTTTAAGTAGTAAGATTTTGCGTCGAAAAGCCAGAAAAAAATTATGACATGAACACTGTAAATTAAAATGTAGGCCCTATTTGTAATTTAGTCTAGTCAAAGGTGACAATATCTACCTATATATAATATCCTTATAGGCCTACTAGACTTACTGGGGTAATCTTATAATATTTAGGTCCCTAATGCTGAATGTTTCCTTGAAATTGATATCCTAATTCACTTCCTTAGTGCCTTCAACTTCTGGTTGGAAGCTTCTGAAAAAAACCTTCCATGCTAGTCTGGGATATGTTCAGGGCACACAAGACAGATGAATTGTAGGAGGTTGCCAAGACACTGAAGACAACACTTACTTGTTATACAGGGAGGGTTAACTGTCATTCTGCAACCCCCAATGTTTGTCTACATAAACCATTCAAAGACAAAAATTCACAAGATGTGGTCAAAATGGATGTGTTCTGGGCAGGCTAAACTGACAAAGGGGAACAATATCCAAAAGTTTGAAAATTGATCTTGTCTCTAAATGGGTCATTAATGCGTGGGATTAAATTTAGTCCGATACGATTGAAAATTTGATTTAACAAATGCTGCATCAGTAACAAACTGGATGGATCAGAAGATGATGTTTTATTTGATGAATCAGGTGATGAAAAAAAATAGGCTGAAGATTATAGCAACAATGTGTATGAGGATAATGTTAAAACAGAAAAGTTTTACACATTGTTTGGAGATCAATTGGACTTTGAAGGATTTTAGCTACCGGTAATTAGGCCTACAATGATTTTATGATTCATTAGCAGGTAGTGTAATTGAAAGAGGCGACAATGATGGGAATAATGTATTTTCACTTTTTCTGGTTTGTTAAAATAAATTGGGGAGTGGGGGTGGTATCGGCTTATGATCAGGTGGGCTTTAGAACGAGTATGCACAGCAAGTATATATTGCTAGTTTTAATTTAAATCTACACTCTTCACAGAGGAAATTGTAAATATAACTGTCTTCTTAGTTTTAATGATTGTTTTGTTTGAGCATATAGATCCTAAGTCCCTAGTTAGATTTACTAGGTCCAAGTCCGAGGAGGTGATGAACAGTAAAATAAATGACACAAGATGGAGATACTACCTACCAGATACAGGAAATGAGATTTCTACTCAAATTATTTGGCATTCAGTCACAGGGCATTTCATAAAATAGAGCCGAGCCTATCAATGAGGTCAATCAATTTAGACTGCCTATTTAAAAAAAATAAATATTGGTAGCATATCCCATGCAGGATGTAATCATCAAACCAGCATTTTTTGGCTGTGGCTATTTTCTAGGCATGATAAATAAGTTCAGTAGTTTACCAGTGCTTTCTGAGCTGTCTGGATGCAAAATTGCCTGCAGTAGGATTTTAACCTGGTACCTTGGACATCACAGGCACAACTGAGCCACGTCACCACAGAGCCAGACTAACTGCTTATTTAAGTTAATTTGATGTCACATGTCATGTGTTTGCAAAAGCTGGAAAATAACAAAGTTTCCAAGCACTGCTAGAGAAGAAATTCATTTGACAAATTCCTATATATATGAAGAGAGAAGAAGCAGAAAGAAGAGCCAGGGGTAGACCTAGAGTACACTGGATCGACAACATCAAAGAGATATTACACGAACACCAAATAACACCTGAAGCTGCCAAAAAAAAGCGAGAACAAAATCACTGTATCTCTCTCAACACCCGTAAAGGGTAAAAGAGGAAGGAAAGAAGTAGAAGACACATTCCTAATATCAAATAATTTTTAATGGGCTTAAATGTCTTAAATATTGAATGTCTGGGAAGAATTCAAGTCAACGAGCAAAATAAGAGAAGACACCAAGCAACAATAATAACATATTTCTATCATATCATATAGGCCTAGGCTGTTATATATTACTACTGTGTTTCGACAATATAGAAAAGTTGGCATAGAATGATGGGCTTATGTTGGACACGCAGACATACTTCGGATGAATGACAAGCGGCCACTACAAGCATTAAAATGGGTACCAGATTGCATAAGAAAGGGAGGAACATCAAGAGAAACTCTTCGCAGAAATACCTTCAAAGATGGTATGACTGGGTCTCAACAACATGCAAGAACTACTGCACACAGCAGCATCACATTGCTCAAACTGTTTTCTGCCATATACACTTTATTCTGCGCTGAAGGAACACAGGCTTTAGTTAGAAAGATATGATGAATTCAATGATTAAACACTCATGCTTAAATTTAGCAATTGATTTTTATTTTACAGCTGGCAGTTATGACTTTGAGACGTACATTTCTGTGTGATCCTGATGCCACTATTACGTCCCAGCAAATGGAACATCAATTAGATGAATGTGATCCATTAGCCTGCGTACTTTACTCACACACGCCCTCTGTACAAGTGTACTACTCTTTGCGCAGTCGACTTGAATCTTGCTCAGAAGCATGGTTACAGGTGAGTCTTCTTGAGATCTATTAACCAATATGATATAGATGTATAACAAATGTAATCAGGTTGAAATCAGAACTAACTGCGTAGAAAGAAATAAGATCTAGGAGGCAAGATGATAAATGAAGTAGGCTAGAAGATTTAGATGAGACCATCTCATAGGAAGTTATAACGTATAGTGCATGATTATTTCTGCTGGTGCTACAGAATTTTGTGTGTCTGTGAAGAAATTCTATTGAGCGAGTCCATCGGCTTGTGATGATGGACTCGTGTATGCTTTCTGCTTGTGAATCTTCTGTAACTCGAGCAGACTACAGGAATATCATGTGAAGAGCGGTGTGGTTAAATCAGAACATTATGCAGGTAACCAGTAAATCAATTGATGGTAGGTGTGGTCAGTCGCTACACACTGAGGAATAATATCTTGAGCAGAAGATCCTAGCCCTTATGACTGGTGGTTTGATGTGCAGTAAGGGCCTTTCAACTAATGCTTGATTGATCAAGATTCTAGCAGAGAAGATGATGATGATGGAGTAATCCCTTTAGCTCTGACAGGTAGCTCGTGACAGCCCATATCCTTTCTGATAAAAGAGCAGGTCCTCCTCAGTTGGGTAACCAAGGTGTTACCCGTACTCATATAAGGTTCTTGCTTCAAAGGTATTTGAGAGGGGGGGTGTAAGGATGCATGTTTTTCCTGAAGGGAGGTATTTCTGTGCGGCAGTGTCACAAGATCAGCATATCCTGCCAGGAATATAGCATATAGTGGGAGAGGGAAGAACAGGTAAAGTATAGCATATAGTGGGAGAGTGAGGAACAGGTAAAGTATAGCATATAGTGGGAGAGTGAGGAACAGGTAAAGTATAGTATATAGTGGGAGAGTGAGGAACAGGTAAAGTATAGTATATAGTGGGAGAGTGAGGAACAGGTAAAGTATAGCATATAGTGGGAGAGTGAGGAACAGGTAAAGTATAGCATATAGTGGGAGAGTGAGGAACAGGTAAAATGTTTTTATACTGTTTATATTTTTAATCCCTCAGGAGTTTATCCATTTGGATGGTTTGGACAGTTTTCTGGACTGCCTTGGTCACATGACTGGACCAAGGTTTTCAGGGTTCTCAGATGCAATTCTGCAGATTGACTGTTTGTCATGCATTCGTACAGTCCTTAACTCTCATGTTGGCATGTCGACTCTTGTAAACAGTCTGGATGGTATATGGAAACTTGTTAAAGGTAGGTTTGTGTTGATTCTATCACTATAGTAACTGGAAAAATTCCTTGAAATTACAGTTTTGTATTTTTACATTTAAGTGGAAAAGAATCATCACACAGAATTATAATTTTTTAGATTTAATAATACCAACAACAGTAATGGTAATAGCATCGATTACGACGGACGAACATCATCATCAATAGCATTGACCAATAATAATAGTAACTATAGATATTTACTTTATTTTTTTCTTTTGTCCATTGTTATTTGTGTCGTGCAAGCCTTCAAAACTAAACCACATTTCACTTAACCTTTCATGCCGAAATTGGATGTGCTAGGCCTACACGGCGCATAACGGTGGCACAACGTAATCACGCTCCCGGCGGAAATCGCACGGATATCCATGCTGGTTACAATGGAGCGAACGCAAAACAAACAAACAAACTTAACCTTTAACACACCTTGGTTGAGTGGGCTCAGCAATGGTTTTCCTGTCACAAACAGGTGTTGTCAAGTGTACACAACCGTTGCTATGCCCCATTTCAGCGACGTGAAATCACATGATCATTTTAATGTCATGTGACAGAAATCAGTGAATCATAGTTAGAATTAGTATTTTACTTATTTCAGAATAGTGTTTGGAAAATAACTGAATATTGGACAAGAAATTTTAAACATGTAGAGACATCTGTCCCGATTGTAATGACCGTCAGTGTGTATAATTGATGTAAAATCATTATAGTTTGTGGTTCTGAAGATAAGGAATTCTTGGAAATTACATCTGTTTTCAAAGTAGATAAATGTCGTTCTTGACAGCCCATAGCCTTTCTAACATAACCACTGGTTCTTTTCAGTTGTGTAACTGAGGTGACACTGACACAGGTAACTGAGTTGTTAGCCCAGACTCATCTGAGGTCTCATGTCGTAGATATTTAAAGCAGGTTTATGAATACATGTTTAGTCCCAGAGGGAGACATTCCAATATCCCATGATTATCATGCTCAGCCAGCACAACTATCTGGGTCAACTACCTGTATCTCACCATTCTTCTGTCAGATTTGTTGACCCATCCACAGTGATGGCACATCAAGCATTCCCTGTCACCTAGGAGTCTGTCTGCTACACAAGTACAAAATTGCAATGTCCGCTAGCCTGCTTCTCTTTATCATCCTTGGGGATTATTTAATATAAGACAAAAGTAAGAAAGATAGTGAGACAAAATGTGATAATGATGATTTTTTTCACAATTGTCAGGTTGTCAACGGTGAGAAAATCCTGTCTGTGGCGCTGCCGCTTCTCCCCCCCATTTCTTTTTTTACTTGTGGTCTTTAGAGGAGGTATGGGTGAATATGGCCCACATTGTGAACCACTGATTGAATGATCTATAGGGTTGCCATATTTTGTAGTGAAGTCAGTTCTGCTAGTAATGAGTGATCAGTAATGAAGTATATTCAAATTTGCTTACAGGTATAGAATTGGTCAACACGCTGCCCCGCAAGCATGTTCTGGAAATGCTGTCTGCCATATGTGTATACAGCAAACTGGCATACCAGAAGTTGTTAACAGCCTTTGACAGACACAAGGTCAGAAGATAGTGTATGAATGGACATCTATATTTGTATTATTAGATTGGTATCACCCATGTTGCCCCTAAAAAAAGGAAGCAACAAAAAATAATGAGTCACCTGTCGTGTACGTCTTAAGAAGTAACACTACACCGTGTTTTTTTTTGGGGGGGGGTGTGGAGTAGGCTGTCACCACAGTGTCAGTGACCCAGAAGCAATGATGAAGTTGGATGTACAACACATCCTGGGCTACATTCTGTAAAGGGACTGTCTATGAATTACATCAATAATTATTTGACATTTATTTAACCTCCACCCCAATAAAAAAATTCAGGGACACTCCCTCGTCATAAATTATGGGAAAAAAAATTTGAAGCTGAAAGTGTACTTTAAAAAGTTGATTTTTTTCTTCAATTTTTTTGACTTTCTTAAAATAAAATTCAAACAGAATTATTGTATAAAAACACTATTGTTGAAGGCAAAAGTAGGACCTGATGCTTATGATCAATGGGCCGGTACAGTAGGGAAATTTGGAACAGGAGAAACGAATGAACGAGGACTAAGACTATTGGATTTTGCCAATAAATTTAAATTTACTCTTGCAAATACATTATTCCCACACAAGCTTTCCAGAAGAACAACGTGGCATGCTCCAAAAGCAGACATACATAATCAAATTGATTTCATTCTTACACCGAGAAAATTCAAGTCCAGCATAAACAAAGCACAAACTTTTCCAGGAGCAGACATCGGTAGTGACCATGATATGGTTCTATTGACGATCAAAATTAAGCTGAAAAAGAATCATACGCAAAACAAATGCACACGATTAAGATTTAATTTAGAAAAATTGAAAGATCCAGAAATAGCAGAGATATTTGAGGCAACAGTGGGAAGAAAATTTGCAGCTTTAAACCTTGTAAATGAAGATGTTAACTCTCTCACGAAAACCATGAAAGGAACTTTATTAGAATCAGCAACAGAAATACTAGGGACAAGAAGAATAACACACAAACCTTGGGTAACAGATGACATCCTAAAATTGTGTGACGAACGGAGAGAAATGAAAAAGATTAAGAAAGAGGCCCCTGAAATGTCAGGGCAATATAGCAAAATAAACAAAAACATCAGAAGGAAAATGAAACAAGCACAAGAAGTGTGGCTAGAGGAAAAATGCGAAACCATCAATGAAGGTATTAAGCGCGGAAACAGTAAGGTAGCATACGACACTCTAAGAAAGATAACACAGCCAAATAGACCAACGATATCTACAATACAAGACAAACACGGAAAGATACTCAATGAAACAACAGATATAGTGAAAAGATGGACAGAGTATTGCAAGGAGCTGTATAACTGCAAGTGTAATCCTGACTACACGATATTACAGAATTCTGAACTAAACAACAGAGAAATAGGAAATGCAGAAATTCTAGTAGATGAAATAAAAGAGGCCATACGAACATTGAAAGGAGGGAAGTCACCTGGTATAGACAACATTCCAGCAGAATTGTTGAAATACGGGGGCATTAATGTGGTAAATATTATGACCAAAATATGCCAAAATATATGGAACACAAAACAATGGCCCACTGAGTGGACACAATCACTAATAATACCAATTCCCAAGAAAGGAAATTTGAAAGTGTGTACAAATTACAGAACAATTAGCCTTATAACACACCCCAGTAAAGTGATGCTCAAAATACTACTTAACAGAATAAAACACAAGTCGGAAGAAATAATTGCAGAAGAACAAGCTGGCTTCAGAGCAAACAGAAGCACCGTTGAACAAATATTTAACATCCGAACACTAATCGAAAAACATATTCAACACCAACGTGATTTATACCACAACTTCATTGACTTTACAAAGGCCTTTGATCGTGTTTGGCATGATGGTCTGTGGCACATACTAAGGAAATTTAATTTTGACACCACAATTATAGACATTATTGAAGCTCTGTACGAAAATGCAAATAGTGCTGTCTTGTCACACAATACAATTGGAGAGTTCTTCAAAACAACTGTGGGAGTTCGACAGGGATGCGTCTTGTCCCCAGTACTTTTTAACATATACTTAGAGCACATCATACAAGAAACATTGCATGACTACAACACGTCTATATCGATCGGAGGTCGCCCTATTTGCAACTTGCGTTTCGCTGATGATATTGATCTTATAGCTGGGTCAGAACAATCATTGCAAGAATTAACATCAAAGTTAGAAAAAGTTACCAGCAAGTACGGAATGGAAATCAATTCAGATAAGAGCAAAATTTTGGTAAACAGCAGAGACACAGAAAACCAGACTAATATCATGATGAATGGACACAAGCTTGAAGAGGTGAATACCTTCAAATACCTCGGATCCAGTATATACAGCGATGGTAAATGCAAAGCAGAACTAAAAATAAGGCTGGAGATGGCTTTAGCGTCATTGTCAAGGCTAACTGTGATTTGGAAAAGCAACATCAGTGTTGGAGTGAAAATCAAACTGTATAGGTCGCTGGTGCTTTCTGTTGTGTTGTATGGTTGTGAGAGTTGGACACTCACTGCGGACATGGAGAGAAGAATACAGGCTTTCGAGTATAAATGCTACAGAAGAATTCTACGAATTTCCTATAGGGAACATAAGACCAATGTGTACGTAAGAAATAAAGTAGAGATGTGTGCAGGTGTCCAGGAGCCATTGCTTTCAATAGTGAAACGACAAAAACTAGCATGGTTCGGACATGTATGCAGGCACGATTCCTTGTCAAAAACAATACTGCAGGGAACTGTCGAGGGTGGAAGAAGCAGAGGAGGACAAATAAAGACATGGACAGACAACATCAAGGAATGGACAGGGCTAGATATTTCCACACTCATCCGCATCGCTGAGGATAGAATTCGCTGGAGGACTCTGTGTGCTGAAGCATCCAATGTGGTACCCCTACAACCCTGAAGGGTTACGGGTTTATTGATTGATGACTTCTCTACCTTTCCACAACATGCAGAGATGCTTCAGCTCCCATATCAAGCATCCTTTCCTATCAAAGATAACTATAGCATCCTTGGCCACTGCCACTGAGTGGTCAATGTTTTGAGTGCCAGCTATGCATTCCTTTCCATTCAAGGGAGCTCTACAATTATTCAGGGCTAACATGTTTGCCTGATTCAGGGATCTCCCAGACAAATATCAAGTCCTGTAAAGCGTTGCATTTCACCACACCCAGTTAAATTTGTACCACAATTGAATGTTATAATTTGTATTTAAGAAATAAAGTAGAGATGTATGCAGTTGTGCAAGAACCATTACTTTCAATAGTGAAACTACAAAAACTAGTATGGTTTAGACATGTATGCAGATATGATTCCTTGTCAAAAATAATAATGAAGGGAACCGTCGAGGTGGTGGGGGGGGGGGGAAGAGAAGCAGACATTCAATGTGCAACGGGAACCCTACCATCTCCGCATGCTGAAGATCTCACCAATGACCTGTCAAACCACCACACTTCACCAGATGATATGTCTATCCATTGCGGATTTCCTCTTGTCAGTATTTCATCTTTGCAATTGTTTTTTCCCCTATAAGTAGTACCGTAGGTTTATTTTTAAAGTTGTGTCTTCTTGATAAGAAATTGAGCTCTGAAGAAACCTTCTTATTGCACAAGAGAATAGAACTTTGTTGCTTGTAATTCCTTATGATCGAAACACATGAGAGGACATTCACTTGTTTATAAAATGATATATCATGTATCAAATTCTGTAGACAAGAAAACCACACATTTTTAGTCAGAAAATCAGACCCAAAACTCAGTCATTCTATTGTTTTTATTTATTATTTGATAAATAACAGCATCTAGTGCCTCCTCTAACACACAATTTTGTGGAGGTATGAAGTTATTTTTAAAAAAAACATATTTCATAAAACTTTCACATTTGACATCTGAAAAGCCAGCTCAAAGAAAAAAATCATTAGTGAATGAGTTAATTTTATTTTCAAGATAATGACATCGATATTTGAAAGTGGTTTCGCCAGTGTGTTGTCTGGGCCTGAAGGGGGAGCACAGAATAATAACAGTTTGCCTTCCATGAATGTCGTATGAGATGACTAAAGATGTTATAGGGTGGAGTTGGATGTCCCATCCCATATAGTATCAATTGATCCAGAAGTCATTCTTCTTACGTTCACTTGGAACATGCTCATATCTAAAGTTTTGTTTCTTTGCCTTGTTTTTTTTTGGCCAGTTGCTCTATTATCATGCCTGCTGGCTCCTCGAGGCAATTGAGAAGTAGCTGGGGTTGAACCCCTTTGGAGGGGCTGAGGTTCCGGCACCGTCCTTGCCCTGATGTCCATTGCAGGGCAGGAACCATAACATATATCAGATATAAGCATATTTCCATTGTGTGGGTTGGTGCATGGCATCCTGATTGTTGTGGTGTGCCTTTGGCTGGTTGCCTCCGTCTTCAGCATCTGTACTTGCTAGGGCAGACTATGGTCTTGCTCGATTTTAGGAGGACCTGGCCAGTCTTAGTTTGTAACCCTTGTTGGCTGAACTAAACCTCGTCTTCGCGGCAAGTATCTGGCCTTGTTGAGGAGAAGTTGTGTTAAAATCAGGCAGAATGGCACAGATATCTCTATAAACCATGGTGCAAAGCATTCCATTCTTCAGATCACAGCCTGCTGATTTGTAGGAGTTTAAGAATGAACGTAGAAGGAGAAAAAATTAGTTTTGTAGAGGGGTTGCCAAATTTCAAAAGGGGAAGCAAAGAATAGCAACATTGTTACCTGTCATGCATGTTATAAAAGGTGACTAGGAATGTGTTGGGTTTGGCTGTTACAGCACATATATGATCAAAGCAAAGCAAATTCCACACTAAAAGTATCCGGCTGAAATATCACAGCCAGGTTGTAAATAAGGACACATCACATTCCAGACTACATCCTGCTAACAAGCAGGAGTTTGAGAATGAATACAGAAGAAAATTGTTTTTTAAATTAGTAAAATATTTTCACTTTTTTTGCTTATTTCAAAATGCAGAAGGAGAACCATTTGTACCACAGATTCAGCTTTATTGTGAATGAACTAAAGATGGCTGAGACAGTCCCTCACAAAACAGCAGTTCTTACGCTCATTAATTCCATTATTTGTTCCAACTCTGATATCAACGCAAGATGTCATATTAGAAATGAATTTATAGGTGAGTCTAGTTGCAGAACTTTAGCAGCTCAGTGTTTTGTAGTTGGCTGAGCCAGAGTACAGAATAACAGGAGACTGGTGCTCAGATACGCTGCCTTGAATGAATTAGTCTTTAAATTGTCATCACTGTGCATATGATACATCCATAGGTTCTATAATCTCCCCATAGGTATATTTGTATTTACAAGATAATTGATAATTTATGTTGGTGTGGTGGACATTCTTCTAAACCTTGAATAATGCTAATTTTATGCACCATGAATCAAACCTAGCTGCACTGCTGAGGTTGTATGCGAGGACATTTGTGCAAATAAAATGTGACACAAGCATCCCTGTTCTTTGGACTATTTAAACAAGTTTGGGTTCTTGTTTGGAATGCATGCCTACCTATTTAATTATTTCCCTTGGCTATGCTTATCAGTTTGTTTATCATTTATTAGTTTAAATATAAATTTATTTAGGGTTATGGTTAGTTATGTAAAACACAACTCTCCAAGTCCACAAATAATTAATGTTTAAATTAATTATCGCCATCCTTGAGTGGGAGGTGTTTTAGAGCACAGGAAATAGATCACAGAGGAAGGATAATGAATCTTTGTCAAAAACAGTTATCCTAGGAGAGGGAAACTTTGATGGTGCTCGTTAACTCTAGTAGGCAAGCTGTTTAGGAGAATGAAATCTCCAAAATTAAACCTCTACTGCCTTGTGGACAATTCTTGGATGGGCAAGGGCTAGGGAAACACATCCTAACCCAAAAGCAAGATAGAAGAAAGAGACACTGGACCGAAAAGTAGAACACAGTCCAGCCAGGGCATGACTGCCAAGGCTGAAAACCAGAGTTCCACCCAATGACTTCTTATATCAAATAAAAGGTTGCAGATGATTAATTTTTGTGCTTCATCTGTGGAATCCCATCAGGTGGATGAAGTGCTGAGCTCTAAACCTCAAAAGAGCCCACACTCAACGACTGATGGTACCTCTGTATCAATATGTGGAGCCAAATAAAGAGATCATAGGAAAGCAACTACTGGTTCAAAAAACACACATAAAGATCATGTTGCAAACTCCAAAGGCAAGAATAAGCACTTGAAAATATTGCAGTGAAATGCAGAAAGTGTCTATAATAAGAAGACTGCACTTGCAAACCCATTATACAAAGAATAAATTGATATAACATGCATACATGAAACACACCTCACAAACAACAGATTCAACATCCAAGGATACCAACATTTTTTAATGATAGAGAAAAGAGACAAAAAGGAGGAGTACTCATACTGGCCCCAAAAAATTATCATTGCCTAAGAAATCAAGTAAACACTGATGAACAAGCTGAAATAATTGGAAATTAATTTATTGATTAATTGTTGCTATAATATTTAGAATAGTTATCTCTAAAATAAGCTGGCATGTACACGTTCAAAACAAGAACCCAGGTGTGTTGCAGAATCCTGTTCAAGATGTAGCTGCCACCAAGCATTTGGGGCTTTAGTGATTTTCTTGGCAATATTTATGTTTAATAGTTTGCTATTGCTTTCTGAACAGTCCAGATTTACAGTTGTCTTTGGAGAGATTTGATCCTGGTACTTTGACCCTCATAGGCACAATCTGTGCCACAGAGCTGAACTCTGGATTATGTCCTGGAAATCTTGGAGGACCATCGTGCTACTACAAGAGATCCAACTGAAGTTTAAGAACAAATAGGCAACACTAAAAACCTAACTCTTATTTTGGACATGCCTAAGAAATCATCATCAGCTGCCAAGCGTAGCTGACGTAGGCGATCATGGCTATCTACAGCTCTCCAACTCCAGCATTATGTATCAAGATCATTGTTGTTTTCCTACTGTTCCAGGTTGTCAAACTATCTAATCTTGTCGCCCTCTGTTGCTTTCAATCTTGTCTGTTGTGACTATGTTCTACAAACCTCCGTCTCATGAAGTGGCAAAAAAATGAAGATTGTCTTTTTCTTATACTATTGATTAAGGTCCGTTTCACATTTGACCCATTCAACACATTAGTTTTTCTGGCACTCCATAGTATTCTCAGCATTCTTCTGTAAAATGACATCTTTATTGCCTCAAATTTCCCACATCCTGTTTGTTTATTGTCCAGAAGAAACCATTACCCTCTCTAATTTTGTTTGTCCAAGCTACTTCTTATAAGGAGTTAAATATATCAACCAGCCCCATTGTTCTATCAATACCATGATATAACTGGCCAGACTGGTTACTCTCTCATTGTCCTGAACTAAATGGTTGGTTGAGCTCATGCTCTTTGACCAAATGCCATTGTGTGATATATGCATGTGTTTGTGAGCTGTTTGTTCCATATAAGGTGTTCCATTTATCTGGCCATTCTTCATTTTAAATAAAACACAAACTAGTATAAATATACATTACTAACTGTCAGATGTTAATTTCATATCTGTGTGTTGATGAGTGTTCTAAAGTGGAGCAAAGTATAATGATACTGTTCTCTACCAAGCATGTCATATAGAGTCAAATTGACACATAAGAATTGCTGAAGTCGGATGCATTGGGCCAAAAGACATAGATAATGCAGCAACCCTGTGAAACCCAATTTTATTTTAGGTAGTGTGAAACATTGGAGTAAACAAAATTTTAGGTAACATCCAAAAATTAAACTTGGAAATCTTCTTGGGAATAGAGAGATGATTAGATACTCATGCAGTGAATAAGTCTGAGTAATATTCTTGTACATATTTAATTTCAGGTTTAACATTGTTGGATGTGTTGTCATTTTTACAAAGAGAAGACCCAGATGAAGACCTATACATACAACTACAGGTATGGTTAAATACACATTATTGGGATGGCTGGAACGAGAGTGGAGCACTTTTGGGAATGTCCTGTATGTCATGATACTACTAGTTCCTAATAAAAAATTCGGAACTTTATTTAATTGTATTATTATGCTTTTGTAATTTGGTTAAACAAGTAAATTTAAGTAGGAAGCCAGAGGACAATTTTTAAAAATTCTTGAGACTAACGGGAATTGAACCAGTCCATTCAACGGCACCAATTCGCGTAGCAACTATTGAACACTGGTTCTTCAGTACTTGACTAACCGCATCTCTATGGATCTAACGGATGCAATACAGGCAAAAGTATATATTTGTATATGTATATAACCCTTTATATCTCAGAAGTGGTCTGCCTCTAATTCTTTTCCTTTCTGAAAGTTTGCCAAACAATATCTGCTGTGGGATACTGTTGTCCTTCATTCTTCACATATGACCCAATGATCTTAGTCATCTAATGCTGAATGTTTTATTATGGATGGTAACTTTACTTGCTGCAACACCTTCATGATTTACAGACAAAAGTAATAGCAGAGCAAAACCTTTAAAGCAGTGGTGGACAATATGCAGCGGAGATGCGGTTAGTCAAGTACTGAAGAATGCGTGTTCAATAGTTGCTACGCGAATTGGTGCCGTTGAACGGACTGGTTCAATTCCCGTTAGTCTCAAGAATTTTTAATTTGGTTAAATAGTATAAAGTATAATGAAATGTGGAGCCGCAGAACAATACGTTTATAGAACTTGTTTACAAGCAAGGTAATCTAAGGTTCAATTTCGAGTTGAACTAAAATATTTTTAAAACTACTAACGGTTACTCGGTCAATACAGCCTAAGGAAATTGGTACCAAATCTTGTGGGAAAAGTACAGGTAGTGATGTACACCATCCAAGATGAAATAACAATTTCTTTTCTATATACTAAGCCAGTGCTCCTCAATCTTTGTGATACCGCAGCACATTCAAGAAATGTTTCTTGTAAGACTAGGGCTGGTCCAAATACATTCTATATACTCATAAACAACTTTACAATTCAAGAAACTCTCTTGGTCCGGTAGATGTGTTCCCATGACTGAGAAGCATTACTAAGCAAATACAGCTAGAAATTTAACATCAAAGACACTCTCAGTACGTTCTTCTTCTGTTGTTCTTTATTTTTGCTTTATACCCCTTTATGCCTTGCAGCGTCAGGGAGAGTTCTCTGGAGAATCCTTTTTTTTGTGTGCTTCATATATGTTTGTTTTCGTTGGCTCTTTTATTTCTTTAATCCATTGTTTGCAAGGTCTTCCCCTGACTTTGTATCCATCGTGTCTGTATAGTAATGCTTTTTTGCGAGGCACTGCCTGATGGCAGTCTGGAAGCATGCAAAAACCACTTAATTTGGTGTCTTCTTATGTAATTCAGGATTGGCATTGTGTTTGTTAGTCTTCTGATGTTCTCTAAGCACAGTAAAAACTTTATAGATATTCAATTGATTGGAGCCCACATGAAAAGAAATAACTATAGATAGGGCAAAATTTAAGAGGTTTTGTTGAGTACCCATGCTTCAAAGGGAATAGACAACATGTCTTGTGATGATATGTCTTATATGAGCTACTTATTTTAAACCATATATTCTTAGACCTGCTACTGTTTGTCAACTTGTTTTAACCTTTAGGGCTCTGAATTAAAAATTAAGAAACATCCCCTTGGGCCTGAATTCTTTTTTGGAAAATTTTCGTTATTGGTGGTGGGTGTTTTGAAAACGTGATAACTTTTTTTATTTTAAAAGATATCAAAATAATTTTTGCATATCTAAATAAAGGAGTGAATAGTGAATATAGTCATGTTTTTGTTGTTGTTGTATGTATGATATGACAGTTGTGAGCAAGTTGTGAAGTTGAAAATTCGGGGGGGGGGGGGGGGGGGGGGAATCGCAAAATGCAATTTTCAAATCGCACATGTAACTTCTTGATGACCTTAATACTTGAGCAATGTGTGGAATCATTGATAAAATCCTCATAAATACCTATACTTATTGTATATATATTGTTTTATATCAAAACTAGTATAAGATGAACTAAAAAACTAATAAAACGTGAAGAAATTGCATATAACGTCCGTCCGGTAAACACTAGGCCTAGCCCGACACGCAGCGTAATTATTGTCTATGCACTCACGTGGCACCCCTGATACATATTATTTTTGTGTTTTTGAACGACTACACAAACATTCTTATCAAATAACAACATATTAAACACAAAAAACAACAATTAAAACATGTAGTTTATACGAAATCGCATATAACGTCCGTCCGGTAAACACTAGGTCTAGTCCGACACGCAGCGTAATTATTGTCTAAGCACACACGTGGCACCCTGATATATATTATTTTTGTGTTTTTGAACGACTACACAAACATTCTTATCAAATAACAACATATTAAACATAAAAAAAACCAATTAAAACATGTATTCACGATCACTTAGCCATGCCACGCGGTACTCAATTTGATAGTAAAATATGGCTAAAAAATGGCCACCGTCGTTCCAGAAATTCGCTGACAAAACCAGCCGGTTTTCTCTCTTCTTGCAGTCGTAATTAGTAAAGTAACTTGACCTTTAAACTGCGACATATTCCTAGCGTCGTTTGGCGTGTTTTATACGTCACGGGATCATTACTTTGTGAAGTTCCGTACTCGGGAATCGGGCGATATCCTATGTAGCGGGATTGCGCCTACAGGCACAGTGGAGCTGTTCTCATAGGCGCATTATTGCGACCGCAGAGTCGTAAAGGTTAAACCATATATTCTTAGACCTGCTACTGTTTGTCAATTGCTCATGGGTCTCCAACATGCAGTTCAGTAGAATAGATTGTTGCCCCTGTTCTATTTTAAAAAAAACTTATTTTTTTCCTATTTAGAGAAAACAAGAGTTTTTTTTCCATTAAAGTTGTATGCAAGCTAAACAGGATAGTGCCAAAAACACTTAATTCATTCCTTTTTGTTGAGCAATTTCATCATAGTTGCACTTTTGTTATAAATGTATTGCACCAGTATTATGTAATGTCATTATCTATTCTTCCTTTACGTGGCCATTTCAAGGACCACATGTACAATTTTGTGTTGTATTGTTTTTTTCCTTTCTATTATTGTATTTTTATATTTTAATGGTCTTAGATCGCAACGTCAATTGTGTTTGTCCTTATTTTTTAATATCATTATTATTGTATTTTTATTAGTAGTGGCAGGTTTATATAGTACATATTTACTTATTTAAAAGATTTACTCAAAAACACTTGCCAGCATCGGGATGTCAAGTATTTTTCATCGCAGGACACAAATATAAATGCTGCTTTCTCAGTGAGAATGCAAAAAATGTGTTGTTATGGGTCTGTCCCAAATGTAGGCAGATAACTGCTACTTCTTTCTTTGTTATGTTAGATGGGGATCGCTATGGTGTAGTAGCTAAATCATGCGCTTTGTACTCAAGAAGTCGCTGGTTTGAATCCCTATCATGTCTTGTTTACCAAAGTGGGAATTTTTCAGAGATCATTTGGTATTATCTTCTACTGCATGTATTCTCAAACTACTGCAGCGTAGCAGGATATAGTCCAGGGAACGGAAGAATGTGTTATGTCATGGTTTATAGTCTTGCTGTGATATCTGCACCTTCTGACCTAACACATCTGACTTCAGCATGGCTTTTGGGTCACTTTGACCTTATATGGGATAGGACAGCCAACTCCACCCTATAACATCATTAGTCACCTCCTACTACAACATGGGTGGAAGATAAACAGTGTTGATATTCTTTTATCCTCTTTTGGGCTTCGGCAACACGCGGACGACAGGATTATAAACATACATACTGTGAGGGTGCTCTCAGCAGATGTCATGTCGCCACATTGAGAAGAATGGACTACATGTAGGGTAATCCAAATACAGTGAAGTCAATCCTCTACATATTTTCAGCCCATTATGTTAGAAAGATAATATATTGTTTATTTCTTTGTCATGGTTAGGTTTTCCAAGAGAAGAAACATGAAGATGAAAGCATTCTTGACCTTGACTCAAACTTGGATCTGAGTTCCCCACAGGATCTAACGGATGCAATACAGGCAAAAGTATATATTTGTATATGTATATAACCCTTTATATCTCAGAAGTGGTCTGCCTCTAATTCTTTTCCTTTCTGAAAGTTTGCCAAACAATATCTGCTGTGGGATACTGTTGTCCTTCATTCTTCACATATGACCCAATGATCTTAGTCATCTAATGCTGAGTGTTTTATTATGGATGGTAACTTTACTTAATGCAACACCGTTATGATTTACAGACAAAAGTAATAGCAGAGCAAAACCTTTAAAGCAGTGGTGGACAATATGCAGCCTACCAGGCTGATCTAAAAGTACTATATATATTGACCTCTGAGTTCTAAAAAAAAAAACTACTTAGAACTCTAATGGATAAAAAAGAAGTTTGGTACTTTTCCGGGAGTCTACATTTCATACTTTTTAAGAAGTCTGTGTCGATCTAAAATTGTAAGCAATCTTTGACGTCAGTATGCAGATTCATTTCTAATTCATTCAATTGAGAGGAGTGGTCCCTGATACAAAGTTATGTGTGCAGGGATATTCTATGACCTTAGGGACTGATTTGCTGAAAGTGCACTGTTAGAAAGCACCATTAGCGAATTGAGCTAATGTCTGACTCGTGTCTGTATTTCATAAGACTCCTATACGTGAAGATTACAGTTGTGGGGTGAAATGTTTTTACACGTGAGGTGTGTGTGTACAGCCTATTACAACTACCACAATCTAAGGAGAGGGCAAGATTGTGGAAATTGATGAGGGGCTATTTACAAAGCGCAAGATGAACATGGACAGAGTAGCAGTGGGTCTTCAGAAGTCTGTGTTGTGAAATAAAGAAGGTCTTCCTACTGCCGGCGGAGTCAAGATGTGACGACACACTATTGCAGACAATAGTTGAGAATGTGGATCCAGGATATAAAAGCTACTGGCTGAGTTCATGTGGTGATCTAGGCCAATGTTAACCCGTTCTACTGCTGAGTGGAAATGAGTAGATACTACCACACTCCTAAATCACCACAACACGCACCCCCTGTATTTAAATAATTAAATAATGCAACAAACATGCAACTGCTCCTGGTAAACATAGACAAGGAAAATAATTTTTTTTTAAATGAGACAAAGTGATGTCTCCCTTTTTTGGGAAAATATGCAGGTCTGGCTCCTAGGAAAAAAATGTTGTTTGACCCCATACCACATGAGAAATGCTAAATTCTGCCCTCAGACTGAAAAAGTATTTCCCACTTCTGCTCTGAAGTGTAGATGGTTATATTTTTGTTATAACCAGTAATATGGCATACTAGGATGATTAACATTAGCAACAATGGCAGATCTCCGCCCAATTATAGAATGAAAGAAACGTTCATGAAAATTACTCTGCGTGTAATTCTTGCATCTCTATCCTTTTGTATCAGCAAAGTCTGCCACGAGAAAGGCCACCAATTGAGGACTTTGAAGTCGATTTATAACTTTGATACTGGCCTGCTTTCTAATTGTCTGTAAGAACTCAAATCTCCACCATCCTTCTGTATGTTGTATGCTTGACAAACACAACCCAAAACAGGTAATGCATGGTGAACTCATATAGGGCAAATGTCTTGCAGGCTGGAAGACAAATATAAATAACCAAATGGTCAGAGGGTGTGCGACAAAGTGGATGGTGCCGCAGTAACCTAATGAACAAATAGTAACGCAAAATGAGGTCAACAGGTTACAAAAACACTTACCTAGCCTATTAATAAAAATATATTTAAAAAAACATACAATAAAACTAAACAGGACAATTCTCCACGTATCGGCTCAAATTGAACCTTTTTCAAGAGACAAACAACAGAAAACGACAAAATAAAAAACAAAATATATGTCTATATTTCATCAAGCCCCGTCTCCATAGCGCAGGGATGGCAACAAGCTGACAGGAAAAATGTTTCAACGTCACTTAGGAGCCTCATCTTTTATGTCACCTCCTGGAAATCCTTACTAAAACTTACTCAACGTAGCGCAGCAACATCAGGAAATGTGCTCACTTATTCTCAGAAACATCAAATTGCGTGGGCACTGAAAACTAGCCCAAAAAAAAGAACAGAATAGCAAATGCACAGATGTCCAATACGTATGACTTATATGTGTGACAGGGGATTCTATTCCCAATTTTACTTCATTCATCTCCACATACAACTGAGAGATGGAGTAACACAAGTCTGAGACTATTGTCATCACTTGCGATGGACATTGAATGTCATTACGTGTTTCTCTGCACTAAAATCAGTATTTTATGTGACATACAAATATTTTACAACCTGTTGTATGACTCATTTGTACTTAAGTCATATTGTAATCTTTGTATTAAATTTTACTTTGTCTCACAATCTATTAGCTGCCAATCTTCTAGCTTTGTTTCAGTTGAAGCTCTAGAACTACAGGGACAGCTCAATGCTGTACTGGGCGTCAAGGTCCTTGCATATTTGCTTCCTTGTCAGTTTATTTTTCTAACCTGCAGAGGGGGTAGAATAATAGTAATTTTAACAGTTTCACTTGGGAATTAAACTTCAGACATTGTCTGACTGCAATGTATTGTCTGACTGGTGTATTGTATGACTGCAAACCTTATCTCTTGTTGCTTGAAGAACCTCCCTTAGTTATCATGTGCTAGAAGCTGGTCTTTGGTAGTTGTAAGATGTTAACACTTTACTGACCAGCAATCATACTTTTCTCCCATTGCCATAGGTGTTAGAACATTTTTTTAGGCATAGACAGCACAGTATTTAAAAATCTGTATAAAATCTAATGTCACAGAGCTTCGAAATATTATGTCATAATGAATATTTGCATATTCCGAATAAATTTGAAAGCACCAGAGTTATTTCAAGAGTGAAATCATATTTATTATTAAAGCTGAGAATCAATTTAAATTACTTTCTACGTATTACAAAAGCTCACCTTCAAGAATTCTGAAATTTTCAAGAATAACACTCAGGACCCAAGTCGACATACAGTATTTCGTGGGAGCCCACCATTATAGTATGATTTACTGTCCCATATGAAGTATTATTGCTATTGTTGATGTATATCTGCTATATCGTAATGGCTTTGACCATCACTGAAGTTGATGACCAAGGGTATATAAATAGAAATTCAACAACCTTCGAATTTGGTTAGTAAAGTGTTAAAAATTAATTGTATTAATTCTCTCAACATTTTCTGCCTCTTGTCATGGTAGTTTGCTCTTGGTATTGTTATCTGTTCTTTGTTTTATTCCAATTCTAGTACCAGCTGCATTATATTTGCCCTTTTGCCTTTAAAATTGTAGTTTATTAAGACCAATCAAGTGTTAAGCTGAGTGGCATAAGCTATGATGTTTCTCAACAACTCTGTCTCCTTGTGTTAATGAGTTTATGCACTGATTTTACAATACAAAGTTTTCTGTCTTTCTCTACCTCTTATAACATTAACCAACATTTCCAGTGGTCGCTTTATGTCTAATCTGTACGTTCTCAACAAGTATCTTATAAATCTTGACTGTTAGCTTTCTCATTTTTACAAAAAGTTTTTTTACTCTTTATAAAATCATCATCAGATGCTGTGCTGACTGTGTAGGCGATCATGGATCTCCACAATTCTTAATTTTTAGCGGCTTGTATTAGGATCCATGTTGACTCAGCTGAAATGTTAAATTGTCTGATATTTTTTTAGATATCAGTTGGTGCTTCTCAATATCTCTTGCCTTCAATCTTACCTGTTGTAACTTTGTTCTCTGGACTTTATAAGATACTATCTATATAATGTTTTTTATTATTTTTGCATAGGTTTTTGGGAAGCCAAAAATGGTGTCATTTGTAAATATTTTGCAAGATCTTCTGGCAATTGAGGCATCGGAAAAGGAGAAAAGGTTTGTGAGAATTATATTTTCTGTTTGAAAGTAAGGTTGTAAAATATTGATTTCTGGGTAGGACGGTTATTAAAACTTCTTTCAATGAAGTATGCCACTGGATGATAGAAGAATGCTTCTCCGTCCAAGGTCAGATAAATAGACACCCTGTATGGAATAAAACAGCATCTCACAAATACATGCGTATATTTATATATGGTGTATCACTGTATTAGGTTAAAGGGAGTGAGCCTGCGGACAGCTGAACCAGCAACCAATCAACTATGCACTAAGTTAATCTTGGTTATATCAGGTCATATCTTTGTCTTCATTCTCAAACTCCAGCTAGATCTCTTGTAATATGACAATAGTTCTACTAGATTTCCAGCAGGATGTAGTCCAGAGAATGAAAATGCATTTTGTCGCCATTTTATTTTCACCATTGACCCGACACATCAGTTTTCAGCGGGATATCAGGGTATATGACCATCAAACTTAAAGGACGTCAAAAGTTAATGTGTAAAATGTCTGCAGTCTAGTGCATTTGCAATATTATGTTTATTCTTTGTCCTGTATCTTTTAATTTTTATAAAGATTTTATGGTCAAAATGTCAATTTACCTGATTTATTTTTTAGAATGGCACTTTAGGAATGATATTTTGTGAGGAAACCATTGTCCTAGTCTTCTTGGTTGTTTTTTTTTATAGTCGTATTGTCTTAAATGGTTTTTGTTTCTTGATAATATTGTTTCTTGGTTTCCCAATAGGACAGACACGTCGATAGTTGCCTTTGTTCTATGTTTTATTGTTATTTCTTATTATTTTATATTGATAGTTATCTACAGTAACCTGTATACTTAATTTAGTATTAAATCTTATTTGTCTGGTTACTGTGGCACTTTCCATTTTGTAGAACATCCTTCAATATTTGGTTATTTATAGAATGTTTTAAATATTTTTTGTGTCATTCTATTTTATGAGTTATAAAATTTATTACTTTGTTTTTTTAAAGTACCTATTGGTTAGTAGTTTTACTGCAGTCCCATATATTATCGATTGTCTTTTAAACATGCAGCCAGATTTCTCACCATGATGGAGCTAATGTTAGGGAAGACAAGAATGTATTCAGAAGCAGGTCTAACTCAGATCACAATTGTGTAACAATAACACTCCACATACAGATGAAACAATAATAGGTTTATTTTTATGTGTATTAATAAAATCTTAAAAACGATTTTTGTTAATTTTGCAATGTAAATTATTTCCTTTGCAGTGATACACTATGGAAAGTTTTGGAAAGACATATCCACCATATTGTTCACGGGATTGATAATATTGATGCGTTTTCTGAGGCAGATGCTGAGACCACATGTCAAGCAGTGACTGCAGCAGTTGGGCGGAACTCTGACATGCCAGGTTTAGTCAAAAAGTTATCACAGATTGACTTGCAAGTCGTGAATCAGGGGAAACAACCTCTAGCAGTAAACCAAGATAGCAAAAGTCTCCAGCAGAATTATACAACCTTTGTTAGAAAAGCTGCAGTTGTGAAAGTGTCTGCAGATTCAGGATTTGTTGGTAGTAATGATGATAAATTTAGTCCGCCAAGCTACTCATACAGTTTTGGCCAGAGTCCACTGAAAAGGAGAAAACAAAGTGATTCTTCTGAGAAAAGAAACGCAAATAGTTCTTCCCCCAGCAGGTACAACAGCAAACATATTTATAGTCATGATAATCGTGAGAACAAAGAACGGTTAATTAGTCTTTATGACAATATGTCTCCAGGCAAAATTATGCTTAACCGTGACGGAAGCAAGAAGGGGTATATAGACACATACAAACAAGAAGCATTGTTAGATCATTTACTACATGACTTAGAAAGTGGTCAGAATAATATTCTTAATTTTGGAAAAGTCCCACAAATGATTGATGTCTGTGGAGGTCATTTAAAAGTTAAGAGTTCTGAAGATGCCCCTCGTGAATCGCCAAGTGGGCATTGCAACTTCTTGAATTTCCAACGGAACAAGTTAGCCCTTCCAGCTTATGTGATGAGAAACCTAAAGTGGATAAAGCTGGATGAAAACACTGTTGGTAGGTTTGTAGATTGTTTTTTGTGTGTGTATTTCAAACAAAATAATACTGGTCTGTAAAATGTATCAAAATTTTGGCATGCACTGGTTTCTGTAAATGCATTGCCATTTCATGTTCTGAGAAATAAATGCATAAAAACACCAGTTTGTTACCAGGGCCCGAAAGGGGAGCAAAGAATAGCAACACTGTTTACTTTCCACGCATGTTGTAAAAAGCAACTACGGAGGTTATGGGATGGAGTTGGCTGTCCCATCCCATATAGGGTCAGTGACCCAAAGCCATGCTGAAGCCAGATGTGTCAGGCCGAAAGGCACAGCAATACTGTAAACCATGACACAACGCATTCCGTTCTTCGGACTACATCCTGCTAATCTGCAGGAGTTTGAGAATGAACGCAGAAGAAGAAGAAGAATGCATAAAACCTACTCATATTATTGCCAGTCACTGAACACATGTTTGCATCTATTTCTATTTGTTTCCGTTTCTCATATGTAGAGATGGTGAAACCATCTTTTTGTATTTAAATTTATTTTTGTGTCTTTATTTCGTTTGTGTTTGTTTCTTGATAAAGGTTCCTGTTGGACCATAAGGTAGAAAAACATTATTTTCCCTGTGTGTTTTTTTATTTATTTTTTACATTAGTTTCATTATGTGTTAGTTATTAGTTAAACCAGTAACAATAGTACATTGTCTTAGTTATTGAAATTATTACACCATATGCGCTTTCCGCATGCGTTCTACAGAAACCAGTGCACTCTTAAGTCCTGACTCATTTTACTTGCTGGTATTATTTTATTCCACAGTAACCCATTCTTAAAATATGTATAATTATTGCTAGGTACAGCTTATTTTATTAAAAATCTATAGCTGTTTGCAGGATTATGACTTAATTTCTTTTTATAAATATTTGATCAACTATTGATAGATCTATGGTTTACTATTTTTTAAAATCTTTCTGTAAATCTGTCACTAGGTACATCATAATTTCTTTTTACTTATTGCCCAGGACATGCAGGCATTCGCAGTAATGGAAGAGTGCAAACAGACTTCCATTCAATATGTCAATAGGGAGTTAACAATATTTAAGGTGGACGTACTCAAGCTGATTCATTATCACCTGCTGGATGTGGACACAGATTGATGAGATATCGAGACTAAGATTTTGTTATTAAACGTGTAACTAGTACATCTGGGCGCCTACAGGGTACAATGAGTGTATTCAACCAACGAGCCACATGAAGTTAGCATGCATCATTTGCATGGAGACCGTGCACATATGATTTTGCCCAAAGTGGAATGATGTCAATTTGCAACTCCTTTTTATCAATTGTCTGTGAATCTTTGGTTTGTTTCCTTCCCCCACATCTGTAGCTCTTGGTAGGACTATACCTTTTTCTGATAAATCTGTCACAGTTGATACATCATAACCTATTTCTAGAAATCTTCCATCATTTGTTGGTGAGTGATTGTTGTATACAAATCTCACATTGTTCACAGATCTGTGAATTCTTCATTTAAATCTCTCATTGTTGGCAGGTCTATGAATTGTTCCTATACATTTATCATTGTTGACATATCTGTGACATGTTCCTATAAATCTCTCATGTAGAGATAGGTGACTTCTTTATTTAAATCAGGGCTGCCCAACTGGTGGTCCAGGATTGATTCCCTGTTGATGGGAAGTTTAAAAAAAAAAAATTTTGGATAGTGATTAAGCCTTGAGTTTACTGGATGAATACTGGGCCGCAGTATCTTGTTTACAAGTGCCTGAGGACTATTGCTTGGAGTTATGTGCTATGAGTGATACTCTTGGCAGTCTTGCCCCTTTTTGATTTGTGAGGTCCATATAGGTAAACCCAAATACAATTAAGTCAATCGTCGAAGCCGTTTGAGTGAATTTTTGAACTAAGTGTCCTTATCGCTTATACATGGCCACACACTTGGATTGAAGTAACATTTAAAGCTTAAACACTAGCTACATTATGCTGTGGGTTGGTTTAATGAGTCATCAATGCATCAAAATCAAACATAAATCTTTCCTGGGGCAAAAGAGGGGAGCAAATAATAGTAACACTTACCTGTCATACAATTAGCAAGAGGTTGGGGAACTCCCTAGTGTAGTGGTTAAGCTGTTCGCCTTGTGTTCAAGAAGTCATGGGTTTGAATCCGGCTCATATCGTCTTGTTTACAAGGTGGGTTTTTTCTGAGATCCCTGTGGATTATCGCTTGGAGCTACGAAGTTACATGCTATGAGTGATGCTCTTGGCGTGCCGCTTTGTTGAGAGGGACGGAGTATATAAGGGAAACCGAGTACAGTGAAGTAAATCCTCTATGACATTTCAACCCTTTTTTTACAATTAGCAAGAGGCAAATAAGAAGGCTTTGAAAAGTAGGGGTTGGATAAAGGGTCAAAGTGACCCATCAAGTCGGATGTGTCTAACCATAAGCTGTAGACAAGCTGTAAACTATAACACAATGCAACCAGTCCATATCCTACTAAGTTTGAAAACTAATGCAGAATATTTTAAATGTTATGCATATTTATTAGTTATTTTAAATTGTGTTTTGTAATTGTTTAGATAAATACCCTCACTGTGTGTGGATCAGTGCAGCTGTAGGTCAGCCGAAGATTGAGGTAGATTTTCTGCACCTGGAGGAGATGTTCAGAGAAAAATCAGTTTTTGATGAGTCATCCGAGGTACGTTGCTTATTCTAACATGCACATAACAATAACTTTTATATTCATATACCTCTCTACCCCCTCTAAAAAATGGCTGCCTGTGTGTTGCTGGAATAAAAAAAAGTGAACAAAGAATAGTAACACTGCTGCCTGCCATGCATGTTATAGATGACTAAGGAGGTTGACCCTCCCCACTATTTTTGCTGTGATGAAGACTCATGCTGGGATGAAATCAACTCTTTATCTACAGCACGCCCCATTAAGATTTCAGGAAAGTCCCCTCTGGAGTAGAGGACATTCAAGCTTGTGGAATTGCACCCAAAAACCACATCACACCTTATATCCACATGCCACATCACACCCTACATCCACATGCCAAATTGCACCCTACATCTACATGCCACTTCGTACCATACAGCTATATGCCTTATCGCACCGAACAGCCACATTACACCCTATAACCACATTGCACTCCACAGCTACATTGATTCTAACAATCATCCGGTGCTTGCTTAAGCCCTGGAAGGTTCTCCATCACAGAATTTAAGAGAAGCACTAATTGATGCTGAAAGTAAAACTACGCTACCTGACACAAGGAACTAGAGTGACACTCAGGGTTCTATCATCACCATCTTATAGTCACCAAAATGGCATGCTAATAATGTACTTGTCCTGTTGAAAGGTGCATAAATCAGTAGCCTCACTATAACTTTTGGATACAAGATAACAAATGACATTTTCAGGATAATCACAGAAAAGGTCAAGAAACAACAGGTTTTAATTGATGTGTTTCATATCCCCAGATTCCATTGCTTAGTCACAAGACTCGTCTGAGTCTCAACCTGTTCCTGAATCGTCTCGAGGAAGAGCCAACAGAACTGGTCAAGAAGTTGGCTTGTATCGATGGAGCTGGCCTACCTCTTCCGTTCATCAAACATTTGATGGAAATCCTTCCAGAACATTCTGAGGTTGGTTTATAGTTAAGTAACTTTATGACAGATCAATTTATACTTTATGTAGACGATGACTAGTGAGAATGATTCTGTGGCTTGCTGGTTGCATGTTTTTAACCTTTCAACCAAAAGAAAATCCTGGATTGATAACAAGTAATGGTCTGGGCATGCTTTTTATACGCTCTTCTGAATGGCTGATTGGAGATGTTTGGAGGGCTTGTGCTGTTTCCAGTGTGGCACCCCTATGACCCTCATGGATTATGGATCCCGTTATTATTATGTCTATTTAAACCATGTTTTATTCCAGTATATTTTTTGAAGGAGATGACACTTAATTTTGTCTGTTTGAATTATCTAACATTATTCTATCTACAGATCAAACATTTGAAATATTTCAATGGAAATCTTCTAAATCTTGGTGCAGCAGAACAGTTTGTTCTGCATCTATTGGATCTACCTGGCTACCAGACTCTGCTTGTGGGTCAGCTCAGACGTGCTGAGTTTGCATACACTGTTCCACACTTATGCTCTGTATTAGAAAGCATGTTGGAGGCTTCTAGAATTGTCCTGTCCAGCAAATGTCTGCAGGAAATTCTAATACTTGTTCTCAGACTCGGGAACTTCCTAAATCATGTAAGCATTCAAGTTTTATTACATCATATGTGTGTGTGTGCATGTTTGTATATGTATATATATCTGTATATAGAAATTTTTATATTTAAAGACTTCATACATCATGCGTTTTAATGGACGTCGTGCATAGAAAAAAAAATCTTACTGTGTGAAGTGTGTCTTATATCTACTGTTTAACATTGGTTCTGTAAGGTTATTGGCATCTAAATGTGTTGTTTATTTTCACAGACGATATTATGAGCAAGTTAGTTTGGTTATGAAATAGCAAATAGGTATAGGAATTTCTTCATGAAATATATCGATCGGACAAGAGCATGTGAATCAGCCATTTCTAAAAGATTTTTTGGTGGTGTATATTTCATCTTCATTACACAATAGCCAAAAATCAAACTGACGTGCAGGGGGAAGTTCTATTTATCTATTCGCTAAACCCTTTATTGCCTGTCAGGGTCATGGGTTGAAGAGTTCTCTGGAGATGGTCCATGTGTGTGTGATGGGTATATTGTGGAATTTGTGGGGGAAGTTACATAATTTGTATTTAGCGTAGTAACGGTTAATAATAGAAAAAATACAATCTTTAATTTTTGGACAAGTTATGAGACAGGGAGGTCTGTAGAACATAGTTGCAACATGTAAGATAGAAGGCAAGAAAGATCAAAGGCAAAAACATGAGAAAATATTAGATAGCCTGGCATAGTTACATGGCAAAGAGTCAACAACGATCCTGATAAAAAATACTGGAAATAAAAAGTTGTGGAGATACATGATTGCCTTCGACATACTGATATATAGAGTAGAACTGAATTAAACTAGACAAGAATTCCTCCCACCTTGCCTTTCTATTTAAAACACTTTATATGGAAGTCTATCCCAAGCACAGGAAACATGCAGATCTTACAGACTGGCATTTGCTGCCTTTGATTCATAATTCACAGCTTTAGATAATAAGAATGTATATAGTAAAGTTCTTGTACACTCCATTGATGGTTATGGTAAATATCATGTTAGGTCTTATTTATCTGTAACTAATGGAATTCTACAGGTGATATTGTCAGCTTAATGTGGAAACTTCTCAGCAAGTTATTGTAGTTATAGCTGTAATCTCTCCTGTGATAGAACAAAAAAATAGCTTTTCACACAATGCTGATATTTTCTGGAAGGAGAAAGGTATTATTTGCTGTAAAAGAGTATAAGATCAAATCCATGATGATAGTGGATGGGGCTACTCTTGAGTCATTAAGTCTTCCACAGTCTCAGGATGCTTGTGCCATCATATGTTGTTGCATATATTTTCAAATATGCAACCTTTGAACTGTCTGCTATGACTTTCTCCTTTTTTAAATGCCATTTCTAATAGTTTCTCTCCATACAATGTAACCCAAAATTCGAATGATTCCATATTGTCTGTATAATGCACATCCTGTTTGCATACATCTTTGTACCGAAGTAGAGGTTTGAGACAGATGTTAGATCTGACATGTTGCTTATGAAAACTAGCTCTGCTGCTAGAGTAACTCCATGGGGAACCCTACCACTTTCCGTGATAACACTTAATTAATAACACTTTATTAGAACTTTCCATGCACGAATCGGACTCATCGGGCATCTACGAACTCACAAACCAAATTAGGTAATTACCAATTGTAATTATTATATATAAATTATTTAAAAAAATTTTCCCATCGCATTTAATGTTTTTTTCATGCCATGCTCATCTTCGCTTGCGAAGGAGGAACATCATCACGGGGAACCCCTCAAGTTAAAAGAAAACATTTCAGTATGTTGTCATGGTCCAAATGGGGAGTAAAGAATAGTTACACTGTTTACTTTCTATGCATGTAGTAATAAGCTATTAGAGATTTTGGGGTGAAATTGGCTATCCCATCCCATAAAGGTCAAAGCGACCCAGAAATCATACTGGTCAGATGTGTCAATGCCGAAAGGGCCATATATCGCAGCTAAGCTGTAAACTATGACATGACGCATTCCATTCTCTGGATAACATCTTGCTAGTCTGCAGGAGTATGGGAATGAATGACAGAATAAAAAGAAGCCTTCAAGACCCAAGATAACATGAAAGATAACAGTCGAACACGAATTGAACGAGATAAGTCACAGTTGGAATATAATATGAAATAGTCACTGACGAGCAGAATAGCGTGGTTTTATTACTGCCATAATCACCAGGTGATAATAATAATGTCCTATAACTTACCAGGTTTGTGGGGACACTGGAGACATAAGCACAAAAAGTTCAATAAACATCTCTATCAACAGCCATTTGAAGGAGTGTAGAAGAAATCATGCCCAGAACATTCTGTGATGTTATAAACCCAGGATTTTTTCTGACTTCTGCTTCTACTCTCGGCTGTTCCTTGCAAAATAATTTTAGATAATAGGTTATATAATGAATGATGTTATCTCTACATACATTGATCAATCTTCAACTTGAATTTCCTGTACATTTCAGGGTCAGTATAATGGGTATGCTGGTGGATTCAAACTATCTAGTCTTGAACGGCTGACAGATCTGAAGTCACGGGAACCAGGTCATAACCTTGTACACTTCCTAGTCAGCATGATTGACAGCACGGATGAGAAGTTCTTTGATTTTCTTTCCATTATTCCATTGTTTGAAAAGGCTACAAGGTACATTAGATAAGTAAAAGAAATAAGTAATAGAAATTGGCAAAGCTAGTTATTTGTCTTCCTATATTGACACAAATTTAATTGCAATTTGAGCTATGAAGCTTGAAGTATGTTATTCTATATAGGCTTAGCGCATCCATTATTGCATGCCTTTAATTATTCTTCTACGTTCGTTCTCAAACTCCTGCAGATTAACACAATGTAGTCCGGATTATGTAGTGCCTGTGCCATGGGTTACAGCTTAGTATAATATCTCATAATATATGACAAATTTTGATTGAAGACCATGTTTACTGTTGGGATTTCTCTTTCAGTTTGAGCAGCACTGAATCTCTCTTGTTTTGATATCACATATTAACTGATGCGACTGTGCTAGTCTATTGTGTTGAGGAAAAAAATTGATAGATTTTATCAAGAATTTCTGTTCGCATGTAGCATTTGCTGCGTGTGCTTAATGAATGTCTGTTGCTTGAGTACTGTCCAAAACATGAACTGTGGAACTATGTTGTATTGCGGTTGTATATGAGAAGTTTGATGATAAGTTAACTTTCCATTAACTTTTAAAACATATGGACCTCGACCGTGACAATCCATAATTTTTTCTCCCATTGATGCTGAAAAAAGAACATAATTATAAGAGCAAATATTCTCGCAAAATGTATGTATTTAAGGGTTTGTCCAAAAAAATTTCATTTAAAGCAAATTATATGTATATTTTAAATATAATGTATTTTTAGATATCTTTGCCCACAAGCCGATACAGAAGTTTACCTGTTAGCGCATTAATAACATTTATATACAAAAATGCTGTCTGCTTTGAATAACGTGATGACACCAATCATTTTTATTTGATGTCACATGCAAATCTGTGACATAAATGTGCTATTTATAGAGTGTTCCGGAGATGACAGAACACAACTATTATATTATAGATAATTAATTTAAATATTAATTGTTAGGGGGTTTGGGTTAGGAGAGTTGTGTTATTACATAAATAACCAAAGCCCTAAATAAATTTATATTTAAATCAATGATAAACATAGACATATATTATGATAAATATAGATAAATATAACCAACGGAAATAATCAAATAGGTAGACATGTGTTCTAAACAAGAACTGTATTTTGTTTTTGCCATAAAAATTGTAAATTCAGGAAGGCTTTCTAGGTCACATGACCCAGGATCACATATAAATGTAAAAAATTGTAAAGTTTTTTCATGTCTGAACATCTTCTGAAAGTCTCAACATCCTAAAAGTCTTTGTTGGCTGATTTTAAATGATTTAAAAAAAAATCTGATCATGTCCAAGAAACAGTAGTTCTACATCAAATTTGAAAGGTGTCTCTGAAAATGTTGATTGAGGTTTGTTGATTGCTGATTTAGCGGTCCATGGGCTCATGTCCTTTGACCTAATGCCATTGAATGGCATTATATTACTCGGAAGTCTGTGGATTTTCTGCCCACCCCGAGACAGAGCCAGAGAATAACTCACACCTCCAGGAAGGTGGGTTTCAACCTATGCACTGCTCCCAGCCACTGTAGCCAAGATAGGGTTCACTGTGCTCATTCCCCGTCACCAATTGACTACTGGTTATGCCGAACTTCTCTATTGCTCCAGGCATGCAACCAAATGTTCACGTGAAAAGGATTGTCACTTCCTGAGTCACTGTTCCTCTGTGATTTGCCTCAGCCATAGGAAAAAACAGTGCTGTCAGTTTCCTCCTCCCCAGTGCTGCACAGTGCATCTCTGACTCCCTCCCAACCACAGATATATATAGGTATATATATATATTCAGGTAAACATGAAACACATTTCAATAACAAAATGAAAGCATAATTGTATAGATGACATGCCATGAAACTTCTCTAAGAAGATAACCTCAATATAACGGCATGTCATCCACTAAGGTTTTCTGTTGTATGGGTGGTTTAGTGGACCATTGGTGAGACTCACAGACGCAACCACATGCATTCTGAAAATGTTAAAACAGCTTTGTTAAGACTGCATCTCTTTTGGATGTGGGATGAGAGTTTATAAATGTGTTGGCTCAAGTTGCAAGAATTGATATCAGCCGAATGCACTGATTTGATCTCATCTACCACCTTCAGGTTTCTCTCTCTCAATAATGACAGTTTACATCTCTGGTTTTATTGTTGGATTTGTTTACTATAGTTCATTCCATGTTTAATATTCTGACACCTCATATTGTTCTCCTCTGTAGCTGCAGTCCAGCCCACATAAAGAGTGAGTTTGATAAGATGAGCACGCAGATAAACTCCTTCATCAGAAGATTAGCAAATGCTGATCCAGTTATTAAAGAGAGCTTCAGTGGATTCCTAGAGGTCTGTGGCTTTTATAATTGATCATTTACACTCACATTTTATTTGTAAGATCTTCATCATCATTTTAGTCTAGAAACCGGTGTTGAAGTCATCTGATATATAATGTAGTCTAACTCTTTTCCTACATGTCTGTGCTATTACCTACTTGTTATTAGGGGATCTCTGTGGCAGAGTGGTTAACTCATTTACTTTTATGTTCATGGGGTCCTGGGTTTGATACAGGGTCAAGACATCTTGTTTACAAGTCCATTTTTTGTTTAGATCCTGGGAATTGTTGCTTAAAACCATGTAGTTACGTGCTGTGGGTTATACTCTCTGCAGGTGATGTGGTGCTCTATTGAGGGGCTGAGTACACATGGGTAAACCCAAGTACATTGAAGTTAATCCTCTAGGCCTTTAAGGCCTTTTGAATCTGCTTCCTTTCCCTCAAATCTAGTTCTTCCAGTTCTTTCTACAGTAGACCTCCAAGAAAAAATGTCTCACACACACAACAGAGCTACAAAGAAGAAGTTATTGTTAAAATTAAATTAACCGATTACGCCTGTCCTTGCAGCATCTCTTTCGCTGCGCAGTTGAAGATGACATGTTGAACAGGATTATTACTGGTTACTGGGAACGAATCATGGTTATATCACTACCAACCCAATGAAAGCATGCTTCAATCCAAAGGAAACATCCTTCTTTGCCTTCTGTCAAACATTATTCAAGATTATGCCTTGAGCAGGGAAGATTGTCCTGGCATTGTTCTGGGTGTGTCAAGAAGCGCTTCTAAACAATTTCAAGAAGAAATGTAACAATGTGCATTCTGAATCGTACTGTGGAGTTCTGTCAATGCTTTGCTTTGGCTTGCAATTTGAAGAAAACTTCTAGTGTTTATTCCATGCCCAGACTGTCCAAGGACATTTGTGGCTCAAATAGGACTTATTATATATCAATAAACCCGTAACCCTTCAGGGTCGTAGAGGTACCACATTGGATGCCTCAGCACACAGAGTCCTCCAGCAAATTCTATCCTCAGCGATGCGGATGAGTGTGGAAATATCTTGCCCTGTACATTCCTTGATGTTGTCTGTCCATGCCTTTATTTGCCCTCCTCTGCTTCCCTTATTATTCTTCCACCCTTATTACCCATCTACGAACTCATAGAAATTGACATATCTCTAACTGAATTTCAAAAGTGGATATAACAAATGGTCTTCATAACGTGATGAACAACAACATTGTTGAAATATCAGCAAAAACAGAAGGGAAAAATATGGAAGATACAAGTCCTAAGATGACAGCATAAACAATTGCTCCTTTCTTCATCGTATGTTGGGCAGGTTTGCAACTAGTGTTTGAATGTAAAATGGCCGATATCACAAATATATAAATCTGTTGTGTTAATCTTGTATTTCTGCTATAGGTGGTGTAAGTGTTATATATAATGAAGAAGATTCCTTTTTTTTTAAATGAAATTTTATTGCAGGAAGTCAAGAAACAGTTCAGAGACCTTCAAAACCAAATAGCTGAACTCAAATTCCGATCTCAAAGATTGGCAGAGTATTTCTGTGAATCAGATACTTTTGAAATTCAATCTTGTTTCAAACAGCTTCTTGGATTTTTCAAACAGTTGCGTTTATGTCGCCAAGTGAGTACACTTTTGATAATTTTCAGAAACCCATTCTGTTTCCATGAATGTAAAATGAGATAATTGTTTGGTTGCTAATCCAGAGGTCCTTTGGTTCATGCTTTTTGACCCAATGACTGTGTGTGATGTATGCATATGTTTGTGAACTGTTGTTTCATTTTCATTCCATTCCTGGTGTTCCATTTACCTGGTCCTTAAGGAGAAGAATTTTTCTAATATCATCCAGCGCTGGACATTTAAAAAGGTGATGGTCAACAGTATCGTACGGACGATTGCACAGCTGACACCCTGGAGTGTGTTGTATTCTGTTCAGGTCATTGTTAGCTGTACATGTTGTGTGTGAAATCAAAAGATGGTACACAAGCAGAAAAATACAAGAGACTCCTGAATCATCCTATGCACCAAAGAATTAATGGCTATGGCAAAAGCAGGCTGGAGAGGAGCAACTTCTCAGCAAATGCAAAGAAACTGATACAAAAGGTACCAACTATAGGACAAGCGAAACCAAGGTCCATACAACCAGTCAGTATCATCCCCCCTTGGGCATACAGACTCCCACAACTAAAAGAACAAATAGAAGGTATAGAAAAGATAGGAACTCAGACAGACTTGGAGAGAAAGCGTATCACAGAACAACACAGCGCAGTTAATTACCCACAAGATGCATGGACTCATGCCTATACAGATGGCTCGGCCACAAATGCAATTGAGAATGGAGGTGGAGGAGTGACCCTCAGACTAAAATACGGGAAAGATGTTACTCTAGCCATAGCTACAGGCAAGTTCTCAACCAATTTTAAAGCAGAAATGGAAGCTCTCAAGAAAGCAGCAGAAACTATCTTACAACACAAAGAACAAGTGCACAGTAATATTTTTCTACTAACAGATGCACTCTCTGTCATAACAGCACTGAAGCTACACAGGAACACCGAACTTAATGAATTGAGGGCAGTTCTAGCTCAGTTGTACAATAATTTCCAACGAGTAGTGATCCAGTGGATACCGTCACACTGTAACATTGAAGGGAATAAGTTGCAGATAGACTGGCCAAAGAAGGAGGGAAGTTACCTCAAGAAGACTATCTGGTCAGTTATGAAGAAGTGAAGACCATCATTAAAGGCAACTATAACAAAAAGTGGAAAGAAGACCACCCCAAATATAATGCAGATGACGGGTATTACCAACTGTCCAGAAGAGACCAGGTTATCCTGTTGCGCCTCAGAACTGGTCACAACAAAATGAGACATCATTTGTACACCAAATTCAAAATAGGTACAACTGGGCTCTGCCATTGCAGCCTTACGAATATGACAGCAGTACATATCCTACAAGAATGTCCCCAGTATGGAGACCTGAGAAACAAGACATGGCCCACCCCAATCAGTGTTGAAGAGAAACTGTATGGCACAATGGACACTCTAAAACAGACAGCAGCCTATATCATAGAATCCGGAGTCCCAACCTGACTGAGTAATGATCACCGAAGAAGAAGAAAAAGATGGTACTCTGGTCTTTCCTGCCCAGAGGTTGATGTATGGGGATGGTCCCATATTTGCAGATTTTTTTTCCATAGTGTTTCCCATGGCACATCTGTTCAGCCAAGTCTCTTTGTTCACAGATTTCAACTTCTTTTTACTATATGCATGGTCATCAGTGTAAATATGCCTGTTCTTATCTTGCTCATTTTTTGCTAGTATGTCTGCCATTTCAAACCAGGATGTGTTTGACTGGCCAGAAATCCACCTCATAACAACATTGCTGTTTCTTTTTGATGTTGTTTTTATTTTTGTTATTGCCATCCCCATGGGAGATGAGCTTAGCTCAACCTACTGAAAGCTAAGACTGGTTAGACCCTCCTATGACTGAGGATATAATCCTATAATTGAGCTCTGAACCTCGACAGAGTCCAAGAGAGGCGTACTGGCCCAAGACACAGTCCTGCAGGCAGATATATGAACCAAAGAATAGCTTCAGACAACGGTGAAGTTCATCCATGAGACTTGTCTGAGAATATAGGCAACAAGTAGAAAACAAAAGGAAAAAAAGATTTGTACATTCAATACCTGACAGTACTTTCACACATATTTGAAATTGTGATTTACAACTCTTGTCATATATTTCTGCAGGAAGTTCAGCTAATGAAGAAACAGAAAAACCTGGCAACAAGACACACAAGCATGTTCACAGAACAAATTCGAAGCAGGCACATGGCCTTGAAGTTTGGACAGGAAGCTGGTTTGTATAAAATGTCTTCTGTGTTCATTCTCAAACTCTAGATTAGTAAGTTATAGGTCAGAGACAATAACTTAGTTGCAATGCCTGCATCTTTCAGATAGACACCATTGATTTTGGCACGGCTTGTGGGTCACCTTGATCCTCTATGGAATGGGGCAGCCAACTTCACCCCCAAAACCTTCTTAGTTAACTCTTTCGATGTGCATGACAGGCAGCACACTGGCAAACAAAATGTCTTATTTTTTTTTACGTGAATGAAGTTTGTGAGCATGCTTATTGTAAATATGTCTTATAGAATCAAAACTTGTAACATAATATTCATTGGAAAGGATTATTTCCACAGTTTCAGAAAGTCTTTTTTCTGGTCACAAATATTTTATTTAAGACTTTTCTTTGGGAAAGCCCTGAATACTGTTTTGTTCATCTGGTGGACAACAAAGGAACAAACCAATACTGAGATATAAAAGGACATCTACACAGCAGAATTGAATGATTTTATGATAATTGAGATTTTGGGGAAAAACTGGCTAATTATTATATTCATATGGCACTATGTTGAGGCATCTAATTGTCCGAGGAGGTCCTGGGCGGGAAGTTTTAAAACATACGATGAGACGAAAGGCATGTTTACCCTTAAATATAGACTTCTTTATCACTCTCCTTTCTGCAGATCAAAAATTGTCAAAATCAGTCACATGAGAAATTTTAATTTTGAGACTTTGTGACCCACATGTAACATTTACACTAGTCTGCTGCCAGTCCGTAACATTTATACTATTCTGCTGCCAGTCTGTCTGTAAAATAGAAAAGACTACCATACAGTGTGTTTGTTGTGAGGGTAAGCAGCATCTGCTATGACAGTATCTAGCATTTTATTAAAACAAACTAGGTTTCTACTGCACACTTGTAATTGCTCATCTTTCATCAGCAATTATGATACTCCTACAGTGTCGAAACTTTACATTTTGGCACCACATTACAATCAATGGCTCTACCCTTCCTTTTACACAAGTTAAATGAATTTTGGTTATGACACTCTGGTCTACATTCATCCCTGATTGATTACACTAAATGTTACATGATTTAGGTACATAATAATGAATCATGTTAAATGTATTTATATTTTAACAAATAATCATAGTTAATAAATAAAACATTATTTTTACCATTCTTTGCATTTCTTGATTGCCATTTTGACATCTTCCATTAAAAAAATTTCCTTATGTTTAGGTGCCAGTTCTTCTATAATGGAAGAAAAAAAACAGCTTGTCAAGTATCTACTTGCCGAACTTCATCGTGGGAATTATAATTTCCCAGTTGCTCATAAATCTCCACAATCCTCGGAACCTGACAGCAGCAAAAACCAGATGCAAGATAAAGTTACGAAAGCACCAGAAATTGGTCCAGTCGCACGTTCATCAACACCAGACAGAGGCTTGAACCTTGACCTCAGTCATATCAGTATGTTAGGGACACCCATGCTGAATAGACCAAAGAGTGAGATGTATGATGATGATATAACCATCATGGAACTCAACAACAGATCAAAAGTTATCACAAGCTCAGGTAAGAAAGACAAGAACACATCGTTTATTCAACTTATGTTTCTCAAAATTTGGAGTTTGTCCTCATGTAGGATACATTTTAAAGGCAGGTTCTCCCTTAACCCTCATCACTCTCCCACATTTATTGTATTTCTTATCTATTTTTAAACACGGTAAACAATATAAAATCTTGGGCATGTTCTTCTCATTCACAGCTTAACCTTACGGGCTCTGTAGCCTCCGACTCCATTACGTAACTAGCGCCGGTAGGTATCTTCATTCACCCCCATAGCTATGCTCCAATTTATAAGTACGGAATCATACGAAGTTAAGCTCATGTGACGTAGAATTCCCACCACACAAAACTAGGAATATGTCATATCCTAAAGGTCAAATTCCTTTACAATTGTAAGAAGGAGATAGCTGGCTGATTTTGTCAACAAATTTCTGCAGCGACTTTGTCCATTTTCTACGTCAATTTTGACTATCAAATGTAGTACAGCATGGCATGGTAAATGATCATCATTGAAAGTAATATCTATACGTTTTAAATGTTGTTTTTGTTTTAGTTATTGTTATATTTAAAAAATGTTCAATTCATCTTTGAAAAACACAAAAACAATATGTATCAGGGGTATCACATGTCAGCATGGAATATTATTATGTTGCATGTAGTTCTAGACCTAGTGTGGGACGTACGGACATTGTATGCGATTTCTTCATGTTTTATTAGTTTGTTCAGTCCATATTATATTAGTTTGGATATGAAACAACATACAACAGGAATAGGTATTTAGCTGGATTTTATCAATGTTGTCAAACATTGCTCAAGTATTAGGGTCGTCAAGAAATTATATTTGTGATTTTTAAAATGCTATTTTGAGATTTTCCCCCCAATTTTCAACTTCACAACTGTCATATCATACATACAACAAAAACATGATTATATGCATTATTCACTCCTTTATTTACATGTGCAAAAAGAAAGAATGCAGATATTAAGCCATATCTTGCCGTAGGAATTCTTATTTTGCATGTAAATTTACACTGTGAACTGCTTTTTTGTCATATTTAATAACATATTATTTATTATTGTTTTATACAGTTAAAAACTGTCAAAGTATGTCATTCTATGGACAGAATAGTACTTTAATTTGTCTTCACAATGACACATCATTTGTCTTCACAATGACATCATTTGTCTTCACAATGACACATCATTTGTCTTCACAATAGTGCATCATTTGTCTTCACAATGACACATCATTTGTCTTCACAATGACACATCATTTGTCTTCACAATGACACATCATTTGTCTTCACAATGACACATCATTTGTCTTCACAATGACACATCATTTGTCTTCACAATGACACATCATTTGTCTTCACAATGACACATCATTTGTCTTCACAATGACACATCATTTGTCTTCACAATAGTGCATCATTTTCAAAATTATCTAAATTAATAAAAGTGCACCACAGTTCTTCATCAATAATAAGTGGAGAAAATGAAATGAATTAATTATGCCACAGCCTGTATTTGAGCGCAGTAAATATCAATAGTCGATGTCTTAACATGTTTACATATCAAGTCTGATTTTCTTGATAAATGTTGCTGTATATTCTTCTTCTTGAAAATTGTTCTTGGAGTTCTTGAAGTCTCCCATACAGCTTTCTATGATGTCATTGTGGGCCAGTGCTTTTTCTATAACTGTTTTATGTTTGATATACTGCAGTTTTGCAGAATTTGTTCGCAGTCTGTACTCACTTGGACACAGAGGTAATTTAACCAGTCTTGGTCTATATTAGTGGTTGTACGGCAAAATGAAATATGATTAGGATTGAGAATAGACATATCTTCCTTAGCAAATAATGAAGGGTATGCATGTTGATGGTTCCTGTGGTTTGCTGGTTGAACATACACTCCATTCTGCACTGCAGACATCCAGATCTGCTATTACAGCACTTAATAACAAATTCAGATGTTGGCAACCTTTTCTGGATTGAGCATTCACCATGTGGGTTGGGGCTCACAATTATTTTAAACGTTACAGATAGTATTTTTTTTTATCTCAGGGGCAAGTGATATTCATTCATTCATTTTCCTTTTGCGCTGAAGTTAGCGCATAGGGCAGAGGTCAGATCGCTCCAATTCTGTCTGTTCAAAGCTATTCTGTGCAGTTCTTGAATAGTGTGAATATTGGTTGTTTTACTTTCTCTAAGTATTGTTCTTCTGTGTGTTTCTTTTGGTCTACCCCTGGCTCTTTTGTCTGTAGGTATCCATTCAAGAGATTGGTGGTGTATTCTGTTGATGTCCGCGCGAGGGACATTCCCGATGTAGGACCAACAGCGTTTTCTGATAACATCTGTGATGAAATTTTGATGTGTCTCTTCTCTGATTTTGTCATTCGATTTGAATTCACTGCAATGGGTGTTAGTTATCCTACAAAGAAATTTAAGTTAAATGCAAGTTATTTAAGTCCAAGTGCATATATTATGTTTTAATTCACTCGAGTGAACCCCTCCTGGCCTAAATGTATCATGTATGTGAGTCTATAGCAGCATACAAGCTCTTGAAGGAATATATACAAACCTGAATACTGTGCTCTTGTTTTAAAGTCATATAATGTCAAATATTATTAAAACAATTGGTCGTGTATCCTATTCAGGATGCTGCCTTCAACCCAACATTTTTTGGCTGTAATTATTTTCTTATATAAATATGTTCAATAATTTGCCATGTGAAGAGACATGATGGCATAGAGTGTTGTTGGAGGGGGTGATATAAAGCAGTAGAGGCAAAGCTTGAGCATGGAGACTAAGGTTGACCAAGCATCGCTGGACAAGAGATATTCAGGAATGTGTGCACATGTTGCTAGCAGAGGTAGGACAATTTTCCAGGGACCACAGAGATTTCAGATTCATTAGGAAGACTATGTTCTGGAAGGAATGGGACACAGTTTGCCATTGCTTTCTGAGTTGTCTGGATGCACAATTGCCTGTGACAGGATTCAAACCTGGTACCTTGGCCATCACATATGCGCTCTGTGCCACACCGACACAGAGCTGGACAAAAAGTCATATATCCATGTTAATTTAATGAAACATCTCTCCAGGCTTCAGCTAAAACGTGTTTTATATTGATAGAATTGCACTGCCTTGTCTTCCTTCCTGTATTTACAATGTAGTATGTGACTTCAGTTGTTTTTGTGTTCCTTAATTGGTTCATTGTTTTAAAACCTACTATCTTATGCATATGCCTTGTAGCTACCTGCAGAGCGTAGGTCTTTAACAAACTTTCATCTTGTCCTAGCTTTAGCTATTGCTTGCAGCTCTTTCCGTATTCTACAAGCCTTTGTATTTCTGCAGTTTCCAAAACAAGGAAAGTATGGGAAATTACATGACAATATATGTTCTTCTTGTTTTCTACTCTCTTTTGCTATGTTATTCTCAAATTCCTGCTGAATCGCTCTTGCAGAAGAAAATTGTCCTTCAAGAAAATAGATTTCCGGAAGAATGTAGTCCAGAGAGTGGAAATGCATTCTCAAATGCATTGGCGGTTGGCTACTCTCTTCTCATATCTATCAGTTTATAATATATCCCATTTAGTGAAAAAAAATAGTTCCATTCTTTGTTTGTCCCTATCTTGTTAGACCTTTTCATCCTCTTTGACCCTCCATGGGATGGGACAGCCAAAGCTTGGTCAATAATTTTCTTATTCATATTACATATTGGAGTATGTTTTTCAGACTATCCAAAATTGAATCTTCTGACTACCCTAAATCAAATCCTCTGATTATTCTAAATCAAATCCTCTGATTATTCTAAATCAAATCCTCTGATTATTCTAAATCAAATCTTCTGATTATTCTAAATTCAATCCTCTGATTCATCATCAGCATCATTAAATCCTTAACCCTTCAGGGTTTAGGGACTGCACTCTGGAAACATCAACACAAAAAGTTTGTCATGTCTCTCTGTTATCATTTCGTTTTAGTGTGGAGAGTCTTAACTCTGTCCAGTCTTTGTTATTATAAATCCATACTTTCCTCTTCTTCCACCCTGAACTGTTGCCTGCAAGATATTTTTGGAAACAGAGTCATGCCTCATCATGGGATTAAGCCACACAAGTTTGTGATGCTTCACCACTGCCATGAGATGTTCTTGTTGTTCTGTAGGAGTATTTATTATCCTCTGATTATCCTAAATTAAACCCTCTGATTTCTTGTTAGTGACATCATTACTTTGATTATTTTCTTGATATACAGTAAGACATCTAGCAGACGTCACTGCCCCTGCTAGTACTGGTAAAATAGAGAAGCCGCCAGCCTTATCCCTACAAGACTCTTTTTCTGGCACACAGTCACAGAGAAACAAGACTCATCACCGAAGCAAAAGTGATCTAGCTGATTCTATCAGTGCCACAACAAAATGGATCAGGTCAGTTGTGTGCTATGTAATAACAGTTTTCTGACATGGATCACTTACTGTTTTTTTAATGTGGCAGAAATGATTGGAATCAAAATTTCTGCTCTGTGCTGCATATCTTTATAGTTAATTGAAATTATCAGAGACAAAGTACTTAACACAGACAACTATTCCAAATTCATCCTAACTCAAAAAGTGATGCCATTAATTTTTAACTGGGTGGGCAGGAATTAAATCCATATATGTTGGTGATAGAATCTAGCACATTGTCATTGCTATACATGAAAAAACCTCATTGTATTGACTCTATTGTACTCAGATTTGTATTCACCCCATTGTACTCAGGTTTCCCCATATGTACTCTGTCCCTATCAGCGAAGAGACACAGCACTTGCCGAGAGTATCACTCAGCATTTTGTATCTCAAGCGATAATCCACAGGAATCTCCAGAAAATTTAATTTTAAACAATCATGTAGGCATTCTACCAAAGACTGATGTGTCAGGCCATTGGCACAAATAAAACATCGATGCAATGCATTTTCATTCTCTGGATTATATCCAGCTGGAAATCTAGTAGGAATTTGGACCTGCATCAAGAGAGATTCAGCAGGATTTTAGAATGAATGTTGAAGAAGAATGTGGGCATTTAAGGTTAACACAGTATTAACTAAAGGAAAATAATGGATTCCAATCAATGAAAACAGAAAACAATTACATTTTCACAATGTTATAATTATTTTGAGCAGGGAATGTAGATATTGGGACTTTGAAAGAACAAACCTTGTAACTATTCACCTTTTATCAGATATCCAGAGGATGATAATGTCGAGTTATCAGATGGATCTGTTAGTCATGTTGAAATCTGGTATAGGTTTCGTAGATAGTGCTAGTTGTAAGGTCATCGAGAGTGCAATTGGGCATACAGAGAAACTACTCAGTGAGTGTCAGGGTGAAAGTTTAAGCTGTTACTGTAGCCTTTCAATGGCTCTCTTGGAGACACCACTTACTTAGGCAGTGCATGATCATATCCAATTCTCAGTCCATGTTTTGTAAAATCATTCATCTGCATTCGTTTTCAAACTCCTGCTAGTAAACATTATGTAGTCCAGATAATGGAATATGTTGTGCCTGATTTATAGCTTGGCTGAAATATCTGCTCATTTTAACCTAACACATCTGACTGCAGCATGGTTTTCGAATCACTTTATCTATAACATATGACAGCCAACATCACCCCCAACACATTGTTGTCTTTTATGACACACATGGCAGGTTACTATGTTGTTATTCTTTGTTCCCCTTTCTGCCACCCCAACAGTATGCTACACATACTTTTCAAGATATTCATTCCACCGCCACAAATAGTGATACATGTGAAAAATTAAAAATGACCAATATTGATATGAAGGGATATGAGTATCTATAAATACTTCCAACAGTTTTTGACTTGCAAACACTGACTTAACCTTTAGAGCCCTGGCTTAAAATTACAAAACTTCCCCCAGGGCCTGACTTATTTTTTGGAAAATTTGCGTTATTGATGGTGGGTGTTTTGAAAACGTCATAACTTTTTTGTTTTAAAAGATATCAAAATAATTTTTGCACATCTAAATAAAGGAGTGAATAGTGAATATTATCGTGTTTTTTTTTGTTGTTGTATGTGTGATATGACAGTTGTGAGCACGTTTTGAAGTTGAAAATTCTGGCGATAAACGCAAAACGTCATTTTCAAAATCGCAAATATATCTTCGTGACGACCCTAATACATGAGCAATGTGTGGCAACATTGATAAAATCCTCATAAATACCTATACTTATTGTATATGTATTGTTTTATATCAAAACTAATATAATATGAACTAAAAAGACTAATAAAACGTGAAGAAATTGCATATAATGTCAGTCCGGTCAACACTAGGTCTATGCCGACACGCAGCGTAATTATTGTCCATGCACACACGTGTCACCCCTGATACATATTATTTTTGTGCTTTTTAATGAATACACACATATTCTTATCAAATAACAACATATTAAACACAAAAAACAACAATTAGAACATGTAGTCACGATCACTTACCCATGCCACGCGGTACTCAATTTGATAGTAAAATACGGCCGAAAATGGCTAAAGTCGCTCTAGAAATGCGTTGACAAATTCAACCGGCTTTCTCTCTCTCACAATCGTAATGAGTAAAGGAATTTGACCTTTAAACTGTGACGTATTCCTAGCTTCGTGTTGCGGGAATTCTACGACATATAAGCTTTAACTTTGTGAAGTTACGTACTCGGGAATTGAGTGATATCGTATGTTGCGTGATTGCGACCACAGGCACTACGGGATGCACACGCAAGGCGCAATGTTGCGACCGTAGGGGCCTAAAGGTTAAGAAGTGATTTCTCTATCACTTCTCATCTTGAACTACAATGATCCTCTATGTGTGTGTGCTATTATTATGACAAATATATAGACTGTTTTGTTGAGATTGAAATTATGTAATATAACATTTGTTAGTAACAGGGTTGCCATACTCTTCATTTCATGACTAAGTTTCGTGTATATAGCTGCTATCTAATCACAACCAAGAAACATCATTCAACTTAATCTCAAATATGACATCTAAATCTCAAATATGACATCTAAAGCTGTCAGTTTAAAAACCCTGAATTTGAAGCTTGCGCTCTATATTGTGTTTTCAAGAAGCTTTTGTACACAATTTAGGAATTTAACTCTTTTTTTTTTTTTGGTTGTTGGTTCAATAACCGCTCATCAGGACTACATTTTTGTTTACAACGATTATTTCCCGTGGCTATAATTACTCATCAGTGGATGGATTGAAGTGGAGATATTTATTTAGGGTTGTATGGGTGGGAAAGAGACTGTGGTTTAAGTCATTTAGCCATCACTGGGTGGAGAGTTAGGTTATGCAGGTGGCCAGTATCTGCTCATTTCCTCTAGTTATGGTGTTACATTATCCTTTTGTATATCGGTGCAGATTTTATAAAGAGTTAGATTGTAGTCCTGTCTACTGCCACTATACCAGTTATTCTTTACTCTAAAATTTAGTCATGCAGTTCCAACTATTTGGCAACACAGGTTAGCAACATATGTTAGTTATTTCATTTATCCTCAAAACAGTTAATATTTGCAAAAAATTTTGAAGCAATATAACAAATGTATCATTTTCACAATGTACATTATAATAGTTATTACCAATCTGACAGGTACCACCAGCAAGCTCGTTGGGATTGTCTGCAAGCTCCCCTGGCAAGACCAGAAAGTTCTATAGCTTTAGCCACCCTCAATTTGGAAGCAGGAAAGAGACGATTAACTAATCAGCAGCCAGTGAATCTTGTTCCAGGTCCTACTGTTGAGCTACCGCCGAGCGGTCACCGTGTTGAATTCGATGCTGGAATGCTTGAGTTTGTCCGTAATGGAAAAAAGGGAGAAAGGAAGTCTGGGACCTTTTCTAATTTCTTCAATAGGATTTCCAAACGAGTGTTACGGCAGAGAAGTAATTCAGACAATAATACGGAAGGGAAAAGTAGCCCAGAGATTGCACCCAGTGAGTATAATTTTGGGTTGGTGGATACCAACGGGGAAAAATTCCAATTCAAGGGTGGCTCAGTTAGTAAAGCCACTGGCATGTTTGTAATTAACAAAGGTTCAAATCCCAAAGGCAAAACTGATGATAAAGAAAATGTCTGTGGCCAGGACTACAATCCTTTTGACAGACAGAAGAAGAATCCAATCCGATTATCAAATCGTTTCAAGGGGAAGTCAGCAAAGTAGTCTTAAATACTGTTTTGAGTTGTCTCTGAGGTACAGTAAAATCAGTAATTATTGATTAAATTATTTGTAGTAAAAGTCAGTGGTTCTTAATGCAGACCATATGGTTTTTCCCCAAGAAAGCCTCGATGAGACAATTAGAATTTTGGGGGAGGTGTGCATAGAAAGATAGCTATATGAATTATATTTAATTATATATATATTTTTTAAATCCTAAGCTTTGATATTTTATACAGTAACCTAACAGCACAGAAAGTTAAACAGATTTCATTTAGACTTGGGGGGGGAGGGGGGCATGATTCTACCAGATACATTGGTTTACGGTTTTCTCACATTGGTGAATCATGGACCAGCATAAGCCAGTTTGATTTTGTAAATGGCACATGCTAGTTCATTGTGAAAGAAATCCCAGAAAATGAGAGACTTCAACAGCCACTCTCAGGAAAGGTAGAAACATTGTAACAGGTAATTATGCAGCTGATTACTTTGCAGAAGACAACATTAAAGTTAGCCCAGACAGACAACAGGAGCTTCGAGAGAACCAGCAAAACATTTGACCTGACGAACCTATACCTGAAGTCATAGAGGCACTAATCACATTGAAAGAACTGGAGCATGCAATATCCAAATTGAAAAGAAAAAAGTCCCCAGGAGCTAATGGAGTGTCAAATGAAATGATTAAAAACCTGGGAACTACAGAATGAGCAAAGCTACTGCAGATCTTCATCACAAGCTGGACCACAGGTAATGTTCCGCATGCATGGATGGAAGCAATAATGATATCACTCCTCAAATCAGGAAAAGATGGCAACACAAGTCTCCAATTACAGACCCATCAGCCTCACAAGATGTCTATGCAAAACAATGGACCGCATCATCAATCTTAAGATGTTGTGGTACCTTTCACCTTGAAAGTGAAAACTTTCTGGTATCGCAGCAAGCAGGCTTCAGACAGTGCTACTCTACCGAAGATCAGGCAACATACCTCTCCCAAGAGATTGATTGAGAGGGAAAAATCTACAAGTCGCAGTAAAAAAAAAATCATGCCCCATGTTATTGCTAGTCATTTTTTGTGTGCTTACATATTCTCAACCTGCAACAGTTTGTCTTAACTTACAAAAATAAATTGTTTATCTATGATACATTTAAATGCAGTGGAATCCTTATATAACTAATGGTTTTTCTATTGTCTTTACTCTGCTTTTGCTGTTCGGCATGACATAATTGAATGGTGATTGGTTTTCACGCTATGATACATTTGGTCACTTGCTTTGATATGTAGTAATGTAATCTCTCAATGTGTGTAACTCCCATTTTTCTTTACAAAATTTGGTTGTGACTGGTGAAATATTAATGTAATAACAAATTCACTACACACAATTCTTTGTTCGTTCTCAAACTCCTGCGTATTAGCAGGATGTAGTTTGGAGAACAGAAGGTGTTTGGTCATGATTTACAGCTTCTGCAATTATCTGCACGTTTCTGACTGGACATGTTGACCCTTTATGGGATGGAACAGTCAACAAAATTCCATAACCTCGTTGGTCGCCTCTTACGAAATTCATGGAAGGTAAACAGTGTTGTTATTCGTTGCTTCTATTTCAGGTTCACCAACACACGTGCGTATAAACTTATTCTTATACAAGAATCAACTGATTCTTGTATTGTACCCAGTCATATACAATAAAGAATAAAATAATTGGGGATATTGAATTGTTGATAAATGGGAATTTTGTTATAAGTGTATGCACAATAAAGGCATTGCACTGTATATTGAATGGCTTGCTTGGGTGAAGGGGCCATGATCTAGCAACTTAAATACATGTTTGTGATCACTTGTTTTGTATTTAACTACAATTTTCTTTTGCATTTTCTCAGTCATGGGAATTTTTTTTCATATGGTTATGGACACATTTATTCATTGTGTAATGAATGCCATGTTTTTTTACTGTTTGAAATGTATTGTCTTTGCCCATATTTGCAAATTGTATTTTTTCCCCCTTCTTTACAACAATTATGCTCAAGAATAAATTATGTGTTTGTAATTTATGAAGTTATATCAGTCTGTGTTATATCAGTTCATTACCTATGAAGTATCAACATTGTGTTAGTAATATATATATATATATATATATATATGATGCAAATAAACTTGTTGCATCAGTGAAGACATGAACATTTTGCTGATTATGTGATCCTAAAATAAAACTCGGATATGAAAATTATCTACATAGGTTTCAGTAGAATAAGGTGGTAAAGTGCAGATGATGTAATATTTTTCTGTCATTCTTATTTGTTTAAATTTTTTTGAAGATCGTAAATTGTACAGAACTAATTACCCAAGAAACCACAGATTTATTGATGGAACTGCATTTATTAAAAATAAGGCTGGAGATGGCTTTAGCGTCCTTGTCAAGGCTAACTGTGATTTGGAAAAGCAACATCAGTGTTGGAGTGAAAATCAAACTGTTTAGGTCGCTGGTGCTTTCCGTTGTGTTGTATGGTTGTTAGAGTTGGACACTCACTGCGGACATGGAGAGAAGATTACAGGCTTTTGAGTATAAATGCTACAGAAGAATTCTACGAATTTCCTATAGGGAACATAAGACCAATGTGTACGTAAGAAATAAAGTAATAAATAGAGATGTGTGCAGGTGTCCAGGAGCCATTGCTTTCAATAGTGAAACGACGAAAACTAGCATGGTTCGGACATGTATGCAGGCACGATTCCTTGTCAAAAACAATACTGCAGGGAACTGTCGAGGGTGGAAGAAGCAGAGGAGGACAAATAAAGACATGGACAGACAACATCAAGGAATGGACAGGGCTAGATATTTCCACACTCATCCGCATCGCTGAGGATAGAATTCGCTGGAGGACTCTGTGTGCTGAAGCTTCCAATGTGGTACCCCTACGACCCTGAAGGGTTATGGGTTTTATTGATTATTGATTGATTTATTAAAATTGAAGCACTAAACAAAACTTGTACTCATAACACTGTCAATATAAAGAATATAAAACATTTAGTAAGTTGAGGAACTAAATAGAAGTAATGTAATAACTCTGCGAATAGAAAGCATCCAACCATCCAATTGTTTACAACTAGTAGCATAACTCATAGAAAACTATCCATAGTCTTTTCTCTGCTTGTGCTAAAAGCATTGCTGGATTGAATGACGATAGGTTTTCAGGATATCTTCTTCTTCTTCACAGTTCATTCTCAAACTCCCACTGGATTTCTCTTGTAACAGGATAATGCTCCTACAAGATTTCCAGTTGAATGTAGTCCAGAGAATTGAAATGCGTTGCGTTGCCGTTTTATTTGCGCCAATGGTCCAACACATCAGTCTTCAGCGGTGTTTTCAGGATATTACCTGTTTGATCGCCTGATGGGCAGTAATATTGTAAAGTCTCAGAAAATTGGTTATACTCCTTCAATCCTCTTTCTCTTATTGGTCTGAATCTTGTTCCCATTTTCATGTTGTATGCTCTTGCTTCTGGCCAATATGGGTTCATTCTCATTAAGTGGTAGAACCATATGTCTGTTTAAAAAGGTTCAAAAGTTGTAGAGAAATGTCTTCACTGTACTCAGTTTCCCATATGTACTCCGTCACTCTCAATGATGCAGAAGGCCACCTGCCGAGTACTTCAAGCTTCTTCTTCTGTGTTCGTTCTCAAACTCCTGCAGACTAGCAGGATGTAGTCCGGAGAATAGAATGCATTGTGTTATGGTTCAACTTCATGTTCAATTTCATGGTTTAACTTCAAGCAATAATCCACAGAAATTTCAGATAAAATCCACCTTGGAAACAAGACGACGCGCACCGAAGTTAAATGGCCTCTTGAACACATGACGAACAGCTTAACCACTGCGCTATGGAGATCCCCGCTGTTGTTGAATGTTTCTTTTTCTATAATTCTTTTTCTTGTAATCTCTTCATTCCTCAGATGATCTCTTGTTCTATTTGCTCTTTTCTTAGACATCTCATTTCACATGTAAGCTCTTTCTCACACAAAACAGTGACTTATATATATTAAGAGTACCCATGCCTTTTTTAATGTGTATTTACGTCACTAAGCATGACACAAACCTTTACATTATTAAAACCTGTGTACACACAGTTTCAAAGTTGGGTTGTTTTTTTGGGGGCGATCACATACTCTTTCCTGACCAAATTCAATACATGATGCATTTACATTCTCTAAACTACATCTGGCTGGAAATCTAACAGGACCACTGTCCTGCTATAAGAGATCCAGTAGGAGTTTGAGACCAATTTCCCCCCAAAAAGATCGCTTTGCAATCATAGTCATCACAAGTACAAGATTAATATTTTATTTCACAACCAAATAAGAAAGAAAAACCAGCCATTATTTTGATCCTGATTCTAATCTTTCAACCACACGCTCCACACTACCATATGACCACATTAACATGTCATTTTTCAGAAGGAAAAGTTGGAACAAACACAGCTATCAAATACATTGACACTAAATACAGAGAATAAAAACAGACACTAGAAATATCTCATTTATATATAGAAATAATATATTGATGGTGTGATGGACGTTCATTTAATTCACTATACTTCAGTGATACTGCATGTATATCTTCATCTTCTTCAGAGTTTATTCTCAAACTAGGTCTGGATCTCTCTTATAGCAGGACCATTGTCCTACTAGATTTCCAGCAGGATGTAGTCCAGAGAATGGAAATGCGTTGTGTCGCCATTTTATCTGCACCAATTGAAGACACATCCGTCTTCGGCAGGGCATGTATATAAATAAAATTACCAAAAAATATCTCACCTGGGTCACTGCATCATTACAATATGGCTGCTGCCACAAAATATAGCTTTTGAGTATGGTTTGTTGGTGAATCCTTTAATAAATTTTAATTTTTCACAGGTGAATTTGTTAGATACTTTGAAAGTAATGTATAACAATGACTATGCAGGCCCTTGAAATACATCTGGGGCTCAAGAAATGTTTTTGACAATGCACACATTCATTATGACACATTGAAAATCTCATGGCTATGTCACAATTGAATTTTTTAATACGTCTTTCAAGACAGTACCGTCATTTCTTATAAAATATGCAGACCCATTTGGCAATGGGAGATTAGTATTTTTTTTTAATGCTGATCAGCAAAATGTTAACAGTCAAGAAAATTAATTAACGTTTGAAATGATCAGATGGTATCAATTGTTAATCCATGAAATTGTTAGCAACTGCCTGTGAAGTTATACATTAACTGCCATTACATTCTTTACTTCTGTGTTATTATTTATTTTATGGCTTTCTTCCACTCCCCCAGATTTGTGTTCTGTTTTTTGAACGATGTTTACAAATCTGAAACAGATAAATATGTTTGTATATAAATGATGGTTCTGTTAAAGTTTCCTTAATTTTTTTATCTATTTTTTTTTGGGGTGCTATCTCTCATGGTCACAGTCATTGATGATAGAGGAATTTCTATGATTTATTGAGGAATGTGATTAATGGATTTAATATATTATGATGGATTTGAAGTACTCTATTGATAGATTTGATGTAATATATTGTACCTAGTGCGTGCAAAGAATTTGAACATAAAATGGGCAGATTTTATAACAAGCACTTCACTTGAAAGAGAAAAAACCAATAATTTGCATCAAGTTTTATAAGACATTGAAATTACATTGGACGTGTACTTAGAATGGATGAAAACAAGACTTCCTAAACAAACCTTCATGTGGCAAATGGCTGAAGAAATTCTACACCAAACAATGAACAGGGATAGCTCAATATTGGGCATAAGCAACATACAAAACTGCAGCAGCTTGTAACAAGGTGCTCAACATGGAAATGCTTACTGCCCTATGTGCCATCTCTGTCCAATAAGGAACTAGTATATTGATGGATTTGATGTTATATTAAAAGATTTGATGTAATATATTGATACATTTGATGTATTAGATTGATTGAATTGGTGTTATATTTATTGCATGGTCTTTCTTGTTTAAATTTTTTAAATATATTTGTTTCACATCAACAGAGACTTGGCTCAAAGTCAAGCATGCATAATTAGTTGTTATATGCCTGTGTTGTAGTAATTCTGCAATGTCTTTCTTTCTGGCTCATGAACTTCTGAAACCAGATTACTGTACTGTTGTAAGTATGCTATGACGGTTGATTTAGATTCATTATTTCACATGGGACATTCCCATACGTGCTTTGTATAAATTCCAGCAGCCATCCAAAAATATGCAGACTCAAAGTCCCATTTTTGATGTTGATTATGTCATTTTAATTAGATCTTCCCAGAGAGAATGCTCTTTCTCCCCTCACCACTAGTCACCCCCATTTCTGTCATTCTCTATATGTGTACATTATCATTTCCAGAATTATATTTTTCACTAGCTATTCCATGACTGCCCTTATTAGATCGGCCCTATCTCTTCTAAGTACTGTGCCATCAACCACTGCATTGACTTCATTCGTTGTTACTGACCCCTGCATAACCAGGACAATATATCCATGTAATACTTTAAACAATTGAGTTGTTCAGTAGTGCAGTCCATTTATTTCTTAACATACGCCCTTGAACCTTATGTAGCATGCTTTGGGTGTCTGGTCGGGTCTCGCTGTGTGAGTTGTTATTTGTCTGTCGAAGTCGATGATTATTCAGCTCAACTGCGATGATGATGTCTGCAGTGTGACTAACTGAGTCTTATGTATGCCTGAAATTGTCTACCTCATTCTGAGCATATCTTACCTTTCTTTTAGCGTGTTTTTGTTGCGCAGCATAATGTCTGAGGTTCTCTGCAGCTGACGCACCACTCTTTATTCTGCGATGCCAGTTGCATCTGTCTTGTGCTAGATTCTCCCATGAGTTTGCATCTAATTTGAAGTGAGTCAGTGATGTTATAAGAGTGTCTTTAAAACGCTGCTTCTGTCCTCCGGCTTTGTTTGAGCCAGTCTGGAGTTCTCCATATAACAGCTTTTTTTGGTAGATGATAATCTTTCATGCGAATCATATGTCCTGTCCAGAGTGTGGGTTAGTATTTCAGTCACTTGTCAAATGAGTGCTGACATCACTGCCTTTATTGCAATTTTCATGCTGTTTGTTTTAGTAGAGTAGGCAGATGATATCTCAAGAACTTTTCTGCCATTCTTGTAGGCAACAAACCCAATCCGCACTTATTGATTCTCTGTTTATTGGGCCATCTCTGTATTTGACTATGTCTTGCTGTTTTTTTTTACTGCTACGAGACAAGCTTTCTGTCTTGATAATAGTCCATTCCTGAGACATGCTTTGTCCAGTTATATTATGACATTAGTCAAATACTTTTCCTGAATTTCCACCTCCATCTATTTACTGCCATCTGTTTGCATGAAGTTTGCAATTGTGCAGTTTTACATTTGTACATGTTGAAATCACAGGAGATAATAATGATTCCTGTGTCAAACTGAATGCTATTGTTCTGATTTCTGAGGTGCAGGATTAGTTGGAAGTTGACTGAATGTCATAGAATTGAAATAACTAAATCCTATCCTGCATAGGACATTACTATTCAACTGTTGAATGTTTAAACAATAACCTGTACATTCTAGTAATACAATAGAACTGAACTTGAGACCCATGACGACGTTGACATGAGTTGGGGCTATTAGACTTTGTCTTATGACCACAGACACAAGATCTTGTTTCCATGACCAAATCTCTCAAAGCGAAGACCTAGTGTCTTCCTGAAGATTAGCAACAAACACTTCACATTTCTCTGTTAACAGAAACTCACACACTCTAACTCTGATCCACCGCCTTCATGTCAGCCTCTACTATTCGCAACATAAACCGTAGTCGCTTAATCTATCATACATTTTCTTTCCAGAATATATATACATATACACTGTCAAAAACTAGCATGGTTCGGACATGTATGCAGGCACGATTCCTTGTCAAAAACAATACTGCAGGGAACTGTCGAGAGTGGAAGAAGCAGAGGAGGACAAATAAAGGCATGGACAGACAACATCAAGGAATGGACAGGGCAAGATATTTCCACACTCATCCGCATCGCTGAGGATAGAATTCGCTGGAGGACTCTGTGTGCTGAAGCATCCAATGTGGTACCCCTATGACCCTGAAGGGTTGTGAGTTTATTGATTGATACATATACACAGTGGAATACCTTTATAGACAATGTGTTCAGAACAACAAATTCTTAATGTAATAACAAAAATTTGCTATATAAGGTTATAGATTTAGAGAGAAGATTCCAGTCATTTGAAAATAATTGCTATAGGTGTGTGTTGGGTATCTGTTGCAGAGAACATAAGACAAATGTTTTTGTGTATGATCAAATTAATTCATTAGCTGGGCAACAAAAACCACTGTTGACAATCTTGAAACTTCATAAACTCTGATGGTACAGTCACGTGATTAAATATTCCTCGATGACAAAAGATGTATTTGGAGGGTGTAAGAAGATGTGGGAAAAAAAGACGGCTGGATAATATTAAAGAATAGACAGGGTGTTTCCAAACTCATCAGGATGGTAGAAAATATACATACTTAGGGATCTTTCTGCACCAAAGGTCTCATTGTGACACCCCTATGACCATGATGGGATTATTATTATATATGGTTATATACATTCAAGAATAACCTTAACTGTGGATTTTGAAAAGTGTTCTTGAATAGGGAATTTTGTTATAAATGTGTGTGCTTGTAGAGGTATTCCACTGTGTATTATATATATATATATATATGGAGATATGCCTATTATTAATATTGCATGTGAAGTATTTTGGACTGTCTGTCTCACAGTGTTAATATTAGTCACTGACAATCAAGTTACATTCATGATTTGTGTTGCCCTTATTGTGGCACTTCATTAATTATTTAATTGTGTTGCCCTTATTGTGGCACTTCATTAATTATTTAATTGTGTTGCCCTTATTGTGGCACTTCATTAATTATTTAATTGTGTTGCCCTTATTGCGGCACTTCATTAATTATTTAATTGTACTGCACTTATTGTCGCACTTCATTAATTATTCAATTGCTTTGTTCTTATGTGTATAATGATGCCCTTATTGTGACATGTCGTTGTAGACCTTGGTATAAATATACAGTAGGTTTTTCATATACACAGTTTGTCAACTCTTGTATAGTGCATGAGAAAGATTTTATAAATTATTTTTATATATATTTGAGTGCCAGTTTACAAATTCCACGTTTGTTTTGCGTTCGCTCCATTTTAACCATCACGGATATCCTTGCGATTTCCGTCTGGAGCGTGATTACGTTGTGCCACCGTTATGCGCCTTGTAGGCCTAGCACATCCGATTTTGGATTGCCTTGACAATTCGGATGGGCTACCCTTAGCCTGTGACAGCCTCTATATCTGTCTCCAGGCACGCGTAGTGGCGACTCTTCGTCCAGACAATTTTTGCTCTCGTCTGACTCGCACAAGGTGTTCCACTGTCTATGAACTTGCCTCGTGTAATTGGACGTGCTGTGCCTGTGCCCATTGGGTACTGAACCGTTTCTCATCCGTGAGCCTGGTTCCTTAAGGGGAAGAACTCAACAGAGGAGTTGGACCCTGGCTCTTTCGCCCTCTTAGCCGAGGTGTCATTCACCGACATCGTGTACCCCTTGTCCAAGTTCGAGTCTCACACCACGCGTTTGAGAGCAAGACGTTCTCGAGCTGAGCTTCCTTGTCCCAATAGCGCCTGAGCCTATCAGGTACTGAACCCTTTCTCTCTTCAAGTGTATTTCCGGTGTAGGAAAACCTGACAGTAGAGTTGGGCCAGGGCTAAATCGTTGTCCCTTTTGTGCCTGAGCCCATCGGGTATGGAACCCTTTCTCTCTGCAAGTGTACTTCCGGTATAGGAAACCTTGACAGTAGAGTTGGGCCAGGACTACCATCGTTGTCCCTTTCTTGCCTAAGCCCATCGGGTACAGAACCCTTTCTCTTCGCGAGCATATGGAAGGCTCGACATAAGAGTTGGGTTAGGTCTTCTTGCTTTACCAAACGCCAATGGATGGGTCTGGGTCTCTGCCTGTAAGGAACACAGGTAACTAGAAGCTCGACTCGAGCTGACGGAGCTTGTAGTTCCCCTTTCCTAAAGACTTTTCACTTTCTATTTGCAGTTCGCGCTGCCTTCTAGTGCTGTTCTGCCCTTTCATTGTTTCATTGTACTCGGTATGAAATCTATTTGTCTCTCGCCATGCATCTACCTTCACGTTCATTTTACATTGGCCGCCCCTCCAATGTTCGGACTGGACTGACTAGCTTCACTGTATGTCGACAGTGTCGCTATATGTGGTGATGCTGGTGGTGTCGGAGATATTGTCTGTCTCTTGTGCAGTCAAATCTCTTTCCATCTGCTACCTCCACATTCTCGGACACGATCCCAAAATGATTTGGCCAGAATCAGCTCGAGCTGCTGTATTTCTGTTTCCAGGGTGCATCGCGTGGAGGTACATTTGGGATCTTGGTTATCTGCTAACCCTGGGTCCGCCTAGAGTAATGCGTTCCCTTTGCACCCCAAATTCCACGTGAGAACATTGTTGAACTTTCTCCAGCAGATGTTGAATTTTATTTAAAAAACATCATTGACACCACCATTCATCGACAGAACTTCATCAATGACATTTTTTTTTTTTTGTGAAAGATTAATAAATTAATTTAGAGACATTTATGTTTTATTTTGGAAATAAGGCTATCTTCACCTGGGCATACTGGGTGCAAATCTCTATTCTGTGATTTACTGAGTACAGATATCTGTACTCTGATACTCTGTTTACAAATATCATGACATGCTGGATTGACACTGTTTCTTCATCTTCACATGTCATGTCCCACTAGGTTCACACTGTTTCTCCATCACATCTCATGTCCCACTAGGTTCACACTGTTTCTCCATCCTGACATGCTGGATACAATTTTATTTTGTGCCATTAATCCCTCCATTTTGTTTATGAGTCCATATATTTCTCCTGAATTTGTTTTTTTGGTGTGCTTGAACTCATTCATGTGGACATTGTTTGATTTATTCACAAATCTAGAGCTTTTACCATTTTCTTATGTTTTTTTTTATCCCTTATATTTCTGTGCATTTGTTATAAAGGTTTCATTGGTAAAGTATTTTTTTGCTAGCTATGCTACTAGAGCTGCAGTAGTTCTCAGGACTAGGCTGGAATAATATATGGAAACACCGCCGAAGACGGATGTGTCGGGCCATTGGCGCAAATAAAACGGCGACACAACGCAGTTCCATTCTCTGGACTACATTCTGCTGGAAATCTAGTAGGACATGTCCTGCTACAAGAGAATTCAGCAGGAGTTTGAGAATGTACGCTGAAGAAGAAGAACCATATATGGAAACAAATCATTGCCTTGTGTGAAGTTCTATCCTCTACACCATACTGTTGGTTATGTAATACTGAACTGTTGGCTCTATAACCAACACTACAGTGTTATAGATTATATATAAACACTATAGAGCTGTGTTGGTTATACAACACCATACTATTGATTCTATAACACATACTGTTGGCTCTATAATGTTTATATATAATCTATAACACTGGTGTTGACTATGACACTGTAGTGTTGGTTATATAACATATACTGTTGATTCGATGACATGTACTGTTGATTCTATAACATGTACTATTGATTCTATAACATGTACTGTTAGTTCTATAACACTAGTTTTAGTTCTATAACACCATACTGCTGATTCTATAACACTGTAGTGTTGGTTATATAACATCATAATTTGATTCTATAACATGTACTGTTGATTCTATAACATGTACTGTTGGTTCTATAACACTGTAGTGTTGGTTATTAACACCGTACTGTTAATTCTGTAACATTTACTGTTGGCTCTATAACACTACAGTGGGCTCTACAACACTACACTGTTACTTTTCTACAACATTTGTACATCACTTTAGTGATTTTCTATGCAACCTACATGTTGTACACCACTGTACAGTTATTCTTTATATCATGTACATAAGTTGTACACCACTGTATTATTTTCTACATCATGTACATGTTGTACACCACTGTACTGTTGTTTTTACAGCAAGTAATTTGTTGTACATCACTTTACTATTGTTGTCTGTTATGTACATATGTTGTAAGCAGCTGTACTGCACTACGACTATTTTCTACATCCACAAACATTTTCTACATTAAGTACATATATTGTACCTTTTTTTTCACACATACGTAATTTGCCATACTATTTGGAGTAAAGCTGTTGGAGATAATATTTCTAGTGTCTGTTGTTATTCTTTTTATGTTTGAGTGTCAATGTATTTGATAGCATAGCTGTGTTTGTTCCAAACTTTTTCTTCTGAATAATGACAGGTTAGTGCAGTTATATGGGAGCTTGTGGTTGAACGGTTAGAACACTGTTCTCACAATTGTGATGGCTAGGGATCAAGGTAAAGACTGAATTGTTATTTTGGTTGTGAAATTAAATATCTATCTTGTACTCATGATGCCTGCAATGAAAAAGCTGCCTTTTTGGGGAGTTTGATCGCTCTTGTTGACAATGGTCCTACTAGATTAGCAGCAGGATACAGTACAGAGATTGGAAATACGTCATGTAGCTGTTTTATCTGTGCCAATGTCTGGATGCCTTTAACTTCAGCGCGAAAACTAATACATTCACTGTTTTTACCACTTCCATTGAACAAAAGACGTCCAACCATATTGCTAGTAGGCCAGTCGCACGAGAGAACTGGTTCCCGTACTGTACACTGGACATTAACCTGAAAGCTAACCACAGTATGCAGTATGCTTGACATTTTTGTCGTAAGTATCGCAATCAACATAAGCACAACACTGACTTTATTTCTACAGCCTACAAAATCAGCCTGCACTCATTAACAAGGAAACATTTAAACTGAAGACATGTTCAGTATTTTATAGTGTTTCCAACAGAATAATATGGTGTGTCATGTAGGCCAACAGTTTCATGTAATGGAGTAACAGTGTGTCATCTAGGTCCACTGTTATCAGATGAGCATCGAAGATTTGTTATTGTGTGTCTAATACACAGTGTTACAAAACTTTTCAATATGACCAGCCATATATGTAGTAAGAGGAAATTAAGGATGCTTGATCCTGAGGTTCAGTGTCCATTATGGAGAATTTGTGATTGGTAATTTTCTACAGGAAAAAGCATTACAAGCGTGAAATGTTTACCTGATGATAAGAGAAAAAAACTAAAGAGAAACTCTGCAGAACAACTATCAGAGACGGTATAACTATGCAGTAATATCACATCACTCAAATCAGAGAACACTAGTTTCTGTCCTAGCACCATATTCGGCGCTGAAGGAACATAGGTATAATTTTCTAAACCCGACGGTGGTACATTCCTGACATCCTCATAGAAATTTCAGCAGATGATGAAGACTGAATTAGTTCCCTTTGCTAGCCAATTCCATTATGTAGAAGGACAGAGCAACCAAAATATGTCAGGCCGAAAGGCGAAGGTACCCGGTATCTCATCCAAGCTATGAACTCCAATGAAACACAAATTCCATTCTCTGGACTATTTTCCACCTAGTAACCTGCAGGTTTTTTAGAATTGACATGAAAGAAGAAACATCTAGTATGCTTTATCAAAAATTCTTTCTGTTAGTGATGCCGGAATTTCTCTCACAAATACAGGTTGTTTAATGCAACTTATATGTTTCCTCAATAGAAGAGTGGTTCAATTTTCAAAACCAGAATCTGACAGGGGTGCCACATCTGTTTAACATATATGCAGAAAACATGCACAATTTACGAGAATTCACACATTCTGAGCAGTTTTAGCTACATAGGTGAAAAATAGTTTAATTTGTCCCATCAGGATACTACAGCAGCAGAAAAGGACTTTCAAACACTTCATTCCTCAGCCACTCAGATGAGTAGAAAAATTATGTTCAGGCTATTCCTTGATGTCAATCCAAGAGATGCATTGGGTGCAACAGAGTAAAATTCTGCCCATTGAAATGTTGCTCTTCAGTTTGGCAAAATGTTGATAGTGTACTTAATTGTCATAGAATGAATTGTGTACATTACAAGCATGTGAAAGGGTTATGGAATTATGACATGGAATGTACGTAGAATACATGTATGTGAAAGGGTAAAGGAATTATGACATGGAATACAAAATGGAGGTGAGGTGTATATATATAGAATATCCAAACAAGCCTAGAGATATGATCAAAACACCAACAGGGAAATTCTGCAATAATTATGATGGAGAAGTCTAGGAAATTATGGTGGCAACAGAAAAACTGCTGAACTCCATCCCTTGGCCTACAGCCCATGGTATTTCTGCCAGATGCATTGTCAATGCTTCAAGCTCTCCAGTCTGGAAAACTAACAGATGTACACAAATTACTTAATAAACTGTCTTGCCAGTGTAGGATACCCTCTTACTATGAAATACCAGGAAATGAAAATGTAGACCAACAGGTTAAAGAAGGTGCTGCTGAAGACCAACCAGATGTACCGATCACCTACCATCAGAAGAAACATGATCAAGTCAATAAAAAAAGCCACCAACACAAGATGACTATCACATTACGAATAAATCAGAACGGGACACAGCCGACTGCAGTCCCATGTGCACAATTCAAGATTGGCAACATGGCCATGTGTACAAGCCACACAGAGTGCCAAACATATACTTAAAGTGTGTTCTGAGTATGAAACAACACTGGAATTAAAGCTTTATGGGTCACTGTGTGAACTACAAAAGATAGTGAGTTTTACTCAGGAGACAATTACAGATATAGACTTGTTTGAAGTGAATGAAAGAAGAAAATGACATGGAATGTGTGTACATTACAAGTGTGTAGAAGGGTAAAGCAATTATAGCATGGAATGTACATATGTTACAAATATGTGAAAGGGTAAAGGAATTAACACACAAATTATATAATATAATTTATTAATTACAAAATAAAATAAATGAAACACATGAACCTGGTTACATATCTCCATATGGCAGATATATTGTTTAGAAATTAAAGCTAATCTTACTTATTGTCAGCACATCATCATTATTATTTTATTAATCCTAGTTTTGTTATTCATTTCACATTCTGTTGTTTGCTGTGTCTTCTTGTTACGTTAACTTCTCATACTTATGTTGTTTATCTTCTTTGCTATATGGGTCTACTGCATTTTATTTCCAGACTATCGTTATACTTACACCCTAAAGAACTCTATGTCTCCTTTAAAGTAGTCCCCTTGTGATTCCCCCTCTCAATTTCTTTTAGTTTACAGTAAATTTGTAGTGTATTCTATTCAGGATGCAGCCATCAACCCTACATTTTTTGGCTGTAGTGATTTTCTTGGCAATATAAATACATTCGTTCAGTAGTTTGCCATTGCTTTTTGAAAGTTTACAGTAGACCATATAATTTCTTGTGGTCTCCTGCTATATTGGTGTTTTGTAGTTCTTTGTTCATATCTTGATAAATACTTTTTTGTCAATACATTGATTTTTTTTCTGTCTTGTATTTGCTTTACATAAAACTATATACCGTGTGTCCACAACGTCACTGTGCTTTCCTTTACTTTGGTGGTGACACTGAAATGTGATATAGTGCACATCGACCTAACATTGGTGGTGAAACTATGAGATTATTTCAGCAAACTATTTCAGTGTACAGTGATTTTATAGACACCCCTATATATTTACCATTAAGAACATGGCACAGAAGATAGTAAAACTGAAATGGGTAATATAGAACATAGTTCAAATTAAACTCTTTGATTGACATGCACTAGCAAGTCAGAGTTGATAACTTTGAGCAGTGACCAATCAGCACCCTTATTCTATGCAGCGTTACAGTATCTTGTGTCTATAAATAGAACCAGGACTCTGTGGAAAAAATATTATATATAATTTGCTGTGATTATTTAGTACCTTAAAATCAACATCTTTATAATTATGGTAACAGGTAACCATTATAGTCTTACAGCTTACCCAGCAGGGTTGCCAGAATTTGACAATTGTATGTCCAAATTCTTTTATGTCACTGAAATTTATATTTTTGTTTTGTGTATTTTTTGTCCAAACTAAAGATTAGGAGTTTGGCCATATTTTATCTGAAATTTGACTTTATTTCATCTATCTGGCAACACCATTACTCAGTGTAGATAAGATTAGATCTGATTTTTGAATCAAAGATTGTCATATATAGATATCCAACTCCTGTTTATTGTTCATGCAGATTGTAATCTGACCATATTTTGATGTTTCCTTCTCACTTAATATATTTATAGTTCTGTTTAATCACAATGAGAGAACTGGAGCATGCAATATCCAAACTGAAAATTAAAAAGTCCCCTGGAGCTGATGGAGTGTCCAATGAAATGATTAGAAACCTGGGAATTGCAGCAAGAGCAAAGCTACTGCAGATCTTTAATACAAGCTGGTCCACGGGTAATGTACCACAGGCGTGGAGAGAAGCAATAATGATACCACTCCTCAAATCAGGAAAAGATGGCAACACAGACTCCAACTACAGGCCCATCAGCCTCACAAGCTGTCTATGCAAAACAATGGAACGCATTATCAATCTTAGGATGCAGTGGTACCTTGAAAGTGAAAACCTTCTGGTATCACAGCAAGCAGGTTTCAGACAGTGCTACTCTACTGAAGATCAGGCAACCTACCTCTCCCAAGAGATTGAGGATGCCTTCCAAGATAAGAAACTGGTACTAGCAGCATGGATAGACCTCAGAAAAGCATTTGATAAGGTCTGGAAAGAAGAGCTCCTAAAGAAATTGCGAACTTGCAGGGTTAGCTCAAGAATGTACAAATGGGTAAAAGCATACCTGCATAATAGAAGAGCCATGGTACAATTAGATGGTCGCATGAGCAAGAAAGTTCTACTGCGTCATGGAGTCCTCCAGGGAGGAGTCCTGTCGCCCACACTTTTCCTGGTTTACATCAATGACCTAGTTGCTGAACTACCACACGGGATCAAAGTGACAATGTATGCTGACGACCTGGTGATCTGGTGCACAGAAGAACATGCGACAGTGGCCACTAAACAAATACAAAGAGCTATCGATGCCCTAACCTTATGGGCTAATAGATGGTGCGTCAGCATTAACACAGATAAGTGCAGCACTACACTTTTTACCCTCTCACCAAAACAAAAAGCCGGTCATATCAAAATAGATGGAGAGCTCTTGAAAGAAGACAAACAGCCCACATACCTCGGAGTTACTTTTGATGATAAACTGACATGGAAGCAGCACATAAACAAAGCAACAACAAAAGCCAGGAGGAAGTTAGCTATCCTGAGAAAACTAAGTGGAACAACATGGGGAGCCAGTGGGAATATACTCAGTAAAGTTTACCAGCAAGGCATAAGACCACACCTGGAATATGGTTCAGCTGCGTGGTGTCCTGAATCAAACACCACATTACAAGATCTAGATAAAGTGCAAAACCAGGCACTTAGAATAATGTTGGGAGCAATGAAATCAATACCCATAGCAGAGATGCAGAAAATGGGAAGAAAGCAAACACTTGGCGAACGCAGAGACACAAAAGTACTAATTCAGGCAGAAAAGTTTCAGTGTATGCCAAGTCATCCAATGAAGGAAAGATTCCAAAATCTAGTAATGGGACGACTGAAAAGAAGCAGCTTTATCCATCAAGCTAAACGACTCCGCAGACAACTTACAGACCTACCTGAAGTTGACAGCCCCTTAAGGCCTGTACCAGAACAAACCCCGTGGAGTGAAAGACATGGAATGCCAATATACATTCAGACCCATGTGAAAGGAATACAAAGCGTGGACGAACAGAACAGTGTGCAGCGAAGGACAGTCACCCTCAGTTTCCTGGATGAGGAATATCCACAAGATATATGGATCAGAGTATACACAGATGGGTCAGCACAGAATGCTGTGAGGAATGGAGGTGCAGGTGTATATATATAGAATATCCACACAAGCCTAGAGATACAATCAGAACACCGACAGGAAAATTCTGCAATAATTATGATGCAGAAATCCAGGCAATTAGTGTGGCAACTAAAAATCTGCTGAACTCCAACTCTCACCTACAGCCTGTGGTATTCCTGACAGATGCAAGGTCAGTGCTTCAAGCTCTCCAGTCTGAAAAACTAACAGACTTGAAAAAACTACTTAGCAAATTGTCTTACCAGTATAGGGTAACCATGCAGTGGATACCCTCTCACTGTGGAATACCAGGAAATGAAAAAGCAGACCAACTGGCTAAGGAAGGTGCTGCCGAAGACCAACCAGATATACCAATCACCTACCATCAGAAAAAACAGATGATCAAGTCAATAAGAAAGCCACAAACACCAACACAAGATGACTATCATATTATGAACAGATCAGAGCTAGTTATAATTCTACTTCTCAGAACAGGACACAACCGACTCCGCAGTCACATGTATACAAAGTTCAAGATTGGCAACACGGCCATGTGTACATGTGGACAGGCAGCACAGAGTGCCAAACATATACTTCAAGAGTGTTCTGAGCATGAAACGCTGAGGCAGACATATTGGCCAGAGGAAATAACACTGGAATCAAAACTCTATTGGACACTGTATGAACTACAAAAGACAGTGAGTTTTATTAAGGAGACAGAATTACAGATATAGACATGTTTCAAGTGAACGAAAGAAGAAGAAGAAGAATAGTTCTGTTTTCTTCTATCTTGCTAACCAACAAGAATAGAGAACAAATACAGAAATTCCAATGTTTATGCCTTACAACCACAGAAAACTAATATGACAGGAGACTACATAAAATTATGTCGCCTAGACCTATTGTATACTAAAAGAAATGGAAATGGGATAGAACCAGTTAATGCTTTAGCAGTATTCCAGAAACAAAATAGAGTATAGCAAAAGAATACACTTAACAAGCATGCAAATTTACATAATGAGAACAGCATATAACGAAACATGAAGTTAATAACAAAACTTGAATTAATAATAATGATGTCCGAATGCTGACATCTCAGAACTCAATAATGAAGGATAACTTCAATTCCTAACAAGATGTTTGCCACAGGAAGAGACGTAACTAGGATCATGTGTTATATTTATTTTATTCCTCCATGTGGCAACCGGGACCTCGGCTTCTAGTCCAGGGTGCAATGAAATTGGCTATTGTCTTCTTTCCAGGACATTGTTGGGGGCAACTAAGGAAAAGCTGAGGGATAAGCTGACAAGATGTCACCTGTGAAACCATCATCATTGTCACATCTTGTCTCAATTTCTCACTTTTGTCTTCTGTCAAATTATCCCCATGCATGATGAAGAGATGTTGGCGGACATTGCACCTCTGTGTTTTTGTGACAGACTGCGGGGTAAAGGTGAAGGACTGCTAGATGTGCCATCACTACTGATGAGTCAGCAAATATGACAGAATTATATAGTTGGCTCAAAAGTGTGAGCTATGCTCCTCGCAGGACTGTCAAGAGCTACCTGCTCACAACTAAAGAGATTATTTCATCATCATCATTTATTTTATTTGCAATTAATAAGTTACATTATCAAATGTTTGTCCTTTCAACTTCATAGTTAGGATGTTGATAATTCTCTGTAATCAGACTTAACCATTGATTGTGACAAGAGTTTGTCCTTTCAACTTCATAGAGTTAGGTGGTTCATAATTCTCTGTAGCTAGTCTTACTATTGATTGTGCCATCATATTGCATGCTCCAGTTCTTTCATTGTGATTGGTTCCTCCATGACTTCTGGTATAGGTTCGCCGTGTTCAATGTTCTGCTGGTTCTCTCGAACATCCCGTTGTTTGTCTGGGCTAACTTTGATGTTATTGTCTTTTGCAAAGGAATCTGCAAAGTAATCAGCTGCATGTTTACCTGTGAAAATGTTTCTATCTTTGCAAAGTGTGATCCTTGTATTTCTCCCTGTACCTTCATCATTTAGCTGTTTTACCAGTTTCCATAATTTCCTAGTGTCTCTTTCAAGGTTCAGAGACTGTTTTTTCTTTCCAGCTGCTCCATCTGGCTTATAACTTGAATTTTTGAAATTTAGCCTTTGTTTGCTATATGTTGTGGTGTTCTTGGTTAGGTCTGTTCTCTGCCTGCTGTCTAGATATTTCCATCTCATTTTGCAGCTTCTCCAGTACATCATTCCAGTATGGTTTGTAGTATTTGCGACCCCCCCCCCCGGGTATGGTTTTACTAGCAGCATATAGTATGCATCTATTAAATTCACTCACTGCTCTATTGATGTCTATGTTCATGTCCTTAGCTAGAACACTGGTTAAATACTGGTACATTTTCCAGTCTGCCCTCTTATAGTTCCACCTAGTTTGTTTGTTTTGCGTTCGCTCCATGGTAACCATCACGGATATCCGTGCGATTTCCGCCGGGAGCGTGATTACGTTGTGCCACCGTTATGCGTCTTGTAGGCCTAGCACATCCGATTTCGGCATGCCTTGACAATTCGGGTGGGCTACCCTTTGCCTGTGACAGCCTCTATATATGTCTCTAGGCACGCGTAGTGGCGACTCTTCGCCCAGACGATTTTTGCTCACGTCTGACTCGCACGAGGTGTTCCACTGTCTATGAACTTGCCTCATGCAATTGGACGTGCTGTGCCTGTGCCCATTGGGTACTGAACCGTTTCTCATCCGTGAGCCTGGTTCCTTAAGGGGAAGAACTGAACAGAGGAGTTGGACCCTAGCTCTTTCGCCCTCTTAGCCGAGGTGTCATTCACCGACATCGTGTGCCCCGTGTCCAAGTTCGAGTCTCACACCACGCGTTTGAGAGCAAGGCGTTCTCGAGCTGAGCGTCCTTGTCCCAATAGCGCCTGAGCCCATCAGGTACTGAACCCTTTCTCTTTGCAAGTGTACTTCCGTTATAGGAAACATTTGACAGTAGAGTTGGGCCAGGACTACCATCGTTGTCCCTTTCTTGCCTAAGGCCATCGGGTACAGAACCCTTTCTCTTCGCGAGCATATTTCCGGTTTAGGAAGGCTCGACATAAGAATTGGGTTATGTCTTCTTGCTTTACCAAACGCCAATGGATGGGTCTGGGTCTCTCCCTGTAAGGAACACAGGTAACTAGAAGCTTGTCTCGAGCTGACGGAGCTTGCAGTTCCCCTTTCCTAGGGACTTTTCACTTTCTATTTGCAGTTCGCGCTGCCCTCTAGCGCTGTTCTGCCCTTTCATTGTTTCATTGTACTCGGTATGAAATCTATTTGTCTCTCGCCATGCATCTACCTTTACGTGCATTTTACATTGGCCGCCCCTCCAATGTTCGGACTGGACTGACTAGCTTCACTGTGTGTCGCTATATGTGGTGGTGTCGGAGATATTGTCTGTCTCTTGTGCAGTCAAATCTCTTTCCATCTGCTACCTCCACATTCTCGGACACGATCCCCAAATGATTTGGTCATTACCTCCAAGCTGCTTTCCAACGACACGTGTGATGTTTCATTCAATGCCTTGTGAGTGGAATACCAGGTCTGATGTAGAGGTGGTGTGCCATGACCTCTAGTAGAAGGTTAGTGGGTCTACTGGCTGGTTAATAAGTATGAGATTATTTTCATTTTGCCAGCTCTAAAGTTCCTCACCTCTCTTGTCCAATGTGATCTTAGCCCCAGCTCTGAGAGTAGCTGTTGATGTCACCACACACCATAAGTCTTTATTTTTCTGGAATTGTGTCTAGTATCAATGGTCTATCACTTGGGCAGTAGTAGTTCAGGAGATGTAATTCTGTAGTCTGTCTTTAGGTGGAACATCTGGTGTTCTGCTCCATCCAAATATACTTCCAGCTGACATACACTGATATTATTTTTAACAAGTGTCAGAATTCCACCCTTTCGTCTGTCCTTTCGGTCTAATCGGTAGCACTGGTAGCCTCAGATTTTAAAGGCTATATCGCTGCTGAGGTGTGTTTCTTGGATACAGCATATACTAACTTGTTCTTCACTGAGGTTATTTTCAAGCTCCAATTTTTTACTTTATCATCTCTTTTGCTATTGACACCATCAGCATTCCAGTGCATTATTTTAATTGGTCGTTGGTTTGTTTGGCCAGTAGCTCTATTCCCTTGCCTCCTGGCTCCTCTGGGCAATTGAGAAGGACTTCTGGTAATTCAGGTTGGGCTTCTGCCTGAACGTCCGCCACAGGGCAGGCACCATGACTATTAATAAATATAAACATGTTCCCATTGTGTTTTATGCGTGGCATCCTGATTAATTGTGCGCCTTTTGGCTGGTTGCTTACGTCTTCAGCACATTGCATACTTGGGCAGGACTGTGGTCCTACTCGAGTGGGACTGCCCGATCAGTCTTAGTTTACAGCCCCTGATGGCTGAACTAAGCCCCATCACCACTTCCCGGTGCTAGCCTTGATGAGGTTTATAATTATATATATTGGTCTCTCCTAGCTTTGGATCGAAAGTTTCTTCATAATCGGCCCCGGACTCCCGATAACCATAACAAAGATCGATTGGACGTCAGGATTGATCAGAAGTCTAAGAAGCTGTTAATAGTGATATAATTTATGTTTAAACCAGTGTTACAGAAACAAAATAGCATCACATGCACATCGCTGAAACTGGAGAGCTCTGGTTTCTTCCATATGAACTCTAGTTTGCGCTGAAAGAACATGGATAGATAGAATTGTAGTTACATTTAATAATTACCTGTCTTCTGGAACTCGAATCTGTTTAGCCAGCCATCCTGCTATTTGTTTAGCGTATTCGTATTTCGTATCGATATTCACTTTGTCAGAGTTATGGAAAAGTCGAAGGTTGAACATAGGAGAACTGGATCCACCTTTCATCATGGCAACGTTTGTTTGGAGTTCAAGGGTTACATACTAAGAAATCAAGTGAAATGTTTTAATTTTGTAATAAAACTGTCATGACAACAAGAGTGTATACGCGACTCTTTGTTACAATCATTGACAAGTAATGGTGCCAAGTCCGTAGATGGAAGTAGGAGGGAAAGGTTCAACTCTCCCTAGGAAATCAGATTATGATATTTATAACTAGGATGCAAGTACCAAAAAATTTTTTTAAACCGGCACATACTCCTCCCCAATCGTTTCACAGAGTTATTTACAATCTCATCTCTCTGCTTTTTCTTCATCGTTCTCAAACTTCATCAGATTAGCAGGATGTAGTTCGGTGAACGTAATGCACTGTGTCATGGTTTACGAGTGGTTGCGATAGCACCGCCTTTCTAGTATCACTATGCTTCCCCCCCCCCCTTTTTTTAGCTTCCTTTATTTTGTTTTATGTCACTTCTCTTTACCGAAAAATGATATACGGCACTGACAACTGATCTATGGGCCTGAATGGTACCATCCTTTTTTGTCAACTCTCATTCATATCGAATTATATACCTCAGAGTAACCTGTTGCTATAGGAAAAAAACAGTACCAATCAGGATGTTACTGCAATACATTTGTCAAAACAAAATGTTAACCCAAATACTGCATAGCCAGTAAAACAATATGTTAACATAACACAGTCTATCTATCTATTCGCTAAGCCCTTTGTTGCTTTTCAGCTTCAGGGATAGAAGATTGTTCTAGATATGACCCTTGTGTGTGCTAAGTATATTGTGGAAGTATTTCCCTCATTTATTTCGGTTGTCGATTGTTTTCGTGTTCGGCCTTCACTGTTTCTGTGTAGCATAGCTTGCTGTGGTATGCTGTCTGACGGTAGTCTGCTGATGCGTGCAAAACATTTGATCTGTTGTCTCGTAATATATTCCAAGATTGGGGTGGTGCCGGTTGTTTGTCTAATGTCTTCATTCCTCACTCTGTCTCTTAGCGATATTCCTAGAATTCTGCGTAAGCATGCCATTTCAGCAGTCACATGTTTACGTTTGTCTTGTGCTTTCGGTGTTCATGTTTGGCCGCACTGCGTTGGCCACTAATCGTTTTGAATAGTTATAAACACAGTAGTCAGCAAAACAAGATGTTTGCCATACAACAGTACAGCCAGTAAAACAAGATGTTTGCCATACAACAGTACAGCCAGTAAAACAAGAAGTTTGCCATACAACAGTACAGTCAGTAAAACAAGATGTTTGCCATACAACAGTACAGCCAGTAAAACAAGAAGTTTGCCATACAACAGTACAGCCAGTAAAACAAGATGTTTGCCATACAACAGTACAGCCAGTAAAACAAGAAGTTTGCCATACACATTACAGCCAGTAAAACAAGATGTTTGCCATACACAATACAGCTAGTAAAACAAGATGTTTGCCTACAACACAGTACAGCTGACAGTACAAAATGGTAATAATAAATAATACTAATAAAACCTATAAATCGTTAAGACTTTTAGAGCATGAGCAGAAAATTCCACGTTAGGACCGTAGCGGTGCTACATTAGAACCACGAACTCAAAATTCCACGTCATTTCTATCTTCTGTCATACAGACAAATGTGAAGAATCACGACCTGGTAATTCCTTAATGTTATCAATCCACATTTTCTCCTTCCACCCCTTACAGTTTTCTGTAGTACAATACAATATTTGAAAGCGAAAAGTCTCGTTATGGAAAAATGTTAAATACATTATGTAGCCCTACCGTACGTTGTGTAAGTTTGTTTAAATAAAATCACCAATATCTTTGCGTGGAAGAACAGTGCTTCTTTCGTGCATCTAATAAAGTGCATCAATAACGTCAATTATATTTGTATTAAAATTGAATGATCTCATATGTAAGTGAAAAATAGTAGACGGACACAGCACATCTGACAGGACACGATGTTAGTCAAACAAGCATAAAACAGTGTAGACGGCACTACAAAATGGTAGACAGACAGATAATACATTATAGCTAATTTGTAAACATACAATGATTTATATAGCCTAAAGAATCATTTTTTAAACAAAATATTTGTCTTCAGAACAAACATTACCGTTGTACGGTCAATGATACTAGTAATGTAACACACACAACGCCAATGATACGAATAGTCCATATAAAACAATGTCAATGATACTAGTATGCACATACACAATATAAATGATACACAATGTAAATGATACTAGTAGTACACACACACAATGGCAATGATACTAGTAGTGCACACACAAACATTGTCAAAGATACTAGTAGTACAAAGACACACACACAATGTCAATGATACTAGCAGTGCAGACATACACACTGCCAATGATACTAGTAGTACGACACACACACTGTCAATGATACTAGTAATACGACACACACACTGTCAATGATACTAGTAGTACGACACACACACTGTCAATGATACTAGTAGTGCACACACACACACACACTGTCAATGATACTAGTAATACGACACACACACTGTCAATGATACTAGTAATACGACACACACACTGTCAATGATACTAGTAGTGCACACACACACACACTGTCAATGATACTAGTAGTGCACATAAAAATGCACTAATACGTATACCAAATTTCACTTAAATTCATAAAGTCGATGAAATGTTATAATATTCTAAAATTGAACATTAATGGCGAAACGTATAACAGTTTATAGTGAAAGCCCGTAGATAAGACAAATCAGAACACGACATTTAGTACTAAGAACTCAGTCGAAACGTGGGTCAAAAGTCAACTCCTCCCCCCCCCCCATAACGGGTTTTCACAAAAAGTCATAAAAATTGTAATCAAAAGGAAGAAATAACTGATACACGAAAATGAACGAATTACCTTTCTTTAGGTAAACCACTTCTCCTTCTGAGGGAAACGTATCTAAGTCCCTGAATGATGGGCACAAATGGTGATAACGGTAGATATAATTACCGAAATCCAGAGAAGATAATTATTAACTAATAGGTATTTATAATATAAGTTCACTATAATTACTATATCAGTAGGTGTCTGTATTACATATTCTTGTACTCTATTCACTATAAATACTTTAATAAATGTAGTACGTTAAAGCCTCACCTCAATCTCCGTATGCAACATTTTTGCTAGCATTTTTGAAAAAGCTGAAAGGAAGACTTCATTGATGGATTTCTTGTCTACGTTTGTGGTCATAAAACCAGCCACCTGTATTTTAGACATGATGAAGGGGACAAAGTTACTTTTCCTTTGTAGCTTTTCTTGTTTTTGTCAGAGATCTCCTTCAAATATATCACCTTCGACTTGGAAATCTGTAGTCCCTAGTTCGTTGAAAGAAGAAGCCACGTACCGTATAATGATAAAACCATTAACTTGTTAGCATGACTGGGTGTGCCATATTGGAGCATGTTAGGATGGCTGTTCTGTCACAGTCATGTTAGGATGGCTGTTCTGTCACAGTCATGTTAGGATGGCTGTTCTGTCACAGTCATGTTAGGATGGCTGTTCTGTCAGTCATGTTAGGATGGCTGTTCTGTCACAGTCATGTTAGGATGGCTGTTCTGTCACAGTCATGTTAGGATGGCTGTTCTGTCACAGTCATGTTAGGATGGCTGTTCTGTCACAGGCATGTTAGTATGGCTGAGGTGCCACATTGGAGCATGTTAGGATGTCTATTTTGCCACAGTCATGTTAGGATAGCTGGGTGTGCCAAATTGGAGCATGTTAGGATGGCTGTTCTGTCACAGTGGAGCATGTTAGGATGGTCGAGGTGCCATATTGGAGCATGTTAGGATGGCTGTTCTGTCACAGTGGAGCATGTTAGAATGGCTGAGGTGCCATATTGGAGCATGTTAGGATGGCTGTTCTGTCAGTCATGTTAGGATGGCTGTTCTGTCACAGTCATGTTAGGATGGCTGTTCTGTCACAGTCATGTTAGGATGGCTGTTCTGTCACAGTCATGTTAGGATGGCTGTTCTGTCACAGTCATGTTAGGATGGCTGTTCTGTCACAGTCATGTTAGGATGGCTGTTCTGTCACAGTCATGTTAGGATGGCTGTTCTGTCACAGTCATGTTAGGATGGCTGTTCTGTCACAGTCATGTTAGGATGGCTGTTCTGTCACAGGCATGTTAGTATGGCTGAGGTGCCACATTGGAGCATGTTAGGATGTCTATTTTGCCACAGTCATGTTAGGATAGCTGGGTGTGCCAAATTGGAGCATGTTAGGATGGCTGTTCTGTCACAGTCATGTTAGGATGGCTGTTCTGTCAGTCATGTTAGGATGGCTGTTCTGTCACAGTCATGTTAGGATGGCTGTTCTGTCACAGTCATGTTAGGATGGCTGTTCTGTCACAGTCATGTTAGGATGGCTGTTCTGTCACAGTCATGTTAGGATGGCTGTTCTGTCACAGGCATGTTAGTATGGCTGAGGTGCCACATTGGAGCATGTTAGGATGTCTATTTTGCCACAGTCATGTTAGGATAGCTGGGTGTGCCAAATTGGAGCATGTTAGGATGGCTGTTCTGTCACAGTGGAGCATGTTAGGATGGTCGAGGTGCCATATTGGAGCATGTTAGGATGGCTGTTCTGTCACAGTGGAGCATGTTAGAATGGCTGAGGTGCCATATTGGAGCATGTTAGGATGGCTGTTCTGTCACAGTCATGTTAGGATGGCTGTTCTGTCACAGTCATGTTAGTATGGCTGAGGTGCCACATTGGAGCATGTTAGGATGTCTATTTTGCCACAGTCATGTTAGGATAGCTGGGTGTGCCAAATTGGAGCATGTTAGGATGGCTGTTCTGTCACAGTGGAGCATGTTAGGATGGTCGAGGTGCCATATTGGAGCATGTTAGGATGGCTGTTCTGTCACAGTGGAGCATGTTAGAATGGCTGAGGTGCCATATTGGAGCATGTTAGGATGGCTGTTCTGTCACAGTCATGTTAGGATGGCTGTTCTGTCACAGTCATGTTAGGATGGCTGTTCTGTCACAGTGGAGCATGTTAGGATGGCCGAGGTGCCATATTGGAGCATGTTAGGATGGCTATTTTGCCACAGTCATGTTAGGATAGCTGGGTGTGCCAAATTGGAGCATGTTAGGATGGCTGTTCTGTCACAGTGGAGCATGTTAGGATGGTCGAGGTGCCACATTGGAGCATGTTAGGATGGCTGAGGTGCCATAGTGGAGCATGTTAGGATGGCTGTTCTGTCACAGTGGATCATGTTAGGATGGTCGAGGTCACAGTGGAGCATGTTAGGATGGCCTAGGTGCCATAGTGGAGCATGTTAGGATGGCTGTTCTGTCACAGTGGAGCATGTTAGGATGGCTGTGGTGCCATAGTGGAGCATGTTAGGATGGCTGTTCTGTCACAGTGGAGCATGTTAGGATGGCTGAGGTGCCATAGTGGAGCATGTTAGGATGGCTGTTCTGTCACAGTGGAGCATGTTAGGATGGCTATTCTGTCACAGTCATGTTAGGATGGATGTTCTGTCACAGTGGAGTATGTTAGGATAGCTGAGTGCCATATTGGAACTTGTTAAGATGGCTGGGGTACCATATTGGAACATGTTAAGATGGCTGGGATACGATATTGGAACATATTAGGATGGCTGATATATCAGATGAAATGTATGCAATATTTGTTTTGAATTTCTGTTCGATTCTTCTTTTTTTAGTTTTTCTTCATTAAGTTCAATCTTGTTATTGGTAACCTAGCAACACAATGGAGCTTATGTTTACTATCCAAACTGCAAATGTATACAAATTTATAATATTACATTGGAACATGTTAGGATGGCTGGGGTGCTATATTGGAGCATTTTAGGATTTCTGCGGTGCCAATTGAAGCGATCATCACAAAAAGTTGACTCGCAGGTACTGTCTATTCTGAAAACCGTTTGTTGTCCCAACTCTAAATATATCTTGATTTCGCGTGTCCTGAATATGACGTAATTTTAATGTGCATTCAAAGGGAGTATCATTATGAAAGAACTATTTCTGCCACAGATACAATTAATTTTCAAATAAACCCATAGCTCAATCTTAACCCATGCCAGTAAACCCGCATCTGGTTCTACAAATAATACACCCGATACCTAACATTTACCCTTTGAAATCCACCCCCTAAACCAACCTCGCTCCCTTGTAGAGAGTACACCCAACAGTCATGCACATTTACTTTAAAAACTTGAAATCAATGCACCAAGTAACCAGGGCCGTGCCGTGTTATGATGTAGAGATGCGGTCGCATCAGGCGGCACCAATAAAAAATATATTGTCGGTGGCGTCATTTCGAAGAAAAACCATTTAAGGAGGAAAGGGGGGGGGGGTGAAATTCTAAATACTGAGAAAACCTACCCACGGAACTGCAAGTAACATACCAATATATCGATGTATATAGAAAATCCATTTAAATTGGATTGTGACATATATTATAGGAGTTTCTCATCTCCCCTATTCCCGTACGCTCTGATATAAACCCAGAATATTATTTAATCTAGGGTTGAAAATGCATGTCGTATTTTTTAAAAGAAGGCTTTAAATTTTTTTTAATACATTCTAAAAAAATTACGTCCAAACATTTGGAAAATCCGGTCGTTTGAATAGGAAGTCCGCCAAAATCCCTTCCTTCATTCATACAAACGAGCCGGGGGGGGGGGGGGGGGGGGAGAGAATCACGCCCCGACATTTTAGATCAATTCGATAAAAATAGCCGATGAGTTTACAAATGCAATAAATAAAATTGTCCAAATAAAAACACAACAGTTTAAGTAATTTATGGACAGTCCCTTATCGTAATAAATAAGATTCGAAAATCTTTGGGTGCTGAGGGTTTTTTTGTGGACAAATATGCCTTAATCTGGGTTTGCTAAAGGAAATACTTGAAATTTAGTTTTTAAAAAATGAATAAATCATCTCCATCCTTAACCTTTTTTGTTAGAAAAAACAACAGATCACCAAATTCTCTTGGAAACTATGGAATTGCGTATAAAAAAAGGCAAATGTGTTTTTAGGTATACTAACTAGTGCTCTGACCTTATTTATATTTAATTTTATAGTCTGGGTGTTTTACAGTACGACCTGGAGTTATTTCTAATATATCATGTGAATAAAATGTGTGGATAAATTCGAATACTTAGGAGCAAACATCAACGGTGCAGGAGACTGCATGTCAGAAATAAGAAAAAGATTGGCAATGACAAATTGTAAAATAACAGTTGAAAAACATGGAAAAACAAAAAAATAGAAACGGAATTTCTAATGCTACAAACTTTTATTTTCCGGTTGCAACATACGGCTGTGAAACATGGAGCCTAATTTAAAAAGCGACAAAGAAGACCAACGCCTTTGAGATGAAATGCTACAGAAAGATACTTAGAATATCATGGAAGGAAAAAGAGAGAAACTCAGATATTATAAAAACATTGAAGATTCCAGAGTGTTGGTTACTAAACACAATAGCAAAAAGAAAACTACACCTGTTTGATGTTTGGTCATATAACGAGACACGGCTGTTTAAAATACAAATAATGGAGAGCAGAGTACCTGGGAAGAAGAGAAGGGCAGACCAAGGAGTCGATAGGCTGACGACATTAAAGATAACATGAATACATCGCTGGAAAATGCAAGCCGCATCGCCCAAGACAGAGAGGGGTTTAGAGAGTTCATTGGGAAGACAACGTTCTGAAAAGAACACGTCACATGACACACCTTAATGCCTTGCAGCATCACAAGTACAATTCGTTGGAGATGGTTTTTGTTTGTGATTCATATATGTTTGCTTTCGTTGACTCTTTTATTTATGTATTCCACCGTTTGCAAGGTATGTGTCTGGTTTTTAATATCCATCGGCAACATTGTGATAACATTGAAATGCATATATATGTTGCATATAGGTATATACTGTTCACAAAAAAAAAAGAAACGTAACTTTTTTGGAGTTACTTTTGCAAAAGATATTTCCTGATTGAACATCATTTAACCTTTATCGACTGTTATTAATCTGGTCATTAACTTCTCGTAGTTACTTAAATTGTACTCACCTCATGATTTGTGAGGTCATGAAAAAGGTCACGGTCAAAGCAGCATTTTTGATAAGAACTCGTGACAGGTTCATGAGAATCCCGTGAAACTTATTGACCACAAAGCGGTCTGACCATATGCCTATAAAAGATTGCCGGTCCTCGAATAAATCAAGTTGAAAATTCAATGCGCAAGTATGGTTAATCTCACTACAGAACAACGATACATCATCATTGGACGCTTACAGACTGGACAATCACAAAGTGGAGTGGCCAGAAAATGTAATATGATTAGTCGCCTTTTGATGCGATTTCAACAAACTGATTTAGTGGCAGACCAGTCACGAAGTAGATGATCCAGAGTCACAATTCCTGCCGAAGACCGAGTCATACAGCTGCTCACCTCAGGAATCGATTTGCATCTTCATCCTTCACAGTCAATTCAATGCCAGCAACTCGTCGAATTTCAGATCAAACGGCCAGAACTGGCTGTAAGACATTGGTCTTTGGGCTAGATTACCCTACAGTGGTCCTATTCTTACGGACGGTTATCGCAAGAACCGACTGCAGTTGGCGAACCAGCTTCGTCAATGGCCGTTGGCCATGTTTGGAGACGGATTTAGTTTAGTGATTAATAATTTTTTTGTACTCCAGAGACACGATACACGGAGAAGAGTTTACCGCAGAGTCCAAAAGCGCTACTTTCATAACAGCGTTGATGAGGCTCCTCCACAAGGTGGTGGAGGTGTACTGATGTGGGGGGGGGGGAGAGCAATTAACTTCATGGGGAGAAGTGACCTTGTGCAAATTTAAGGACGCCTGAATACCGAATGATACGTCGCTGAAATCTTTCATCCTCGCGTTTTTTTTTCAATTTTGGCAGCAAGAGGGTTGATTTTTCAGCAGGATAACGCTCGACCACATGTGGCACAACTCATCACACAGTTCTTCGCTAACAACAACGTCCAGACCATTCCGTGGCCAGCCTTGTCATAAGACATGGACCCCATAGAAAATTTATGGTATGAACTCCACAGACGACTTCGCCAGCGAGGCGTGGCTCCAGCCAATCCCCGACAGTTTTCTGTCGCGGATCCATGTCACGGAGATGCCGTTCTCTGATAGAGGCCAGAGGAAGCCATACATCTTACTTAAACATAATCTTCAGTCACAAAGAATAAAAGTTCAAACACATTTACTGAACATCGTTTCATTGTTAAAGTCTGAAAGGTTCTTCATGCCAAGGTTGAAACATTAATTATGTAAAATGAAATGATGGTACACATTTGAAATGTGGTGTCCATAAGCACAGCTATTATTTTTTTTTTTGAACAGTATATATAACGGCATATAATAGAATGATGTGGCTTTTAAAAAAAAAAAGAATTCAAAGCAAAATTAATCTCCCTTATCTGTTGACTGCTACAGTATTTCGATGCAACAATAACGTCGAATTCTGAAATGTGTCGTGTTTTACTGTGGACTCCGTGGCAGATTTACTAATGGGCCCATATCGGGAACACAAGTTGGTTTGACTTACTCAAGGTTCGTCTGGTTTTTCGACCACGTTCCTGCTGGTAGCACGGTTTTACGGTCACTTTGACCCTTGGTGGTGAGACAGCCAACTCCATCTCAAATATCCTTAGACACAAGCAAGGCAGGTCACAGTGCTGATATTCGATGCTTTCCTTTTAAACCACTTCACTGGCAGCTCCTGGTTCGAGTGCTAACCTTTCACAGTGTACTGGTGGCTCGTGTGTTGACTGTTAACAGTGTACTGGCTGCTCCTGGTTCAAGTGATGACAATTCACAGTGTACTGGCGGCTCATGGTTCGAGTGCTGACCGGTCACAGTGTACTGGCGGCTCGTGGTTCGAATGCTGACCGTTCACAGTGTACTGGCAGCTCCTGGTTCGAGTGCTAGCCGTTCACATTGTACTGGTGGCTCGTGTGTTGACAGTTAACATTGTACTCGCAGCTCCTGGTTCGAGTGATGACAATTCACAGTGTACTCGCGGCTCGTGGTTCGAATGCTGACCGTTCAAAGTGTACTGGCGGCTCATAATTCGAATGCTGACTGTTCACATTGTACTGGAGGCTCGTGGTTCGAATGCTGACCGTTCATAGTGTACTGGCAGATAGTGATTTTTATTGTTGCTATTATATGGCAATATGAAAATAAAAGGTTGAAAAGATTGACCTCATTATACTCGGGTTACCTCCCATGTACTCCGGGATTCGAACCCGCAATATGTTATCATATATCATCCGAGTCTGTGTTGGGGAGGTACAGAGCGTGTCTCAGACGACCAGGTTCATTTTCTGATGTGTGCAGTTATGTGCACACATATACTGTTCATAAAGCATTGAATGGCAACCTATTATATTTAAATATTGCCTAGGAAATCCCTATAGTCACAAATTAATGGGTTAAACGTACTAACTCAGAAGTCGAAACTAGGCAGGGGTGACGTGTTTTTGGTGACTTTATAAGCAATTCACAGAGGTGCCGCAACTGAAATGAATTTAATTTATGTAAAGGTGGGCACCAGAGTCCCCCTTGATTACAACACTAAAATGTCTTTCTAAAATAGTTTTTCATCATTAAGTTCAATTTTGTTATTGGTAACCTAGCAACACAATGGAGCGGATGTTTACTATCCATACCGCAAATGTATACACATGTATATTATTAAGATAAATATATTACACAGTTTAAACACAATATATAATTTAAATTAATTTGAGAACACACAAATAGATGATTGATAGTAATATACTGGTTGTTTGCTGCTAAATTTGAAAGATCTAGCCTTCATAAAAAAATACTACCTATTTGGCGTATTCGTTGTGTCCACTTGAGTGAAATATAACAACTGCTTCTGAATGCACAGATCTTGTTTGGTAGGGTCTTCAGTTCCCACCTCACCTTTTAGGAAGAAAAAAAACTGTAGTTGACAGGGAATGATACTTAATAATACAAGTTGCTACCCTTACCGTTGATTGGCTGAGATTCCTTCAAGTCGAGTGGAGTAGATCAATAACCCTATACTAAATCACTCGTGAATGCAACATGGATTCAGTCGATAGTGTATGGAACTGTGATATCTTGTAATCTGAAGGGCATTGGATTTTGTAAAGATTGAGACATGTTCTTGCAAAGATATTTAATGATCTTCATACAGCAGAAACGGGGAAACATAAGACCGCGTGTTCATGTCTATGCAATCGGAAAACTGATTAGGATCGACAAATCTCGAGACCACGCGTGTTCAATCCCTTTAAACTCACCGGCGGGTAATATGGCCTATATTTATACGTACATATCTTTACAAATCGCATAACGGCACTTAGTAAAAAATAAATTACGTTTGCTTGATTAAAACTAGACCTTTGTTTTGAGGGTTCATATGTTGTATCGGATAGGATTAGGTGTCGTTAAATAATACTGACTGCAATGGACTTCCATTGCTAATACTGCTAATACCACGGAGGATAGCTATATTCACTGATGAGGATCCATACTGGATTCAATCCAGAGTATCAGGTATAAAAGCCTTCTGCATAACAACAGATTAGGCATATCCAAAAATCATGTTACTACATTTCAACGAATAACTCCCAATGTGGGATCATGGGAGATTTGGAAACTGATGTTGAATCATGGGGGACTCCAACACTGATGCTCTGTCTATTATAAGTGAAACATGCTAATAAACTATAACATGGTAAGGAAGTTTTTCTAATCAACGACCTTTATCAAGAACATGAGTAAAATGACAGTCCTCATAACAATGGTTAGGACGGATTATGTTAATGCGGATTTTTTTTTTTTTTACTTATCTTGCGTTATGTCCGCGATAAAGATCCGTTGGTCGAAACGCCTATTTTTAGCCACAATTAGCAAACTTCATTAACCTGTTCCAAGATTCACCTGTTGAATTACAGTTTTGCTTAAGTGATTACCTACTGTCGATGTCCAGAGCAGGTACTGAAATGAAACACAGACGGCAACTACTACAGAAAGAAAAAAAAACTATAAACTACACACATCGATGTTAAAGTGCAAGAAACAAATAGAAGTGGAAGACAAATCCGATGCGCCCGTGTGTTGCCGGGGCCCGAAAGGGGAGCAAAGAATAGCAACACTGTTTACCTTCCAAGCATGTCGTACGAGGCGACTAAGGAGGTTATGGGATGGAGTTGGCTGTCCCATCCCATATAGGGTCAGTGACCCAAACCATGCTGAAGTCGGATGTGTCAGGCCGAAAGGCGCAGATATAGCAGCAATGCTGTAAACCATGACACAACGCATTCCGTTCTCCGGACTACATCCTGCTAATCTGCAGGAGTTTGAGAACAAACGCAGAAGAAGAAGAAATCCGATGCAATATATAGTCTCAAAATACATCAACAAACCAGAATATTTCACATTAGAACAGACTACAGGGCCACCACTCTACTAAAGATCTCATACACATACTGCAGTATTGCCAACATACAAGAGGCAGAGATCACATATAAATAGATATTACATGTGTCTCTATCCTTGGAGATATCCATGTGGTTCCCATCTCTGTCAAATCCTTCAGTCTCTCTTCTTGTTTTCCTAGGACTTTCCCATTTTCTTTTCCTTGCAGGTCTATAATATCAATCAATCAAGTGCTACGCCGAGTAAAGTTAGCGATCACACTTCTCCATGACACTGTCTCGTGTTGTTAATTCAGTTGGTGACTTCTTTTTGTGCCACATTGACAACCCATCCAGAAAGTTATCTTTGCTTTCCTCTGTCTCTTCTCCCCTTTCTTTCCGGTTGTAAATAAATGTTCAAGTTTTACTTTTATCATCACATACCCTAAACATCTTGATTGTCTGTTTTTAATTTTATTTTCACTACAATTTTCGTTTTACTCCAGCATCTCTGAGAACTTCTACATAAGTTTTCTTGGCTGTCTATGGAATTTCCATCATTCCTCTTAAAAACCACATCTCACTACCTTCAGCGTATCATGGGAACTTTTGTTTACTGTCCATGCTTCGTTTCCATAAAGAAGGATTGACTCAAAATAACATACTAGCACTCAAACTTTTGTGAACCGCGATCGAAATGCGGCCTGTGTCGTCTTTAAGTATGATTTTAGGCACATCACTCTTGTAGTTCGCCGTTGCTTTCAGGAGGAAATCCGTTTAACGAAAAGCACACAAATCAATTTCCAGTCATTTTTTTACCGGAAGTACATAGTAGCCTTGTATTGCATTTTGTTGTCAGTTTTTCAGTCAACTTTTATTTTATCTGTTGCCCAATAGCTATATTCCATACTCATTTTGAAGCAAACTGGATAGATGTGTTGGCAGTATGAAGTTTCTACTAGTTGATGCTTGTCCTCAACCAGAGTGAGGTGTTGGCAATATCGAGTTTCTGTTTGTTCCCAAGCTCCCACTGGATCATAGGATGGCACCAAAAATAAATTTTCAGCATGATTTAGTCCAGAGAACAAAAATGCGTTATTTTGCTATTTTATTTGAGCCAATGGTCCATCACATCAGATTGGTGCAGAGTTGATCTAATCTGCAACTCGTTATATCTTGCATTTTATCACCTTGAATATTCAAACATATTTGCTTTGACTCACATTAAATAACTGAAGCCCATCTTTCATGACTTACATTTCAAGCCCATCTTTCATGACTCACATATCACATTTCATGCCTACCTTTCATGACACATTTCACATCTCGTTTATCTTTCATGACTCACACATCACATTTCAAGCCCATCTTTCATGACTCACATATCACATTTCATGACACATTTCACATCTCGTTTATCTTTCATGACTCACACATCACATTTCAAGCCTATCTTTCATGACACATTTCACATCTTGTTTATCTTTCATGACTCACACATCACATTTCAAGCCCATCTTTCATGACTCACACATCACATTTCAAGCCCATCTTTCATGACTCACACATCACATTTCATGCCTACCTTTCATGACACATTTCACATCTCGTTTATCTTTCATGACTCACACATCACATTTCAAGCCTATCTTTCATGACACATTTCACATCTTGTTTATCTTTCATGACTCACACATCACATTTCAAGCCCATCTTTCATGACTAACACACCACATTTCAAGCCCATCTTTCATGACTAACACACCACATTTCAAGCCCATCTTTCATGACTCACACATCACATTTCAAGCCCATCTTTTATGACTCACGCATCACATTTCAAGCCCATCTTTCATGGCACATTTGAAACCTATTGCTGTGACTAACTCAAACAAACACGAAACATATGATACATTTTTATTTCACACACACACCACAGAATGAAACACTCATGGAACATACAGTATGAGCTGTACAATTGAAATTTAAAAAGAAAAGTTTAATTCCTGGAGGTTGTGATGGCAGGATTACCTAAAAGCAAATCGTTATCAGTGTCTGCTCCTGACAGAAGAACGAAGAAGAAGGACTAGTGCCCCAGAGTTGGAAGGTACTTTCCTCACAATTAAACAAAAACCTTATATTTAAAAGAAATATTAAGAGTATTTGATTAAAATATTGTACAAGTAGTAGTTGTTTGGGATGAAACACTAAAAAACACCAACATAGCTAGAACTGTCTATAATCTCAATCCAAAGAGAAAACCCACACACGTAATCATCATCATCAGGTGCCATGCCGGCTGGCGTAGGCGGTCATGGCTCTCCACAGCTCTCTGTCCACAGTATTATGTATCAACGTCGTTGTTTCCTGGTTGGGCCAGGTTGTCAAACTGTCTAATATTTTCTCACGTTGTCGCCCTCTGTCTGGGTTGCCTTCAATTTTGCCTGTTGTGACTATGTTCTCTAAACATGCCTGTCTCAACACACATAATAGAGATAAGTAAATGCAATGAGTCAGAACAACAAATATTTGTTATAGTTGCATGCAAAACCCGCCGCAGGCAGATGTGCAGGCCATTGGCGCAAATAAAATAGCGACACAACGCATATCCATTCTCTGTACTACATTCTGCTGGAAATCTAGTAGGACCATTGTCCTGCTATAAGAGAGATCCATCGGAAATTTGAGAATGAATGCAGAAGACGTGTAAATGATTAGGCCAGCTCAAGTTATAGTCACAGATTTAATGACTCACAGTCTCCACTGTCATGCTCATATATTTGCAATGAGGCTCAAGTACTTTCTCTAGTCATAGTGATATATTGCAATGAGGCTCAAGTACTTTTTCTAGTCATAGTGATATATTGCAATGAGGCTCAAGTACTTTTTCTAGTCATAGTGATATATTGCAATGAGGCTCAAGTACTTTCGCTAGTCATAGTGATATATTGCAATGAGAGGCTCAAGTACTTCAGGTAGCTGTGGCAGTGTTAAGTCATTCGCCAGCTGATCCGCAAACCCGTGTTCCTAATCTACTCATTATTTATGGTTTGAAATACACATTATTCCTGCGATTCATTCAGCCACTAGGAAGTAGTGAGAGTGCTCATGCTCTAGTGAGATATCCAGTACTTTCTCTAGTGGTATAGTGATACTTTCTCTAGTGGTATAGTGACATACTGCAATGAATCACATCAAGTACTTTCTCTACTGGTATAGTGCTACTTTCTCTAGTGGTATAGTGACACTTTCTCCAGTGGTATAGCAACATACTGCAATGAATCATATCAAATACTTTCTCTACTGGTATAGTGACACACTGCAATGAATTACATCAAGTACTTTCTCTACTGGTATAGTGACACTTTCTCTACTGGTATAGTGACATACTGCAATGAATTATATCAAGTACTTTCTGTGCAGACACAGTGACCAATGTTCCCTCTAATTTTCTTCTTTCATGAGGCAAGTATGAAGATGTTTGACCTGTGAATATTTCTGTGTGAATGTTTCTAGTACCTATAAAAAAGGATATTCACTCACTCTTTATGTGTGTTGGCAGTACATTTCATGTGTTGTACCTTGTAATTAGGTGCATGTCCATTCACATTAGAGGGAACATTGATAGTGAGATATAGCAATGAAATACTATCTCCACAGACATCAATCTTCCTGCATCATATCCATTATACACCATGTTTATCATACCCACTGACCATCATTATACATTACCATCACTGACCATCATTATACATTACCATCACTGACCATCATTATTCATTACCATCACTGACCATCATTATACATTACCATCACTGACCATCATACATCATATTGTAAAGTGAAACCAATGTGGGACATACATGAAGCAATTGTAACAAATTAGAAAGGAAAGTTTATCTAGACTGTTCATACACTTTTAAGAAACACATGACAGCAAAACATGTTTTAGCAATGAACATATCTTTGCTATAAATTGCCCCATATAACTATTTCCATATTCGCAGCCACAACCACCTCACCATACATATCAAACAAAACTAAGAAACAAATAAGTAACATACACATATTTTTTTTAATTACAGTAATACATTATATGCAATATTGCCATCATAAAATTCTCTACATATAGAGAACCTCCTGCAATGATCAACAAAGCATGAGGTTGAAACAAAGTATATTCAGCAGTTTGTACAAATCTATATTCTGTGAAAAGTCCTAATCATTTCATTATCGGGACATTACTGTTATAAATAAGAGCTCTTTTAGCAATGCAGAGGCAGATATGAAATAGTGGTAAACCTGCATTTTATGGTGACCAACTGTATCATACTGGTCACATTTAATTTTTAGATTTGTCCGCGTTCCCATTTTCCAAGGGAGGATCAACTTCAGAGCATTTGCAAGCAAAAAATTCCTTAACTGGAAATCACTGCTAAGAAGCTTGTGCTCTAAATACTGATTCAATCCACTTGTATGTCAACACAACCTTTTATATTAACCTTTGCTACTCTATAATAAAATATATATTTGTTATAATAAAAATAACTTAACACCTGCACATGAGATTTGTTTTTTTGACAATTGCACAATGAAGATGAAAAAATGCAACAATGAATATTTTTTCAACAAATGACTGGCTCACATGCTCTTATCGGACTGATATATTTCATGAAGAAATGTCTAAACATCAAATTTCTGATGCTATTTCATAATCATACTAACACGCTCATATCGTCTGAGAACATAAATAAAACAGATGTCACTAATCTTCTTAATCTAATCTTGGATAGTAGGCATATGTCTTTAATTACACATTATTTATATTCAATGCAAGATGTTTTAGAGCTCATAATGTCTCCTTTGAAAATAAGTGTTATTCCCAACAATTCTTCATTATTAGAAACACAATCCATAAGAATTTCACTTTCTTTTATTGGCTATGTGATGTCTACATTGACAAACAAATCTTATGTTCACTACTTGATGTCTACATTGTCAGACAAATGTTTTTTTGTGCTACTTGATGTCTACATTGTCAGACAAATCTTTTTTTTGCGCTACTTGAGATAATGTCAAGTATCAGAGGGTGCTACTAGAGATAATGTCAAGTATCATGAGGGTGCTTGTTCTATTGCTTGAACCTCAGCATTGAAGTTGGAGCAGAACTTTCCTGTAGAGATGGATTGTGTTTCTGGGCAATGGTCAGGATATGTTACAAAGATGCCAGTCCCTCCATTTCTGATTGTGTTTGTAGCTGATCTACCCATAAATGCATGTATCCATAATTGCTCAGAAAATTCTTCGTGGATCATTAATTTTTCCCCTTGAGATTGATGTATTTGTTTGTAGGGAATCATTCGTTTATTCCCATGATACAGAGTAGGTAGCAGGGGTGATGATATTATGCATAGATCTGCTTGATGCTGTCTGTGTAGCAGGTTTTCTTGATGGACAAAACTACTGTGTTTTAATTATCCCAGTGCTAGATCATTCGGGTGTCTTCATGGCGTATGTTATCATGTTACTGTATTTCTCTATCTAAATTAGAATTTCACTAAATATGGCTTCCACTTCATTGATGATTGGAAGATAACTGAAACTTTGAAAATTATGAATAATTTGCCTGTCTTTTCCACTTGACCTTGAAAACGAGGCTATATTTAAATTCTAACAGTGTTGTTACGCATTTTCCCAGAATAAAAAGCTAAATTTAAACTTTTTATCATAGTTACAAAATTGCTTAATGCTGGTCACAATTCTGCTATCAAGGCGCTGACCGGAGTAGACCAAGAAGTGTGTTTCTGTTTTGCGCCGATGGCATGGTAAAGGTTAATATGAAACTGGTAAAAATTACTGTAAATAGTTAGACATTGACATTTCATTGACAAAATTTGGATAAATATTCAGTAAACTATTACTGACAATAAAGAAGATCCCATCAATTGTATTAGCAGTCAGTTCTAGACTACTGCTATTGCCATGTTTTATATGTGATCAGACTTGATAACTCTTACAACAGAAGCATTGTGTTCTAGAATCCTAACATTTCAATAAACTTGGAAAACAGGAAGATGTGGTCAACTTTCATTTAATTTATTATCAAATGACTGGCAGGTGACAGCTGGTGAATGACTCAATATAAGACATGTGGGCTCATTGGAACACACATCTTATTGGTTACTGAGTAATTTGTTGTGACAACCAATGAAAATCATGGGAAAAATCAAATGTGTCAATTTAGAATGTTTTTTTCCAATGAGCCCACAATGAGTCTATTGGTCGCTGTTGTTGCCTTGAGCTGTTTTGTCAATCTTACATCAACAGTGCCACAGTCTTCTTTTTCTATCAGCTCTGTATTGTTAAATTTTCAGGTTAAGACAAATTTCATAATCTTTATCAGGTTCTCAACCTGGTAGTAGTAAGACTCACGTGCACTTCCACGTTTGCATTTATTCTAAAAACCTGAGAAGATTAGCATGATGTAGTTCAGAGAATAGAATGCATTCTGTTACGGTTTACAGCTTAACTGAAATATCTCCACCGTTCAGCTATAAATTGGTATTTACCAGGTTCACTGTATAGCAAGCTTATCTCCAGGATAGTCTTATGCACTGATCTCAGATTAGCGATGTATTTGATGTTTTCCATGATTTTCAATGGCTGCATGGCCAATAAGTTAAGAGCTTTGGTTTCACTCCCGTGAGGTCCAGGGTTCAATCCCTGGCGAGGATTGGGTTTTTTCTGTTGGGAGTGTAAATGAAAAAACTCACACTGAAAATGATGTGGTGACAGCAAGGCCACGCTGCCTTTATCACACGTCACTCAAAACCTCTCTGCAACTCCCTATTGGGAAAAATGCAGTATTGTCAGTTTTTAATTGGCTGCCGACAAAGTATACACAAAGTGACCAATGAACAGTCAGGTCAGCTCAGATGAATGACTCAGCACATAGGGCTTGCTGGAAAAGGACCTGCTGCATAAGTGCTCTGCCATAGATCCTTAAAAAAAAGCATAGAGAATATAAACTCTTGTAAGTGCAGAGAAGTCAATTCTGCCATGTTTCAGTAACATTTTAAAAATTCAGTGCATGATGTCTGCATTCATCAACCCTTGTTTAAAAATGTAAAATATATGAAACAAATGTAGCGACATCATACATAAAAATACATTATAATTCTGATCAGAACATCTAGATGGACAGAACTTTAAAAAATGGACTGTAAAATAATCCAAAAGTATGTACAAAGAACAAGGATGATCATGATAAGGACTACAAATCAGTTTTAAACATGAATGTTTTGTATGAGACAGTGACAACAAATCATACTGATGGAAGTAATGGGTACAACATGCAGGGATGGTAGTGATGGCAATGAACACGATATGGATGAATACTGAGACCAATTTTTGTGGTTGTTATTCTCCGTCAAGATTTTTCAGAAAATGTATTCCAGACGGGAATACCTCATAAAATACTCATTGGTCAAAACTGCTGCAAAGTAATGAGAAATTATGAAATTGGACGATGGGTTTTTTTGGTGGTAGACAGATATTATCCTGAAGATCTTACTTTGAGCTGCCATCTTCCTTAGTTGATAAGTTATCATGATCTCCTGTGCCAAACTCACCTGAGGAAACAACAAAACATTGTGTCTTTTGATAGGTTTCATCAGATGTATACAAATAAAAGGCACTTTTATGCCTTTGACACTGATACTGCACTCAATATTATAAGTTAAATAACAGTTTATGTGTATGGGTCAAATAAAGTAACATATGTATATGTACCAGTCAACTAACCGCCCGGCTCTGTGGCGGAATGGTACAGAGTGTGTTTGTGATGGCCAAGGTACTGAATTTGATCCCCGCCACAGGCAATCGTGCATCTGAACCGTTCAGAAAGCAATGGTAAACTACCAAACATATTTATACTGCTAGAAAATCACTATAGCCAAAAATGTTGGGTTGATGGCTACATTGCGACTAGGATACGCTATCAATTAGTCAACTAAAGTAACAGGTTTATGTGCACCAGTCAACTAAACGAACATATTTATTGATCAACTTAAGTAACATTTATTTGTCACTGTAGTTGATCGGTATTTTTTCTGTCAACTAACGTAAATTCATGTGTACCGATCAACTAAAGTAACAAGTTTATGTGTAATTGTCTACTGAACTAACAGGTTTATACATATTATCAACTAAAGTAATAAATGTATTGTAGCAATGAACTAAAGAAATTTTTCTTTGATCATTAAACTAAAGTGTGTATTGGTCAACATGTTGCCCGCCATATATCTGTGCATGCAAAAACAACTTTAGAAGGAACATTGATGGTCACTGGTGATATGCTCTGTTTCACAGCTCATGAGGTCATATTGTCTCTGGTCATCTGATGCAACACAGGTAACGTAGTCACCTATTGATGGTTGGTTGGTTGCTGATCCTGCAGTCCATGGGCTCATGCCTGTTGACCCAATGCCATTGTGTGATATATGCATGCGTTTGTGAGCTGTTGTTTTGTTCCATATGTGTTCCATCATTTATCTGGCCCTGGAGGGAGAAGCATTTTCCTGATGTCATCCAGCTCTACACCTATTGATAAATATCTGAAATTTTTATGAAATTCTCTAGCTTACAAATCATGTTTCAAAGCCATAAAAGCAATATCCATTTCACATATGTAATTTTTTTAAAACTGAAATTCATGGTAACCACAAAAAAATCAGCTGAGTTAACAATAGTAGAAGGTAACCTTCCTCAGTCCATATACCTCAAAGTATCAAGGAAGACAAGATCTGTTAAAAGAATCTATACAATTTCAGTGGAGAGAAATAAACAGAAATTATAGACCTGATCTGGTCAGCATTAAAAAACTGTAAAGAGTGAACGTGTCAAAATATCTCGGCGGAGAAAAGGACAATGTCGTCTAAAGGCACACTTATAGAGAATCAGCGACTTTGAAGCCTGCATTTGTAATGCAACAACACAAGACATCAGAGCTCATATTACAGGTCTGTGACAACTTTGCTGTTTGCAAAACAACAAAAATCTGGCCCACAGGAACCATCTCTGAAAACCAAGTTGTCTGGGTTTTTTTATTAGTAGTGTTTGTAACACATATTTACTTAACCCTCTGACAGCGTATTTATTTCCGGAAGTTCTGTTAAAAACAATGTATTGGCAGGCACGTAATCGCTATCATCATCAGATTCGCCTTCAATTTCATTAGTCCTTAAAAAAACCAAAAACATAGCAACTCTGTTCTTACCTCAAAGAAAAATTCTGAATATTATCAGTATTTTAAATCGTGGGATAGCAATGCAAAGAAACATAAATAATTGCGAGCATGCGGAAATCATGGGATGCGTAAAATTAAGCCAGCAGGTGCGGAATGGGTAAATCGCGGGATACCCAGTTGGAGGGTTAATCACTATAATTAGATGTATAGTAATGGAATGTAGAAGTGGTGTAGTACCAAGAACCCAGTACGGCCTACAACAAACTGCTCTATACATGACAGATACCAGACTAAGATGCATAGTAACTAATGGTTGAAGACGTAGTGATCGCCAGAAGACATCTGGGTACAGTACAAGTAGACGCCACCACATAGTCGGGTTATTTCCCTTGTTAATGTAAATATCATGTTCATCATTTAATAATTTTAATATTCATTTATTTTAAGGTTTGGGTTAAGTAGTTGTGTTTTACATAACTAACCCTAACCCCAAATAAATAAATATTTCAATTATTAAATGATGATCATGAAATTTACAAACAATGACAAGGAAAATAATTAAACGTGGTGGTATCTATTTATACTGTACCCACATCTTGAACTAATTTCATATTGGGTGGAGATTCATGATCAAGTGCCATCTCCTGTATCGAGGGTTGGTTGCAATTGAACTCCATCATCCCGTCTCTTGCCATAGTCTTTTAATAGATTGTACCTTGTCCATCTCATATTTCCCTCCATGTATTTGTCTATGTCTGGCTTGCAACCACTCCAATTTATCTTCAAGTAATGTCTTTTAATAAGCTATAAAATCTTGAAAATAACAACAAATCATGACTCACCCGCAGCCTTGAAAACCGCCACTACATCACCCTCTCCGTATCCCATCCGTCTGGCTTTCTTGAATAATTCATTAGCAGCGGAGGCCAGGTGTAGTGGTTGTTCCACACTGTCCCCCAGCCCAAGCACCAGCCGTAGGTCTTTCTGCTGATGCTGCAGTGGGAAATGAGGGTCGAATCGTCCATTCAAAATTGCTGGAGGAAGATAGAATTATCTTGTTATAATATTTGTATCTATGTGACTTTAATATTGGTGATGAAACTCAGAAAACTAATGAAACTCACCAAAGGGTGCCTCGACCCTCATATAGATCTGGTTTTACAAGATTGATTTAGATTTATAACCGCCACTGTGGCCTAAATGTACTACAAAGTCTCTTGTGCCCATGCCAAGATAACATATAGACATACCATTACATACAAGAGTGCTCAAAGCTACAACACTTCCACAACTAGGTATAGCCTGCATATACTGAGATTGAAAAAAAGCTCTGGTGAGGGGGTTAAAAGAGATGCAGCACATCGTCTTCTTCCCAGAAGTCTTCTATCATCATCGCTCACATGAACACAAAAACTTAAATCGCTTAGCCTACATCGACCCAGCTAGCAGATCCATCATTCTGTCCATCACAGTGATAACAATAGATACATGATGATCCTGCTGACACAAGTAGATGAACATCAAACAACTGTCACAACACACCACTCACAACTAGTCAGCAGATATTACCTACCAGTAACCTACTAGCTGGTATTAATTACTAGTTTCAATGTGTGGCAGCCTGGGACAGGGCTTCTAGCACAGGGTGCAAAGAATATGGCCACTATAATCTTTCCAGGCATGTCATAGGAAGGGACTAAGGAAAGTTGGGGTATAGATTGACCCAAAAAAATCATTGTCATATCTTTTCTCCATTTATTACTTGTCTTATATCACATAATCCCAAATGGATGATGCAGGCCAGCAATCTTTGTGGCAGACTTCTAGGTGATAGGGAATACTAGATGTGCCATCACTGCAGATGGGCAAACAAGTATGTTATAAGAATGATGAGATAGTTGGTGCAGAAGTGTATGCTATACTCCTGGCAGGACGTAGTAATCCTGGGATACTGGCACGCCTCCCTTTGGGGACTAAAATTGCATCCATAAACCACAGCACACATTTATGTCTGTGAGACAGTATATGCATCTAGGTGTTGCCTTAGTTACACAACAGAGAAGAGCCTGTGTTTTTATTAGAAAGGCTATGGACTGTTAAGTATTACATTATGTTGCTCACTGTTAAAGGGATTATTTAATCATCAACCAGTGCGGGTATAGGGATAGATACTGCAACTAGCAAATATTGGATAGTAGATTATTTGGGTGATAGACGTTATATGTAAATCAAACATTCTAAATCTGTAGAACAATCTATCTTTTGGTAGCACATCCAAACAAAAAGCAATCCAGGTTAACTGATATCAGAGCGATATAAACCAATGTTTGCTTACTGCTACTCTCGCACACTGAGGAAAACTATAAGAACGATCAGGATTGGTTAATCAACTGCACTCATAGTACACAGCTTCAACCACTTAGACATCTTCAACCATTCTTACACAGCTTCACCCACTCTGCCAATAACCAACCAGTTGTTTACCTTGACATTTATGGTTAATTGTCCGACAGGACATAGATCCAAGCGACAGAACCTCTGAGAAATCTTCCAGATCAATTCCCACTTTCTCTGCCAATGCCATGCCCTCTGCCAAACTAGCCACCATATTGCCAAGAATCATGTTATGTATAAGTTTCATGCGAGTGGCTGTACCCACTTCATCTATGAGAGAAACAATGTAAAACAAACATGAGTGGTACGGAATACATAGGGAGAAGTTATATAGATTACAAGTTATTGGTATTACTTCAGCATATAGAAGATGTGAAAAGTAGCATTAGCACATCAGAACAAAGGTACCAGCAAAACCCTAGTACATAACATATATATAATATATATAGTGAAGCTGTTCTAGTGTCGTGGCCCCAACAGTATGTCATTTATGCAACTATATTTTTATCCACTCTTAGAGTGGGATCCTTCTTTGCATAATCATCAAACCCAAAAACCCTTGTGGGGTGTCACTTCAGAAACATCTACACAGAAATTATGCCATGCCTCTCTATTCTCAGCTCATCTTGTTTGAGAGCATTGAAACTTAATCCTGTCCAGTTGTTGATATTATTAATCCATACTCTCCTTTGACCCCTTCTACTCACTCAATATTATCATTTAAATAAAGCAGTGTGGTAGCCTAATATGTAGTGATTTCCTGTGACTTCCCCTAGATGTATCTGTGGATCTTTAAAGATTTTTTTTCCATGTCCCTGGAAATCGCTTTGGCTCCCTAGGGAGACATATGTCACAATAAAAAAAAATAACTTTATAAATGTTTGTATTTTCCATACATGCTTTGGTTGGAGAATGGTTTCCATTGAAATCTTTTACATCCTTGTTAATGTGTAAAAAAACAACAACAATGTAGACAGCCGGTGATCAGCAAAGCACTTGAAAAATCAATGCAAATTGTGGTCAAGTTGATAGTGACCCAGACAGCAGCAAAAAGATCTATTAACCTTTAGAGCCCTGGCTTAAAATTACAAAACTTCCCCCCAGTGCCTGACTTATTTTTTGGAAAATTTGCGTTATTGATGGTGGGTGTTTTGAAAACGTCATAACTTTTTTGTTTTAAAAGATATCAAAATAATTTTTGCACATCTAAATAAAGGAGTGAATAGTGAATATTATCGTGTTTTTGTTGTTGTTGTATGTGTGATATGACAGTTGTGAGCAAGTTTTGAAGTTGAAAATTCTGGCGAAAAACGCAAAATGTCATTTTCAAAATCGCAAATATATCTTCGTGACGACCCTAATACATGAGAAATGTGTGATAACATTGATAAAATCCTCATAAATACCTATACTTATTGTATATATATATTGTTTTATATCAAAACTAATATAATATGAACTAAAAAACTAATAAAACATGAAGAAATTGCATATAACGTCCGTCCGGTCAACACTAGGTCTATGCCGACACGCAGCGTAATTATTGTCCATGCACACATGTGTCACCCCTGATACATATTATTTTTGTGCTTTTTAATGAATACACACACATTCTTATCAAATAACAACATATTAAACACAAAAAACAACAATTAGAACATGTAGTCACGATCACTTACCCATGCCACGCGGTACTCAATTTGATAGTAAAATACGGCCGAAAATGGCTAAAGTCGCTCTAGAAATGCGTTGACAAATTCAACCGGCTTTCTCTCTCTTACAATCGTAATCAGTAAAGGAATTTGACCTTTAAACTGTGACGTATTCCTAGCTTCGTGTTGCGGGAATTCTACGTCATATAAGCTTTAACTTCGTGAAGTTCCGTACTCGGGAATGGAGCGATATAGTGTGGCGTGTGATTGCGACCACAGGCAATACGGGATGCACACGCAAGGTGCATTGTTGCGACCATATGGGCCTAAAGGTTAATGTCGACTATGGTCACTATTCGGGTAGATAATGATTAACATGCTGTGCAAACATTGCTGATAAATAAGTTGCTACGCACTAACTGCACACCTCTAGTGGTATGGCCATGTACATCCAGTGCTCAGTGAAATTGGTAACACACTGACATATACATACCACTACTGAAGTCAGATGTGTTTTGATATTGGCACAAATAAAATAGCGACACAACATCTCTCAATTCTCTGTACTACATCCTACTTGGAATCTAGTAGGCCCATTATCCTGTTACAAAAGATCCAGTGGGAATGTACAAACACATTTAATTGACACAAAACAACTTACTGCCAAGGTAAAATGATTTTTTTCCCATTGCCTCAAAACAAGAGTAGCAGTCATCAAAGAGTTTCCTGTCCCCTGAACACAAAATAAGTAGTTGTCCTTCCAGAGCTGGAACTCGACTTCCACAAACTGGAGCTTCCAAGAATGCACCACCTCTAGCCATGATTGCCTGTAAGTAAATGTTAAAAGTATGAAATGATAGTGCTTGCAATCAAAGTTTGAATTTCACCACCTTTAGCCATAATTGGCTGTAAATAAATGTTAAAAGACGGCACAGAGAGCATATAACAAATATGTACATAAGAAATAATGTTGAATTTCATAGGTTCACAAGAATCACTATTTTAAATAGTAAAATGATAAAAATGTGCATGGTGTTGACTTATGTCACCAAGATTCTCTTGTAAAAATAATATTACAAGGTCTTCTTCTTCTGTGTTTGCTCTTGGATAATCAACGCAAATAAATCATGTGATTTCTGCCAGAGAGCATAAGTAATCCTAAGCAGAACTGTGTTATTAGCACCTCGGTTGACTCACTTTGTGGCCCAGGCATCAGAGTCCCAGCATATCCATTTTTGTCATGCCTTTAATTTAGGGTAGCTGGCTTCCCTAGCCCATGACAGTCTATTGTTGACAGGCGCGGGTGTGTAATGACTCTTCGCCGAGACAATTATCGTTCATGTCTACCACGCACGAGGCGTTCTGCAGCCAGTAAACTTGCCTCGTGTAAAATTAGACGCTTTGTGCCTGTGCCCTCCGGGTACTGAACCTTTCCTCATCTTACGGCCTAGCTCTGATTTAGGAAGAACTCAACAGAAGGAGTTGGACCCAGGCTTGTTCGCGTTCTTAGACGAGGTGTCTGTCATTCACTGACATTGTGAACTCTAAGTCCAAGTCTGAGTCATACCACACATTTGGCAGCAAGGCATGTTCTCGAGTTGAATGACCGTATCCAATTTGTGCCTACGCCCACCAGGTACTGAACCCTTTCTCTCTACAAGCATGTTTCCGGTATAGAAAAATTTGACAGTAGAGTTGGGCCGTGGTTGCCTTCGTTGTCCCATTTGTGCCTGAGCCCATTGGGTATGGAACCCTTTCTCTCTGCTAGCATGTTTCCGGAATAGAAAAGCTCGACAGTAGAGTTGGACCAGGGCTGCTTTCTTTGCCAGGTGCCCGTGATGGTGTCTTTGCCCACAGGGGGCACAGGTAACTAAAAGTTACTTGCCTCCCCTCTTACAGACACAATCCCAAAAGTGGTTACAAGGAGTACAGCAGGAGCAGCTGTACTTCTGTTTCTAGGGTGCACTATAAGGAGGTACTTTTAGGATCTTGGTTATCTGCTAACTCTGGGTCCACATAAGAGCAATGCAAGACCCTTAGCACCCCATTACAGGGTACAATTGAAGGTGGAAGAAGCAGAGAAGACAAGAAAATCATGGACAGACAATATCAAAGACTGGATAGGTAAAGATTTTTTCACACTCATCTGTATTGCTGCGGACAGAAATCGCTGGAGTACTGTGTGTTGATGCATCCAATGTATTACCACCCTGATCTGATGGGTTCATGGATGGATATGTTATAAGTATGAAATGATTGCACTGAAAACAAATTTGGTAGTGGTGGGTAGGAGATTAAAGCCTCCATTCGGTGTTTATGAGCCTGGAAGGGAAGTAAAGAATGGCGACACTGTTACCTGCCAGAGTTGACTAAGGAGATTTTGTGGATGGAGTTGGCTGTCCAATCACATAGAGGATTGAAGTGACCTATAGATCATGCTGAAGTTGGATGTGTCAGACCAAAAGGCGAAGATATCGCAGCTAGTCTGTATACCATGATGCAACGTATTCCATTCTGCAGGAGTTTGAGAATTAAAGGTGAATGCCTCCTTATGGTGAAGCACTCCTTTCCACTAAAAAATAAATTTAATTTATATTAGGGCACATGACCATATGAAATATTGCATAAGTTAATATTCTCCATACCATTGACGCAAATATAAACCCTTGATGTACTCCATTAACCCTTCCAATCCCAGCCGGTCAGGAAAAACTCTGGGCTTAATTTCCCATGACAAGGGGAATAACTCCGCACAATTCAGAAGTGATTGTGCAAGAAAATTAATATAAAATACAATTTGCAATCAACTTTTATGATTTAAAGTCTGATTAACAGATAAATGGAAGAGGAACTGATCTGTCAACAATCTTTGTGAATGTCATGTAAGACAAGTGTACTTGTTATGTAACATATGATAGGGAAAAAAATGAGCACCAGTTTCATATTGCCTTCATTTACTCATGTCAATTTGTTTTCTAATAAATATTCAAATGAAAGCTGCAAAGCAGTCTCCCTTGCACAGCATGACAAGTCTGTAACTATTAATTACTCCAATCAGTGTTCAAAAGTAACTGAAGATTGACTTTACTGTACTCTGTTTCCCATATGTACTCCATATGTTTGTCACTCAATAAAATGGCAAACTGTCTGCAGAGAGTACCACTCATCGCACGTAACTCCATAGCTTCAAATGATGATCCACGGGGATCTCCGAAAAAATTCACCTTGTAAACAAGATGACAAGAGCCAGATTCGAACTCTTGATCTCTTTAATACAAGGCGAACAGCTTAACCACTATGCTAGGGAGATCCCCGCTTGCTTCAAATATATAGCCCTAGTTCACATAAAGATAGCCATAGATATCTGGTGAAACCGGGTTTCAAAACAGATGTCATTTGTCTGAAAATTTTGATACCATTTGTTCTGCACGTACTCCCAAAGAATGACTCATGTAGAAATAGTGAAAACTAGGAATAGTCTCAAAAGCATAGTAATCTCGATCAATGTCTTTTGCAGGTCCTGATTTCTCGTGAAATTGATCAATATTGACATAGATCATCTGTGTTGACTATTCTCAATCATTACTAGGTCTATGGTGCATGAGGCGGGATGCGCACATCATTAATTAGGCACACACTACACATCACCGCTAATTTAACTAGGCCCACTAAATACTGAACTTCTACTCCATCAACATCTGATTCATTCACATACTCGAGAATTTCATTTAAAAATTGAATATCAACATCATCTGAATCATAAGTAGGTCCATTTTTAACAAAAATTGAAAGTCGAAAAAAACCTTGTGCAGTTCGGAAACGACTATAGAAACAATCCGAAAAAAAAAACAACCACCGGACACCGCCATTATGAGTAATCACGTCAGTGTTAAATTTAGCATGGAACCTGTAACAGACATCAATAGAAATGACAGTGTAACAATCCAACGAGAACGGCCGCTAAGGCAATGTATATATAGCTAACGATTTTGGTCACTAAAGGAATGAATGGGTTAAATGCAGTGACAGCAGACTTGTGACTGTCACTAAAAAAATTTGTAACCACGATAAAAAGTTTAAATTTAGCCTTTTCTCCTAGAAAAAAAAATGGCAACACTGCGAGCAAATCTAACTTACTTTTAACCGACAAGCTCATGTGAAAAAAGGACAATTTGTAAGTTTAACAATCAACGTACATCATATTGAATTGAAGCCATTTTTAGTGAAATGTTTGTGGATTGTTTTTCTAACAATTAGTAATTGTTGGGAATTACATTTATTTTGAAAGAAGATATTATGGAACACAGTTGCATTACGAAATTACAGCACAACATTAGGTATGGACATTCGTGCATTGATTTTACATCACGATGCTGTGAAGCAGAGAAATATTCTTAGATCTACCAAAAATTGGATTGAAGGTTAGTGACATCCAACTTCAGCATGGCGTCTGGGTCACTTTTACCATATATGTGATGGGACAGCCAACTCTACCCCAAAACCTTCTTATTTGACTCTGATGACATGCTTGGAAGGTAAGCATTGCTATTCTTTTCTCCTCTTTTGGGCCACAGCAATGCACATGTGAGACACTAAGCAAAAACAAATCATTAAAACACCGCAAATAGAAAGCGGCATGATGGAATTGTTTACAACTATTAAAAGAACTGACACAGAAAACAAGAGTACCTGTGCCTTTTTATGTGTATTTACAACACTAAGCATGGAACAAAACTTTGCACTATGGAATCCTGTGTACACACATTTTCAATTTAGGTTTTATTTGATGACCACAGACCATAATTCAATGAAAAATAAGAGAATGTACAAACTGCTTGATATATGCTTACAAAAACATTTGGTACAAACATATGCTTATCTAAAGAGAACTAAGAACGAGATAGTGAAAAGATTACCTCAGAACTGAATAATCTGATGAAACACATCTACAATATACACTAATAATAGTGATTTATAACACTTACATCTGCTACATCCTGGACTGTTTCCTCGTCAACTGTTGACATCTCTACATAACATTTCCCCTTTGAGATTCCATCCAAGACACCCATGTTCCCAAACATGATCTGCAGATACAAATAAATACAAACTTATAATTGTTCGCGGGGTGCAAAGGGAACGCATTGCTCTAGGCGGACCCAGGGTTAGCAGATAACCAAGATCCCAAATGTACCTCCACGTGGTGCACCCTGGAAACAGAAATACAGCAGCTCGTGCTGATTCTGGCCAAATCTTTTGGGGATCGTGTCCGAGAATGTGGAGGTAGCAGATGGAAAGAGATTTGACTGCACAAGAGACAGACAATATCTCCGACACCACCAGCATCACCACATATAGCAACACTGTCGACATACAGTGAAGCTAGTCAGTCCAGTCCGAACATTGGAGGGGCGGCCAATGTAAAATGCACGTAAAGGTAAATGCATGGCGAGAGACAAATATGTTTCACACAGAGTACAATGAAACAATGAAAGGGCAGAACAGCGCTAGAGGGCAGCGCGAACTGCAAATAGAAAGTGAAAAGTCCCTAGGAAAGGGAACTACAAGCTCCGTCAGCTCGAGACGGGCTTCTAGTTACCAGAGTTCCTAACAGGCAGAGACCCAGACCCATCCATCGGCGTTTGGTAAAGCAAAAGACCTAACCCAACTCTAATGTCGAGCCTTCCTAAACCGGAAATATGCTTGCAAAGAGAAAGGGTTCTGTACCCGATGGGTGTAGGCAAGAAAGGGACAACGATGGCAGTCCTGGCCCAACTCTACTGTCAAGGTTTCCTATACCGGAAGTAACTTGCAGAGAGAAAGGGTTCTGTACTCGATTCGCTCAGGCACAAAAGGGACAACGATTTAGCCCTGGCCCAACTCTACTGTCAGGTTTTCCTACACCGGAAATACACTTGAAGAGAGAAAGGGTTCAGTACCTGATGGGCTCAGGCGCTATTGGGACAAGGACGCTCAGCTCGAGAACGCCTTGCTCTCAAACGCGTGGTGTGAGACTCGAACTTGGACAAGGGGTACACGATGTCGGTGAATGACACCTCGGCTAAGAGGGCGACAGAGCCAGGGTCCAACTCCTCTGTTGAGTTCTTCCCCTTAAGGAACCAGGCTCATGGATGAGAAACGGTTCAGTACCCAATGGGCACAGGCACAGCACGTCCAATTACACGAGACAAGTTCATAGACAGTGGAACACCTCGTTTGAGTCAGACTAAGAGCAAGAAAATAGTCTGGGCGAAGAGTCTCCACTACGCGTGCCTAGAGACAGATATAGAGGCTGTCACAGGCTAAGGGTAGCCCACCCGAATTGTCAAGGCATGCCGAAATCGGATGTGCTAGGCCTACAAGGCGCATAACGGTGGCACAACGTAATCACGCTCCCGGCGGAAATCGCACGGATATCCGTGATGGTTACAATGGAGCGAACGAAAAACAAACAAACAAACAAATAATTGTTCGCAATAGCATAATTTGTGAAATAAGTTATGAAACAAGATTACAAAATTGAAAACAAAAATGTGAGAACAAAAATCAGGAGGTAAGTAAATGAAGGTATGGTTGTCTCATCAGAATGAAGGAGGTTCAACTGCCATGATGAGCATATGAAGCCAATAGTCAGAGGGATAGACTAATAGAAGACCTTGCATTTGGTGGGAGTACAACTTTGGACAGTTAATAAGGACTGAACTGGAAATGTGTCACAAGAAAAATAGGCTCACATTTTCCCTGGAATACTAGTTCAGGGTATAAAAAAGTGTGATCAAATGAGTAGAAAAAAAGAATCCTTTTATAAGTGCAGACAAGTCATAAAGCTATACTGTTTATAAAGACCACAAGACTAAGACCGTACATCTCTGACTGCCGTAGAATCTGCTACACAGGTGAATGTAATGTCACATGACTGGACAACATCAGCTGGGTTGTTTCCTTTAAGTGCTCCAGCTTTCACAAATTCTCGACACTGCAAAGACACAAACAAGTTAAGAAGATTGATATATATTCACATACATTAATTTTGTTTATAAAACAAATAAAGTAAAGTTACATGATTTTTAAATTTAAAAAGTATTGGTAGCGTATCCAATTCAGGACATGGCCATCAACCCAGCATTTTTGGCTGTAGTGATTTTTCTAGGCAATATATAAATATGTTCAGCAGTTTGCCATTGCTTTCTGAACCGCCCGGATGCACAATTACCTGTGGCGAGGTTTTATTTTGGTACCTTGGCTGTCACAGATGCATTCTGCACCACTCCGTCACAGAGCTGGATGAAAAAACCTAATACAATTCAATAAAAGGCATTACATGGTTTTATCAAAATTTATTAGGTTTTTTTTGGTCATACAAAATGGCAACATGTTTGCATGCTTATCAATGGGATGACGATCAGAGAAATTGCCAGACATTTAAATTGTGACCAGTCCACTATAACAAAGTTAACAATCTAATCTCAAACAATATGAAATTGAGACTTTGCTCCGCAAACTTGCATAAAACAGTCCTAAAAGTGGTCCTATTCTTACTAAATATGCTGAACCAACAGAATGGCTTGGTACAGCAAAATATTCATCATCCAAGGGTAGAATAAAGATCAACTACGCTCTCAGAACAAAATCTGTTGATATGAGAAATTGAGTCTGGTGCCATCCTGAGGATATGCGGTTACGTGTGTAATCCAACATTACACTTATGGGTGAGGGTGCATACATGTATGTAGTAGATTCTCTCATGAATGCCATACTTTCCTTCATGTTTTAAGAGTCAACTTTACTATTGTCTATTGCCTTTCCCTAGGTGAATGATGGGTGATCGCATTCACACTTGCCGTTAAGCGTAGGGGTGGGAGCTTAAGCTGTCGTTCCAAGGCCAGATGTGTCGCCGTGTTTGCATTTAGTCCATGTTTGTTCACGGCTATCTTGGTGTTTTCTATCCACCGTTTTCTTGGTCTACCTTTGGCCGTACGCCCGGATATTATTGTATTATGTGCTCTTATTGGTATTTGGTTTGGCTTCATTCTCATAAGGTGACAGAACCATTTTACTTGCTGTCTCTCAATATGTTCGATACATGATATTATACCAACTCTTTTCCTAATTTCTTCATTTCTTATTTTATCTAGTTTGGTAACCATTGCAGCTTTCCTCAGACACTTCATTTCACATGTGACGATTTTTATTTGCTGCGAAGCTGTTAAGACCATGTTTGACATTGGTAGCACAATGTTGGTATAAAAATTGTAGATATTATTTGTTTTTTAGTCTCCATCTTGATCTTTGGATGAAGAAGTAATGGTGAAAGTTGGTAAATCACTGTGTTTGCTTTCTGGCACCTTGTTTCTATTTGTCTAGTCTTCCATCTTCGGAAAAAATGCCGCCTAGATATTTAAGTCAACTTTACTGCTGATGTCTAAGATAATCAAATGCTGTGACCTATTATTTGCCTCTCTTCTAGTCATCCAAAAGCTAGGTCTCATACAGCTTACCCAAACAGGAATTTCTTAGAACTGCAACACATCATGTACTGGATCGGTCTGCAAACTCTCAGGACATGAGAGGACCCAGTTGAACAAGTTTGAAATGAGCTGAACAGTACGGTCTGTCAGCATGACATCAACAATGGGTCAAAGTAATTCAATGTCATGCTGGAGTTGAATATGTCAAGCTGAAAAGTGTAGAGAACACAGCCTAGCATGACACAACATACTGCATACTCTGGGCTACATCCTGCTAATCTGCAGAAGTTTGAGAATGAACGTAGAAGTGAAACCCAAAACTTAAATTGTGGTAGATGAAGGATGCTAGGACGAGGAAAACAAGATAATATGTTTGCTAATGAATTATCCTACCTTTGTGGCAGTTCTGTTCCACACTGTGACCTCATGTCCTGACCGTAACAAGTTCATTACCATTCCTTGACCCATAATGCCTAGTCCAAGGAAGCCAATCCGAAGTGGAGTAGGAATTACTGTCTTCCCTGATATCTGGAGAACACATACAAATTAAACAAAAGTTAAAACATTAGAATCAATGAGAACAAATCAGACACAAGAATGATGAAATAAGTGTCCCAGGGGTGTATGCTGCATTCCTAGCAGAACATGATCCTGGGATATCGCTGCACTGGAGTTCCTCCATCCGAGGACTCAACATGGGTCCATAATCCTCCCTAACAAAAACATGCCCTTGAGACAACAACATGCGAGTCCAGGTGTCACCTCGGTTACTCAACTGAGAAGTGCCTGTGCTTTTGTCAGAAAGACAATGGGCTGTGAAGAGCAATCATCACCTGTGAAAAGACTTGTGCTGTCATGTGGATAATTGGGCTATCATGTGGATAATGGAACGAGTAACCAGTTTCACCTATAGCAAATTCATGTAATATCGGTAAAAGTATGTGGGATTATACACAGTCAGCTCAAATTCAATTTCTACTGGCAATTGGCCACTTGTGGCATAAAAAAAAACATCGTTCAGAGGAGTCTTTTGAGTTATCACTCTGCATGTGTTTAAATATTTCTTGATTTCCTCACTGATAATTTTATCATATTTTATCAAACCTATTTTATACAGGCATCAATGTATGAGTCATATACGAGAAACAAAATGAACAAAAATGATATTACGAAATAGTAGTAATACGATTTCATGGACAGTTTTTGCAAGACACTTAGACATGGAGGAAAACAATCTGAAGGATACCTTAAAACAAATTGCTATTTGCATATGACCAAGCACTAGTAGCATCAACAGATGAGCAACTACAAAGACAAATAGACAGATTACATCAAACATGCCAAACCGTTAACATGAAGATAAATATAAAACAGACAGAAATAATGAGATAGGAAGAACAGAAAGAAACACCAATACCAATATATATATATATATATATATATGAATATGAAACAGACTTAAACAAGTGATGGGATTCATATACCTAGGAAGCAACATAATAACAGACGGCATGAGCAGCAAATAAATACACAATAGATGTAGTAAAGCATACCAAGCCCTAGGGCAAATGACACCAATCTTCAGAAACAAAAATGTAGATTTAAACACCAAAATAACACTATTCAAAACAATTATTATGCTAATGTTGTGCTACCAGCGCTACATGGACAACGACAGCACAAGACAAATGTAAACTTATGACAGCTGAAATGTCATGCTTACGCAGGATGCTAGGAATATCGCTAAGAGACAGAGTGAGGATATATATATTTATATATATATAATATATATATATATAATTTGTATTCTACTGCCGACTCTCGCATAAGCCCGTCCAAACACAGCCATGCATTTGAAACACACCAAAACATACTGTTACTCAACTGAGGAGGACCTGTAGTTTTGCCAGAAAGGGTATGGGCTGGCTGCCAAGAACTACCGGTTCACAGCTAATGGGATTATACTTGATCGTCACCTTTAATTCCCTGCAGACAATAGCTCATGAACAGACCTCTCCATTTGGTTTTATCCTTAGCTATTGCTTGCAACATTCACGGAGATTAGAAATTCCTATTTTAATTTGCTGACTGAGTATCCTTATCAAATGTCCTATAACATTGATGATTGTTGGAACTCAATTGCTGTTGCAATGTGTTTCACCAACAGTAACATCTCTACATCGTAAGTTTCAATCTGATCTATTTTGCTATAAGAAAATATAACCAAAAAAAAAAAGGACCCTAACCTTTTCTTCTGACTCAACCTCATCATATTCCTCCAACTTGGTACAGACTGACATGTCTGCAGAGCCTAGCATATGTGTGAAATGGAACGACTCTCTCATTGATTCATCTGTTCTGGAAGTGCCCTCTTGATCTGCTGGAGGTTTACCACTTTTGGACATGAAGAACCTAGAAGAGCAAACATTAATATCAATAAATGATTCTAATTTTTGGAGAATTTGAGAAACACTAGAGAGTAGACATTCCAAAAAATTATTGACTAGTAGACATGAATTAGAGAACAGAAAATACACAAAAAATGTAGTTGCTTTTCTTATAAATGCCTTTTTGGTATTTTGAGAATTAACCAAATTAGGTGTCCTATATACCCAGGAATCTTAATCTTAGTGATGTGAGTTTTCATTCTTAGGCTAAACATGACAATATGTAATATCTGCATGAAGTTAGCTATCCTGAGAAAACTAAGTGGAATCACATGGGGAGCCGGTTGGAATATACTCTGTAAAATGTACCAGCAAGGCATAAGACCACACCTGGAATATAGTTCAGCTGCGCGGTGTCCTGCATCAAACACCACATTACAAGAACTAGATAAAGTGCAAAACCAGGTGCTCAGGATAATGCTGGGAGCAATGAAATCAACACCCATAGTAGAGATGCAGAAAATGGGAAGAATGCAAACACTTGGCGAACATAGAGACACAAAGGTGCTAATACAAGCAGAAAAGTTTAAGTGTATGCCAAGTCATCCAATGAAGCAAAGATTCCAAAATCTAGCAATGGGGCGACTGAAAAGGAGCAGCTTTATTCACCAAGCTAAACAACTCCATAGACAACTTAACAGACCTACCTGAAGTTGACAGCCTCTTAAGGTCTGTACCAGAACAAACCCTGTGGAGTGTAAGGCATGGAATACCAATATACATTCAGACCAACGTGAAAGGAATACTAAGTGAGGATGAACAGAACAGTGTTCAGCGAAGGACAATCACCCTCAGTTTCCTGGACGAGGAATATCCACAAGACATGGGTCAGAGTATAAACAGATGGGTCAGCACAGAATGCAGTGAGGAATGGAGGTGCTGGTGTATAAATAGAATATCCACACAAGTCTAGAGATACGATCAGAACACCAACAGGGAAATTCTGTAATAATTATGATGCAGAAATTCAGGCAATTAGGGTAGCAACTGAAAAACTGCTGAACTCCCATCGTGGCCTACAGCCCCTTGTATTCCTGACAGATGCAAGGTCAGTGCTTCAAGCTCTCCAGTTTGGAAAACTAAAAGACTTGCAAAAACTACTTAATGAACTGTCTTACCAGTATCGGGTAACCATGCAGTGGATACCCTCTCACTGTGGAATACCAGGAAATGAAAAAGCAGACCAACTGGAGTTGGGTTTATTCTGATCAGATGGACACAGGAAAGAACCTAGCAATGTAATTGGTATGAGTCAAGAAAAATGAAAGCAAATCCTATTCAGGATGCATCAACCCAGCAATTTTTGGCGCTAGCAATTTCCTAGGCAGTATTTACATTCAGCAGTGGCTTTCTGAACGGTTAAGAAGCACAATTGCTGTCTGTGGAAATTGAACCCAGTACTGTGCTGCCAGAGCCAGACAAAATAGAATAGGATGGCAGAACAAATATTGGACTAAGAACAGTGGATGATAGACATGAAATTAAGCTGTAGAAAAGTAGGACCTGAGTAGACCCCCATCTGTAAAGTAGAGAGGGAGATAATATGACCCATTGCTGTGACAATACTCACAAACCTGAGAAACTTCATAGCTGACCTGAATCAAATCAAAAAGTTAATTCAAATTATTGATGTACTGAACCATGTACGTCCCAATTAAATGAAATACACAAAAATTGTAGTCATCAGGATATCAAATCAAGTCAGTCTATGCCAGTGTGCAGTTTAACCTTTAGCAAGCCAGATTAAAAAATACAAAACGTCTCCCTGCCACCGGATTCTTTTTTGAAAATTTGCGTTATTGATGGTGACTGTTTTGAAAATGTGATAATTTTTTGGTTGTTAGAGATATTTAAATAATATTTGCACATATAAATAAAGAATTGAATTGTGCATATATTGGTGTAATTTATGTACGTGTGTGTGTGATACCAGACGTATGAGAAAGTGGTAAAGACGTTTTTCACAAAAAACATATATTTTATAACAAATAAAGAGGGAAAAAATAAGAGAGAAAAATAACTTACCTTACATATCGAATTCCTTGGCAACACTGTCAACTAAATCACGCAAATCTGTTGTATTTATGTTCTTTCACTGCGAAATTATCAAAATATAGCCGGGGGAACTGTATAAAACATGTAGATTTGCAGTAAAATCGTTCTTTGAGCTTAGGCCTAGAGTTATTTTTTCTGCCACTTCAAAATATTCGATATCAAACGTACAAGTCCCCAAACCAGCACGGCATTCTGTATATTCACTGCTGTGAAACTAAATAACCTAATAATCCATGATTCAAGCCACGATTCAATGTTATTTTATTCGAAATACGATGAAATAAAGTTCTGTAAAACCGATCCATCATCATGGCATCGTACCGGTGTACAGATGTGGTCAGATTAATTGCTCTTAACCTTTAGGCCCCTACGGTCGCAACATTGCGCCTTGCGTGTGCATCCCGTAGTGCCTGTGGTCGCAATCACGCAACATACGATATCACTCAATTCCCGAGTACGTAACTTCACGAAGTTAAAGCTTATATGACGTAGAATTCCCGCAACACGAAGCTAGGAATACGTCACAGTTTAAAGGTCAAATTCCTTTACTCATTACGATTGTAAGAGAGAGAAAGCCGGTTGAATTTGTCAACGCATTTCTAGAGCGACTTTAGCCATTTTCGGCCGTATTTTACTATCAAATTGAGTACCGTGTGGCATGGGTAAGTGATCGTGACTACATGTTCTAATTGTTGTTTTTTGTGTTTAATATGTTGTTATTTGATAAGAATGTGTGTGTATTCATTAAAAAGCACAAAAATAATATGTATCAGGGGTGACACGTGTGTGCATGGACAATAATTACGCTGCGTGTCGGCATAGACCTAGTGTTGACCGGACGGACGTTATATGCAATTTCTTCACGTTTTATTAGTCTTTTTAGTTCATATTATATTAGTTTTGATATAAAACAATACATATACAATAAGTATAGGTATTTATGAGGATTTTATCAATGTTGCCACACATTGCTCATGTATTAGGGTCGTCACGAAGATATATTTGCGATTTTGAAAATGACGTTTTGCGTTTTTCGCCAGAATTTTCAACTTCAAAACGTGCTCACAACTGTCATATCACACATACAACAACAAAAAAAACACGATAATATTCACTATTCACTCCTTTATTTAGATGTGCAAAAATTATTTTGATATCTTTTAAAACAAAAAAGTTATGACGTTTTCAAAACACCCACCATCAATAACGCAAATTTTCCAAAAAATAAGTCAGGCCCTGGGGGAAGTTTTGTAATTTTACGCCAGGGCTCTAAAGGTTAAACTTTTACGAATAGCTAGCCATTCTTAAAAACGATCATGTCGGAAGTGGTGGATGTACCGGCTTCGATTGCGCATGTCCCCAGCTATGCGCACGGACTGTGGTACGTGTAAATCTCACGATATTATCGTTGGGTGGGCCGGACCGCCAAAAGCGCGCGAGGCAATTTTGTTTCTCGGCGGCTGCGATTGATATAGGCTCGGTGAAGGTTAATGTGATGAAATGAATGTCTGTCAATGAATTGAAATGTTTTATCAATTTTACTGAATATTAGCTAATTTGATGTACATATTTACAATCATTGCCTATAACATATTCTCTAATTCTAAAACTAACCTGAATAGCTTACTCTACAACTAATACAATCTAATTCTAACACCAACCCCAATAACTTAATCTAATATCAATTAATACAAACTAATCCTAACCCAAATCCTGAATAAATCCATCTGAAAACACACTCCAAAAATAACCGCCTATCATGTAAACATGATATATCCTTGCAGATAGAGCCCCCAGTATCCGCAATATATCGTTTTTGCAGATATGTCATCTAAATTTGCTTTGGATTGTAAATGAATTAGTATTAACTTATTTAGCTGTTTAACGTTTGGAAACCTGGCCAACAAAAGGAAACCATCATGGTACTGTATGATTAGATGTGTGCCTATTATATTAAAAAATGGGTTCAACAAACCAGGTTCAGCTTTTATGAAATTAGCAAAATGGCTTCATCTTCCACTAGTAAGAGAGCTCAAATATTTAACAAACGTCGGCTTTATTATTCTTTGAGTTTTATAATTGCCGATATTATTTCAAGTCATGTGTCAGAAAACAACAGTGTTTTAATTTTTGACAGCGGAGATTACAGACTTGTTGAAAATCGAACGGTGAATGTCGCAGCCATATTTCTAATAGGCCAGCCTGTGCGTTGCAACCTGTTTAACAGCGTTGCTCGCACAATAACACTAACCTTTTAAAATCACCCGTAAGAACTGTGGATAGTCGTTTTCTGACCGTTATGCAATTGTATGGACAATCATGTCAAATAGATACTACACCATGTTATAGCAAGGTAAAATGATATTACACTTCTCACTTTTTAGCAGAGGATGGTGACCCAGAATCATGAGAGCTGCTTGATCGTTTGGTACCACCTCCCTTCCGAACTGGAGACTTCAGTTTACTCTGAAATGGTTTAAAGGTAAAAACAGTTACATTATCAGCGTAATATGAGTGATCATCAATATTGACTTTTCATAAGATGAACTTTTCTTATTCTCGTTCACAGTTGAACATGTTTACACAGCAAGTCTGGTTTTCTTCATATATGTTGCTGTACCTGAAAGCGCCTCAAGATTCCCACACAGCTAGCTTTCTATTGATGTCGGTTTCTGTGGACCTGTGCACGCTCCTCAACAGCTAAATAGATGGGTTGCATAACATGGTTGCTGGTGTGTCACTAGGCCTGGTATCTCTGACTTCCGTACCTAAGAGACATGTCAATCTTCTTTCGCGTGTAAATCACCTACAACATGAACATTTTCATCATAACTATGGCCTCTCACATCAAGAGTACATACAAATATTCCAATTCAAACAAGATGTCTCAAACTCTGGTAATTTTAAAACTTCGTAACACATCAGTCCGAAATGTGCAACGGTGATGGTTTATTAACCAGGTGCAGACACAAAATGTAAGATTGATTGTACCGAAACAAGCTAAAAAACGTGATTCCCTGCGACACTAGTGTTCTGTAAATAAAGGCAATTGTACGGCTGCTGTAGTGGTCAAATATTACTTTAGTGGCTCCCTAGATGTGTCTGTGGCACCAAGGGCCATGTTGAGAGCCACTGAACTAGAGGTTTTGTAAAGTGACAAACATATATCAAACAAAAAAGATAGAATCTAATTTGTAAAAACAGGTATACTTCACAACAATATTTCCTCTTCCTGAGGGTGCATGATGTGCGACTTCGCAATTATAATAATACTCAATCACAATAAGCACAAAAAAAGACTTTAGCTCCCCATAAACCTAGCAGCACACATGGATAGGACAAGACAAGACATAATTTATTATATAAATTTTACTAAAGGTGCCACACAATATCAATGCCAGTATCAAGTCATGACAAGATAGATACTGGTACATTAACAGAAAACTACACAATAACAAACTATAGGTAATAATATATATATCCTATTGTCATTTCCTTTTGTGCAATTAAGCATCGTGGGTGGTGGGGGAGTTGGAGTTTTGGTCATTTGGGTCACATTGGCCATGGTCAGTCCATGTCTCTTTACGGTTTTTTAGATTTTTGACTAGAAACTGGCCTCACAGCACATGGGGCATTCCCATAAGTGCTCCGCCCTCTGTTCCAGCAGCCATTCGACTCAATGATGTTTCGAGTCTAATGCTGCCAAAACAGACGTCAACATCAGGGCACAACTCTGGCCCTGGCGACAGGTTTCTTTGTTGTTCAGCCCACCCATGCTGTGCCCGTAACTAGTTCAAGCACAACGTCGGCCTGTCAGAACAACATGGTGACTGTTATCGAAGGTTACGACTACGGGATTGTATAGATGACGTGCCATGAAGCTTCTATAAGAAGATAACCTCAATATAAAGGCATGTCATCTACTAAGATTTTCTGTTGCATGGTTGGTTTGTCTAGTGAACCATCGGTGAGACCCAAAGATTGATTGGTTTCTTAGATTGTCTCTACCCATCTAGTTCTTGATCTTCCTTGTGCCTTGTAGCCAGATCTGTTTTATGTACGAAGGGTTGATTGGTGCATTCTCATGAAGTGGCCAAAACACCTGGTTTGCTATTATGTCTCTTGATGTAGTCTTGATTTGGGATGGTCTTTATTTATATTTTTTTCCTGATATAACTCTGTCGGTCTCTTTTGGTGACATTTGATAGCTTTTCTCAAACATCTCATTTCCTGTGTGCAGAAAGTGACTTTTATTTTTGTGCCGAGACATGCGAGAGTCCGGAGTAACGAAAGAGTAGATAGTTCGGACGCACACTCGGGTACTACGGCTGTTGGTGGAGCGATGGATCTGGCAGACATTTTTAATGTCATATGGGAAAATGTATTAACAAATGACTGCATAAGTGATGTCTCTTGTTCCATGACTAGAATAAGGAAGCTTGCTGTGAAATCTGAAATTCTTGCTAAAAAGGAGTGGTTTTGTGGATGAGGAAGAATGATGGTCAATCAGCAGCGTACTGGGACAGTCAGTGAACGTGTAATGGCGAATACATTCAAGGAAATATCTGAGCACCTATGGACTTGTCCAGAGAGCAGTGACGATGAACCAACGACTATCTCAATTCACACGATATGGAGTTTTTCAGCAGTGTCTTTGTCAAGGGTCATGTTTGATATTGGTAACACACAGAGTTGATATAAAAAAAATACTACGTATCAATTGTCATTGTGATGCCACTGATGGGTGTTTTTGAATATTAGTGACATCTGGTAAGTCACAGGACAGCATTGGTATGTGGACATATTGTATTGATTTCTCTATTGATGTTTCCATCCTCTGTAAAAATGCTTCCAAAATATTTGAAATGTGAGATGTTTGGTTTTGTACCATCAACAGATACATTTTGCTGGCTTAGTGTTCTGCTATGCTTCATAGCCTCTGTATTAAATGTTTAGTTTGACATTGCAATTGTTCGCAGTTTCATTATTGGTTGGTTGCTGATCCAGTGGCTCATGCCCCTTGACCTAATGCCATTAGATGGCATTATATTGCTGGGAAGTCTGTGGATTTTCGGCCCACCCCGGGACAGAGCCAGAGAATAACTATCACACCTCCAGGAAGGTAGGTTTCAACCTATGCACTGCGCCTAGCCACTGTAGCCAAGATAGGGTTCACTGTGCTCATTCCCCACCACCAATTGACTACTGGTTATGCCGAACTTCTCTATTGTTCCAGGCATGCAACAAAATGTTCAAGTCAAAAGGATTGTCACGTCCTGAGTCACTGTGCCTCTATGATGGGCCTCGGCCATAGGAAAAACAGTGATGTCAGTTTCCTCCTCCTCAGTGCTGCACAGTACATCTCTGGCTCCCTTCCAACCACAGAGGGTGCCATACATGAAAAACATGTCAACAACAAAACAAAATCATTAACTGTATAGATGACATGGCATGAAGCTTCTATAAGAAGATAACCTCAATATAACGGCATGTCATACACTAAGGTTTTCTGTTGCATGGATGGTATGTCTAGTGGGCCATCGGTGAGACCCACAGACGCAACCACATGCGCAGGTTTCATGGAGCAGGTGTGTGTGTGTCGCTGTAATTTCTCTTCAGGTTCATATAGTAAACTTTGATCGTCTGCTAATAGCAGTTAATTTAATGAGCTGTGTTCTTCATTTGGTTTTGATGGTGCATTCGTTCTTGCTTCTTTAGTTCATGTATGTTACAAACAGAAGTGGTGATACTATGCAGCCTTGTCTGGCGCATGTTTTGATTTTAAATGGATATATATACATCCTATTATTAATACAAATTTGGCGTTAACTTTTGAAATACTATAATGGAAAACTGAATGTAAAATTTATTCATTGCTACCCGACGTCGCTGTATATAAGCAGAGAATTTGCTGCACTTTTTTAACTATTGAAAAAAGGGGGGAGGGCGGTGGTGTGGCATGTTGGCTTATGTAAAGGTAATATTCCAGTTTTGAATTAAAAAAATGTAATGTATGTAAACAGATTCAAACACATAATTCATTTAAATTCTTTGAAACTAACTGAAGTCCATTCACAAAATTCATCCTCTTACTTAATCATTGTCATGCTTCTCAAAGATTACATCCTCATTTCTCAAGGAATGATCCAGCCAAACATATTTCATCCTCTCTATCCCTTTCATATCAATTACATTGACCAGATGATTTCCTCTCGAAGCATTTTTCAACTTTATTATCAGTGGTGTCAACCCTTTCATATCAAATACATGGTTGGTTGGTTTGCTGATCCAGCGGTCCATGAGCTCGTGTCCTTTGACCCAATGCCATTAAAATGGCATTATATTGCTGGGAAAATATCAAATACATCCAACAGATGATTTCCTCTGGCAGCATTATTCTTCAACTTTATATCTGCTGTGTATAACTTCTGACTACATAAGCACATATCTAGGTGGGAATATCTGCTGTGTATAACTTCTGACCACATAAGCACATATTTAGGTGGGAATTTTCAAAGTCACATTCCCTTTGAATTATTATTATTAATAATTTTGTTATACATAATGTCAATTCTAAAGATATTGGTTAAACCTTTGCTATAAGAAAAGTAGCATACTCTGTGTATACACAATGTGAAATGTAATCAAACTCATTTATTATAAATTAAACAAAGTCACAGCAGAAGATCAGTTCTGCTCAATTTAATCAACAAAATCTAGGTCAATCCCTCAGGTGAGACTACTTATCAGTTATTATCAGACAACAGGTATGTCAGTTGTATACCTTCCTGTTTTGTGATTCCTTTGCTTCTTTTGTTTCTTTAGTTTTTTTTTGTACCTGAAGATAACAACACAAGCCATACTGGGTATTGACTAACAAGAGATCATTGGTCAAAATAGAATGACAACAATTCAAATAAAAATATTTCTATGATTTTGAATCTAGAGAATTTAATCACCAATCATTGCTGCATTTCTGAAGAGCTATTCCGCACATAATAATATATTTCTTATTATCATATAAATCACTACCATTATCAACTAAATTGCAGTATGCTTGCAAATAGAGACCATAAGACATTATACCTTTCAAGAGAATAAGATAATGTGTCGACTAATTGAGGTAAGCTGTTAGCAGAGAAAGACATATGTTTGAGTACTTTTACTTAAGTTTTAATTTTTTGGTTTAACCTTACTCATTGATGGTCAATCAACACCTAGTGTTTCCATAGGTGTCTCTAGTTACCTCCGCTGTTATGCCCTGATTCCTCAGCATGGAATCACACGAAGTTAAGCTCACATGATGTAGAATTGCCGCCACACAGTGCTAGAAATATGTCATAGTCCAAAGGTCAAATTCCTTTACACATTACGATTGTAAGAAGAAGAATGATGGCTGATTTATTCATAGTCTAGAGTGAATTATGTTGATTTTTGACGCCATATTTTACTATCAAATGTAGTACCACATGGCATGGTTAGTGATCGTCATGGAAAGTAATATCTACATGTTTTAGTTGTTGATAAGAATGTTTGTTTATTCAATGAATAAAATAAAAACAATATTTATCTGGAGTACCATGAGTCGGCATGGACAATAATTATGTTGTATGTTGGCCTAGGTCTAGTATTGAACAGACGGGCATTGTATGTGATTTCTTCGTGAAGAAATCTCATACAATGTCCATCCTTACAACACTAGGTCTAGACTGACATACAACATAATTATTTTCCATGCTGACATGTGGCACCTCTGATACATATTGTTTTTGTGTTATTCAATAAATAAACAAACATTCTTATAATATAACAACAACTAAAACACACAAACAACAATTAAAACATGCAGATATTGCTTTCCATGACAATCACTTACCATGCCACACGGTACTACATTTGATAGTAAAATATGGCGTCAAAAATGGACAAAGTCCTGAAATTCACCCAGCTTTCTCCTTCTTACAATCATAATGTGTAAAGGAATTTGACATTGAAGATGTGACGAATTCCTAGCTTTGTGTGGCAAGAATTCTACGTCATATGAGCTCAACTTCGTATGATTCCGTAGTGATGAATCGGGGCATAGTAACGTGGTTGGCTAGAGACGCCTACGGGCCTTAGTTAAGTAATGGCGTCGGCTACTATAGAGCCAGTAAGGTTATGGTTATCATGGAGTTAAACTCCATCGATGCCACAGATATGGGGCTAACTTCATACAACAAAGGCTAAAAACTAGACTGACCAGGTCCTCCTACAAATGAGTAAGATTCCAGTCTGCCCTAGTAAGTACATATGCTGAAGGCAGAGGCAACCAGCCAGGAGGCACACCACTGCAATCCGGATGCCATGGACAAACACACACCACAATTAAGCGGCGGGGGGGGGGGGGGGGGGGGGGGGGTGTAATTTAATTCAATTATATTTATTGTTTCATTTCTGCTTGTTTGGATTTTTAACAATATTTAAATATAGCTATAATGATTTCAATGTAATTCCTGGCAGAGAAAGTTTTGTTCCACAAAGCAATTATTATAAACAAAATGCCCATTTATAGAAGGGGATCAAAGAATAGATACACTGTGACCTGACAGTGTTTGGCCACACCGCCCCATAGAGAATAGTGACCCAGAAGTCATGCTGGTCCAATGTTTATGGTCGAGGATTGTTGCAGTCAAGCTGTAAACCAGGACACAATATATCCACATCTTGAAGGCATCAATTCTATCCTCTAATTGTTTGTTTATTGTTCATGTTTCTGGGCCATACATTAATATAAATACATGTAGCATTTTAAATTCTCATTTTTAGCTTGTTTGTTGAGTATAGCTGGAATATGGCAACCTATGATCGCTAAGATAGTATTACTAAAAATAGCTCATCCAGCACAGTGTGTCATTCCAAAATGGCGGCACCTACGAAATACAACTGTTGATGTTATTCTTGAAAATCTGAAATACTGGAAGATGAGTTGCAAGGATACATAGAAAATAATGTAAATCCATGCCCAGCATTATAATAAGTATGATTTCACTCTTGAAATAACAATGACTTTCAAATTCATTCAGAAAATGTAAATATTCACATGACAACACATTGAAAATTTCAATGCTCTATGTTGTAAGTTCGATGTTCTATGGATTTTTAATGATGGCACTATCGATATCTCTAAAAAATGTGTGAATACCCTTGGTACTAGGAGATTAGTATGCATTCTATACATTCAGCTTTTAGACTAAAATTATGCTAGTTAGATTTTGATGAATACAGAAGAAGAATTCAAAGATAGCCAAGTATTAATTTAATTCTACACTACAACACAGAGTATGAGAATGGAAATATAAGAGGTGACAGCAGCTCTCACTTGGCTGGCGACGCAACCACCAACAGACTCAGTGATTCTATCGGACTCTCAAAGAATGCTGCGCAAGATAGAAGTGTATGATAAATAAAAAAATGAATGGGTCACTCTTCTCAACAATGCACAGAGCATTACATGGATTTACTGTCCTGGTCATGCTGGGGTCAGGGGAAATGAAAGAGTCGATGTGTTGGCTGGTAAAGCTTTGGTGAACGGCACCAAAATAAGAAGAGACAGGATTGAATTGATTAGAGCAGTCATTGATACCATACAAGATGAGAAGGAAGTCGAACGTGACAATGTACATATTCAGAGAATGGTAGAAATGGGAGTGACTAGAGGTGATGGGAGAAAGTGCTCTCTCTCCGGAAAGATCAGGAGAACGCGTAATCAGCAACTGACTGGGACACTGAGGTTATACACTTTTAGATGGCTGACGGAATGGCAAGCGGAGCATATATGGGAATGCCCCCAGTGCTGTGACACTTGTTCCTAATCAAGAATCAAGTTTAATGATAATGTCATACATATGACACACTGGTTCTTCCTTGACTTCTTTCTTCCTTATTTAGTATAAAGAAGTCAACACATATGGATGGATACCTTTTTAGAACTTGCGGACTGTGATGCGTCACCATCTGCGCTTTGAGGTTTATGCAGCATTAATGTCACCTCTTCATCTATTGAGGGTATGTCATCCAGTTTACCAGATGTCTGTAAACAAAAAGTTATCTCAATGAGAGCATAACATATAGTTCATACAGAAGAATCACACGTAACATGGTTCACATAAGAGAATCACATATAACAAGGTCTTATTAAATAAAAGTGAGGACAGGAAACAGTGTACTTTTCAGAACTGAATCACACACTTCGCTATTATTGTCCATCATCATTAAGTAGCATATCCTGAACAGGATGTAGCAGTCATCACAGCTTTTCGAAACGTGTCAATCTTGAGCCAGTCTTCCTACTTCTGTTACTATCATGTTCAAGTGGTCTTTGATGTCTTGCGCCCATCTTCTTTTTTAGTCTGCCTCTAGTTTGTTCCCTGGCATCATCCCTCCATTATGGTATTCTCTAGGCTGTCATGGCGTTTGATATGGCCAAAATATTGTATTTTTCAGGAAAGAGCCATGCTGTTTAGCCAATTTTATTTACATTAATGTCTCTCATGATGGCCATATTAGTGATCTTTTTGGTCCATGATATTCTGAAGATTTTCTTTAACATTTTGTTTCAAATGCTGCTATTTTATTTTTCATTGTTAGTGATTGTACAGGATTCACACCCTCATATTGTCACTGGGAATATGCAAGCTCTTAGGAATGTTAAGTTTTGTTATTTTGCAGCAGCTCAGCCATATATTTTTCATTTGTATTAGCTTCTTTGACTCAATAGTAAACCCCCTTTTGTAAACATATTGTCCACATACAAATAATATTCGATATCCCGTTCCAATATTACTTTTTTTTAAAGTAATGTCACCTATGCCTTCTTCTTCATTTATTTTCAAACACCTGCAAATTAGCGGGATGTACTCCAGAGAACAGTGCCTTGTATCATGGTTTACAGCTTTGCTGCGATACCAGCATATCCCACTTCAGCACTTTTACCATATATGGGATTTGACGGCCAACCCCATAACATCCACAATCACCTCTTACATGGTAGTTAAACAGCATTGCTATTTGTTGCTCCATTTACGACTTGTTGGCGTGTAGAAGAACACCTAAAGATCACCAACAAGAAAATACAAAAGGCAGCAGACAACATAGCAGCATGTGCAGAGAAATGGATGGTAAAGATCAATGGAAAAGTCTTCAACAATTCTTCATGCGCTTAAATAAGGATAAATCAGGAGAGATTCTTAATTAGAAACTAGCAACACACCACATGGGGCACTCCCAGCTTTCTGATCTAACAGCCATTCCAGTATATGTAGAGTCCAGGTCAGGTGTTGATTTCGTGATCTTCTGGACTTTCCACACAAAAAAAAAAGTTTCCTGCACTCCCCTATAGATACTCCCATTAACAGGAGAGTTGGAAAACTTGGAAATGTACATATCCAAATAGAAGAGGAGCCAGTGTACTTGGGTTCTATACTGGTTAAGAGACTAACATGGAGACCTCACACTGAAAAAAATAGAGGCAAAGGCAAGAAAGAAACTTGTCACCCTGAGGAAATTGGCAGGAACAAATTGGGGTGGGGGGGGGGGCAATGAGACAACCTTAACCTGTAGCAATCCGATGTTGACATTTTTCGACGAGTTAGTTTACTCTTCGTAGACACCCTAGGTCACCATATGTTACATTGAAGTAGCCATGGACAATAATCATCCATCATGCTTTTATAGTAACTCATTGCTAATGATTGTCCCTGAATTTTTGTGGCTATATAAATACACAGTCACAATTTATTCAACCTCTTCATGTTTGCAAGCCATACCTAATGTCTACGTAAATTACTAAACATCCATTGGTGGGACAAAGTACCAGACTACGAGGTCTTGGAAAAATCAACCTCAATAAGCATCCACACAATACTTATGAAGCGCAGGCACGCTGGGCAGGCCATCTTGTGCGTATGGAGAACTCGCGTTTGCCAAAACAAATATATTATGGAGAACTCAAGGCAGGATTTTGAAAAGCTGGTGGACAGAAAAAGTGTTTCAAAGACACGCTCAAGTCATCTTTGAAACATCTTAACATTGACGTGGGCACTTGGGAGAGTCTCGCTCAGGATAGAACAGCATGGCGTTACAGCATTAGAACGGGAGCACTAGCGGCGGAAGAATTCAGACAAGAAACTGCAAGACAGAAGCGGACACGTAGAAAAGAAAAAACATCTCAACCTCACAGATACCTTCTATTGTTGTCAATTCTGTAAAAGAACATTTTGTGCGCGCATTGGACTTGCTAGTCATTTAAAAACACACTATTAACTTTATTATTTATTGTTATTATTATTATGGTTGAGTTTTTGGTCATCGTTGATCACGACGGACGAACATCAGTGACGCCATTGTTTGGAAATTCTTCATGGATGATGATTCAGATGAAGATGATTTTTTAAGTCTTCAGTGTTGTAGCTACTGTAATTCAACATATGGGGGTTGAGGGAGATGTTCATAATATTTAATAGTGATGTAAATGTTGTCATTTATGACGAGGAAATTGAGATGCTGGGTTTTCTACAGATATGCCTTTGGGTGACGTTGAAACTGTAAGTCCTTTGTGTGCACTTGTCCACACTGTGCATATTGGTTGTCCACAACACACCACTGACACACACAAGTAAACAACACATCCAAACCATTTCTCAAAAGAGATTTTGTCTCCAAATTTAAAATCAATAACTCAATAAATAAAAACGTTATGTAAAAAAAGCAAACCACATCCAGAGAAACCAGAAAAAATATAAAAAAATGGGTGCCAATGAAGTATGCATTATTTTTCTCTGGGTTGATACAGGTTAAAGAAGGTATATACAGGTGCAATTAGACCAGTACTAGAATATGGGTCAACAGTATTGACTTCTGCAGTCAATTACCATCTACAAGCTCTGGACAAGGTACAAAATCAAGCACTTTGAAGTAACACAATTGCCATGAAGTCCTCTCCCATAAATGAAATAAATTACAGGCATCACTCCCTTACCATTCAGGAGGACACTTAGACCATGATCAATGCAGAAAACTACAAGACCAAGACAGCACACCCAATGTAGACTGGATTTGGTGACCTATCCGATGGAAAGCTGAAGAGAAGCAGTTTTATTTACCGATCCAAAAAAACTAAACAGAATATACGGCAGAACTATCAGACCATCAGGTCCGTGGGTGTAATATCACCATCAGAACCACCATAAACAACAACGACACTATTATAGAACTGAATACTCTCCAAATAAACAACAATAATATGCAACATGATTGAAGATATGAACCCTAGAGAAGTGCGGATACAAGTATATATCAACAGATCAGCAACCAGAGCAGTGAAAAATGGAGGTGCTGGAGTTTACATAGAATATCAAGAAAAATAAAATGAATCCACATGTTCACCAATAGGAACCTTCTGTTCCAACTACTCTGCAGAAGTACAGGCCCTAAACATTGCTGCAGAAATAATTTAAAGCACAACAAGCCAATGTCAATAGGTGGTGTTTCTTACTACGCAATGTCTGTTGTACAAGCTCTTTACAGCAATAAATAGCCAGATATCAAGAAAACCACATGATAAGTGAGCATCCAAAGAATGTAGTATTACAATGGATACCATCGCACTGTGGCACACCAGGAAATGAAGGAGATATGCTGGCAAAAGATGGAGAACCACCGGAACAAAAATACTATGTTATCACCTACCAATAAAAGAGGACACTCATCAAAACTATCAGGAAAGTCGACCACCAAAAAGACAACTATCACTCTTGACGGAGCTGAGCAGGTTCTTCTAAATCAGGACAGGTAACAACAGACTAAACTGCCACTTAAATAGACTAAGACTGGTTCCATCACCTGTGTCCAAGTGGGCAGGCATCACAGACTGCAGAACATATTCTTCAAGAATTTATTGCACTAAACAAGTTATGGGACGAACACAGACCCTCAGAAATGGATATCCACAGAAAGATGTATTGGAGTACTGAGGAGCTTTCAAATACAGCAGCATTTATGAAGAAAACCAAGCTTGCTGTGTAGACATGTTAAACTGTGAAGAGAAGCTCCCATTTCAAACCCGGCAACACACATGTGCCTCCTATGCAAAATGTGCCACACAATTCATTCATACAACATTCAATATTATATGTAATGTTTCTACTCAAACATTCAATAATACAAATAATGTCCCAATCAATGTAAAGAATTGTCCACATTCAATTTAATTTTCCCACCCAAATAACATTACATATTTCAAGTAATGTCCCTGTCCAAATAACATATAATGTCCACATCAAAATAACACCAAATATCAAATGTAATTTTAACATTCAAATATCACATGTAATTTTAACATTCAAATGTAATTTTGGGGTGCATAGGTTCCTGTATTGCTCTGTGGAGACCCAGGGTTAGACATCCTTGTGGTTTGCCCTGGAAACAAATTGCTTCAAAGCAATATCATTATGGATCATGTCCAGGTAGTGTCGGGTGAGATAGAATGAAAACAGACTGCAGCAGACAAGAATTCTGACCACTTTGTGGGCCTCATGACAAAACACTGGCACTGCACAATATAATGACATCTTGCAGTCACCAAGTGAAAACACTGGCACAGCAGTGTAATGACAGTAGCTGTTCTTGCACTGCTATGTCCCAAAGCTCACAACAATGAGAATAGACAGCAAGGCAAAGAGAAGTAAGGCTAGTCTACTGCGTACAATGTGAAAGTAGCACGGTGCCAAAAGGCAATGTCATGTGTAAATACAACTGAGAAAATGACATAGAAGTTATAACTAAAGCAGTGTTCAAACTCAAGAACAAGCTTCTGGTTATTTTCCAGAAGTATGTCATGTGGAAAAGCAAAAACATAAAATTCCAGATCGTAGAAAAATGTTTGTAGTCTCAGGCTTGGACAAGGTGCTCACAATATCAATAAATGAAACCTCAGCTAAGAGGGTGTACCAATGTTACTATAGAGTTTCCTATATTGGAACCATGTTCAGTACTTGAGGGCACAGGGGGAAATGGACCGTCTAATTATACAATAAAAATTCACTGGCAGCAGAATACCCTGTACGAGCTAGGATACTACCCTGGATGTAGTGAACCAAAGTGTAAATCCTTGCCTATAGTCTCCTCAGAAACTACCATCAAGGGACATATTTTGGCCTATAAATTCTAAGTGTGTGATAAACTGTCAAGATGAAGAGTTGATACACAGTCATCACCTGGCGGCAGATAGTAACAGGGTTAGGGATGCTAACCTGAATTAATAACATAATGAAATCGGATGTGCTAGGACTACATGGCACAACTCTAACGGCAGCACAACATACTTCACGTTCCTCTGCAGAAGTCACACGCAAACTTGTGCCAGTTATCAAGACGGTGAATACCTGCCGAAGATGGAGAGTGTCAGCCCATGGTGCATGTATCAGGGAAAATTAGGACACCACACACCATCAGGAATATGGTCTTTTGACAATATGGTCTATATAAATAAAAACTTTGGGGCAGAAGCTCTGGCCTGGAGAAGACTGGGAGCTTTGTCCTGGCAACTGCCTTGAAGATCTAGTAAGACCAAAAGATTCCTGAACGCAGAAGAAGAGAGTGAATGTAGAAAAAGAAATCACATTTCCATATCTAAATAACATCAATTATAATGTGCACTTCCAATATAACAAGTAATGTCCCCATCCATACAATATAACAAGTATTGTCCCCATCCATACAATATAAGAAGTAATGTCCCCACCCATACAATATAACAAGTAATGTCCCCACCCATACAATATAAGAAGTAATGTCCCCACCATACAATATAAGAAGTAATGTCCCCACCCATACAATATAAGAAGTAATGTCCCCACCCATACAATATAACAAGTAATGTCCCCACCCATATAATATAACAAGTAATGTCCCCACCCATACAATATAACAAGTACTGTACCTATCCATACAATATAAGAAGTACTGTCCCTATCCATACAATATAAGAAGTAATGCCCCCACCCATACAATATAACAAGTCTCCATCTATACCACATAAGTAAAATGTTCCTCATCTAAATTCAAGTATCTTCATTTTACCCACCCTTCATAACACACCCACCAACACTCACCATCATTAGTTGATACTCATTCTCAATTGCCTCCAATGCCTCCTTGAAACCTTTAGGAATACGAGAACTGCCTTCATATTTGCTTTTATACTCTGGGTATCTGTAAATGTTCTCTTCCTGAATCCAGGCACTGCAAAGGCAACAGATGTTAACATTCTAATTACACACTATATGGTAACAGAATTGTCCAGTGTATACCACAGGAAAAAAAACTGACAATAGAAACAACTGTGCCTCTTATTGGCAATCTGTTCAATTTCAAAATTTTCTTTTATTCTCAGAGTATTCCATAATAAGGAATTGTCTCTACTGTTGTCTGGAACATGTATATAGTTTGCTCCTGGTGTTGTTCTTCAGGTCAGTACTCTCCAGAAATGAATTTCTAATGATGGAACAAACTGTTTCAGTCAGTCACCAAAGGTATCTGCCGCCAGGCGGCTAATGTATATTTACTCTACGCCGAGATGATTTATCATTCATGACTATCTTGTACAAGGTGTTCCGCTGCCAGTGAACTTGTCTCGTGTAATTAGACCTATTGTACCTGTGACCATCAGGTACTGAACCTTTTTGCATCCACGATCCTAGATTCAGTTTAGGAAGAACTCGATAGAAAAGTTGGGCCCGGGCTCGTTCGTCTTCTTAGCCGACGTGTCATTCGTCGATGTCATGAACCCGTGTCCAAGTCTATACACATATTTAGGAGCATTGGGGACTAGAAGTTCACTCTCGAGCAGAACAGAACATGTCTCCTTAGACGAGTTATGCCTGTGCCCATCGGCACTGAACCTTTTCTCTTCAGTAGAAAGATTCCAGTATTGGAAAAACTTGACAGTAGAGTTGGACCCGGGCTCATTTGACATGTAGGCCTCAGTGTGTTCTCAAGCATGAACAGCACTACCGCCTGTTGGTCTTGTGCTGGATAATTGTAGCTTCGTTGCTGCTATATCGTTTCACATACACAACACTGTGCTCTAGCATGTATGCCTTTTCGAGATTGATTATGTATTTTTAGGATAACCATATCTTAGCGAGATCCACACATATTGAGACATTGACCGCCCCTCCAATGTTTCTGCCTTTTTGGCTGGCTGAGATGCACAGATGCCTGTCACTGTGTGCTGACAGTGCTGCTAGGTGTGATGGTGTAGAGATCTCTGAGATATTGCCTGTCTCTTTGTAAGCAATTCTCATTCTGTCTACATTATGTCATATCCACGGATATGAACCTAACAGGAAGATAGCAAGAGCAGCTGTATTTCTGTTTCCAGGATGCACCATGAGGAGGCACTTTTAGGATTTTGGTTATCTGCTAACCCCGGGCCTGCTGAGATCAGTGCGGTACCCTTTGTACCCTCCATCTACTTCTAATGTATCCCCTCTCTCGTCCTTCCATGCTTGTTCCGCAGCTGATACCAAATTGCACCAGTCACCGTACTACTGATTCATCCATCTGGAACTGATAAGAAAGTTCTGGACATAAACTTAATAAAAAAATTATAGAAGAAACATCACCTTGGAGTAGAGTAGTAAAACTCCTCAGCTTAACATAGTGATAAATACTCTCTTGAGGTTTGCAAAAAAACAATTGACTCACCATTTAAATACCTGGGAAGTATATTCACAGACAATGGAAAATTAGACTGAGAGATTGAGACAAGATGCCAGAAAGCAAACATAGTGACATACCAGCTATCACCATTACTACTCAATCAAAAGATCAAGTTGGAAGTCAAGAGGCAGATGATAAACAGTATTTTATGCCAATGTTCTGCTATCAATGCCAGACATGGGCGCTGATAGCAGCTCAGCAGAGAAAACTTACGTGTGAGATAAATGCCTGAGAAAAGCCGCAAGAGTGACCAAACTAGACAAAATGGGAAATGAAATCTGGAGAAGAACCGTGCACAGAATACATAGAGAAACAACAAATAAAATGGTTTGGACACATGAGAATGAACCATAAACAACTATCAACAAGAATATATAACATAATTCTTATTCTACCTTCTAGTGATTATATAAGAAGATCAAGATACACGGCCACGAGGAAGACCTAGAACAAGATGGACAGATTGTGTCTTAGAAGAAATTGTACAAATTGAGAAACATCCAGATAGGAATCTGTCAGCGGATTACAATGGCTGGCTATCAATATGTATAATTGATAACCGGAAAATAAAATAAATGAAAATAAATCATTATGGATTGTGATTCTGATAATAAGGAACTCTTGGGAAGTACATTGATTTTCAAATTAGACATGGTAACACGCTGTGTTCATTATGAAATAACAACCAACAAGTACAGACCTGATGAATTGACGTCAACTACAGACTACAGTTCAACTTCTTTGACAAGGTAAGTTACCTTTACATGTTCTATTTATTTTCACAGATATTATAGTACTTTGGTTATGAAACTACATTAGAAATAGGTGCTTAAACATATGTTATTAGGGTTACCACTTCAGAAATAAAAGTAGTAATTTTTTAAAATTTAACCCCCCCCCCCCCCCCCCAAGTCCAAAATTTCTCATTCATCTTGTAACACACACACACACACAACTTACACCAATATATGCAGTATTCAATTCTTTATTTACATGTACAAAAAGAATTTTAAAATCTCTAAGAACAAGAAAATTATTGTGCTTTCCAAATAGAAACACCTACGTCTGTCTGTGATTTGTTTAAATTTTATTTTGTGAACAAATGTCTTTACCACTTTCTCACTTCTATCCTATCACATAAATTAAAAAAGAACACACATTCAAGTAGAAATCCAATTATCTGAATCCCCAATTATCCGAATCGAATTTGGGTGAAATAATTTTAGAGCAAGAGCGTTAGCGGAAAGAGAGGTCCTGGGACAGTGCGCACATACTGTTGCTATGTAGTTTATTTGCAATACATAGTTGCTTATATATTATTATACTTTTATCAATTACATTCTGTTCATGTCAATGTATGAGATTGTATATATGTACACTGTTTTGCTTCATTCCTGAGATATATCCAATTATCCTAATTTTCAATTATCAGAATCGGCCCGATCCCCAATTAATTTGGATTTCTACTGTACTTGCATTATGCAATTCTGTATTTAAATGTGCAAAAATTATTTTTAAATCTATCTTCTTCTGCGTTCGTTCTCAATCTCCTGCAGATTAGCAGGATGTAGTCAGGAGAACGGAATGCGTTGTGTCATGTTTTACAGCATTGCTGCAATATCTGCACCTTTCAGCCTGACACATCCGACTTCAGCATGGCTTTGGGTCACTGACCCTATATGGGATGGGACATTTAAATCTATAAAAACAAAATAGTTCTTGCTGTTTGCAAACACACACCAAAGAAAACACATTTTCAAAAAAGAATCCGGTGGCAGGGGATAGATAGTATAATCTTAACACGGCCTGCTAAGGGTTAAGCTTTCTTAATTCATCATCACTATCAAAATCCATAACCCTTTAGGATATTCAGTGTCACTTATGAAACATGAACAAATAATCCTGTTCTCAGTTCCATGTTTCAGTATAGAGAACAGGAGTCATTGTGAAACAAAATGTGTTGAGGGTAAACAGTCACATACAACAAACAGATCTATATATGACCAATATTGGACTGGATGTGTAATAATTGATTGCAGAAAAATTGTGAAAAAACATAATCCTATCTAGTCTGATATCAATCAATGTCAGAGGTCAACAACTTGTTTTAGTCCAAGGGCCAGATGCAGAAATACACAGCTGTCTGCAGGTTGGATGGGGAAAAATCAACTGATCTTCTTTCGTTCACTTGAAACATGTCTATATCTGTAATTCTGTATCCTTAATAAAACTCACTGTCTTTTGTAGTTCATACAGTGTCCCATAGAGCTTTGATTCCAGTGTTGTTTCCTCAGGCCAATATGTCTGCCTCAGCGTTTCATGCTCAGAACACTCTTGAAGTATATGTTTGGCACTCTGTGCTGCCTGTCCACATGTACACATGGCCGTGTTGCCAATCTTGAACTTTGTATACATGTGACCGCGGAGTCGGTTGTGTCCTGTTCTGAGACGTAGAATTATCAACTGATCTGAAAGCGTAATGTTATCTATCATATTTATATGAAGATAATATTCAGCTCAGAAAGAGAGTGCCAACTGTGCATTGGTTTATGGAAATGACCAGTAATAGAAAGTCAATATTAAAGACGAGGAGTGAGGTCAATTCCCAAAACCATATAAATATTACTAAATATACATTACAATTTATTTCCTTATGGACATTGACATATGTAGCCTATATCAGGAGAAAACTGCCTGTGCATTGCAGAAGCCTGAAAGAGGAGCAAAGAATGTCAACACTCGTGTACCTCCATGCATGTCGTAAGAGGCTAGTGAGGAGATTATGGGGTGGAGTTGGCTGTCCCATCCCATATAGGGTCAAAGTGACAGAGAAGTCATGAAGAAGTACAGTCGAAAGGTAGCAAAGCTGTACACCAAAGCTGTAAACCATGACACAGCACATTCTATTCTCCAGGCTACATCCTGTTCATTTCCAGGAGTTTGAGAATGAACACTGGTGGAGCAGACAAATGTACACAATTTATTTTAGTGGTGTGGTTCTAGACTAGGTTCAAAATAAGCACTTTTTTTAAGGAGCACAGTGAGTCAGCAGTCGTGAGTTTTGTTTAATTTTTGGTGAACCTGCACATGACCACCCTGGAATGTGAATTATGCCCTATTCTGTGTCGAAGCCACATGAATGTGTGAAGTTTCACCATTGCTAGATGGTCTTGTTGACTTGAAAGAGCATTTATTTTATTTCCTAAATCTACATTGGTTTAATGTTAAGTGGTTCATCCATCACAAGTGATGACCTTTTGTTACATAGACTGTAGTCTATTTTGACTGTCTAGCTACTCTCAGTTGTCACAATAACTAAATGTTATGTATAATTGATGCACAATACTTACTAATTTTCAGACCCAAAGAAATAAACAAATTCAACATTTTTCTTGTTCCCTGGCTTCTTTATATTATCCCTTGGTTCCACAATCTGTGAAATAACAAAACATGATTCTATACAATCTATGAAATAACAACAAAACATGATTTTATACAATCTGTGAAATAACAACAAAACATGATTTTATACAATCTGTGAAATAACAACAAAACATGATTCTATACAATATGAAAAGTTATGGATAATAAATTGAACACCAGAGTTGTTGGCAGTTAGGCAGAATCTGTCCTATCAGCAAAAAATGTTATTGTGTTGTCCAAATGAGTACCTGTAGATGACTTCACTACAGGAAAGTCACTAATTGAAATAAGTAGAGCAGAAAAATGGGGACTCACTGTGTGGCTGATCATTAATCATCATCATAGCTCTCCATGCTTGTCGATCAACAGCCAGTTGTTCCAGACCTTTCATTCTCATACCAGCTGTTATGATTTCTTTTTCGATAGTTCTTTTCAGTGTTGTTTTTAGTCTTCTTTTTCTCTTGCCACTTGGTGACCATGTAAAGACTTGACGTGGTATTCTGTCTTCATTCATTCTGAGTGCGTGACCGATGTATGCCTATCACTTTTTCTAATAACGCCTGTGATGTATTCTTAACATCTTTTTAACGGTTTCAATTTCACTTTAACTATAAATCAGTTACATAAATAATGGATGTTTTACGATGACAATTTGTCAGATCGCCGATTACCGTACCCTATTTGGTCATGGGGAAAGAAAACACGTCCATCATCTGATCATTAGTGCTGTGTGAAATTGTGTTAATTGTAGTAGGGTTTGGGTTAGTTTTAGACAAGAATCATGTTAGAGGTGGGATACGGGTTAGAATTATGGTTCATACAGGCGACATATTCTTTCCAGAATGCAGTATTCTTTATGGATGTTCTGAACTTACCGTTCTGCGCTAGCTGCCCTGTCACATACAGAGGCATGTTTAAACTATTAGAACTACCTGTTACAAGAAACCAGACCTTCCATTATTAATTTTGTTTCATGCTGTTATGTCTCTTTATATTGGAATATGCTGTTGTCATAATTTATATTGTCTTTGTATTTAGGTAAAAAGTTCTGAACACAAAAGACGACATCTGAGCTTTTCTCAGTGTGGTTGAAGTAAGTGAGATTTAGTAGGATGGGGTGTGAAGTGACCTTTGATTTTATTGAACGTCTATGTAAAGATACAGTAATCACAAACCATCATCATAGCACACCATTTCTCCATAGGTGCTCAGATGTTTAATCAGGAGTTGACCAGAAACCATTTGATCAGCATCACCATCTGTATTTAGTAGCAATGCCGAAATTTCTAAATCTTCCAATAAACGTGAGCATTCCTGGTACATTTTTTCTGATGGCTGGCTAACTTGTAAACCACAAGTGACAACTGAGCTCAAAACTCAGGTAACATGGTTGATAAGTGAGTTGCAGACATTAAAATCCCACAGATCTCATAAGATTGAATGTCTGTGTTGAGCGTAACAGGTCAGTAGACTATCACTCTAACATCTGAACATCACACATATTACAACATACAATCTTGAATGACAAGTAACAAGTCAGCATTTACAAGTAGTGACTTTTCAGCAGAAAAGAATGGAAATTAAAAAGTCTGACTGCAAATTTGGTACCCATGCTTTTCAACGTACCAGACCGAAGGACACAGAAAGAAAAGGATATATCCTTAACGAAAAGGGAAAATAACAAGTAGCCTAACCGAAACAATATAAATTATGCTGGCACTGGAACTTGCAATTAAACTAGTGAGCAGCGAGATTGATTGTATAAATAACTATTTATGATTTATGGACAATATCAGCAATATCATTGTTAGACAAATCAGCAACCTCAAAGAGGGCGGACTCCTTAACATTTTAACAAGAAAACTGTTATTTTTTGGTCATATAAAGAGACATCAGCATAGAAAGATTAACGCTGAAGGCAGAGTTAACAGCAACAGGGAAGAGGAACCAAAGACGATGGTGCAGTGATATATCAGATTGTTTAAACATGTCTCTAGCTGCGGCAGATCAACTTGCCCAGAATCACGGAGTGTTCAGAGAATCCATAATAAAGACAACGTTCCGGATTTCACATGATGATGAGTACTGTAAGACCTGTCACTCTAACATGAGTGCATTGTATATATATTATTTTTAATCTTTAGTGCGTTATGGGTATAAATATTCCCCAAAAAACAATCCCATTATTTAGCACTAGTGGCGGATTTATTCCCCAATTCCCGCCGAAGATGGATGTGTCAAGCCATTGGCGAAAATCAAATGGTTTTACTGCGCATTTCCATTCTCAGGACTACATCCTGCAGGAAATTTAGTAGGACCATGGTCCTGCTACAAGGGAGATCCAGCGGGAGTTTGAGAATGAACTCTGAATAAGAATAAAATTTCCCAATTGCTATGACCATTTTTTATGAAATTTTACGAATCATTGTAGAAGTTGTATTCATCTTCTGTTTACTGGCAAGATATGAGACATGACGAGCTTTTATTGTATAATTTTTTTAAAATCAAAATCGGGAAAAACTAGTGTAGAATCTTCTTCCTCTACGTTTGTTCTCAAACTCCTGCAGATTAGCAGGATGCAGTCTGGAGAACGGAATGTGTTGTGTTATGGTTTACAGCATTGCTGTGATATCTGTGCCTTTCTGCCAGACACATCTGACTTCAGCATGGCTTTGGGTCACCGACCCTATATGGGATGGGGCAGCCAACTCCATCCCATAACCTCCTTAGTCACCTCTTATGACATGCGCGAAAGGTAAACAGTGTTGCTATTTTTTGCTCCCCTCTCAGGCCCGGCAACACACGGGCGATGATCGAATCCATCTGTGGGTTTCAATGGCCGAATGTCAATATGCATACTTGATATACTATTATTAATGGATTGTGACATAGGCCTAGTACAGAAGATATAGGCATAGTATCATGCTGGTTTCGTTTACGAAATTGAACAAGTATGGAACTAACGGACGGATTTTACTAATCGAGACGGAGTGCAAAGGGAACGCATTGCTCTAGGCGGACCCAGGGTTAGCAGATAACCAAGATCCCAAATGTACCTCCACGCGGTGCACCCTGGAAACAGAAATACAGCAGCTCGAGCTGATTCTGGCCAAACCATTTGGGGATCGTGTCCGAGAATGTGGAGGTAGCAGATGGAAAGAGATTTGACTGCACAAGAGACAGACAATATCTCCGACACCAACAGCATCACCACATATAGTGACACTGTCTACATACAGTGAAGCTAGTCAGTCCAGTCCGAACATTGGAGGGGCGGCCAATGTAAAATGCACGTAAAGGTAGATGCATGGCGAGAGACAAAAAAGATTTCATACCGAGTACAATGAAACAATGAAAGGGCAGAACAGCGCTAGAGGGCAGCGCGAACTGCAAATAGAAAGTGAAAAGTCCCTAGGAAAGGGGAACTACAAGCTCCGTCAGCTCGAGACAAGCTTCTAGTTACCCGTGTTCCTTACAGACAGAGCCCCAGACCCATCCATTGGCGTTTGGTAAAGCAAGAAGACCTAATCCAACTCTAATGTCGAGCCTTCCTAAATCGGAAATATGCTCGCGAAGAGAAAGGGTTCTGTACCTGATGGGCTTAGGCAAGAAAGGGACAACGATGGTAGTCCTGGCCCAACTCTACTGTCAATGTTTCCTATACCGGAAGTACACTTGCAGAGAGAAAGGGTTCCGTACCCGATGGGCTCAGGCACAAAAGGGACAACGATTTAGCCCTGGCCCAACTCTACTGTCAGGTTTTCCTACACCGGAAATACACTTGAAGAGAGAAAGGGTTCAGTACCTGATGGGCTCAGGCGCTGTTGGGACAAGGACGCTCAGCTCGAGAACGCCTTGCTCTCAAACGCGTGGTATGAGACTCGAACTTGGACAAGGGGTACACGATGTTGGTGATGACACCTCGGCTAAGAGGGCGAAAGAGCCAGGGTCCAACTCCTCTGTTGAGTTCTTCCTCTTAAGGAACCAGGCTCACGGATGAGAAACGGTTCAGTACCCAATGGGCACAGGCACAGCACGTCCAATTATATGAGGCAAGTTCATAGACAGTGGAACACCTCGTGTGAGTCAGACGAGAGCAAAAATCGTCTGGGCGAAGAGTCGCCACTACGCGTACCTGGAGACAGATATAGAGGCTGTCACAGGCTAAGGGTAGCCCACCCGAATTGTCAAGGCATGCCGAAATCGGATGAGCTAGGCCTACAAGGCGCATAACGGTGGCACAATGTAATCACGCTCCCGGCGGAATCGCATGGATATCTGTGATGGTTACAATGGAGCGAACGCAAAACAAAACAAACTACAAACAAACCAATCGAGACTAGGTCTATATTTTTTAGACACAATTCCCCAGCGATATCATGTTTTTTTAATCAGGAAATGACAAAAATACAATAGATGCAGGTGTGTTGCAGTGTGAAAAAAGCCAATGTTTCCATGGTTTCCGCATTGAAAAATAAATGAAGACGCACAATTTTCTGAAAACATGTTTGTGATTTGATTTTTTTCAGTTTTAAAAACTCTCCACATCTCTAGTGTCATACGTGCACAAACAAAACTAGACCAATATATGGCATATGCAGTATTAAATTCTTTATTTAGATGTGTGAAAAGGCGCATTCGTCATTCAATTAACTGCTGTGACCTTTGGCCTAGATTTGCATTATTCCCTAACTTTTGTAGGTAATCTCTTATTTGAATTTAGTCTCGTGGTGATTTATTGCAATTGTTACTGTTTGCTGTTTTAATTGGAAAACAGAAAAAAGGAAAAGAAAAAAGGGGTTCCCCCATATGTTTTATATTTTATAAATAATAATTGAAAAAAGGGGACTCCTAAGAAAACGCGCTCAATATTTAAATACCTTAGTGGACATAGGACAGTCAAAATGTCCAGCTCTGTGTGATACGATTTAAGCTATTTCATACATTTACTTAGTAGTGGAAATAAGTGTGTTTGGAATGGTGTATGTGCGAAGGTTTGATATGTAACTATTATGTGTGCCCGTCTTGTGGTGTATATATGAAATTGATAGTAGATACTAGCAGAATTGACAGATACATGTGGCGTAGGCGGTATGGTAGTAATCGCCATACTGTTTGTAGAAGTGTTCGAAATAATTCATGGTTTGCGGAAAGCCACATCAGTATGGGTGACATTCTCCTTCTTATGTATCTGTGACTGATGAATATTAGGAGTGGATTCATAAGAAGGGAAGTGAAGGTTGGAGCAAAAGCGATCACTGATTGGAAAATTTTTTGTAGGGAGATATGCGTAGAAATGTGTGTTAACCTTCACCAAGCCTATATCAACCCCGGCCGCCGAAAAACAAAATGGTGGTGCGCGCTGTTGGCGGCCCGTCCCACCCAACGAGAATATCGTGAGATTTACACGTACCACAGTCCGTGCACATAGCTGGGGACATGCGCAATCGAAGCCGGTACATCCCCCACTTCCGAAATGATCGTTTTTGAGAATGGCTAGCTATTCGTAAAAGTTTAAGAGCAATTAATCTGACCACATCTGCACACCGGTACGATGCAATGATGGTGGATCGGTTTTATAGACCTTTATTTCATCGTATTTCGAATAAAATAACATTGAATCGTGGCTTGAATCATGAATTATTAGGTTATTTAGTTTCACAGCAGTGAATATACAGAATGCCGTGTTGGTTTGGGGACTTATACGTTTGATATTGAATATTTTGAAATGGCAGAAAAAATAACTCTAGGCCTAAGCTCAAAGAACTATTTTACTGCAAATCTACAAGTTTTATACAGTTCCCCCGGCTATATTTTGATAATTTCGCAGTGAAAGAACATAAATACAACAGATTTGCGTGATTTAGTACAACAGATTTGCGTGATTTAGTTTACAGTGCTGCCAAGGAATTCGATATGTAAGGTAAGTTATTTTTTTTTAACTTATTTTTTCCCCTTTATTTGTTATAAAATATGTTTTTTGTGAAAAACGTCTTTACCACTTTCTCATACGCCTGGTATCACATACACACATACATAAATTACACCAATATATGCATAATTCAATTCTTTATTTATATGTGCAAATATTATTTAAATATCTCTAACAACCAAAAAATTATCACATTTTCAAAACAGTCACCATCAATAATGCAAATATTCAAAAAAGAATCCTGTGGCAGGGAGACGTTTCGTATTTTTTAATCTGGCTTGCTAAAGGTTAATGAAACTGTAAAACATGGAGGACAAGGGGGTTGTGGTCGAAATCGACGAAAACATGTTCGGGAAAAAGGAAATATAATAGGGGGAAACGGGTGCAAGGAACATAGGTGTTTGGTTTGGTTGAGAGGGGTACAGGTAAATGTGTTTTGAAGGTGATCGTAGAAAGGACTAAAGAAGTGCTATTGAGCATTATAAAAGAATATGTGATGCCAGGAACGACCATTGTATCTGATTGCTGGAAAGCTTACACCTGCTTGGGTGATAAAGGTTATGTACACATGACTGTGAACCATAGTATAGAATTTAAAAATTCAGAAACTGGGGCGCACACAAATACCATTGTGGGTTTGTGGGGCCTTGTTAACCTTTAGCATGCTGTGTTTACAATTCGGGCGGTGTAATTCTGCCGGAATTGTGTCATGTCTTGATTTCGGAAGGTGAAATCCACCGCCCAGTACGCTAAACCTGAAACCAAATGAAAAAATCGAGATCAGTAACTTTTTGACAGAATGTTTTGTCAACATTGAGAGTAAAATTTATCGCCATTTTGTTAATATGGCGGGGATACGATGTCAAGTGATTTTGAAATGGAAATCCGAGTAATTTATAGTCTTATATACATGACAGTTTATATACATGACAGTGAATCGAGTTTATTATACTTTTCTATCATCATATATTCAGTGAAATCATCAGCCGGAAAAGTGAAAAACTTGAGAGTTCAGTCCTTCATATTCATTATTTAAAATATGCCACGAGGTTTCCATTATGTAAAATATGTAAAATAGTCAACAGCTGTCGATCGATCAAAAATATGGTACGCCTAGATCTAGATAGGTCTAAATCTGTCTTTATCACTTTCTCACACGTCATGTATCACACACATACAAACAAAACTTACACCAATATATGCAGAATTTAATTCTTTATTTATATGTGCAAAAATTATTTAAATATCTGTAACAACAAACAAGTTATCGCGATTTCAAAACAGCCACCAACGATTGCGTAACATTTCCAAAAACCAATTCCGCGGCAGGAGAGAAACTGCGTATTGTAAACACAGCATGCCTAAGTTTAAAAGACAGTTCCGAAATCAGGATAGGAGGTGTAAAGGACAATTTCCCTCCTACCTCTCTGTGAATACATATGGCGAATAAAAAAACTCGAAGTAGCCATATATATTCTTATGCGGAATAAAACAAGTTTATTCTCCACGCCAAGATGAATGAGGTAAGTGTTACATTTAATTAACAATATGGATATGCTTACATTTTTTATTAGCCAACTATGGCTTTCGCCAATTTCTGTGTAAAAATAATGAAATCGTCAAAACCCCGTAGCAAACTTTATTTAGAGCTAAAACTCTTGTTCGTGTCTGTGGTGTGATGTCAGTGCATCCTTAAATTTCATTGGTTTTTCTTGGAAATCTGTGACGTCAGCAAGTTCAAAATATAAAGTGTGCTATTTATAGCGCAACAGTTACTTAAAATGAAAAATTTACATGTGAAAAGTATTGGTAAATCTTTCCTATGTACTGTACTATAAAAAGCACACTGTTTTCATTTTTAAGACGTCACGGAGTTCCGCGAGAAAATCAATTAACTCAATGCGTACAGTGATGTCACACCCCCGCTGACCACCATGCGATTGTATGCCGTTGTGCTATAAATCCTATCGATTCACCCCTAGACAAAATCCTCTGGGCGAAGAGTCACCACATACACGTGTGCCTGGAAACAGGCTGTAACTGTAACAGGCTAGGGTGGCCCACCCGAATTGTCAAGGCATGCCGAAATCGGATGTGCTAGGCCTACAAGGCGCATAATGGTGGCACAACGTAATCACGCTCCCAGCGGAAATCGCACGGATGTCCGTGCTGGTTACAATGGAGCGAACGCAAAACAAACAAACAAAAAACCCTTAGACGAGATTTCTTAGAGAATTAATTTTAATTCTAAACACTGATTCTAACCCTTCTCCCCTGCCTAAAAAAATCTATAAACGAATTCTAATCTTGTTAACCCCCCTTTACCAAAACCTATGGTACAAGATTGTGATTCTGCCCAGGATCATTATTCTTATCATGTTAGGAAATACCTCAAAACTAGGTCAAATTTCACTGTGTATGTAAAAACGAAAGATGCGCCAAATTATTTTAATATTTCCATTAATAAAAAGTTATTACATTATCCAAACACCAGATAGATAGTGTAAATCGGCTTGCTAAAGGTTAATAGGTCATGTGGGCTCGGTGTTCCATATGAATTATAATTTACGACATTGTAAGAAAATAGAGCAGTTTAGACCCTGCAAGTAAGTCAATAATCAGATCATCAACATAACATAGCCTAAAATTTATATTTTATCACATCTGACAATCAATCATACAATGTGAATGGAATGACATCACAAGCTAAAATAATTTACAATTATTTCAAAAAGTTCCACTCTTGCAAATGGGGTTCATTCGAATGATAAAAGATACACGTACGTTAATGATGCTTTCGTCATCAACTAATGGTTTTAATATAAGAAGCTATCACTACTTTTATCTCTCTACAGTCAGGATACACCACACTGGACCCTCTCAAGTCAAGTCATTCTCTGAGTTCACGATCACACACTTTCCACTTCTTGCACTCTTACGTTCATGCCGGTACATACCTTTCCTGGCCATGCCTGGAACCCCTTCATCTTTGCCCTAAAAATTATAAAAAGATAACATTACAATTGATTATTTGCCTAGTATTTTGTCGTAGTCGATGAGCAGATAGCTAAACAAACACAGTTTCTTACCATACAAGATCTCCCAATTTGAAATTGGTCGCCATGATGCTTGTCAACACTTTGAAGCAAAAAAGAGAGCATGATGGGAAGGGCTTGGTTTTAGGTCAAGATGACATGATATACGGTGTTCTCTTTATTTTAGGTGATTGATAAAGATATCCTACGTAACATTCATCATCACATGCCGTCTCCACAACGAAGGTTGGCTGCAACAGATCTCCAACATCACTCGACGTAAATTACTATCGTAAATATTTATGTTAACATTGATCTTTAAGCAACTATCTTGCTGATTGAATACAAACGCTTGACCAAATACTATGCACAATATATTCATTCATTCATTTTCCTTTTGCGCTGAAGTTAGCGCAGAGGTCTGATCTCTTCAATTCCGTCTGTTCAAAGCTATTCTGTGCAGTTCTTGAATAGTATGAATATTGATTGTTTTACTTTCTCTAAGTATTGCTCTTCTGGGTGTTTATTTAGGTCTACCCCTGGATCGTTTGCCTGTATCTTTCAAGAGATTTGTGGTGTATTCTGTTGATGTCTGCGCGTAGGATATGCACGACATAGGACCAACGGCGTTTTCTGATAACATCTGTGATGAAGTATTGATGTGCCTCTTCTCTGATTTTATCATTTGATTTGAATTCATTCCAATGGGTGTTAGTGATCCTACGAAGACATTTGTTCTCAAAACACAGTAATTTATTTTCTGAAGATAAAGAGCTTTTCCAGCTCTCACTTCCATATGATAGCATCGGAATAACGCAGGAATTAAATAAGCGTATTTTCGAGTGTGTGATGATTGACTTTGACCTCCAGATATTAGACAGTCTGTTAAAGGCACTTGATGCTAGTGCAATGCGAGTTGTAATTTCTGGCATGACATCACCGTCGAGTGTTAATTTGCTTCCCAGATTGAAAAATGTGTGTACTTTATATTTATATATAAATTAAATCCCTTTCAGAAACTAAAGTAATTGGTAGCATATCCTATCCAGGACGTAGCTATCAACCCAGCATTTGTTGGCTGTGGTGATTTTCTAGGCAATATAAATACGTTCAGTAGGTTGCCATTGCTTTCTGAACGGTCCGGATGCACAATTGCCTGTGGTGAGGATCGAACTCGGTACCTTTGCCGTCACAGACGCGCCCTGTACCACTTCGCCACAGAGCCGGACAAAAGGGTGTTTGTGATAGAGGTCGCAGATCTGAAACTAAAGTAGTTTCGCTATATTAAGTAATATAATACAACCGAATGAATAAGCACGCTTGTAGATTATAGGCCAAAGTAATAATACTTTCAGTAGAAAATGCAAAGAGAGTACCATATCTCTGTAGAGTCTGAGATTCAGTCATTGATCATGAAGCATTCATTTAAGTAAAATTGACCTCTTCTCGTGAGGTAGGTTTCTTTCAACCGCAGATGGTAGTCCATTTTGGTTGTATCAGAGCTTTACAATCATCAAAAAGCGGCGGAGGTCGCAGATCTGATAATTCAGACGCCATGACCTCCTACTGTACTATGTGTGAAATACCAAGCCCCTCTATCACAAACACCCTTTCATCAGCATCAAGTGCTGTCTCCGCAACGAAGGTTGGCTGCAACAGACATCTAACATCCCCTGTCTCTTGTTTTGGTAGCGCACTCTGCTAGACTGTGACCAGCCCATCTTGTGATGTTGCTCTGCCTCTTGTATCTATACCTCCTTCTTACTTCCCTTCGACTTTACCCTCAAGTAAGGTCTTCAACACGGTGTCATGTTTGTTTAATGTGTCCAAAATATTTTATTTGTTTAATATTTATTTCCTGTAATAATTCTTTCTTCATACTAAGTGTTGTTAAAACCTCTTTGTTTTCTTCTCTTTCCATGATGTTCTTCCAATTCCTCTATACATCCACATCTCAAAGGCATAAATTATGACTTTTAATTGTTTGTTTATTGTCCATGTTTCTAAGCCATACATTAATATAGAACATATGTAGCAATTTATAATTCTAATTTTTAGCTTGTTTGTAATTTGTTTAGGTTTTAATATTTTCCTCATGTCATTGAAAGTACCTTTAGCTATTCATATGATCCTTTTAACTTCTGTTTAACATCTGCCATCATTTGTGATTATGTGCCAAAGATATTGATAATGTTCTACTTGTTCTCGTTTCTCTCTATGTATTTTTATATTTTGCACCTTTCTTATGTGACTGATTATTATGGTTGTTTTTTTAATGTTTATGTCCAGTCCAAGTAATGGTTATTTCTAAGAAATAAAACACCACACTATGAAAAATCAAAGTGAATGATATAGCATTAAAACAAGTTCACCAGTTCAAGTATTTAGGTACAACGATTATAGCAGATGGAATAAGTTCAACAGAAATAAGAAGCAGAATAGGACAGGCAAAAACAACATTCAGAAAAATGAATAATATATTGTGTAATATGACCTTATCATTAGAAGTGAGAAACAGAGTACTGCATTGCTATATAACTACGTAACTAACATATGGGTGCGATTCTTTGACACTAAACATATGGAAAAGTTGGAAATTAGACACAATAGAGATGTGGTTCTCCAGAAAATGCTAAGAATATCACGGATTTCCAGAAAAAACTAATGTGGAGGTGTTAAAAGAATCAAATGAGAGACAGAGGTTAGTCAATAATATAAGAAGAAAACAATCTTCATTTTTTGGCCACGTTATGAGAAAAGGAGGTTTGGGAAACATAGTCACAACAGGCAAGATTAAGGGCAACAGAGACGGTGGGCGACAACGTGAAAATTTTTTTAGACAGTTTAACTACATGGCACGACAGAGAAACAACAACGATTCTGATACCTGATACCTATATACTGATATTCTGAAGACAAAGATCTGTGGAGAGCCATGATCGCCTACACCATCCGGTATGGCACCCGATGATGATATATCCATTCCATATTTTTTACTTGATTTATTATCTTTATCTATTAGTCTTTGTAGTTCATGTTCACTTTCTGCTAAAAGAATACATATCTCAGGTTGTTTATTATTTTGCCACTGAGCTTGAGTCATGGCATTCCTTCTATATATTTAAAAATATTCTCTGTGTAGATATTGAATAGGCGTGGTGATAAAATACATCCTTGTCTTACCCCTTTTCTTATTTCTATGTATGGTGAGTAGCTGCTTTCACACCCTTTAGACAGACACGATGCAGTCGAAGAAGACATGCATCTACCACCACCTGGCACAGGGAAGAAAGTGAAAGCTCGCAACTCCGGGAATCGGATAAGTAATAAGTAAGTAGTATTTATAGCTAAAGTGACTGGTGGCAGATCGTGCTAATTAATCGTGCACATATTTCGAATGCAATCATGGAGTTGGTCCAGTTAAAGGATATGGGGTTTATTTCTTCATCTGTATATATGGCTAGAATGAAGGATCTGGGAGTGAAGTGTGGTGCTTAAGTAACGAGTCGCATACAAGAATAAAATGAAGAGTTATACAACGCAGAATCGAAACGGAGTTACCAAATGCTGAGGGATACACCAAATATGAGATCTGAGCACATATGAACTTGTCAGGAGTTTTATGATGATGATATGACGACTAATTAACTCTAAATTAATTTCATAAAGTGGATGTAAGAAATGGTTATCATCATCGTGTGATTGACGAACAATTATTCCATTTATTACAATCATTCCATTTATCGATGTATTGTCTTTTGTCTTTCCCCAGGTGAATGATGGTTGATCCCTTTCACACTCGCCGTTAATGGTAGAGGTGGGAGGTTAAGCTGTCGTTTCAAGGCCAGATGTGTCGCCGTGGTTGTATTTAGTCCATATTTGTGCAAGGCTATCTTGATGTTTTCTATCCACAGTTTTCTTGGTCTACCTTTGGCCTTATGCCAGGATATTCTTTTGTTATATGCTCTTATTGGTATTTGATTTGGCTTCATTCTCATAAGGTGACCGAACCATATTACTTGCTGTCTCTCAATATGTTCAATACATAATATTATATCAACTCTTTTCCTAATTTATTCATTTCTTATTTTATCTAGAAATGTAACAGTTGAAGCTTTTCTCAGACACTTGATTTTACATATAACGATTTTTCTCTGCTAAGAGGCTGCGAAAGACCATGTTTGACATTGGTAGCAGAGTGTTGGTATTCAAATTATAGATATTATATGTTTTTTAAAATTTTCATCGTGATCTTTGGGTGAAGAAGTAATAGTGAATGTTGGTAGGTCACTGTGTTTGCTTTCTGTTACCTTGTTTCTATTTCTCTGTCTAGTCTTCTAGATTCGTAAAAAATGCTGCCTATATATTTAAATTCTTTGGCTTGTTTCATTTTCGTGTTATCTATTGTTATATCCATTGGTGTTGCTGATTTGTTAATTTCCGCAACTTCTGTTTTTTTGTGCATTAATTTTCATGTTGTACTTCTGACATGCTAACTGCAATACATTAATGTGCTTTAGCAAAGTTTCCTCATCTTTGTATATTAGAATCCATGTATTACAATTATTAAATGTATCTTCTTTGGGTCAGAACACGTTAAACCGGTAACCATAGCGTTTATCACTGACATCAGTATTGAGCTTTGATACACAACTGACATATCACAAACTTAAAAAAAATCCAGCTCCTGTTCTTACAGTCATAGTGGTACACGTATGCATAACAGTCAACAAAATTATAAGAAGTATAAATAGGCCCTCTAATTAGATACAAATGGGAATACAAATCACTTGCAAATTTATTTATTAGAAAAAAATTGCTCTCTGTATTGTACTTTGTTGGGAAAGAATGGGTGGATAGATAGTCAAACGAAAATGCGAAAAGGAAATGAAAAGAAACTAAAAAAAAATATTTCTAAAATTTCTTTTAATTTCCATTTCGCTATTGTCAAACGAATGTAAAATACAACTATTATACAGAGGTACGCTTTTTTCAAGGAAGACCAAGAAGAAGGTGGATTGAAGGAGTTACCAACGTTCTGACACGGCACATTATTACTGCATATCAAATTACAAAACGTTCAATAGACCGAAAACCTATCGTCATTAAATCATGCGACGCCTTACAACATAAGCAGAGAAAGGACAATAGACAGACAGACGCTATTTTCAACTGCGGACTTTATTCCAATTTGGGTTATATCACAGCTAATAATTGTGTTGAGGTTATCCTGTCACCACGATTTCGAGGCGTGAGTTTTAATTTCAAGTATAATAGGTAGCGCAGTGGTTAGCGCACTGGCTTGGCATATTAGTGGTCCTGGGTTCATTCCCCAGTTGAGGCGGAAATGTTTTTCAGATCGCAACGGCTACCTGGTCGACCCAGCCTTAAATGGGTACCGGATAATCTGGGAAGTAATGCCTGCAATGGAGAGGAGATGGCTACCGCCCTCATTTGCAGAGCCACTGAAATGTGAGATCGCTAACATCTCACACTCCTACGGCATTAATAAATGCTATGGGTTACTTTATTCTACTATAATAACAGAAAGCTAACACACAAGCCCGTATATTGATGATATTCAAATATTGATGATATTCAAATATTGATGATATTCAAATATTGATGATATTCAATTTCCACCCCGCCCCACCCATTAGCAAATCAGAACATGTCTTTCACTGCTAGAAGCTTAGCCAAAAGGTGGGTACCCCTATCTTCTTCGATTTTTAACAAAAACACATCAAATTTTTCATAAAATAAAGGAATAGACACGAACGAAAACGCATAAATATTCTTCTCTTTTGTTTTGTTTTAGGTTATCCCCCTCCACCCTCTCTCAATGAAAGCATAATACTATAGACATATATCTTATCATCCGGTTTGAGCAGACTTCAAAGATAGGCTTGTGTAAACAGTATGGATAACGTTCTTATGTGAACGTAAATACTGAAATGGAAGCATCTGTCACCACATATTTCTGCTCTCGTCTGGAAAGAAAGATTATCACTGTTATCTCTCTTGATTAGAGCGAGGCCTGTGCTCACTTCTCTTCCCCTTTTTACAAATATATACTAATATTTAAATAGAACTAGTGTCTCGCTCACGCTCTCTCTTTCTCTACCTACCGTCCTGCCTACCTACCTGCCTGCCTGCCTACTTACCTACCTACATATCTACCTACCTACCTACCTACCTACCTATATACCTCCCTACCTACCTACCTATCTGCCTGCCTGTCTCCCTAACTACCGTCCTGCCTACCTACCTACCGTCCTGCCTACCTACCTGCCTGCCTACTTACCTACCTACACATCTACCTACCTACCTACACATCTACCTACCTACCTATATACCTACCTATATACCTACATACCTACCTACATATCTACCTACCTACCTACCTACCTACCTACCTACCTACCTACCTACCTACCTATCTATCTATCTATCTATCTATCTATCTATCTATCTATCTATCTATCTATCTATCTATCTATCTATCTATCTATCTATCTATCTATCTATCTATCTATCTATCTATCTATCTATCTATCTATCTATCTATCTATCTATCTATCTATCAATCAATCAATCAATCAATCTATCTATCTATCTATCTATCTATCTATCTATCTATCTATCTATCTATCTATCTATCTATCTATCTATCTATCTATCTATCTATCTATCTATCTATCTATCTATCTATCTATCTATCTATCTATCTATCTATCTATCTATCTATCTATCTATCTATCTATCTATCTATCTATCTATCTATCTATCTATCTATCTATCTATCTATCTATCTATCTATCTATCTATCTATCTATCTATCTATCTATCTATCTATCTATCTATCTATCTATCTATCTATCTATCTATCTATCTATCTATCTATCTATCTATCTATCTATCTATCTATCTATCTATATGTCTATCTGTCTATCTGTCTGTCTGTCTGTCTGTCTGCCTGTCTGTCTTTCTGTCTGTCTGTCTGCCTGTCTGCCTTTCTATCTATTTGCTTTCCATGCTCCAGCTCTATCACTATCAAGTGATTATACGATCACTATATGAACACCAACAGAAACCCAACCCAATGGACACTGAGACAACTTTAGAGAGAAAACCAGTCTCACATTCCAACTAAGAACTGGACAGGCCCCATTAATAAACAGCTGAACAGAATAAACCCATTACACGAACCAAATTGCAGACATTGTAACGCACAAGAGGTTAAACACCTTCTCATCATCATCAAGTGCCGTCTCCACAACGAAGGTTGGCTGCAACAGACCTCCAATATCCTATGTCTCTTGTCTTGGTGGTGCACTCTGCTAGACTGTAGGCTGTACATCTTGTTATGTTACTCTCCTACTTGTATCTCTACCTACCTCTTTATCGCTTCCCTTTGACTTTACCTTCAAATAACGTCTTCAATAAGGTTGTCATGCCTTTTAATGTGTCCAAAATATTTTATTTGCCTGATATTTATTTCTCTTAATAATTTGTTTCTTCATATTAAGTGTTTTAGCACCTCTTTGTTTGTTTTCTTCGCCTTCCATGATGTTTTCCCTATTCATCTATATACCCACATCTCAAAGGCATCAATTATGTCTTCTAACTGTTTATTTAGTGTCTATATTTCTGAGCCATACATTAATATAGAATAGATGTAGCATTTTATAATTCTCATTTTTAACTTGTTTGTAATTTGTTTAGATATCAATATTGTCCTCATGTCATTAAAGGTACATTTAGTTATTCATATTCTCCTCTTAACTTCTGTTCGAACACCTACTACAGTGGCAAAAACTAACAGATATCTGATAAAACTACTTTACCACCGCTTTCAACTATACACAATACACTTTACATAACTGCACCACAGCGGAGGAGAACCTGTGCATTCGCCAGAAGGGCTATGTGCTGTCAAGAGCTGCCTGCTCGCAGCGAAATGGATTGAATCATCATCATCTATCTGTTTGTCTGTTTTTCTGTATGTCTATATCTCTGTCTATATATCTATTGTCTTTTCTATGCTTTTGCTATAAGGCAGAATTGAATGATGATCCGTTTTCTGACAATGGCATTTTTTGTCGCTTGATATGCAGTAATATTTGACGTCTCAGAACGTTTGTAACTCCTTCAACCCCCTTCTTCTTAGTCTCCTCTGAATTTTGATGTTTTTCATGTAGTATGCTACTGCCGCCGGCCGATAAGGCTTGGTTTTAATTGTAGCCGAACCATTTCAGGCTCTGTTTTTCAATACTCCCTTACTTCATCACAGGCCTTGTTTCAACAGTTCTTGTAATCTCTTCATTCCTAACATGATCTCTTCTTGTTTTGTTTGTTGCTTTTCTTAGTCATCTCATGTCACACGTAAAGCTTTCTGTCTTGGTCTTTAGTTAGTGTCTATGTCAAACATTAATAACACAATGTTGGAATGAAGATTGAATTTATGATTTGCCCGTTGGTTCCATCGGGATAGATTTATGTCAGGTAGTTCTTAACCTTATGATGAGGAAAGTAAAACTTGAACATTTAGTAACCACCGGAAAGATCATGGGGAGAAGAGACAGAGGAAGACAATGAGAGAAATTTCTGGATGGGTTTTCATTGTGGCACAAAAAAGTCACCAACTGAACTTATTGACAACACAAGAGAGATGTGGAGAAGCATGATCTCCTACGCTAATCTACATGACACTTGGATGATTGAGCTCTTAACAGATCATTTTCTTTCAGACAAAAGTACATATTCCCCCGGTGAGTAAAAGAGGTGACACTCAAACTCATGTAAGGTTTGGTGTCTCAAAGGCATCACTGTGTTTGGTGAGGGGAATTATGGATGCATGTTTACAAAGGTGGTATTCCAGCACAGCAGTATCACATGACCATCACGTACTGCTAGAAGCGTCACACTCAAATCTGTGCCAACATTTAATCATTTTTCTGGCAGATCAATTGACCCATCTGAAGTTATGTCTCACATAGCATTCCGAGTCATCTAGGAGTCTGCCACAAAAGAACAAATGTGCAATTTCCCCTGGCCTACATTTCTTTGTCATCCATTGGAACCTTTTTGACAGAAGAAATCGAGACGATGCATGCAATGATAATGATAATTTTCTACATAGGTGGCAGGTTGATAGCTTATATATCCCAATCTTCCCTAGTCACCTCCTACACCATGCCTGCAAAGAAGGCAGCTGCAATTTTCTTTGCACACTGAACTAGAAGTCAGAGTAGAGATCACAAGCTAGAGATCCCCAGATAATAGAAAATACTACTGTATTTGCAAGGATTGTTGATAACGATGCTGGAGTTCAGGCATAGATACTTTTGTGTGTGTATGTGTGTCCTTGGTTTCGGAGAAAAGATTTCACACATATTGATATCATATTCTAATGATTCAGAGTATGGGATAAATGATTCTCCATTTCCACTGTTTATAGAAAAACCTACATGGGATAAATGATTCTCTATTTCCACTGTTTATAGAAAAACCTACATGGATAAATGATTCTCTATTTCCACTGTTTATGGAAAAACCTACATGGATAAATGATTCTCTATTTCCACTGTTTATAGAAAAACCTACATGGGATAAATGATTCTCTATTTCCACTGTTTATGGAAAAACCTACATGGGATATTTAGGATTTGTCCACAAAGTACGTCAACAATGTGTTTGCCAATCTTTGACCCACCCCTCTTGTCAACAACTGCCAAGAATTTGCCCTTGCTTAATTATGGCAATTTGCTACCCCCTTCCCACAACCAAAGTTTCTATCAGAAATAGTACAGAAAACTGCATGAAGTTTTCTCCAGATGTTTAGAAAAAATGTTGCGAATTTAAACAATGTAATTGGTGTATTGCAACAGTATTGTTGACCTCGCCTTGACAACAATTGGCACACTTTTCTATCTATCTATAGAACATTCCCTCCTCATTGTTCATGTAATTTATAAACATCATCTTAGTCGCTACATAGGACATACATGCCAGATAACAGTGTATCAACTCTCTGCCCCCTCCCTTTCTTTCTGGACGCGGTAACATACGAGATATTTCTTGGATAAAGAATACTGAGATGTGAAATTATGCTGAACTATAAAATAAAGAATATTATTGTCTATCTTCATTATCAGTGGCGCATCTAGGCGAGGTAATTAAAGAAAAACTGTGAGAACGATAGTACTTAATAATAAAAATACACGCGAATGCCTGGTTCGGGTTCATGAATAAAATTGTGCTTTCATTATAAACAGTAATCTGGTCCACCAGCGAAAGACACAGTAACTGGCCAGTGTTTTCTGTATCATTTATGTCAGCTGAAGTAGTAGTTCTCAAACAGTTTTGTGGCAGTGGCTTAATTTCATGTGAAATTTGTTTCTATGATTTTCAAGAACATAAACAAAGTAAATTGATTTGTTGTGCTGGTATAATCACAGTTCCGTATCATTTTTGTAATATTTATTGCTTCAATAATTTAACAAAATACATTTTCTGGGGCTCCCCCTTCAGACGAATCCGCTGTTCCATCAATTGTTCATTTCGTTGCCCCTAACATACGCTGTGGCCTCACGTGGTGAAATACTGAAATAATATAATGGAATATTCATTAATGAATCATCCCTATTCCAGAAACCATCTTCTTTATATTCTATATTTCTGTTTTTGTTTCAGGAAGGCTGGCGCTAAGGGGAAGTAAGACAAGCAGAGATAAGATTAGGTAATTTGTATTCTGTACCAGTCAGGAACAATTAAGACGCCTTTTTTCTCGAGAAAGATATTGAGGCGAAAAGTGGAGATTAAGTTATATTTTGTTTTATGATGGAGCAAGATGCCGTTATTATATACACGGCAGTTCATATGTTTCTATAATATTTATTGAAAACTCCCACATAAAATTCAAGCAAAAGTTATAATGATGACTTCAAATAGGTCCATCAGCTTAAATATTTAGGAACACCAATGACATCAGATGGAAGAAGTTCAACAGAGATAAGAAATAGAATAAGGCAGGCAAAGGTATGATGTATATACAGCATACATATGTCCTTCCAAATAGAGGTGAAGGGTAGAGTCTTCAGAGATACATAACACCGATGTTGCGAATTTTGAACAATAGATGAACAGAATAGTGGGAAAATAGAGACAATAGAGATATGATTCTGTAGAAATATTCCAAGAGTATCTTGGATGGTTGGACCAACTAACAAGGAGATGCTGAAAGATTAAATGTGGGATTTGTGGGAAGGGGGAGAGGGTTTACTTAATACTATGCGAAAAAATGTATTTTTTATGGACAGGTTATGGGACAGGACGGTCTGGAGAACATAGCTATAACGAGTAAAATAGAAAGCAAGAGAGATCAAGGACGAACAAGTGTGAACATACTACATAATCTGACATATTGACAGGTCAAAACGATAACAACAATCCTTGATAAACGATACTGGAAATATAGCGTTATGGAAATCTAAGACAGTCTACCAGAACAGTCGACGTGACACCCGATGATGATGATGATCGTCTATACCGCATTACAAGAAAAGTAACTTCTACTGTTATTTCAACTGTTAAAAGTTCGGATATAAACCAAATTGGAGTATTGTCCACGGTTGAAAGATGAGTATATTACCATATACTTTTTACATTGACAACTACAGGGCAGTTAATCTACGTTAACTATTATCTTGGTGATCTTTGAAACTATACACATCTCTCTACGTTTTAAGGTCATTTTTTTTGAGTTGCAGATGTTTATTATTTATTAGTACACACGTCTATGTACTGACAAAACATATAAATAATTGAAGTACATATAATCACGTATTATTACATCTTGAGTGACTATTAGCATGATTAAGAAGGTACAATTGGGTCTCGTTCGCGAACAGTGGATTGAGGCCTTGAGAAAGGCGAGCCTGAAAATGGTTACATTTATTTTCGTACCGGGACATGTGGGCTTTCGAGGCAATGAAAGAGCGGATCAACTGGCATCAGGCGCGATTGTGGCACAGGGCGATGGGGCAATGGATCGCGTTGACGTTTTGAATTCCTTAAGAGATATAACACGCGAGAGTGAGACTAATGTGGATGATGATTCCTTTTCAATGGCTAGGATTAAAGATCAGGGACTGAAATGCCGTGTTGCTAGAGGTGAACATTTTGGAGGGCGCAGAAGAATGATGGTCAACCAGCATATGACCGGTACTGTCAGCAGAAGTGTAATGGCGGATACACTCAAGGAGAGATCGGAGCAACTTGGACGTGTCCAGTTTGCAGTGATGATGATCCGACGACTAACTAACTAACTAACTAACGTATTATTTTTTTTTATATATAAAGTCCGTTTATGTAGATATATAATATAAAAGAACGATTAGGCGATCGTGTGTGTTGTGAGATGGTTTATAGCGATCATGAGAAATTTGGATGGTATTATAATTTTAATTGTGTCATTTGAAAAGATATACGTAGATGTTCATTCGTTCTTTTCAAGATCAGAACATTTCTTTTTCGAATAAAAATTAATAAATCAAACTGGGAAATTAAGCTGTGGTTGCAATGTCGAGTAGTAATTTATTACATTTCTTTACAAATAAAAGTTGAAATAGTTTAGCGTTGAATAATTTTATCGACTTCAGCGCCATCTATATCCGGCACAGGGCCGTAGATACGCTTTCATTAAAGAGGAGGTTTTTACCTAAAAAAGGTCATTTGTTCCCTTTCGTGTGTAATTCTCTCCGATTGCTAAGGAAATGTGATTACGTTTTTGTGAAAAATCGTTAATAGATTGGTTTTATCATCCTCTTACAGGATTCCTAGTACTCAAGGTCATGTTCTGATTTGATAATTCTAGAGGAGGGGGTTAACTTCTGCTTATCCGCAGGCTGGATCCAACCATAATAAAAATAGGTTTGGGATGAGAAATCGTATTTGACTGTTTACTCGTAACCATCGACTATATAATACCAGTGGGCTAAATTGAGAAAAAAAAAATAAAGTGATGCATTTGATTGTTTCCGTAATTTTCATTGGCTATGATACTATATATATATATATATAGTGACTAATGGAAATTACGAAAAGTTAAATGTGTCACATTAGACAGATGATTCCTGATGAGACATAAGTACTTTACACTTGACGATAGAACGGCTCACATATATGGATGTTCACAATCTTGGCTTCCCGTAATCAATTATTAATCATATTGGCGTTAGTATTGTCGAAGAACAAAGAATAGTGATACTGTAAACATGTTATGAGTGTTGTACTTCTGTGTTCGCTTTCCAATAATCAGCGCGAGTATTTGTGATTTGTACAGAAGATCGTAAGTTACCTTGTGCTGCTAGTTTTACAACGGAGCTGCGTTATTTACGCATTTCTTCTGAGCACATCCGATTTCAGCATGACGAATGTTGTAAGAGGAGATTATCTCACCCGATGCTGTGAAATGTGATATGGTGGCTACCACATGCCGTGAAATGTGATATGGTGGATACTCCATGTCGTGAAATGTGATAGAGTGGCTATCCCATGTCCTGAACTGTGATATGATGACTACTCCATGCCATCAAATGTGCTACAAAATGTGATATGGTGACTACTCCATGCCATCAAATGTGCTACAAAATGTGATATGGTGACTACTCCATGACATCAAATGTGCTACAAAATGTGATATGGTGACTACTCCATGACATCAAATGTGCTACAAAATGTGATATGGTGACTACTCCATGACATCAAATGTGCTACAAAATGTGATATGGTGACTACTCCATGACATCAAATGTGCTACAAAATGCGATATGATGACTACTCCATGCCATCAAATGTGCTACAAAATGCTATGATTAGGTTGGATGTTTGGCTCTGCGGCTGAGAAATACAGAGCTTTTATTGAATAACCAATCTACGTAGTTAGAATTCAGTCATAGGCAGTTAGGCATCCATACCATAGGCATAAAAATATTGCCCAGAAAGTCACTACAACCAAAGTTGCTGGGTTGATCGTAACAAATGTTGAATGTCGAATGTTGGTCCGTTATACCGCAACTAAGCTGTAAACAGCGATGCACCACATTCCGTTCACAGATCTCCTCCTGGTAGCTGATATGAATTTCAGAATAAACACAGAATAAGAAAAACGAATTAAATCTCACGCAATGACCAAATTCTACTTACAATAATCGTACAAAGGAATTAAACTTCAACCAGTGACCAAACTGTACTTGCAATCATTGCACAAATAAATTAAAATTCACTCAGTGCCAAAATTGTACTTGCAATCATTGTGCACAGAAATTATAATCAATAAAAGGTAGTACTGCTAGTAGAACAGAATGAAAATAATACTCACGTGGAAGACAGGTAATGGAGTTCTACTGGGAAAACAACTGACATACTATCACTGTCGGATGCCAACATGCATTAATATAGTATACACAACAAAACACAGAATATAATCATACAAATGACAATACACATGACATTTTATACATAGGACATTTTTATTATGATTATATTCTGTGTTTTGTTGTGTATACTATATTAATTAATGTTGGCATCCGACAGTGATAGTGTGTCAATTGTTTTCCAATAGAACTCCATTACCTGGCTCCCACGTGAGTATTATTTGCACAGAAATTAACCTTCTCAGTGACCAAAGTCTATTTGCAACCATTGCACAAAGAAATTCACAAATATAAACGAAACCGCCAAATCTGTTCTCAGCCCGCGGAACCCATTTATTTTAAACATTTCAAAGTCTGCCCCCATCTCCGCCTGGAGACTAACTACCACATTTAAGTCATATGTATACATGCCAGGTTTTCGAGAATTTTTGACTTCTCATGATGTGTCATTGAAATAAGCAGTCAATCTGCGTTATTTGACTTTAAAAATATATACAATTCCGCTATCCAGTTTACAGCCCGTTTCCGGTAAGAATTGCCGATGTCGTTACTCATTTAAGTGAAATTCATCTCCGATAGGTTAGAGCATTGGTCTCACAGCCATGTGGTTCAGGGTTCTACACCCCATAAAGAACGTTTTTCTTTCTTTCTGAAGATAAATAAAGAAACACACCCTAACATGTTGTGTAGACAGCAAGTGCGTACGGCTTTTATCACAAAGTCACAATTTTCACAACATACCCTTTGCACCACGCAACGGAAAATTATGCAATAAAGACTGTTAATCATTTCACTTGATGTTTACATACAGTTAGATGCGGATTAGTTTACCATGGAAAACGTCAAGTTGCGCAAATAATAACTGCTAATTAAACTGGGTTGGTTCAAATCCTGTTTGCTGCCTTCTGGTGTTTACATAATGTTAGTCGTTTACTTATTTTGTTTGGAATAAATTCGTTAATATTTTACTATAAATGATTCATACCAAACTGAAATGTTTTACTAAATAACCTCAACACCGTCTTTCTAATCTTGTAGTTCCAATCAAATTCGGGGTTCGATTTCGTCTTTGACATTCTTGTTTCTGACTATCAAAGTTCACAGATTTACACAGAGAAGACTACAAGAATATGTCTGTGAAAATATCAGATGAAGATTTACCCAGTAAGGACTACAAGAATAAGTCTGTGAAAGTATGACACCTATCATGAAAGTATTACGCTGTTCCTATTATTTTTTACCCCAAAGCTGGAATCTTTACTTTCTGGACAAGCAAGCATATTCCATTTCATAATTACATAAATAAAACTCATTTCCATTTTTACCGCTATGTGTATTGATTATGTCGAGTTCTGATTGTTTTTGCTAAGTTTCGGTGATAACTATTCTACTTCTTCGTGAAATATTTGCTATAGCAATTCGATGTACTAATCAGATATCACTAACAGAAATCCATGATGATGTGTTCCTCCTTCGCAAGCGAAGATGAGCATGACATGAAAAACAAAAAATGCGATGAAAAAAAAATAACAATAAATTGGTAACTGTCTAATTTAGTTTGTGAGTTCGTAGATGTCCGATGGGTGCACGGAAAGTTCTATAGCAGTGCATGCAGGAGTGATTAAGTTTCGGGGTAGGAGAATTTTCGGATTTGTCATTCCGCTTCTTGTGCTTGTGGATTTACCTCAGTGTTCTTTCTTTTTCAAATTACGTGATGCAAGCAGTGATCTGGGTGTGCCAGGCTGAGCGATCAAGTGCTGTAGTCTCCCAGCAGCTAGGATCGATGCTGCAGTGTTTGAGTTTTATAGGCACGAGTTTTTTCATGAGTCCATGATAAAGGCGCAGCTAAAGCCTAACTTACTTTCACTAGATGACTACCATCTACTAAACAGACAAGAACAGGACATCATATTTCGACTCAGAACTGGACACATTAGACTAAACAGCCATTTGTACACAATAGTAAAATTGGCACATCAAACAAAATGTACATGTGGCCAAACTAACCAAAACTGCAGAGAATACTTCAAGAATGTGAAAACTATGACACAGGTGCACATACTGGCCTTCTGCTACGCATATGGCTGTTAATTTCTGGTACACAAGAAGAAATGAAAAAACACGATCCAATTTATACAAGAAACAACAGTGCAGATATAGACATTCTTAGCGAACAAAAGCAGAAATATATATATATATATAAAGATAGAAACATTTTAATTAGTAAACATGCAGCTGATTACTTTGCAGATTCCTTTGCAGAAGACAACAACATCAAAGTTTAGCACATATAAACAACAGGATGTTCGAGAACGTCAGCAAAACATTGGACAAGACGAACCTATACCTGGAGTCATGGAGGCACCAATCACAGTGAAAGAACTGGAGCATGCAATATCCAAATTGAAAAAAGTCCCATGAATTGATGGAGTGTCCAATGAAACTAATAAAAACCTGAGAACTGCAGCAAGAGCAAAGCTACTGCAGATCTTCAACACAAGCTGGACTACAATTAATGTTCCGCAGGCATGGAGGGAAGCAATAATGATACCACTCATCAAATCAGAAAAAAAGATGGCAACACAGTCTTCAATTACAGGCCCATCAGCCTCACAAGCTGTCTATGCAAAACAACGAAACGCATTATCAATCTTAGGATGCAGTGGTACCTTGAAAGTGAAAACCTTCTGGTATCGCAGCATATAGGCTATATGCAGCGCTACTCTACGACGCCTGCTGGGTGACATCTTTCTGCACATTGACCCAATTGGAGATATGTACAAATATACATATACACACATAGTGCAGTGGTTAGCGCACTACACATATGAATCGTCCTGGGTTCATTCCCCAGATGAGGCGAAAATGTTTTTCAGGTAGCAACGGCGCCCGGGTCGACCCACCCTTAATTGGGAGAGAGAGGTGATGGCTACGGCCCTTGTATAGCAGAACCACTGAAATGTGAGATCGCTAACATCGCACACACCTGCGTCGTTAATAAGTACTATGTGTTAACTTAAGGTTGTTTTTTTTCTTACATACCACTGAGAGTTGCTATCTTCTGGGTATGGATATCCTTAGGATACCCACACCCCCTCCCCAGTGTGCACATAGGAAACAAGAGTTTCATCGCTGTTAATTCCTGGGGATTTAAACGACCATACGCTTGGTAGAACCAAACCGGACACCTATCACAGTAAGTCGGTAGATATAAGGGAGGGGGAGGATAGAATCAAACCGGATTCCGGACACAATAATCCGGTAGATAAGAGAAAATGACAGACCCAAACAGGATTCTTGTCAGAGCAAGACGGTAGATGGGCGCAAAGGATACTACACTGCTCTCGTCGGAACCAGGGTTAGCAGATAACTAAGATCCCCAAAATACCTCCTCGCGGTGTACCCTGGAAACAGAAGTACATCGGCTAGTGCTGCTTCTGGCAAAAAATTTTGGGATCGTGTCCGGGAATGTGGAGGCTCAGATGGAATGAGAATTGACTGCAAAAAGACAAGAAATACCTCCGACACCTCTGGTCCAACACATACAGCGCCACTGTCGACACACATTGACGCAAGACAGTCTGGCTCGAGTATTGGCTCCGACCAATTCAACAGTCACGAAGTGGGTAGAGGTCAAGACGAACAATGACAGTCGAAAATACAAACACGTTGAACACAATGAGCGGGCAGAACAGCACCAGATGGCAGCGCTACGAGCAAACGGAAAGGTAGAACACTAAAAAGAAATCGGAACTAGTGTAGTTTAGCTCGAAGACAAGCTTCTAGTCCCAAATGCTCCTAACAAATCAGTCCCAACTCTACCGTCGATGCTTTCCTATAAGGGGGGAAGGATAGAACCAAGCTAAATATTTGCACAGCCTCAAACACTGTTCTCGAGACTCCTATTGCTGACCATTTGTACGGTGCGGTGCTCGTGATGTCCAAATTACAGCCGTTGACTTCATCGAGGCGAACTCCTAGAGGTGGAGATGGGGCTTAGTTAAGTCAACTGAGGCTGGAAACTAAGATTGATCGGGCCATCCGCTATATTGAGAAGGTCCACAGTCCTGTCTAAGGAAGCACATATGCTAAAGTCGGAAATACTGGGCCACTAAGGCACACACTGAACATAGTATCACGTGAAACGTAACATATATACACCGTCGCGGCCGTTAAATTGTAATCCTCTGATAAACGAACCCGATATGCGTGTTAGAACCGGTATATCCTCCATTGTGGCGATCTGGAGCCATTGGGGATCACCGTTATTTCTATATGTGCCAAAGATGTTCTGCCACTTTCCTGTTTGTTTTGTTGATATACCGTGAAGTTATGCCCACTAGAAGTATTTGTTTTAAATTAATCTCTACCCTTCTATCATAATTAATTAGGGCGTATCAGGTGTTGTTACCTCTTCCAGACTTCCAGATGTATCAATTCTAGTTATTATTATGTGAAAGTGGGCAGCGGCGCTTCTTAGTCGATGTGTGTTATGTTGTAATTATGATAAATCATATATCTAGATAGATAGATGTTTGTTGGAGAACACCATGAATTAGGAGCGATTAGATTTTACTTCCTATGTGCATTGGGGAGGTTTCTGAGCTTTCTTTATACCCAGGAGACTTCACCTTTCGGCTTGGTGCAATGCATATTGGAGGAGCCTTCTACTGCGGGGGAATAAATAGATATATAGAATTAAGTGAACATGCTGATCAAAGTTTCCATGACAACGGTCAGGTGAAAAAAAAAATCAAGAAAAGCTGACAAATTTATGATGACATAGCGTATTGCATGACACCATCATTCAGACATGACGCTAGTATCTGTGTTCTGTCATGTTTGTGAGGTCACACCACGGGTAGTATTTTCTGTCTAAGATTCTTACCTGAGGTGCGTAATTAAGATGTATCAGGTGTGAGATGGTTGAACTCATGAACGCGCCATAGCTAGAGGGATGAATTGTTACATACAGAAATATTAAAGTTTGGGTAAAATTAAAATTAATCGTATTTATTTTGGTCCTAAACAAACAAATAAATTAACAAATACATTAATACTTCTTCTTCTTCAGTGTTCATTCTCAAATTCCCACTGGATTTCTCTTGTAACAGGACAATGATCCTACAAGATTTCCAGTTGGATGTAGTCCAGAGAATGGAAATGCGTTGTGTTGCCGTTTTATTTGCGCCAATGGCCCAACACATCCGTCTTCGGCGGACATTACTACTTGAAATAGATGGCGTGTTATACTACACCACACCACATCACACCATACCATACCACACCATACCATACTATACCACACCACAGCACAGCACACCACAGCACACCACACCACAGTACACCATACCACACCACACCGTACCATACCGTACCATACCGTACCATACCGTGCCATACCATGCCATGCCATGCCATGCCATGCCATGCCATGCCATGCCATACCATGCCATGCCATGCCATGCCATGCCATACCATATCATACCATACCATACCATACCATACCATACCATACCATACCATACCATACCATACCATACCATACCATACCATACCATACCATACCATACCATACCATACCAATGGCATCTTCAGGGATCTTCACAACATTTCAGTATAAACAAAACATCACAGACATGTACCGAAAACGTGACCTCGTCATGAACGTTGGGTAAATGTAGCGTAACCCAATGCACTAAACCAGGATAAAATCAAATTATATACATATATATCAAAGTTATTGGCGGCTTAACATTACTAAGACAGCGACACGTCATGACAGGGATGTCCATAAATTACGTCCACAATTTGGGGGGAGGGTGTGAAGAAGAGATTCAGAAAAATGTTGACAGTTATTGACAAAAGGGGCGGTGTGGGGTGGGGTGGGGGGTGTGGACTTGGAGCTTGACACAAGTTAACGTCAATGAAACTGTTTCTATACACCAATTAAATTGTTTAAATTTTAAAGATATTTCTCAGATAATAAGAACGGAATAATGTTTAGAAAAAAATTATTGTTAGGAGGAGGATGTAAAAATTATTGTTAGGAGGATGTAAAAATTATTGTTAGGAGGGGGATGTAAAAAAAATATATATATATTTAAGCTGGTGGAAAAAAGGGTTGGGGGGGGGGCTCTCCTCCTTCTTCTGCGTTTGTTTTCAAACTCCTGCAGATTAGCAGAATGTATTCCAGAGACGGGAATGCGCTGTGCCATTGTTTACAGCATTATGCGATATCTGCACCTTTCGGCCTGACACATCCGACTTTAGTATGACTTTGTGTCACTGACCTTATATGGGATGGGACAGCCAACTCCATCCCATAACCTCCTTAGTCGCCTTTTACGACATGCGTGGGTAAACAGTGTTGCTATTCTTTGCTCCCCTTTCCCGGCAACATACGGGCGCTCCGGAGGGGGGGGCTGAATTCTTGACAGTTGTTAACAATGGGGGGGGGGGGGGTAAAAACCGGTGTTGACATTGGTTGGTAAAAACAGGCAAAAAAATTATGATCGTAATTTATGGACAATTATTGATTGTTTATGTAATGTATGGATTATTCATCTATTATGTTTCTATAATAAGAAATAAGTTTCTTATTAATTAAGTTGTCAATGTCTTTATTCCTAGAAGACGCGGAAAGTTGGTCAGATAAATGTCTAGAGTTTATTTAGCGTGTGCGATATCTGAAATTGTATCAACTCTGATTTGACAATAACTACCGTAACTGTTGAAATCCCTCCCAATTCTGTCGAGTTATCTTTCTAGAAAACACACAAACTTGCGAGTGGGCGGAATTGAAAGGATTCTTGTGGGCGGAGCTAATATTATAAAGAGATGCCACTCATTCATAGAAACGAGGAATGATTGGTGGATTCACCTTGTCGTAATCTAAATACAGAATATACATATTTTAGAGAAATCTACACATATTTCTTCCATAATTCTTGTTTTAATGAACTACATCTCCAGTTTAATTAAACACATTCCTCAACTGAAATGTTATTTGTCGGTAAAAATTTAGTTAGTTTATACTAACGACTTATTCGACAGTTATTTTCTTTAGCAATTTTTTTCGTGACATTGTGTTTTTAATGTCTGATTAACCTATAGGACTAGGAACTTCTTGAAATGTTTTTGTCAGTGAATATCATTGTGTTTCGAATTTCTAGGATCAGGTTGTCACAATGTTCTGCTTTTCCACGGTTAATAAAGAATAGGAAACTGGAAATAATTATGCTAAGTAAAAATCATCTATAAAATGACATTTCGACCAAAGAGTCGTTATCAAGTGAATTAAATTTTGTTATAGAACTTGCAACCATCGACCAACTTTCTGAATTAAACGAGGGGAAAATAAGAGATCATATTAACATACTATTTGTCTTATTCTCGGTGTTAGTTGTTAGTGAACTGGCTTCCCAGTCCTGTTATCCAATGGTCATCGGTGCCATGTTGAATGAGACTAGAGACACATTTATGTTTTTCGTTGTCGTGATATTTATTTAGTTAATAAATATCTATAACTATAACATTTTATAAAAGTATGTGAGATTTTTCTCAATGGGGACTAGTGTTTCTTTTAAAAGAAAAGGTACTATGATCGCAGTTCAACCCTCATTGTGTCAATTAGTGCATACATGTGTGATTATTTCCCTTGTACATTTTTATCAGTTTACATTTCTCATTTATTAATTTAAATATGTTGTTTGTTTGATTGAGAACCCCAGGAATTACGTGCGATTAGCTCTTACTTCCTATGTGCAATGAGGATGTTTCTGAGCTTTCTTTCATACTGTTGAGGCTTTTCCTTTCGGCTTGATGCAATGCCTATAGAAAGAGCCTTCTACTAAGGTGGGGTAATAATTTAAATATAATTATATTTAGGGTTAGGATCAGGATTAGTTATGTAAAACATAACTAACACTAACCCTAAAAGATGAATATTTCAATTAATTATTGATTATTTATTGGTATAACATTTATATCAATTAACCACAAAATACGCATGTAGGTACTAATTGGAAACAAGAACGGAAACGGGGGTTGGACTGCGATCATAGTACCAACAAAAATGATGGCTATGTTATAAATAAATAAACATTCTAGCTTTCTGGCGACAGGATTGTGTGAAATGAAGTCTCCATTATTTGTCATTTCCTTGAAGCAACCAAAATAGAAATTAGACCCGATGTTTAGAAAGAAGTACCTCACAAATAGAGGCTCAAATTTTATTAAGGAAACTTAAAAAAACAACAACAACCTACCATACAAAATATCGAACACGCAACCCTGCAAGTACTAAATAGTTAGTTTTAGTTTCCTTAACACGTAGCGTAGCTATTTTTCCGTTCAAATTAAATACTATAAATAAATGTGGTACAATGTTTAAAATAACGTATATAGTCTATTGTGTTCTGACGGAAATGTGATACAGTGGTTAAAATAACGTATATTGTCTATTGTGTTCTGACGGAAATGTGGTACAGTGCTTGAGATAACGTATATAGTCTATTGTGTTCTGAGGCATATGTGGTACAGTGGTTAAAATAACGTATATAGTCTATTGTGTTCTGACGGAAATGTGGTACAGTGGTTGAAATAACGTATATTGTGTTCGAAAGAAAATGTCAAGAGTTGCTCTACCTTTCTATTATTAGTGTTTGCTTTTCTCCTTCTTCCGCGTTCGTTCTCAAACTCCTGTAAAGTAACAGGATGTAATCCAGAGAACGGAATACGCTGTATCATGGTTTGCAGTATCTTTTGATCAGACACATCCAACTTTAGCATGGCTGCTAGGTCACTTTTACTGTATATTGAATGGAACCAGCAACTCCATTCCATAACGTCATTAGTCGCCTATTACGACATGTATGGAAAGTAATCAGTGTTGCTATTCTTTGCTGAACTTTCGGTCCCCAGAAACGCACGAGCGTCTATTCTTCAAGCTTGCGTACTTCAAATGAAAATTTGCAATCGGTCAAGATTAAAAAGTGACATAGTTTTGCACTGCACCCAAGTGTAAATAAAATTATAGAATTGTCACACTGTATTTTTCCCGTTAGGGTGTTACTGAGAGTATTCAAGTAATTTGTGGGATAAATTCCACATGCCCTTGCTGTTGCCACATGTTCATGGTGAGTTTTTAAAATGCTCACTCCGACAGAAATAAGCCCATTCCTTATCGGGGACCGAACACTGGACCTCTCGGTCATGCGCCCAACACACTGGCATATTAATGTAGAATGCATTACATTTTATTGAGGAACAACTTCTTACAGTCCACGGAGCCGTAGATATGACTTTTATAGGGGAGGGAATATTTTTCTTTTCAAAACATAATCACTATTTTTTTTGGGAATGGTTTGTAGTGATTAATTGGTTGGGGGGGGGGGGGGGTGTGGATGACAGCTAAGTTGGCTGTTGTGTCCTAGAATTTGTTTGTTTCTTAGTATTAAATATAATTTTCTATTAAATATAATTTTCCATTAAATATAATTTTCTATTAAATATTATATTAATTAAACTCCTCAAATCCATTCCTTAGTTTGCTAGTCGTCATCCATAACTCTAACTTTGAAATCCCATCCCTACTAAATAAGACTTGCTAGTCGCCATCCATAACTCTAGCTTAAAAAAACCAAAAACTGTTAGACAAGCTCAACCGAAGACGGATGTGCAAAGCAATTGACGCAAATAAAACGGCGGCACAACGAATTTCCATTCTTTGGATTACATCCTGCTGAAAATCTAGTAGCACCATTGTCCTGCTACAAGAGAGATCCAGCGGGAGTTTGAGAATGAACGATGAAGAAGAAAATATCAACAAACAAGCGAACACTAACTTTTCACAAGATAAAGTTTATTAACAGACGCTGCACTTAGCCTGCATGTAAGAATAAAATGGAAATGATATTTACTAATGACAGCACACAAAGTGTCGTATCGTCTTCAACGACAAAGCAGATTTGCTTGAGACATGCTAGTTCTAATGGTCAAATGATAAAACATGATTCCTACGCAAGTGTAACGTCATTGGTGAACACAATTAAGGCATTTTTTTTCTCTCCGCAAATTGACAGAGTGAAAAATCGATTTACTGCTTGTCTGATATTTAAAGAACCGTATGCTTTAATATCTCTCGGAGAAAGCACTCAAAATAGATGAACTTAAATACTAAAATGATTGGGAAGTAGCCTGATCCCGCCAGTTTAATGCCGATCGCACATCTCTGATCGAAACGTAGAATTTGTTCAATGATCTACTTATAAAATACCATACTCGTTTTTATAGTTCCCATTTGGCATTCTATATGTTTTATAGCGCATATTTGTTGTTCTATGAGTTTTATAGCTTACATTTGTTGTTCTAGATGTTTTATAGCTCATATATGGTGTTCTTAATGTTTTATAACTCACATTTGGTGTTCTGTATGATTTATAGTTTACATTTGGTGTTATATATCTTTTACAGTTCACATTTAGCGATCTATATGTTTTATAGCTCGTATTTGGTGTTCTGAATGTTTTATAGCTCTCATTTAGTATTCTGAATTTTTTGTAGCGCACATGTGGTGTTCTGGATGTTTTATAGCACTTTGTGTTCTATATGTTTTGTAACTCACTTTGTATTCTAGATGTTTTATAGCTCACATTTGTTGTTCTAGATGTTTTATAGCTCACATTTGGTGTTTTAGATGTTTTATAGCTCACATTTGGTGTTCTAGATGTTTTATAGCTCACATTTGGTGTTTTAGATGTTATATGGCTCACATTTGTTGTTCTAGATGTTTTATAGCTCACATTTGGTGTTTTAGATGTTTTATAGCTCACATTTGTTGTTCTAGATGTTTTATAGCTCACATTTTGTGTTTTAGATGTTTTATAGCTCACATTTGGTGTTCTAGATGTTTTATAGCTCACATTTGTTGTTCTAGATATTTTTTAGCTCACATTTGGTCTTCTAGATGTTTTATAGCTCACATTTGTTGTTCTAGATGTTTTATAGCTCACATTTGTTGTTCTAGATGTTTTATAGCTCACATTTGTTGTTCTAGATGTTTTATAGCTCACATTTGTTGTTCTAGATGTTTTATAGCTCACATTTGTTGTTCTAGATGTTTTATAGCTCACATTTGTTGTTCTAGATGTTTTATAGCTCACATTTGTTGTTCTAGATGTTTTATAGCTCACATTTGTTGTTCTAGATGTTTTATAGCTCACATTTGTTGTTCTAGATGTTTTATAGCTCACATTTGGTGTTCTAGATGTTTTATAGCTCACATTTGTTGTTCTAGATGTTTTATAGCTCACATTTGGTCTTCTAGATGTTTTATAGCTGACATTTGTTGTTCTAGATGTTTTATAGCTCACATTTGTTGTTCTAGATGTTATATAGCTCACATTTGGTGTTCTATATGTTCTATTGCTGATATTTTGTGTTCTATATGTTATATAGCTCACACTTGGTGTTATAGATATTCTATTGATGACGTTTGGTATTCTAGATGTTCTATAGCTCACATTTGATGTTCTATATATTTTATAGTTCACATGTGGTATTCTGAATGTTTAACAATTGTTCTCAGAAAATGGTGAATAATTATAACGCAGTTAACCTTGTGAATGATTTTTTGCTAAAGTAAAGTTTCTCTATATGATGTTAGTAGTTTAACACAATGAGTTTCTAACTCGTGGACAAAAGATTGACTGCGGAGCCGGGTGCTGATACCTTTGAATAAATAATCTATAGATAAAAAGCAATGATTTTCGAGTTTTATATTTTATTTCGATTAAGTTAACATTACATATTATGGTTATGTACGACCCTTCCAACCACATAGTTCCCGCCGAAAATGGATGTGTCGGGCGATTGACGCAAATAAGACGGCGACACAACGCATGTCCATTCTCTGGACTATATCCTGCTGGAAATCTAGTAGAACAATGGTCCTGCTACAAGGAAGATCCAGCGGGAGTTTGAGAATGAACGCTGAAGAAGAACGACAGAGTTAGTCCAATTTCGATACACCATAATGTTTAGCAATAAAGAAGCTAGTTAAGTTTACGATTATAGAAATCCAGTCATCACGTCCTGAGGGGTTAGGATATTTGTGTATTTTTGTGTATTTTTGTGAAAAATCTTACATAATACATCTAGATTTACTAATGACACTTTACAGGCGTCACAGAAAGGGTGGGAACTTGTATTGAACAGATTGAGAAAAATCAATCAATGTTGATAAAAATCCATCGGTGCAGCGGTTCACAGTTTCAGTTCGATGCCATTTATCAGTTTTGTGTAATACTCAGTTTTGTGTGTGCAATTGAATTCATGATATTGGTGTATTGAATTGAAACTAACATTGAAAACGTGTTGGATTAAATTGCAAAGGAAGTGAATAGTTGCTAGCTGAACGGACCTCGTTAAATCCCGTTTGTTGACTTCTAATTTTTTGATGAATTGGAAATAAAAGACAGCGGGCATCATGAGTTTAAGTGTTAGTGGGTATACACAGACGTACCAACATTCTGGCCATCCTTCTTACCAACAGCATTATCATCGTTCTCATCTTCCCCTACAAAACAATAACGTGGACGGTACTAATTCAATGGTCGGTGTTCCTACTCATTATCCCCAATACGAACTGTACACATACCCGCATCATCACGAGATAAACCGCTTTCCAGAAAATCAAGACAACATCCACACATCAGCATCCACTTCTGGGAATTACTTCTCAAACTGGATATTCACTCCCCCAGAGATTGCCTGCTCACCAGGTCACATTCCGGATGGTTACCACAGTTTTGGAGCACCAGGCTCGAACTCACCAGGGGGATCTCAATACCAATCATTCATCCAGTATGAGAACGGTGTTCCTGTCCGCTGCGTCAAGCGGAGAGTTACAGCCAACAAGAAGGAAAGAAGAAGAACCCTTAGTATCAACAACGCGTTTTCCCAACTGAGAGGCTGCATCCCCAACGTTCCATCAGACACAAAGTTGTCTAAAATAAAAACGCTCAGACTGGCAACTAGCTACATAACATACCTAATGGATATTTTATCCAAAGATGATCCAGAGCTGTCTCGTGCGGGTTTCAAAGCAGAGTTGGGAAAACGAGTTTCTTCGGGGCAATCAGTAACAGCTGTGAGTGCTTCCAGCGTCAACAGCGACGCCTACCAGAACGGAAGTAATAAGAGTGAAGCAACAGGCGCTAGCACAGTGTCTCAAGATCAGATACTACTGGAACTTACAGAAGAGAAAAGAACAATGAATTCCGTGAGTATATAATTTAGCTAGAGTCAAGGTTGTAGATAAGTCTTCCTCGCTGAATGATGGCAAGGGGGGGGGGGAGGGGAGGGTTCACCTAAAAAAAGCCATTTCCTCCTTGTCGTGAGCTTTTCTTTCATTTTCGTGACATATGTGAGATAAGGTGACCCTTTAAGGTAAAACCATTAAGGAAGAGGGATAGGGGAGGGATGATTTTACCTTCTTTTTGGCTTGATCCCTGGTATTATATATAAAATGTTCTGATCCCTCACACAATATATAATGTTCTAATTCCTGGTACTTTTTATCATGTTCTAATCCCTGGGTGTGAAAACCATTTAATCTGTTGTCTATTGATGTGTTCCAATACTGGTATTGTATTTATTATCTGTCTGATGTTATCGTTTCTAATTCTGTCTCTTAATGACACTTCGAGTATTCTTCGTAGACATGTTATTTCTGATGTCATTATTTTTCTTTTGTCTTGTGCTGTCATTGTCCAGGTTTGGTATTGGTAGCGCAGTGATAGAATAATAATGGTCTTGTATAATGCAACTTTAGTGTATATGTTTAAATTTTTGTTCTTGAAAATACGTTTCATCTGTCCTAGGATCTGGTATGTTTTGTTGCCTCTATTTTGTATCTCTTTACTGGTTTTCCCTTCACTCGATATAATGCTTCCCAAGTAACAACTAATTTACCTAGTACTATAAGATAGATTAAAATTCATCACAGGACAGATTGGTCTTCAAATCAATACATCAAAAACAAAAATTATGGACTTTACCGGTTCACTTAACGCAATTAATTTAAATGGACAACTTGAAAAGGTATACGCATTTTCCTATCAAGGAAGCACATTAACACTCAACGGCGATGTCATGGCAAAAAGTATAACTCGCATTGCATTAGCATCAAGTGCCTTTAATAGACTGTCTAATATCTGGAGGTCAAAGTCAATCAACACACTCACGAAAATGCGTTTATTTAATTCCTACGCCATTTCAGTGCTGTCATATGAATGTGAGAGCTGGAAAAGCTCTTTATCTTCAGAAAAGAAACTATTGAGTTTCGAGAACAAATGTCTTCGTAGGATAACTAACACCAACTGGAGCGAATTCAAATCGAACGAAAAAAATCAAAGAAGAGACACATCAAAACTACATCACATATGTTATCAGAAAATGCCTTTGGTCCTACATTGGACATGACCTACGCTCAGACAATAACAGAATACACCACCAATCTCTTGCATGGATACCAACATGCAGAAGTGCCAGGGGTAGACCAAAAGAAACACTCTGAAGAACAATACTTAGAGAAATTAAAAGAAACAATATTCACGTTATTCAAGAACTGCACAGAATAACTTTGAATAGACAAAATTGGAGAGATCTGACCTCTGACCTATACGCTAACTTCAGCGCTAAAGGAAAATGAATGAATCCCTGGTGCTATATATTACCTTCTGATCCCTGGTACTTTATATATTATGTTTCGATCCCTAGTGCTATATATATCATGTTCTGATCCCTGGTACTACATGACATGTGCTGATCTCTGGTACTATCTATCACGTTCTGTTTAATAAGATCTGAAACATACCCATCCCAACCACTCCCTTAATCTACTGCTTTGGCTACTGTACATTGTCGTGCATTAGCCGATAATTCTTGGACCTTTTTTTTTTGTTGTTGTTGCTACAGATGAAGTTGAAGGGAGAAAGGGGAACTGGCTAATACAGTGATAATTTTAAAAGATTTTACATACTCACAAATGTGCGCAAATATAACAGACACATTTTTTTCGACAGGTCTCGTATTGAAATTCATAATTCTACAGTTAAAAACATCACTCAGATCATTACAAAATACAATTATTATATGAATTCCAATGCAATACACGAAATGTATCATATGTCTTGGGAATATCCTAGCGTCATATTTCTCAATCTCATCAGATTATATCGTTCTCATGTCTGTCAATCGTATTGCTACGAATCGAGCATTTTTTGAAAGATATGACAAACATTTATTGACGGAATGCTCCAGCCATGCTTCTTTCATTATCCTCCGTGATCGGGACAATGTCAACTCTCTTCATGTTAATAAGAAGTAACAGGTAACCATCTCATGGCATCGTTTTTCGGTTTCCTCTGTACGATGTAAATATTTTGGTACTTATAATGGTCATATACATATATACTTAGATGGGCGAGAATTTTCAATGAGTTATTTATATAATTGTTATTTGATGGGTGTCCTCTTTTTCTCTTTCCTGGAATGTTTGTTTATCAGCATGAATAATCTGTTTAATCCATTGTGTCTTTTTATATGCCCTAAATATGTACGTTTGCTTTTTGATAATATGAGGAGCCAGTCTTCTTTTATGTTTATATCTTTTCTGACCTGTGTTGGTGTAACAGTATATTCTTGTGACGATGAGTTAGCGTTCGTTACTGTATATTACTTTTGAATGAAGAAAGAGGAACAGCATTATTATTATTGCGTTCCGAACCCTGGGTTCTATGTTTGATCAACAATGACTGGTGATCTACGATGTCTGCTAACGTAGATCTCTTCTTGGCTTCAATAAGTGCTTATCAATGAACACAGAGGCACTTCTTATTACATAATCAGAATGTCGTTTAATATAACTTCAAACCAATGACACAAATCAATATTAAACTCTAGGGTAATTGATATATCCGAGACGTGTAATATATCATCAATATAAAATGTACAATGTCGAGATATTCATTAACTGCTCTAGCACTTCCGTTAAAGGCACACGTTATAACATGAGCTTAATGAGATTATAGACAATCTCATTATTCTACTATTTATCTCTATGATACTTCACCAATACAAAATGCTAAGGTTTCACAACTATCCTAGCACATCCAGGAATTTGGCGCACGTCGTGGTATAAGCTTAATGAGATTCTAGACCATCTCATTAATCTACTACTAATCTCACTTTTTGGTCAACTAACTTTGTTTCCAGTTGTTGAAGTCAACAAGGGACTTGTCTCCTGTGAGACAAGTGCTAACTCTCTCCACACACGTCCCGGGGACTCTGTGTGATCCTGTCGACTGATTCTTGAGTGAAATGCGACCGCCCTGCTCGGCAGTCGATAATGCAATCTTCTTCCTCCTCCACTCCTAAGTTTCTCCAAACTTCCAGAAACTTCCAACCAATCAAAAGCTTTCATTTCCCCAGAGGAAAAGCTCTGGCCAATCAGAAATTGATCCTTCTGGTTACAATAAACCCACGTTGCCTCAGACCAACCAGGAAGCTTCTACCTGGTATGATTCCCGTCTGTCTATTATCTGACATGTTCTTAGGTAAACAAACGTTGCACTTGATCACAGCTTGACACGTTCCTATAAAAACACACGTTTGTTTTATCGTCGCTTGACACGTTCTTAGATAAACACACCTTTGCATGGTGTGCCACTAGCATCCATAGTGACAACATTTACACAAGAGCAAAACATTCAATGTGTTGCATTTCACGCCGTTCATCTTTTGCTATATGTGAAGGGTTCTCACTTCTTACTGTGAAACCCCCTGCCTGTGAAGGGTTCTGCAACCAGATACTATCACATTGGAACGTCGTTCTGTGCATGGTATTCTTAAGACCATTCTATAGCATTTAATTTCAAATGGTGATATTTTCTTGATCATTGTAGATGGCATAGACCCAGTATCAGTCAAATGTTGCCACTGGGAAAATATAACTTAGGAGCTATGTGTAATATAACATTGTAGCTTTGTGTTCCTGTTTGTCCCTTACCAAATGTTGTTCTATCTGTTATGATTTTAGTAGGTCTATTCGAACGGGTTTTTTCCGGTGCATGAAAGGGAAGCAAAGAATAGTGACACTGTTACCCGTCACAGACATCGTAACAGGCAACAGAAGAGGTTTATAGAGTGAGTTGGCTGTCCCATCAAATGGAGGATCAAGTGACCCAAAAGCGTGCTAAAATCGGATGTGTCTGGCCGTAGTGCACATATATCGCTGCCAAACTGTTAACCATAGCAGAAAGTATTACGTTCTCCAGATTACATCCTGCATGTCTGCAGGAGTTCGAGAACAAACGCAGAAGAATAAAAATGGTTGAGCCAATACTAATATCTTGAGGCCTGTGGGACTTCTAAATATAACCGCGGTGTCAAATGGGTACCTCATTTCTGTAATCTTGTGACCTCTGATATTCAATCAGTCACGTGCCATGTCGAGTAATGTAGGCGATCATGTTTTCCACAACTTTCTGTCTCTCGTTTTGTTAATAAGTTCAGTTGGTGACATTTTCTCGTGTCACAGTGAGAACGCATCCACCAATTTCTCTCTTTATGAACGTATTATACGTCCTAGTTACGTCACCAGCTGTGAACGTATTAAGGCTCCTAGTTACGTCACCAGTTGTGATAGGGTAACACATTGGTATGTCACCAGTTATGACAGTATATATGTTGTGGCTATGTCACCAGTTATGAACGTATAAAAAGAGGTGAAATGCTGCCTGTCAACAGTTATGACAGTATTAGGGTTGCTTCTTAAATTTGTCATATACGTTGTCACGTTCAATGTGTGATACATAAAGTATAATAAAAGGCTGCAACTTCAGCTTTTACATATATCTCGAACTTTATTACACATTGGTTCAAAGTCCAGAAAGGTACAACATCCACTTATAACATGAATTTCATAAATTGCATGTCCAATATTCGGACATCAACTCAGTGTCCAGACTCTCACGTCGGAAAACTATTCTCTTAACCGAACCATTCTTGGTCCGAAAACTATCTTTCCTGGACACCCGTCCAGGTCGACTTCCAAACTCAAACTCAACTAAAACTGAAAACGGATTCTCACTCTCTCCTCTTTCAACCAATCTATGCGTTCATTCACATACCAGTCACACTATCCATCTCGATACGAACTTAAAAGTGTCCGAATCTAATCCGGCGATCTTTACTGTCTTTTGTATTTTACTGGTCAGCCTTCGGACCACAGGGTACAATTAAACATTTCGTTCGGCTGAAGTTCAGGATTCATATCAAATAATGAATCTCTGTTACTGATACCATCTGCATTTCACGTGGTAGCTAGCGAGGGTTCTAAAACTAGTTGGGCCCGTGGTATACGCCCACATCTTTGTCTTTCTCTATCTCTTCTCACCTTGATCTTTCCGGTGGTTACTAATTCTTCAAGTTTTCCGAGACACCTCGCATGACAGTGATTGAGCTTCTCACATGTTGTGTATATACAGTTCATGTTTCACTAACATATAATAGCATTGGAAGTACCACTTTTCTGTAAACTTTCAGCTTAGTCTGTAGGTTAATGCCATTCCTATAATTATGATGCAGAAATCCAGGCAATTAGTGTGGCAGCTAAAAAAACTGCTGAACTCCAACTCTGACCTACAGCCTGTGGTATTCCTGACAGATACAAGGTCAGTGCTTCAAGTTCTCCAGTCACAACTAACAGACTTGAAAAAACTACTTAGTGAGTTTTCTTACCAGTATAGGGTAACCATGCAGTGGATACCCTCTCACTGTGGAATACCAGGAAATGAAAAAGCAGACCAACTGTCTAAGGAAGGTGCTGCCGAAGACCAACCAGATATACCAATCACCTACCACCACAAAAAAGAGATGATCAAGCCAATAAGAAAGCCACAAACACCAACACAAGATGACTATCACATTATGAATAGATCAGAACACGTTATAATTCTATGTCTCAGAACAGGACACAACCGACTCCGCAGTCACCTGTATACAAAGTTCAAGATTGGCAACACTGCCATGTGTACATGTGGATAGGCAGCACAGAGTGCCAAACATATACTTCAAGAGTGTTCTGAGCATGAAACGCTGAGGCAGACATACTAGCCAGAAGAAACAACTCTCGAATCAAAGCTCTATTGGCCACTGTATGAACTACAAAAGATAGTGAGTTTTATTCAGGATACAGAATTACAGATATAGACATGTTTCAAGTGAACGAAAGAAGAAGAAGAAGAATGACATTCCTATGCCACTCATTTGCACAGTGGCACAATATTCTGACCGTGCTGCTTGCCTTGGCGATCATGGTAGACAGTGCATCATCAACAGTGGTATTTTGTGATATCGTACTACCTAGGTAAGTGAATCTATTCACGACGTAGTGTATTATGTCTGCTTTGATGTGCTATTCTAATCACATACCGTAAGATCTTGACCTCCTAGATTAAGACGTGGTAGCTGTTCATAATGTTGGATTTCTCGTAAATTTCGCGTGATGTTTTTCTGCGTATATATTAAACAGAAGTTGAGAGAGTCTGCTGCTCTGTCACACATTTTTGCTCCTCGAACCAGTCCGATATTGTTTCTTCGAAACGCACAGTTGCTTATTACTCCTGATAAAGCATTTTAATGAGTGATATGAGATGACTTCCGGTAAAAAATGGCGTTGGAAATATACATGTTTTCTCAGTGTTATTTGATAAACGAATTTTTCTCATGAAAGCAATAGCAAACTACAGGAGTACGGTGTCTAGTGATTCATTTATTGATAATGTGAACAAAACTGTATTAAATTTCAACTTACAAGCTGACAAATAGTCTTTAAGTCAGACAGAAAAAGCGAGCAAGAGTGAGGCGGGGTATGTTAAGAAAAAGTTGGGAAACACTGGTATAGAGGTTAATTAACAGATTTTCTGTACTTCCTTCAGACTTTACTTGATAGAAGCATCACTATTTTTTTGATTGCTTAGATTTGTATTTATACGAGTCCTATCTACAATATAGTCCTTTGAACTCATCGGGAATTATCCTTCAAAAGTGACTCAGTTGGACTTTTCCTGTTATTTTAATCGGATTTGATTCAAGTGTAGAAAATTTGTGCAACACATAGCCTAGTAAAGTAAAGTGACCCATAGCATTTATTAATGTTTGTTGTTTTTTTTGCGTTCGCTCCATTGTAACCAGCATGGATATCCTATCGGTTTCCGCCGGGATCGTGTTTACGTTGTGCTACCGTTATGCACCTTGTAGGCCTAGCACATCCGATTTCGGCATGCCGTGAAAATTCGGGTTGGCTACCCTAGCCTGTGACAGCCTCCCTATCTGTCGCCAGGCACACGTGTGAGTGACTCTTCTCCCAGACGTTTTTGCTCACGTCTGTCTCGCTCGAGGTGTTCCACTGTCTGTGAACTTGCCTCGTGTAATTGGACGTACTGTGCCTGTGCCCATCAGGTACTGAACCGTTTCTCATCCGTGAGCCTGGTTCCTTAGGAGGAAGAACTCACCAGAAAAGTTGGACCCTGGCTCTTTCGCCTTCTTAGCCGAGGTGTCGTTCACCGACATTGGGAACACCTCGCCCAAGTTCGAGTCTCACACCACGCGCTTGAGAGCAAGGCGTTCTCGAGCTGAGCGGCCTTGTCCCAATATCGCCTGAACCCATCAGGTACTGAACCCTTTCTCTTTGTAGGTGTGTTTCCGGTATAGGAACACCTGACAGTAGAGTTGGGTCAGGGCTAAATCGTTGTCTCTTTTGTGCCTGATCCCATCGGGTACGGAACCCTTTCTCTCTGCAAGTGTACTTCCGGTATAGGAAAGCTTGACAGTAGAGTTGGACCAGGAGTGCCATCTTTGTCCCTTTTTGAGCCTATCTGGTATTGCAAACCTTTCTCTTCGCGAGCATGTTTCCGGTATAGGCAGACTCGACATTTGAGTTAGGCCAGGTCTTTTGCTTTGCTAGACGCCCATTATTGGGTATGGGTCTCTGCCTATAAGGAAAACAGGTAACTAGAAGCTTGTCTCGAGCTAACAGTGCTTGTAGTTCATATTTCCTTAATCGTTTTCACTTTCTATTTGCAGTTGGCGCTGCCCTATAGCGCTGTTTTGCCCTTTCACTTTTTTTCATTGTAGTCAGTATGAAATCGTTCTATCTTTGGCCATGCTTTTTCATGTTTTTTTTTTCATTGGCCGTCCCTCCAATGTTAAAACTGGACTAACTAGCTTCACTGTATGTCGACAGTGTCGCTGTATGAGTTGTTGCTGGTGGTGTCGGAGATATTGTCTGTCCTTTATGCAGTCAAATCTCTTTCCATCTGCTACCTCCACATTTTCGGACACGATCCCCAAATGGTTTGGCCAGAATCAGCTCAAGCTGCTGTTTCTGTTTCCAGGGTGCACCGCGATGAGGTATATTTGGGATCTTGGATATCTGCTAACCCTGGGTCCGCCGAGAGCAGTGCGTTCCCTTTGCACCCTCATTTATTAATGCCGTACGGGTGTGAGATGTCAGCGATCTCACATTTCAGAGGCTCTGCAAATGAGGGCGGTAGCCATCTCCTCTCCCTCGCAGTCTTTACTTCCCAGATTAATCCGGTACCCATTTAAGGCTGAGTCGACCTAGGAGCCGTTGCGATCTGTAAAACATTTCCGCATCAACTGGGGAATGAACCCAGTCAGAATGAGCCACTCATATGAGAAGCCATTGCGCTAACCACTACGTTACGCGGCTCCCTACACGTAGCCTACAATTAATTGGATACTTACTTTGAATGTGACATTCATAAATATGCGCTCTGCCATACTGGTCCATTAACAATCATCCTGCTGAAGTGATGCATGTGACATTTCCAGTGATTTTCCTCGGTTACTGTGTATACAATATTGCAATTACACTCCATACCTGGATCAAATGGTTCGGCCATGTAATCAGAATGGAACCAGATTGCATGCCATCGATAGCATTCAATAAAAGATCATTTGAAAAGAGAAACAGCGGAAGACCCAGACGAAGATGGATAGATGACATCAGAGAAACACTAGACCACCATAGAACACCAAGGCTGCACCATGGCAGCGGTATCACAGTTAGCTAAAGTAAGAAGACTTCGCCTTCCCATGACGCCCAGCGGCACGTATAAATAGGACAAGATTATGTATACTTTATGTCGACAGTCAATAGAAATCACGATAGAAATTTAATGCGTAATTTTGAAAGGATGATTCCCAATGAGCCAACGACATGTCCGTAGATAATGGAGATTGGGCGTTCAAATCGGTTTCTGACTTCTAGTACTAGGAAATGCGGACTAAAAGTAAAAAAAGTCTAACACAACACCCCCCCCCCCTTTTTTTTTTCTTCTCTTCGAGATTTTTTATTTTTTCAAATGGTCATCAAACTTTTCATCACAGTGCAGATTTGAGATTTGACACACGTAAACGCACGAATGACCACTCCGCAACAGAGTTAAAAGGAGAGGGGATTAGTCCAAATGGGCAATATGTTTTTTTTTCCATAATACCTGCCCGTGGAAAGCAATCATGTGTGCAATTTTCAGGACCCCATATTTAATGTGAAATTTACAATGTCTCCATTAGAAATGTAAAGTTGTTATAGACATTTCTTTTGGGAACGGTTTGTTGACGTGCGTTTCTGGAGCTTGAGGTCATTGCGGATTTCCTAAAATACTTGGGAAATATTACATCAAACGATAAACACTATTCTATGAAGGTAATCCTAGAGATCATTTTTAACAGAGCACAATCAACATCAGAGGAATTGATAGCAGAACAGGATTATGTAAGAATAGAAGTATTAATAAAAACTAGCTTTACAGCACCTGGGAGCATTCCCATAAGTGCTCCGCCCTCCGTTCCAGCAGCCATTCAAGTGTTTGTAGACTGAGAGTCCCGGTCAAATGTTGATTGCGTTATCTTCGGGGCCTTAAAAAATTACTTTTCTTTCCCTCCCCTTCTAGATACTCCAATTTTTAACATTTTCGGTATGTGTACGTTCTCAGGCTCATTGACATCATCTTCTTCTTGAAATGAATTTATTGCTGCCTTGATCAAGTCTGCGTTATCTCTTCTCAGCATTGTGCCGTCTATGGCCGCATTGCTTGCCAATAAGTCGACTCTCTCGTTTCCTCTGACCCCAGCATAGCCAGTGCTCTATATCCATGTAAATCTCTGGATAATTGAGTAGTTCAATTAAGTCCCTCCATTCTTTTCTCAGCATGTATTTTTCTATCTTGCGCAGCATGCTTTGAGAGTCTGTGAGTTTTACCGAGTGTGTTGATGTATCAGTTATCAACCAATTAAGAACTGCTGTGACTCCCTCTATCTCCATCCTCATGCTCGATGTAACAGTGGAGTATGCTGGAAGATTTCTCAACCAACTTCACGCCGTTTCTGGAGGCAACAAAACCCTAAAGCTATTATTTATATTATTTGAACTCGTCCTGTTACACTCGAAACCACAAGACATAATTATATACACAGATGGCTCAGTTAGCAGAAGTAGCACAGAATACATTTTCACGTCAGAATATTGATAGAAAAACATTGACGTGCTTTAACGTCATTGATTTCACAGAAACTTTTGATCACCTATGGCAAATACTGAAACAAAACAACGTCGATACAAATATCATAGGTGCCATTGAAACGCTGCATAGAAATATTGATATCACTGCATCGAGGCAGTGATATTTTCATAAATAACGTTCACGACGTCGACGTACGGATAGAAATGCGCCAAGGCCAAGTACTTGTTTAGATGCTGAAGGCACTACAAGATGGCAAAAAAATCAGTAACTATTGGCGGTATACCACTTAACTTGCGTTATTGCCGGCGATATCGTTCTGACGACTGGTTCCAATGTAATCTCCAGAACTGACCATAAAGTCAGTCGGAAATATTGCATGGAAATTAGCGTAGAGAAAAGTCAGATTTTGATGGCTAGTGGCAAGATTTCACAAACAACCGGTTAAATGGTCACAAACTGAAAGTCACCGTTACCAAACAACTCGAATATTTAAAAATGACAATCTTCAAAATGAGATCAGGTTAAAACTCCGGATGACGATGGTTATGGCTAGACTGAATATGATTTGATATGTAAGATCACTATTCCAGTAAATATCAATCTAAACAGTTTGCTAATTCTAACGATTCTTATGTATAGAAAAGAGAGCTGAACACTCAATGCGGTTAAGAGTAATTTACATAGAACACAAGACAAATATATTCGTAAATATATGCAGTAAAAAGACCTGCAGCTTATGGTGAAACCCTTTTGGCAGTGGTGAAACTACGTAAACGTGTTTGGCTTGGACATGCAACGAAACACATCCCGTCCTCTGGCCATGACCATGGATATTTCTTCTTCTTCTTCAGCGTTCATTCTCAAACTCCTGCTGGTTCTCTTTTGTAGCAGGACCATGATTTGTTCTAGATTTCCAGCAGGATGTAGTCCAGAGAATGAAAACGCGATGTGTAACCATTTTATTTGCGCCAATGGACCGACACATCCGTCACCGGGGGGGGGGAGAGACCATGGATAGGACTTTCATAAAAATGGGGGGTGGGGGTTAAAACACCATCCTCCCCCACAACAGTTGCCACTTTCCTCTTGCTGAAATTTTTAATCGCTGAATAGCAACGAAGCGGTCGGGGTTACTCGCCTTTGATTAGTTTTGTGGTTTTACGTGTCATATTTCATTTTCCTAGGGGGTTGGGGGAAAAGAGAGATTAAATTTACAGCTCCATTAAGTAGGACTACATCCTGAAATATGCGGGAGTTTGAGAACGAACAGAGAAGAAGAACACGCGAAAAACTAATAAATTAATGATCTATCCGTAGTTCCAATTCTCGGTGAACATAATTGAGAGATCTGGCTTCAACCGTTTTACCATATACTGGATTAAGACAGAATTAACTGAAAACCAGCGACTCCGCATTCGTTGGTGTGTTTGATCGTATTTCTATGACTCGTTGACAGACAAGATTCCTGGGCCGTCCTCCAGTCTGACTTGTTTATAAACCCATGTGATTGGCTCTGTATACAGTCTTGGCAGACGAGATGAAACCTGGTTCCGGGGTAAATTATTTCTCACGATTCATTTATAAGAGATGTACGCGAGAGTGAGAAAGAGGGAATGTCTGAGAGAGAATGAGACTATTCAAGATGGCGGCGTGACTGGTAGTGCATTTATGTTATGTGCTTTGATTCAGTTTCTCCTGAAGTCTCAGAAAATTGTGATGTTCTAATATGCCGATGTTGTTTCAGAACTAAAAGCCTAACACAAATTACAATCAGAAAAAAAGAAGTAATGGTTAAAATGTATGTAATTCGTTAGTGACATGAAATTATAATCGCGTACAGGACAAGATGGCGGATCAAATGATGTAAATATAGTTACCACTCAACATTTAAAAAATCCTCAGTTCTGAGGACAAAATAACATAGCAAAGCCCTGCTCTCTCTCTCTCTCTCTCTCTCTCTCTCTATATATATATATATATATATATATATATATATATATAGTGTAATTTTGTCTAGAAAAAAAGAATGTTGGGTTTCTGTATATATAAAAATGGGTGGTATATATATCTTGGTCCGACCCCCTCCTGGTAACAGTCATCGTCATTAAGTGCCGTCTCCGCAGTGGAAAGCTGGCTGCAACGGACCTCCTGTCTTGTGCCTTAGTGATGCGCCAAAAACATTTTCTGAAAGATAACTCTGAAAGTGTGGAAGAAAATGAGATGGAAAGAACAAGAAATCGTTGGACGTCTCGACAAGATGTGAAGTTTCCAAACTCATCAGGATGGTAGAGAAGCAAGATGCATGAAAATCTTTCTACACCAAATGTCTCCATATGGTACCCCAACGACCCTGTCAGGTTATGGGATATATTATTATTATTATTATTATTATTATTATTATTAATAATAATAATAATTATTATTATTATTAATTATTATTATTATTATTTATTATTATTATTATTATTTATTATTATTATTATTATTATTATTATTATTAATTATTATTATTATTATTATTATTATTATTATTATTATTATTATCTATATGAGCATGACCTAAACTTATATACATTTAGACTGAAGACTCTCATTCAGGAAACATATTCAGAACGTACTTAAGAATGCAAAGAGAGGAAACAGTGCAATCAAAGACATGGCAGCTACAGACTTAAACAATTGTCACTATTCGGTTGCTGCAAATACTGTCTCCACGGCTGATGAGTGTTTTCTGTCGTCACACTACGGCCCCGCTCTGCTCACACTGTCACAGACAATAGTGGAATATTTGAACTGAATCCATAATGAGGCTATGATGACATTGTTATGTGCACTAAAGATGTGTACTATGGCTATCACCGCCATGAGATTCTTGCAAGATTTGCCAGGCATTAAGGCACGAGTTGTGCAGTTAAAAGTATATCTAAATGTAGCTGACAATAATTACCATCCCTTACATCAACACTAGCCGAGACAAAGACTCCTTACCTTACTCCAATGTCTAGTTGAGACAAATCTAGCATCTAGCATACTCCACTGCAATATCTAGCATACTCCACTACAACACCCAGAAAACTCCACTACAAGATCCAACATACTCCACTACAACATCCAGCATGAGTCATTACAACATCTACCATACTCCACTACAATGGGGGCCGCATAGCGTAGTGGTTAATGCCATGGCTTCGCATATGAGTGGTCCGTGGTTCATTCCCCAGTTGAGGCGGAAATATTTTTCAGACGGCAACGACTCCTGAAAGACTTCCGGGAGAGGAGATGGCTTCCTCCCTTAGATAACATAGCCACTGAAATGTAAGATCGCTAACATCTCACACCCTTACGGGGGTTAAATGCTATGGGTTAACATTACGTGACTACAACATCCAACATACACCACTACAGCAACAATCACACTCCATCACATCATCTAGCATCTAGCATAAAGCAGTGACGGGGAACTGAATTGGTTGGTGTCTAAAATACAAATTCACATGGTGATATTTTCAGACTCCCAAAACATGCTGTGTAAATTATAAAGGTGCATGTTAAAGGTGCATATACGTTATAAAGGTACATGTTAAAGGTGCATATAAGTTATAAAGGCACATGTTAAAAATGCATGTTACTCATCATCAAGTGTCGTCTCTGCAACGAGAAGGTTGGCTGCAACAGACCTCCAACTGTCTCTTGTATTGATGGCGCACTCTGCTAGACTATAACTTGTCCATCTTGTGAAGTAACTCTCCCACTTGTATCTCTGCCTACCTCTTTTCACTTCGATTTTACTCTCACGTTAGGTCTTAAACAAGGTGTCATCTCTTTTAATGAAGTTGTTAAAGGTGTATGCAAGTTATAAAGACGCAAGTTAAAGGTGTATGCAAGTTATAAAGACGCAAGTTAAAGATGTGTGCAAGTTATAAAGACGCAAGTTAAAGGTGTGTGCACGTTATAAAGGCGCAAGTTAAAGGTGTGTGCAAGTTATAAAGGCGCATGTTAAAGGTGTGTGCAAGTTATAAAGACGCAAGTTAAAGGTGTGTGCACGTTATAAAGGCGCATGTTAAAGGTGTGTGCACGTTATAAAGACGCAAGTTAAAGGTGTGTGCACGTTATAAAGGCGCAAGTTAAAGGTGTGTGCAAGTTATAAAGGCGCATGTTAAAGGTGTGTGCAAGTTATAAAGGCGCATGTTAAAGGTATATGAGAGAAGACTTAACATCTTTCATCTAAGATGTCTACGCAAGATCTTAAATATAAAATGGCTCGAAAAAATCACCAATATGGAAGTTGTGCGCCGTACTCAGCTACCGTCTGTCATGGAACCTCAATACAAATAGATTGGGTTGGCTGGGTCACGTCCGCAAAATACCAAACTGCCGCATCCGAAAACTAGTACTTTTCAGGGAACTGGCTGAAGATCATCGATCCCACGGCAGACCAATGCTGAGGTATAAAGACATATGTTAATTCTCAATGAAAGACATCCACATAGAATCCAAAAACTGGGAAACTCAGGATGCCTACATGCGGGACGAAATAATATGTTTAAAGATATGGAAGAAAATGAGTAGGAGGCAAACAAAAATCTTCCGTTGCTGTGATATGATCGCTTGAAATCTTCCGTTGCTGTGATATGATCGCTTGAAATCTTTCGTTGCTGTGATATGATCGCTTGAAATCTTCCGTTGCTGTGATATGGTCGCTTGAAATCTTCCGTTGCTGTGATATGATCGCTTGAAATCTTCCGTTGCTGTGATATGATCGCTTGAAATCTTCCGTTGCTGTGATATGATCACTTGAAATCTTCCGTTGCTGTGATATGATCGCTTGAAATCTTTCGTTGCTGTGATATGATCGCTTGAATAGTCACATTCATGAGAAAATATTCAACAGATTGCTTCTTCTTATTACTAAATGACCGTCGGCAATATGAAAAAGGCCATACAATGGTGCATGTTAAAAGTGCATGTTAATGGTGTATGTAAGTTATAAAGGTACATGTTTAAGGTGCATGTAAGCTATACTAGTACATGTAAGTTATACTAGTGCATGTAAGTTATACGAGTGCATGTAAGTTATACTAGTGCATGTAAGTTATACTAGTGCATGTAAGTTATACTAGTGCATGTAAATTTTAAAGGTGCATGTTAAGAAAAGAATGGGTCACGTCATTAAATAATTCAGCGGTTCACATTATTGCATTAATATACTGCCCTGGTCATGCAGGGGATTTGGAATGATGTGATTGATTGTGCAGTACTAAGAGGAGATAGGGTGAATTTAATAAGAGCAACATTGAGTTACTACAGAGTCCCCATCGAGGCCAGAACCTTGAAGTGGTGATGGGGCTTAGTTCAGCCATCAGAGGCTGGAAACTAAGACTGGTCGGGCACTCCCACTCGAGCATGACCATAGTCCGGCCCAAGTAAGCAGAGTGCTGAAGACGGAGGCAACCAGCCAAAAGGCGCACAGATAATCAGGTTGCCACGCATAAAACACAATGGAAACATGTCTGCATCTAATAAACGTTATGGTGCCTGCCCTGTGGCGGACGTTCAGGCAGGGACGGTGCCGGGCCCTATACCTCGAAAGGGCCCAACCTCAGTTACTGGAAGTCCTTCTCAATTGCCCCGAGGAGCCAGGAGGCAAGGGAATAGAGCTACTGGCCAAACAAACAAACGACCAATAAAAATAATGCACTGGAATGCTGAGGGTGTCAACAGTAAAAGAGATGGATACAGCAAAAAATTGGAACTTGAAAATGTCCTCAGTGAAGAACAAGTAAATATATGCTGTATCCAAGAAACACACCTCAGCAGCGACATAGCCTTCAAAATCAGAGGCTACCAGTGCTACCGATCTGACCGAAAAGACAGGCGAAAGGGTGGAATTCTGACACTAGTTAAAAACAATATCAGCGCATGTCAGCTGGAAGTATACATGGACGGGGCAGAATACCAGATGCTCCACCTAAAAACAGACAGTGCAGAATTCCATCTCCTGAACTACTACTGCCCAAATGATAAACCATTGGCACTAGACACAATTCCAGACAAAGAAAGGCTTATGGTGTGTGGTGACTTCAACAGCCACTCTCAGAGCTGGGGCTACGATCATATCGACAAGAGAGGTGAGGAACTTGAGAGCTGGCAGGATGAAAATAATCTCATTCTTATTAACCAGCCAGCAGACTCACCAACCTTCTACTCGAGAGCATGGCACACCACCTCTACACCAGACCTGGCATTCTACTCACCAGGCCTGGAATGGAACATCACACGTGTCGTTGGAAAGCAGCTTGGGGGTAGTGACCACAGACCAGTATTTCTGGAAATTCACAATGAATATACCAAGGACAGCAGCACGCTCACTAGGTGGAACTATAAGAGGGCAGACTGGAAAATGTACCAGCATTTAACCAGTGTTCTAGCTAAGGACATGAACTTGGACAAAGACATCAATAGAGCAGTGAGTGAATTTAATAGATGTATACTACATGCTTCTAGTAAAACCATACCCAGGGGGGCACGCAAAAACTACAAACCCTACTGGAATGATGAACTGGAAAAGCTGCAAAATGAGATGGAAACATCTAGAAAGCAGGCCGAGAACAGACCTAGCCAAGAACATCACAACAAATATCAGCAAACAAAGGCTAAATTTCAAAGAGCCAAGTTACAAGCCAGACGGAGCAGCTGGAAAGAAAAAACAGAGTCGCTGAACCTAGAAAGAGATACTAGGAAATTATGGAAACTTGTAAAACAACTAAATGATGAAGGTACAGGGAGAAATACCAGGATCACACTTTATAAAGATAGAAACATTTTAACAGGTAAACATGCAGCTGATTACTTTGCAGATTCCTTTGCAGAAGACAATAACGTCAAAGTCAGCCCAGACAAACAACAGGAGGTTCGAGAGAACCAGCAAAACATTGGACAAGGTGAACCTATACCTGAAGTCATGGAGGCACCAATCACAATGAGAGAACTGGAGCATGCAATATCCAAATTGAAAATGAAAAAGTCCCCTGGAGCTGATGGAGTGTCCAATGAAATGATTAGAAACCTGGGAAGTGCAGCAAGAGCAAAGCTACTGCAGATCTTTAACACAAGCTGGTCCACAGGTAATGTACCACAGGCGTGGAGAGAAGCAATAATGATACCACTCCTCAAATCAGGAAAAGATGGCAACACAGTCTCCAACTACAGGCCCATCAGCCTCACAAGCTGTCTATGTAAAACAATGGAACGCATTATCAATCTTAGGATGCAGTGGTACCTTGAAAGTGAAAACCTTCTGGTATCACAGCAAGCAGGTTTCAGACAGTGCTACTCTACTGAAGATCAGGCAACCTACCTCTCCCAAGAGATTGAGGATGCCTTCCAAGAAAAGAAACTGGTACTAGCAGCATGGATAGACCTCAGGAAAGCATTTGATAAGGTCTGGAAAGAAGGGCTCCTAAAGAAATTGCGAAATTGCAGGGTTAGCTCAAGAATGTACAAATGGGTAAAAGCATACCTGCATAATAGAAGAGCCAGGGTACAATTAGATGGTCGCAAGAGCAAGAAAGTTCTACTGCGTCATGGAGTCCCCCAGGGAGGAGTCCTGTCACCCACACTTTTCTTGGTTTACATCAATGACCTAGTTGCTGAACTACCACACGGGATCAAAGTGGCAATGTATGCTGACGACCTGGTGATCTTGTGCACGGAAGAACATGCAACAGTGGCCACTAAACAAATACAAAGAGCTATCGATGCCCTAACCTTATGGGCTAATAGATGGTGCGTCAGCATTAACACAGATAAGTGCAGCACTACACTCTTTACCCTCTCACCAAAACAAAAAGCTGGTCATATCAAGATAGATGGAGAGCTCTTGAAAGAAGACAAACAACCCACATACCTCGGAGTTACTTTTGATGATAAGCTGACATGGAAGCAGCACATAAACAAAGCAACAACAAAAGCCAGGAGGAAGCTAGCTATCCTGAGAAAACTAAGTGGAACCACATGGGGAGCCAGTGGAAATATACTCAGTAAAGTTTACCAGCAAGGCATAAGACCACACCTGGAATACGGTTCAGCTGCGTGGTGTCCTGCATCAAACACCACATTACAAGATCTAGATAAAGTGCAAAACCAGGCACTTAGAATAATGTCGGGAGCAATGAAATCAACACCCATAGCAGAGATGCAGAAAATGGGAAGAATGCAAACACTTGGCGAACGCAGAGACACAAAAGTACTAATTCAAGCAGAAAAGTTTCAGTGTATGCCAAGTCATCCAATGAAGGAAAGATTCCAAAATCTAGCAATGGGACGAGTGAAAAGGAGCAGCTTTATCCATCAAGCTAAACGACTCCGTAGACAACTTACAGACCTACCTGAAGTTGGCAGCCCCTTAAGGTCTGTACCAGAGCAAACCCCGTGGAGTGAAAGCCATGGAATGCCAATATACATTCAGACCCATGTGAAAGGAATACTAAGCGAGGACGAACAGAACAGTGTGCAGCGAATGACAATCACCCTCAGTTTCCTGGATGAGGAATATCCACAAGATATATGGGTCAGAGTGTACACAGATGGGTCAGCACAGAATGCTGTGAGGAATGGAGGTGCAGGTGTATATATAGAATATCCACACAAGCCTAGAGATACAATCAGAACACCGACAGGAAAATTCTGCAATAATTATGATGCAGAAATCCAGGCAATTAGTGTGGCAGCTAAAAAACTGCTGAACTCCAACTCTGACCTACAGCCTGTGGTATTCCTGACAGATGCAAGGTCAGTGCTTCAAGCTCTCCAGTCTGGAAAACTAACAGACTTAAAAAAACTACTTAGCGAATTGTCTTACCAGTATAGGGTAACCATGCAGTGGATACCCTCTCACTGTGGAATACCAGGAAATGAAAAAGCAGACCAACTGGCTAAGGAAGGTGCTGCCGAAGACCAACCAGATATACCAATCACCTACCATCAGAAAAAACAGATGATAAAGTCAATAAGAAAGCCACAAACACCAACACAAGATGACTATCACAATATGAACAGATCAGAACAAGTTATAATTCTACGTCTCAGAACAGGACACAACCGACTCCGCAGTCACATGTATACAAAGTTCAAGATTGGCAACACGGCCATGTGTACATGTGGACAGGCAGCACAGAGTGCCAAACATATACTTCAAGAGTGTTCTGAGCATGAGACGCTGAGGCAGACATATTAGCCAGAGGAAACAACACTGGAATCAAAACTCTATGGGACACTGTATGAACTACAAAAGACAGTGAGTTTTATTAAGGAGACAGAATTACAGATATAGACATGTTTCAAGTGAACGAAAGAAGAAGAAGAAGAAGTTACTACAGAGTGAAGAAGACACTGTTGGAGGTGATACCTTGCACATAAAAAGAATTGCCATCTGAGGCAAGACAAAAGACTTACTAGTATTATTACTTTCTACTTGGAGCTAGACAATCGACTTACCAGTAGTATTACTACCCACCTGTGACTAGAATATAGACTTCCAGTAGTATAACCATCCACCCGGGGCTAGTCAATAGACTTGCCAGTAGTATTACTACCCACCTGTGGCTAGAATATAGACTTCCAGTAGTATAACCATCCACTCGGGGCTATACAATAGACTTGCCAGTAGTATTACTACCCACCTGTGGCTAGAATATAGACTTCCAGTAGTATAACCATCCACTCGGGGCTATACAATAGACTTGCCAGTAGTATTACTACCCACCTGTGGCTAGAATATAGACTTCCAGTAGTATAACCATCCACTCGGGGCTATACAATAGACTTTCCAGTAGTATTACTACCCACCTGTGGCTAGAATATAGACTTCCAGTAGTATAACCATCCACTCGGGGCTATACAATAGACTTTCCAGTAGTATTACTACCCACCTGTGGCTAGAATATAGACTTCCAATAGTATAACCATCCACCCGGGGCTAGACAATATACCTATTAATAGTATTACCATCCACATGGGGTTATACAAAATAGACGTACCAGTAGTATAACCATTCACCTGGGGCTATACAATAGTCTTGCTAGTAGTATAACTATCCACCTGGGGCTAGACTATATACTTACTAGTAGTATTACCATCTACCTGGGGCTAGACTATATACTTACTAGTAGTTTTACCATCTACCTGGGGCTATACAAAATAGACGTACCAGTAGTATAAATATACACCTGGGGCTATACAATAGGCTTGCCAGTAGTATAACCATCCACCTGGTGCTGGGCAATAGATTAACCACATAGTGCACAATTTTGCTGTGGTGTCCCGTTCATTAAATGTTTTGCTTATTCAGTAGAACATCGGCAGCGAGCTACATTAGAACATCGGCAGCGAGCTACATTAGAACATCGGCAGCGAGCTACATTAGAACATCGGCAGTGAGCTACATTAGAACATCGGCAGCGAGCTACATTAGAACATCGGCAGCGAGCTACATTAGAACATCGGCAGCGAGCTACATTAGAACATCGGCAGTGAGCTACATTAGAACATCGGCAGCGAGCTACAGTAGAACATCGGCAGCGAGCTACATTAGAACATCGGCAGCGAGCTACATTAGAACATCGGCAGCGAGCTACATTAGAACATCGGCAACGCGCGACAGTAGAACACCCAGTAGGACTCACCTTTGTTTCGTCATTTCCGTGTTATACATGTCTTACCTATAGTCCTACGTGTTATTACATTGGTGACCTTAAAAATGAACAAATGATTATCATTATTATTTATTCCTAATTATAATCGTAATAATAATGATTTTTACTCTTTTAATTTAGCATTTTCATTGTATATTGTATTTTCTCGCCATGTAAACTCACACATCGTTTATATCGTTTTCTTCCATCTGTGCTTAATTCTTCGACTGGCTAGTTTCTACCAAATCGCTGACATGTAATGTCGACTTTGCTGTTGCATTGTGTCTTTGTGTCCCTAGCTTGATAAAGACCTTTTCGTTGAAACGTCGATTCCGTGTATTTATTTAATATAAAGGAGATATTTCTCTCGTCTCTCAACCTTTACTCCAATTTGGCTATATCAGAGCTTTCAACCATAAAAAATAATGGAGGTCGTGGTTCAGGCCTCCTGTAGGTGCCATATCCTGCTTTTTTACCATTTTCATGATTTATTTTTATATTTAATTAGCATATGGTGCACAGTTTTACTGCAGTGTCCCGCCCATTCATTTGGGAACATGTATAGTTTATTGTTAAGGAAATAAGCAACCCAGTGCAATATTTGTACCTGGATAAGTAACGTCAAATAAAGACAGAACTAAGAACGATAAACAGATCCAGTGTTTATATCTTTCTACGAGATCGCGCAGTTCACTCCCCTTGCCTGCCGAAGTTCAGACATCTTGTTAACGTCATATTAACAGCCAATCAAATTCTTGTGGCACTACAAAATGGCTGTCTATATAACTGTCTTGTTTCGGTTTCTGTGGTCGAAACTGCACGACCATGCATCAGGTATTGCATAGAAATTACAACATCTGGATTTGAGTTTTGTTACATTTGTATGTTCATTAGTTCAGCTCGATACGTATAGATTTTGTTGCTAATACTTTTATAGAAATTGCAGGTGTTATACGCGCGTTTAAAATATATGACACCGGCTGCAGATTAATGTCGTGAAATATGGAATAACGAAAGTTGTGACTAGGTTAAAACAAAAATACAGTGCAAAGAAACAAAATGAAAACTTCACAGATAAACAAATTTGACGAGGGGTAAACAAGAAATAAAAATTGTAAATATTTCATCTATGTATGTGACGTATTGTTTACAGAGCTGTGTCTTCAGTGTTACTCTGTTTACGCCACGTTGTCTTCACTGGCACTTTGTGTGAATCTCTGTTCAGTGTTACTCTGTTTACGCCACGTTGTCTTCACTGGCATTTGTGTGAATCTCTGTTAAGTGCTACTCTGTTTACGCCACATTGTCTTCACTGACACTTTGTGTGAATCTCTGTTCAGTGTTACTCTGTTTACGCCACGTTGTCTTCACTGACACTTTGTGTGAATCTCTGTTCAGTGTTACTCTGTTTACGCCAAGTTGTCTTCACTGACACTTCATGTGAATTTCTTTTTAGTGTTACGCTGTTTACGCCACGTTGTCTTCACTGGCACTTTGTGTGAATCTCTGTTCAGTGTTACTCTGTTTACGCCACGTTGTCTTCACTGGCACTTTGTGTGAATCTCTGTTCAGTGTTACTCTATTTACGCCACGTTGTCTTCACTGACACTTTGTGTGAATCTCTGTTCAGTGTTACTCTGTTTACGCAACGTTGTCTTCACTGGCAATTTGTGTGAATCTCTGTTCAGTGTTACTCTGTTTACGCCACGTTGCCTTCACTGTGACTTTGTGTGAATCTCTGTTCACTGAAAACTGTTCAGCCACTGTCAGTGTGATATTCAGATGGTTTCTTTATATCGGATGGTTCATCATACTCTTGGTCTGCCCATCTGTTCTTTTTCTTTGAACATTGTTCACGATTAACCGTTCTAGAGCACTGTGTCTCTTTTATGTGGCAAGAATATGTTAGCTTGCCTTTTTTGATAGTTACGAGGATCCAGTTGTCTTCTGTCTCCATGTTTTTACAGACATCTGTGTGTAATCCTCTTTCTGTCCATGATATCTTTAAGACCGTTCTATAACATTTCATTTCGAATGTCGATATTTTCTTTTCCATTGCGGAGGTCATTGTTCAAGTCTCTTAACGATATGTTGCCACGAGAACAATATAACTTCTTAATAGTTGTGACTTTATTTTTCTGTTTGTCCCTTGTCTTATATTTTTTTTACATAACATGTTTCTGTAGGGCCATTGCTAATTTTTTTCTGATCTCTGTTGAGCAATCTTCTTTGATGTTAATGGTGGACGCGAGAAATTATAATTATCCATGTGATATTTGCAGAGAGTTGTTCTCATTGTCACTCTTCAAGCTTCTCGGCTATACAGCAATTACGAAATTATATTTTACCAGTGGATACATATAGGTATGAGATGTGGGCAATGATACATGAAATATAAACAATGCCGGATTTAGATTTGATAAGCTTTCCTGACGTGGGGCATTGGGACAAATAATGCTGCTATTTAAGTATATATGACAATTGCTCAGGAAAGTGGGGGGGGGGCCCTAAGCTACAGCTTATGTAGCCTATACGTAAATCCTGCACTGAATAGAAAAGAAAATATAAACAATTGAAATGACACGCCGTAGAAAGGTGCGAAAAAGATCATGGATGGAGAGACAATCCAACATAGACGACAGTAAAGACCTGAACATTTGCCAACAAAAACCATTACAAAATGAGAATTAACATAAAAATTAATCATGGAGGAATCGCCAGATCAGTCGGGCCATTTGCGCAAATAAAACTGCGACACACCGCTTCCACTTTCACTGGACTATTATGCTGCTGGAAATCAATTATGAGCATTGTCATACTGTAAGAGAGATCCAGCAGGAATCCAGCGAATAAATTGAAAAACACCATGGTGGGAAAATTTTCAGGTAAGAGATTGCCTAAGACGTAGATTGGCATACGATATTGGGAGCCATTTGATCATAACACCGGAGAAAGTAGGAGCATTTGTACTGATCCAAGAGCCCTACATGGTGACAGTGAGGACAAAGATTTGTAAGGGACACGCCAAATAGACGAAGAAAACAAACGTGTTACTATTTAAAGAAAAACAACCTAACTAAAACGTAACCTACGATTGTGAGCATAATTCGCTCTGAAATCTTCCTCGTAATATAATGCACTTGTACATATAACGAATTTCCCCAGAAATAATGGAAGCTCAGATGATTCGTTTCACGACCCAAAAATACAGGTACATGTGCACCACCCCAATCTTAGAATACACCAAGAGACAACAGATCAAATGGTTTGCACACATCAGCAGACTACAATCAAACAGCATACCACAGCAAGATATGTTACAGAGATACAGTGAAGACAGACCTAGAGGCCGACCACGAAAACGATGGACCACCGAAATAAAAGAGGCGACAAATTCCATGATATACTCAGCACACACGTGGGCCGTCTCCAGAAAACTCTTCTAACCATGACTCTGAAAGGAAACAAAGAGTTTAGCGAATCGATAGATAGATCACTACGGCGGTCGTATTTCTAATGCATCATAGCAATTTCGACGATCGTCGAAATTTGTCACCAAGGAGAAATATGGGAAATTCGACGATCGTTAATTCACTTTGACGATATCATAGTGACGTATATATATATCTTTTCTTGCGACATGCTCGCAGACAGCAGTCCTAGCAATCCGAAGTTTCACTGCAAAGGACACAATTGAAGGCCTAGCATTATCATCAAGTGCCGTCTCCTCAACGAAGGTTGGCTGCAACGGACCTCCAACATCCTCTGTCTCTTGTTTTGGTGCACTGTGATGCTGGTTTGTATTCTGTCTATCTCGTAATATTCATGTGTTTCTGCCTACCTCTTGCTCGCCTCCCATCGACTCTACTCTCAAGGTGTTAGTCACAAGATGTCATCACATGGAATGTGTCAAAAATACTTTATTTCTTTTATTTTTATTTACCTCAATAGTTCTTTTTTTCATAGCAGTGTTGTCAGAACCTTTTTATTTGTTTTCTTCTCTTTCCGTGAATTTCTTTAATTATTTCTTGGGAAACGGAAAAATCTACAAATATATGACCAACCCAAATCCTAAAGACAACAATCAACCTCCTGGTCAAATAGAGCTCAACTTCTGACTTCCTACAAAACATGTACAGCTAACAATCATCTGAGCAGAATGCAACCAGAACACATTGCACAGTATGCCACTCTGGATGATAGGAAAACTACTACTGTCCATAACCACGGCCAACAGGCACTACTTGCTCTGTGGCTTTCGACATTAGGATCTGACGGTTGGTCGCGATTGTAAAATGATCAGTTCGGTGGATACGTCTTTATTGAGTGATGATTTTACCGTAAACACAGAACATTTACTTGTTCTAGTTTGTAATTGGCCCCTTTAATAAATCACCATTAGGGGACATTTACACTTTGCCCGTCTTTTGACTTGCTTCCTAGTAAGAAATGTTATGTGTGGATTTCATTAGAGCTGGGACGGGGGAGGTTAGGGTTCAAACATAACTGATCGGCAGTAGAAGACCTGTTCTATGAATTAATTAGGCCTTCATTCGTTACTTATTTCCGTGTTTTCCGTTAATCAATATTTATGTACTTGGAATCGCACGCTACTCCAAGTATATAAATAGGATGGGAATGCGTTGCGGATGGGATGCGTGAAAATAATCAAAAACGTACCGAAAGAAGGCCTATTTACTGTTTGCGTTAGATCTTAAAGTACTGTCAATGGTCACGGTTCAAACCACACCTCCCACCGGCCTCCTTTTCTAAGGGATTGACTTCAAATGTTATAGTGAACCGTTGATACGAAGATGACACCCTATCTTATCATTTGTATCCTGCAGACAGTTTGCATTGTAAACACGTGGGGTAACTTTACAGCGACCTTGGTTGGTGCATAAGCAACAAGTTGAATGGTAAATTAACATGCGCGTTGTGTCGTTAAGCAGGTTCACGTGCAGTGACGTGTCGGAGACCGCTCGTGTGCGGCGTCACATGTGTATTTCCGGTGTGAATCTAAATATTTGGCTACGGCTGATATGGGGAAATCTGTGCACTGGGAAATCTGGACCTTACCTTAGTGACTGCGGCGTAGTCATGCTTGGTGTATTGAGATTGAAGATGAGTGATTGAGTGCACAATGTAGAAGTACGAGGGAGAGAGAGAGAGAGAGAGAGAGAGAGAGGGCGTGGAGGTAGTTAATGAGGGATGATACAGGTGATGTGTGATACAATAATAGTTTTGTGAAATTAGGGAATAATCGAGTGCATTAGAGAGTGCTTTAGAAAGTGAACAAGCTTGCTGATAGGTTAATAAGCCAGCAAACTAGCTGATAAGTTAATAAGTGAGCAAGTTAGCTGATAAGTTGATAAGTGAGCAAACTAGCTGATAAGTTAATAAGCCAGCAAATTAGATGATAAGGTAATAAGTGAGCAAGTTTGCTGATATGTTGATAAGTGAGCAAGCTAGCTGATAAGTTAATAAGCCAGCAAACTAGCTGATAAGTTAATAAGTGAGCAAGTTAGCTGATAAGTTGATAAGTGAGCAAGCTAGCTGATAAGTTAATAAGTGAGCAAGTTAGCTGATAAGTTAATAAGTGAGCAAGCTAGCTGATAAGTTAATAAGTGAGCAAGTTAGCTGATAAGTTGATAAGTGAGCAAACTAGCTGATAAGTTAATAAGTGAGCAAGTTAGCTGATAAGTTGATAAGTGAGCAAACTAGCTGATAAGTTAATAAGTGAGCAAGTTAGCTGATAAGTTGATAAGTGAACAAGCTAGCTGGTAAATTAATAGCTGAGCAAACTAGCTGATAAGGTGATAAGTGAGTGATAACGATTGGAACGAACGAGTTAAATAATGGGTAAGTGAATCGCAAGTGAGTGAGGCATTGAATGAGCAAATGGATGAGCGAGAGAATGGGAAACTTAGTGAATATATGATAGTTAATTAGCGAGTTCAAATGAGCGTGTGAATGCACGAGAGAGTGAGAGAATGAGTCAGTGAAAATACAACTGAGTGAATTAACAAAGTTTTGAACGAGAGAGTGAGAAACTGAGTGAAAATAATAGTGAATTAGCGAGTGAGAGACTGAGTGAGTAAATATGTGTGTGAGTGTGCTTGCGAATGAAATATCAGGTAAATGAGGGTGTGATGGAGTGAATGAGAAAGTGAGGGAGCGAATGTGGGAGTAGTTGAGTGAATGAGCAAGTGAGGGAGTGAACGAGACAGTGAGTGTGCGACTGAGTGAGTGAATTAGTGAATAAACGAGTGAGTGTGCTACGGAGTCAGTAAATTAGCGAGTGAGTGTACGACTGAGTGAGTGAATGTGTAACTGAGCGAGTGAATGAGCAAGTAAAGTGAGCATCTATAGCGTTGGTGTGACTATCACAAACTCACGTGTGAACGATAGTTGATCGTATTCACACTTGCCGTTAAGCGTAGGAGTTGAAGCTTCAGCTATCGTTCCAAGGTCAGATGAGTGGCCTTGGTTGCATTGTCCATGTTTGTTCAAGGCTATATTGATGTTTTCTATCCACCGTTTTCTTGTCTACCTTTGGCATTGTGTCCGGATATTCTTTTATTATATGCTCTTAGTGGTATTTGGTTTGGCTTCATTCTCAAAAGGTGACCGAACCATTTTACTTGCTTATTTGGATATGCTAACACATTATATCATGCCAACTTTTTTCTTAATTTATTATTTTATCTAGTTTAGTAACCATTGCAACTTTTCTCAGACACTTGATTTTACATGTAATGATTTTCCTCTGCTGCGAGGCTGTTAAAGACCATGTTTGATATTGGTTGCAGAGTGTTGGTATACAAATTGTAGATATTATCTGTATTTTGATTTTCATCTTGATCTTTGGGTGTAGAAGTAATGGTGAAAGTTGGAAGGTCACGTTTGATATGTCTTGTATATTGTAAAATAAAACACAAGTATATTTTATGGTGAAGTAAGCTCGTTTCAACATAAGTCCCGATTTCGTTATATCAGAGATATGACCAACAAATAATTAATTAATGAAGAACTATATACGATTTGTTTAAGCTCACAAAGTTTTTCCATAGGGTGATTAAAAGGAAAACCTATAATATTTTTGTTGTTAAAAAAATTTTGAAAGAAGGAAAACAAAACTGTCTCCCTTTTTTTAGTCGTAGTCACCATTGCGTTCGATACAAATTCCACAGAGTTACGTATAAAATGTGTGGATTCCTGTAAAAAAGAAAGGTTTAGTTGAGTGTCTAAGCTCATGCATCAATCCCTGCACATTTTCATCAGATCTGAAATTCAAGCTGCTGTGGAACCATACCGCGCACAACGTAAGAGGATACTAAGGGATTTGGGGGTGGAGCTGGTTGCCTCATCTCAAAGAGGGTCAGTGACCCCAAAAGTAATTCTGAAGTCGGATTTGTTAGGTCAGAAGACACATATATCTTTGTCCAGAAGTTACCATGACACAACGCATTCAGTTTTCCAGGTTATTTCCTGATACACAGCAGGAGCTTAAGAACGAACGAAGAGAAATGCATGTAAAGTGTCACTATATAAGACACCGAGGAAGATCACGATATTGTTAATAACAGAATATGACTTGTTTGAATTATTAATTGTGCATCTCTTTTTTCTTCTTCTCTTTTTTAGGATGACGAGAGCGATGGCAGCAACCAGGAGTCAGGTTCGTGCCAAGATAAGAAGTCAAAAGGTCGAACGGGCTGGCCACAACATGTTTGGGCAGCAGAACTCAAATGAAACATGGCTTCACTATGAAATGTATAAGACGGAATTGTAAAATAAGTTACATAAATTTTTACAAATCTTGCAAAAGAGCACATCGGCGTTTCGACTAAACGGTCTTTATCTTGATAAGGACAAACAAACAAGAAATAGAGAACCAATATAGAAGCAGACCACATGGAATTATGTAGTCTTCTACACAAATGAAAAATACCAAAATGGAAAATAAGAAAACACAATAAAAGATGGAGAAGCTACACAATATATTCACCCACTCACTAGGTGACTACATAAGTCCATACATCAAGATAAACAAAAATAAGTAGAAGGGTTACCAAAATAAGACATAAAACAACATAACAACAAGATAGTCTTTTGTTTATTTTGTTATGTGCCCTGTGTTACTCCAGCCACTTACTTCCTGTTTATGGTTGTTACCCTACACTGAAACATTTATCCCTCTATAAGTCTATACAGTTTTCCCTCTATATTGGATATTTATTATGTGTGTGTTGGTTCCTATATTGAAGAATGCTGAAAATATCATGGACAGCTAAGAAAGCTAATGCAGAGATTCTCATTGATGCTGGCGTAAAAAAAGATCAATCATATCAAACATTAGAGTCAAAGTTTCTAGGGCATTTGCTGAGAACACATCTTGAAAACTTAACCACTAGAAAGATCAAAGGGAGAAGAGATAATGGACGACAAAGAAGAAAGTTACTAGATGGACGTACTGTGGCACGGTAAAATCTCCCCAACCGAGCTTATTGACAATACAAGATACAAGAGGCAGAGAGTTGTGGAGAAACATGATCACCTACGCCATTCGGCATGGCACGTGATTTATTGTTTGCTTCCTATCTTGAAAAGACATTTAAGGTCGAAACGTCATTTTCTTCGTATGTCTGCTCTATGTAAGACATATTTAACATATTTTTATCTTGTCTTATATTTATCAAAGTATATGATACACGGTTTTACTGCAGTCTCCCATTTATTCACTTTGATCTGTTGTATTTGATCATTGCTTTCTAGATACACAATGCTATCGTACGGGATTTGCCATGCCACAGAAACAACTGGATGCAACCAAACACTATTGTGAGATGTTACGGTATATAAATTTGGCTGGGCTGCAACAAAATAATAAAAGTAACTTTCTTTAGAGCCTGTATCTTCCCAGTGGATTTTTGAACAATTACAATACAGTATGAAAAAATGCGACATTTGAAACAACGTGTTACAGAACAATCCTCAGAATACCATGGACCGAAAAGATGACTACTAGAGACATTCTGAGAGAATTGAAAGTATTAAAAAAAAAAAAAAAAAAAACCTGGTTAAAACAAGAAGATTCTCTCTAGAAAATTACAATATTTTAGTCATATCAAAGGACATACCATTTTTTGAAAAGGCCACATGGCGGGGATGATGCCAGAGTAACTAGAGGTAGTCATCGATGATGGCCGCAAGATATCAAAGACCACATGAACATAACACAGAAACAGGAATTTTAGCTCAAGATCGGCAGGTGTTTCGAAATTCTGCGATGACTACTACATCCTGTCCAGGATAAGCTTGATACCTGATGACATATACATTTATATATTCGTTAACTGTACTGGTGAAAATGTATTCACATATGTGATATAAAGTTAAACACGTTTTCTGTAGTAAACACTGAAAATTGTTCAGAAAACAATTAGTATTGTTCAAAAAATACCCGCAGTGTTTACAACCAACTGCTTCTGTAACGGTATCACCGTACGACAGCCTTGTATATTTAGAAGCCGTGATTTGATGCGTGTCTATGTTGCTCTTATTTCTTTTGTCACGCCATCTCTATATTTATTCATCTTCATAGGTCATGCCAGTTTACTTGCCAATTGGCCTTGAACTCTGAATTTGCATGCCTGTAGAGAAATAGAGTAGTACTTTTATGTTTTACTTTATTCCTTGCTACGAGGTTAGGCTATTTGTTACCTTCCATCTTCCACTAAAAACACACACAAAAATACACAAAATCCATGTTTCTATTAGAGGACCTTTATAAAAAAACTAAAACATAACAAACAAGCGACAAGTAGGAGAGAGAAATGTATATGAAATCATCACTGCACAATTAATCTGAATCAGTGGTTCCTAACTTTTCTCACCGACGCCCAAATTGGACATTTTAAAATGACCTCACACCCAACTTTCAGACAGCTAATTTAACCCGACCCCAAATTTCAGTTGCATCGTAGGGGACAAACATACCAACAATTGTTCAACAATTGACAGCACTGTTTGTTTTGATATGTTTATACAATTTCTCACTCATCCGGTCTTCTCAGCTGTAAACGAGTACCTGACACACGAGTTAGGGGTGGTAAAGACAACTAAACGGGAACTGACCACCCCACCTAATAGTTGATGTTGCTTAGAACACGAAGAATTATCTTCGTTTTGACGGCAGGTTGCTGCCATGGAACCTACCTGTATCTTTTTTTTTTCATTCAGTCTTTTGTTTCATGATAATTACTTTCATTACAACACAGGATTGGCATCAAATAAAATGAATGAAACAGCAATGAATTTCAATGAAGTAAACAATACATGCTATGTAAAATGTTAATGTGAAGCATGGCACTGTTTTGTATTTATAATTTTCTGTACGTTGTATGTCATTGTAGGCAAGGTAGAGAGCGGGGAGATCGCGTTAACTGTGGTTATAAATAATGTGTATTTGGAATAATAGTCGTGATTTCTTGTGCTGTTTTTGAAATATATTTGATGAAACGTACGTATATTTTTCTGTTTTTGAAATATATTTAATGAATTATGCCTATATTCTTCTGTTATTGAAATATATTTGATGAAACATGCGTATATTTTGCTGTTTTGGAAATATATTTAATGAAAAATGCGTATATTTTGCTGTTTTTGAAATATATTTGATGAAACATGCTTATATTTTACTGTTTTTGAAATATATTTAATAAAATATGCACATATTCTGCTGTTTTTGAAATATATTTGATGAAACATGGGTATATTTTATTTGATGAAACATGCTTATACAGAGAAGCAATGATATTTATAATACACTAACTATCGAAATGGCTCCACGCCTCCATAGAGATCACGTCAATCCCCTCCCATCCCTAGAGTGTCCCTTAGTTTTGGAACCCCTGCTCTAGACAGAGAAATGCCGTTGAGGAAATGAATGATAAATTATTATACACATATTAAAGGGACGGAGACACAACAACACTGAATAGAAAATATGCAAGATAGAAAGAGAATCCAATATTTATATGTAAAATTGAAGGGTGTTGAGACCGAGAGGTCCTTTTGTGCCCAATTGGTTCACATACATGTTCTATTCACCATCTCATCACGTTCAGTAGCACTTTCTCACTGACTATACTCAACAGCTCCTCGTTATTTGAGTGTTCACGGCCCCCCCCCCCCAAATATTGTTCTGTAATACCCCCGTTTTATTATTTAATCTGATACCTCTATTCTTACGTAATATTTAATGTTTGTGTTCCATATTTTACAAACATATTCGAGTCATTATATACACAAACATTTCTTAACTTTTCTTGATCAATGCTTATTAAATGTTGTTCATTTGTATATAATATTTGTTTTGCTTCGATTCTCCGTTGATATTTGTATAGAATGTTTGTTGAGTTGTGATTTTCTGTTGATATTTGTATAGAATGTTTGTTGTGTTGTGATTTTCTGTTGATATTTGTATAGAATGTTTGTTTTGTTGTGATTTTCTGTTGATATATATATTCAAAAGAAAGAGATCATGGCTCGGCAACAATCAATATTAAAGATTTCATAATCAGGTGCATGCCGGCTGGCGTAGGCGGCCATGGCTCTCCACAGCTCTCTGTCCACAGTAGTATGTATCAAGGTCGTTGTTGTTTCCTTGCTGTGTCGGGCTGTCAAACTGTCTAATATTTTCTCACGATATATATATATATATATATATATATATATATATATATATATATATATATATATATATATATATATATATATATATATATATATATATATATATATATATATATATATATATATATATATATATATATATATATATATATCTGTGTTTTTAAAAATCACCCGATGTCGCTGAGTAATGTGGAAAGGGGGGGGGGTATATGCTTTGACCCACGTAATTCTTAAAGTGAACAGAGTTTAGCAGGACGTAGTCTGGAGAACAGAATGCGGCGTGAGGTTTATATCTTTGCTTCAATATCTATGCCTTTCTGTCTAAATTATCCCACTATACAATAGCGTTTAGGTCACTTTGACCTATGGATGAGACAGCAAACTCTACCTTCAAATCTCATTAGTCACTATTATCTCGTCAAATCTCGTTACTCATTAGTTGCTATTTTTGGCTCCCCTGTCGTTTCCCTGTAAAAACACGAGTGGCTCACAAAGACTAGATCACAAACTTCACAGGACGGTTCACGGGATAAGATGCGAGCAAAATGGACAGATCAGCCTTCTAGACAGCGATTGACTCGCATTAAGGGCAAGATGACAGATAAACAGACTGAGATGAATGAAACAAACGTAGAACATCGTAAACCATTCAATAATGGATGATATCTCACGGAGGATGCCAGTAAAGTAAACATCCTTGATGGTCTGGCATGCACGTGCCAGGAGTCATGTCAGTGCATCGCATTGTGACCTCTGACACGTTGAGATATTGGGAATATCTCTTTGACTTCTAACACCTGTACCTAATGCGAGTTAGTTTGTCTCCGCAGAAATTGAGCGATGTTTATTAGACGCGGTAGATGTGAAACATAGGTTAAAGCGCTTAGAAAGTCTTAGTAAACTCTGTGTCGAAAGCCTTAAGAAAAGCCGTATCGAAAGTCTTCGTAAGATCCATGAAAGCTTTGCAAAGTGGTTTTCCTTTTTCGCTGCATTTTTCATGACGTTGATGAAGAATGAGACCAATAATTGGCCTGACTCAGAGTCCACAGTGTAATGCTGGGAGGACATTTTCAATAAGTCACTGTGGTACTGTACCGGAAGACACCACTAAATGTTTCATTATTTCCTTTGCATATGTTTGTAAATTTCATCTTTATCTTTTAATAATTTTTTTAAGGTTGGGATTAGGGTTTGGATTAGGATAGTTGGGTTTTGTTAATTAACCTTAACCCCAACCCAAAATAATTAAATATATAAATTATTTATTGATGAACGTGAAATTTATAAATATAGACACACAAAGAAAATGAAACATGTGGTGGTGTCTACTAGTACAGTACCGTAGCTGTAGTAAATTATGGGGAATACGTCACAAAGTCTTCCGTTGATGCTGAGAAGGTGATGTCTCTTTAGTTTTACAGTCTCCATTGTCACCTCTATTCAGAACTGTAAGAGAGAGAGTATAGACTACAATTGATGGTGATGGTGGACATGGCTAGCAGGAGTAATCGGAGTCTTCTGCAGCGATATGATGATTGTGATGGTTATATTGATGATGGAAGTGATGATGGTAATGATGATGGTGATAATAGTGATATTAAAAATGATGATAATGGTGGTAATTACAATGATTGTCGTCGTGATGGTGATGATGTTAGTGATGATGTTGGTAATGATGGTGGTAATGATGGTGGTAATGATGGTGGTGATGATCATGACAAAATGGTGGTGGTGATGAAGATTTTGATGATGCAGTTAATACTGATGATGGTGATAATGATGGTAATGATGATGTTGACAATGATGATGGTGGTGATGGTGATATAACTCCGATGATGTCACGCGTGCTTCATATGCTACACTGTACAGTTTCACTTTCAGCAGTTTATTGGTGTTTCCCCAATTTTTTTTATTTTTAAGGTATATTTTTTTCACAGAATATCCCAGATGGAAAAGCTCTGTATCTTCAGAAAAGAAATTACTGAGTTTCGAGAACAAATGTTTTCGTAGGATAACTAACACCCATTGGTGTGAATTCAAATCCAATGATAAAATCAGAGAAGAGACACATCAAAATTTCATCACAGATGTTATCAGAAAAACGCCGTTGGTCCTATATCGGGAATGTCCTACGCGCAGACACCAACATAATACACCACCAATCTCTTGAATGTATACCTACAGGCAAAAGAGCAAGGGGTAGACCAAAATAAACACTCAGAAGAACAATATTTAGAGAAAGTAAAACAAGCAATATTCATACTATTCAAGAACTGCACAGAATAGCTTTGAACAGACAGAATTGGAGAGATCTGACCTCTGCAATATGCGCTAACTTCAGCGCAAAAGGAAAATGAATGAATGAATATCCCAAATTGCTGTTTGACTCACTGTGGCTGCAGGGTAGCCCCCCCAATCCCCCGACCGATGACGGTTTGACTCACTGTGGTTGTAGATTGTATAGTCCCGAGATGGGTAGCCTTCTATTGCGGATAGAACGTATTGTGCCATTTAAAGCAGATTTATTTGTACGAACGAATGAGGAAAGATTTGAACCTCTAGACATCTGGTGTGTCAGTACATCACTGTACAACCACTTAAGCATGTTTGTATAAGTACAATTATAAATAAAAGAAAGAAGGAAATGAAATGACAAGAAGACACCGAGTAAATGAACGTATAAACAAAGCAATTACTTTTTGTTTATTGCCGTTGCCATGGAAGGACTTGTTGGCGCCAGGAGACAAAGGGGAATAACTCTCCTAGAAATAGAATTATCTTATCTTGATTGCTTTTGCAGGAGATGCGAAGGCGGATGAATCTCTGAATGAGTGAAGTAGATTCTACAATTAATTGATTGCTGAGTTTGTTTAACAATCTAAAGATAAGAATTTCTGATGAATGTGACTGGGAACAAGACAAAATGGCTGCATAACTGTTGCAAACGTGTACAGATATGTGGTATAAGGGACAATTATGTCATCGTTATCTGTTCCATTTGGAACAGAAGTGACGCAGACATTTTAGGCATTGCTGATGCCAGGAAGAAAGGGGTTAACATACGATACAAAACTACATACTAATATGAAGCGGGGTAGACAACACCTTCAAAGCAAATTACGGCGCTCGTTTCCTGGTACATCCAAATAAAACTAAGTATATTACAGACAGGAGTATATTTCAGAAAGAATAATACGAGTATAATTGATAGAGCAAGAAAAAAAAACTAAATTTATACACCTTGCAACGATAAGAACAAAATATAAGAAAATGCTGAATTTTTCGAAAACATATCAGATGTCCTAAACAATATGAACAAAAAAGACGAGTTATATACATTATGGGTAATTTCAACGGGAGAATAGGGAGAACAAGAGTTATATACATTATGGGTGATTTCAACGGGAGAATAGGGAGAACAAGAGTTATATACATTATGGGTGATTTCAACGGGAGAATAGGGAGAACAAGAGTTATATACATTATGGGTGATTTCAACGGGAGAATAGGGAGAACAAGAGTTATATACATTATGGGTGATTTCAACGGGAGAATAGGGAGAACAAGAGTTATATACATTATGGGTGATTTCAACGGGAGAATAGGGAGAACAAAAGTTATATACATTATGGGTGATTTCAACGGGAGAATAGGGAGAACAAAAGTTATATACATTATGGGTGATTTCAACGGGAGAATAGGGAGAACAAAAGTTATATACATTATGGGTGATTTCAACGGGAGAATAGGGAGAACAAAAGTTATATACATTATGGGTGATTTCAACGGGAGAATAGGGAGAACAAAAGTACTGCTTTAACTGTTTAGGTAATTTCGGGTATACAGCAACAGAGCTAAAAATAACGTGGAAGAGTTCATCAATATATGTATAGACTGTTAATTACAAATGACTTTTTACCAGCACAGACGGAGCCACATACAATCATGGTATAAATGAGACAACTTACTACAATCATCACAAATTGATTTCATTCTCGTTAGACAAAGGCAAAAGATAGACATCACAGACACAAGAGCTTTCCCAACATAGACAGAGATGTTGTTTGTTTGAGAACCCCAGGAATTGCGAGGTTGGTTGATTGCTGATCCAGCGGTCCATGGGCTCATGCCCTTCGACCCAAAGAATTATTGCTACTGGTTATGCCGAACTTCTCTATTGCTCCAGGCATGCAACCAAATGTTCAAGTCAAATAGGATTGTCACGTCCTGAGTCAGTGTGCCTCTATAATGGGCCTCGGCCATAGGAAAAACAGTGCTCAGTTTCCTCCGCCCCACCGCTGCGCAACAAATCTCTGGCTCTCTCCCAACCACAGAGGGTGCATACATAAACAAAAAAAAGAAAAAGAAAACAACATGGCATAAAATACATTGTAACAAAAAATTAAAAGTATGAGAGACATAATTGTATAGATGACATGCCATGAAGCTTCTATAATAGATAACCTCAATATAACGGCATGTCATCTACTTAGGTTTTTCTGTTGCATGGGTGGTTTGTCTAATGGGCCATTGGTGAGACCCATAGTGGCAAACTATGTGTCAGGAATTGCGAGCGATTAACTCTTACTTCCTATATGCAGTACGTTTTCTTTCATACCCAGGAGACTTCAGCTTTTGGCTTAATGCCGATTGATGGAGCGTTCTACGCTGAGAGGGTCTATAATTGTATAGATAACAAAATAACATGCTACAAAGCTTCCATAAGAGAGCCTCAATATAACGGCATGCCATCTACTAAGGTTTTCTAGTGCATGGGTGTTTTGTCTAGTGGGCCGTTGGAGAGACTTACAGACGCAACCACATGCGCGTAGACATAGATAAAGATCTACGACATGCTATATTAACCGAGACAATAGAACAAATAAGAACAACACGAAGGAAAGAAACACGATAATGGCAGGAACAAGCTCTAAACTTAGAAGCTCTATAAGAAGTAAAAATAAAAGTAAGAAGCCTTTACTAAAGAAATGACTCAAATTTTTCAAATAATTACGACAAGAAACTGATAACATCCAAAAAGACAATGCGCTATTTTAAAAACGTAATGACAAAACATATACGGCACATGCCGTCCGAAGAAAGACAAGTAAGTATCATGGTGGAGTGTGGAGATACACAACGTTGTGCAAAAGAAAAAAAAAGTCTTTCCAGGAATAACTGAAATCCAAACAGAGCGACTGTCTACAATATCGACTAGCTGGAAGAAATGCCAAGATTGAAATTAAAGATGCAAAAGTTAATTCATGAACCAAATTTGGAGAATATTTAACTGACATAAGCTAAACAAACCCAAGATGAATTTTCAACAGTGTTAAAGCAATGCAAGTGAGAGCGATAATCTCATAACACTCATGAATATTAAAACTAGCTAACCCCTAGTGGACATCATCAATAGGTAAGTAAGTTGAAAAGAAAAGTTCCAGAAATTATACAACATAAGCATCACAATAGAATATATCCCCACCAACGATCTAAAAAAACATAGAAACCACAGAACTAGATATACTAATTCAAGAATTATAAGCAATAAAATATAGCCCAAGTAATACCTCACCACGAGAGGATGGTATATCTAGCTAATAAAAGCATGTAGAAACGCAGAGGTTCAGTGGCTAGCTAGATTACTCAAATAGCCTGCACGGAAAGAAAAGTATCAGATAACTGGTAAAAATCTGCAATTTTACTGTTATGGAAACACAAAAGTAGCAAGTGAGGATGTGAATCATAAAGAGACATCTCCTTATTTTGTCATACAGGTAAAATCTACGCAAAAATAATAGAACAGAGAATATGATACATTGCAGAACTACAGCTGAGTCCCGCTCATTGTGACCTCAGAAAATGGGCAAGCAGTACAAACACACGATTCACACTGAGATAACTAAATGAAGAAGCATACCAATACAATCAAGATTTAAAAACAGTATTTGTGGACAAGGAAAAGGCATTCGACAAAATAAATAGAGACCTTATCTTGGAAACCTTAGAAAATTATAACATCAGAGGACAATATAAAAGTATTAAACCAAACCTGTCAAAGCCCAATAAGAACAACACATCCTGATTTACACTTTCGAAACAAGATCTGGAGTAAGACAAGTACGCATGCTTTCACTTCTACTTTTCCACATATACATGTGCAGAATAATAAAAGCTCACACCAACACGTGAAAAACATTGCAAACAAACGTTGTGAGGAATTTAAAAATGAAATCAACGAACTGCTATTGGCTGATGATGATCATCATCATGTGAAATATTCTTTCCAGAACGTGGTCTTCGTTATGGATTCTCTGAACAATCCACAATTCTGGGCGAGTTGATCTGCGGCAGCTAGAGACATGTTTGAGCAATCTGATATATCACTGCACCATCGTCGTCTTGGGCTCCCTCTTCCGCTGTTACCACTAACTCTGCCTTCAGCTGTTAATCTTTCCCTGCTGTTATGTTAACACCGACGATCAAAGTCCAAAATTTATAAACTTTGCAAAACCACATGAATGCGTTGCTATTAGCATGTGAACATTATCAATATATCGGACACATAATCACAAATGATGGCAGATGTGAAACAGAATTTAAACGAAGAATAGTAGGAATGGCTAAAATTACTTTCAATGATATGAGGAATATATTAACATCTAAAGAAATTACAAACAAGCTAAAAATGAGAATTAGAAAATGTTCCCTCTATTCTAGATTATTAATGGATCAAAAACATGGAAACTAAATACACAAATAGAAGACAGAACTGATGTCTTTGAGAAGTGGATACATAGAAGAACGGCGAGAACATCATAAAACGAGAAGAAATCCAACAAAGAGGTTCTAACAACACTTCGTATGAATAACGAATTTACCAAGAAGAGAGGGAGAAAATATGGCCTACTGAGACGTCACCCCTTCTAGACTTGAGGGGTTCCATGGATGACCTGAAGAGAATCACATTATTCATTGAAACTATTGGAGCTGTAACCTGATATCTGACTGAAGAACGATGAAGAAGAAGATTAAAGATAATAAAGATCAAACAAATAAAATATTTTGGACATATAAAACAAATGACACCTTGTTGAAAATCTTACTTGAGGGTAAAGTCGAGGGGAGGCGAGCAAGAGGGAAGCAGAGATACTCGTGGGAGAGTAACATCGCCAGATGGACAGGTTGCAGTCTAACAGGGTGCACCACCAAGACAAGAGTCAGGGGATGTTGGATGTCTGTTACAGTCAATCTTCGTTGAGGAGACAGCACTTAATGATGATGATTAACATGTAAGAAGTACAGCATGAAAAAGAACGTAAAAAAAACCATAAGTTATGAAAATGAACAAGTCTGCAACGGCAATGATAACATAAAATACAAAATGATAACAATAGATAACACAAAATTGAAACAAACCAAAAAGCATAAATAATTGGCAAAATTTCTCCCCGAAAATGGAAGACTAGACAGAGAAATAGAAACACGGTGTCAGAAAGCAGATACAGTGAGTTATCAACTTTCGCCATTACTTCTCCATCCAGAGATCAACATGGAAATCAAAAGACATACTATCTACAATTTTTATACCAACACTCTGTTACCAATGTCGGTTGGTTGGTTGGTTGGTTGCTGATCCAGCGGTCCATGGGCTCATGCCCTTTGTTACCAATGTCAAACATGGTCTTTAACAGAGTCTCGTAGCAAAGTAACATCGATACACGTGAAATGAAGTGTCTAAGAAAAGTTGCAATGGTTACCGAACTAGATAAGACAAGACAAGAGTAGGTATGATATCATACATTGAACATCAGCGTTACAATATTAGTCATAATCAACATAATCATCATCAAGAACAACATCATTTCTTCATGATCATAACCATCAACAACATTATCGGCACCACCACAATCAACAACATCATTGGCATCACCACCATCAACATCATTATCGGCATCACCACCATCAACATCATCATCATTATTATTATCGTCCAAACATCATTTCCTCATCACCATAACGCAGAACATCATCAACAACAGTAACAGGAACATTATCATTTTGTATGATTATCATCTTCACAGTCACCATTGGTCACGCCATCACTCTGTAGTGACGTGGTATACTGTGACGCTCAAGGTTCCGAGTTCGAACCCATCAAAGGACCATTCAGAAAGTAGTAGTAGTAGTAGTAGTAGTAGTAGTAGTAGTAGCAGTAGGTAGTAGGTTAATGAGTTTGCCTCTCTTTTGGAGATGCGTGCTCCTTTCAACCAGCGGACAAAGTCCAATTAGGTTATATCAGGACACACTACCATAAAATATTAGAGGTAACAAAGACCTGAAGATATATATATATATATTATAACCATCCAGAAAGTAAAATACTGATAATATTTATATTGCCTTGAAAATCACTACATAAAACAGTGTTGAGTTGATGGCTGCATCCAGACTGAATAGGATATGCTACCAATTTTATTTCGTCACCCCATTCCTAACTATTTCCACTACGATCAGTAGTTTCTACTTCATAGCACCAAGTAAAGGCTGGACGTCTTACCCAAGTTATACTACAATTATCAGCTAATTCTGATCTTCATAGCACCGAGTAAAGGCTGGACGTCTTAGCCAAGTTATACTACAATTATCAGCTAATTCTGATCTTCATAGCACCGAGTAAAGGCTGGACGTCTTAGCCAAGTTATACTACAATTATCAGCTAATTCTGATCTTCATAGCACCGAGTAAAGGCTGGACGTCTTACCCAAGTTATACTACAATTATCAGCTAATTCTGATCTTCATAGCACCGAGTAAAGGCTGGACGTCTTAGCCAAGTTAGACTACAAAGTACAAACAAGTAGACGCCACCACATAATCGAGTTATATCCCTTGTCTCTGTTTGCAAATTTCCTCATCATTTAATAATTGAATATTAATTTATTTTAGGGTTTGGGTTAGGGTAATTGTGTTTTACATAACTAACCTAAACACTTAATAAATAAATATTTTAATTGTAAATGATGAGCATATAATTTGCAAACATAGACAAGGGAAATAATTAAATGTGTGGTGACGTATACTTCTGGATTTTACATGTAGAAATATACATGCAGAAATATGATTTTCCTTGGGAAGTATGACAGTGGTTTGCTGTTGCCTTCTGTCGGTTTGTGTACGGACTCTCCGTTAGCATTTTGACTTACAGGTCCTAACTGCAAGGCAACAGTGGATTTACAAAGTGATGACACTCAACATGTTAACATTATCGAAAACAAGATCTTGCCGACTCTCCGATGAAACGTAAAGAATGATACACATCCAATCCATATTTTCGAAAAGTATAAGTATTAAATGAGAAAAACTTAAAGCAGGTGAATAGTATCAAAAATGTAGAACTTCAGATGGTAAATGCAAGACCGAAATAATAAGAAAAATAGGACAAGCAAAAGCAGTACTCCATAAAATGAAATATATCCTATGCAACAAGTCCATATCGATGGATACTAGAAAACGTGTCCTCAAATGATATATCGAACCAGTGCTATTCTATGGAAGTGAAGCACGGACAATACATAAGACATCACAAATATCATTGGAGGCAGCGAAAATGTGGTTTATTCAAAGAATATTACGCATTCCTTGGACAACAAATGTTATTAATGAAGAATGTCTTAGAAGGATGGATGTGAAAAGATGCATTATTGATAATATAAGAAAAAATAGTCAACTTTTATTGGGCACATAATGAGAAGAGAAAGTATTGAGAAGATAATGACAACAGGAAAGATAGAAGGGAAAAGATCAAGGGGAAAACACAGAGAAAAGATATTGGACAGTTTGACTAAATGGCTTCGATTGACGACATCAACAGAGATGATGACATATATGAGAGATCGATGTAATTGGAGAAATATGATCGCCAATGCCATTCGGCACGACACATGATGATGATGACGTATGCTTGTACTGTACCGACTACAATTATCAGCTGATTGTGATCCTCCTAGCCCCGAGAAACGACTGGACCAGGTCTTACCCAGGTTAGACTACAAGTAGATGCTGATCACTAACGGGACTCAACAGTTATGTTATCTACAACTCTAAATCTAACGGATATAAACGATTGTTGGACTTTACTGCGGGTCATAAGTTGGAGGCTGTCCATAAATTACATCAACAATTTTTTTGCATTTTGGACCCCTGCCCCCATTCCTTGTTAAAATATGTCTAGAGTTCAGGGACCTTCACCCTGATTAATTATGTCACAACCAATCGACAAACTCACTCACTCACTCACTCACTCACTCACTCACTCACTCACTCACTCACTCACTCACTCACTCACTCACTCACTCACTCACTCACTCACTCACTCACTCACTCACTCACTCACTCACTCACTCACTCACTCACTCACTCACTCACTCACTCACTCACTCACTCACTCACCCGCTCACTCACCCGCTCACTCACTCACTCACTCACCCACTCACCCACCCACCCACTCACCCACTCACTCAACCACTCACTCACTCAGTATTCAAATTTCGCAGTCTCTAATACCAATTCATTCACACACTCAAAAATTATCATTCAATAACGAATTCATTCACTCACTGTTTCCTTATTATACACATTTTTAAAAACATTTCTTTCAAGCTCCGTCAATCCCTCATCTTCCCAAATCCCACATCTCCTTCCATTACCATCCTCCCAGACCTGCATGAACTCAAACAAGACGCGGCCATGTGCTGAAACTGTTTGAATATGCGCTGCCCTCACATAATCCATTGACTGCACACACAAGTATTCGCACTGCACAATATCCTAACATGATGGAATAGAATGGGAAGTTCCTGCATGCAAGCGTTTATCAAAGTTATATTTTTTTTTTCAATTCTGTAGTTTAGATGGCATCTTGTACAGTTTTTAAATGTAGACCTCCCCCCCCCATGTTTTTATTGTTGTTGTAATGTAAACCTTATGTCTACCTTAAATTTAATATATCGGTAGTAAAATGTAAGTTTTTTATGTAAATCCCTGCGTCTATTTGTGTTGTAATGTAAGCCCTAAGTCTACGTTAGTTTTAGCGCAGTCTAATGTAAGCTTTTAATGTACATTTATTTGTCTACTTTTATTTTAATGTAAACCTCTACGTCTACTTTTGTTTTAGTTTAAGCTCTACTTCTATTTGTGTTTTAGTGTAAGCCCCTACGTCTACTTTTGTTTTAATGTAAACCTCTACGTCTACTTTTGTTTTGGTGTAAGCCCCTAAGTCTACTTTTGTTTTAATGTAAACCCCTACGTCTACGTTTGTTTTAATGTAAGAATGTGTGTCTACTTTTATCTATATTTCTTTCAATACTTTAATTTGTGTTTTCATCTTTTTCTCCTCTAAATCTTTCCCTTTGTGTTGGTCATCACCATCATCTTCTTCAACGTCGTTATCTAAGTCCTCTACGTTTTTACTTCCATTTTTTTCTTCATCTTACTTTTCTATTTGTAGTTTTTTTGTGGTTAGTTTTTCATTTCTTTTAGTTTCATTATTTTGCATTTTTATTGACTGTCTGCTCTTCTTCTTCACTCTGTTCTACATCCTTATTTCTTTTTATTTTACGTTGTACCTTTTTTTTTACTTCATCTCTTATACTTGATTTAAAAAGATTTCTTTGTATTGGTTTTTCCTTTTCTTCTTCTAACCAAATCTGCCTAGATAGCATATATAATCTCCACGAAATTAGAGTCAACACGTTTCTCATCATTGCGAGATGCGGTGTGGGCGAATACGAAAATCCCGTTGACTCAAGGTTGCGAGGAGAGTAGGTGCCATCTGAGCGTTCCTGGTTGAAATCCAATTTTCTGCCTAACCACTCACATTGTTGCAAGGGGTGCAAAGGGAACGCATTGCTCTAGGCGGACCCAGGGTTAGCAGATAACCAAGATCCCAAATGTACCTCCACGCGGTGCACCCTGGAAACAGAAATACAGCAGCTCGAGCTGATTCTGGCCAAATCATTTGGGGATCGTGTCCGAGAATGTGGAGGTAGCAGATGGAAAGAGATTTGACTGCACAAGAGACAGACAATATCTCCGACACCACCAGCATCACCACATATAGCGACACTGTCGACATACAGTGAAGCTAGTCAGTCCAGTCCGAACATTGGAGGGGCGGCCAATGTAAAATGCACGTAAAGGTAGATGCATGGCGAGAGACAAATAGATTTCATACTGAGTACAATGAAACAATGAAAGGGCAGAACAGCGCCAGAGGGCAGCGCGAACTGGAAATAGAAAGTGAAAAGTCTCTAGGAAAGGGGAACTACAAGCTCCGTCAGCTCGAGACGAGCATCTAGTTACCTGAGTTCCTTACATGCAGAGACCCAGACCCATTCATTGGCGTTTGGTAAAGCAAGAAGACCTAATCCAACTCTAATGTCGAGCCTTCCTAAACCGGAAATATGCTCGCGAAGAGAAAGGGTTCTGTACCCGATGGGCTTAGGCAAGAAAGGGACAACGATGGTAGTCCTGGTCCAACTCTACTGTCAAGGTTTCCTATACCGGAAGTACACTTGCAGAGAGAAAGGGTTCCGTACCTGATGGGCTCAGGCGCTATTGGGACAAGGACGCTCAGCCCCAGAACGCATTGCTCTCAAACACGTGGTGTGAGACTCGAACTTGGACAAGGGGTACACGATGTCGGTGAATGACACCTCGGCTAAGAGGGCGAAAGAGCCAGGGCCCAACTCCTCTGTTGAGTTCTTCCCCTTAAGGAACCAGGCTCATGGATGAGAAACGGTTCAGTTCCCACTGGGCACAGGCACAGCACGTCCAATTACACGAAGCAAGTTCATAGACAGTGGAACACCTCGTACGAGTCAGACGAGAGCAAAAATCGTCTGGGCGAAGAGTCGCCACTACGCGTGCCTGGAGACAGATATAGAGGCTGTCACAGGCTAAGGGTAGCCCACCCGAATTGTCAAGGCATGCCGAAATCGGATGTGCTAGGCCTACAAGGCGCATAACTGTGGCACAACGTAATCATGCTCCCGGCGGAAATCGCACGGATATCCGTGATGGTTACAATGGAGCGAACGCAAAACAAACAAACAAACAAACATTGTTGCTACTATCTTTTAGCCACATTGTCATTACATTTACAGCCACATTGTCATTACATCTTACAGCCAAATTGTCATTACATCTTACAGTCACACCCGAAAAGACCAATCTGGAGCAGTTAGGTAATTACAGTGTTTGTGATCTGATAAAAGTACCATTTCCTCAGTGTTTAGTCTCTTTCCCGCACCCAAAAAATACAATTTCCACCATGTTTAGTCTTTTTCCTGCACCCGACAAAAGACAATTTCCACCATGTTTAGTCTCTTTCCTGCACCCAACAAAAATACAATTACAACCATGTTTAGTCTCTTTCCTACACCCAACAAAAGTACAATTTCCACCATATTTAGTATCTTTCCTGCACCCGACAAAAGTACAATTTCCACCATGTTTAGCCTCTTTCCTTCATCCAACAAATGTACCGTTTCCTCAGTGTTTAGTATCTTCCGGGCTCCATAGTTATGGTATTCTTCCACGTAAAGGTTGAAAATGCATAGATGATTGACTGCTTTATACTCGAGTTTCCCCATATGTAATCCGTTCCTCTCAGCGAAGCAGCACGCCGATGACCGAGAGTACTACCGATAGCATGTACATACGTAGCTTCAAGCGATAACCCCCAGTAATCTCTAAAACAAATTTCAAATTTGTAAAGAAGACATTTCAAGGTGGATTTAAACCAGTGACATCTTTAGCACGTCGAACAGCTTGATGCTACACGCTATGGACATCCCGTTACTCCAATCAAGAATGGAAGTGTTTTAAGAAGAGAAATTGAATGTCAACTACTGTAATTTCTTGCAGTTTTCCCCTACCAAGTAGTATATGAATCTCTGTGAAATGACTTTTTCCATTGTTGCTATAGAGGTCCGTACATTTGACGTACATATGTGAGAGGAAGGGAGTTGGTGTTTGGATATTTTCATAAAATCGCATGTGGTTGTGTCTGTGGGTCTCACCAATGGCTCACTAGACAAACCAACCATGCAACAGAAAACCTTAGTAGATGACATGCTTTTATATTGAGGTTATCTTCTTATAGAAGCTTCATGGCACGTCATCTATACAATCCCGTAGTCGTAACCTTCGATAACAGTTACCATGTTGTTCCGACAGGCCAACGTTGTGCTTGAACTAGTTACGGGCACGGCGTGGGTGGGCGGAACAACAAATAAACCTGTCGCAAGGACCAGAGTTATGCCCTGATGTCGACGTCTGTTTCCGCGTCATTGGACCATCGAGTCGAATGGGTGCTGGAACAGAGGGCGGAGCACTTATGGGAATGCCCCACGTGCTGTGATGCCAGTTTTCTAATCAAGAATCAAAATATTTTCATAAAGTAACATCATTTTTGTCATCTTGTATAGAACACATTTGTTGCAAACATGCTCTCTACATTTTCTATATGTTTTATCTTCTCTACCCTGTCTTGTTTGGGTGGGTGAACACATCACGAAGAAGTGTCGCAAGTCGGATTTGATTATATTCAATCGTTTAATTGTAACAAATAATGATTATCTGGACTTGCCTTTCAACCAGACAACAATGAATGGAAGTTCAGTTTAGATAATCCTGTCAGTACGAACTCCGAGGATAACACATGCCATTTGTGAGATGTTCAGATACTTTTTTTTTCATATTCAAGTTGAAACAGGAGATTGAATATGGTAAACGTTTTGAAATGTGTTAAATTCTTTGTAAAACTTATAATACTGAAATAACATATATTTGTGACATTTGTTGGTCCACTGTGATAAGATTAATTTGATTTCAACCCCCTAATTTAACCCCCCCCCCAAACATGGAGCCCGGTGGTGTAGTTGATAGTGAGCTTGCTGTCTATCACTGGGTTACAACGCGCTAGATTCGAAACCACGTCTGAAAAAAACAACGGGTTGTGATTTCTCGTTTGACACGACCACTCGTCCAGTCGACTCAGCTGTAAATGAGTACATGACGCATGCGTTAGGGGAGATAAAGACAGAAAGAAAGGGAACTGGCCACCCCACCTAACAGTTGCTGCGGCTTAGTACATGAAGAGTTATCTTCATCCCAAACGGCAGGCTGCTGCCATGGGACATACCTTTACCTTTTACCCCCAAACTTGCACTGATACGGGATTGTGTTTGCGCCCATGGCTGAAGTCTTGTGCCGCTGTATAAAAGAAAGATTCTTTAATTACGACTCTATAATAAAATAAATACATATTTTGGATGTATAACAGACATATAACACCAAGTTGACAGACATATAACACCAAGTTGACAGACATATGACACCAAGTTGACAGACATATGACACCAAGTTGACAGACATATGACACCAAGTTGAAGACTTCATCTTAAGGTAGAGTTAAAGGATGGTTAGCAAGAAGTAAGCAGAAATACAAGGAGAAGGTAAGCATCACGAGATGGACAATATATAGTATAACAGAGTGCACCACCAAGGCAAGAGAATGACTTTGTTGGAGGTACATTGCAGCCAACTTTTGATACGGAGACCTGACTCAATGACGATGAATCACTAGTCCAAACTAAACTACACCTTTTGCAACTATACTTGAAGGGACAAAACTCAATGATTTTAAATGTCTTCATATTTTTTAAGTTGTTTACCTTTGTTTTTGAAAGGTTCTGCATCGGTGCTGTAAAGAATGAGACTCAATGACCTATACTCCAGGTAAAAATAATATCTTTTTTTAAATATTTGGGTAAAAAAATAATACAGATGTTCCCTTGATTGCTTCTTCATGCTTAAAACCCAATATCACAGGACATCCCATAAGTAGTCCACCCTTAGTTCCCACATACATCCAAGATTTGTTAGACCCAGTCAGATGTTGATTATTGTCATCATCGGATCTTTCCAGGAAGGACACACTTTCTACACTCACCTATAGTCATCCTACGTGTCTGTCATTGTTCTACACTCACCCATAGTCATCCTACGTGTCTGTCATTTTTCTACACTCACCTATAGTCATCCTACGTGTCTGTCATTTTTCTACACTCACTTATAGTCATTCTACGTGTCTGTCATTTTTCTACACTCACTTATAGTCATCCTACGTGTCTGTCATTTTTCTACACTCACTTATAGTCATTCTACGTGTCTGTCATTTTTCTACACTCACCTATAGTCATTCTGCGTGTCTGTCATTTTTCTACACTCACTTATAGTCATCCTACGTGTCTGTCATTTTTCTACACTCACTTATAGTCATCCTACGTGTCTGTCATTTTTCTACACTCACCTATAGTCATCCTACGTGTCTGTCATTTTCTACACTCACCTATAGTCATTCTACGTGTCTGTCATTTTTCTACACTCACCTATAGTCATCCTACGTGTCTGTCATTTTTCTTTTATGTGCATCGCCTTCAGTATCGTCTTCTTCACTCTCTAGTAAATAATTGACTGCCCTTAGTCGGTCAGCCATATCTTTTATCTGTATTGAGGCTTCCCCAGTTTGTTGTTATTAAGTAAACATTTGTTTCTATGATATAGATAATTTCACATCTGTAACCGAAGTTAGAGAACTAGACCTACACAGGAGGAAGTCAGAAACACAATAAAAAGCTAATAAAAAAGACAAAGCCCTAGACTCCGATGAACTAACAAACAAAAAAAAGATCCAGGCAGGAGACGAGGAAAGCGTTTATATACTATAGTCTATGTTGCAAAATCTTTAAAACTGGCACATGGCCAAAGGACTGGAAGAGATCGATATACATCCCTCCACAAAAAATGATCAATTTCAGAACTATCTTTCTGATAAGTCAAACAAGTAAAATATTACTTTATGATAAGGAAGAGAATGCAAAACAAAGTAGAAACAGAGGCTCATGAGGCACAATCTGGTTTTAGATAAGGCAGAGGCACCAGAGATCATATATTCAGCATGAGAATTATAATAGAGTGATGTAGAGAAATCAATATAGATTAAAATGCATGCTTCATTGAGGCTTTCGATTGTGTACAACATCATCAAATGTGGCAAATTATGAGCGACATGGGTTTTCCAAAACATCTCACTCATCTGGTAACAATGTTGTATCAAGAACAATAAGAAGTAATAAAAGTAGATGGAAACACATTAGAATGGTTTAGCGTACAGAACAAAATTAGACAGGGATGTGTACTATCCCCATACCTGTTTAACATATATGCGGAAAACATAATGAGAAATGTAAAGGAAGATTATGACACACACAGATTTTCAACCTCTAACCACGAAGGTCAGCAAATCCCAGAAATCAGATACGAAAACGATACAGTTCTCTTAACAACACACGAAGAAGGTCTAAGACAAATGATTCTATCAACAACAAAAACACAGCGATGCTCAAAATCTGCTCCTAAATATGAGGTAAACTAAAATCATGACAACTAATAAAGTAACTTCTCAATCAAAAATAATAATTGATATCTATAAACTGGAAAATGTATCAAATTTCTATTATTTGGGTACAAACATAAATAGTTCAGGGAACTGCGCGGTAAAAATTAAGAGAAAGATGGCAATGGTATTTTCGAAACCTGTCCAAATGAAAAATCTCTGTCAAGGTATCAGTGGCAAAGTTAAACTGTCTATATTAAGAACATGTTTATTCCATGTGTCGATATATAGCTATGAGCCTTGGACTCAAAACAGTGGCAAATAAAATTACAGCTTTTGAATTGAAATGCTATAAAAAATATTATGATAAAAACAGAATGTTAGAAATAGTGAAAGTAGACACATGCAATTCCAGAACACGAATACATATAACATAAACTCATGTATTCTCAAGTTCACATGTAGTATGTCATCGGCGAAATTTCCATTATCTGAGCTACACCCTGCTGGAAGTCGGGGTAGTGTAGTGTTCGGTCACTCACTAGCCAACCAGCAGACCTGGGTTTCAAGTTCATTCATTGTTCGTGGTTTAAAATGTCTTCCGCTGTTCACACAAATAACCATAAAGAAGTAGTGTACCACGGCTCACGCTTTAGGAAGGTTGAGCGGTGGCGTCATCGCTACTAAACAAGTGCGACAATCGACATTAGTTAGGTGGTTTCAGGCTTAAAACTCACTAGACAGCTGCGTACATTTAGGAAAACATTCTACTATAACCACTTACTAGACAGCTGAGTACTTTCAGGAAAATATTCTACTATAAACACTCACTATACTTCTGAGCACTTTCAGGAAAACATTCTACTAAAACCACTCACTATACTTCTGAGCACTTTCAGGAAAACATTCTACTAAAACCACTCACTATACAGCTGAGCACTTTCAGGAGAACATTCTACGAAAAGCACTCACTAGACAGCTGAGCACTTTCAGGAAAACATTCTACTAAACCACTCACTAGACAGCTGAGCACTTTAAGGAAAACATTCTACTAAACCAATCACTAAACAGCTGAACACTTTAAGGAAAACATTCTAATAAACCACTCACTAGACAGCTGAACACTTTAAGGAGAACAGTCTACTAAAAGCACTCACTAGACAGCTGAGCACTTTCAGGAAAACATTCTACTAAACCACTCACTAGACAGCTGAGCACTTTCAGGAGAACATTCTACTAAAAGCACTCACTAGACAGATGAGCACTTTCAGGAGAACATTCTACTAAAAGCACTCACTAGACAGATGAGCACTTTCAGGAAAACATTCTACTACCCGTATAACTCTGGTTGATATCTTACCTCACTTTTACCTTTACACTCTGCTGGAAATCTAGTATGACTATTGTACTACACAAGAAAGTAAAGAAATCTAGCTGGACTATTGTCCTACACAAGAGATTAGACGAGGATCTCAGAACAACACTGAAAAAAAACCACACGTAATAATGTCACAATGTTTCCTGCAAAGAACAGATTTTTTTGGTCATAACATGATAAACAAGAAATAACAACGATGCCACGTATACAGACAGCTTCAAATTAATCAGACAGAGTGGTACAATTTGAAATGAGCATAACATGTAATGCCGAGGATAGAAAGGGGAACACACTTTTTCCTGACATGCATGTTGTAAGAGACAACTGAGGTGCTTTTGGAGGTGGGGGTTTGGCTGTTTATCCTACTGAAGATAATGGTAGCTCAGAAGTCATGATGGAGTAAGATGTGTCGAGCCGCAGAAAGAGAGGCTGTAAATAACAAGAAGAAATATCGACTGTGTGGGCAAAAAAGAGAGGTTGCAGATAACAAGAAGAAATATCGACTGTACGGGCGAGAAAGAGAGGCTGCAGATATCAAGAAGAAATGTCAACTGTACGGGAAAAAAGAGGCTGCATATAACAAGAAGAAATGTCGACTGTACGGGCAAGAATGAGAGGATGCATATATGCAGATATCAAGAAGAAATGTCGATTGTACAGGATAGAAAGAGGCTGCAGATAACAAGAAGAAATGTCGACTGTACGGCCAAAAAAGAGAAACTGCAGATAAGAAAAAGAAATATCGACTGTACGGGTAAGAAAGAGAGACTGCAGAACACAAGAAAAACTATCGACTGTACGGACACGAAAAAGAAACTGTAGATATAGGGCAACTTTGTATAGTCCTTCTGCTTTCGTTCTCAAACTCCTGTCGGTTTAGATTTAGGTTTAGGTATGTTGACTATCGACTTCGCACACATGGCATGCCCATAGGTGCTCAGATCCCCGCTTCATTAAATCTCTGAGGGTACACGCGGCTGATGCTTCTTGTTCTGCTTTAGTTGACTGTTCTGTTTAAGATGTTCGAAATTCCGTTATAAGTCGATTCTTATTTCCAATTCAAGCATTCTCGATACTGACTCATATTCATTGACCTAAAAATGATGTGATTGTGCAGACTCTCTTAGCATTTAGTATTATATGATCTGTCCATATCTTGTTTGCCTGATATAGAAGCTGAGTTCTTCCTCTTAAGGAACCAGGCTCACTCAGGATGAGAAATGGTTCAGTACCCGATGGACACAGGCACAGAACGTTAAATTACACGAGACAAGTTCATAGACAGTGGAACACCTCGTGCGAGACAGATGTGAGCAAAAATCGTCTGGGCGAAGTGACCACGCACGACAGATATGGAAGCTGTCACAGGCTAGGTTAGCCCACCCGGATTGTCAAGGCATGCCGAAATCGGATGTGCTAGGCCTACAAGGCGTATAACGGTTGCACAACGTAATCCCGCTTCCGGCGGAAATCGCACGGATATCCGTGATGGTTACAATGAAGCGAACCCAAAACAAACAAACATATAGAAGCAAAGCCAGCCAACTTGTCGGCTCTCGTATTTCCTTCCACGCCCGCATGTCCGGAAACAAAGATGAAAGTGATGTTGTACAGTAAGACCCAATTCCTATCCTTCTTCAATGACCCCAACTTCACACTTCTACACACTTCACCTACTTTGACTTTCTGGATCATGCTCATTGAGTCACTTAGTATGCAGGCATGAGGATAGGCTCGCGATGCTGCTAGTTTAAAGATTTCGTTAAAGCAAATGCCCCCATCGTTAGACTACTTGTTGTTGGAACAAAGGGACAACTTGTTATTCTTCCAAATGATCTGGCGGTGAAGGCCAATGCGGATTGATGGTTGGTTACGGATGACCTACCAATCTGTGTCAATCATAAAATCTGCGTTACCAACATGTTCGGAGATTATTGCTTTGACTTCTATGGCAACACTCATAGGAGTACGCTCTCCGCATCGTCTATTGAGTGCAATAATGGTCTTGTTGGTAATTTATGACGGTTCGGACAGTGGAACACAATGCAACAGTTATTATATTTTATTATATTATAACGGAATATTTTGGCCTAACACATCAGATTTCAACGAGGCTTCTGGATCATTTTGTTCTCCATGAAATGAGACGGGACATCCAACCATATCCCACAAAATTTCTTTGCCGTCATTTTGACATGCACTAATGATCACAGCGTTCTTTGCTGCACTTTCGGACGGGGACAGTTTTCGAACCCTGTGGGTTCCCTGGGTGACTTGAAGCGAATCATACAGTTCATGGAAGTTTTTTCATGCTTTAATCAGATGACTGACATGGGAAAGATGCAGAGAAGAAGAAAAAGTGATAACTGTACTGCTTTTAATCCTGCTTTTAACTCATTAAATATGTACATCTCTGTATGACTCAGATTTTATGTGAGACAATCTAATAATTATTTTTATATTTTTAATTCTGAAAGCATTTTTGTTATCTGACATAAAAAAAGAAACATTTTCTCCTGAACTACGAAAAGAATCATAAAAATAAACCACTAACATTGTCTAATAACTTATTCATCAGATCAAAAGAACATTGCAACAATATGGAATATATTCCAAACAAAAGCAATTCAGAAATTAACACGGATAATAGTTTTCCAAGGCATATGAAACCTTCGTTTTAAATGTTTCCGAAAATTTCAGTTGCTAGATCTTTAAAAAAAAAACAACAACAAAACAATAGTAAAACGAAAAAAAAGTTAGTTTCAGAAGAAGGGACAATGGATCTGACGTAAATTGATATAATCTACGGTTTGTACTCGATTCCATGCTTCTGTCTCTGTGACTTCAACTCTGTAGATGTCTGATCAAGAATCCTGATATTTTAATAGAATCTATGAATAATGAATTCTAGCTGGTATGTCTCATTGAGTGATAGTCATGCATGGTTGCACGATCTGGGCCGAAGCGATATGTATTGTAAATTGTTGGGGACAACAAGCAGGCATAAATGACTTGTGTTGGAAAGGGGTCATCAAATATTTAACACAATCGATGAGTGTGTTGACTTTGAAAATGGTAACTGCATTAATTGTAATTTGTGCAACAGTGCTAGGAACCCATGCAGAAATGTTACCTGTTCTATGGGGATAATATTACCTGTTCCATGGTGATGATGTTACCTGTTCTATGGGGATACTGCTACCTGTTCTGTGGGAATAATGTTACCTATTCTATGGGGATAATGTTACCTGTTCCATGGGACACTGTTACATGTTCTGTGGGGAATACGTTACCTATTATTTGGGGATAATATCACCTGTTCTATGGGGATGATGGTACCTGTTCTATGGGATACTGTTACCTGTTCTGTAGGAATAATGTTACCTATTCTATGGGGCTAATGTTACCTGTTCCACGGGACACTGTTACATGTTCTATGGGGAATACGTTACCTATTATTTGGGGATAATATTACCTATTCTATGGGGATAATATTACCCATTCTATGGGGATAATGTTACCTATTCTATGGGGATAATATTACCTATTCTATGGGGATACTGTTACCTATTCTATGGGGATAATGTTACCTATTCTATGGGGATAATATTACCTATTCTATGGGGATAATATTACCTATTCTATGGGGATAATGTTACCTATTCTATGGGGATAATATTACCTATTCTATGGGGATAATATTACCTATTCTATGAGGATAATGTTACCTATTCTATGGGGATAATGTTACCTATTCTATGGGGATAATGTTACCTATTCTATGGGGATAATGTTACCTATTCTATGGGGATAATGTTACCTATTCTATGGGAATAATGTTACCTGTTCTATGGAAATAGAGATAAATAACATGTACTATAAAAAACGTCTGTCAACTACTACATGTATCCGGTTACGGTGTTGCAGGGAGAGATTTTGTAGCTGCGTGATAAAGGTTGCGTGTTCCCTTTACTGTTGCCACGTCATATACAGGGTGAGTTTTTTAATTTACCCTCCGACTGAAAAAACTATGTCCTTACTGGGGATCGCATTCTGGACCTCACGGGTGTGAGACTAACGCTCTAACTTCTAGGGCATAGGCCACACAATAAAGGAATAAGTGGGCTCAAAATAGAAAAGAAATATTCTAGTTGATAATGTTGAACTCATGTCTCATCCATTGTCGTCAACACGTTGTTTCACATCCACATTTTCAGCAACTGGTTACCATGTTTACAAAGATGAAAAAGTGTAGAAGATTGACATCATTGTACTCAGGTTTATGTACATATGGCTCCATATGTACTATGTCCCTCGCAACTAGCTCAAGCAATGATCTCCAATATGGCTCCATATATACTCTCTCTCTCTCTCTCTCTCTCTCTCTCTCAATTAGCTCATGCAATAATCTTCCGTATCCATCTTGACGAAATAAATTAACATGTAATTTACCCATCATATCCATGTCTTAACTCACGGATGGTAGTTTTCGGCGAATTTTAAAATATTTATTCGTATACCCTTGAATATCATTAAGCGCTTTTGGTGTATCTCTATAGAAGTGCGCGGCGGACATGTGCCCCCTTTTAGCATCATCGCCATAATTCAAAGTAGTCTCATATAAGCTCGGTAAGGGTGCGTGTTTTTACTAGCTGTGATAAGAGTGTCATTCAGTGAGATAACGACATGAGAAAATAAAATGCGCATGTAATAATTCACAGGACCCACTTCAGCGTTGGGTAGTAGACTATATCGCCAGTGGGAAAAATAACTTTGGTTCTTACATGTAAAAATGTATTAAAAAGATCCAAGTAATCTTTACTATTTCCCGAAATAACAGACTCGATGGGGGCCCATGTTGCTAAAACGTCCAGGGGAAGAATTTCCACATATTGTACCCCGTCTACAGCGGTTTGGGTTGGTGGTACTTTATACAAATCCAGTCCAGAATGAAGACATTCACACGAGTTGGGATGAATGAGAGCAAGTATCCGAATATGTCTCGAACCTTATGTTGCTTGGAATGAGCTTGTCGACGTTTAGGAGCTATTTTATTCTTTTCCGACAGGGCTCACTAGGATGTGCTGGCCTCTTTCGCCGTCTAATACCACTACTTGAATGGGTAATGTGGTTGACAGCCCCTGCAAATAGCCGTTATCCTGCTTCTGTGGGTCTATCTCGCATAGAGTCACGAATGTTCACACACTGAAATCATCCTGAACCATCTGTAAACCAGAGATCACCCCTTCTCTAAGTAAGGCTTAACCGCCCGTTTTTTTAAAATCAGGGTAGTACCATTATACCCATATCCCAAAAGACACTGCCTAGCCGGTGGCCTTTCGGATGTCTACCACCGACAAATACTGGCAGGGCATTTCCAGCTTCGTTACAGTAAAATTCTTCATATAGCTTCTGGTATCTGTGTATTTTTGAGTGTCTACATATTGTTTACTCCGTCAAATCACTTACGCTTACGAAAGCGAAGTGCCACCGTTGACGTCCCAGCCCATTTGTAAATTTGATCTTCTTGCCTTGGTCTGTGGTTAAAAACATTTCGACATTGTCAAACGAGAAGCGACTCAGAGGTGCAAAGTGGTGTTTGTCATAGATTTGAAACACTGAGGTATTTGTCTTGTTTAATATGAGTACAGAACGTGATAGTGGGATCATTGCATCACCCACTGAACGTGCAGATACAATGTTTGAATACACATAGAAATTGTTCATGTCACGATTCTCATCGACCATATCTTCGACTATCATCGACTAGTTCGATCAGTGTCGTCATGTCAGATGTATTTTTGGTAGCGGTAGAATGTTTTTCAACGTCTCAGTCAGTACATATTTAGTACCCTCGTCGAGAATCTTAATCGTAGCTCTCTTTGATGCTTTTGTATAATATATTTTCGCAATGCAACCATCATTGGTCAACTTAGAGTTTAGTTCGTAGATGCAATCTTCGACTGAGTCGTTGGCACAGTTATTGCACTGTTCAGGTTATTGATTTGAGGGTGGACACATGTCATCCACATTTCGTCGTCGAGTACGTTGAAATATGTGTTTATAAATTGAATTTCAGATAGTCCAGCTTCATATTGTGAATTCATCTCTATAGTTGGAGAAGTTTGACGAAATAATGACTGGGGTTATTGTCTGGATAAGTGTTCATTGAAGAATTGCTGGGTAAGGTAACGTAGAAACTCATCCTAGCTTTGCGTTTGGCAACATATATACTAGACAGCTACTCAGTAAGGCGATCCAGAAGTTGTCGTCAGGTGCGTCAACGTTGACTCGAGATAGATTAAATAATGAAACACCAATCAGCACATAAATAATAATAATTTGACAGAGGAAAACAATTTCTAAATGGGGTACTAGTTTACCAAATAAGACCCAGAATGATGTTCGTATCCCCAGTCTTTCTTCTTCTGGTCGTTATACTGCTGCTTCAAATTGATCAATTTCGATTAATATCTGGAGATGTCTTGTGATGTACTGCGCTAACACCCAGTAATTGAATGAAGAATTATATCCCAAGCCCTTGACTAAATTCTATTTCCGAGGACCAGTACCTCACGCTTCTAGGACTGTTTGGATTAGAAACACTGTGTTGGCATCAACTTTATGAATGTTTCTTTGAAAAATGTCACTTACACTTCTTCACCCCCGCATCATCTTTGATCGAATAAATTACAGGGGTTGTCGGCTGTATCTGATTTACGGTAAAGAGTCATTCTTTCCATGTGGGTGTATACCTCTTTTTAAAAGTTTGTCTACTAGTCCGATTCTCACCCTATCACCAACATTAAAATATACTTGTCTCTGTGTTGTTTGATCTTTATATATAGCGTATTCCACACTTGTGTTTGATTATCCCTATTAACTTCTACCGGAGCCATCTGAAGACTTCGATGAAATGAATAATTGTAATTTCGAATCAATGACCGTATCACATCTATGTAGCGTTGTTTGTTGATTTTAGTGAAATAGCGCCACATTTTTTCCTTCAATGTTCGATTGAATCGCTCGACAATAGCTGCCTTGACATCTCATTCTCAGTTGTGAATAAATTAACATCGTCGTCTCTAAGAAGCTTGAGATATGTTTTATTGGTAAATTCTTAGCCTTTGTCAGTATGTAAATTTATCTGTTTCCTTTGGTAGAAAATATCACGAACCGCTTCGACTAATGATTTTTCAGTTTTGTTCTTGATCGGTACAGCCAATGCGAATTTACTAAACACATGTCACCAAATACGAATATCCATCGTTGTATTTTCGTAACTTTGTTAGGTCGATTAAATCAGGCCGAAACTGTTGGTCCACGCCTTCTTTTTATGATAACACTCCTCTTAAACTGATGACGAGTAGATTCATGTAAAGTGTAAGTGTATTGTCAATTGATGACTTAACCAGTTTTTGACTTGCTTAAAGTTTGGTTCTTAAAACGTACGGCGTCAACCCCTCCATACGCACCAGTTTTACTAGGGTTGTAGTACGCGTTCAACATCATTTTTTCTGCCATGTTTCCCACATGGGAATTTTAGTTGTGGTAGGAGTAGAAATTTTACTTTTCCTCTTCTTCCTGAGATTTTGTGTAATTTCTGATTGTTCGGGGGTCACTTCAACTTTGTCTGGAGTTTTTTCTCAGTTGGATCTTCTCTGTATCTTCTACAGGTACAACTGTAGGTGGTTCGATATCTATTAGACCCAGCGAATTGTTTTTGTATTGGTCAAGTCTGGTCAAGAACTGTTCTTATTTCTGATGATAGTCTAGCTTTATGAGCATTAGATAAGTCAGTACGATCCAAAACCTGTTACAGTTGATGATTAATATCTAGCATGTTATCTGTTAAAGTGTCGGAGGGCGTGTTTGTAAATTTTTGATTCATTGTTTCTAATAGCGGATCGACCAACATAATTTTCTTGGCCATGATTTTACACCCAATACACTACCCAACACACTTAGTACAGGTTTCAATAAGGCGCATATGAAACCACCTTGCTGAAGAATATGTTTCCGTCTTTTCACTGTGGTCTTTTTGCGCACGAGTGCTCTGAGATTAGTCTTGTGACAACGCAGTAGCCTATTCTGACGCTTCGTAAGTCGAACATTTCCTGTTCAAGATGTAGTGAAAGCATTCACACAGGGTGCGCATCAGTTCCGGTGATGCCGTTTTATTATACTCTTCACAGCAGGTGGTTTCGCTAGACACATGACTTTTCTTCTTCTTCTTCTTCTTCTTCTTCTGCGTTCGTTCTCAAACTCTTGCAGATTAGCAGGATGCAGTCCGGAGAACGGAATACGTTGTGCCATGGTTTACAGCATTGCTGCGATACTGCGCATTTCGGCCTGACACATCCGACTTCAGCATGGCTTTGGGTCACTGACTCTATATGGGATGTGACAGCCAACTCATCCCATAACCTCCTTAGTCGCCTTTTACGACATGCGTGAAAAGTAAACAGTGTTGTTATTTTTTGCTCCCTTTTCGGGCCCCGGCAACACACAGGCGTCATGACTTTTAACATTGGGGTATGAAGTTTCACTGCTTGAGACATTTTTTATTTTATTTTGTAAAGTACCTTACTTTGGAAATACACGAAATATGCTCACCAGGAAATACACGAATCCTCAATCTCAAATGATCATTGTCTGTCTGAGATCTATCAGCAAATAACCATGCGAGGTGGACGATGCTCCCCATACGGAACCAGGTAATCATTTCCTGACTACGGACATGTCTACCTGGGATGCTCTCCATATGGGACCAGGTGATCATTTTTTGACTATGCACGTGTCATGGCAGACTATGTTACCACCTACAAAACAAAAGAAGATGGACGCACCAGACTTGTGCATCTTAATTACCAGCCCCTTGCCAGCAAAACACTTATTGCGATCTGTTCAACATACGATACAGAACAGAGAAGCACTTGGCTATGTCCCTGTCTCCATCACTGCACGGAGTCTGGGCCTGTTACCTTTGTCCAAGTCATCTATGTGGAAGTCTGATTGAGTATTATGTTTGTCCGAGTAATATATATGGAAGTCTGGGGTTGACTGTTACCTGTGTCCAAGTCATCTATGTGGAAGTCTGAGGTTGAGTGTTACTTTTGTCCGAGTCATCTATGTGGAAGTCTAGGTTTGACTGCTACCGTTGTCCGAGTCATCTATGTGGAAGTCTAGGTTTGACTGCTACCGTTGTCCGAGTCATCTATGTGGAAGTCTAGGTTTGACTGCTACCGTTGTCCGAGTCATCTATGTGGAAGTCTAGGTTTGACTGCTACCGTTGTCCGAGTCATCTATTGGGAAGTCTGAGGTTAAGTGTTACTTTTGTCCGAATCATCTATGTGGAAATCTGAGACTGATTGCTACAATTTTCGGAGTCATCTACGTCATCTATGTGGAAGCCTGCAAGTAAACAAAGAAAGAGGAGGATATACAGACGTGAGAGCTGAAATGTCACAGAAAGATTATGCAAAAATCATGGCCAGAAAAAAAAAGAAAAACATAGAAGTTTTAAAAATTCTGAAATTTAAATGAAGGTTGGTTTCTAAGTACAATAATGGGAAGGAAGCTATAATTTTTTGGTCACTTAAAGAGACAGTACGACATGGAAAGGCTGATCTTGAGGGGAAAATACTGTGAAAAAGAAGAAGAGAAAGGCAAGAAGATGGCTCACCGATATCACAGAATGTATGAACTTGTCTCTAATAATGCAGGTCTGCTCGCCCGGGATATAGAGGGGTTCAGAGTATCCACAATGAAGACAATTCAGGCCTGCTCGCCCGGGACAGAGTGGAGTGTAGAGTATTAACGATAAGTCTATTGTATTTCTGCGCGTCTGGGACAGCGAGAGATTACAAGTATTCACGATGAAGACAAAGTTCTGGAAGGACTACGTTACATGATAAATATATATATGTATGGTTCTCTCCGGCAAATATCTCTTTCCATCATCAATGTTCTACATGGTAAAATTCAACCACATTGCGTGAAATCTGTAGCGTTATTATCCATATCCCGCCAGGTTGTTTCGGCAAATAATTTCTCGCTCCTATTTATTTGTTCAGAATTACAATACAACACTTGGCATCTGTCAAGGATTATACTTCAATAACTAATCCTCGTTGCAATCATCGTATGCGTTTACACACAGCCGTATTCTGTTGTTGTTTGTGAGCCGTGCGTGCGCGTTGGCTATTCTGGTACCTCAGAGGTAAGTTTATACTCTGTCACCTGTCTATCGCTCAAGGTACAATCTCTAATAACGATCTTTAGGACGCAGAAAAATGGTGTAAATCATTTTAAGCAGGGCCGTAGATACAACTTTCCTAGATAGGTGGGGGGGTTGGAATGTTTCCCTAAAAAATGTTTTTATTTCCGCTGGATTGTGTAGTTTAACTTGGATAATCCTAAACTGTCCTCCCCCCCCCACCCAAAAAAAAACACCATTGGGGGTGGGGGAAAACTGGTTGAATCCTCTAAGTAGAAAAAGGGGAGGGGGTGAACGTCATATTTTGTTGTTGTGTTTTCCTAGACAATCGATCACGAATTCCTACCGAATCTCACCTGTAGCAGGACAGGTAAATGGTCCACATCCATGAGGATGTTGTCCAGATAACAGAAATGCGTTGTGTCGACGTTTTATTCGCGCAAATGACATAGTACATACGACTTTGGCGATTCAGTTTTGTATTTTAGTATAACACTAAATAATATGTTCTACTTTACAAAATAAGATTGGGGGAGGGGGGATTTAGAGTTTTGAACTATAGGAATCTCAACTCTTCGTTTGTAACTAAAAAGTTAGTAGCTTATCCTATACAGGACGCAGCCATCAGCCCACAATTTTTTGTCTGTAGTGATTTTCTAGGCAATATAAATACGTTCAGTAGTTTGCAATTGCTTTCTGAATTATCCGGATGCCTAATTGTTTGCGACAGAAATCGAGCCTGGTAGATTTGCCGTCACAGTAGCGGTCTGCAGCACACCGACACAGAGCCGGACGACTAATAACTACAAGATTGATTTCCAGATTTCCAGGATTCATAACTTGTGAACCTTTCTTTCATGGTTTACCAAAGTTCATTATTTGAAAATCTTTCTCTCATGGTTTAACAAGATTAATAACTTGATATTCATTACTTGAGAACCATTCTCTCATGGTCTACCGGTATTAATAACTTGAGAACCGTGCTCTGCTCGTTTACCAGTGTTCATAACTTGAGGACCATTATCTCATGGCTTACCATCTCTCATGGTCTACCAGTATTAATAACTTTAGGACCATTCTCTCGTGGTTTACCAGGAGTTGATTACCTGTGCCATTAAAATATGCTTGGTAAAAAACATCACCATTTTAAAAATTAAATGTTCTCCTTCTTCAGCGTTCATTCTCAAACTCCTGATGAATCTCTATTGTTGCAGGACCATGATCCGTTCTAGATTTCCAGCAAAATAATCCAGAGATCGGAAATGCGTTACGTCGTCTTTTTATATGCGCCAATGGACCGACACATCCGTCTTCGGTTGATAAAAATTAAATAATCCCTTAAATTCGGGAATAGCTTGTAGTGTTCAAATTCCCTCCCAACCCATTTAGTAAAGTATAACATTCTAATAAATGTGCGGTGTATAATATTTTGGGAAGTATCCTTTTACTCAGAAAGGGGAATGGGGTAACTATAAAATTGTGTATATGTAGGGCTGTGGACTATCCGTTAGAGTGTAACTAGAGTGTTTGCTGTGTAACTAGTCTTATGGACCAAAACTGGGATCTTCTGACTTTCCGCATGCAGAGACCCTAGGGATCACATATCAATAGTATGAAATATATATAAATAGCATGAAAGTCAAGAAATCACATATCACTAGCCTCTACATATCATATGTCAATAGTTTGAGAGTGTAGAGATCACATTTGAATAGTATGAGAGTCAAGAGTTCCCTTATAAATAGTATGAGAGTCTAGAGATCACATATCAAAAATATAAGAGTTTAGGGATAAGATGGCAATAGAACAAAATTCCTAAGGTGACAATAGCATGAGACTCGTAGGATCACATGGCAAAACGCCATGAGATTATGGAGATTAGATGGCAACATCACGAGATTCCGTAGGATCACATGGCAAAACGCCATGAGATTATGGAGATTAGATGGCAACATCACGAGATTCCGTAGGATCACATGGCAAAACGCCATGAGATTATGGAGATTAGATGGCAACATCACGAGATTCCGAAGATCAGATGTAAGTAGAACAAGATTTCGGAGACCAGATGGCACCAGTACACAAGATTCAGTACACAGATGGCACAAGATTCAAGAGATTGAATGACAACAGCATGAAACTCTGGGAATCAGATGTCAGCAGCATGAAACTCTGGGTATCAGGTGTCAGCAGCATGAAACTCTGTGAACCAGGTGGTAACGACATGAAACTCCAGAGATAACAACATCTTGAGACGCACTGGCATAAACGAATCCCGGATATAAACCAGTGTATGCGTGACTAAATGTATTTCGTGCACTCAATCTTTGAATTGAAAAAAATAATTGTGTAGACATTTGAAATGTGGCCATGTGGAAACTCTATACCAATCATAAATAGGTTAGTTGTATCTGTTGTCAATACGACCGATGTGAAGACACACAAGAGACCATCTGGTAGTATGACAGGCAGACGACCTGTTGTTCGGGGACCTAACTTTTAAACGAAAATAGAAAACTATACTATTTTTTTTTAAATGCAACATTGTTTCAAACGTGTACCAAAATGTTGTTGTACAGAATGAATGTTTCAACCTTGGCATGAAGAAACGTTCAGACTAACTAAACCAAACCAGTTTCCAGTCATTTCCAACGGTTCATTGGTGATGTTGGTTCGCCCACTGCAGTCGGTTATAGCAATGCCGGTCCGTTAAGAACATGACTTCTGTAGGGTCTTCTAGTCCAAAGACCAGCGTCGTGCAGCTGGTTCCTGACCTCTTTATCTGAAATTCGACGAGCTGCTGGCATTGTCTGGGCTGTGAGGACGAAGATGCAAATCGATTCCTGAGGTGACGGAGCCACATTTAGTGGTCTTCGGCAGGAGTTGTGACGCTGGTTCCTCCACTGCGCGATTGGTCTGCCACTGAGCCAGATTATTGAAGTCGCATGCGACTAATGGTGTTTCTAGCCACATTAAATAGTATGGCCAGTACACTTTGTGATTGTCCATGCTATAAGCATCCAATGATGATGTGAGGACCGTCCATCTTTTATAGGCATTTAATAATATGGTAAGAGAGTTTTGTGTTCATTAAGTTTCACTGGATTCTCATGAACCTGTGACGAATTAGTGCCAAAAATTGTGTCCTGACCTTGACATCCTTCATGACCTCACGAATCATGAGGTGATTACAAATTCAGGTAACCACGAGAAGCTAATGACCAGGTTCTTCATTTCAACCCTGTGCTACCAATGCCAAACATGGTCCTTAACAACAAAATATAAGAGAGAACTGGGAACAGAGATGAGATATCTGAGAAAAGCCACAGGAGTGACCAGAAGACAGAATTAGAAACGAGGTCATAAGAAAAAGAGTGGATGTCATATCAATTCTACAATACATACAAAACCAACCGATACAATGGTTCGGTTATCAGGAAAGAATGTCGTGTGGTTCATTAGTTTATAAAACATATGTGAAGATAGGAGAAGCAGAAAGAAGAGCCAGGGGTAGACCTAGAGTACGCTGGATCGACAACATCAAAGAGACATTACACAAACACCAAATAACATTATCTGAAGCTGCCAGAAAAGCGAGAACAAGAACATTGTATCTCCCTCGACACCCGTAAAGGGTAAAAGAGGAAGGAAAGAAAAAGAAGAACTAACCGAAGTAAATTAAACTAAAATGAAACTAAACTAGAACTAAAATAATCAATACAAAATCAAATAATTAAAATAAACTCCAACTAATACTAAACCATAACTTCAAGCCCGCGCTTCGAGTACTAAAGGACAAAAAAAGGCAATACCGTAACAGCGAAAACAGATATTCTACACAGAAGAATTGAAGGAATATTGTCAAGAAATGTATACAGGAACAACCCAGTCATCAAATGAGAGCATCAATGAATCAGAATAAGAACCAGAACCAACAATGGTCAAACATTCAATCAGGAATCTGAAAAAAGTAAGAACTTCAGGTAACGACAGATCAACATCAGAAATGATATAAGCCGGTAGAGATCTCAGTGTTCAAACATACCATACTTTATGCTGCAAGATATGAAAAAGTGGAATATGGACAGAAGAATGGAAAAAAGTTAGTATACATGCCCTCTCCAAAGAAAGGAGACCTTCATCTATGTACCAACTATATGTTTGAGACTAACGGGAATTGAACCAGTCCGTTCAACGGTACCAAATCGCCTAGCAACTATCGAACACGCGTTCTTCCGTACTTGACTAACCGCATCTCCAAAAAAAGATGCGATTTCATCAAGCCTTTCAAACCGTGCACACAAAGTCACCAGAACGGACCGATCGAGACAAGGACAATTACAACAACAACAAACATCCCGTACATGTATTGAAATATCCTCAGTAACAACAAACATATAACATAATATCCGTATTAGTTATACAAGGGCCGATAGGTCTTCTTGTAAACATGGATAACTTATGGTAAACATGGATAGCTTATATTTACTTATATAAACAATTATTCGAAGCAAAATTGTATTGTCTATATATGTTATCCATGTTTACAAGAAGACCTGAGGATATTTCAATACCTGTACGGGATGTTGTTGTAATAGTCCTTGTCTCGATTGGTCCGTTCTGGTGACTTTGTGTGCACGATTTGAAAGGCGTGATGAAATCGCATCTTTTTTTGGAGATGCGGTTAGTCAAGTACGGAAGAACGCGTGTTCAATAGTTTCTAGGCGATTTGGTGCCGTTGAACGGACTGGTTCAATTCCCGTTAGTCTCAAAATGTTTTAAAAATTGTCCCCTGGCTTCCTACTTATATTTATTTGTACCAACTATAGAAAAGTAGCACTGATTAGACAAGCCAGCAAAATACTACTACTGACCATAATGAAAAGAATACAAAACAAATTATAAACAGAAATTCATGAAGTTCAAGACGGTTTTCGAACAGGAATAAGAACAAGAGGCCACATATTCAACATGAGGAATATAATTGAGAAATGTAGAGAATACAGATTAGACCTAGATATGTGTTTTATAGACCACACCAAGGCTTTTGATTGTGTTAAACATCATCCACTGTGATCCATCATGGAAGACATGGGCTTCCTCAAAAATCGAATACACCTTATCGAAACACTATATCACAAACAACAAGCAGCAGTAAGAGTGGAGGGAGAAACATCTGAATGGTTCGCTGTTCAAAGTGGAGTGAGACGGCTATGCACGCTATCCCCTTTTATTTTTAACATCTATACTGAGAATATAATGAGAAATATAAGAAAAGAACGAGAGGAAAATGAGTTTCATCCATTAAATATCGGTGGGTACAAGATTCCAGAAATAAGATATGCAGTCGACACAGTCCTCCTTAGTACACATCTTCGGGGACTGAACAGTTAATCACAACAAAGAAATACAGCGAGATCCAAAATATATATCTAAACGCACAGAAAACTAAAATTATGACAACAGATAAAACAAAGATCAAACCAATAATCAACATAGACAATATAGTACTTGAACTTATAAACAAATTCGAATATTAGGGAGCACATATAAACAGTTCCGGAGATTATTCAGTCGAAATTGGAACAGGACTCGCAATTGCTACACTCACATTAACACAAATGAGAAAGCTGTGGCAAGGTAGTAATAATCACTCTAAAGTAGCCCCTTTTAAGATCATATGTTTTCCCAGTGGCAACATATGAATGAGCCAGACTTGGACTTTAAACCAGGCAATATCCAAAATAATAAATTCATTTGAAATGAAGTGCTACAGAAAGATCCTACGAATCGGACAGAGAAAGAGCACATAGACATTTTGAAATTACTGAAACTAAATGAAAGGTGGCTTCCAAATACCACCATAAGAAGAAAGCTACAATATTTTGGACACTTAAAGCGACATGATGGTATCGAAAGGCTGATTCTGGAGGGCAAAGTGATAAAAAGAGAAGAAGAGAAAGACCAAGAAGACGAAAGACCAGCGACATGGAAGAATGTATACACGTCATTGGCCAATGCAGGCCTGCTTGTCCGGAACAGAGAGGCGTTCAGAGTATCCACGATGAAGACAACGTTCTAGAAAGAACGCCATTTGATATAATACTAAACCAAACTAAGGCAAATTACACCGAAACTATAGTAAACTAAATTCATCTCAATCTAAACTAAAACTAAATTAATAAATAAAGAATGGGCAAACCGGATGGCAACATTGTCTTGATAGGGTAGCTTGGGAAGTCTAAAAAGCTATGCCACCTTGGGGGGGGGGGGGGGGGGAATTGAAAATCAAATCCAACTAAGCTGTAATATGATTTGCGTGAACAAAAACAATTCAGATCAAATTCAGACAACAGGATGAGCATAGGCAAACACCATCTTGTGTTCCGATGAAGTTAACAAGCTAACGCATCTTTCTGCTCAGTATTTAGTCGCTCTCAATGTGAATTCCTATCAACCAAATGTTATGAAATATGATGATGAATTGTGATCACGCTGTGACCAGGTTCAACTGTGTGCACGCTGTGAACGGAAATGAGCGAGTCATATTAGTGTTGCCAGCTGATCGGAATTGTTTGTAGCCATATTTTTTTCTTCAGTGTATACGCAGTTGGTCAGTCAAACTTCTAAATTATTCGCAAAAATGATTAAAGACAAATAAGCGAGTTTGAATTTGTGATATGCACTTGAACTCTCTAATTCTAATAATGCAATCTAGTCGTGTTTCCGAGTTCTGTTTTGGCAGCATCTACAGGAGAAACAATTCTAACAGCAAATTACTAAGTCGTGCAAGGAGAATTTGCATATTTTCTTCAATTTTTAAAACATATATTTAAAAAAAGTTATACATTTTCAAATTGGTCAAAAATTCAAAAATCGTTAAAACATAAATTGTTTGACATGAGATTTAAAAATAATTGTTTACTGCATATTTTCCTGTGAAGGGGGGGGGGGGGGGTTCTATGGGCTGCGGAAATAAAGGCCGCTTTGCCATAGCAGACGCCGCGACATGTATGAACGACATTCTGAGAACGGCATTTAACCACATGGCCATGAGTTTCACTTATAATAAACATCTGTTTCTTCAAATTTGAAGATGTCACAAATTGAGAGGACGGTAGATTTGAGATATGAAGTTTGAGTGCCCCTAAAACAAAGTAAAGTGTGATTTAATCCACTGAGGCTTCCGTAACGTATACCCCAGTTTCATTGAAGCCAGTTATGCAGAAGAGGGTACAAGTGGAACTGAGAAATATACATCCATGTTAAGGGGGTGAAAGAGTTGGTGCAAGGTTGGAATTTTGGGTACGTCGTTTAGGCAGGTAAGTCGATGAAGGTGGGTAGTCGATGACTGTAGGTAAGTCGATGAGGTGGGTAAGTTAATGAGGGTGGGTAAATCAATGAGAGTTGGTAAGTCGATTAGTTCAAAAACTTCATTAGGAAATAAGTGCAACGTAAATTTGAAAAAGAATTCAATAATAGTAAGACATTCGTTTGTGTACAACATCATAAACTATGGAACATCACGAGAGACATGAGTTTTTCTCTACACTTAATTTGCCTCGTTAAAACTAAGACCAAAAAGTATGCATAAGCGTAGTTTGTGAAGCAATCAGAATGGTCAAAAGAGTAGTCAAACAAGAATGCATCCTATCGTCATATCAATTTCATGTTCATGCAGAGAACATCACGGTGAATGTAAGGAATGACCAGTGGTGACACAATTATAACTCATTCAGTATCGGAAGTCATGAGATAATCATCATCATCATCAGGTGCGATGTCGGCTGGCGTAGGCGATCATGGCTCTCCACAGCTCTCTGTCTTCACTATTATGTATCAGAATCGTTGTTATGTCTCTGTCATGCCAGGTTGTTAAACTGTAGAATATTTTCTCACATTGTCGTCCTCAGTCTCTGTTGCCCTCTATCTTGCCTATTGCGATTATGTTCTCCAAACGTCATGGAAGATATGAGCTTCTCCAAAAATCTAATACATCTTATTGAAACACTATATCACAAACAACAAGCAGCAGTAAGGGTGTAGGGAGATACATCTGAATGGTTCGCTGTTCAAAGTGGCGTGAGACGGGTGTGCACTCTATCAGATCGTTTTAAAATCTATACAGGAAGCATAATGAGAAATGTAAGAAAAGAACTAGAGGAAAATGAGTTTCATCCATTGAAATCCTTGTCTCCAAACGTGACCAAAAAATGAGGATTGTCTTTTTCTTATATTACTGACTAAACTCCGTCTCTCATTTGACTCTTTCAACACCTTCACATTAGTTTTTCTGACAATCCACGGTATTCTAGACTCTAGTATCTATGAGATGCTAGAACTAAGATATGTCGATGATATAACATTACTGTTCGACCCAAGAAAAGAACACGGTCAATACCAAAATATGTTTCTGAACAAACGTAAGACCAAGATTGTAAGCTGCAAAACCACTAATACGTTCTCAATCTCGATTAATAACAGAGAACTAAATCGAGTTATTAGTTTCGAATACATTGATTCTCTTGTAAGCAGCAACTTCTTCTATAAAGAAATCAAAACTAGCATAGCCATTGCATCAAATAAACTGACACAAATGAAAAAAACATATGGTTGAGCGATAAAAATATGAAAACTAACTTTCCTTAGAAACTGCACATTCCCAGTTGCAATATACAATCTTAGACTATCATATTCCCAGTTGCAATATACGATCTTATTATCATATTCCCAGTTGCAATATACGATCTTATTATCATATTCCCAGTTGCAATATACGATCTTAGACTATCATCATATATTTTAGACTATCATCATATATCTTAGACTATCATCCTATATCTTAGACTAAATATCTTAGACTATTATCAACACTGTGAGAAATATAATTTCAGTATTTAAATTCAAATGTTACAGAAGAATACACAGAATACCATGGACTAAAGACTATCATCAATATCTTAGACTATATTATCTTAGACTATCTTAGACTATCATATATCTTAGACTATATATGTTAGACTATATATCTATATATCTTAGACTATATATCTATATATCTTAGACTATATATGTTAGACTATATATCTATATATCTTAGACTATATATCTATATATCTTAGACTATATATCTATATATCTTAGACTATATATCTATATATCTTAGACTATATATCTTAGACTATATATCTTAGACTATATATCTTAGACTATATATCTTAGACTATATATCTTAGCCTATATATCTATATATCTTAGACTATATATCTTAGACTATATATCTTAGACTATATATCTTAGACTATATATCTTAGCCTATATAACTTAGACTATCATCATATATCTTAGAATATCTTAGACTATCATCAAATATCTTAGACTATATATCTTAGACTATCATCATATATCTTAGACTATCATCATATATCTTAGACTATCATCATATATCTTAGACTATCATCATATATCTTAGACTATCATCATATATCTTAGAATATCTTAGACTATCATCATATATTTTAGACTATCATCATATATCTTAGACTATCATCATATATCTTAGACTATCATAATATATCTTAGACTATCATCATATATCTTAGACTATCATCATATATCTTAGACTATCATCATATATCTTAGACTATCATCATATATCTTAGACTATCATCATATATCTTAGAATATCTTAGACTATCATCATATATTTTAGACTATCATCATATATCTTAGACTATCATCATATATCTTAGACTATCATCATATATCTTAGACTATCATCATATATCTTAGACTATCATCATATATCTTAGACTATCATCATATATCTTAGACTATCATCATATATCTTAGAATATCTTAGACTATCATCATATATCTTAGAATATCTTAGACTATCATCATATATTTTAGACTATCATCATATATCTTAGACTATCATCATATATCTTAGACTATCATCATATATCTTAGACTATCATCATATATCTTAGACTATCATCATATATCTTAGACTATCATCATATATCTTAGACTATCATCATATATCTTAGAATATCTTAGACTATCATCATATATCTTAGACTATCATCATATACTTTAGACTATCATCATATATTTTAGACTATCATCATATATCTTAGACTATCATCATATATCTTAGAATATCATCAACACTGTGAGAAATATAATTTCAGCATTTAAATTCAAATGTTACAGAAGAATACACAGAATACCATGGACTAACAAATATCACCAATGGGGATATTCTGAGAGAACTGAAAAAAAAATAGAACTTGCTAAATAACAAGGTTCTCTTTTGAAAACTACAATATTTGTGGCTATATCAGAAGACATGACAACATAGAAAAGACCATAATGGAGTGAATGTCAGGGCAGAGAAAAGTAGGTAAATTTGAAAAAAGATGGACGCAAGATGTCAACAACCACCTGAGCATGACACTTCCAGAAGCAGGAAGATTCTCTGAAGATCGGCTGAAGTATCGAAAGTCTGTGATGATAGCTACATCATGTCCAGGATAGGCTACATGATGATGATGATAAAGTCGATGAGTGGATTACGGTAGGGCCTTAAATAAAACACTGCCCGGTTGGAGGAATGGTCATGAAAAACAAAAGATACATTTTTAAAAAACCCGCTCAAATTAGCATGAGTGGCGACAAGAAGATAGTATTTAATCACTTGAAGATATTGAATTGTGAACTCAGTTAAATTGTACTATCGGCGGATGGTGCCCTGTCATGTGAAGAAAGGCAGAGTACATATGGGGTAATTCGAGTAGTCAATCTATTCTTTCTGATTCCTTTTTCAGTCATTACAATTTGGAACTGGGGGGAAGTTCAAACCCCCCCCCCCCCCATTAACTCGGTGAGATAGAGTTGTGAGACAATCTGTTTGCATTGATAATTTTTGTGTGTTTATTTCTGGTTTGTATTTGTTTCCTGATAAAGGCTCCTAGTGAACCGTAACGTGGAAAAAGTCAGTGTACCCTTTTTATTATTACTTGTTTATTTCTCACTAGCATTAATTTTACTATTTGTTAGTTATATTAGTTGCCAGGAATAATAATATATGGAGTACAACGGTCCCGCATAACTCTAGTACGGATCCAGGTTTACCAGATAACCAAGATCTTAAAAGTAGCTCCTCGTGGTGCACCCTAGAAACAGAAATACAGCGGTTCGTGCTGTGTTCTGGCCAACACGTTTTTATGGGATTTTACCCGTGGATGTAGAGCTGTAGATGAAATGAGAACTGCCTGAAAAGAAACAAACAATATTTCCGACACCTCTGCGCCAACACATCCAGCGGCACTGTTGACATACTGTAAATCAAGGCATGTACGTCTGTATATTCCGGTCCGTTCAGCCGAAAAGCAGAAACATTGGAGGGGCGGCCAATGTCAATGCCTGGATATGACTAAATTTCGCTACGATATGGCGATGCTTAGAGTACACATTGAATTTGGAAAAGACAACACGCGCTAGAGGACAGCCATGTTTATGTAAAACGATAAAGGGGCACTGAAGTCACAATTGTGCAGCGTGAGAATAGTCGGCCGAAATGCTGTTCATGCCCAAAAACAAACAGAAGCAATCATGTAGCACCACAAGTGATCCCATTCAAATTGGGAGTCATGACTAAGGTAATGGATACGCCATCTTGAATACGCACTCCTGGGTATGGAAAAAAGCGTTGAATACAACTCCACGTTGCACTAAGGAAAAGCATTGAACAAATGTCGACAAGCACATCGTTCAAATTTCTGACCGAAGGTTACTCGGGATATGGAAGCTGTGGGCAACGTAGATGTGGAGCAAGCCTTTGTCTATGAGGACATAGCAAACATAGTCTATCTAGACAGTCGCCGTGACCAACACGGCTCATACAGAGATAAATGGGTTCTGCACACAAGGACACAGAAGGAAATTCTACCTTTCTAACACGAGATTAGTCCGCCGACTGCGAAGCTCCTCGTCCTAAATAGGCGCAATATACACACTTCTTTAGGTGATAAATGTAATGACGAAACATAGGCCACGTCTGGCAATTTATTGGAAGGCCACCACAAGCGGACCAAACAAGTGGTCAAATCCCAGAACCCCGACATGTTTGACGAAGCAGTCTCGCCAAGGAAGGTCTATCAACACTAGACTCATATTCGACTTAAATTCGACTGTCGCCGCAGCCCAACACGACTCACACAGAGGAATTTAGGTTTGGGACCTAGGGACATGAAGGGTGGTAATGGAATGGTCTCCCTACGCGATGAACAGTTCGTTGGCTGTGAATCGCCTTATCGGAGGAAAAATGCACAGTGTGTGACCAGTGGGCAAATTATCAGCTCATCTCGTCTCGTCCCTCCGAATAGAAAACTTATTTAATAGGCATTGCATTAAGCCGAAAGCTGAAGTCTCCTGGATATTAAAGAAAGCTCAGAGAAACAACACTAATGTACATAGGAAATAAGAGCAAGTTGTTCACAATTCCTGGGGATAACAAAAACAAAATAATAATATATTATCATAATTGTTATTGCTTCTTAGTTCCTGTGTTGCTCCATATTGTGTCAGTATATCTATCTCTTCATTTCCTGGTATATCACAGCGTGATGGTATTAACTGTCGTACTACCCGTGCTCGGATATTCAATTCCCGCATGGCTTTCTTCAGGTCTGGCAGTTTATCGCAGGAAAATAAACCTACCCCATTTAGGAAAGCAGAACATAGCATGAAGCTGCTTGTAAGAAACAAAATCTCCTCCAGCAACATCAAAATGAGTGACTCACTACTCAAACAAGGTCTATTAATTTAAGTATGTAGGAACAATGATGTGAAACGGGTGAACATTCAATAGAAATAAGAAACAGAATAGGACGGACAAAAACAGCTTTCATAAAAATGAACGCCCGTGTTTTGGAGCGGCCCGAAAGGGGAGCAAAGAATAGCAACACTTTTACCTTCCACGCATGTCGTAAAAGGCGACTAAGGAGGTTATGGGATGGAGTTGGCTGTCCCATCCCATATAGGGTCAGTGACCCAAAGCCATGCTGATCGGATGTGTCAGGCCGAAAGGCGCAGATATCGCAGCAATGCTGTAAACCATGACACAACGCATGTCGTTCTCTGGACTACATCCTGCTAATCTGCAGAAGTTTGAGAACGAACGAACGCAGAAGAAGAAGAGATAAAAATGAAGACTATAATGTGCAGTATGTCACTGTGAAAAATAGGTGAAGAAGAGAGCTCTTCAGAGCTATGTAACACTGATTCTAACATGGATGCCGGTCTTGGACAATAAATAAACAGCATAGTGGACAATTTTGGCAACAGAGATGTGGTACTATAGAATAATGCTGAAAGTACAAAGGGCAAAACACTATCTAGGTGGTATCTACAGTCAAATGTGAGACTGGAGTCATGTAATAATATATATTGGCCAGAGGAAACAACACTGGAATCAAAGCTCTATGGGACACTGTATGAACTACAAAAGACAGTGAGTTTTATTAAGAAGACAGAATTACATGTTTCAAGTGAACGAAAGAAGAAGAAGAAAAAATGTAATAATATCATAAGTAGGAAATATCTATTTAAAAAAAATATTAACAAGTTATGAGAGAGGGAGGTCGGAGAACATAGTTACAACAGTCAAGATTGATGGAAATCGAGAGCGGTAGAAAATATGATAATAAAGTGTCAACAACAACCTTGATAAAAGATACTGGAAATTGAGAGCTGTATAATCTGTGATCGCCTACGCCAGTAATAATAGCAACTGATGATGGGACGGTGTATAAAATCAATTGTTACAGATTGGGGGCTCGCGGTGCTTTGAACGATCGTCCAGTTGTAGAGTAGGTGGGCGGTCCTATCTGAAACAGCTGTCAATAAGTTCACAATTGTTTCGTATATTTAAGCGACATGAGGCACTTTATTATAAGCCACGCCCATTTCTATTACGTTGAAACGTTTGCAATTGGTTGAGGGATGCACCTTGCGATTATGAGGTGAAAAGGTTGAATATTGTCCATGATGATTGTTATGCGCACAAGATGACTTATAACAAGGTTCATAAACCGTGTCATTTTTATAATGATTTTGTATGTGTGTGACTTTGGTTCCCGTGGTCTATTAGAGTTACCACCTTCGGTTTCAAGATGTACGAGATTCTAGACTGGGGTGAAAATCCCTTCCTTAATGCACTTTCTCTACCCCCTCCTCCCCCGGTTCATGTCTGTCATTGTCTTTTATTGACTATTATTAGTTGTAGAAAAGATACAGGCCCAGTGATGGATTTACCTATAAGCAAAACAAGCTATAGCTTAGGGCCCCCACTTTTCTGGGGGGGGGGGGGGGGGATTTTTTATATTTCACTATCTATATATTCTTAATCGTTTAGGGCCCCATATCTCAAATAGCTTAGTTCCCCATATCTCAAATAGTTTAGGGCCCTATCAAGTCTAAATCCAGCCCGGGACAGGTCCCTTAATATTGTAACTGTAAGGCCACAGGTCCTTAAAGGTTTGTATCTATAACTTTCAAATATAAATACACAAATTGGTTGTTGATTGCTACCGAAATCAATACACTTCATGCAGATCAATGGATGTTCAGTAGTATTTAACATATGTCCAATGAAATATTTTTTAATGATTCATGTGACTTGCTGTTTGAATGCGCTATTTATATGTCCTATAGGGGTACATTTCTGCCAAATTTGAAAATAAATTCTTCCAATCTTCCTAGACAATCGTAAATATCAGTAAATCTGCATCGCCAAACTTGTTGATGTTAGGGGGTGGGAAGATATTAAGGGATTTCTTCTCGGAAAATATAGAACGAGACATTTGACACAGACTCTTAAATGGGGATAAGGAGTTCAACATTCCCTTCTATCATTAGAAAATCAAAACTTGGCATTCAGTACTAAAAACTTAGCCAATAGGCGTTTAACTCCCCATTCTCACCTTTAACGAATGTCTGTAAAAAGGTCATCAAAATCTAATAAGAAAATAGAGATTTGCAACGAAATTAGTGGAATGACAATAACGAATGGGTAAATTTCCCCTCCCCCCTCCTATTTTCATCAAGAGTTTGAGCCGTGTGGGCATGTGTATGACTGGTCTCGAAGCTATTGCTGAAGACGTATCTACAGCCCTCACAGCAAACCAAGTAAAAAGATGGTGAACACACACCACCCCATTTCCTAAACATAACACTAGAAATATATTAACGACATTATTATAACTACATTATAATACATTATAAAAATATTACTGTTTCCCTATAAAGAGCATGCAACATAGAATGAAACAGTTCTTTTTTCAAGTAACATGTATGTCCTTCTTTCATAAAGTCGTATCAACGGCACTGTCTACATCCACCACACCATCTTGAAAGTCTTTTACAAAGTTATATCATAAGGATTGATTTCATTCCAACAATCTTCAATCATGTCACAGATAAAAGGATTGATTCTTCGTCTTCCTCGTTCCTTCTCAAACTCCAGTTAGATCTCTCAAGACCACGATCCTACTAGATTTCCAGCAGGGTGTAGTCCAGATAATGGAAATGCGATGTGTCGCTGTTTTATTTGCGCAAATGGCTTGCCACATCCTGTGAACGTATTAGCCGTCCTAATTACGTCACCAGTTGTGATAGGGTTACACGTTGTATGTCACCTGTTATGAAGTGGTGAAAGGCTGCTTGTCAACAGTTATGACAGTATAAAAGGTTTGTCATCACCTGTTATGAAGGGGTGAAAGGCTGCTTGTCAACAGTTATGACAGTGTAGAAGGTTATGAAGTTTTATCTGTTGTGGCTCTCTCACATATATCCAAGTGATAACATACGTATGAAACAAGGCTGTAACTCCAGCTTTTACATATATCTCGAACTTTATTACACAATTTATTCAAAGTCCAGAAAGTTACAACATCAACTTATAACATGATTTCATAAATTGCATATCCAATATTCGGACATCAACTCAGTGTCCAGACTCTCAAGTCTAAAAAATATTCTATTAACCGAACCATCTTGGTCCGAAAACTAACTTCAATGAACACGTCCGTCCAGGTCAACTTCCAAACTCAAAACTCTGCCAACTAACTCAAAAACTAAACTAAAAACTGATTCCAACTCTCTCCTCTTTCAACCAATCTATGCGTTCATTCAACATAACAGTCACACTATCCATCTCGATACGTACTTAAAAGTGTCTGAATCTAATCCGGCGATCTCTGCTGTCTTTTGCATTTTACTGGTCAGCCTTCGGTGACAGTGGGTTACGATTTGTACGTGTCCGCCCCTGTAATTTTCCGTCGCCATTAAACCATTTCGTTCGGCTGAAGTTCAGGATTCATATCAAATAATGAATCTCTGTTACTGATACCATCTACATTTCATGTGGTAGCTAGCGAGGGTTCTAAAACTAGTTGGGCCCGTGGTATACGCCCACATCCCTCCTGTGCTTCTATTTCAAGATTTTATTCTTCATAAATTCTCCACTATTCTATCATCTTACACACTAAAGAAAAATAAACGAATTTCTTAAATAATAAAAAAAATAATGCATTACAACCCACTATACACATATGCTTCTAATAAGTCCCCATCAAGACCATACTATTCTATTTACCACCGACTATGTGATGGCTGTGCAAGAATTTGTTCTGCTAGTGCTATAGCATCTTTTCTTGCGTTTATCGTAGTCATTGCGTAAACCGTCCTTGTCTTTCCTGTACGGTTGTCTCCCCTGAGGGCGCGTGCCTGCTGTCGGCACTACTGTTATGCGTGCCTTCGGTCGTCCTGTCCACCAATACCGGTAGTGACGTTCCATCGTCGACTGTGCCCTCGCGGCGTTTATTCGCGGCTGCGGCTCGAGTGTTCCGAAAAGGAGCGTCCTCTGTCCTGTCCACTGTGGTTTGTGGGGGGGGGGGGGGGTCTCTCCTTCTAAGGAACTATCGAGAGTCTCGTCTTCTTCTGTGCCGATAAGGTCGTCCTCTTCCGAGTCGTCGCTGGCTACCACCTCCTCGTCTACCGTGTCGCTATCGTGCACGTTTCCTTCCCCGTGCCCGGCTGAGCTGTCCTCCATGCATTCCTACGGATGGTTCTCTGCCACCGCCTTGATGATCTCCTATATCCGGTCCCGTGTTACTACCTACGGTTTCCTCTAACTCTGTAAGGTTTGTAGCTAGCTCTGCGGGGCTGTCCGTCGTTTCGTCGCTATCTAACCTGAAGATTTCCCATGGTTCTACTTCGTCTTCGCTCGAAGCCACCGCGTAGGTGGTTCTGCGCTTCGTCCGCGTCCACGGCTCTTGCCTGCCGTTCTCACTGGAAGTGATATCTTTCTGGAAGTGCTGAACTTGCGTTCGTATTGTTCGTTTCCTCGCATGGTGTTTTATTACGTAGGACACTGGCCCTGTCCTCTCTGTGATGACATAGCCCTTCATCCAACGCGCATCTAGCTTAGAGTCTCTGCAGTGCTTCTTATAATACACATTGTCGCCCACTTCGAATTCTTGGAGTGTCACACCTCGGTCTGCATATTTCTTCCTTTTTTTCGGCTTTCCTCGTATTTTTCGACACATCCTTGTGTGCTATGTGCATTGCCTGTAGGGTGGTCTCGAGCACGTCTTCTCCCATGCACTTCCGCCTGGGCCTCAATATGTTGTCAAGTGGGAGCATAGGTTCCCGTCGATGTAGCAGGTAGAACGGCGAGAAACCAGTGCTGTCGTTCGAGTTTGTCCTGACGGCTGCCAGGGCGTGATTTAGGTGGGCGTCCCAATTTCTATCATATCCTTTGATGGTCTTTGCTAATACGTCCGTAGTTGTCTTATGCTGATGCTCATTAAGTCCATTAGCCTGAGGCCAATAAACTGATGTGGTTACATGTTTAATGTTCAGGGACCTCAACGTCCTTTAGAACATCTTGCTGGTGAACTCCCCACCGTTGTCCGTCAGGATGATTTGGGGGCAACTGTGTCGCCTAATGAATTGTGTTACCAGCAACTTGACGACCGTGTCAGTTGTTTTGTCAGCTGCAGCATAAGCTTCTTCATTTTAACAAAAATTCAATTTATATGTGTGGACACACTTCCTGTACATAATAAATGAATTACTGAAATGTTACAGGTTACTGTTGTCAGTCTAAGCGTAATTAATCCAGTGAACACATTTACATGCACGTCTTAATCAATTCTACAATGTCATAGGTTACCATCTTTACTATCTTCTAACACACAATTGTTCCTGGTTGATAATCAGATATTGTTCTTACAAAGTTCTTCACAATTATCGGCATAAATTGTTCTGTCCTTAGTTATTTCAAACACAATTTATCTTTGTTCTCATGTAGCTTCGTAATAATGTCAAATCCTACTCACTCGTGAGAACCTCCTGTATTGCGAATTATCCAATTATACTAACACTTTACTACACAATTTAGAATATTCACTAAAATTCTGTATATTTTTCGTCGATCGTATTATGGCCAGTAATCCACGTTGTGAACTGTCGAACGTGGTGATTTTTGGTCACATGCATCAGTTATGAACGTATTAGCCGTCCTAATTACGTCACCAGTGGTGATAGGGTTACACGTTGTATGTCACCTGTTATGAAGTGGTGAAAGGCTGCTTGTCAACAGTTATGACAGTATAAAAGGTTTGTCATCACCTGTTATGAAGGGGTGAAAGGCTGCTTGTCAACAGTTATGACAGTATAAAAGGTTTGTCATCACCTGTTATGAAGGGGTGAAAGGCTGCTTGTCAACAGTTATGAACGTATAAAAAGGTTTGTCATCACCTGTTATGAAGGGGTGAAAGGCTGCTTGTCAACAGTTATGACAGTATAAAAGGTTTGTCATCACCTGTTATGAAGTGGTGAAAGGCTGCTTGTCAACAGTTATGACAGTATAAAAGGTTTGTCATCACCTGTTATGAAGTGGTGAAAGGCTGCTTGTCAACAGTTATGACAGTATAAAAGGTTTGTCATCACCTGTTATGAAGGGGTGAAAGGCTGCTTGTCAACAGTTATGACAGTGTAAAAGGTTATGACGTTATATCTGTTGTGGCTCTCTGACATATATCCAAGTGATAACATACGTATGAACCAAGACTGTAACTCCAGCTTTTACATATATCTCGAGCTTTATTACACAATTTATTCAAAGTCCAGAAAGTTACAACATCAAATTATAACATGAATTTCATAAATTGCATATCCAATATTCGGACATCAACTCAGTGTCCAGACTCTCAAGTCGGAAAACTATTCTCTTAACCGAACCATCTTGGTCCGAAAAATAACTTCAATGAACACGTCCGTCCAGGTCGACTTCCAAACTCAAAACTCTGCCAACTAACTCAAAAACTAAACTAAAAACTGATTCCCAATCTCTCCTCTTTCAACCAATCTGTGCGTCAATTTAACATAACAGTCACACTATTCATCTTGATATGTACTTAAAAGTGTCTGAGTCTAATCCGGCGATCTCTGCTGTCTTTTGTATTTTACTGGTCAAGCTTCTGTGACCACGGGTTACGATTTGTACGTGTCCGGCCCTTTAATTTCCCGTCGCCATTAAACCATTTCGTTTGGCTGAAGTTCAGGATTCATATCAAATAATGAATCTCTGTTACTGATATCATCTGCATTTCATGTGGTAGCTAGCGAGGGTTCTAAAACTAGTTGGGCCCGTGGTATACGCCCACAATCCGTTGTCAGCGGAGTAATAATTCCATTCAACATTCTCGAGTCATGGTCCAGATAAAATGATTCATTTCATCCCACCAGTTGAGACATGGGGAATGACAGCTCAGATTATGGGGTACTCAAGCCCAAACTCAATTCCCTTCCCACCCCCCCCCCCCCCCCAGTCGCCTCCTAGAATTGCATGACAGGTTGCAGTATTACTAAACTTTACTCCAGCGTCGAACCCCGACAACCTAAGACCAAGTATTTGATATTAATAAAAAACAAAATATGAACAATGATGACATTACTTTAATATGGAGTTGCAAGAATAGGCTCAAAATGTGTAAACGATTGACTTCATTGTATTAGAGTTTCCAAGGAAGCACTCGCACTCTCGACGAAATGGCTTGTCGCCTGCCGAGCGTAACTCTCACAGCACATTACTGCGAAGCTTCAAACAATAATCTCCAGGCTCTCTTAATGAATCTACATAGTAAACACGCCATGTTCGAACCCGACATCACTTGACAAAATTGGAACATCTTGAACACTTAACTACTACGCCATGGGGCATTCCGTACCTTTAAAAGAAATTGGTATGAAGGTCCAACACTTGCTAGTTAGGAATTCAGAACATCAGGTAGCATATCCTGAACAGGATGTAGTAGCCATAACAGCCTTTCGAAACTTCTTTCGATCTTGAGTTATTCTTCCTACTTCTGTTACTGTCTATTAAGTATCTATCTATCTATCTATCTATCTATCTATCTATCTATCTATCTATCTATCTATCTATCTATCTATCTATCTATCTATCTATCTATCTATCTATCTATCTATCTATCTATCTATCTATCTATCTATCTATCTATCTATCTATCTATCTATCTATCTATCTATCTATCTATCTATCTATCTATCTATCTATCTATCTATCTATCTATCTATCTATCTATCTATCTATCTATCTATCTATCTATCTATCTATCTATCTATCTATCTATCTATCTATCTATCTATCTATCTATCTATCTATCTATCTATCTATCTATCTATCTATCTATCTATCTATCTATCTATCTATCTATCTATCTATCTATCTATCTATCTATCTATCTATCTATCTATCTATCTATCTATCTATCTATCTATCTATCTATCTATCTATCTATCTATCTATCTATCTATCTATCTATCTATCTATCTATCTATCTATCTATCTATCTATCTATCTATCTATCTATCTATCTATCTATCTATCTATCTATCTATCTATCTATCTATCTATCTATCTATCTATCTATCTATCTATCTATCTATCTATCTATCTATCTATCTATCTATCTATCTATCTATCTATCTATCTATCTATCTATCTATCTATCTATCTATCTATCTATCTATCTATCTATCTATCTATCTATCTATCTATCTATCTATCTATCTATCTATCTATCTATCTATCTATCTATCTATCTATCTATCTATCTATCTATCTATCTATCTATCTATCTATCTATCTATCTATCTATCTATCTATCTATCTATCTATCTATCTATCTATCTATCTATCTATCTATTGTCTTTTTTTTTTAAACAGATGCCTTTATGCGTCGTGGGGAGTTGATTATTTCTGTCTTTGGCCATCTTTGTTGAGCATGCCATGGTCAGTCCGTGGTTCTTAACAATCTCGCAGATTGAATCTTCCCATCTTGTTCTTGGTCTTCCTCTTGCGTTGTAATGGTTTTTTTTTTTTGTTTTACTCCTGGATGGCTGGTTGTGATGGTTCCATTTGCATAAGGTGTCCGAAATAGTTGAACAAATTTACTATATTTTTGATGTCTTCATTTCTTATTCGGTCTCTTCTGGTGACGTTCATAGCCTTACGCAGGCATTTCATCTCACATGTTGTAATCTTTCTCATGAGTGTTTTTGTCAGGGACCATGTCTGGCACTGGTAACAAAACGTTGGAATAAAGATGGTGTTTATTATTTGTCGTTTGGTCGCTATGTTGATCACTAGGTTTTTTAAGCGGCGGTGAGTTATAACATTTGCTTTTTGTCACCTCATCTCATTTTCTCAATCAATGCTTCTGTAAAAATGCTTTCTAGATATATAAATTCTGATGTCTGTATTAGTTTTGTGCCGTTGTCATATACATTTAGCTATTCTCTTTCTCTGCATATTTTCATAGTTTCTATTTTTGATGTCGTTTTATTTTTTTTCATCGGCTGCATTCTTATAATTTTTTTCTCAAACAAATTCTATGTCGACTATATGTTTTGCTTGATTTGGATTTATTATAAAGCCCATACATTCTTATTTTCTCTCTTAGTGGCTCTCTTATTGTGATCCACTCCGCTCCATACTAGTGCATAGTTTTTTATCAACTTCCTTACTTTCACTTTCTTCTTTTGAACTTCGTATTGTTTACATGTCAATAGTGTATATATTGGACTCTGTGGCGGTAACATTGTTTTTACTGTTGTCATTGTTTTTCACTGTTTGTTTTACATATTCTTGAGGGGTGCAAAGGGTCTTGCATTGCTCTCGTGCGGACCCAGGGTTAGCAGATAACCGAAATTCTAAAAGTACCTGCTCGTGGTGCACCCCGGAAGCAGAAATACAGCGGCTCTTGCTGTATTAATGTGAACACTTTTTAGATCGTTTCCGTGGATGTGGATATTGTAGATGGAATGTGGATTGCCTGCAGAGAAATAGGAAATATCCCCGAAACTATTACACCATTACATCCAACATATGCAAGGCATCTGTGCATTCCGACATGACCGGCTTAAACATCAGAAATATTGGATGGCCGACCAATGTCAATGGCCCTAACATACGATGATTTAACGAGTACACACCGAATCTGGAAACGGTAACACATGCTAAAGCGCAGCGTATGTGAGTCGATTCAGTGGCAACGGAGCTACAATGGCCCAGCACGATAGACTGACTAGCGTAAGTGCTGTTCATGCTCGAGAACACACAGAAGCCGACATTCCCCATCGCAATTGACCACATCCAAAGTAGGAATCATGACTCAAGTATTGCATATGCCAACTTGAACATGCGCTCCTGAGGATGGAAGAAAGCTTTGAATACAGCTCCCCATTGCACACACGACAAGCATTGAACAATTGTCGGATGCGCATTATTCAAATGTCTGACCGAAGCAGTGTTGAGACTCAGAATCTGGACACTGGTGCAACGTAGAGGGTGCGCAGGTCTCTAACGACACTGCAAGTCTAGCCCAACTCGACTGTCGGACGTTGCACAACACGGCTATACAAATTAGGTGCAGTGACCAAGCTCCTCTGTGAAGCTCCTCGTCTGAGATTCGTATTTTACCTACCTCTTTGGGTAATAGGCCTATACGCAGTGACGAAGGGTCAAAATACACAGATAGCGACTGACGATGAATTGGAAGGGCATCTCAAGCGGACGAGGCGAGTGCGTGAGAAATGCACAAGTCAAACCCCAGAAACGGACATGTATGGCAAAACAGCGCCTCATCTAGGAAGGTGTATCAATCATGAGTATAATTCGACCGTCGCCGTTACCCAACAAGGCTCATACGGAAGACAATAGGTCTCGGACCTAGGGACACAAAAGGTGGTAATGGAATGGTCTTCTTACAGGAGGAACAGCTCACTGGCTGCGAATCGCCTTGTCAGATGATAGACAAACAATGGGTGACCCAAGCAAAGTATCAGCTCGCCTCGTCTCATGTACCCCCCACTGCACCTGAGTAGAAGGCACCTCCAATAGGCATTGTACTAAGCCGAGAGGGGAAGCCTCCTAGGTATGAAAGAAAGCTAATAAATCTCTCCACTTCATATATGAAGTAAGAGCTAATCGCTCGTAATTCCTGGGGTTCTCAAAGCAATAAACAAACAACATATATTCTTTAGAAAGACCGAACTGTTAGACACGTTGAAAGTGTCTTGTAATTTGTATGTTTTCGTGTTTACAGCTCATAACCCCTTAATTTTAGTGCTAGCCCATCTGTTGTGTTCAAGTGAAACATCAAAAACCGGTGTTCTACGTAAGTACTATTATTGTTCCGTTTCACTGCAGTATTGCCTTATACTGATTGTCATTTTTTCCCGACGTTAGCTATACCTAAAACTTTTACTTTGCTTTCCTCCATAACACTAATCAATTCGTTTACCTTGTCTCCTAGACCGCACACATTCAACGTAGCTGTGTTTAACCGCTGTTGTCTCAATTTCATTTCTTTGTTAGCACCTTATATTCGCACCGCCGTTGTGCTTGCCAGTCACAGTGGGGATGTTTTTCACTGACTCGTTGTTACATCAGGAAATCACGTTGTCTCTCCTAGTTCTAATCACATCCGTCTAGAGTGTCTTATCATTTAAATCACGCCTTGTTATTTTCCTTTTCATTTCCTTTATTATTATATATATAACTATATAATAAATAACTATTGGTAGCATATGCTATTCAGGACGTAGCCACCAACCCAGCTTGTTTTGGCTGTACTGATTTTCTAGACATTATAAATACGTTCAGTAGTTTGCCATTGCTTTCTGTACGGTCTAGATGCACAATTGCCAGTGGCGAGGATATAACTCGGTACCTTCAGAGGATTGATTCCATCCAACAATCTTGAGTCATGGTACAGATAAAATGATTCATTTCATCCCACCAGTCCAAACATGGGGGCTTCAGCTGAATCACAGCTCAGATCATGGGGTAGTCTTGCCCAAGCCCCTTCTCCGTACAAATGTACCACACCGCCATAGAGCCGGCATATAAATAACTATTACTGGAAGTAAATATAAACATAAAACACATGACAGTATTCTGGACATAGTCATCAAATGCCGTCTTCGCAACGAAGGTAGGCTGCAAAAGATCTCCAACATGCCCTGTCTCTTGTTGTGGTGGTGCACTCTGCTATACTGAAACCTGTCCATCTTGTTATGTTACTCTCCCACTTGTATCTCTGTCTACCTCTTGCTCGCTTCCCTTTGACGTTACCCTCAAGTAAGGACTTCAATAAGTTGGCATGCCTTTTAATGTGTCCAAAATATTGTATTTTCCTGATTTCTTTTAATAATTCTTTCTTCATATTAAGTGTTTTTATAGCCTCTTTTTTGTTTTCTTCTCTTTCCATGATATTATCCATATTCTTCTATATACCGACATCTCAAAGGCATCAATTCTGTCTTCTAATTGTTTATTTAGTGTCCATGTTTCTGAGCAATACATTAATATAGAATACATGTAACATATAATTCTCATTCTTAACTTGTTTGTAATTTATTTAGATATTACTATTTTCCTCAAGTCATTGAAGGTACTTTTAGCCATTCATATTCTCCTTTTAATTTCTGTTTCAAATCTGTCATTTGTTACTATGTGCTGAAGATATTACTTGAAGGTAAAGATGAGGGGCGGCGAGTAAGAAGTAGGTAGAGATACAAAGGGGAGGGAAATAACGAAATGAAAAGGTTACAGTTTAGCAGAGTGCATCACTGCCTAATGCAAGAGATTGAGGATGTTGGAGGTCCGGCATTGTAGCTAATCTTCGATGTGAAGCTGACACTTGCTAGGCAGGTAGGTTAAAGAGTTTGACTCTCTTTTGGAGAGGCGTGCTTCTTTCAACCAGTGGACAAAGTCCAATTAGGTTATATCAGGACACATTACCATAAAATATTAGAGGTAACAAAGACCCCAAAGTTATTCCGCAACTTTTAAGGATAAGATGGCACTTGTTGATGATGACAGGACATAGTTATTCCACTCTTGTTGCATATTTAAACGCTACTAATACATTCAATTTTATCGTCGGTATAATGTTAACAAATAGCTATCGAACCCTGAACATGTTCGACTGATTTCTGGTTGTAAGACTAAATACTAACAGTAGTCCACACAAAAGTGAGTTATTTGTGGAGCACAAAGATGGAATCAATACTGATGTAGGCTTATTTGTGGAGCACAAAGATGGAATCAATACTGATGTAGGCTTATTTGTGGAGCACAAAGATGGAATCAATACTGATGTAGGCTTATTTGTGGAGCACAAAGATGGAATCAATACTGATGTAGGCTTATTTGTGGAGCACAAAGATGGAATCAATACTGATGTAGGCTTATTTGTGGAGCACAAAGATGGAATTCATACTGATGTAGGCTTATTTGTGGAGCACAAAGATGGAATCAATTCTGATTTAGGCTTATTTGTGAAGCACATAGATGTAGTCAATACTGATGTAGGCTTAATTGTGGAGCACAAAGATGGAGTCAATACTGATGTAGGCTTATTTGTGGAGCACAAAGTTGGAATTAATACTGATGTAGGCTTATTTGTGGAGCACAAAGTTGGAATCAATACTGATGTAGGCTTATTTGTGGAGCACAAAGTTGGAATTAATACTGATGTAGGCTTATTTGTGGAGCACAAAGTTGGAATCAATACTGATGTAGGCTTATTTGTGAAGCACATAGATGGAGTCAATACTGATGCAGGCTTATTTGAATGTCTAACACTGAATGATATTAGTGAAACGTTGCTCCATCCGGTGCCAGATAAATACAGTACCGTATATGAAACACAACAGCAACTCACAAATACATGCATGTATCACACAATGACTTTGAGTCAAAGGGTACTAACCTATGGACTACTGAAACAGAAACCAACCAAACTGTAGGAGGTATCTTCCCGTTTTTTCAGACGGTAGTATTAATTCCATGCAGCACGTTCCATGGCATGCTGTTTTCCATGATTCCGTGTCAAATCCTGTATCACGCATATAGCATTAGCCTGTCTTAGTTTCGAAGTAGATTTTGGCTGAGATTCTTTGTCAGACTGCAATTCTCCATAAAGTGGATCATTTGGTATTCTGCCACCTTCTATCCTCCTAGTATGCCACATCCATCTTCTATCTTCCTAGTGTGTCACAGCCATCTTCTATCCTCCTAGTATGTCACATACATCTTCTATCCTCCTAGTATGCCACATCCATCTTCTATCTTCCTAGTGTGTCACATCCATCTTCAATCCTCCTAGTATGTCACAGCCATCTGACTACGCATGGTTCATGGTTCATTATCTTTCTGAATAACCACATAATCGTGCATGGATCATCAGCTTAACAAATACATGGGAGTGTTGTTTGGCAGATGTTTGTGTTTACAACTTCAATTGAAAAGTGTTGATCACACTGCCCAGGAAACGTAACAATGACAATTCAGTGTGCATATAGATTTAAAAAAGCCAGACTTTAATCAATGAGAATTCCTCAGATTGGAATATTATTGTCTACACTGATGGGTCTGTGATTCACCACTTACGCAGTGCTTGCGTATTCACGGCTTAACGCAGAAGGACGTGTATTAGGGAAGAAAATGTTGCTTTCAACACAACGACTAGTACACTAGTAATATGACGATGGAGGTGATGGCAGTGACGAAGATAATGATATGTTTCGAGTCCCAGAGTGCTAAGTGTGTCTGTTTTCTGACTGATTCTATATGTATGCTTCGAAATATTCAGACGGGTTATCTACGCAATCAGTGGCTTGAGTCGATGGCAAAATCTGAGCTGAATAGAGTTACCTTCATTTTTGCACATCGGCACGCGGGTGTTGAGGATAATTATAGACAGACTAGCCGGCGTGGTCAGGTTACTAGTTGCAGTTCAATGGAGCATGCTGATATTTTGAATGCAATTAATGAGTTGGACCAGTTGGAAGATATGGGGTATGTTTCTTCTTCTGTATCCATGACTAGAATGCATGACCTGGGAGTGAAGTCTGGTGTTGCAAGAAACGAGCGGAAAATGGAAATCAAAAGATGTTATAATCGTCCAAAAAGAACAAGAACAATAAATTAGCACATGCTGAAAGACATACTGTATATGAAATCGGAACTATTAGTTAAAACATGATGAAAAACGTACTGAATATGAGATCGCAAAAGCTAGTTACCACAGCCTGAAAAGTTTACTGAATATGAGATCGGAACAGACAGTTACCACAGCCTGAAAAATATACTGAATATGAGATCGGAACAGTAGTTAAAAAAATGCTGAAAACATACCGAATATGAGATCGCAACAGCTAGTTACCACAGCCTGAAAAATATACTGAATATGAGATCGGAGCATTCAGTTAGCACATGCTGAAGGACAGACTGGACTTCCCCAGAGTGCCATGATGATGATATGATGACTTGCTAACTCTGCGCAGACTTAGTATAGAAAATAATGTAGTATTTCTTGTTCCATCCCATACATCATTGTTAGTGAACATTTATCCTGCCACATAACTCCAAGAATTCAACGTAGTAGCAACTTGTGAAAGCTGTTTACTCATCTCTCATGGTGCATATACAAGTTGTCCATGTTTCACTGCCGTTGAGGAGGGTGGCTGAGATACAAGTCTGGTAAACAAGAAGCTTAGCTTTTATAGTTAGCTTTCTGTTTCCCCAGTATCGTAGTGTTAGTCTGCTCATTGCTGTATATGCTTTACCAACCCAAAATACTATATTGGGTGCCACCTGGAGTAAGAAGAAGAGGGAGACCTAGAGAAACTCTACGAAGAACCATTAATAGAGAAGGCATGTCAATGAACCTAAACAACACGCAACAATTGAAAGACCTGGCAACACAAAGACAGAAATGGAAGGCTATGGTTTCTGCCCTATGCGCCGCCTATGGCCCTGGAGGAACATAACATAACATAACAATCCTGATGCTTATTTCTTGATACAGAGATAATTTATTGTTGACTGTGGATCCTAGATATGTAAAATGATCAACCACTCGCTCATCACCATCAATGACAATTTGCGGATGATATTTCTAAATTATCTCATTATCATAGTGTTTTCCAATAATCCTGTTGTGTTCGTTTTCTAAACTACCTTGTATCATATCTTCATTGTGTTAGTTTTCTAAACTACCTTGTATCATATCTTCATTGTGTTAGTTTTCTAAACTACATTGTATCAAATCTCCAACTACCTAATTATTATATCTCAAACTACCTTATTACCATATCTCAATTGAGTTAGATTTCGTTTTTTTGCTGCTTCTTTTGTTGCGTTCATTATCAAACTCCTGCAGATTCTCAGGATGTATTCCAGAAAACAGAATACGTTGCGACAAGATTGAAAGTTTTACTGCATCTTTCGGTCTGTCACATGACTTCATTTAGTTCATGTTGTCTATCTATGGGATGGAACAGGCAACTCCACCCACACAAATCCCTTAGTTATTTCTTACATGCATGGCATGTAGCAACAGTGCCGCTATTCTTTGCGCATCAATTCCCATGTCTGTCAGTTTGCATCGCATTTTATTTTATATAACTATTGTGTGGGTGCGTGTTCCCTTCTGTGCTTGCTCATATCTTGATAAAGACTGTGATCGCAAACACAACTCAATGTTATTCAACTTAAAACTGTGATATTCTACGTAAAACAAAACTGTGTTATTCAACTTAAAACTGTGATAGTCAACGTAAATCTGTGATTTTCAACGTAAGACTGTGATTTTCAACGTAAAACTGTGTTATTCAACTTAAAACTGTGTTATTCAACCTAAAACTGTTATTCAACCTAAAACTGTGTTATTCAACCTAAAACTGTGTTATTCAACGTAAAACTGTGTTATTCAACTTAAAACTGTGATAGTCAACGCAAAACTGTGATTTTCAACGTAAAACTGTGTTATTCAACCTAAAATTGCATTATTCAACCTAAAACTGTGATTTTCAACTTAAAACTGTGTTATTTAACATAAAACTGTTATTCAACCTAAAATTGTGATATTTAACCTAAAACTGTTATTCAACATAAAATTGTGTTATTCAACCTAAAATTGCATTATTCAACCTAAAACTGTGATTTTCAACTTAAAACTGTGTTATTTAACATAAAACTGTTATTCAACCTAAAATTGTGATATTTAACCTAAAACTGTTATTCAACATAAAATTGTGTTATTCAACCTAAAATTGCATTATTCAACCTAAAACTGTGATTTTCAACTTAAAACTGTGTTATTTAACATAAAACTGTTATTCAACCTAAAATTGTGATATTTAACCTAAGACTGTTATTCAACCTAAAATTGTGTTATTCAACCTAAAACTGTGTTATTTAACCTAAAACTGTTATTCAACCTAAAACTGTGTTATTTAACCTAAAACTGTTATTCAACCTAAAACTGTGTTATTTAACCTAAAACTGTTATTCAACCTAAAATTGTGTTATTCAACCTGAAATTGTGATATTTAACCTAAAACTGCAATTTAGTAATTCTGTGTCTGTACGAGTGTGATGAAAAGGTAGGAGAAGTACTAAAGGAGTAACTCCAGTTACCCCCATATGTACCATGTCTTTGAGAAGTGTCACTCCGCGTACTCATAGAATGCAACTCTGCAGCTTCAAGCTGTTATCCGCGGAAATCTATGAATAGATCAATTTTGTAAACACGACGTCACTAGCGGGATTCGAACTCCCTGACCTCATGAGCACAAAGCGAATTGCATAACCACTGTGCCAGTGAGCGATCTCCGTTATAAACGAAATTTTTCAACATTTTAGCCATCCTGCAGCCCTACCTCGTTAATTGATAAAAGAGGGCATATTAAAAAATGTATTTTAGGAGTTCATGCAGTGACGGGCTAATTTATTTTAATTACACCACGGTGACGGCACAAGTCACACAAACAGATTGTCACAATTTATAACTAAGCCGGTGAGTTACGCACATTTACCTGCAGAGTTTTCCCGAAGCCTTCAGTGTACATAACTAGGTAAGTTTATTAAAAGAGTTTTGGTGTGGAAGAAACTAGTCAGAGACCAAGCTCCCAAATTAGGGACTGGGGATAGGTTGCTAAACGGGTTAAACTTAGTACGTTGATAATATGATACGGGTTAAACTTAGTAAGTTGATAATATGATACGGGTTTAACTTAGCACTAAGATAAGACTTAGTACTTAGAGCTAATGGTTTAACTTAGAACTATATAATGTGCTAAGGGGTTCAGCTTGGAACGTAGATACTGTGCTAAGGGGTTCAACTTAGAACGTAGATACTGTGCTAAGGGATTCAACTTAGAACGTAGATAAGGGGTCCAACTAAGGGGTCCAACTTAGAACGTATATAATAGGATAAAGGATTATACGGTCAACACCCCCACCCTTAGAAAAAAATATGGTTGATTCATTCAGTATTATGAAATAATACAAACTATAGTAAGCCCCACCCTTATAGTGTTATCCCAACCCCCCACCCTTATAGTGTTATCCCAACCCCCCCACCCTTATAGTGTTATCCCAACCCCCCACCCTTATAGTGTTATCCCTACTCAAATTTGAAAAAAAAACTTCTAATACAAATTAGTACAGTTTTTTAAAGGAATATTTTCACATTCCCTATCACAGTATTATATACGTCTCTATATACGTATATACAGGTATATCTTGAATCTATTTTATCTTATACGGGACGAGGTATATCTTTAACAACTTTTATCTTATACGGGACGAGGTATATCTTGAATCAATTTTATCTTATACGGGACGAGGTATATCTTGAATCAATTTTATCTTATACGGGACGAGGTATATCTTGAATCAATTTTATCTTATACGGGACGAGGTATATCTTGAATCAATTTTATCTTATACGGGACGAGGTCTATCTTGAATCACTTTTATCTTATACGGGACGAGGTATATCTTGAATCAATTTTATCTTATACGGGACAAGATATAAATTGAATCACTTTTATCTTATACGGGACAAGGTATATCTTGAATCAATTTTATCTTATACGGGACAAGGTATATCTTGAATCAATTTTATCTTATACGGGACGAGGTATATCTTGAACCAATTTGATCTTATACGGGACGTGGTATATCTTGAACCACTTTTGTCTTATACGGGACAAGGTATATCTTGAATCAATTTTATCTTATACGGGACAAGGTATATCTTGAATCACTTTTATCTTATACAGGACAAGGTATATCTTGAATCAATTTTATCTTATACGGGACAAGGTATATCTTGAATCAATTTTATCTTATACGGGACGAGGTATATCTTGAACCAATTTGATCTTTTACGGGACGAAGTATATCTTGAACCACTTTTGTCTTATACGGGACAAGGTATATCTTGAATCAATTTTATCTTATACGGGACAAGATATATCTTGAACCACTTTATCTTATACGGGACAAGGTATATCTTGAACCAATTTGATCTTATACGGGACAAGGTATATCTTGAACCACTTTTATCTTATACGGGACGAGGTATATCTTGAACCAATTTGATCTTATACGGGACGAGGTATATCTTGAACCAATTTGATCTTATACGGGACAAGGTAACCCTTGAACCAATTTGATCTTATACGGGACACGGTATATCTTGAATCAATTTTATCTTATACGGGACGAGGTATATCTTGAACCAATTTGATCTTTTACGGGACGAAGTATATCTTGAACCACTTTTATCTTATAGTGGACGAGGTATATCTTGAACAACTTTGATCTTATACGGGACAAGGTATATCTTGAACGAATTTGATCTTATACGGGACAAGGTATATCTTGAACCAATTTGATCTTATACGGGACGAGGTATATCTTGAACCAATTTGATCTTATACGGGACAAGGTAACTCTTGAACCAATTTGATCTTATACGGGACCAGGTATATATTTAACCATTTTGAACTCATGCGGCGGGAAAACATTTTAGATTTAAACTCTCATTTCAAACCCCTACCCCCACCCCCAGTTAGCCGACTCTTAGGACATTCATGGTCGTTCACATTGTACTACTCGTGGCGTCCTTCTCTGACCTGACACGAGATACCGGATGTAATATGATCAAATGCTAGCCCTACACTGAAATGTGTATCCCTGGCACCAGACAAGCGACCGACATAATATGATCACACGCTTTCCCTACATTAAAAGTATTAGCTAAAGTATCTGTACTATTGACTATCTGAAGTCATGATGAAATTTCGTTAAAAAGGCGAAAATGGTTATCTCTCATTTCCGATACATCTCCCACATCTGTTCCCCTCTGTTAATGAACTCACTTCTCTCGGTCGAACATCAGCCCTTTTGTTAATGAACTGACTTATCTCTGTTGAACATCATCATCTCACCTGTTAATGAATTCGGCTCTCTCGGATGAGCATCAACCTCACTGTTAATGAACTTTCGTTTCTCTGTTGAACACCACATCCCCTCTGTTAATGAACCCACTTCTCTCGGTTGAACATCATCATCCCCTCTGTTAATGAACCCCCTTCTCTCGGTTGAACATCATCATCCCCTATGTTAATGAACCCACTTCTCTCTGTTGAACATCATCATCCCCTCTGTTAATGAACCCACTTCTCTCTGTTGAACATCATAATCCCCTCTGTTAATGAACCCACTTCTCTCTGTTGAACATCATCATCCCCTCTGTTTATAAACCCACTTCTCTCTGTTGAACAACATCATCCCCTCTGTTTATAAACCCACTTCTCTCTGTTGAACAACATCATACCCTCTGTTTATAAACCCACTTCTCTCTGTTGAACAACATCATCCCCTCTGTTTATAAACCCACTTCTCTCTGTTGAACAACATCATACCCTCTGTTTATGAATTTACTTCTCTCTCTTGACCACCCTCCTTCCATTAGTGAAATCACTTTCTCGGTTGAAAATTCTCCTCCCTCCAAGTCATACCTGTCCTTACTTGTCATTACGTGACTTTCTGTCACAAATCTACTCACCCAATCAGGAAGCAGCACTCAGGTAATACAGACCTGGTGCTCATCGCACGTATTATTCATTGTTCTTAAAAGCCCGTCGTCTGCCAGGACTCACTCATTATTCAAGAGCTTTCCATAAGTCAGAACCCTGCATTCAGAGGGTATATTTAAAAAAAAAAAAACCCTAGATGGGCAGTTTCATGTTTTTTCCTGTATACATTCCAGATTGATCGAAATTCTGTGACATACAATTGAATACTTGGAATTTTTATTGAATATTCTAATCTCCATGGTTACCATTCTCATCCGCATAAACGTCTAGTACACATCATCAGAAGTTCTGATTTATACAAGAAAATTAACTGCCAATAAAACAGTGATTATTTCTTTGATTGGCATCATTGATATACTCTCTTAACCAACAAGTCAAGGCACCTGATCATGTCGTCATATGGACTCTACCACCATCCGCAGGTTGCACATCAGGTAGGCAGAAAAACTCACAATACACCGATTATTCAACCATAACATCTACCACATTTCTTTTGCAGCACCCTTATCTTCACTTTATTATTCCTGATAGAATTTACATATTACTGAGGTCGTGGTGACTGGATTACCAAAATCGTGTCCACCACAAATTGTTTTTATTTAAAAGATCTGATTATAACTAAATTGTACTAATGTCAGCGGTTGATTGAGGCGTACATCACTATGTGAAGTACACTATAATGAACTAAATAAGTAAATATACGCTAGTCCAGTTTGTAATTTATTCAGATTACGAATCCGTGTAAAATGAATCTTATAAATATTTGTGTAATATGCAGATGTAATTAATGATATGATCAGGTATTGCGAAACGGTCGTTACAAGCGCTGGAATCAATTTAATTATTAATCCAAGGGAGATAACGTTAATGATTTCAGACATTAATTATTTCTAAGAACGGTAAACGAAATATAAATCATCGACTCTTACAGTAGTCGTTCTTGGAGATGTTTTTTGAGCCCCTGACATGTGTCAGTGAGAAATACAATTACGCCCTTATTATAGTTAATTTATATAAGTAATATCGGAGGTTTTGGTCCACTGAATTCCAACTGATATTATCCTTGTCAAAAGTATATGGTATAACTAAATTAGACTCACGTCCACGGTTGAAAGAAGCATAGCTCATTACAAGGGGTATACATTGAATAAAGGACGCCATTATTGTGAAATGGATCGAAATCCGTCATAATGTTTAGGTCTTTCTCCAACACCCCCCCCCCCAACCTCAAAAATTACAACCGATCTCTACGTCAGCTGTTATGATGATATTAATTATTTCTGCAGTATTCATTCTCACACTCCCGTTGAATATCTCTTTAAGCAGGACAGTTGTCTTTCTAGACGTTCCACGGGATGTTTTCCGGAGAACAGACGTCTCTGTTTTATTTGTGTTATTTATCAATTCAGAGGAAGTTCTAGTTTCTCACTCTTCTCACCTGTGCCAGTTTTTCACTCTTCTTACCTGTGCCAGTTTTTCACTCTTCTCACCTGTGCCAGTTTTTCACTCTTCTCACCTGTGCCAGTTTTTCACTCTTCTTACCTGTGCCAGTTAGTAATGTTGTATCTTAAGCTTCAGATCGACGTTTTCCTGTCACTTAAAAGTAAATATGACACCCTCCAGATTGTCCGGGTCTGGGGTTAGATGGTAGAAACTCCGGAGGTCCCGGTCTGTAGTGGGGTGGTGGAAAGTCCAGATGTCCTGGTCTGTGATGCGGAGGTAGAAAATACAGATGTCCGGATCTGTGAATAGTTTATAGAAAGTCCAGATGCCCGGTCTATGGTGAGGTGGTTGAAAGTCCAGAAGTTCGGGTCTGTGGTGTGGTGGTACAAAGTCCAGAGGTACGGGTCTGTATTGAGGTGATAGAACACCTAGATATCCAAGACTGGGGTGAGGGGATAGAACCCGCTTTTAGGACTGTCAGGATATCAGATATATAAGCTCAGCAGGTAATTATTCATCCAAAGAAAGCAATGGCAACCTACTGAACGTAAAAGTTTAAGAAAATCACTAATTTATGTAGTTTTATCTTTTCGTCTTCAATAGGATATACGGATATGCTACGAACAATTTTTCATGGTTCTAAGTCACAAATCATAATGTCTTTCACAGTAACTTACTGGTTTTAAGTATAAATCATAATGTCTGTCATAGTCACGTGATGGTTCTAAGTTACAAATCATAATGTCTGTCATAGTCACGTGATGGTTCTAAGTTACAAATCATAATGTCTGTCATAGTCACTTGATGGTTCTAAGTTACAAATCATAATGTCTGTCATAGTCACTTGATGATTCTAAGTTACAAATCATAATGTCTGTCATAGTCACTTGATGATTCTAAGTTACAAATCATAATGTCTGTCATAGTCACTTGATGATTCTAAGTTACAAATCATAATGTCTGTCATAGTCACTTGATGGTTCTAAGTTACAAATCATAATGTCTGTCATAGTCACTTGATGGTTCTAAGTTACAAATCATAGTGTCTAACACAGTGAGATAATCTTAAAATATACAAATGAGATAATCTTCTAATTTGTGATTTCGTAGTTGTATGAAGCCTAAAGATTCTTTTCTCAATTTCCCCTTTTATACCCATGACTTCATTCTCATGACTTTACACCCGTGACTTTATACATGTGACTTTATGCCCGTGACGTTATACCCGTGACTTTATACCCGTGACTTTATACATATAACGTTATACCCATGTCGTCAGGGCCGGCCCTAACAATTGAGGGGCCCAATGCGAAACGGATAGCGCGTGGCCCAGTCTGTGTAGGGAAGAGGATAATAAAATAAATTATAATATTAATTTATGGGCCTATGATGTGCGGGGCCCAATGCGGCCGCATAGGTTGCAATGGCATAATACCGGCCCTGCGATTCGTTATACACGTGGCTTTATAAAAGTGACTTTACACACGTGAGTTTGTATCCGTGACTTTATAACAGTGACATTATACACGTGATTATATACAAGTGACTTTATGTACGTGACTTTGTACCCGGGACGTTATACACGTGATTTTATACCCGTGACGTTGTACACGTAACTTTATACCCGTGGCGCTATACGCGTGAATTTATACCCGTGACTTTATACACATGGCATTATACTCGTGACTTTGTACCCGGGACATTATACACGTGATTTTATACCCGTGGCTTTACACCCGTGACGTTATACATGTGACGTTATACCCGTGACTTTATACCCGTAACTTTATACACCTGACTATGAAACGTCTGATCTGCATAGTTAAGGCTCAGATATAAAACGCAAACGTGTCCGCGATAGCTCAACATGCTGGAAATCATCTCATGAAAAATGAGATAGGGGCTAGAGTAGCACCGGGTAAATACGAACATGCACGGAAATAATATATAAACGTTAAATCAATAGTAACAACTATTGATAACACTCACGGCCATATGGTCTTGAGTGAGTGAGTGAGTACGGCACTTAAAGAGGGCGTTTTAGGGATTCAAACCCACTCCTTACAGAAATAGAACATAATATTTAGTACTTCTTCTTCTTCTTCAGCGTTCATTCTCAAACTCCCACAGGATTTCTCTTGTAGCAGGACAATGGTTCTACTAGATTTCCAGCAAGATGTAGTCCAGATAATGGAAATGCGTTGTGTCGCAGTTTTATTTGCGCCAATGGCCCGACACATCCGTCTTCGGCGGGATATTTAGTACTTAAAAATATAGATGGTAAAACACCCCCTCCGTTTCTTACCCCCACTTAGCTGTTTATCCCCAAAGGATCATAAAAAAACTCTACAAATACGATATGATTAGCTTTTGGGTTGAAGGATATACCCTACCTCTGACCAAAGTTATAGTAACAGCTGGAATCATTTGTTCATCCACATATAACTTTCAGTTCCAGGCAGGTGAATTCTATACTTCATTTCTTCTTGTCTTCTTCTACGTTTGTTCTCAAACTCCTGCTGATTCGCTGGATGTTGTCCGGAGAACGGTTTTGTGTCACGGTTACAGTTTTGATGTGATATCTGGGTCTTTCTGTTGAGCATGATCTCTGGGTAACTTTGAACCTATATGGGGTGGGACAGCCAACTTCATCCACATAACATCTTTAGTCGCTTCTGAAAACATGCATGGAAGTTATACAGTTTTACTATTCTTACTTCCATTTCGGACCCTGTGAACACTACACTATACCCATGATGATAGACGCATATGCTAATAATAGGTAGGAATTCAGTTTTTATATGAGCTATTGTCAAAGTGCTCTACCTATTATGCTTTCGGCTAGGTTTAATAGACTGAGTACAAGAAAGCTGTGTATTTCCAGTGATTCGCTAACCTTTTGTTACCGCATGTTTTCAATTTCCATCTGTCGAATCAAAGTTTTGCTGCAATTCTATCTATTGTTGAAGGTAACACCGATTCATACCGACAGTTTGTGATTGTTAAGGATACCTTTACACGTTTTATCCTAGCAGTTGAGAAGGGAAGGCAGTCTATGAGGAGATGCTTATTTTTGTAAATGGAATGAGTACAATGTTTACACGTGTAGTTGATTAAACGGACATTTAATTGGATCTAATGTTTAATTTGGTTTCAAATGACATTTAATTCTGGCTTGTCTTATTCGAACCTAAAAGATAAAAGATTGGCCTAAACTTGGTTAAAATCGTTGATATAGCTGTATTATTTCCATTTATTTATATATGGTTGGTTGGTTGGTTGCTGATCCAGCGGTCCATGGGCTCATGCCCTTTGACCTAATGCCATTAGATGATATTATATTGCTGGGAAGTCTGTGGATTTTCGGCCCACCCCGGGACAGAGCCAGATAATAACTATCACACCTCCAGGAAGGTAGGTTTCAACCTTTGCACTGCTCCTAGCCACTGTAGCCAAGATAGGGTTCACTGTGCTCATTCCTCGCCACCAATTGACTACTGGTTATACCGAACTTCTCTATTGCTCCAGGCATGCAACCAAATGTTCAAGTCAAAAGGATTGTCACGTCCTGAGTCACTGTGCCTCTATGATGGGCCTCAGCCATAGGAAAAACAGTGATGTCAGTTTCCTCCTCCTCTGTGCTGCGCAGTACATCTCTGGCTCCCTCCCAACCACAGAGGGATACATATATTCAGGCAAACATGAAAAACATTTAAACAACAAAACAAAATCATAACTGTATAGATGGCATGCCATGAAGCTTCTATAAGAAGATAACCTCAATATAACAGCATATCATCCACTAAGGTTTTCTGTTGCATGGATGGTATGTCTAGTGGGCCATTGGTAAGACCCACAGACGCAACCACATGCGTTTATTTATATATAGAATAGTTATGTTCACCGTCACCGACTTTTCGCAGGGAGCAGGAGAATGATCTGTTTGGCATTTCTTGGTAATCAAGGCCCTCTACAGATAATTTAGTTTTAATAGCGTTATATTCGTAGTTATTTTTGATACAGGACATATTTGACAGAACAGTCCACTGTATCACACTACAAGAAGAAAATTATGGCTGTCTTACACAATTCTGACTGACGGACAAGTTCTTCGTCCCCTATCACGTGGCTGGCGAATAAGTATGTTTGTTGCAGACATCACCGTGAATGACGTTCCCGTGTCTTTCTCCATGTGAAGTAGTGTGTTTATTTCCTGTATGGAAATACCTCTATAGAAAATATTCATAGAAAATCTTCAGTCTCTAGAAAAAAAAAAACCTTCGCTTTCTTGGAATCCAAGTGGGTTTTACAGGTATGCATTCCCCGCTAGTTAAAAACGTAAAAAAACACATTTTGCTTTTTCTTTCTGTGGCTGCCACGTCATGCATACTTTCAAGTTTCATTACAACATCATGTTTCTACACCGGCTCAAGCCTGACGATTAAAAATTTGGGGGAGGGGGAGTGTTGAACATGACAACATAACACCTCCCCCCCCCAATTAAGAAGTAAGACCATGACATTTATTACTTGGAAGAAGGTCAAAGAAGTAGGTACACTCACCCTCCTACCTCTACCAAAAGGTTGATTTTCTAAAAACGGTGATACGGTCATCTTAAATTTCACAGAATCGACGAAATCTGCTTTCTTTTAAGGAGGGGGGAGATTTGGTTGGTTTGGGGGGGGGGAGGGACAGAGATCCCCAAGACATATCTACGTCACTGTTCCAGCTGTAACACTGAAATTAAGCAGGGCTCGGGTCAATATAGAACATATGTTTTTTTTTTTCATCCCATGTTCTGATTCTTAGGATGTTTATCGGGATTAGAGAAAAGATAGCAAATGAGAAACGAAAAGAGGAGAATGGAGAAGCTTGGACATACCGCCTGACATTGTGTCGCACATATACCATACTTCCTGGAAACATGGACATACCTCCAGATACTGTATCGCACACATACCATACATATACATACACACATACGCAGACATGGTACATGTTCAGTACATTTATAGTAATTTATGTGATAACTCTTGTTGGGAATTGTGTGATAAATATTGTTGGGAATTATGTGATAACTCTTGTTGGGAATTGTGTGATAAATATTGTTGGGAATTATGTGATAACTATTGTTGACAATTATGTGATTAACATGTTATAGAGAATTGTGTGATAATTTGTATAGAGAACTATGTGATAAATTATGTAGGGAATTATTTCACAAATTGTGTAGGAAATTTTGTCATAAATTATGTAGATAACTGTGCCACAAATTGTGCAGAGAACTGTGCCACAAATTGTGCAGAGAACTGTGCCACAAATTGTGTAGAGAATTGTTCCAAGTATTATGTAAGTTATTGTGTCTTAAGTTATGTAGAGATTTGTGCCATAAGTTGTGTAGAGAAGCGGGCCAAAGATTAGGTAGAGAATTCTGTTATAAGTTGTGTAGATAATTGTACCATAAATTGTGTAGAACATTGTCTGATAAATTGTGTAGTGAATTGTGCCATAAATTATGTAGAGAATTATGCCACAAATTGTGTGGGTTATTGTATAATAAAGTGTGTGGATTATTGCGCCATAAATTGAGTGGATATTGTGCTATAAATTGTGTGACTATTGTGCAAAAATTGTGTGGCTATTGTGCAATACATATTGTTGCTAAGAAACTTTTATTTTTCCGGTTGCAACATACGTCTGTGAAACATGGACCCTAAGTAAGACAGCGGCAACGAAGATCAACGCATTTGAGATGAAATGCTACAGAAAGATACTTAGAATATCATTGTAATGATAAAAAAAGAAAAACTCAGATATTATAAACACATTGAAGATTCAAGAGTGTTGGTTACTAAACACAATAGCAAAAAGAAAATTTAACTTGTTAGATTATATAAAGAGACACAACTGGTTAGAAAGACAAATAATGGAGAGAAGAGTACCTGGGTAGAGGAGAAAGGGCAGACCAAGGAGACGATGGACTGGTGACATTAAAGATAACATGAATACATCGCTGGAAAGTGCAAGCCGCATCGCCCAAGACAGAAGGAGGTTAAGAGAGTTCATTGGGAAGACAGCGTTCCGAAGAGAATAAGTCACATGACACATTGTGCCATACATTATGTAGAGAATTGTGTCATAAATTGTATGTGCTATTGTTTCATTCAATTTGTAATGCGAGACAGTGTGTGCCAAATTATATTGAAAGCATACTATGCTCTAAGATATTTGGAAAATTATGTGAGACAGCTTTTGTTTTTGAAAAATATCTGAAATGTGTAGGAAGTTTCTTTGTATGTAAGTTTCTTTCCTAAGTATGTAAATTAGGCTGTGAATATTTTAGTGGACACGCTAATTGTTGAAATGGGTCTAGCACTCACGGGGTTGGCAGACATATAGTCATTTTCTTGATTTAATGCATATTTCAGTGAGTCCAATAAGATCACGGTTGCCACACATCTTCAATACAAATCCATGAACATGGTCAATTTATATTAACACCACCAAAGAAATCGATGCATTCAGTGCACAAGTCTGATGCTGAACATCATTGAGTATTAGCACGTGCAGAAACAGGCAATACTCGACCAGTATCCATAGAGCATATGTTCGTACCCGCTCACGGCCCGTCCATGCACAGTGTCAGGATGAAAAACATTCCGGTTTTTATTTTGGTTCGACGTTGTTCTGTTTTGTTTCCTCATTATTAAAACAAACCCCAAACACACGACTAATTTCAAACTTACAGACAAGCTACAGACAATATCATCTCGGAAAGAACCTGTTATCTGCACTCACTTAACTCCGTAATAACCAACGTTTTGGTTGATTTCCAACAAGAGCAGCCACGCGACCTGAGAGAGAATACTTCTATTGATGAACTATGATCTATTCATTGTGTCTTCGTCTTACAGTTGTCTTCGTAAGCGAGCTATGACGCTAGTCTGACAGACTAAGCGCCTAACATGTCTTTAGAAATTTTGTCTTATAGAATGACATAGCAATTGTAATCGAGAATGTCTGTATTGGGTTGGTCCACAGGGTATGAGCTCACTGGCAGCTGGAACACCCACCGACCATAATATATGAGTTACAATCTATATATATATATATATATATATATATATATATATATATATATATATATATATATATATATATATATGTGTATATATATATATATATATATATATATATATATATATATATATATATATATATATATATATATATATATATATATATATATATATATATATAGGGCCCTATTGAATAAAAAATGGGAGTATATTTTATTCAGGATGTAGCCATCAACCCAGCATTGTTTGACCGTCGCCATTTTCTAGTCGGTTCATTACAGGGAGGTGTGGCCACATCACGTGATTTCATGCCAACTTTTTAATATTATGCTTGATTAACCGGAGAAGCGCCGTAGCCTAGTTGATAGTGAGCTTGCTTTCTATCACTGGGTTACAGCGTGCCTGGTTCGAAACCACATCAGGACAAAAAAAAAATACGGGTTGTGATTTCTCGCTTGACACGACCACTCTTCCAGTCGACTCAGCGGTAAATTAGTACCTGACGCATGAGTTAGGGGAGGGAAATACAGCAAGGAAGGGAACTGGCTACCCCACCTAATAGTTGCTGCGGCTTAGTACATGGAGAGTTATCTTCATCCCCGACGGCAGGTTGCTACCATGGGACATACCGTTACCTTTCTTGATTTTATAGATCTTCCCTGAATCGGAGATTAAACCTCGCAGCATATCAACTGATCTGCGTGAAACGCACTGAGTCGCCCCAAGGGCAATCGGGGGGGGGGAGGGGAGTTGACGCCTCTCAATAAGTTGTGCGCAGATTGATAGATGCAGCTTTTTATGCGCCTTTAGGGAAAGTTCATTTTGTATGTTCATAATGTATACGTTTAGTAGTTCATTTCTATTTTACATAACATAATAACACACACACACGCGCGCGCGCACACACACACACACACATACACACACAAAATATAACGATAATGGCAAGCTACAGGACGATGAGATCGAAGAACTAGCATGTTTATTTAACCACCAGAAAATCAACAATGTAAGCAACAAAAACATATAACAACCACTCGTATATCCAACCAACGAACAACCAATTAATTAATAAACCAATCAATAAGGATAATCAATTAACCAATATAACAGTCAACTAACACATTATTCAAACAGTACCGTAGACACGTCTTCAGTTTGGGGGGGGGGGGAGTTACCTAATATTTGCCAATTTCCTTGCAAATTCTTTCAATTTGATAATATCTTTGGAAGATTGAACCCCACTAATATCCTTCCCCCACCCTAGGGATTGGAATAAAACAAATAATCGCCCAAATCAACCAGCATACCAACCAAATAACCATTCAACCCAACCAGTATAACAGCTAATTAACCATTCAACCCAACCAACATACCAACCAAATAACCATTCAACCCTACCAGCATATCAACCAAGTAACCATTCATTCCAACCAACATACCAACCAATTAACCATTCATCCCAACCAGCATACCAACCAAGTAAACATTCAACTCACCAGCATACTAACCAACTAACAATTCGATCCAATCAACATACCAACCAATTAACCATTCAACCCAATCAGCATACCAACCAATTAACGATTCAACCCAACCAGCATACCAACCAATTAACCAATCAATCATAAAACCTACCAACCAACTGAGCAACTGCCCAACCAACCGATCGACCCAATCATTTAGAACCCGTGTAGCTCAGTTGTTAGCGCACTAACGTGGCTCAGGAAGCATTTTTCAGCTGATGTAAACTTTGAAAAATGATACAAGCAAATCCGAGGTCGACCGAACACAGAAATTCGACACCAAACAAATATTGAAAAGTAAAAGATACCGGTGTAGTGGTGACCACATCACAACTACGATGCGTTGAAGAAAAATTGAAAAATTCTAATTTAAGAACGTCTTTCCCCATAAATCTCAAAAGAATATGCTAAACAGATCTACAGCATGGGTCAGCTACCTACGGCCGGCGGGCCAGACCCGTCCCGCCTTCCCAAAGTACACGACCTGCGGATCCTTAATAAAAATCGCGACTACTGGCACATGGTGCACATACAAATTGGCCAAATATGTAAATGTAAACGAATTTGAATGAATATAAATATTATTGGAATGAATATTGTGTAATATGAATACGATTCTGGAAACTAGCAGAACTCACTTGTGCATCCGGTCATCGGACTACAAAACATTGTGGGCCTATGAGTAGAGGATTTAATAATATTCAAGTACAGGAACACTATTGCATGTGTTATTGGTAGTTAAAAGGGGAACAAAGATAGCAACACTGTGACCTTGAATGCATGTCGTAAGAGTCAGCCAAGGAAATTATTTAGGGATGGGGATGACTGTTCAATTTAATAGTTGAAAATGACCCGAAATCATTGCGGAAGTTGGGATGGTCGGACCGAAAGGCGCAGATATCCCAGGCAAGCTGACTAGATTACTGTATGGATCACTAAGTCAACTTCAGAAGACCTGCACTTTTTTTTTAAAGAATGGCATTGTGCTGACAAGAGTAGCATTACTCATCAGCATCTAGATGTTGACAACAACTCAGGAAAGCTGTAATAACATGACAAAATGTACTCTGCTCTCCGGCCTACATGCTCCTAACTGGAAGGAGTCTGGAAAATGAACACAGAAGAAGAAGAAAAAGAATTGCAAGTGAAAACTGATTACTGTTCGCGAAATTCCTAAAATGATCACACATAGAAGAAAAATATAATGTCACGAAGTGTGAGACAGGCGTTGAAGATGAGCTTTGTTACCCTGATAACTATTGTCTATTGTCTATTCCCAGGTGGATGGTGGTCAGAATATCCACACTTGCTGTTAAGCGTAGGGGTGGCAACTGATAGTTTTAGTTGTCTATCAAGGCCAGATGTGTCACCTTGATGTGTTTAATTCGTATTTGTTCTGGGTTCTCTTGATGTTATCTATCCATTCTTTTCAAGGTCCTTTTCTGGCCTTGTATCCTGATCTTCTTATGTTATATGTTCTTGTCGGTAGTTTATTATAGTTCATTCTCATAAGGTGTCCAAATTATTTTATTTGTTGTTTCTCGATGTATTCTGTGCATGTTCTTATACCAATTCTCTCCTAATTTTATCATTTCTCGTTATGTCTAGTGTGGTCACTCTATCTTGCGCCTTTTCTCAGGTATTTCATCTCACATGTTGTAAGTTTTCTCTGCTGGGCTGCTGTCGGCTCTCATGTCTGGCATTGATAGCAAAGTATTACTCTGATAACACTTGAGAAAAATATAGCGTCAGGAAATGTGAGACTGACTATGAAGTTGGACTTTATTACCCCGATAACAGGTGAGAAAATAGAGCGACAGAAAGTGTGAAACGGACATTGAAGATGGACTTTGTTGCCATGTTAACAAGTGAGAAAAATAGAGCGCCATAAGGTGTGAGACGGGTTTTGAAGGTGGTCTTTGATACCCTGCAAACAAGGGAGACAAATAGAGCGTCAGGAAGTTTGAGACGTACAATGAAGATGGTCTTTGTTATCTTGATAATAGGTGAGAACAGCGCCTTGATGTTGCGTAATGTGACCAATGATATGCATGGCAAGTCGCAATGATATTGCCATGCATATCATTGGTCACTTTGTGTATACCTTGTGTCGCTAGTCAATGAAATGTCAGAACAATCAAGATGAATGGAGTTGTGCAGTGGACTTGACTTAAATCTGGACATGGCTGTCGTAGCTTGTCTCTGTGCTAAAATAGTTATATACCCATAGATTATAGCTATATACTCATAGAACATAGTTATACACTCATAGAACATAGTTATACACTCAAAGTACATAGTTATATACTCATAGAACATAGTTATATACTCATAGAACATAGTTATATACTCATAGAACATAGTTATATACTCATAGAACATAGTTATATACTCATAGAACATAGTTATACACGCATAGAACATAGTTATACACTCATAGAACATAGTTATACACTCATAGAACATAGTTATATACTCATAGAACATAGTTATATACTCATAGAACATAGTTATATACTTATAGAACATAGTTATATAATCATAGAACATAGATGAGTTTTATTAAAGAAAGTTCTGGAAATATACATGATATCCCCGCCCCCCACCCCCTCCCGAGCCGTAAACACTCTTCAGTAAAGGGGTAGTGTTTACTTGAAAAAAAGGCTTTCGCCATTTTCGTTCATAATTCATTTATCTTCATTAGATTATTGGTGAACTTTTGTTTGAAAAATCTTTTAGGGCTGAACCACGTTTTGGCTAAATTTCTGTCATCTTATGATTTCCTACGGATGTGAATTAGGAGCGGGTGATTGAACACAATTCCATTCTACATTTAATCTACGAGCTTACCGTACAATATAAGGGAACACAAATAGTAATATCGTTGCATGTTAACTGTCATACGGGGTGCAAAGGGAACGCATTGCTCTAGGCGGACTCAGGGTTAGCAGATAACCAAGATCCCAAATGTACCTCCACGCGGTGCACCATGGAAACAGAAATACAGCAGCTCGAGCTGATTCTGGCCAAATCATTTGGGGATCGTGTCCGAGAATGTGGAGGTAGCAGATGGAAAGAGATTTGCCTGCGCAAGAGACAGACAATATCTCCGACACCACCAGCATCACCACATATAGCGGCACTGTCGACATACAGTGAAGCTAGTCAGTCCAGTCCGAATATTGGAGGGGCGGCCAATGTAAAATGCACGTACAGGTAGATGCATGGCGAGAGACAAATAGATTTCATACCGAATACAATGAAACAATGAAAGGGCAGAACAGCGCTAGAGGGCAGCGCGAACTGCAAATAGAAAGTGAAAAGTCCCTAGGAAAGGGGAACTACGAGTACAAGCTCCGTCAGCTCGAGACGAGCTTCTAGTTACCTGTGTCCCTTACAGGCCGAGACCCAGACCCATTTATTGGCGTTAGGTAAAGCAAGAAGACCTAAGCCAACTCTAATGTCGAGCCTTCCTAAACCGGAAATATGCTCGCGAAGAGAAAGGGTTCTGTATCCGACGGGCTTAAGCAAAAAAAGGGACAACGATGGTAGTCCTGGCCCAACTCTACTGTCAAGGTTTCCTATACCGGAAGCGCACTTGCAGAGAGAAAGGGTTCCGTACCCGATGGGCTCAGGCACAAAAGGGACAACGATTTAGTCCTGGCCCAACTCTACTGTCAGGTTTTCCTACACCGGAAATACACTTGAAGAGAGAAAGGGTTCAGTACCTGATGGGCTCAGGCGCTATTGGGACACGGACGCTCAGCTCGAGAACGCCTTGCTCTCAAACGCGTGGTGTGAGACTCGAACTTGGGCAAGGGGTACACGTTGTCTATGAATGACACCTCGGCTAATAGGGCGAAAGAGCCAGGGTCCAACTCCTCTGTTGAGTTCTTCTCCTTAAGGAACCAGGCTCACGGATGAGAAACGGTTCAGTACCCAATGGGCACAGGCACAGCACGTCCAATTACACGAGGCAAGTTCATAGGCAGTGGAACACCTCGTGCGAGTCAGACGAGAGCAAAAATCGTCTGGGCGAAGAGTCGCCACTGCGCGTGCCTGGAGACAGATATAGAGGCTGTCACAGGCTAAGGGTAGCCCACCCGAATTGTCAAGGCATGCCTAAATCGGATGTGCTAGGCCTACAAGACGCATAACGGTGGCACAACGTAATCACGCTCCCGGCGGAAATCGCACGGATATCCGTGATGGTTACAATGGAGCGAACGAAAAACAAACAAACAAACAAACAAACAAAGAAACAAACAAACTGTCATACAATGTTAACAGTATTATAATAATAATATGTTACCGGTGTAATAATAATAGTAATAATACACTCGGCGAGAGATTAACACGCAAGTCATCTTAGCTGTTTCCACATTTGGCGCATGAGAAACCTCCTTGGTGGACCATGGCACGATCACATCCACGACAGTGAAATATTTAGTGTAATCTGTAGCTAGTGCATATGTTTGTATAATGGCTAGATCAAATTGTTTTGCTTTGACCTTTAGCACCATTGAATGTCCATAATCTGCTGATGAATTTTCCTATTTCTTTCGTAATCAGTATTCCTACCTCCCTTTCATGATAATCTCCTCCTGAATGTTATCATATGGCATATTCTTTCCAGAAAGTGGTCTTCCTGATGTATTCTCTTAACACTCCACGATTCTGGACGAGTTGACGTGCTGCAGTTGGAGACATGTTTAAGCAATCTGATATATCACTGCACCATCGTCGTCTTTGAAATCTTCTTCCTCTGTTGCAGTTAACTCTGCCTTCAGCTATTTATCTTTCCATGCTGTTATGTCTCTTTATATCAAAAAAAGAAATAAAGCTTCCTTGTTAAAATGTTGTTAAGGAGCCAGCACATTTCGATTATTTCGTTTATTGATCTTAACGCTTCTTGATTTGTCTTTTTAGCTGTCCATGGTGTACATAAAATTCTTCTGTGGCATCTAATTTCGAAAGCAGTGATTGTCTTAGCTATTGTTTTATTTAATGTCCATGCCTCACAACCGTATATTGCCACTGGAAATACGCATGTTCTGATCATACATAGTTTGGCTTTGCTGCTGGTACCTCGCCAATGAGTTTTCATTTGGACAAGTTTCAATGCCTCCATTGCATTTCTTTACTTGATTTCGACAAAGCAATCTCCTGGGTTATTTATCATCATCATCATTAAGTGCCGTCTCCGCAACGAAGGTTGGCTGCAACGTATCTCCAACATCTCCTGTCTCTTGTCTTGGTGGTGCACTCTGCTAGACTGTAACCTGTCCATCGTGAGATGTTACTCTCCCACTTGTATCTCTGCCTACCTCTTGCTCGCTTCCCTTTGACTTTACCCTCAAATAAGGTGTCATGTCTTTTGATGTGTCCAAAGTGTTTTATTTGCCTGATCTTTATTTCTCTTAGTAGTTCTTTCTTCATATTAAGTGTCTTTAGCACCTCTTTATTTGTTTTCTTCTCTTTCCATGATGTTATTTATATTTGGGCTCAAATACTGGAAATTTGTTACGTATGAAACTAAATTTTACCTTTCGTGTGAAACCACCATCTTTCCATCTCGTTTCTTCTAGTCATATAATAACTAAAAAAAATGTTTGCCTCTAATATTAAGTTATCTAGCTTCCTTATCTTGTTTTGTGACTATATTTTAGCATAAAGGAATAAACCACCTGCGCGCAGCCAACCACGTGAAGCGGGATTATTTCGTCCATCTTTGATTTAGGAGTAATCAAATCTCAATGTCAAGTGAACGATGGGAAGTGTTACTTCATGAGAGAAAACCTGGGCAGTCATTCGACGCTAACAAATATGTCCCTTGTTAAATATCTCGAATCATTTCATTAAACGCAATCAGCGAGATTGTTAGCACTCATTATATGTGGATACGGGTTTCCATTTTGAGTGTTTGAAATGTTTAAAAAGGCCAAGAAAAACTGGCAACTAAATGGAAGCAACATTTGTTATATTGTACACTCGGTTTCAATCCAATTGTGATTTTTGCACAAGTAATAAGGTCACTTGCTTATTGTGTCCTCAAAGAAAGGGATATTTAAACCACGCCCACTATGACAGAAAAACTGTTCATTATTTAAGATAAAGGTAGGTCCCATGGCAGCAAAATGCCGTCGGGGATGAAGATAACTTGTCATGTACTAAGCCGTAGCAACTATTAGGTGGGGAGGATATCAGCTGCACATACGTGACAGCTTATTTGCTGTCTTTACCTACTATAACTCATGCGCCAGGTACTCATTTACAGCTGAGTCGACTGAAGGAGTGAATGTGGTTTCGAACCTGGCACCCTGTAAACCCGGCGATAGCAAGTATGCTCACAATCAACTATGCTACCACGCTGAGGCAGAAATATTGGCCAGAGGATACAACACTGGAATCAAAGCTCTATGGGACACTGTATAAACTACAAAAGACAGTGAGTTTTATTAAGGAGACAGAATTACAGATATAGACATATTTCAAGTGAACTAAAGAAGAAGAAAACTATGCTACCACCTCCTCATTTTTATCATTGAAAATTTCATCATTGAACATTCATTGTTATCTTGATGATAATTTGTATGATATAACATGTTAACAGTATCAATGAAATGGTATCATTGAGATATTATCTTAACAATATTAGCATAGAGATAATGTCTTTGTGGTATTATTATATGGATAGTGTCATTGGTATAGTATCACTTGGTAGACCAAACGAAACACTCAGAAGAACAATACTTAGAGAAAGTAAAACAATCAATATACATACTATTCAAGAACTGCACAGAATAGCTTTGAACAGACAGAATTGGAGAGATTTGACCTCTGCCCTATGCGCTAACTTCAGCGCAAAAAGAACATGAATGAATGAATAGTATCGCTGAGATTGTATCATATGCATAGTATCATTACGATATTATCATTCAGATAGTATACTTGTAATATTATCATTGAGATAGTAACATTGGGATTTGTGTACAGAGTGATGCAGGAATCTGTCCATACTGTACTCACAACGTAATGTAGGAACTTGCCGATGCTGTACTCACAACGTAATGTAGGAACTTGCCCATACTGTACTCACAACGTAATGTAGGAACTTGCCCATACTGTACTCACAACGTAATGTAGGAACTTGCCCATACTGTACTCACAACGTAATGTACTCACAAAGTGACAATTTTAACCGCCACCACCTTACACAAAATATAAATTATTCTTATGATGATGACAATAACGATAATGATAATACTAGAATAATAATAATAATAATAATAATAATAATAATAATATTAACAGTAATAGCAACATCGAAACTTGATCTGGCGAACCATTGGCATAAGAAAGAACGAGACAACGCTTTTTCAGCTTTCTGAAGAACTAAACTAGTAGAATCATTGTCTTGTTACAAGATCGATTCATTTCATTAAACAATTGTACAATGATAGTACCCGATATTGTATGATGATAACATCCCGAGGTGGTACGATGACATGACCCCGAGATGGTTGGATGATAGCACTCCGAGATTACGATGCTATATCTCGGAGATGGTACAAATTAGCACCTGGAGATGGTACAGTGATCGCACCCTGAGATGGTACGATGAAGCTCCCTGAGATGACACTAGTTTGTTACTCTTGTTCCCTATGAAAAAATGCGAAGTTCTACTTCCAGCTCAAGATTAATAAATATTTATCTGACATTTGGTTGGACTGCACTTCTCCATCCATCAGACAGTTATTATCAGGTTCCATCAGATCCAGATTGATCTTCCATCAAAATGTATTTAGTTCATTTAATAATACACTCAGTAGGAAAATGTTTGAAGGCAATGAGGTTGTGATTCAAACAGTGAAGAAATGGCTACCTGTTTAAAACTTCCTGGTGCGGCATACATGCACGTTTCTCGCTGGTTTAACGCCATTCAAGTAAATGGGGGATTATGTTGAGTTGACATGTCCGTGAACATTGTGTATAAATTTACAAAATTTGTGTATAAAATGTTAATAGAAAAATAATGCGATATATTACTCTCTGAACACAATAACAAGTGCAGGAATAATAAACATAGGTCCAGGACAACATGTTTTTGATGTCTTGATTTATCAGGTGTAGTTTTTTTAGATACATATATTGATATATTTGTAAATCTTCATGTCATAGGAGTTAAGCCGTTCGTCTTGTGTTTAAGAGATCGCGGGTTCAAATCCTGCTAGTGACATCTTGTTTACTAAGTGTATTTTTCAGAGATCACTGGGAATTATCACCCGAAGCTACCGAGTTACGTGCTCTAAGTGGTACTCTCGACAGGCAGCGTGGAACGTCGTTGAGAAGGATAGAATACATATGAGAAAACCAATAATGACGTCAAGTCTTGTGAACAGTTTAAAAGATCTGCAGACTTATCACATTACGTCTCCGCCATCAAAACTATTATCATCATTCTGTACCATCTCAGTCAAGTGTACCAATAATCACAGCCTCTATGTAAAGCCCGACTTCTGGACTAACAATCTAAATAATTTCATCTCGCGATCAAATATCCTCTAACTAAAGAGAAACAAGTATCCATGTAAACAAACAATCGAGCGAATTAAAAAAAAAATAATTAAAAAAAAATAGAACCGTCCACAAGATAGATTGCGTGTTTCACAATCAAGTATCATACATTTTTAATTGTGGCTCTACGCCCCGTTGACAAAGACCGATAAACTGGAACCACAATGATACTTTTCATGCACGGTGCAACACGACGGGGGTAGCAGGTAGAGCGCTACCGTGTAATCAAATGACTGTTTGAACTGAATGCATTAATTAGTAGTAACGACCAGGATGCGTTGTCTTTTAGAGAATCTCTTGAATTGATGTGTAGTCAACCCAATCCCTTAGATAAGGAGAGGGGAGCGTGTTTTCTAGGATTGAAACCCCATCCACATTAGTAAATAGAACCCAGGGCCGTAGATACATTTTCATTATTGGGGTATCTATCCTGCTAATTTTTTTTTCCTTCGACAATTGCAAATTATTTATGTACGTTTCTGGAAATCTCTAGACCATTTCTTGCTGTATCTCCAGTACGTGTCTACAACTGCTACTTAGAGTAAACGAGGTTCCAGTAAGTGTCTACAGCTGCTACTTAGAGTAAACGAGGTTCCAGTAAGTGTCTACAGCTGCTACTTAGAGTAAACCGACGTTTCAGTAAGTGTCTACAGCTGCTACTTAGAGTAAACCGACGTTTCAGTAAGTGTCTACAACTGCTACTTAGAGTAAACGAGGTTCCAGTAAGTGTCTACAGCTGCTACTTAGAGTAAACCGAGGTTTCAGTAAGTGTCTACAACTGCTACTTAGAGTAAACCGAGGTTCCAGTAAGTGTCTACAACTGCTACTTAGAGTAAACCGAGGTTCCAGTAAGTGTCTACAACTGCTACTTAGAGTAAACCGAGGTTCCAGTAAGTGTCTACAGCTGCTACTTAGAGTAAACCGAGGTTCCAGTAAGTGTCTACAGCTGCTACTTAGAGTAAACCGAGGTTCCAGTAAGTGTCTACAACTGCTACTTAGAGTAAACGAGGATCCAGTAAGTGTCTACAGCTGCTACTTAGAGTAAACGAGGTTCCAGTAAGTGTCTACAGCTGCTACTTAGAGTAAACCGAGGTTCCAGTAAGTGTCTACAGCTGCTACTTAGAGTAAACGAGGATCCAGTAAGTGTCTACAACTGCTACTTAGAGTAAACCGAGGTTCCATTAAGTGTCTACAGCTGCTACTTAGAGTAAACCGAGGTTCCAGTAAGTGTCTACAGCTGCTACTTAGAGTAAACCGAGGTTCCAGTAAGTGTCTACAACTGCTACTTAGAGTAAACGAGGATCCAGTAAGTGTCTACAGCTGCTACTTAGAGTAAACGAGGTTCCAGTAAGTGTCTACAGCTGCTACTTAGAGTAAACCGAGGTTCCAGTAAGTGTCTACAGCTGCTACTTAGAGTAAACGAGGTTCCAGTAAGTGTCTACAGCTGCTACTTAGAGTAAACCGAGGTTCCAGTAAGTGTCTACAGCTGCTACTTAGAGTAAACCGAGGTTCCAGTAAGTGTCTACAGCTGCTATTTAGAGTAAACCGACGTTTCAGTAAGTCGGTACAGCTGCCACTTAGACGAAACCGACGTCCTCCAGTAAATAAAAAGAATACTCAATTTTCATATCACGTTACCACTGAAGTTAGATATGTCCTACCATTGGCGCAAATAAGGCGGCGACACAACGAATCTCAGTACTCTGGACTACATTGTGCTGGAACTCTAGTCGGATCTGCTACAATAGAGATTCGGTGGGAGTTTGAGAACGAACTATTCAAATATAATGCCACTTTTCGACTTATGTAAGGTTCGGACTGTGGATTCTCACTCCTTAAAAATGAATGGTGATGTGAATCTACAACTCCTTACATCCAAGTACAGTGAAGGACGAGACAGCTACATTTCGTCCTCGATAGTCCTGTCTTGTTGTGCGATCAATTCAACATCCAGTCCAACATGTACAGAGTATATTCAAGTAGGAAGCATGAGGATAAATGAAAATAGTTCTTCTTACAGAACACGGGAATTGAACCAGATCCGTTCTAGCGGCACCGAATCATCGCCTGGCAACTCAAGTAAACATGTTTTCCCGTACTTGACCAACCACATTCCCCCCAAAAAGGATGTGATCTCGTCAAGATATTCAGTCAAGTCACTAAGATCAGACCAATCGAGACAAGGATTATTACAACAACAACGAATATGCCGTACAAGTATTGAAGTAATAGTGTTCTGTCTCTGTGTTATGTATGTTTATAAGAAAGCCTTTAGGTCCTTTTAGTACTAATATGGGAGCCGCGTTAGCGCAGTGGTTAGCGCACTGGCTTCGCATATGAGTGGTCCTGGGTTCATTCCCCAGTTGAGGTGGAAATGTTTTCAGATCGCAACGGCTCCCAGGTCGACCCAGCCTTAAATGGGTACCGGATTAATCCGGGAAGTAAAGACTGCGAGGGAGAGTAGATGGCTACCGCCCTCATTTGCAGAGCCTGTGAAATGTGAGATCGCTAACATCTCACACCCCTACGGCATTAATAAATGCTATGGGTTACTTTACTTTACTAGTACTAATATATATATATTATATGTTTGTGTTTCTGGGTGATACTTAAATCTTGTATATGATGTTCATTGTTCTTGCTGTAATAGTCTTTGTCTCGATTGGTCAGTTCTCAGTGACTCGAGAACATATATTTAATGTCTTGACGAGATCACATATTTTTAAAAATAAATTATTTTTTTTTGGGGGAGGGGGGGGGGGGAGAAAGGATTTGATTCGTCAAGTACGGAAAACTTGTTTACTTGAATTGCAAGACGATTCAGTGCCGCTAGAGCTGACCAGGTTCAATTCCTGTCATCTGTAAGAGTTATTATTTTTACCAACATGTACGGAGCGGCTTGCTTTAGGTCTTGTGCTCCCCACATTTTTTTCCGGCAGAGAAGCTCCTATGGGCCAAATTATCATTCCGTGAACAGCGAAACTGGGACGATTATGTAGTATGTGTTCTGGTATCTGTGAACAGCGAAACTGGGACGATTATGTAGTATGTGTTCTGGTATCTGTGAACAGCGAAACTGGGACGATTATGTAGTATGTGTTCTGGTATATGTGAACAGCGAAACTGGGACGATTATGTAGTATGTGTTCTGGTATCTGTGAACAGCGAAACTGGGACGATTATGTAGTATGTGTTCTGGTATCTGTGAACAGCGAAACTGGGACGATTATGTAGTATGTGTTCTGGTATATGTGAACAGCGAAACTGGGACGATTATGTAGTATGTGTTCTGGTATCTGTGAACAGCGAAACTGGGACGATTATGTAGTATGTGTTCTGGTATCTGTGAACAGCGAAACTGGGACGATTATGTAGTATGTGTTCTGGTATCTGTGAACAGCGAAACTGGGACGATTATGTAGTATGTGTTCTGGTATCTGTGAACAGCGAAACTGGGATGATTATGTAGTATGTGTTCTGGTATCTGTGAACAGCGACACTGGGACGATTATGTAGTATGTGTTCTGGTATCTGTGAATAGCGAAACTGGGACGATTATGTAGTATGTGTTCTGGTATCTGTGAACAGCGAAACTGGGACGATTATGTAGTATGTGTTCTGGTATCTGTGAACAGCGAAACTGGGACGATTATGTAGTATGTGTTCTGGTATCTGTGAACAGCGAAACTGGGACGATTATGTAGTATGTGTTCTGGTATCTGTGAACAGCGAAACTGGGATGATTATGTAGTATGTGTTCTGGTATCTGTGAACAGCGAAACTGGGACGATTATGTAGTATGTGTTCTGGTATATGTGAACAGCGAAACTGGGACGATTATGTAGTATGTGTTCTGGTATCTGTGAACAGCGAAACTGGGACGATTATGTAGTATGTGTTCTGGTATCTGTGAACAGCGAAACTGGGACGATTATGTAGTATGTGTTCTGGTATCTGTGAACAGCGAAACTGGGACGATTATGTAGTATGTGTTCTGGTATCTGTGAACAGCGAAACTGGGACGATTATGTAGTATGTGTTCTGGTATCTGTGAACAGCGAAACTGGGACAATTATGTAGTATGTGTTCTGGTATCTGTGAACAGCGAAACTGGGACGATTATGTAGTATGTGTTCTGGTATCTGTGAACAGCGAAACTGGGACACTTATGTAGTATGTGTTCTGGTATCTGTGAACAGCGAAACTGGGACGATTATGTAGTATGTGTTCTGGTATCTGTGAACAGCGAAACTGGGACGATTATGTAGTATGTGTTCTGGTATCTGTGAACAGCGAAACTGGGATGATTATGTAGTATGTGTTCTGGTATCTGTGAACAGCGAAACTGGGATGATTATGTAGTATGTGTTCTGGTATCTGTGAACAGCGACACTGGGACGATTATGTAGTATGTGTTCTGGTATCTGTGAACAGCGAAACTGGGACGATTATGTAGTATGTGTTCTGGTATCTGTGAACAGCGAAACTGGGACGATTATGTAGTATGTGTTCTGGTATCTGTGAACAGCGAAACTGGGACGATTATGTAGTATGTGTTCTGGTATCTGTGAACAGCGAAACTGGGACGATTATGTAGTATGTGTTCTGGTATCTGTGAACAGCGAAACTGGGATGATTATGTAGTATGTGTTCTGGTATCTGTGAACAGCGAAACTGGGACGATTATGTAGTATGTGTTCTGGTATATGTGAACAGCGAAACTGGGACGATTATGTAGTATGTGTTCTGGTATCTGTGAACAGCGAAACTGGGACGATTATGTAGTATGTGTTCTGGTATCTGTGAACAGCGAAACTGGGACGATTATGTAGTATGTGTTCTGGTATCTGTGAACAGCGAAACTGGGACGATTATGTAGTATGTGTTCTGGTATCTGTGAACAGTGAAACTGGGACGATTATGTAGTATGTGTTCTGGTATCTGTGAACAGCGAAACTGGGACGATTATGTAGTATGTGTTCTGGTATCTGTGAACAGTGAAACTGGGACGATTATGTAGTATGTGTTCTGGTATCTGTGAACAGTGAAACTGGGACGATTATGTAGTATGTGTTGTGGTATCTGTGAACAGCGAAACTGGGATGATTATGTAGTATGTGTTCTGGTATCTGTGAACAGCGAAACTGGGATGATTATGTAGTATGTGTTCTGGTATCTGTGAACAGCGAAACTGGGATGATTATGTAGTATGTGTTCTGGTATCTGTGAACAGCGAAACTGGGACGATTATGTAGTATGTGTTCTGGTATCTGTGAACAGCGAAACTGGGACGATTATGTAGTATGTGTTCTGGTATCTGTGAACAGCGAAACTGGGACGATTATGTAGTATGTGTTCTGGTATCTGTGAACAGCGAAACTGGGACGATTATGTAGTATGTGTTCTGGTATCTGTGAACAGCGAAACTGGGACGATTATGTAGTATGTGTTCTGGTATCTGTGAACAGCGAAACTGGGACGATTATGTAGTATGTGTTCTGGTATCTGTGAACAGCGAAACTGGGACGATTATGTAGTATGTGTTCTGGTATCTGTGAACAGCGAAACTGGGACGATTATGTAGTATGTGTTCTGGTATATGTGAACAGCGAAACTGGGATGATTATGTAGTATGTGTTCTGGTATCTGTGAACAGCGAAACTGGGACAATTATGTAGTATGTGTTCTGGTATCTGTGAACAGCGAAACTGGGACGATTATGTAGTATGTGTTCTGGTATCTGTGAACAGCGAAACTGGGACGATTATGTAGTATGTGTTCTGGTATCTGTGAACAGCGAAACTGGGATGATTATGTAGTATGTGTTCTGGTATCTGTGAACAGCGAAACTGGGATGATTATGTAGTATGTGTTCTGGTATCTGTGAACAGCGACACTGGGACGATTATGTAGTATGTGTTCTGGTATCTGTGAACAGCGAAACTGGGACGATTATGTAGTATGTGTTCTGGTATCTGTGAACAGCGAAACTGGGACGATTATGTAGTATGTGTTCTGGTATCTGTGAACAGCGAAACTGGGACGATTATGTAGTATGTGTTCTGGTATCTGTGAACAGCGAAACTGGGACGATTATGTAGTATGTGTTCTGGTATATGTGAACAGCGAAACTGGGATGATTATGTAGTATGTGTTCTGGTATCTGTGAACAGCGAAACTGGGACGATTATGTAGTATGTGTTCTGGTATCTGTGAACAGCGAAACTGGGACGAATATGTAGTATGTGTTCTGGTATCTGTGAACAGCGAAACTGGGACGATTATGTAGTATGTGTTCTGGTATATGTGAACAGCGAAACTGGGATGATTATGTAGTATGTGTTCTGGTATCTGTGAACAGTGAAACTGGGACGATTATGTAGTATGTGTTCTGGTATATGTGCTGCTACTCAGCAGTTACAGGTCGCAGGGTCGCTGTTACCGATTTGGTGTAAGTGTGATTTTAAATGGCAGTGTCCTGTTCTCATTCGTAACTTCTTATGTTACAAGACTTCTAAGAACGTAGTTCTCTCGGGGAAGTTTTTGATAGTAATCTTCTAGCATACTGCATAGTCTGCACAAATGTGTCCATAGCAACGCCGTATTTGGTAACTCTATTTCCACAAACATTACTTTTTGGGAGAGGGGGGGGAAGCGGGGGACCTAGTGCCTTGCTGTGCCAAGCATCTTCTTCAGTTATTTTCCCTGTCTACTATGATTTCCTTATCATTCTCTTCTTACCTAGTATGTTTTTCTTGTCTTTCTCTTCTTATCTACTAGGATTTCCTTGTCTCTAATCCTGATGACTACACAAAGGATAAATAATATGGAAAAACATCTCTACCTTGAATGGTATCTGGCCATGTCAGCAGCTGGAGCGTCTTGCGTACATGTCTACAGCAAGAGTGTCTTGCGTACATGTCTACAGCTAGAGTGTCTTGCGTACATGTCTACAGCGAGAGTGTCTTGCGTACATGTCTACAGCTAGAGTGTCTTGCGTACATGTCTACAGCGAGAGTGTCTTGCGTACATGTCTACAGCTAGAGTGTCTTGCGTACATGTCTACAGCTAGAGTGTCTTGCGTACATGTCTACAGCTAGAGTGTCTTGCGTACACGTCTACAGCGAGAGTGTCTTGCGTACATGTCTACAGCTAGAGTGTCTTGCGTACATGTCTACAACGAGAGTGTATTGTGTACATGTCTACAGCGAGAGTGTATTGCGTACATGTCTACAGCTAGAGTGTATTGCGTACATGTCTACAGCTAGAGTGTATTGCGTACATGTCTACAGCTAGAGAGTTTTGCATTTATATCCACGGTAACAGGATGTTGAAATCTTGAGAAATATAATCAATAAAACGTAACGAGAGTCTAGAGATTTGATGCCGTGGAGAATAATTAATACATAGAGCTCATAGCCTGACTCAGCAATAGCAGACTCTCAGCCAGAGGAAAGAAGAAGCCTGGCTCAGCAATAGCAGACTCTCAACCAGAGAAAAGAAGTCTGACTCAGAAATAGCAGACTCTCAACCAGAGAAAAGAAGAAGCCTGACTCAGCAATAGCAGATTCTCAACCAGAGAAAAGAAGAAGTCTGACTCAGAAATAGCAGACTTTCAACCAGAGAAAAGAAGAAGTCTGACTCAGAAATAGCAGATTCTCAACCAGAGAAAAGAAGAAGTCTGACTCAGAAATAGCAGATTCTCATCCAGAGAAAAGAAGAAGCCTGACTCAGCAATAACAGACTCTCAACCAGAGAAAAGAAGAAACAAATCTTGTCTTTTTAGTGTTCGCAATTAGTTGGAAGTGTATCCATATGAATCCCACCTGAAACCCTGACCTCCTCACACATGCAGCTTTTCATGAAGACTTCAAGATAGAATGTGACTAAATATATACCAATGTCACATGACATGCATCCATTAACCCATCCATATATTCATTCATCCATCCATGCATCCATCTATACATCTATACATGCATATATCTATACATTCATCCCTCCATTCATCCATCTATACATCTATACATGCATATATCTATACATTAATCCATCCATTCATCCATCTATACATCTATACATGCATATATCTATACATTCATCCCTCCATTCATCCATCTGATTTCTGCCCTATGCACAGGAGCACAGATAAAAAGCTGATCACATAAAGTGAATGATAAACACTTGTTAACTTTAACAACGTACACCCTTCAATTATAACAGTTCATCTTAGAATATTGCCCTCTGTTGAGAGCTGGAGTCGTTGCGTATGAAATCTTTATAGACATTTTCGAATTCTACAATTACACAAAAGTATACACATGCTCTGTTGCTCGTAATTCACAGGGGAAAGTAACACAAACAGTAACAATATTTTTCCCCCATGCATTTAAAGAATCGAAGTAAACACACTTCGTGCAGACGGAAATAACGTTTACAGTAAAGTCTCGCCGGTAACCAACCAGACCAGCCACCATGCAAAAGCAAAACTCTAGATGACATACCTAGATAGTCTTTCCTCTTGTGAAAGTTCTACAATACTTCATCTGTACAATCGTTCGGAATTTCTCAAAATATTTCACTCCACTGATAGCTAAAGACTTTTTAAGTATGACAAAAATTCTCTTGAAAGCCAATCCCATGATACAAAGGACACACGAGCTATATTGTTCATAATTCTAAGGGACCGAAACAATAAAATGATTTGTAGTTTACAAGGGGAAGCAAGGACGGCAGACTTCAATAAAGACAAACATTTATTGTCTTATCTCCCATAGTCTAATGTTTCTGCAGATTCAGAAGTTCATATTCAGAATGTAATATCGATTAGATATTGACCTACAAGTCACTTTTGCAATGTGGGAGGAGCCCCTTTTTGTATACGCCCTACATTCGTATTTGAATGCATTTAGCCAGGTAATATCAGAAATAAATTTGGCTTTTTAAATCTTCCTTTTTTGGTTTGAATGAATGAAGTCTCGATCACCTGTTGAGGGCTCACGGAGGGGGAGTAAAGAACAGTAACACCGTGTCCTGACATCTATATCGTAAGGAATGACGAAAGAGGTTTCCTGAAGGTGTTTGCTATTCCATCTCAATATAGGACCACAGTTAGCTAAAATACATGCAGAAGTCGGATGTCTGTAATATTTGTTGAATGCGGGATAACAGCCCCTTCCCGAGGCGCATCCCTTTGAACATAAGCCTGGAGAATATGTTGGTTATATCAGGTCGTGTTATCTATTATCTTTGTGTGAAATTATGTTCGGGAACAGAGTTGAAAAAAATTGCGTGCAAATATTGTTAAAGGATTAACCATTCATTGTATCAGCCGCCTTCTGTTGTAAATGTGTCGAATGTCTCAAACTGAAAGGCGCAGATTTTGCAATGAAGCTTTAGACAATAACACAATGAACTTCTTTCTCCACACTGCAACCTGATAGTTTACAGGAGATTGTGAATGAACGCAGAAGAATAATTTTGTTTACTGAATATTGAATTTAATCTCGTAATTTAAACCTGTTTGATGTATTTGTTAAAAATACATTTTACACTTGACAAATCATAGCAAAACACGAAGTCTACGTGTCGACCCTGTAGTCATTGATGGCTGAAATACCCCAAAAATAATCCGCGTGAAATACAATACTAGACTACATACTATGATTAGAATCCTACAAAGTTATTGACAGTATATCCCGAGCCGATAATAATGGCACATTTGACAAGTTTCGGATCCGTATACATAAACGTATGTCATTTCGGTTTCGGCGCACCTAAGTATCAAATTAAGGCATTATTTGCCTAGACGGCTGGTGAGATTGCCCAATACAAGTTTTGCATTTGATGAGGAAGCGAAGTAATAAATGGGAGATTTAGGGGTTAAAGTCCCACTTTCTTAAAGTCCCTACAATAAGTAGTCGGTACATGATGTTTAGTACTAGGAAGTAAGGTCGGAATATGTCACATAACATTTAGTGTTAGAAAGTAAGGTTGGAATATGACAGGTGACATTTAGTACTAGGAAGTAAGGTCGGAATACGTCACATGACATTTAGTACTAGGAAGTAAGGTCGGAATACATCACATGACTTTAGTACTTGGAAGTAAGGTCGGAATACATCACATGACTTTTAGTACTAGGAAGTAAGGTCGGAATTTGACAGATGACGTTTAGTACTAGGAAGTAAGGTTGGAACATAACACGTGACAGTTAGTACTAGGTCATATCTACGTTTTAGTTGCAAGGCCTGTAGTATCTGCGATAGTCACGGCTGGACAATCTAAGAACAAGCATGTGTGTTACGTCAGAAATTAGTGACCTTTTATGAGCACCACGTCACCTCGGAGGTCAGATTTTGTGATACCGCGTTATCTTGTGACAGCAATTGTTAGTGCAGATTTTTGTTATAAATATAACATTGCGAAAATATTATATGATCAAGTGTGGTACATGGTCGACACGTTATAGCGTTGGTTTCAAATCCGTGGGGTACAGGGTTCGGTTCCCGATATACATTATTTTGTCTGACAAAGGGTTATTTTACGAATTAGTCCTGCACATGACGTGGCGAAAACAATGACATATGAACTTATCACAAAGTTACAAATATCACCCCCCCCCCACTCATTTCATCTCCCTAGCAGGGAACATGCAGTATTGACAGTTTCTAAAAAGAAAAAATGATCAAGGGATTACAGAGCTGATTTCCAAGCAAAATGTAGATTTTTCTGTTTGCGAACAGGTGGGCACAGCTGTAAGTTTGTATCAGTGACCAGGTAGACACAGCTGTAACTATGTATACAAGTTTGTATAAGTGAACAATTGAACACAGCTGTAACTATGTATATACGTTTGTATCAATGAACAGGTGGACATAGCTGTAACTATGTATATAAGTTTGTATCAGTGACCAGGTAGACACAGCTGTAACTATGTATACAAGTTTGTATAAGTGAACAATTGAACACAGCTGTAACTATGTATATACGTTTGTATCAATGAACAGGTGGACATAGCTGTAACTATGTATATAAGTTTGTATCATTGAACAAGTCGACACAGCTGTATCTACAAATATAAGTTTATATCAGTGTTAATCCAATATGTGGTTACATTTATTAATGATTACGCCGGGCAATGCTGTTGGTGATGGCGCAGTGCTCAAAACAGACATGCCTACCCTAATGAGGATGGTCATTGTTTTACTACAGAACGAAAACGATGGCGAAGGAGATGATAACGTGTACATACAAAGAATGACAAAAATGGAGGTGAGCATTGTGAGGCGAGACTGTGGCCTAGAAGACCTCTGTCTAGAATGAATTAGCCTTTCATTCGTTACGCTTTTTATTATTGTCGTACTATAGTTTGTCGCCTATATATATATATATATATATATATATATATATATATATATATATATATATATATATATATTATGCGAAACAGAGTTAGATCTACAGTAAACCAGGGAGCATCATCTTGTGAAAAAAAGAAGAAGAAATGCTCAACAGCGTGGACTTGCTAGAAAGATACAGGTAGATAAAATATCATCTAAACTTGTCATGCTCAGTTTGTCCAAGAATCTCTTCCGCCAGTTTATGGTTTCTGTGATGACCAAGGTATCAGGTTCGTATCCCACCGCAGGCAATTGAGTATTGAGACGTTGAGAAAGCAATGACACACTACTAAACGTATTTATATTGCCTAGAAAATAACTACTACCAAACTATGCTGGGTTGATTGTTACGTCCTGAATAGGATATGTTACCAATGTTGTTTCTTTAATAATTTTTATATAAGGCTTATTTGGTTGCATATCCTATTCAGGACGTGGCTATAAACCCAGAATATTTTGGCTGTAGTGATTTTCTACGCAATATAAATACGTTCAGTAGTTTGCTAGTGCTTTCTGAACGGTCCTAATGCACAATTACCTGTGGCGGGGATCGAACTCGGTACCTTGGCCGTCACAGATGGGACATGTACTACTCCGCCACAGAGACGGTTAAGGCTTATTAGCATCTGCTAACTGTTAGTCAAGAACGTATCTGTAGCCGAATTTCATAAACTGTATACAACAAATGGTCATCATCACTTGTGATGGACGAACAGCAACCTATACGTGAGTATGTCATCTACCAAGGTCAGTTCTAAATCTTTACTACATTTGCAGTGTTACCATTGAATAATGTAGAGACCAGTTTGCATCCTTATGACATCAGTTAGTTGGTTCCATTTTTTGCCACAGGCGGAACATAGTGCAGAGATTTTGTTAATCACGTGTTACGGTCAAATTCCAGTACTTTTAGTCTCTTGTATGGACGGTATCCAATATTTCTTCTTCTTTAAGTATAGTGCTTTTTAGGGTAATTTTTCGCTCGTGTGTTGCCGGGTCCCGAAAGGGGAGCAAAGAATGGCAACACTGTTTACCCTCCACGCATGTCGTAAAAGGCGACTGAGGAGGTTATAGGAAGGAGTTGGCTGTCCCATCCCATATAGGGATAATGCCCTAAAGCCATGCTGAAGTCGGATGTGTCAGGCCGAAAGGCGCAGATATCGCAGCAATACTGTAAACCATGACACAACGCATTCCGTTCTCCGGACTACATCCTGCTAATCTGCAGGAGTTTGAGAACGAACGCAGAAGAAGAAGAAGGGTAATTTTATGTCTTCCTTTTTTCCTTTCCCCTCAGATGTCCACATAACGGTTTGCTGGTTCAGTCTGTTCTCATCTAGTCTAAGAACGTGTCCCAGGTATTTCCAACTGCGTTTTCTTATAACATTTGAAACATATTATTGGTGTGTTTTATTTCTTATGTCGCTATTTGTGAAGACATCGCTCCATTTTAAACAATTTTCGGAGACATTTGTTTTCAAAGCTGTTTAACTTTTGGCCCGTTGTCTGTGTTGCTTTCCAGCTTTCACTACCATAAGTCAATGATGGAATAACACAGGAGTTGAATAGTTTTAACTGGATGTTTCTTCCTATGTATTTGGATTTCCAGATTCTCGTTAATTTAGTGAATGTGCTTGCTTCTACTGATATGCGTGTATTTATTACTTTCATTGAGTCACCGTCTGCAGACATTCTACTACTCAAGTAACTAAAGGTGGAGACTTTGTCCTCTATTTGGTTGTTTATTGAGATGTTATTTGATAAGTTAGTGAGTTTCATGATTTTGATGTATTGATGAGCCCAATCTCTTCTGCGAGTGCGCATATCTTGTTGGTTATTTCTTGTGCTTGTTGGTGAGTAGAGTTCCAGATTGTGATGTCATCTACAAAAAAAGGTCAGTTAAGTTGTTGTTTCCGAGCCACATGGGGCCCGGAATCGTTCTTATCCATCTTGAACGATTTTACACATGATCAAATCGGTAGCGATGACATAGCAGGGTCCAAATATGCGCTTTAACATCGATGTACCCATGGGGTAAACAACTGTTTAAAAAAATATTTTATGGGCTAATGTAAACAATCTCCTGAAATTATCAATGATTACGTCTTTCATTTCATTGAATTAAATCTTCTTTCTTTCAGGTGAGAGATGCTTCTTTCATCCGTTGACTGAGCTATACAGTATGTATATATCGATGCAATCATAGGTTGGGAAATAATCCAATGTTCTAGATTGGGAGATAATCCAAATGTCCTAGGTTGGAAGATACTCCAAATGTAATAGGTTGGGAGATAATCCAAATGTCCTAGGGTGGGAGATAATCCAAATGTCGTATGGTTGGGAGATAATCAAAATGTCCTATGGTTGGGAGATAATCCAAATGTCCTAGGTTGTGAGATAATCCAAATATCCTAAGCTGGAAGATAATCCAAATGTCCTATGTTGGGAGATAATCCAAATGTCACATGTTGCGGAGATAATCCAAATGTCCTGTGTTGGGAGATAATCCAAATGTCCTATGTTGGAGATAATCCAAATGTCCTATGTTGGAGATAATCCAAATGTCCCACGTTGGGAGATAATAAAATGGATTGTTGGTTACAGCGTTTTTTGGAATCGTCTTTGTACAACTCCAGACAAACACAGAAGACAGAAAGACAGACAAAAGTGAGAGTTAACCGTATCAAGCACAGAAAAACATTATTATAGGGTTGCCTGAACTTTGTCCTTCAACATTTTAAAAGGGATAATACGACCTGATATAACCGAGATGAACTCGCATTTGTGGTTGAAATGGAGTGCACCATAAAAGTGTTTTAAATAGTATTGTAGTTATTTTTAAGATTTTTAAATTTTACATATTAGGGAAACCGATATTCTGGGGGACGGGGGGTGCTATAGATTCAATGTTTGTTTCTTGGTACAAAATCACATTATATTATACTAAAAGCTAGGGGAGGAGGTTTAATATATGAACACCCCCCCCCCCCCCCTCCTTTCTCTCTTTAAAAAAAAATACAATTTTGCTAATCGCCACAAACGTTTCTGACAGATAAAACATAATGAAAGGGGAGACTATGGACTAACTCATGTAGCAGAGAAGCAACCATCTTAACTATAATATTACCTCCCTTATCAAGTACCGAACTAATTCCTTTATCTAGTCCTGAAAAAGAGCCTTTTCGATTTTTATGGTGCCATGAGAAACCAAGACGACGTTTCTATTATTTATGAAAATCTACTGAAATATTCATGTGTACAGACTTGAAACACTATAAAGAGTGCCAGTGCTTCATCACTCGTGATCGTCTCTCAGTTCTAGTGTGATTTCAATACTAAGGGCTGACTTTAAGGAACATGAAATATCTTGAAAAAATAACACGTTTTATGGATGAGTTTAAGGCAGATATACAATCTTAAGGATGTGTTTAAGGGACAACCACACACTCGCGGATGTCTTTAACAACGGACCACAATTTTCACTGAATACTGTGATAATTCTGTGGTTAGGGTACTGGATTCTTAATCTGGCGTTCTGGATTCAGTTCAGCTGGAATATTTGAGAGCACATGCGGAAATGGATAACAGATATTCTTGGAAAGTAAAGACAACTAATTGTGAATTTGACCATATTACTCCTACGTATACTGTTGGTTAAAACACATACGGGTCTATTTCTCGACTGAGTGTTTAAATATAAGTTTACAATCTACAAATCTTGGAAACATTTGTTTCAAGTCATACAAAGAAATGAAAAGAAGAAAGCAATACACAAGTATTATCTGCGATTCTTAATCGTCGGTGTTTCTACGTCGATGGCAATTGATTAGGCTGCCATTGGATCGTGGTTGAGTTTGAAATGGCAGCCGATGTCTTTCTTTCTACTTGATTGGATGGATCTGAACTTAGTTGATTAGTAAGATTGTTAAGTCCTATTTTAACCAGCCGTAAATGGGCCTGAGGGCTTATGTTTGGAGGAATATTCCAGAATCGCTGTCCATGCTATGGTGTTGGTGCTCTGTTGCTGTTATTTCAGAAAGATTATATATACTGAGTAAATTATCTGATTACACTGACGTCAGTTTCTAGAATTTACAGGAGCAGAGTGTATACATTATGACGTCATTATAAAAAAAAGGTAAGGCTATAGTTGTGGTTAACTGTATTGATAGGAGTTAAGCTAAGAAAACTGCAACACAACGCATTTGCATTCTATGGACTACATCCAACTGGAAATCTAATAGGACCATGGTCCTGATACAAGAGAAATCCAGTGGGAATTTGAGAATGAACGCTGAAGAAGAAGTTATATCTCGTACCAAAATAACTGTCTGAAATCTGGGATCTGGTACATTTAAAATAGCCAGATAGTTTGTAGATCTCATAATCTACATGTCATAAGTCCCGGTATGTCATAAGTCCCGGTATGTCATAAGTCCCGGTATGTCATAAGTCCCGGTATGTCATAAGTCCCGGTATGTGATGTGTATTGAATGTCGCTATCTTACAGTATTATGGACGGTACGGATTTTTTTAAACCTGTATTAAAAGGTGTTGCAGCGAATATCTTGTCTTGATCTTGATAGAGAGCAAATTCAAAGAGAGAACAGGATGAGATAGACAATAGACACTATACAAATAGAAAACAGGAGGAGATAGACACTAGACACTATACAAATAGAAAACAGGAGGAGATAGACTCTAGACACTATACAAATAGAGAACAGGAGGAGATAGACTCTAGACACTATACAAATAGAGAACAGGAGGAGATAGACACTATACAAATAAAGAACAGGAGAAAATAGACACTATACAAATAGAGAACAGGAGAAAATAGACACTATACAAATAGAGAACAGGAGAAGATAGACACTATACAAATAGAGAACAGGAGAAGATAGACACTATACAAATAGAGAACAGGAGGAGATACACTATACAAATAGAGAACAGGAGGAGATACACTATACAAATAAAGGACAGGTGAAGATAGACACTAGACACTATACAAATGGAGAGAATGAGGGGGTGGTAGAAAAGAAAGAGGAGAAAATGTATAAATATATAAGAAGAGCGAGAAAGATGGGATATTATCTGTATGAATATTACTGGAAGGTCACGGGCTAGTGAGTAACAGAGCCGTGGTCTCCACTGCTTTTGTTGGGTCATATGCTGTGATATAACGAAATTGGGCTCAAGTGCGCGATTGAAGAGAAGTGTCACACCATCAGATGAAGAGAAGTGTCACACCATGAGATGAAGAGAAGTGTCACACCATGAGATGAAGAGAAGTGTCACACCATGAGATGAAGAGAAGTGTCACACCATGAGATGAAGAGAAGTGTCATACCATGAGATGAAGAGACGTGTCACACCATGAGATGAAGAGAAGTGTCATACCATGAGATGAAGAGAAGTGTCATACCATGAGATGAAGAAATGTGTCACACCATGAGATGAAGAGACTTGTCACACCATGAGATGAAGAGAAGTGTCATACCATGAGATGAAGAGACGTGTCACACCATGAGATGAAGAGAAGTGTCATACCATGAGTTGAAGAGAAGTGTCACACCATGAGATGAAGAGACGTGTCACACCATGAGATGAAGAGAAGTGTCACACCATGAGATGAAGAGAAGTGTCATACCATGAGATGAAGAGACGTGTCACACCATGAGATGAAGAGAAGTGTCATACCATGAGATGAAGAGAAGTGTCACACCATGAGATGAAGAGTCGTGTCACACCATGAGATGAAGAGAAGTGTCATACCATGAGATGAAGAGAAGTGTCACACCATGAGATGAAGAGTCTTGTCACACCATGAGATGAAGAGAAGTGTCATACCATGAGATGAAGAGAAGTGTCACACCATGAGATGAAGAAATGTGTCACACCATGAGATGAAGAGACTTGTCACACCATGAGATGAAGAGACTTGTCACACCATGAGATTAAGAGACGTGTCACACCATGAGATTAAGAGACGTGTCACACCATGAGATTAAGAGACGTGTCAACCATGAGATGAAGAGAAGTACAGCACAATGATATATAAAATAGTGATAGAATTTAGACGAAAGGAGTAGAAAACGAGGAAAGACGTAAAAAGAAAGAACGAACTAGAAAAGAGAGTGATAAAACAAAGGAAAGAGAAGGCATATAGAAGAGAGAGGCAGCAATGTTAACCAAAATATAATTCATATAGAACGGAGAGCCAAATATGTGCACAGAAGAAGAGACTAGATAAAAAGGAGATGCTAATGTGCACAGAAAGAGAGAGAGAGAGAGCAGATGGAAGGGAGAACCAAATAAGTGCATAGAATGAGAGAGCAGATAAAAGAAAAAGACGACAATGTGCACATAAAGAGAGAGCAGATAGAAAACAAGAGAGAACAATGTGCACATAAAGAGAGAGCAGATAGAAAACAAGAGAGAACAATGTGCACATAAAGAGAAGAAAAAAGAAAAGGATAAAACACGGAGAATAAGGATAACAAATTATGTAATATATATGTAGATGGGGAACACAAACAGATAGATAGATAGATAGATAGATAGATAGATAGATATATATATAGATAGATAGATAGATAGATAGATAGATATAGATAGATAGATAGATAGATAGATATATAGATAGATAGATAGATAGACAGACAGACAGACAGATATACAGACAGACAGACAGACAGACAGACAGACAGACAGACAGACAGACAGACAGACAGACAGACAGACAGACAGACAGACAGACAGACAGACAGACAGATAGATATATATATATAGATAGATAGATAGATAGATAGATAGATAGATAGATAGATAGATAGATAGATAGATAGATAGATAGATAGATATATATATAGATATATATATAGATAGATAGATAGATAGATAGATAGATAGATAGATAGATAGATAGATAGATAGATAGATAGATAGATAGATAGATAGATAGATAGATAGATAGATAGATAGATAGATAGATAGATTGATTGATTGATAGATAGATAGATATATAGATAGATAGATTTATAGATAGATAGATAGATAGATAGATAGATAGATAGATAGATAGATAGATAGATAGATAGATAGATAGATAGATAGATAGATAGATAGATAGATTGATAGATAGATTGATAGATAAATTGATTGATTGATTGACTTACATAATGCAGTGATGTTTGAGATAGCATTTGACGCATGAAATTATGCAACTGGAAACTGCAAAAAAAAAGAAGAATACTTCTCATTGTGTCATCACCCATTTCACCTCACAATTTCCCGAGTGAGATTCGAGTACAATTTGTACCATATTCTACTTAATGGCTGCAAATGAAATGACCGATCGCTTGATGGATCTGATGTACCGATCAATGACATAACACTTACTGAAATTAAACTGGTTGTGTCCCCTGGCAAACGGGCAATAAAATGGCCCTCTTAGAACTGAGTGGAAATATACAACTGGAATAGAATTGTTGATTGGTAATGATTCTACTTGTGGGATTGTCAAGTGTTTATAGCAGAAATATAGAATAAGAAAGGGAGAGAGGTAAATGCAGACAGCCTGTCACCAGGTAAATTTCCACAAAGGTTGGTTATATTTGAGCCGTGATGGTCACTTCTATTTACCTATCTATTTATCCATCCATCCATCCATCCGTCTGTCTATCTGTCTGTTTGTCTGTCTGTCTAACTATACACTGTTGCCCTTGTCAGCCTCGCGACGTCAGGGATAGAAGAGTTATGTGGAGATGTCCTTCTTGTATCCTGTTTGTAAGCTTGTTCCTGTGACTTCTTTGATTTCTGTTATCCATCTTTTACATGGTCGTCCTCTGGCTTTATAGCCGTGATGTATATGTGTCATGGGCATCTGTGGCATGCTGTCTATTAGCATAGTCTGGAAGTGTGTGAAAACCACTTCATCTATTGTCATTTGATGTGTTCTAATACGGTATTGTCTTGATTAAACACGCGAGACATACTGCTCAGAGAAAATGATGGTCACTTCTACATTACAATAATGATGTTATTATGCAACCAAGTGTAAGAATTACATGAGGACTACGAATCATTCAAACAGCAGCCTGGCTCATGGCTTATTTTCTCTCCTGACGTTTGGCAGAAATAAGAACTGTTTATAAACAGTAAATTTGTTTCAAAAACTGCAGATACCTTTTTCTACTTAGTTTGTTTTCGGTCTTCTCTCTCAGTGCTGCCTTGGTCGGTTTGATAACTCCACGAAGCGAAGTTCTGCGTACGGCATTGTCAATCGTCAATCATTCTCAAGAATTTAAATCTTTCATTAACTTGTTTAAGGATGTATAGAAGATGTTATTCTATCTCATTTTTGGTCTTGTCTGCTTTCCACAAGATAACGAACTCACTGAAGGGTATTTCTTCAGGGAAACGACCTTGTTACATTTGTTTTTACCCAGTAAAGCCATCTTAAATAACTTATCTTAGTTTAAGAATCGATTAAAATTCGATGGTATATTAATGTGCAGCTAGATTTCTGCGTTAGTATAGTCGTCTTATGCCGAATATTAGACGGAAATAGCTGCCGAAGACTAATGTGTCTACATTATATTTGTGGTGGTTTACAGCTTCCATATAACTAAAATGAACTAAATTCTCTGGTTAAAATGAACGTTAAATAACATGAAAAATAAAGCCAAATTTTCATGTAACGGTACTGAGTGTTGCCCACATTGTCCAACTTCTTGGAAAGGTCAGTAGTATCTATCTAGCTATATGACATGATACTTTGCTGAAGACCTTACTTGAAGGTAGAGTTGTGGGGAGGCTAGCAAGAGGTAGGAAGATACATAAGTTGGAAGGAAGGATCATGAGATGGACAGTGTACAGTCTAGTAGAGTGCACCACCAAGCACGCAAGAAACAGGGGATGTTAGAGGTCTGGAGAAAATCGTTAGGAAGGAGAAGGAAGACGGAGCAGGGGACTGTACATATCTCTTGGCTAATTTCCTAACACTAAAAGACATACATCTTATAATTTCCTATGACTAAAAGACATACATCTTATAATTTCCTATGACTAAAAGACATACATCTTATAATTTCCTATGACTAAAAGACATACATCTTATAATTTCCTATGACTAAAAGACATACATCTTATAATTTCCTATGACTAAAAGACATACATCTTATAATTTCCTATGACTAAAAGACATACATCTTATAATTTCCTATGACTAAAAGACTTACATCTTATAATTTCCTATGACTAAAAGACATACATCTTATAATTTCCTATGACTAAAAGACATACATCTTATAATTTCCTATGACTAAAAGACATACATCTTATAATTTCCTATGACTAAAAGACATACATCTTATAATTTCCTATGACTAAAAGACATACATCTTATAATTTCCTATGACTAAAAGACTTACATCTTATAATTTCCTATGACTAAAAGACATACATCTTATAATTTCCTATGACTAAAAGACATACATCTTATAATTTCCTATGACTAAAAGACATACATCTTATAATTTCCTATGACTAAAAGACATACATCTTATAATTTCCTATGACTAAAAGGCATGTTATAATTTCCTATGACTAAAAGGCATGTTATAATTTCCTATGACTAAAAGGCATGTTCTAATTCCCTATTACTAAATTGCATGTTCCATTTTCTACTACTATTAAGCATGTTCTAATTTAATAATACTAAAAACATTATCTAATTTCCTAAAACTGAAAAGCATCTTCTAATTTCCGAATATTAAAAGGAATCTTCTAATTTCCTAATACTAAAAGACATGTTCTAATTTCTTAACACGAAGGACATCTAATTTCCAAACCCCTACATATCTACGGGCATGACGCCACTGCTTTCTACCTCCCACTCAACTTTACGACTATTGTAGTAGTTACGTTTCTACCTCCCATTCAACAAAACTACTATTACCGCAGATTTGTTTTTACCTCCCACTCAACTTCACGACTATTGTAGTAGTTAGTTTCTACCTCCCATTCAACTTTATGACTATTGTCGTAGTTACGTTTCTAACTCTCTGAACGTGCCGGCTATTACCTACTTTTTTGGCGTGCCTCCTAGTACTAAATGTTATATTCCAGCTTCCGATTGAACTCACAAAATACCTCCTTGCCAACATTTCCTAATCTTCGGGTTTGTTTCCTACATTGCGTCTGAGGCAATAACATCTCTCAAATAGGTCCTCTGATAAACTTATTGTGTCAGGAAAAACCCTTCCCTCTCCCAAGTCCGTAGAGAGTGTGGGTATTTAAACACCCTCTCTCTAGGAAATCAGAATATTACTTTCAGTAATAGGAATTTAGATAAAATGTGGTAAGCCCCCTTCTTCCCAGAGAGATTTCAGTACTGGGAGTTTAGATAAAAAGTGGGTAAGCACTCTCCTTCCCTCTTTTTCAAACCAATCGTTTCGACGAACTTCATTTGTGCTCCTATTATACCCAATATTTCAATTATCTTCCCATTATGTCTGTTTTTGTGGCCTTGATAAGGATCCATTCTTTTGTAGATCGACCTGGTAAAGCTCTTCAAATGTACACAGAAATAGAAAATCAACATTCAATATCAACCATTTCAGTTGAATATGATTTCACTGAGGTTTTTTTCTTCTGCTTCTAAACAACAGATGTATCAGAAGAGCACAGTTAACAATCCGAGAAATGAACAGACCATATCTTATCTCATGTTGTGTGAAGGGAGAATGATCCCTTGTATCAAATTTTAGAAGTGGGAGTTTTAATATAAAACTCTTATTGAAAATTTCTCAAGCGTTACAAAAAGCTGACAGTGTAACCGGCATATGAGATGTCCTCTTACTGTGAAATTCATTTTTTAATACTGCTCCTTAGCCAGGTACTTACAGAAACTCACGTCACAATATTAATCATTTCGTATGTAATTAGATATTCGGTTCCTACTGACAAATAGACATGATAGCAGAAGGCATCAGCGAGCTGTATGTAAATCCTATTAAAGTTATGTCCCAGATGGCGTGTCTCCTCTTGAAGCTTCATTGACTGTTGTCAAGATTCCTTGTTATTATGTATTAATCATCATCTTGTGGCAGTTGCTGTTCATGCTTCTTTACAACGTGTCTTCTGTTCAAAATGGTTTTTTTTTAGTGAGACATCAAGTTCCTAGCCGTCACTGCAGTTGTGAGGTAGTGATTGTGTCTCACATTCATCAGACTGGGTTCGAAATCAGGTGTAGATAGTTCAGAAAACAATGGTACAGCAATGAACATAAATATTGATTTTAATAATTAAAAAAAAGAAGTCTTAAAAGGGAGAAAAAATATATCAATATTGTGATCTGACATGTTTGTCGTGGAAGGCGAATAAGGACGACTTTTAAATGAAAAAAAGGGGGGGGGAGCTGTCCCAATATATAGAAGGTCAAAGTTACCCAAAGCCATATTGTAATCTGATGTATCACGCCGAAAGGTGCAGCTATCACAGTCACGCTGTAAAACATGACACATCTCATTTCGATCTCTGGACTATATCATGCTAACCAAAAGAAATTTGAGAATGAACGCAGAAGAAGAACTTCAGCCCCCCCCCCCCAAAAAAAAAAAACACAAACAAATGGGTTGATGACGATGACACGAATAGGAAATGACTCCAATTTTCTTCACAATTACTGCTAGTTGTATTGTTAAAAAAATTCGTCTTCATGAAGTTTATGCTGTTCAGTGTTGCATTACTCAGTCTGTTCTCATCACTACGTTGTTGTCTAAATACATTATAAAAACTTCATATTGCAACGACCTCCCAGAAGATAATGGGCTCAGCGGTAAATGAGTACATGACTCATGAGTTAGGGGAAATAAAGACAACATGGGAGAGAACTGGCCACCCCCACCTAATAGTTGCTGCGGCTTAGTACATGAAGAGTTATCTTCATCCCCGACGGCAGGTTGCTGCCATGGGACTAAACTTTTCCTTTATGAAGTTAATTCGTTGACCGGAGTAACACCACTTTTTGTGGTCTAGTACGAAGCTAATTCGTGGACTGGTGGAACATCACGTTTTGTGGTCTGGTACGAAGTTACTTCGGTGGTCATAAATATTGAATCTTTTGTGGGTACCAGGGACAATGAACAAGTGGTGACTTCAAATAAAACAAAGAATATCTTGAAGCTTGTAGAAAGCAGAATTCGCCCGTGTGTTTCCAGGGCCCGAAAGGGGAGTAAAGAATAGCAACACTGTTTACCTTCCATGCATGTCGTAAACACGACTAAGGATGTTGTGGGATGGAGTTGGCTGTCCAATCCCATATAGGGTCAGTGACCCAAAGCCATGCTGAAGTCGGATGTGTCAGACCGAAAGGCGCAGATATCACAGCAATGCTGTAAACCATTACACAACGCATTCCGTTCTCCGGACTACATCCTGCTGATCTGCAGGAGTTTGAGAATGAACGCAGAAGAAGAAGAAGAAGAAGAAAGCAGAATTTACAACCTGGAGTTTGAGAAAGCCTCAAACAGAAACATCTGTCAGTGCCCAGTTAAGTTCAAGAAAATTGAATCCTCTTGTTATAACCTTAGTGACCTCATGACAGTCGGAAACACAATACAAGAAAAAAAAAAAAAAGTAAAATACGAATTCAACAATTCAACCAACCTAACACAGAAACGGGAATATTTGGAGAATCCTCCACGCCTACCAATCAATGGCGGAAGGACAATTAATTAGCAGAAGTATCACACACTGTAGATATCGTAGAAATGGCGTACAAACTAGTATAGAAGAGAAAAAGAAGGCATGCAAGCATTTGACCTTCAGGCTGCACGATCAATTGATAATAATTGCTAGTGAAATGTCATCAGGATACAGAGGTCATTTCCTAATGGATGCAAGAGTCCGTGGAGAATCGACTATGAAATGTCGCCTTGGGAAGTGATCGCCGATTGGGCTCTGATCGCAAAGTTTTGCCACGTTTTTAGAACATTGAAGATTAACGCGGTAATACGATCTGTTTGTGTTGTTCTGTTGAAAGGGATAAATTGTTTCGTTATTGTTGTTATCTGTTGATAATTTGTAGAGATATTTATTTTACAGAAACACGTCATTTAAAATACAACGTGAACGCATGAAATGTAGTAGAGTGGTAGTTTTTGTTTGAAACGGCTTGACTATAGCAACGTTCTAATTACTTGACTAGAAAATCATTTTAAACATTTGGCTATAGCAACGTTCTAACCACTTGACTAGAAAATCATTTTAAACATTTGGCTATAGCAACGTTCTAACCACTTGACTAGAAAATCATTTTAAACATTTGGCTATAGCAACGTTCTAACCACTTGACTAGAAAATCATTTTAAACATTTGGCTATAGCAACGTTTTAACCACTTGACTAGAAAATCATTTTAAACATTTGGCTATAGCAACGTTCTAACCACAGGACTAGAAAATCATTTTAAACATTTGGCTATAGCAATAAAACTAACCACAATACTATACCAATATTCTACACACTAGAGTACACCATCACTCTAACCACTTTACTACATTCGCATTCTAATCACTTTACTACACAATCACTCTAACCATTTGACTACATCCACATTCTAACCACTTTACTACACAATCACTCTAACCATTTGATTACATCCACATTCTAACCATTTTACTACTACATCACTCTAACTTCTTGACTACATCATAATTTTAACCACTTTACTGCACAATCACTCCAACCACTTGATTACAAGAGCAATCTAACGACTTGACTATACCATCATTATAACCACCTAATTATATCATCACCACTCTAACCACTCGAGTATATGAACACTCTAACCACTTGACTACACCATCACTTCACAATCCCTTTAACCACTTGACTACACCAAAACTTTAACCACTTTCATCAGCACTGTAACCACTTAACTACACGAACACTCTAACCACTTGACTACACCATCACTCTAACCACTTGACTATGCCATGTACTCTAATCACTTAATTATATTGAGAACCTCTTTGTTTTCTTCTCTGTCAATGATATTCTCCTTTTTCGTCTATAGATCCACATCTCAAAGGCATCAATTTTGTATTCTAATTATTCGTTTATTGTCCATCTTTTTGAGGCATACATTACTATAGAATAGATGTAAAGTTTTATAATTCTAATTTTTTAGCTTGCATGTAAGTTGTTTAGATGTTAATATTTTCCTAATGTCATTGAAAGTATTTTAAACTATTTGTATTCTTCTTTTAACTTTTGCTCACATCTGCCATCGTTTGTGATTATGTGTCCAAGATATTGATAATGTTCTACTTATTGTAGTTTCTCTCCATGTATCTGCAGGTTTTATTGCATTAATCTAAGTCTGATCTTGACTTCCTCAGAACAGAACTATCGGTGTATATAACGACATCATTCTCTTCAGCTTTGTTTGTCAGTAGAGTTTACTTTTCAGAGCAGGAGCCATATTAAATGACAGATGGATGGACATCGTTACATAATTACTATAATGACACAGACTGACACAATCTGAGTGTTACGCGCGGTTAAAAGAGAAAACACCGGCTCTCCGGGTCGCCTCAAAGTAATAATAGAAGGATATAGCGTTTAAAAAAAATAAAACAGACATCTTTGATGTTCATTGTATGCACACCTCTACTTGCGCACCTATTGTGAGCAATTGCAGGTGTATTAATGCGTTTTATGATGAACCCACACAGCTACAAAGTTAACGAGAGTGATATCACCTACAGACGAGGACAGACAGAGCAGAAGTACATCCATTCAGGTAATGAGAATAGAATTAGACAAATTAAGTGATCACTACCCGTTAACTCAACGGCGCGTGCATGACGTCTGCGTAAAAGTGAATTCACTTGAGTAAAATAAATGAATGGACACGTCCATGATGAGTTTTTGTTGAGAGAGAATCTTGGGAAGAGCAGTCGTAATATATGACAGCATTGATGATTTACAGTAAACCTTTCATTTTTTTCCCAGGTCGTGTCAGATCAAATAAGCCTTCAAATTATCACGTCTATTATGGCAATGTCCGGCTCTGTGGCGAAGTGGTACAGAGGGCGTCTGTGAGGGTCAAAGTGCCGAGTTCGATCACCGCATAGGCATTTGAGCATCCAGATCGTTCAGAAAGCAAATGGCAAACTACTGAATGTATTTATATTGCATAGAAAATCACTACAGCCCAAAAAATGTTGGGTTGATGGCTACGTCCTGATTAGGATGCGCTACTTAAGATTATGGCAAAGATTTTAACAACTTAAAATATTAATATGATTCTCAACGGAGAAACGATTCAGAAAGCTAAATTTGCATATTTGAGCAAGTATACTGATATAAAATGGAGGTATAACAAAAGCAATTTGTGCTAGAATTTCTTTGACATTCAGTGCATGCAACCACATTATAAACCTCTGGAATTTCTTTGAAATTCAGTGGATGCAACCACATTATAAATCTCTGGAATTCAAGCAAATCAATACAGCGTAATCAGACCAAACTATATATGTTTACAAAGAAAGAGAGAGAGAGAAAGAGAGAGAGAAATGGAGAGAACGAAAGAGAGAAGGAGAGAGAAAGAGAAAGATAGAGAAAGAAAGATAGACAGAAAGAAGAAAGAGAATGAAAGAGAGAGAAAAAGAACGCAAGAGAGAGATATAGTAAGAGAGAAAGAGAAAACGAGAAAGAAAGAGAGTGAAAGGAAGAGAGAGAAAGGAAGAGAAAGAGATACAGAAAAAAGAGAAAGAGAGAGTGAAAGAGAAAGAATAATAAAGAAACAAAAATGAGAGGGCGAGAAGGAGCGAGAGAAAGAATAATAGAGAAACAAAAATGAGAGGACGAGAAGGAGCGAGAGAAAGAGAGCGTTGGTAGAATATCCTATTCAGGATTTAGCAATCAATCCATCATTTTTGGTATTTTCTAGACAATATAAATACGTTCAGTAGGTTGTCATTGCTTTGTTAACGGTACGGATGCACAATTTCTTGCGGTGAACTTGAAACCTTGCAGTGCGAGACACGCTTCGCAACAGAGTCGGACTTGAGTGTTAAATGTAATAGCTGTATCAACATGCAGTTGTGAACACTGGATAGTACATTTTTGTGTTAGCTCTCAGACTTGTGTAATTAGCGCAGCGTAGTACTGAGCGTTGTTCTCAGTTTTGTTTCAGCGAGTGACCTGACACATCCGACTACCGTAATAAAATAAGACATGGATATTGGTATCAGAAACATGCAAGAGAGTGCAACAGCGATGTGGTTCTACAGAAGAATGGTGAGAATACCATGGACTGTCAGAAAAACTATTGTAGAGGTGTTGAAAGAGTCAAATGCGAAACGGACCTTAATCAACAATATAAGAAAAAGGCAATTTTTTTTGGCCACTTCATGAGACAGGCAGGTTTAGAGAACATAGTCACAACATGCAAAATTGAAGGCAACAGAGACAGAGGGCGACAACGTGAGACAATGTTAGACAGTTTGACAGCCTGGCACGGCAAGTAAACAACAACGACTTTGATACATAATACTGTGGACAGAGAGCTGTGGAGAGCCATGACCGCCTACGCCAGCCGGCATAGCACCTGATGATGATGAGTCCTGAGAGTGGAATTCGTTACCATGGTTTACAGTTTAGCTGCAATATTTGCTTCTTTCGTCCTGACTCCGGCATGACTTCTAGGCCACTTTGCCCACATATGAGATGGAACATCTCCACCACACATCCTTCTTAGTCACCTGTTACGAAATGCGTGGAAGGTAAAGGTAAGTCTCATGGCAGCAACCTGCCGTTGCGGTTGAAGATAACTCTTCATGTATTAAGCCGCATCAACTATTAGGTCGGATGGCACCCATTACAGCTGTGTCGACTGGATGATCGCTCGTGTCAGGTGAGAAATCAAAACACGGATAAATTGTTTGTGCCCGGATGTGATTTCAAACCTGGCACGCTGTAACCCAGTGATAGTACGCAGGCTCACTATCGACTAGGCTACCGAGCACCTGTCATGGAAGAGTAAACAGTGTTTAAATGTTTTGCTTTCTTTTAGTTCTCATCAACGCTCGATCGACTGGAAAATAAGAACAGACAATGCAGAACAAAATATAATTTGAAAAATAAATATCTGAGAAAACTCTTAAATATTGGTTGGAAATAATTCAAGACAAATAGACAAGTAAGAGAAGACACCAAACAATACTACGTTTCTATAATGATTTTAAAAGAAACGTAGACTCCACTTGGGCGTGTACGAAAATGAATGGAAATAGATTGCCACTACAAACATTAAAATGGCTACCTTCTGGAAGAAGAAAGAGTGGAAGATCACGAGAAACTATTCATAGAACAACTATCACAGAGGGCTTTTTTGTCGTTCATTCTCAAACTCCTGCTATATTTCTATTGTAGCAAGACAATGGTCATAGTGCTAGTGAAATGTCACCAGGATACAGAGGTCATTTCCTAATGGATGCAGGAGTCTATGGAGAATAGAGTATGACGTCGCCTTAGGATGTAGTCCCGAGAACGGAGATGCGTTGTTCTCAGTTTTGTTTCAGCAAGTGACCTGACACATCCGACTACCGTAAAAAAATAAAGCATGGCTATTGGTATCAGAAACATGCAAGAACTACACAAAGCATAATATCTTCACGTCGCTCAAACTGTAGATAACTGTCTTCTGCTCTCTGCACCTTATTCAGAGCTGAAAGAACATTGATTTCTGTTAGATACTTGTAGATTACATGAACACACCAAACACATATCACTATTTACATCATCATGTGCCATGCTGACGTCTATCTTGAACACTGGTTATCAATTCGAATGTTGTCATTTTTCTGTCATGAAGTTAGTGATATTTTTCCCCCCTAATCTTCTCTGGATAACAGCGTCACTGTTTGTTATTTCTCAATGACTAATAATAAGATATTTACTCTAATTGTAAGTTATATTAGTAATCAGTGACAATAATACTTTACGAAGGTGTTATGGATAACATTCCCTGTAGTACAGAAATCTTCCCCTACACTATGTTCTCTTCTTTCGGGGTGAAGATATGATTTTGGTTGAAATAACACAGAGAGATTAACCGGGAAAATATCCTGGAGATCTACATTGTATATTTTAAAATTTCATATTAACATAATGTCGCGCACGTAATTTAAATGTCAGCACACAAAATCTATACGACTGTGGATCTAAAAAAAATGTTTCACCAGTACTTTCTCAAAAGTGATTTTCCAAGCCTTATCTCTCAAAATCTCAATAGAGCTTTCCTGTAGCTTCGAAATATTCAAAACTGTCGTCGTTTGTTTGTTGTTTGTTAAATGGAGGATTAAAGCCTCTTAGCTGAGGCACGAACCTTTCAACCTAAGACAGAAGTATTTTGGTTATATCAGGCCGTATTAGCTTTTATCTAAATGTGACCTAATGGTCTGGGTGTTTGGAAAGCCGTGCGTGCTATTGCTATAAATTATCTATATTGCTAGGTGGAGTTGATGTTTATTTGTGGCCAAGATGCCTTTTATCTAAGTGTGACCCTATGGTCTGGGCGAATTGAGAACCGTGCGCGCTATTATTGCAAAAGAGTGTTATGTTGCTAGTTGTTGTATTAAGCTGTTTATTTCCTGCGGTATTGCTTTTTATTTAAGAGTGACACTAATGTCTGGGGGAGTTTGAAAACCGTGCTTGCGATTATGCCAAAAATTGTCCATATTGCCAGTCGTATTTTGTGGTGAGCGTTCCTCATTTGTATTTGTTGAAGCTGTGGAGAGAGACCTGTAGAAAGACTTTGACGACAAACAATGACTTACTTTTTTTGACTTGGTTAGATTCTTTTTAAATTAGTGCTTTAGTCCTGGTTATAAATTGTTTAATTAGTTTTAGCCTATCTGGTGGTACATCATGGCCCAGAACCTGTTCTAATTTATATGGTATTTTATTGTTTAGGTAGTAATCTTTTAGGTCTTGCCTATGATGGTTGTATTTATGACAATGGAGTAGGAAATGATCTATTGTATTTTCCCCTTCACAGTCTTCACATATTGGTTCGAATATATAATGTAGTGATTTTCCCAGGTATGATGAATGTCCTTTATAGTCTGTTCTAACATTCTGGGTCTCGCATGGATTTTCTGCCCAGGAGAAGATGGACTATCATAAGGTATTTCACGCTTCTAATTCCTCTTCACTTAACTAAGCCAATAGCCTGGCACATATGACTGTGACGGAACAAAGATAATATGACAAGGTCTCAGCAATATGCAGGAGCTACACAGATCATCCTCAAACCGAAGGGCACTGGTTTCTGCTTTATGCACCTTATTTGAAGTTGAAAGATTATTTATTTATGTTTAATTTTGATACCTTTAGATGACAAGAACGCACCGTTACTTTAGAAGACATTTTTTCCAATGATCCAGCAGGTCTTGTATTGACGATTGTTTAAGGTGAATTTGTCAACTCTTAACATTATTTGACAACTTAGATGAAATCTTCGTGCAATATTGATGCTTGTCCGCCTGTACAAACACCGTACGCAATTCTTCAGTATAACAAAACTTGCCCGAGTTCTTCGTCTAATATACAGTCATGTATCTCATAGGGTTTCTTTAAAAGTATCGCTATTTGAGTTTTCCAGGAAAATTTATTGGTTATTAACATAACGTGACCAATGAAAATCAAGGGAAAGTCAAATGCTTGACTTTAGAAAGATGATCACGAGAAGATTGCATGACTATACAACTGATGGAAGACACGGCTACTTCCAAGACTTTACTTCAGTGTATAGACCGTTAACAGATCAGTCTAAGGTCAGCCAACTGGTGTGAGCAGTTATATGGCATTACTGATCTGGAGAACGTCACTGTACAACCCCGATGTGATAGCTTGTGACCTCTTCCTTTTTCCCAGGCTGAAGGAACACCTCAAGGGACACCGTAACCCTTCTGAGGATGAGGTTAAAGCAGCTGCGTATACCTGGTTACGAAAGAAGACAACCGATTTCTTCTTCAAACGGAATTCAACAACTAATCCATTTTTGGCGGGTGTGTGTGTGTGTTTGTGTGTGTGGTGTGTTTGTGCGTGTGTGTGTTTATGTGTTTATGTGTGTGTTTGTGCGTGTGTTTATGGACAGTGGTGGTGAATGCCTTCTTGGCGTATGTGTTGTGTGTGTGGACACAGGTGGTGAATACATTTCCTTCTTCTCCTCTTCTTTTGTTTCTTCTTTGTTCTTCAGCTGAAGTCAGACGCTTATATAGATAATTATCAATGAACTGTAGTGTGGTCACCAGCCCCGAGAAAAGGCTGTAGAGCTTGTCTGTCAGAGTTGTTACAGATGATCAGAGTTGTCTTCTTCTTGTTTTGTACAGTGGACAAATCTGCAGACTATGTTTTGTTGTTTTTTCCCCGGAGATTGTACATATGGGCACATTTCGGTGACGCCACCTCGAAACTTCCTGTACATGTGGTGTTTGAATCTGTTGTAGCCAATTTTAAATCTAAAACTGATTGTTGCTTCCTTCCAAGCACCTCGACTCACACATGTGTATATGTGGATGTGTGTATATGTGAATATGTGTATATGTGGATATATGGATATCATCGTCTGTTATTTTGCTGCATGGATAAGTCGAGTTACATCCCATGTTAATGGAGCTTTTTGATGATAGAAATTACTTCTGGAAAAATACTGAATCTTCTTTCTGTTATTGTTGACAGCTAATTCTAGTTTTTGCTTACTGGTTTGGTATCACATTTCGTCTGATTTGTGAGTGACTCGGAATCCACCAGAGAACTTTTTCTTTTGCTTGGTTGTTATAGGAATAATTTTAAATTATGAATGTGGAATATGTTTGAAATCTGGAAGGATTACAGAGAAGACATGGAATCGGAAATTGAAAACAAAGAAATGTGTTTTCATAATTCGCTTATTAGTATTTAGTAATTTTCTCTACGACAAACTCTGGAAAAGACAATAGAATACAAAAACCATATGAGTTTTACTTTCATGGTTGGTTGGTTGGTAGGTTCGTTGGTTGGTTGGTTGCTGGTCCAGCGGTCCATGGGCTCATGCCCTTTGACCTAATGCCATTAAATGGCATTATATTGCTGGGAAGTCTGTGGATTTTCGGCCCACCCCGGGACAGAGCCAGAGAATAACTATCACACCTCCAGGAAAGTAGGTTTCAACCTATGCACTGCTCCTAGGGTTCACTGTGCTCATTCCCCGCCACCAATTGACTACTGGTTATGCCGAACTTCTCTATTGCTCCAGGCATGCAACCAAATGTTCAAGGCAAAAGGATTGTCACGTCCTGAGTCACTGTCCCTCTATGAAGGGTTTCAGCCATAGGAAAAAACAGTGCTGTCAGTTTCCTCCTCCCCAGTGCTGCACAGCACATCTCTGGCTACCTCCCAACCACAGAGGATGCAAACATATATATTCAGGTAAACATGAAACACATTTCAACAACAAAATAAAAGCATAATTGTATAGATGACGTGCCATGAAGCTTCTATAAGAAGATAACCTCAATATAACGGCATGTCATCAACTAAGGTTTTCTGTTGCATGGGTGGTATGTCTAGTGGGCCATTGGTTTTACCCACAGACGCAACCACATGCGTGTTTTTAAAAAAAATATTTTTTTTTTACTTTCATAGATCAAGTGAAAGCTTTCTACCTAATAAATAAAGAATTACTCTTGAATATACTAGAAAAGTATGAAATAAAATGATCATTATTAGACTGTGTAAGAGCTATATACAAAGACAATGAAAGTGCAGTTAGAACACGTGCAGGCCTTGCAAAGTGGTTTTCAGTAACATAAGGAGTTAGGGCTGTTATTGCTAATTATTTATATGGATAATATTGCCCAAACAGTAAAAACACCAACAGACTATTTACCATCCAAATTACCTAACTGAACAACTCTCTGCTGGCGATCAGTGCATACTCCACAGTTCAAGTGAAGAACTACATCACATGAACCTGCTCAACGAAAGCTACCTCAAAAACAACATGAATAACAGTACAGAAAAAAACAGAAGTACTCGTAATATAAGGCAAAAAAATCCCAATACAATGAACATAAAGATAAAGGATCAATTACAGAAACAGGTTGAAGAATTTAAATATTTTCGGAGCATTTTTTACAGACATTGGAAGAATTGACAAATAGCTAGTAACAATAATTCAAAAAGCCAACCACGTAAATTATGAACTTAATCAATTTAGAAACACTAATCTATCGCGATGGAAACCAAAAGGCAAATCATAAACTCAATCTTCGTGTCTCGTCGTTATTTCACCTCATTGACTTATATTGACTTATAATAGAAAACCTCTCTGCATTCTTTCACAGGAAAACATGCAGTAATGAAAGTGGTTTTTTTTAATTGTAACACCTATATACATATTTCCGTTTATTTTGATATATACCCTATGTTACTCCAGCCGCCTTGCTTCCAGTTTATTTTTTATTCTAACAAAAGTGATGGGTATTTATTTCTGTAAAGTGTATATGACAGGCACGCCCGTCAACAATAAAAGCCATAACAGACAATGTAAAAATCTGCTAAGCGGAGGCCATTTTTTTTTACATATGGACAGAAACACGACTGACACTACCATATTCTGTGTCACAACGAGAGGCTTCTTCGTTCTTTTCATTGGCTGGTGACACGTAGGGTAGACTCTCATAGTGACACGCAATTGGGTAGTTTGGGGACGTGTTCCTGTCAATAGGTAAAAGGACAATGTCCTCCGTAGAGCGGAAGTTTACGTTAACCTAAAATGTTGTAGACGGGCTTCGACAGAGTAATCCGAAATTCGACGTGTCACATTTTCTGTTGGTTCTATACTCCGAATTTCAACATGTCAATTTTTTGGTTGTTCTATAATCCGAACTTCGACATTTCACATTTTTGTTGATTCTATAGCCTGAACTTCGACATTTCACATTTTTGTTGGTTCTATAACCAGAACTTCAATATTTCACATTTTTGTTGATTCTATAACCCGAATTTCGACATTTCACATTGTGATTGATTCTTCTTCTTCACTGTTCATTCTCAAACTTCTGCTGGATCTCTCTTGTAGCAAGACCATGGTTCTACTAGATTTCCAGCAGGAAGTAGTCCAGAGAATGGAAATGCGTTGTTTCGCAGTTTTATTTGCGCTATTGGTCCGACACATCCGTCTTCGTTGGTGATTATTTCTATAACCCGAACTTCGACATTTTGATGGAGCTAGCCTGATTTAAGAAAGATGAACTAATTCGTGGTTGAAAATGACGTGTTTTATAAACATGATTTAATGCTCCACTCACATCCAAACAAGAACAATTGAATAAAGAGCAATTATTATTGTTATTATTATTATTTTAAAGCCTGTAGTGACAGGCTTACCTGAACTGTGACCCCAGTCCAGCTCGGAACGGACCTTATCGCGCGGAACTATCATTTGAACAGAATCAACCAATTTAGAAATAAAGCTGTCAGTCGTTGTTTAATTGTGGATGTACTCAGTTGGACATCAAAGCTCCTTCTCATGTGTGCAATGGCGATGATCTGACGACTAGCTCCTTAAAATGAAAGAGATTTCTCTGTGTCTCCGTAGAGTGTACCTCCTACACAAGAAATGGGCAATTTATTCTGCAAGTAAAGCGAGAAAGAAAATGACTTTAAATTCCAAAATTATAGATACTGTAACAGATTAAAAGATTAAACTGCTAATAATGATTAAGACCGAATGTTCACGTGCAAAAGTTGATATCTCAAAAATTAGCTTGTTCATTGCATGAGCACAAACACGCGTCTCACCAACTGACACAGATTCGGGATGAAACTCTGAATCAAAGGTGAAGTACAATACGCGTGCGTTGCACGTTCACTCTGCGAGCAAGCTCCATGTATGTTTTCAGGGAAAACCCGATTTTCATCTCGAAAACTGGTGTCAGTGGTGCGCTAATAGAGTATTTCTGAAATTAAATATAGCAATTGGATGCCACGAAACAAAATAAATAATAGTGTTCAAATGTTAAATGGTTTTCAGAGAAAAAAAAAGCCCCACTCTAATTAGCTATTCATTTGTTTGACGTCCTGAATTTTTAGTAATTATTCCGTGTGTTTGGATGCGTGACGCAATCCTCTTACGGTCCAGAAACTCTTCACGTACGATTTGTTATTGCAATTTAGTTCACTGATCTAGATTATCTCCCTTGTAATTCATAAAAATTACGTAAAGACGTTGTAAACGATTAAAATATAATTTTATATTTTAAGAGATATAAATTACAAAGAAATGATAAGCGACAGATTCTTAAATGTTGCTGCGCATTCGCACAAAATGTGTTTTAATGTTAGCCTCCTCGTCACTTTATCCAGGAATCATGTGCTATCATTTCTTTCTTATGTCAAAAATCACAGAAAGAGTGCACTCACACGCCTTAACAAAAACGTAATGTAATTTTTAGATGTCTTTGTCTGTAGGAATTCAACAATGAGCGACCATACAATAGACGTTTCAAGATTATTTTTTTTTACTAAAGGTTGTTGTCCAGCACCGCAGCGGTGAGGTACAGAGAGTTTCTGAGACATCCAATAAAACCGATTGCGAGTTCCGTCGAAGGCAATTGTGTATCCAGACAGGGCCGTGCAGTGCTTTGATGCAGAGAAACGGCCGCATCAGACGGCACCAATCAAAATGCATTGTTTGTCGGGGGCGGTATTTCAAGGAAAAACCATTTAAGGGAAGGGGGGGGGGGAGGTATTTCTAAGACTTATCATACTGAGAAAATCTACCGCACTCCGCTGTACCCGGAGTCGTTCAGAGAGCAATGAGAAAATCTACCGCTTCCTCTGTACCTGGAGTCGTTCAGAGAGCAATGGCAAAGTTATGAACGTATTTATATTGTCTATAAAAAAAACAACTTGAAGGCTTGAGGATAGCCAAGTCAAAAATAAGACGATTTTCTAGAGTGTACCTAGATCTATCATCTGTGGTGCAGGATCTGATGGCAGTGACCTGAATATCAAGAGCACCATGATGACCTTTGCTATTCATGTACCTACGTGGTTCAGATGGGCTCCATTTCTTTTCCTAAGGCCACTTTCTCTATCGATGAGGCCTTTACATGTGAATCCCGTAATGTCATGTACGCGATCATATGTAAACGCTGCGGCAAGCAATACATCGGGGAAACCGGCTTAAGATTAAGCGACCGCTTCTGTAACCATCTTCATGTCATCAAGCACAAAACACTTACTACTGTTGCCACGCACTTCAACGGCGCTGGCCATCATGGTGATTTTGATATTCTGCTCACTTCCATCAGATCTTGAACCACCGATAGATCTAGGTACGATCTAGAAAATCGTATTATTTTTTAGTTGGGTACGTTCAAGCCTTTTGGACTACATTCCGACCAATCTTTTGTCTAGTTCTCGGTTCGTGTGGTCTTTATCTTTATTCATGCTGTTCCGTCATTTACGCCATCTTTTTGTTCATTTCATTTCCAACTATATTTACGTTTTTTATGTACTTCCCGTTCCTGCCCTTCCGGCATCTCACTTCCATATTTCGGTTGGACACGTTTGTGTGTTGTGATCATTTCTATTCGTCGTCTTTTGATGTTTTGTGCGTCTCTTGATAAAGGCATTTTGGTTGAAACGCTGAATATGTTTTGTGTATTGTAATTTGTATGTTTTCTTCTTTATACACCATAACTCCATAGTTTTAGTGATATTCTGTCGTGTCTAAGTGGAGAATTCTAAGAACCTGTGTTTTACGTAGGTTTCTTCGACAAGGCAATGAATATTGATTTGCAATAAATCAGAAGGAATATCGCAATTGTTATAGATGTGATTTAACATTTTGGTTAAATTTCTATGCCATACTCTCCCAGCACTTCTAATGTTTCCTTTGTAATATTATCTGGTCCAGGAGATTTATTGTATTTCATGTGTTGCATAGATTATCCCATCTCTGCAGTTAATATACGGGGGCCTTCGTTGTTGTACTATATGTCTGTTTCATTTCTAATATTTTTTTTGTATCTACCCACTTTTAACAGAGAACCCAACCGTTAATAGATCATGAAAATAGCCTTCGGATTGAAGATTTTATTGTTATTGTGGAATGATTGATGTCAAGTGACGTATTTTCTCAAGAACGTTGTCTTCCCAATGAACTCCCTAGACCATTCTCTGTCTTGGCCGTACAGCTTGCATTTTCCAACCATGTATTCATGTTATCTTTAATGTCGTCAGTCCATCGTCTTCTTGTTTTGCCATTTCTCCTCCGCCAAGGTGCTCTGCCCTCTATTATTTGTCTTTCTAAACAGTTGTGTCTCTTTATATGACCAAACATAGATTACCCGTTTATAGTTCCAGTTTAGTTCTCTCCACTGAAATCGCATAGATTACCTGCTTATAGTTCCAGTTTAGTTCTCTCCACTGAAATCGCATAGATTACCTGCTTATAGTTTCAGTTTAGTTCTCTCCACTGAAGTCGCATAGATTACCTGCTTATAGTTTCAGTTTAGTTCTCTCCACTGAAGTCGCATAGATTACCTGCTTATAGTTTCAGTTTAGTTCTCTCCACTGAAGTCGCATAGATTATATCAATGATGAGAGATTCGCAATATATCTTTCAGCAATTCATATACTACGATAACACTCGGATATTGTGGTCCGATGAATCATAATCTCCATTTTTTATGGGTAAAAGTTCGGATATAATAATAATAATAATAATAATAATAATAATAATAATAATAATAATAATAATAATAATAATAATAATAATAATAATAATAATAATAATAATAATAATAAAGCCCCATCACCCGTCTGCTCGCATGGGTGCTACACTAGAAACGTCCGTACAAAAACTCTACAAACATCTCTATTCTCAGTCATTCGGAGTATAGAAAAATAATACTCATAACATTCCCTGATGTTATCAATCCAGGATTTCCCTTACCTCTTCTTCCACCCTCAACTGTTCCTCGTAAAATAATTTTAGAAATTGAGTGCATATTCAAACTAAACAAGTTTGTGTCGTTTCACCACTGAAAAAATACAGTACTTAATATACAGCATGTGTGTTCATTTGCTGCCGGACAAATATGAAGGATAGTATTTAAAAGGATAGCATATTGTGTTATATACAGCTAATTTTAACAAAGGTCTGTAACACTTGTATTAAAAAACCTGACTCCTGATATATTCAAATTGGATTCACTTCTGCGGATCTTCTTCTTCTTCACTGCGATCAGTTTATTATGCTCATAAGTCAACATAGGAAGGTGGGCCACCTCCATTAATTCAGTCTTGAGCAGGAGGTCCTCACAGTTGCCCCACAGTTTTACCATCAGATCTGTCTCTTGGGGCCATATTTTAGTTCTCACGTCATCGAATATTGTGGAGAATGTGTTCAGAAGTCTTAGTAGCCTTTTGACATCGACATTGGTCAGTTTGGACAGCTTTCATTTTGTGAATATGTCTTGTAGTCTACAATGAATTCTGTGTAAACTAAAAACTGTGGTTTGCTGTGATCTGCTTAGCTTTAGAATGGGGTCCTGGGGAAAGTTGCTGCATGTTCTCTGACTCCTTGTATGTTTGTATATTCTTTTGATGAGAGTTTCTGCTTCAGTTAGTGATATTGTGTGCTGGAATTGTATCTTTTTGCACCTATTTTTGCCAGTTTGTCAGATGCCTCATTTTCTGCAATTCCAGAGTGTGCAGCTTTCCAATGCAGTACAGCTTTATTGTTAGCAGACAGTTGATTTAAAAGTTCAACAGTCTTTTTTTAGGAGATCTTTAGGTTCATTTTGGATGGTTTAGAGTATTGACATGCAGTCTCACAAGAAGACTATTTTAGTTCCTTTGAGTCTATGTTCCACTAGATCCTCTGATGCTTCTAAGACTGCATGTAGCTTTGCCCTGTAGTTTGTTGATAATTTGCCAGTAGCGATAGAGAGTTCTAATTTTGGGGTGTTTGGTATGAGTATTGGTATCCAAGCTCCTTCTTTCTTTACTGCATCCTCTGATGGTCCATCTGTGAAGACATGGATCGACTTTTAGCTGGGGTATTGGGTGTGTAGGTGATCAAGTGCTTTTGCCTTGAGAGCAGTAGTAGTTTATATAGTTTTTCTCTCATTGTTTGGGATTGTAAGTATTTCAGTATATATGGGTGAGGTGTTTGCGATATTGCAATTTGCTTCTAGCTGTTTCCATTCGTCCGGATTGTTGCTGGTAACTTCTTCATTGGCTTTCACACAAGGGCCATTAAATGACCCATCTCTTCGAATCTATTCTAAATGTTGCTTAAGCACGCATCTCAACTTGTGAGAACAGAGGCAGTATCAGCACAAGCGACTATTTCAAGACATGGAAAACGACTTGTGAGAGTAATCAGCGCAATGCCAACGTGGAAATGTTTGATTTTAATAGTGGTAGTATTGCAACACGATAATGTTATCATTGTTCTATAGAACGACGCTGAATCGTGGTTCCACTGCCAGGATTGGTGGATTGCCATCAACACTAATCGAACATTTCCATCCTCCGTCCCATCCGTTGAACGGTCTATTACCAACTTTCGTCTCGCGCCGTCTCCATGAAAATTTGATGCGGCTGAAATTTACGGCGAATACTGGAGGCAGGCAGGCTCTATATTGATATTTACTCAACATGAAATCTTCATGAGGCAGTGTCCCAGTTGTCTAAACCGTTGCAAGGAATTAACGCCCCTATTTGTGAGATCTTCCTTGCGGAATTTGTCAACACTTGTGGTTCTATTTCCTTGATTGCTGGGTTCAAATTCACTGATGTTTCTATGTGACGTAAATATTATTACTGATTCAGTTGAATCTTGTGGTGAATTGTGAATTTATAAGAAAACTAAGTAAACAATTAAGAATAAAACAACCAGTGTGTGAATTATTAATGAGAACGGTGAAATAGAAGTCTGGTATAATTTTAATAATTTTATTTTCGCTACGTTTACCTCCCTTAGCACTAGGTTACTCGGTAAAATGTTTATTGTCTCCACATAAATAAGTAAGGAAGCAAACAAATGCGTTTTGTAACGATATTCTAGAAGGATTAAAGTTGGATAATTTTGATTGCAATGGGAGATTATCTTGACTGGTCTATTTCCGTGTGCTGATTTTAGTGTCTAAATAATTGATCAAACGCAAGATAATACGTGTAGACCTCGTTGTTTTCGTCCATGATAATTATTATTTTACAATCCGGTTTCATCTTCTCTCTAGCATTATCATTTTAACTATTTGACTCTGTCATATATACATTTTGGATATCGTGGTGGCAGAACAACATGAATTGCTACCTCCACTATTATTTTATAAGCATATGCTGTAATAGAACCGAATTTGACTTACTTTCTCTGCTGGAAAGGGCATCCCACACCATAAAATATCACCTTCGTATAATGTAAATTACTTATAATAGACAGTATGTGCGTGTCTCCTTTTTTAGGAATTATCTTTTCAACCATGTTCGAACATGAATCATGTTTGGTTTCATCAGGGCAGTGTCTATACAAAATAATGGAAATCGGGGTTCATGTAACATTATCACAACGAACTCCCAAAATTTAAAAAAACAAAGAAATTTATTGTGTGCCAGGTCACTGTTTTATTTTTCGTTTGTTCTCGAACTCCCACGTAATCTCACTTATGGTAGGGAAATTTTTCTAGATTTTCAGCAGGACGAATTACAGGGAAGTAAATATATTGTGTCGCCCTTTCACTCTCATGAGCCAACACATTCGATAGTACCGTTAACTCTCTTCTAGTCTTTGGACTTTTTATTATCTCAAAATTAAAAGAAAATAATTTTTAAAATTTGTTTATCATTATATTTTTTATTCTATACCCCCCCCCCCCACCCCACTTTAATATTGTCCGTTGATTAAACTTTCTTGTTCTGATGCTGTCATTTCATTAAATGTTCTTGTTTTTAATGCTCTCCTTTCATTCAATGTTTTTTTAATACAACCCTTTCATTACATTTTTTTTCTGTTTTTAATGCAATATTTCATTAAATTGTTCTTCTTTGAATGATGTACTTTCAATAATGTTTCCAGTACTTAATGCTATCCTTTCATTAGACTTTCTTATTTTTATGCAATCCTTTCATTTACTATTTTTGTTTTGTTTTAATGCTGTCCTTTCAATAAAGTTTCTTGTATTTCTTATATGCTTTCAATAAATTTTCTTGTTGTTTTTTTTAAAAAAGCAGCCCTTTCAATAAATGTTATTGTTCTTAATGCTATGCTTTCATACAATTTTTTTATGTGCTGTTCTTTTAAAAATTTTAATGATTTTTTTTTCAAATCATTTCATATTTGTTGGATTGAGTATAAAAACAAAAAAATCGTTTTCCTTATATTCTGTTATGAATTCTAAAAAATTGTTCAAAAGCTATCCATAAATAATCATGTTTTTAGTGCAACCCTGTCATTACATTTTCTTGTTTTAATGTAATTCTTTCATTACATTTTCTTTTTTTTATTGATCTTCTTTAATTACATTTTTTAAATTTAATTTTATACTTTCACTAAGTTTTCTTCCCATTTATTGGGGTAATATTCACTCCCTCTCCCCCCTTGTTATCAGCTGTAAAGAATCAAGGGACACACCCTGCTTAATTATTTTTTTAAATATTCCAATACTAATTTTTTTACCATCCTCCTCCTTTCCCCTCCCCCCAAAAGTCATTCATTCATTCATAATTTTCCTATAGCGCTGAAGTAAGTTAGCGCATAGGGCAGAGGTCAGATCTCTCCAATTCTGTCTGTTCAAAGCTATTATGTGCAGTTCTTGAATGGTATGCATATTGATTGTTTTACTTTCTCTAAGTATTGTTTGAATTCACTCCAATAGGTGTTAGTTATCCTACGAAGATAATTGTTCTCAAAACTGAGTAATTTCTTTTCTTAAGATAAAGAACTTTTCCAACTCTCACATTCATAAGATAACACCGGAATAACTCAGCAATTAAATAAGCGTATTTTTGTGCGTGTGCTGATTGACTTTGACCTCCACATATTAGACAGTCTGTTAAAGGTATTTGAAACGAATACAATGAGAGTTGTAATTTCTGTCATGCCATCACCGTCGAGTGCTAATTTGCTTCCTAGATACTTCCCTAAAAAATGTAGCATAAGAATTAGGAAAACAAATTTAGCAGAAGAACTACGAAAACAAAACTACGCGAACATGTTTTTTTTCCCTTCAGATTTTAGAAATTGTTTTCAATTTACAATAATGTAATTGGTGTATACAGAAATTTGTATTGACGTTAACTTTTGTCAACCCTCTTCCCTTGTCAACAACGGTTAAATCCCCCCCCAACCCCCTTTCCAGGCGTGGGTGATATATGTTTATATTTTTCAACGCTATAAATTATTAATAAACTTCTAAATATTTTGTCCTGCGATATTCAATAATTCTCCTGTAAATGTATTGATTGTCCATGTTTAATTTCCATATATTAGAAGTGGCGATGACGTATGCACGGTCTTACTTTTATTTAGAATGAGATGCTATAGAAAATATTGTTAATGTTGTTCAACTCTCGTGTAATTAAGAAAACAAAGTTTACATTTTCACCTGGATGTATTTTTGAACATATATTACCCTGAATTAAAACTTCTATACATTCTGTGATTGCACGTCTAACCAGTGGTTAAAATCAGCATAAATGAACCACAACCAGATTAACATTTCCGACGTCCAGTAACGAGATAAACTTTTATTAAGACAATCAGTTTGTTCACAATGTTAACACATTATCAAAAGTGAGTAACATGTTTGACAACTAATTACTGAAAAGCCTGGTAACTTGTCGCCAGAACCGAGGGATATTTAAAATAATACATACAATACGAAACTGGCAGTTGGACTATATGATAGACAGGGTCCTCAGAACTCTGCCTTTCTGGCTATGAACGTCAAACAGCCCGCTTTGGGCGCCACACCCAACCCACTTACTCTTCCTGGTGATAATCATTTCTCAAGCACTCGTCATTGGTCACAGACACCAGATCGGATGAGATGCCTACCTTCCCCTACGGTAGGTATATCTATATATATACATATATCTACTTCCAAAGCTCTTTACTTTTGGTGTTACATATAGGCTCCTAGAAAACAGCTCGCAGACGGACCATACTTGGCTCCTTTATGGTATGGCTCATCTGCCAACCCATGACTATCGCAGAAAATCAAAGGTTCTCCTGTGCTCCGGCAAAGCTGGCCAATGATATGATTAGTTAATCCTTTACCTGTGATCGGTGTACAAAGGTCAAACAATTGTAAACAAATATATGTGACTAGAAAATATTTTTTGGCAATTCGATCGAAGTTTAGTACGTTTTTACATGATAAATATTCCTTCCCTTTGCCTTTTGCTGATGCCGTGTATGTTTCTGTCTATGAACGAGTCGCATAATACTGTTTCCAGTCTGCACTTTTGTTGTATTCTTAAATTCGTATCGATCTGGCGTTGAATTCTCTCGTAAACATTGTTATGTAAAGAAAACGTCACAATGCACACACAGTACACATCTTTTACACGGTTGAATTTTACACTGTATGTACTGTGACCGGAATATCTCAGTTCGTATGAGCGCGAAGTACCAGCGTAAAGTATGTTATTGGGGGGGGGGGGGGTGGGTGTTTGATCAAAGATATTTTTTTCACATCTTTATTTTAGTTAAAAGGCCTATTTAGTAAATGAAAAATATCAAAGTCATCGCTACATTATAAGAAATATATTCGCTACCATTCTATATTTATTTCCTTTTATTCACATCCGGGCAAAGGCGGACATTGTTTCTAGTATATATATATATATTCTGTTGTTTCTAGTATATATATATATATATAGTTGTCCGGCTCTGTGGCGAAGTGGTACAGAGCGCGTCTGTGACGGCAAAGGTACCGAGTTCGATCCTCACCACAGGCAATTGTGCCTCCGGACCGTTCAGAAAGCAATGGCAACCTACTGAACGTATTTATATTGCCTAGAAAATCACCACAGCCAACAAATGCTGGGTTGATAGCTACGTCCTGGATAGGATATGTTACCAATATATATATATATATATACATATATATATATATATATATATATATATATATATATATATATATATATATATATATATATATATATATATATATATATATATATATATATATATATATATATATATATATATATATATATATATATATATATATATCCAAAGCTATAAATTATTAATAAACTTCTATATATACTGCAAGCGTCTCGAAAATCGAAAAACAAAAACAGCCAAAAGAAAGTCTGCAATTTGAAGACTTCATAGAAGATAAAATTCATTCATAATTACCCCCAAGAATATGTTTGTTTGTCTCACCAATGAACCACCAGAATAGCAACTAAAGCAACAGAAAACCTTAGTAGATGACATGCATATATATTAAGCATTTTCTTTTTTGCGATAACATCATAGGTCATCATCTATTTAATTATGTTTATCGTGTCTGCGTGTGTTTTCATGTTTTACCATTTGTATATATGCATGCAATCTCTGTGGTTGGGAGTCAGAGATGTACTACGCAGCAATGGGGAGGTGGAATTTAGCTACTCTGTTTTCCAATCGATGAGATCAATGATTAAGACATTCATAAAGGCATAGTGACACAGGGCGTGATGGTCCTATAGTCTAACATGTGGATACATGCCTGAGACTATAGAGAAGTTCTGTATATCCGGCAGGTAGTGTGAGGCGGGGAATAAGCACAGGGAACCATATCTTAGCTGCTTCAGGTTGGAACAGTGCATAAATACAAATCTAGCTTCCAGTTCACGTGATAGTTATTTTCTGGCTTTGACTCTTGGTGGGGAAAAATCCGTATGCTTTTCATCATAACAGGGCCAAGGAAATTAGGTTATGAAGTGCTGGATCAGTCAGTAACCAATCCAACGGGTTGACTTTTTATCATAAGAAGGTCAAAGAGAATAAGTCGATGGATCGCTGGATCAGAATCCAACCAACCAACACAAGAATTTAATGCTGAAGTGGAATAGATCGCGCCGAAAGGTGCACATATTGCGTCAACGTTATATATCATTCTGTATCGAATTATCTCCTGATAACCAGCAGGTTATATTCTGATAACCGGCAGGTTATATTATGATAACCGGCAGGTTATATTTTGATAACCGGCAGGTTATATTCTAAGAGTTATTATCCAAGAGTTTCATTACTGTATACCCTTGTGGACGCCTCTGTTGTATGATGAATTTAAGTAGGAAGCCAGAGGACAATATTTTTAAAAATTCTTGAGACTGGTTCAATTCCCGTTATTCTCAAGAATTTTTAAAAATGTTGTATGATGGGAAAGTTGAATTTGGATACTATCAGTCTGTGGTTAGTCCAGCAATTTGCAACACACATGGCTTTAATTATAGGTAGGTCTCTCATATTTTTCCTGCTGGTGTGAGATAGTTTATCGGGTGCCACTGTTTAAAGCGTGGATGCATCCATTATGTCTTCTTGCGTGTAGACATACGAAAGACTGAGTTGGTGCTAGCGAGATCATGTGTGGAACACAGTCTCAATATGCGTAACCCATGGCTGTTGCATTTACCGATTCCATACTTTCCTAGGACTCCATTCCATGACTGATGATTATTTCCAACTCTTGCGGTGAAGTCAGAACGATACGTTTTTCTGATTTTGACGTAGATGATATCGCTGCATCAAGTTCCTCATATAATTTGTCTTTTTTTCTTCATCTTGGTTTGTCATTGTCGGAACATAGACGTTAATTAAGGTTATAAACTTCTTCTTTCTCGCTTGTTTGCGTAGAGTCATAACACGGTCGCTTAGTCTCCTGGGAAGACTTGGGAGTCTTTGTACAAGGTCGGCTCTAACTGCAAATCCAACTCCCGATTCCTGTCGCTGTGAGCTTTTGCGACCACTCCAACAAAATGTGTACCCTCCTCCTCTTTCTGTAAGCTGCTCGTCATTCGTTTCTCATGTTTCGCTCAGTGCTACAATGTCAAGCTTGTAACTGACCAAGTCCTTTGCAACTAGCGTTGTTCTTCTTCCTGGTCTGTTTGCGGATGTTATGTCTGTGAGTGTGTGGATATTCCACGTTTCCACTAATAGTGACTTCATAATTTTTTTGAGTGGTTAGGTACCCGCCATCCACGGCATGCTGGCCAGGTTAAATTAGGTAGGCTATATTTAGGGCACTTTTTTCTAGCACCTTCCCCATGTTATGGGGGTGAGCAAATCTATCCCGAATAGGGATGTTCAGTCGATCAGAGGGCTGCCAAATCCCATTTCTGCCTTGAATTTAAACAGGAAACGACCCTTTGCCCTGATCCGCCTGTATACAGGGTTGTAACTGTCGCTTGAGTATTCCACATTTTCTGTTTCGCCACTCCCCCATCGCCACAGGACTTGTTGTATAAGGACTTGTTTGTTCTATAGTATAGAGTTATGATTGTCGTCAAGTTGTTTGTTCTGTAGTATAGAGTTATGATTGTCGTCAAGTTGTTTGTTCTGTATTATGGTGTTATGATTGTCGTCAGATTGTTTTTTTTCCATAATATATTGTTATATGTAGTCTTCCAAAGAATAGTGAACAAAAGGCGGATCATCTAGAGCACGAAATGACTGGCTATTCCTTCATTGCACCGAGATCACAGGAAATATTGAGCAATGTGTCTATATCAGATCAATGTTTTAATATCTGAACAATATTTTTATATAAGTTCAATATCTTTATATCAGATCAATTCATTTATCAGATCAATATCTCTATTTTAAATTAGCGTCTCTATATCAGATCAATGTCTCTATATCAGATCAATGTCTCTATATCAGATCAATGTCTCTATATCAGATCAATGTCTCTATATCAGATCAATGTTTCTATATCAGATCAATGTCCGTATATCAGATCAATGTCTCTATATCAGATCAATGTCTCTATATCAGATCAATGTCTCTATATCAGATCAATGTCTCTATATGAGATCCATGTCTCTATATCAGATCAATATTTCTATATCAAATCAATGTCCGTATATCAGATCAATGTCCGTATATCAGATCAATGTCTCTATATCAGATCAATGTCCGTATATCAGATCAATGTCCTTATATCAGATCAATGTCTCTATATCAGATCAATATTTCTATATCAGATCAATGTCTCTATATCAGATCAATGTCTCTATATCAGATCAATGTCCGTATATCAGATCAATGTCCGTATATCAGATCAATGTCTCTATATCAGATCAATGTCTCTATATCAGATCAATGTCTCTATATCAGATCAATGTCTCTATATCAGATCAATATTTCTATATCAGATCAATGTCTCTATATCAGATCCATGTCTCTATATCAGATCAATGTCTCTATATCAGATCAATGTCTCTATATCAGATCAATGTCTCTATATCAGATCCATGTCTCTATATCAGATCAATATTTCTATATCAGATCAATGTCTCTATATCAGATCCATGTCTCTATATCAGATCAATATTTCTATATCAGATCAATGTCCGTATATCAGATCAATGTCCGTATATCAGATCAATGTCCGTATATCAGATCAATGTCCGTATATCAGATCAATGTCCGTATATCAGATCAATGTCTCTATGTCAGATCAATGTCCGTATGTCAGATCAATGTCTCTATATCAGATCAATGTCCGTATATCAGATCAATGTCCGTATATCAGATCAATGTCCGTATATCAGATCAATGTCCGTATATCAGATCAATGTCTCTATACCAGATCAATGTTTTTATATCAGTTGTGAGCAAAATGCGGCTCGCAAAACCATTTATTCTTGAGACTGGTTCAATTCCCGTTATTCTCAAGAATTTTTAAAAATGTTGTATGATGGGAAAGTTGAATTTGGATACTATCAGTCTGTGGTTAGTCCAGCAATTTGCAACACACATGGCTTTAATTATAGGTAGGTCTCTCATATTTTTCCTGCTGGTGTGAGATAGTTTATCGGGTGCCACTGTTTAAAGCGTGGATGCATCCATTATGTCTTCTTGCGTGTAGACATACGAAAGACTGAGTTGGTGCTAGCGAGATCATGTGTGGAACACAGTCTCAATATGCGTAACCCATGGCTGTTGCATTTACCGATTCCATACTTTCCTAGTAGGACTCCATTCCATGACTGATGATTATTTCCAACTCTTGCGGTGAAGTCAGAACGATACGTTTTTCTGATTTTGACGTAGATGATATCGCTGCATCAAGTTCCTCATATAATTTGTCTTTTTTTTCTTCATCTTGGTTTGTCATTGTCGGAACATAGACGTTAATTAAGGTTATAAACTTCTTCTTTCTCGCTTGTTTGCGTAGAGTCATAACACGGTCGCTTAGTCTCCTGGGAAGACTTGGGAGTCTTTGTACAAGGTCGGCTCTAACTGCAAATCCAACTCCCGATTCCTGTCGCTGTGAGCTTTTGCGACCACTCCAACAAAATGTGTACCCTCCTCCTCTTTCTGTAAGCTGCTCGTCATTCGTTTCTCATGTTTCGCTCAGTGCTACAATGTCAAGCTTGTAACTGACCAATTCCTTTGCAACTAGCGTTGTTCTTCTTCCTGGTCTGTTTGCGGATGTTATGTCTGTGAGTGTGTGGATATTCCACGTTTCCACTAATAGTGACTTCATAATTTTTTTGAGTGGTTAGGTACCCGCCATCCACGGTATGCTGGCCAGGTTAAATTAGGTATGCTATATTTAGGGCACTTTTTTCTAGCACCTTCCCCATGTTATGGGGGTGAGCAAAGCTATCCCGAATAGGGATGTTCAGTCGATCAGAGGGCTGCCAAATCCCATTTCTGCCTTGAATTTAAACAGGAAACGACCCTTTGCCCTGATCCGCCTGTATACAGGGTTGTAACTGTCGCTTGAGTATTCCACATTTTCTGTTTCGCCACTCCCCCATCGCCACAGGACTTGTTGTATAAGGACTTGTTTGTTCTATAGTATAGAGTTATGATTGTCGTCAAGTTGTTTGTTCTGTAGTATAGAGTTATGATTGTCGTCAAGTTGTTTGTTCTGTATTATGGTGTTATGATTGTCGTCAGATTGTTTTTTTTTTCCATAATATATTGTTATATGTAGTCTTCCAAAGAATAGTGAACAAAAGGCGGATCATCTAGAGCACGAAATGACTGGCTATTCCTTCATTGCACCGAGATCACAGGAAATATTGAGCAATGTGTCTATATCAGATCAATGTTTTAATATCTGAACAATATTTTTATATAAGTTCAATATCTTTATATCAGATCAATTCATTTATCAGATCAATATCTCTATTTTAAATTAGCGTCTCTATATCAGATCAATGTCTCTATATCAGATCAATGTCTCTATATCAGATCAATGTCTCTATATCAGATCAATGTCTCTATATCAGATCAATGTTTCTATATCAGATCAATGTCCGTATATCAGATCAATGTCCGTATATCAGATCAATGTCCGTATATCAGATCAATGTTTCTATATCAGATCAATGTCTCTATATCAGATCAATGTCCGTATATCAGATCAATGTCTCTATATCAGATCAATGTCTCTATATCAGATCAATGTCCGTATATCAGATCAATGTCCGTATGTCAGATCAATGTCTCTATATCAGATCAATGTCCGTATATCAGATCAATGTCCGTATATCAGATCAATGTCTCTATATCAGATCAATGTCTCTATATCAGATCAATGTCTCTATATCATATCAATGTCTCTATATCAGATCAATGTTTCTATATCAGATCAATGTTTCTATATCAGATCAATGTCCGTATATCAGATCAATGTCTCTATATCAGATCAATGTCTCTATATCAGATCAATGTCTCTATATCAGATCAATGTTTCTATATCAGATCAATGTCCGTATATCAGATCAATGTCCGTATATCAGATCAATGTCCGTATGTCAGATCAATGTCTCTATATCAGATCAATGTCCGTATATCAGATCAATGTCCGTATATCAGATCAATGTCTCTATATCAGATCAATGTCTCTATATCAGATCAATGTTTCTATATCAGATCAATATTTCTATATCAGATCAATGTCTCTATATCAGATCAATATTTCTATATCAGATCAATGTCTCTATATCAGATCCATGTCTCTATATCAGATCAATGTCTCTATATCAGATCAATGTCTCTATATCAGATCAATGTCTCTATATGAGATCCATGTCTCTATATCAGATCAATATTTCTATATCAAATCAATGTCCGTATATCAGATCAATGTCCGTATATCAGATCAATGTCTCTATATCAGATCAATGTCCGTATATCAGATCAATGTCCGTATATCAGATCAATGTCTCTATATCAGATCAATATTTCTATATCAGATCAATGTCTCTATATCAGATCAATGTCTCTATATCAGATCAATGTCCGTATATCAGATCAATGTCCGTATATCAGATCAATGTCTCTATATCAGATCAATGTCTCTATATCAGATCAATGTCTCTATATCAGATCAATGTCTCTATATCAGATCAATATTTCTATATCAGATCAATGTCTCTATATCAGATCCATGTCTCTATATCAGATCAATGTCTCTATATCAGATCAATGTCTCTATATCAGATCAATGTCTCTATATCAGATCCATGTCTCTATATCAGATCAATATTTCTATATCAGATCAATGTCTCTATATCAGATCCATGTCTCTATATCAGATCAATATTTCTATATCAGATCAATGTCCGTATATCAGATCAATGTCCGTATATCAGATCAATGTCCGTATATCAGATCAATGTCCGTATATCAGATCAATGTCCGTATATCAGATCAATGTCTCTATGTCAGATCAATGTCCGTATGTCAGATCAATGTCTCTATATCAGATCAATGTCCGTATATCAGATCAATGTCCGTATATCAGGTCAATGTCCGTATATCAGATCAATGTCCGTATATCAGATCAATGTCTCTATACCAGATCAATGTTTTTATATCAGTTGTGAGCAAAATGCGGCTCGCAAAACCATTTATTCTTGAGACTGGTTCAATTCCCGTTATTCTCAAGAATTTTTAAAAATGTTGTATGATGGGAAAGTTGAATTTGGATACTATCAGTCTGTGGTTAGTCCAGCAATTTGCAACACACATGGCTTTAATTATAGGTAGGTCTCTCATATTTTTCCTGCTGGTGTGAGATAGTTTATCGGGTGCCACTGTTTAAAGCGTGGATGCATCCATTATGTCTTCTTGCGTGTAGACATACGAAAGACTGAGTTGGTGCTAGCGAGATCATGTGTGGAACACAGTCTCAATATGCGTAACCCATGGCTGTTGCATTTACCGATTCCATACTTTCCTAGGACTCCATTCCATGACTGATGATTATTTCCAACTCTTGCGGTGAAGTCAGAACGATACGTTTTTCTGATTTTGACGTAGATGATATCGCTGCATCAAGTTCCTCATATAATTTGTCTTTTTTTCTTCATCTTGGTTTGTCATTGTCGGAACATAGACGTTAATTAAGGTTATAAACTTCTTCTTTCTCGCTTGTTTGCGTAGAGTCATAACACGGTCGCTTAGTCTCCTGGGAAGACTTGGGAGTCTTTGTACAAGGTCGGCTCTAACTGCAAATCCAACTCCCGATTCCTGTCGCTGTGAGCTTTTGCGACCACTCCAACAAAATGTGTACCCTCCTCCTCTTTCTGTAAGCTGCTCGTCATTCGTTTCTCATGTTTCGCTCAGTGCTACAATGTCAAGCTTGTAACTGACCAAGTCCTTTGCAACTAGCGTTGTTCTTCTTCCTGGTCTGTTTGCGGATGTTATGTCTGTGAGTGTGTGGATATTCCACGTTTCCACTAATAGTGACTTCATAATTTTTTTGAGTGGTTAGGTACCCGCCATCCACGGCATGCTGGCCAGGTTAAATTAGGTAGGCTATATTTAGGGCACTTTTTTCTAGCACCTTCCCCATGTTATGGGGGTGAGCAAATCTATCCCGAATAGGGATGTTCAGTCGATCAGAGGGCTGCCAAATCCCATTTCTGCCTTGAATTTAAACAGGAAACGACCCTTTGCCCTGATCCGCCTGTATACAGGGTTGTAACTGTCGCTTGAGTATTCCACATTTTCTGTTTCGCCACTCCCCCATCGCCACAGGACTTGTTGTATAAGGACTTGTTTGTTCTATAGTATAGAGTTATGATTGTCGTCAAGTTGTTTGTTCTGTAGTATAGAGTTATGATTGTCGTCAAGTTGTTTGTTCTGTATTATGGTGTTATGATTGTCGTCAGATTGTTTTTTTTCCATAATATATTGTTATATGTAGTCTTCCAAAGAATAGTGAACAAAAGGCGGATCATCTAGAGCACGAAATGACTGGCTATTCCTTCATTGCACCGAGATCACAGGAAATATTGAGCAATGTGTCTATATCAGATCAATGTTTTAATATCTGAACAATATTTTTATATAAGTTCAATATCTTTATATCAGATCAATTCATTTATCAGATCAATATCTCTATTTTAAATTAGCGTCTCTATATCAGATCAATGTCTCTATATCAGATCAATGTCTCTATATCAGATCAATGTCTCTATATCAGATCAATGTTTCTATATCAGATCAATGTCCGTATATCAGATCAATGTCCGTATATCAGATCAATGTCCGTATATCAGATCAATGTTTCTATATCAGATCAATGTTTCTATATCAGATCAATGTCCGTATATCAGATCAATGTCTCTATATCAGATCAATGTCTCTATATCAGATCAATGTCCGTATATCACATCAATGTCCGTATATCAGATCAATGTCTCTATATCAGATCAATGTCTCTATATCAGATCAATGTCCGTATATCAGATCAATGTCCGTATATCAGATAAATGTCCGTATGTCAGATCAATGTCTCTATATCAGATCAATGTCCGTATATCAGATCAATGTCCGTATATCAGATCAATGTCTCTATATCAGATCAATGTCTCTATATCAGATCAATGTCTCTATATCAGATCAATGTCTCTATATCAGATCAATGTTTCTATATCAGATCAATGTTTCTATATCAGATCAATGTCCGTATATCAGATCAATGTCTCTATATCAGATCAATTTCTCTATATCAGATCAATGTCTCTATATCAGATCAATGTTTCTATATCAGATCAATATTTCTATATCAGATCAATGTCTCTATATCAGATCAATATTTCTATATCAGATCAATGTCTCTATATCAGATCCATGTCTCTATATCAGATCAATGTCTCTATATCAGATCAATGTCTCTATATCAGATCAATGTCTCTATATCAGATCCATGTCTCTATATCAGATCAATATTTCTATATCAAATCAATGTCCGTATATCAGATCAATGTCCGTATATCAGATCAATGTCTCTATATCAGATCAATGTCCGTATATCAGATCAATGTCCGTATATCAGATCAATGTCTCTATATCAGATCAATGTCTCTATATCAGATCAATGTCTCTATATCAGATCAATGTCTCTATATCAGATCAATATTTCTATATCAGATCAATATTTCTATATCAGATCAATGTTTCTATATCAGATCAATATTTCTATATCAGATCAATATTTCTATATCAGATCAATGTCTCTATATCAGATCAATGTCTCTATATCAGATCAATATTTCTATATCAGATCAATGTTTCTATATCAGATCAATGTCTCTATATCAGATCAATGTCTCTATATCAGATCAATGTCTCTATATCAGATCAATATTTCTATATCAGATCAATGTCTCTATATCAGATCCATGTCTCTATATCAGATCAATGTCTCTATATCAGATCAATGTCTCTATATCAGATCAATGTCTCTATATCAGATCCATGTCTCTATATCAGATCAATATTTCTATATCAGATCAATGTCCGTATATCAGATCAATGTCCGTATATCAGATCAATGTCTCTATATCAGATCAATGTCCGTATATCAGATCAATGTCCGTATATCAGATCAATGTCTCTATATCAGATCAATGTCTCTATATCAGATCAATGTCTCTATATCAGATCAATATTTCTATATCAGATCAATGTCTCTATATCAGATCCATGTCTCTATATCAGATCAATGTCTCTATATCAGATCAATGTCTCTATATCAGATCAATGTCTCTATATCAGATCAATGTCTCTATATCAGATCAATATTTTTATATCAGATCAATGTCCGTATATCAGATCAATGTCCGTATATCAGATCAATGTCCGTATATCAGATCAATGTCCGTATATCAGATCAATGTCTCTATGGCAGATCAATGTCCGTATGTCAGATCAATGTCTCTATATCAGATCAATGTCCGTATATCAGATCAATGTCCGTATATCAGATCAATGTCCGTATACCAGATCAATGTCTCTATACCAGATCAATGTTTTTATATCAGTTGTGAGCAAAATGCGGCTCGTAAAACCATTTATTCTGGCTAGCCAGGCTGATTTAAAAGCACGTTATGCCCCTTCTTCCCCCCCCCCCCCACCCCAAGCAAAAAAAATAAACACTACTTGGAAATCTAAGTACTAAAAATAGCCTGTGGCCCAATACCGCAGGAGAAAATCACAATACGGTCCTCCGACCTAGAATGGATGCTCACATCTGTTTATATATCGAGAAATTTGTTCTAAAGTGTGTTGCTAACCAACGCGAGCTTGCTAGTGCAAAGAATAGCGATACTATTTCTGCTATACATGTCGTAAAAAACAACTAAGGAGGTTTTGGCGTTGGAGTTTGTACTGACACATTCCATAGAGAATCAAAGTGACTCAGACGCCATGCTGAAATAGGATTATCAGACAGAAAGGCGCAGATATCGCAGCCGAACAATATAGATATCCCAGGCATAAGAATGGCTAAACCTCAGTAATGTTGCTCCCAGGCATAAGCATGGCTAAACCTCAGTAATGCTGCTCCCAGACATGAGCATGGCTAAACCTCAGTAATGCTGCTCCCAGGCATGGGTATGGCTAAACCTCAGTAATGCTGCTCCCAGGCATGAGCATGACTAAACCTCAGTAATGCTGCTCCCAGGCATGGGTATGGCTAAACCTCAGTAATTCTGCTCCCAGGCATGAGCATGACTAAACCTCAGTAATGCTGCTCCCAGGCATGAGCATGACTAAACCTCAGTAATTCTGCTCCCAGGCATGAGCATGACTAAACCTCAGTAATGCTGCTCCCAGGCATGAGCATGACTAAACCTCAGTAATGCTGCTCCTAGGCATGGGTATGGCTAAACCTCAGTAATTCTGCTCCCAGGCATGAGCATGACTAAACCTCAGTAATGCTGCTCCCAGACATGAGCATAGCTAAACCTCAGTAATGCTGCTCCCAGGCATAAGCATGGCTAAACCTCAGTAATGCTGCTCCCAGACATGAGCATGGCTAAACCTCAGTAATGCTGCTCCCAGGCATAGATCTCAGGATAATGTACAACTGAATTTTAAGAAACCAAATATCCATGTTAACTGACAGATTGCTTTACAAGATTATTAATTAATTGTATGAATGATTAAAATGCGGGATGTTTAAATGATTGAATGATTAATCTATTAAATGAAAAAAATATTGGACTAATAAATAATTAATTGCTTGTATGATTAAATTATTGAATGATTAGTTGTTTACATGATTCTTCTTCTTCTTCTTTCTGTCCTCATGTAACTTTCGGTGTTGAGGGGAGAGTGAGTGTACGGTCTTTTGCCCTTCTATTTGCCTCCTCTGCTGTTATATTTCCGAGTGTCTCTAATACACTATCTATCCACCTTTTACGAGGGCGTCCAATAGGTCTCCTGTTTTCGTATCGTTTGTTAAGTGTTTTTTTGATAATACTTTGCTCTTTCTGTCTGGTTATGTGGCCGTACCATTTAACTTGTTGTTTCTGTATGTATTCTATTGTTGGTTTGATCCCTAATTGTTTCCTTAGTGCTTCATTCCTGATTTTGTCTCTCAAGCTAACTCCAATCATACGTCTCACACATTTCATTTCAGTGGTGTTAATCTTATATATTGTTCTAGAATCTAATGTCCAAGTTTGACACTGATAACACAATGTTGGTAAGAAAATGGTGTTGAAAAGCGCTTTCTTTGTTTCTAGTGTAATATCTTTGTTTCTTAGTAAAGGTGTTAATTGGGCAATGATCTGTCAGGCCTTATTACATCTTGCGTTTATTTCTGCTTCTTGTTTGTTGTCATATCTCAATGTGCTGCCCAGATATTTGAATTTGCATGATTAGATTAATTATATTTAATTTCAATGATTAAATTATCAAATTATTCGTGATCGAATGGTTAGTAAAATGAACACATTTTAAAGGGATGAATAACCAAAGTATTGAATTATTAAATGCCCCTGCTTTAGGAGTTCTGAAATGGAAGCAATTAATAGCAACACTGTGACCTGTCATAAATGTCATACGAGAAGACTAATGACGTTGTATAGGTGAAATATGCTGTACCATTAAATAAAGGGTCAAGATGATTCAGAAGCCATGCTGAAATCGAATGATTCATGCCGAAAGACATAAGACATTCCTATCTCCGGAATACATCACGTTAATCTTCAGGCGTTTGAGAACGAAGGCAGAAGAAGAACTAAATAAAAATTGATAAATATGGAATTTTAAAATAATAAAATCAACCCTGAAATTCTTGTACAACCCCCCCCCACCCCCCCACTTCCTGTCATAATCTCACGAATGCATACACAATTCGGGCAGTCTCATATGTTTCCTGAGAGGAAAAGGTTGGGAAAGGGTGAATCAAAAATTAAAAAGAAACAAAAGAGCATCGAAAACGTCATTGCTAAGTGCAGCGTACAAAACTGACAGACAAGTAAGTAATCTGAACGAATAAATCCATGAGATCAAAGAAGCCGTCAGACAATATGCATATCATCTTCCAATAAGTGTTTTTAATGTATATCATCTTCCAATAAGTGTTTTAATGCATATCATCTTCCAATAAGTGTTTTTAATGCATATCATCTTCCAATAAGTGTTTTTAATGTATATTATCTTTCAATAAGTGTTTTTAATGTATATCATCTTCCAATAAGTGTTTTTAATGTATATCATCTTCCAATAAGTGTTTTTAATGTATATCATCTTCCAATAAGTGTTTTTAATGTATATCATCTTTCAATAAGTGTTTTAATGTATATCATCTTCCAATAAGTGTTTTTAATGTATATCATCTTCAAATAAGTGTTTTTAATGTATATCATCTTCCAATAAGTGTTTTATGTATATCATCTTCCAATAAGTGTTTTTATGCATATCATCTTCCAATAAGTGTTTTAATTTATATCATCTTCCAATAAGTGTTTTAATGTATATCATCTTTCTATAAGTGTTTTTATGTATATCATCTTCCAATAGGTGTTTTTATGCATGTTTTCCTTAGCAGTATTTTTATGGCTATTTTCATGCAATAAGTATTTGTGTGTGTGTATCCTCTTCCACATTAAATATGTGTGTGTGTATCCTCTTCCACATTAAATATGTGTGTGTGTATCCTCTTCCACATTAAATATGTGTGTGTGTATCCTCTTCCACATTAAATATTTGTGTGTTTATCCTCCTCCACAGAGTAACTACTTCACCGGGTTGGACGATGGATTCTTGACAAGAGCCGAAGTGATGGGTGTCATGGACATCCCAAAGTCGTCCGGTGGTCATCAGTTGATGAAACCAGAAGGATTATACAGCCATACTCCTGATTATACTAGTCACAACGGGGGTCCACCTCGTCATCAGATGGCTATGCACTCCCACCCACATCATCATCAGCATTCCCACTCTCATCATGGGTTCGGATCGCCTGAAACTACATTCGATCAGTTGACAGTACCACACAACGGTCCACCAGGTATGCCATTTGGCCCTGTTGCCTCAATGGCTGAACATCACCAAAATGCCATGGCGCCTGGTCCTCCGTCGCATTTACAACATCACCAAATGTATACTCCCATGTACACCCAGCCTTCCTCCGTTGTCAACGCTCATCCAGGACTCTGCTCTCACCCTGGAAACATGCATCAATCAGTACACGAGACAGACTGTGATCCAAGAGAGCTTGAAATGTTCGCTGAAAGATTCAAGCAGCGTCGTATAAAACTTGGAGTAACTCAAGCCGATGTTGGCGCAGCACTTGCAAACTTAAAAATTCCTGGTGTAGGGTGCCTGAGCCAGAGCACAATTTGCAGGTTTGAATCTCTAACACTTAGTCACAACAACATGATTGCCCTGAAACCCATTCTTCACACCTGGCTCGAAGACGCCGAGAAACAAGCGCGGGAAAGAAAGGCAGAGCTAGAGAACGGCATTAACGGGGACAAACGACGTAAAAGAACATCTATTGCAGCGCCTGAGAAGCGTTCCCTAGAAGCATATTTTGCAGTCCAACCAAGACCCTCTGGAGAAAAGATAGCTCAAATCGCAGAGAAGTTAGACTTGAAAAAGAACGTTGTTAGGGTGTGGTTCTGCAACCAAAGACAGAAGCAAAAGAGGATGAAGTTTTCAGCCATAGCTGCAGGAATGGGAATTAGTCACCACTGACCTTATTTTGAGCATCATATTCCATGTCAAAATAAGCTCCAAGTACTCAACAGATCTACATCAATCAGTTATCCAGATATTGATCGGTGGCACATGCATGACTTTTTCACATCTAGAGAACGGCCATTGGCGTGGTCCCTGTCTTAAGACTATTATAATGAACAGACATTATCAACGAAAGAATTACCTCTGATGAAACAGGAGACATCTCAGGCAATAGGAGATATTTTGTTCTTTTCATTCACTGACTTTTCAGATGAAAAATGTCAATTTTCACATTTAAAATCACGTGATATGTATGTGTTTGTTTCCTGGTCTAGTGTTACAGGGTGTATATACAGTCGATGTGCACTCATTTTCATTGCTGGTGACACTACACTGCTGCTAATCTCAATCGTGTATTGGTTAAAGTGGCTCGTAGCACAATACAGTTATTTCTTGGTCAACGAATAAAATTTCACTCTGCAACTAACAGTAATCTGCTGAATTGCGCTGCATACCAAAACATGAAAGTACACAACTTTTAATGACGTCAAATTGAGCTCATATATTTTATTTCAAAATGAATACTAGTGCATGTCAACTTTATATACACTTTATGTAATTTTGGCATATATTATTATTATGTACAACCATTTGCCGAAATATCATTTGTCGAGAATCAATTTCATAATTTCAGTGTTTATCAACAGATTGCTACATTACATGGGAGACTTCGCTGCAACGTTACAAATAAACGCATTGAAATAAACTACATGCTTGGGGTTCTGGTTAGATAGCAGATAGCAACAAAGGTCAAAACGATGACTGTTGCCAACATACGGTTAAACGAAAAAAGAGACAACCGTTCTGTGCGAGCGATGCCGACAAACAGACTATGCAACACATTCTGGCCAACTAACGATATAGCTGCCGACGTCCACCTTCCAGTGTAAATGGTAAAGCATCGAAAGTATACTTGCCGGCGATTTCTGGGATCTACCGGACCATTGTCTAAAATAAACCTTCGACGCAACGCAATCCCGTTCTCTAGGATAGACCCTGTTGGAAATCGTGTATAGAACTATGGTCTTGCTATAAGAGAGATTTAGCAGGAATCTGAAAATAAACGCTTAGAAACGACACGCAAGATTTGTTAACCTCAGTCTCATGCGTGATTATATAAAGGCCAGATCTGTCACGCCTAAGAAAGAAATGGCTGAGAATGGTGAGACTGGACTATAAAAATGGATTATTGAAGACCATCAAATTTATATTTGCTCGAGTATTACCTGATTCCGAAAGGGGGAGTATAAAATATCAAATTTCAATCTCGATACTAGAAAGTTTAGTTCCCTGAAAAAAAAAACACAAAAAAATCGGCCTACACCCCCTTTAGAATACACTAGTTTGATATGGATTGTTGCGCCTGCATATTGTTTTTTACGCTACAAACCTGGATAAAACTCCTGTCGTTTCTTCCTAGTTTTAATGCTGGTAACACTATTACGTGTCATGCATGTCATAAGAGGCGACTAACAAAAGTTTTATGGGTGAGTTAGCTGTCCTGTCCCATAGGTCAAAATAACGCACATGTCATGGTCAGGACGGATGTGTCAAGCAAAAATGTTCCCTTGTGCAACTATCACTGTCAAGTTTAGAACCATTATATAACACATTCGTTCTCCAGACTAAGTCTCACACAGGCAGGAATGTAAAAACAAACACCAGCAGGAGTGTAAAAAGAAGCAAAAGTGTAAAACCATACACAAAAGTGTGAAATTAACGCAGGTAGTAGTGTAAAAACAAACACACGTGTAAGTGGAAAAAAACACTGGTTGAAGTATAAAAACAAACATATTTGCAAGTGTCAAAATAAACACAGGTAGGTGCATAAAAACAAAAACATGTATAAATGTAAAAACAGACTGTAGAAGAGTAAACACAAACACAGGTGGGAGTACACAAACAAACACCGGAAGTAGTATAAAAACAAACACAAATAGAAGTGTGAAAACCAAACACAGGTGGAACTGTAGAAATAAACAGGCTGGGGTGTAAAAATAAACACAGGTAGAAGTTTAAAAAGAAATAAAGGTAACAGTGCAACAACAAACGCTGGTAGCAGTATAAAAACACACAGGTAAATGTGTAAAAACCAACACAATTAGAATAGTAAAATTAACACAGACAGGCTGTAGTATAAAACAGACACAGTTCGCAACGTAAAAACAAACACTGCAAACAGTTTTCTTCTTCTACTTCAGCGTTCATTCTCAAACTCCCATTGGATCTCTCTTGCAGCAGGACAATGTCCATGCTAGATTTCCAACAGGTTATAGTCCAGAGAATGGAAATGCGTTGTTTTGCCGTTTTATTTGCGCCAATGGCCCGACACATCCGTCTTCGGTGGGTGCTAACAGTTGAACAACACTGTAAAAACAAACGCACGTGTAAGTGTAAAAACACAGGTAGGACTATTCAAGCAAACGCAGGTAGGGGTATAAAAACAATCACAAACAGGAGTTAAAAAACGACCAGATGTAGGATTATAACACAAACACAGTTAGTAGTATAAAAACAAACACCAGTGGAACTGTAAAAATAAACAGACAGACTATAGTGTAAAACAAACACAGGTCACAATGTAAAACACAAAAACACGGGCAGGAGTGTAAAAACAAAAGCAGGTAGACGTGTAAAAACAAACACTAACTAGAAGCGAAAATTAAACACAAGTGGAAGTGTAAAACAAACTCTAATAAGAGTGTAAAAGTAAACACTGGTAGGAGTGTAAAAACAAACACAGATATGAGTGTAAAAATGAACACTGGTAGGAGTGTAAATAAACACTGGTAGGAGTGTAAATAAACACTGGTAGAAGTGCAAATGAACACTAGTAGGAGTGCAAATTAACACTGCTAGGAGTGTAAAAACATACTCTGGTAGGAGTGTAAAAACATACACTGCTAGGAGTGTAAAAACATACTCTGGTAGGAGTGTAAAAACATACACTGGTAGGAGTGTAAATACATACACTGGTAGGAGTGTAAAAACATACACTGGTAGGAGTGTAAAAACATACACTGGTAGGAGTGTAAAAACATACACTGGTAGGAGTGTAAAAACATACACTGGTAGGAGTGTAAAAACATACTCTGGTAGAAGTTAAAAACATACACTGGTAGGAGTGTAAATACATACACTGGTAGGAGTGTAAAAACATACACTGGTAGGAGTGTAAAACATACACTGGTAGGAGTGTAAAAACATACACTGGTAGGAGTGTAAAAACATACACTGGTAGGAGTGTAAATACATACACTGGTAGGAGTGTAAATACATACACTGGTAGGAGTGTAAAAACATACACTGGTAGGAGTGTAAAAACATACACTGGTAGGAGTGTAAAAACATACACTGATAGGAGTGTAAAAGGAAACTGACTGTAGTGTAACAAACACAGGTCGTGATGTAAAACTAAACACTGGCAAGTGTGTAAAGTCTAACACAGGAAGAAGTTAGCAAACAAACACAGGTAGAAGAGTAAAAACAAACATAGATAGGAGTGAAACACAAGCAGGGGTAGGTGTGTAAATTTAAACACTGGAAGTGTAAAAAGAAACGCAAGTAGGAGTATAAAACAAACACAGGTAGGAGTATAGAACAAACACAGGTAGGAGTATAGAACAAACACAGGTAGGGGTATAGAACAAACACAGGTAGGAGTATAGAACAAACACAGGTAGGGGTATAGAACAAACACATGTAGGAGTATATAACAAACACAGGTATGAGTATAGAACAAACACATGTAGGAGTATAAAACAAACACAGATAGGAGTATAAAACACACACAGGTAGGAGTATAAAACAAACGCAGATAGGAGTATAAAACACACACAGGTAGGAGTATAAAACAAACACAGATAGGAGTATAAAACACACACAGGTAGGAGTATAAAACACACACAGGTAGGAGTATAAAATAAACACAGGTCTGAGTATAAAACAAACACAGGTGGGAGTATAAAACAAACACAGATAGGAGTATAAAACACACACAGGTAGGAGTATAAAACACACACAGGTAGGAGTATAAAAACACAGGGTAGAGTATAAAAACAAACGTAAGTAGTTGAATAAAAACAAACACAGGTAGAATTGTCTGGTACTCTCTGTATTCTGTCAACAATCGAACTCTTCTCAATATGTATATTCTGCATACTGGTCCCACAAGTTAACCAATTGTTATATGATTTGTGTTTCTGATTGGTTGGAGACACAAAGTATGCGCAAAGTGACCAATGAGAGGCTTGGATCAGTCACATCGCGCAAGATGAGTGACGTAGTTCGTAGGATGTTAAAGGGGAGGTTGTCTACCATTGTCTGAATTTTCTCTCCTTTCAGTTCCCTAGGAAGATAGAAGTGAAACCGTTGATTTCTAGGCAACACTGTATTCTTTAACTGTGTTGATGAGCTCTAAATTTTCTCTCTTCCTGCATTCTTCCCCATGTTTCCATCTGTCTTCAAACGTTCATCTTTCCCTGCGGTTCCTGTTCAGTCCTTGCATCGATTAAGGAAACAAGTAAGCAGTATCGGCAAATAACCCGTCGGGCTGAAGCAATACAGGGCAATAAAAAAAATCTGGGGAAAGTTTCAAAGTTGCCAATGTTTATTATTAAGAACCTTAAATAGTTACATTGTTAGATTTCTTTATGAAAATTGAGGTTATCTTCTTATAGAAGCTTCATGGCATGTCATCTATAGAACCCGTAGTCGTAACCTTCGATAACAGTTATCATGTTGTTCTGACAGGCAGACGTTGTGCTTGAACTAGTTACGGGCACGGCGTGGGTGGGCGAAACAACAAAGAAACCTGTCGCCGGGGCCAGAGTTGTGCCCTGATGTCGACGTCTGTTTCGGCAACATTAGACTCGAAACACCATCGAATCGATTGGCTGCTGGAACAGAGGGCGGAGCACTTATGGGAATGTCCCACGTGCTGTGAGGCCTGTTTCTAATCAAGAATTTTTTTCTGAGGGTATCACCTACCCGTCTCTATCCTCTACAATTATTCACGTCTCCATTAGGTCCATTTATCTTCCACAACTCATCATTTGATATCAACTTTTGGCATCTAATCTACAATCGAACATCGAGATATCTGACACGTGTTCGTAAAATAGCAGCAGTTTACAGCATTTATTTTTGGATTAGTGGATAAAAAAGTGTCTGTCTTGGTGAATCAAGTCCATTTCAAGCATGGATTTAAGTTCATCCTGGTTATATTAGAACGTATGATCATTACACATTAAAGAAAGTTGAGTTCCGGTATTCTGGTCACAATGTAAATTCGATATATACAATTTTATTTTTCTGATTAAAATGGGAATGTACTCGAGGCAATCACTTTTACTACTTATAGACAGACTATAAACGTTGTAATAAAATGGGAATGTACTCGAGGCAATCACTTTTACTACTTATAGACAGACTATAAACGTTGTAATAAATATTTGTACAATCCATCTTTTTACATCCATCCAAGTTGCACCATTTCTTGATATTCATTGATGACCTTGCCGGAGATCTGAAAGTTTTGAACACACTGTTTGCAGATGACGTTGTCATTTGAACTACTAAAAGTATTTCAAAGTACTGCCCTCCTAGCAAAAGCAAAGATATACATACCCCTGTAATCATCTCAGCATATGATCAACATACCTGCTGACAATCTCAGCATAAGATCAACATACCCCTGCTGATCATCTCAGCATAAGATCAACATACCCCTGCTGACAATAAAAGTATAAATATACAGATAATCTGCTTATACTATTTTCTATTTAAGCCACAAAACAGAAAAAAAGATCTGCCAACATCAAAATGAGCGGGAAAATATTAATATGTACTTACTGCGCAAAACTGAAATTCAACAGGTAGATCCAGGAATAGGGTAATAAAGTTTTGCTAATATTTAATAACACACATAATGATACACACAAATCGATGTTTCGACCAATAGGCCTTTATCAAGACAAACACTTCAAACAAAATTAAAACATATAACAGAAAACGAATAGTAATGACATCGACGGTCTAATTGGTATGAGAAGTATGGATTGACCGGAAGAAGCAAAATGACACCGGACAAGGAAAATACAAAAATGACAACAAATATGTGACACGAAACAAACAGAAACTATGGATCGACTAAAGTCATACATGAGACAGGCGGCCATACTACTCATATCAATGTGACCGTCGATGTCATTACTGTTCGTTTTCTTTTATATGTTTTAGTTTTGTAACAATTGTTTGTCTTGATAAAGGCCTTTTGGTCGATACGCCGATTTGTGTGTGTCATTATGTGTGTTATTAAGTATTAGCAAATCTTTATTACCCTATTTCGGGAAAATATTAACAAAAGAATGAGCCCCCTATATATCTTAGAGTAAAACTAGAAAGACAAATAATACTAAAAGTCGACATTGAGAATCTCAAAGAGAAAAGCAAGTAAACGCATAAACCTTAGGCATATTAAGATACTAGCTAGTATAAACATTAGAAACATTAGAAACTGTGTGTTTAAATCATTAAAGTATATGTCTAAACTTTGTCTACATACAAGAACGTGTGGGGCAGAAATGTAATATTTACATAAAGAGATAGCGCTGACAATGTTGCCAATAATGCAACTTGAAAAAAAAATAATTTAATTATAAGAGATGCAAGAGCAGTACCAATTGTGTGCGTAGACACCGACCACAAAGCAGTGGAAGCATCAGTTAAAATAAATAGAAAGACGAACAACAAGGAACGCAACAAACTAGTTTGAACAAATATGAAAGTTAAACTTAAAAAAACCCAAAAAACCTCATGGATACCAATATAAACATAGATTCTTAGAAGAATATGAAAAGTAACAGATAACTAACAAGTCAATTGAAGAAGAATATGAAATATTCAAGAAAACCATAATGGAAATAGTGTGATAAACTTGTGGATACATGAAGCATAAAACTATCGTTTTGATTGTACCTCCGAAGGAAAAAATCCTGACCAAACCGTGGATTTAACCCGGGATCTCAAGGGTCTGAGAACGACATTCTAACCACACGGTCATGCGCTCCACACTGAAACATAAAGGTAGAAAACACAAAGTAACACTATGGTGGAACGAAAAAGTCAAAGGCGGCATAAAAATTACGAAACAAAAATTAAAGATGTTGCAAGCAAAGAAGATTATATATAGTAAAGGTCAACTAAATAAAAAACAAAGAAAATCGTTAAAGATATTCTTAACAAATCTTGTCAAGAATATGGCGAATCATTAAGTACAGTTTACAAACAAGCACCAAAGAAATTCTACACGAAAATTAAGAATATGAGAAACAGGGAAGATAAATATTAACAAACTGAAATAATAAATGATGAAAATGCAAAGACAATCAATGACCTAAAATAATTATGGAAAGGTGGCAACAACAATTTTTAAAGAATTGAATTGCTAAATCTACGAGGACGGAGGAACGACAATATAGTAAACAATTTAACGAAAGAGTTAGATCCAAACATATTGCAAGCAGAAATAGAAGATGCCATACAGTTACATTAAACGAAACCCCAGGGCCCGATAACATACGTCGGATTAATCAAAGCAGCGGCAGATATAGGAATAAAATGGTTACATATGCTGTTTAATATACTATTGAAGACACAAGACCCTTAAGGCTCTTGAAGTCCCGGAGTCAATCCACGGTTGGAACAAAAAAATTTTTCTTACGGAGGTACAATCAAAATCATTCTTGTACATGTTGCGACAAGTCAAAGACCCATTTGTATTAGGGCAGCAGAGTGAAAGAGGAGAAATACTGCTGACATACTGTCTGGAAAATTATTTAGCCATTACCAACACCCTCTTCAAATAACACCAGAACATCATAAATTACTATCTACCTATCTATTCGCTAAGCCCTTTATTGCCTTTCAGAGTCAGGAGTAGAAGAGTAAACATGTGTTTCAGTGTTTTTCTAGATGGACTATGTTATTTCTTTTCTGATAGGGATAGATTAGAACATGGCTTAACCATTTAGTCACAGAAACGACACTGTGACTGGATTAACGTCCCGACATTGTAGAAATAGTACTAAGTAATATCGCTTGTAGGAAACAATGAAGAGTTCTCAGGAGATGTCTGTAAATACCAAACGTAAACAAATCAAATTCGGCACAATCAACATCCGTGGAATAAAAAATAAATTACAAAACATTAAATCAAATAAGTTCCATCTCTATACACCACAGATGGAGATCTAGTCTATTGTCATGTAAGACATATCATGGAGCAATTTGTGATTCTGAATGTGAACTCCGAGTAGCAGAGATAAAGATCAGACGAAATACTGAACACCAGCTTCGAGTAGCAGATATAAAGATCAGACTTAAAAGGTTAAGGAAAAGCACCAGGTTCATCAGACATGACACTAGAGCACTGCCAACAGAAAACAACGTGAATATGCAGAACAAGTGTAATACACTGATAGTCGTTCAAGAGGAGATGGCACCAAATGAACCTGCAAACAATATTAGAGACTCGATATTGTTATCTGCAAAAGTTCACACAACCGAAAGAGTGACAAAAAGAAGAGATTACTGCATCACAGTCAAAATACTTCAATTGATCAACAACAGAAAAAAGCGCTCAAATATGACAAACAAAAAGAATACATAAACAGATTAAAGAAATCAAAAGACAGATTAGGCAGGACAAGAAAAACTACATCGACAGAATTGGGCAATTAAATCTAGCAAGGCCATCAGGATGTGACGAATTGGTGGCTGATATGATACTGGCAGGAGATCACAGTGTCCAAATTTGTTTATTCTCTCTGTGCTAAGATCTGGAGATGTGAAATATGGCTAGAATATTGAAAAAGTCAGCAAATGTATCACTTCCGAAGAAGATCAACTTAAAATTGTGTACACATTACAAAACAATTGCAATGATCAGTCATGCTAGCAAGATATTTCTCAAGATAATTATGAAAATAATGGAACAACATATGAACAGAAAAAAACAATATAGTTGAGGCAGGTTTTAGACAGAACAGACTTACTAGGGATCACATCTGCAATATAAGAACTATAATAGAGACATGTAGATAGTTCAACGCAGGCACATACATCTATTTCATACACGTATACATCTTGCGCGATATGACCGATCCGAGCTTCTCATTGGTCACTTTGCGCATACGTTGTGTCTCCAAAACACCAAAAGCCACATCAGATAACAATCGGTCAACTTGTGGGTCCAGCACACAGAATATACATATTGAGAAGAGTACAGACAGGGATGCATCCTCTCACCACACATGTTCAACATATAAACAGCATATATCATACGAGATGTACGAGGAAGCACACATTATGAGCAGTTTCAACCTCTTAATTTGAAGAACATGAGATTCCAGAAATTAGGTATGCAGATGACACATGATCCTAATATAAAGGAACTCCACAGGTTTAGAGCACATGATTATATCAATTAAACATCATAACGAGGCAGAAAATATTTTTCTCAATGCAAAAAAGACAAAAACAATGCATATCAACAGCAATGAACTCACACCTACAATAGCCATTGACAGAGAGCAACTAGAAAACGTCAGCAACTTTGAACGCCTCAGGGCAACCATCAAAACCATAATTTATCACTTAGCAGAGATCCGAAAGAAAGTAGCAATGACATTAAAAAAACAACATCACAGATAAAAAAAATATATTAAAATGGAAACAGAAACAGAATGATAACAGAAAAACAAAGTTACTACTATTAAGAAGATATATTTTCCCAGTTTTTTTACCGTTAATATTTTTTTTTAAACCAAAAAATCGTGTTCAACCCTCTTCACCCCCTCCCCTTCTTTTTTAAATAGCAAATCTGAACATGACTTTTAGTACTAGGAACTTAACCAAAAGGTTGCTGAAAAGCTCTCTCTTAGCCAATTTTCACAGAAAGGTTTTCTAATTATGTGTGAGATTGTCCAATTTTCCAATTTACACACGAAAACAAGCGTTTGACCCTTTTCTAGGTGAACACCCCCACCCCGGTTTTTTAAGGTTTTTTATCTTATCTATGGTCCTGTAATAGTCATTATCATTAAATGTTGGACATTAAATGTTCGATCTTTAGACCAATCTCGCTCAGTCGTGAGAGAGAACATGATTCACACTTTTGAAACTTTACGAATTGTTGTGATCTTTAGACCAATCTCGCCCAGTAGTGAGAGAGACCATTATTCACACTTTTGAAAATCTTATGAGCGAACGAGGTCTTAACGTATTAACTAAGTCAGATCTCTTAATTGATGTACCCATTGACCTCTTTCTTACTTTATTTTTATTTTTTACCCATTTTATGCCTTGCAACATCGGGGGTAGAAGAGTTCTCCAGAACTGGTCTTTTTGTGTACTTCAAATATGCTTCTTTTCGTTGACTCTTTTATTTCTATAATACATCGCTTGCAGGGTCTGCATCTGCATTTGTATCCATCGTGTTTGTACAGTATTGCTTTTTGATGGGTACTGTTTGAAGGTAGTCCAGAAGCATACGTAAACCACTTAATCTGTTGTCTTCTGATGTAATCCAGCATTGATATTGTGTTTGTGTCTTCTGATGTAATCCAGCATTGGTATTGTGTTTGTGTCTTCTGATGTAATCCAGCATTGTGTTTGTTAGTCTTCTGATGTAATCCAGCATTGTGTTTGTTAGTCTTCTGATGTAATCCAGCATTGATATTGTGTTTGTTAGTCTTCTGATGTAATCCAGCATTGATATTGTGTTTGTTAGTCTTCTGATTAATCCAGCAATGTGTTTGTTAGTCTTCTGATGTAATCCAGCATTGATATTGTGTTTGTGTCTTCTGATGTAATCCAGCATTGGTATTGTGTTTGTTAGTCTTCTGATGTAATCCAGCATTGATATTGTGTTTGTTAGACTTCTGATGTAATCCAGCATTGGTATTGTGTTTGTTAGTCTTCTGATGTAATCCAGCATTGGTATTGTGTTTGTTAGACTTCTGATGTAATCCAGCATTGGTATTGTGTTTGTTAGTCTTCTGATGTAATCCAGCATTGATATTGTGTTTGTGTCTTCTGATGTAATCCAGCATTGATATTGTGTTTGTTAGACTTCTGATGTAATCCAGCATTGGTATTGTGTTTGTTAGTCTTCTGATGTAATCCAGCATTGTGTTTGTTAGTCTTCTGATGTAATCCAGCATTGATATTGTGTTTGTGTCTTCTGATGTAATCCAGCATTGATATTGTGTTTGTTAGACTTCTGATGTAATCCAGCATTGGTATTGTGTTTGTTAGTCTTCTGATGTAATCCAGCATTGGTATTGTGTTTGTTAGTCTTCTGATGTAATCCAGCATTGGTATTGTGTTTGTTAGACTTCTGATGTAATCCAGCATTGTGTTTGTTAGTCTTCTGATGTAATCCAGCATTGATATTGTGTTTGTTAGTCTTCTGATGTAATCCAGCATTGATATTGTGTTTGTTAGTCTTCTGATGTAATCCAGCATTGGTATTGTGTTTGTTAGACTTCTGATGTAATCCAGCATTGATATTGTGTTTGTTAGTCTTCTGATGTAATCCAGCATTGGTATTGTGTTTGTGTCTTCTGATGTAATCCAGCATTGATATTGTGTTTGTTAGACTTCTGATGTAATCCAGCATTGGTATTGTGTTTGTTAGTCTTCTGATGTAATCCAGCATTGTGTTTGTTAGTCTTCTGATGTAATCCAGCATTGGTATTGTGTTTGTTAGTCTTCTGATGTAATCCAGCATTGATATTGTGTTTGTTATTCTTCTGATGTAATCCAGCATTGTGTTTGTTAGTCTTCTGATGTTTTCGTTTCTGATTATGTTTCTTATTGTTCCTCTGGAGATTCTTCGTAGAAAAGTCATTTCTATTGTAACAAGTTTTATTTTGTATTCTTTTGTTAGAGTTTAATAAACCCCCCCCCCCTCCCCCAATTTATTTACTAAATATGCATGCATGAGAATAGTCATGTGACTCCAGCCATAACAGTTCCTCCGTCACAGCTTTTATCTTCATCGTAATAATGAGGGTTTCTCGTGGTTGTAGTGAAGTCACCGCTGGATTCCTTGACAATTTTCCCACTGGACCGTACAGAAACGTGTACACTGACTCTCGTTCAGTTTCCTCTTCGTCGTTTTGGTTATGTATCCATGCCATAATCAACTCAGCTCTGTCACTCTTCATCACTGTGACATCCACTATAGCTTTATCTCTGCAATGCATCAGCTCATTGATGCTTCTGTCTTCAGCGTTCCGTGTACAGCAGGTTCATTGGATACTTTTGGCTACGCTGAGAAGAAATATCTACTTCTTTCTTATGATGCACTTTTCTGCGCCCCTACCACACTTGAATACTATGAGTTAACTTTATTTTACTTTAATATTTTTCTGTCGTGCGCATTATGTTTTTGGGTCTGATAGAATAATTTTCTGTCGTGCGCATTATGCTTTTGGGTCTGATAGAATAATTTTCTGTCGTGCGCATTATGCTTTTGGGTCTGATAGAATAATTGTATGTCGTGCGCATTATGTTTTTGGGTCTGATAGAATAATTGTGGGCGATGGTTCCTTCACCAGTCAAGCGAGAGTTAATATCACCGCCTCTAATGATGCGGTTTCGTCTATGGGTCTCACCAATGGCCCACTAGACAAACCACCCATGCAACAGAAAACCTTAGTAGATGACATGTCATTATATTGATACTGTCTTATGGAATATTTGTTGCATGCCATCTATACAATTATAGACCCCCTCTGAGTGGAAGGCTCCATCAATAATCATTACACTAAGCCGAAAGCTGACGTCTCCTGTGTATGACAGAAAGCTCAGAAAAACAACTCCACTGCACATAGGAAGTAAGAGTTAATCATTTGCAATTTCTGCGGTTCTCAACAAACAAATAGACAAACATCACCAGCTCTATTTCTATTATCATACTTGATGTTGTTGTATGATAAGCAGCAAATTTCTCGACCACTGTTTTTCCAGTTTGGTTTAAATCCCCCCCCCCCCCCCCACACACACACCCAATTATTTCGGAGATATTGTCTGGTCGTGAGTAATGCTGGAAGAGTTCTTCAAAACGGGCTTTAAAACAAGGAAAATGTTTTATAAACAGAATATTAAATGGAAGACAACAATTGAAAAAGTACACGCAAGCAGAAACTGCCGATCCAATTTTAATTCTTGAAATAAACGTCGCGATTATCCATGTTTCATGGCCAGCTTTCAAACTTTTAGATTGCAACATGAATTACAAATACAACATTCGGATCTGTCTTCAATTGTCTTCAACACACACAAACAAGGCAAAATGTTTAGTTCTTTTCAGATAAAAATTTAAGGATTGTTATAAATTGTCTACTTAATGTCAAATTCGCCATCTTGGTTCGAGATGAACCATCTTCTCTCGTGTAACAGATGTCTAAGCCGATGATATGGCAGTCATAAATCGTATTGATAATCTATTCTATCCTTGTAATGACACACATGGATATGAGAGTGATGTTACTACTCTGGAGTGTCGTACTTGTCACGGTTCGGATCATATTTAGAGCTTGTCAACTTCACGGGAAAGAGAGGGAGAAAATTTGGGCCTTTCATGAGACTTCGATAAAAAAAAGGAGGCAGTTGTTTCTAAAATACAAGAAGAGAGAGAGATCTTGTCAATTTTTCTCATTCTCCATTAATGAGTATCTACTGAAAGAAATGCTTGCCATTTGTGCTCAGTGCTCCTTAAAATGGTCTCTCTAAAAGTAAAGCCTGTCACTTTCCTCCAGTGCTCCTTAAATGGGTCTCTCTAAAAGTAAAGCCTGTCACTTTCCTCCAGTGCTCCTTAAAATGGTATCTCTAAAAGTAAAGCCTGTCCCTTTCCTCCAGTGCTCCTTAAATGAGTCTCTCTAAAAGTAAAGCCTGTCACTTTCCTCCAGTGCTCCTTAAATGAGTCTCTCTAAAAGTAAAGCCTGTCACTTTCCTCCAGTGTTCCTTAAATGGGTCTCTCTAAATATAAATCCTGTCACTTTCCTCCAGTGCTCTTTAAATGGATCTCTCTAAATATAAATCCTGTCAATTTCCTCCAGTGCTCCGTAAATGTGTCTCTGTAAAAGTAAATCCTGTCACTTTGCTCCAGTGCTCTTTAAATTGGTCTCTCTAAAAGTGAAGCCTGCCACATATCCCCAGTGCTCTTAAAATGAATTTTTCCTCAATGAAAAAGGATCATTTCCTCCAGTGTTCCATAAATTAATCTTTCCTCAAAGAAGAACATGTCACGTATTCATAGACCTAAATGGGTCTTCCCTATAATAAAATCGTTTATATTTTCTAAAACTCCTCTTAGGAAAATAGCTATCTTCAAAATTATGTAGTAAATTAAGTAAAAGCTTACCGTCTTTCACACTTTCATGTTCTATTTTTATGCTTTTCCTAAGAAGTGTTTTGAGGTGGGCGTGAATCCTACAATCTCGTTCACCCTTTAGCCACATGTTTGTGAATCCTACAATCTCATCCACCCTTCAGCCACATGTTTGTGAATCCTACACTCATCCACCCTTCAGTCACATGTTTGTGAATCCTACAATCTCACCCACCCTTTAGCCATATCTTTGTGAATAATACATTCTCATCCACCTTCAGCCACATGTTTGTGAACCCTAAAATCTCATCCACCCTTTAGTTACAATTTGTGAATCCTACAGTCTCGTTCACACTTCAGCCACATGTTTGTGAACACTACAATCTCATCCACCCTTTAGCTATATGTTTGAATAAAATATTGCTTTCTGTTTTGGGCACTTCCCAACATGATGGCTCCACGAATTACCTGGAGAAAGTCACAAAGTTCATTGGTTATTGATGATGCAATCTGATGTATGACTGAAAAACGGTGAAGATGCGAATCACACAGTTCATTGAATTAATGAAACCTGATGATTTTATCATCGATATGAAAAGACTACAATTAAATTTTCCAAACGCAGGTCTTAACCAAGGCAGAAGCAACATGTATCACATTTTTAACATGCGAAACATCATAGAGAAATTTAGGAGTTTAATATTGACATCTACACATGTTTCATTGATTATAGTAAGTCATTCGATTGTGTACAACATCACACACTTGGAACATCATAAGAGAGAGACATGGGTTTCCTGTACGCTTAATTGTCCTCATTAAAACCAAGACCAATAAGCAGCCATAGAGTAGATGATGAAACATCAGATTGGTTCAGTGTGGAGAAAGGAGTCAGACAAGGATATCTCATATCGTCATCCCATTTTATATTTATACAAAGAAAAGCATGAGAATGCAAGAAATTTACCAGCAGAAAAACAACTTCGACCCACTCAGTATCGGATATTGCAAGATAATCAGAACTTAGATGTGATACAACACTACTATCCCTCAGCAAAAAAAAAAACAATGCTTTGATGAACACCTCATAAATTGCAGTTTCGTAGCGTGAATTTTTAGAATGGAGACGCTGAGTGACTTTTTTAATAGGTATGTAGCTCTCCTCCCCCCTCCCCTCCCCCACAGAAACATATATGTGCAACCTTATATAAAATATTAACTAGTTTAAAAATACATACCTTATATAATTTTGTAATGAAGCTCCAGTCGGCTGTTCTTCTTTTCTGCGAAAATGTTCAGTACCCTCTCAATGTTGATTCTGATGAAAGGGCACTTAAATAGTTTCTTCTCAATCACCAGGGAATTCATTCATGACAGATGATTGCTGTTCATGGATTCTCTGAGATATTTTTTGGTTCTGTTCAGAGTTGAGGATGTTTTCCCATATTTCTTTCACTTCTGGTTGTAGTGGTAGGTATAGTCAACAATAAACCGAGTAGTTTTGTTACTTCCTGATAGATTGAATCTGAATCATTTACAGCAAAATATGCCAGGAGTTCACTATCAGGTAAATGTTTTGTCCCATCTGCATATACGTTATGAAGTTCAGTTTCTAGCAGGCTGCTATCAAAGAATCGGTACTGTTTGATTAAACATGCCCGATGTATGACATGCCCGATGTAGGACCAACGCGTTTTCAGATAACATCTGTGATGAAATTTTGATGTGTCTCTTCTCTGATTTTACCATTCGATTTGAATTCACTCCAATGTGTGTTAGTGTTATTCACTCCAATGTCCTACGAAGACATTTGCTCTCGAAACTCAGTAATTCCTCGAAGAATGTCTTAAATCTGCATTTCATTTGTGCAGTTTGTGAATCTATTATTTCAAAAGTCAACACTCTCAGTTTTTTTCCTTAGCATCATACCTCAGATTTGCATTCAATAGCATGATTTTCTCAGTACAGATGCCAGCACAATTCTCATTCCTTGAACTGTCTATATTTATAATGTAAGCATTATGTCATTGTGACATATTAGAATGCTCCGTGTTGATGTGTGCATAAGTTTGAAAAGGTGATATGAATGAAAGAAGCTTCGAAAACACACAGTAAATATACAAAAAGAAGATCATCTATTTATTTCCTAATCCCTACTGCACAGTTAACAGTTTCATTGTCCCATTCACTGTTTCATCGACAATATTTTCATTAAAAACGGAGTAGGTATATAACTCTTTGAAACGCTTTTTTTTTTATTGTGAATACCACTCTGGAATGGAAAGTCTGTCTCGTACTACAAGCTTTCCGCAGCTTGATTCATCTTTCAATGAACAAAACTTTTCTTTTTGAAGACTAACTGACAAATTTGTGAAAAGTAGTCACAGCACAGACAAACATAGGAACTTGTTTAATTGTTTATGAACCATACAAAACTACCAAGTTCAGTTGGTGCGCATTAGAAATGGATAAAGAGAACGTGTAGTCTTTGAATTCCTCCTTTGTGAACTCATCTACTGCTGAGGCTCCAAGTATACCTGACTTACAGCATTCCTTTCATCTACATCCTAGTCATGCAAAACTTGCGTATGATTTCAGATAATTCAGCGGCAGTTTTCTTCCAAGAAACGTCGTATAAACCAATTAGGTATTCATAGAATACCTAAATATTATATTCATTTGAGCCGTACATAACACATAAGAGTTGCGTCAGCTTGAATAGAAATAAACAGAAACTTGCTTATTTTACATTTGGGTACTTTCCAAGGAGAAAGGCCAAAATACCTTTAACGTCAGTTATTCAAGGAAATATGTCATAACAGGACGACTGAAAATTTCGATTTCTATGATTACAAAATTCTTTAATTGACAAGCATGGAGTTGGACTTTTAAATTTCAAGACATATCACTGTTCATATGATAAATTACACACATGATTTATCAAAAGAAAGTTAAAAATATTGGTCTGGTAAACTTACTTTTGCCATATTTCAACAGTTTACACTACACAATAAATACATATAAAAACATAATAGTTTTTATTATGGCTCATGCACGGATGGAATATTGTAACAGATATGGAATTTCAGTTTACAGTTATGAGAACTACAGATAATCATTAATTATTTATAAGCGTATGATTGGTATGAAGTCATCGTAAGAAAGAACAATTCAATCGATATTAAAAGTGAAAAGGTCAGGTCTTCAGGAGCCAATGAACGAGTTGCTCTGAAGGAATGTCAATAAATGATCATGACGTGATTTTCCCACTCATTCGTATGGCAGAGAATAGGTATGTTTGGCGAAATTGTTTATACTGAAGGCTCCAATGTGGCACCCCTAGGACACTCACAAATTAGAAGGTTATTACTATTTATTATTATCATTATTATTAGCCCGTTATATATTGCTGAACAGAAATAGAATAAGACTCTACAATGAACCAATCTAGCTACTTTTCTTTTTTAGGCATCAAAATGACACAATATGGAGATACAACAAAAGAGATGTGTACCAGAATTGCATTGAATTGCATTCCACCACCTAACTAACATCTGGAAAATTAAAAACAATAAGTAAACATACCAAGCTACGGCTGTTCAACTCCAGTGTGATATCCGTGTTGACATATGGTTGCGAAATGTTGGAAAATGACAAAGGCGCTGGAGAATAAATTGAACTCATTTGAAGATAAATGTCCCAGAAGACTTAAATATTGGTTGGGAAGAATTCAAGTCAAATATGCAAGTAAGATAAGACACCAAACAGCAATATATTTCTTCAACAATAAGAAGAAACGATGAACTTATATCGAACAAGAACTTAGAATTAATGAAAACAGACTGTCACCACAAGCATTAAAATGGGTACTAGATGGCAAAAGAAAAAGAGGAAGACCAAGAGAGACTCATCGCAGAACAACAATCAAAGAGGGTATGACTATGGGTCTCAACAATATAATGGAATTACACACAGTAGCATCACATCACTCGAACTGGAGAGTCTGGATTCTGCCCTGTGCACCGTGTTCGGCGTTGAAGGAAAACAAATAGAGATATATTACTGACAATCGTAATGTTGTTATTGTAAATAATTGGAGCCTAGAACTCGCTCAAAAATAAGTAAAGGATTTATCTTGTTAATGTAAAAGCTGAACTTGACTTTCACCACAAACAATAATAATGTAATATGGAACGAGGAATTTTGGTATAAAATGTGGCGAGATGGGGGTTTGGTGGGGCGGGGGTAACGACTACAAGTGACTTTCATTCTTCTTATTCCAGCAATTCTGTCTCCCCTTGGGATTAACACACCGAAGACAGTTCTCTAGCGTGTCCTTTCGCTCGGAACTTCCATGAATTATAGATTACTCGACGTCAGCAACATAGTTGCTTCGTCAGTTTGGTCGTATTGTTTCTGTTTTGTTTTATGAAGGATTTGTCTCTATTCAGGGGAACGCAACTATCGCACCAATAATCATTATATTTCTCTCCTTGGCGAGTTAAACAACTACAGAGGTATATTTTATCTCTGCATTTTGTCACCACATGTATTATACTACTGTATCATCTTGTCACATAATCCATCTTTTGTCACATAATCCATCTTTTGTCACATAATCCATCTTTTGTCACATAATCCATATTCTGTCACATAATCCAAATTCTGTCACACACTCCATCTTCTGTCACATGCTCCATTTTCTGTCACACGCTCCATCTTCTGTCACACACTCCATTTTCTGTCACACGCTCCATCTTCTGTCACATAATCCATCTTCTGTCAAACGCTCCATCTTCTGTCACTCCATCTTCTGTCATACACTACATCTTCTGTCACATAATCCATATTCTGTCACACTCCATCTTCTGTCACATTATCCATCGTGTCACATGATCCATCTTCTGTCACATAATCCATCTTCTATCACACACTACATCTTCTGTCACATAATCCATCTTCTGTCACATAATCCATCTTCTATCACACACTTCATCTTCTGTCACACACTACATCTTCTGTCACACTCTCGAGTTTCTGTCACATAATACATATTCTATCACACACTCCATCTTCTGTCACATAATCCATCTTCTGTCACATAATCTATCTTCTGTCACACACCATCTTCTGTCACATAATCCATCTTCTGTCACATAATCTATCTTCTGTCACACACCATCTTCTGTCACATTATCCATCTTCTGTCACATTATCCATCTTCTGTCACATTATCCATCTTCTGTTAACACACTCCATCTTCTGTCACATAATCCATATTCTGACACTTAATATATCTTGTCACACACTACATATTCTGTTACACACTCCATCTTCTGTCACATAATCCATATTTTGTCACATAATCCATCTTCTGTCACACACTCCATCTTCTATCACACACCCCATCTTCTGTTACACACTACATCTTCTGTCACACTCTCGATATTCTGTCACATAATCCATATTCTGTCACATAATCCATCTTCTGTCACACACTCCAGCTTCTGTCACATAATCCATCTTCTGTCACATAATCTATTTTCTGTCACACTCAATCTTCTGTCACACTATCCATCTTCTGTCACATTATCCATCTTCTGTCACACGCTCCATCTTCTGTCACATAATCCATTTTCTGTCACATAATCCATCTTCTGTCACACACTCCATCTTCTGTCACACACTCCATCTTCTGTCACACACTACTTCTTCTGCCACACTCTCCATTTTCTGTCACACAATCCATATTCTGCCACATAATCCATCTTCTGTCACATAATCCATCTTCTGTCACACTCTCCATCTTCTGTCACATGCTCCATCTTATGTCACGCGCTCCATCTTCTGTCACATAATCTATCTTCTGTCACACTTCATCTTCTGTCACATTATCCATCTTGTCACATGATCCAACTTCTGTCACACAATTCATCTTCTGTTAACACGCTCCATCTTCTGTCACATACACCATCTTCTGTCACATGATCCAACTTCTGTCACACAATCCACCTTCTGTTAACACGCTCCAACTTCTGTCACACAATCCATCTTCTGTTAACACGCTCCATCTTCTGTCACATACACCATCTTTAGTATCACACATTATCTTCTGTATCATACTCCTTCTTTTCGTCATTTTCTTTATTTAATGTTTCCCAATTTTTCCTCATTGTATCTTCAATTGTTCATTTTCCTGTTCCACCATTTATCCCCCTGGAACCTAGGTTCTTTCACGTTTACATATGATTGCGACATGTATTTAGTTAGGTCAAATATGCCATTTTGTAACATACTAGAGCAGGGGTGGGCAAACTACGGCCCGCCATTGGATATTTTGCGGCCCTCAAACACATTTTTAAATACACGAACATTGTTAAAATATTTGCAAAACCTTTTATCCATTTTAGAAAATATACTGTTATAGTGTAAGTCTGTTAGAAATGTAATTTATTTCAGAAGTTATCTACATTATGTAAAACTACCTTTCTTCACAATAAAAATATTTAATTGATTACTTACCGAGAATTTTAAACAAAATCATACATAATATTATATGCGGCCCTCCAATAGCTTTACAATTTTCAATGCGGCCCTCTGCACAAAAAGTTTGCCCACCCCTGTACTAGAGCATATTGTTTAAGATTATCTCTGAGGACAGCTATTGACTATGATATAATACAGGATCTATCACCAAGCCTTTCTCTAGAATTCTTCCTGCGAGCTGATCTCAAACATCGTCGCTTATCTTGGCTGATGCGGCTGATCATTGGTCATTTTGTATATACTTTGTGTCGCCTGCTAATTAAAAGCACGGGAAAGGTTGGATGGGCTAAAATAACTAACTCTGAGATCAGTACGCAGGACCATAGAGAGAAGGATTTGTTGAACACTAACACAGCGCGCGAAAACTAGAGATAACAACTAAAAATGTAATGAAACTGATGGACAAGGTGTACCAATCACTGGAGACACACAGGAGAACATAAAGAAAATCAACGTCTCGACTACATGACCTTTGTCAAGAACTCAATATGGCATACGACAAGTAAAGAATGGAACTACCAATGATCACACTAGAACAATAAAAACATTTTTTAATTGTTATATATATTTGTATTGCTATATAGAGAACTCAAGACTGACTTCCGCAACAGCAAAGCAGGAGGACAGAAGGGGTATTTTAAAGACACTCTTAAGACAGCAATGACTTTCGTTACTGTAGACATAAATTCATAGAAGAATCTGACACAAGACAGACTCAACTAGCGTCACAGACTCACTGTGTGCAGCTGCTGTAGCGAGCTCTGGACAAGCTACTGTTAAACATAAAACGTGGTAAAAGAAGGGCAGGAACTGGTTAATGTCTCACTGACTCCTCTCATACATCTGCAGGGTGTGAGGGGAAATTTCCCGTGTCGTATATGACTTATTGTGCATATTTGGACACACCCCAGAATTATTATTCTCTACATCACTATCCTAGACGAGCGCAAAAGTTCTACGTCGAGCCCGATGTACGAGCAACATTGTATCTAGATCTGGACTATTTTTGGAGCATATGGATGTCAGAAACAGTTGCACAAATGTTCCACGCAAATCTGTTCTATAAACTGTATTTTTTTCTCTTTAGAATGAACACCTGAAAGTTCAGTTGGTAACACCAGCCAACCTACCCTTCCCAAGAGCTACCGAGTGTGTAACTGTGTCACATTCTTCGACAGTAAAAGCGCATACAATATCAGACGGCAGTAGATCGCATTTGAACTAAGCCTGTTAAACTTCGCCTCGCATCGTGAGTCAACACGTTTTCCAAATTCAACCGTACAGCATCTCAAAAGCGTATAAACTAGTATTATGTAGAAGTAATGCCTTATATTGTCGAGGGGGTGTTTTGAGGGCCCACACACTCCCTCACCCTTTTAGGAATGTAGAATACTTTATTTAATACTACGAAACTAGTAGATATAAGGATAAATACCCTATTCTTCTTTAAAGCCCCCCCCCCCACATCCTTAAAAAATCCTCAACATTCCTCAGTAACACAATTTTTTTTTAAATGAAACCTACCCCTTTTTAAACGTAATCCCATCTACCGCCCTTCAAGAACAGTATAGGATATGATAAACGGAGCTATGAATCAACACCAGGGCCGCACCTGCAAGAACAGTATAAGATAATGTAAGCTGAATTATGAACAAACATCAGGGCCGTAGATATGTTCTCCTCAAGGGGTTGTGATACCTAATAAAGGTCATTCCTGAGTCACATATCACTGAAAAAAGGGGGTAATTCGTGTGTCAAATTTCCCTAAAAAGTCATTCTTGTGTCAAATCTCCCTAAAAGGTCATTCAAGTGTCAGATCTCCCTAATAAAGTCATTCGAGTGTCAGATCTCCCTAATAAGGTCATTTGAGTGTCAGATCTCCCTAACAAATATAATTCGTGTGTCAGATCTCCCTTTTTTAAAAACACAATTTATGACATTTTTGTGAAAAAACGCTAAAGGGGACGAGTCGACTTTATAGCCTCCTTTTTGTCAAGTTCCTAATAGGCAACTAAAAGTCATGTTCCGATTTTCAAAAGGGGAGGCGTTTGAACACCCCAAACCGTGCCCCCTTATTTACAAACCAGATCAGCATGACAGTACACGGTTTTCCCAAAAGTGCTCAGCTGTCTAGTCAGTGGTTGTACATAAACCGTCTGATTAGCGTCGCCTTTCCGCACTTACTCAGGAACGATGGCGCCATTCCTCGACCTTCACAGACCATGATTCCTGGTACCCAGCTTCCTTGTGGCTGGGTGAACCATGGAATATACGTTTCCATTAAAAAGGTATTTACGAAGATATGGACAAACAAGCACTTAGAGTGAAACACGAGAGTAATATTTGTTTCAAACCACGAATAACAAAAGTATACTTTACACTACACAACTGTGACTCCCATATGAAATATAGTGAAATAATGAACTATGTATTACTCGGCGGCGCCTCACTTCTCTTAGAAACTTTTCTTAGGCAAGTAGAAAAAAAAACTAATCAAAACAAAACTAGGCTATTTTACCGGAAGATTTGGTTTGTGCGCGTGACCACGATTAACAAACAAGTATTGAAAGGCTAGATAGTGACGTGAGATGAGATGCTTGAGGAAAGGTGCAGGGGTCACCAAGCTTGATAGATTGCGAAATAAAGACATCAGGGAAAGAATAGCTATACCATCTTGCACATAATACATAGAAAGGCAGAAGATCAAGTGGTTTTGCCACATTATGAGAATGCATCACAAGTTACCCGTGAAGGCATATAATCAAATGAGATCAGGGTACAAAGCCAGAGGAAAACCACGGAAAAAATGGATAGAAAACGTTAGGGACATCTTGAACAAAATAGAACATCCGAGACAACATTTATGTCTTAACACAAGCTCGATCTTCAAACATCCTTACGCTTACCGGCAAGATTGGATAACAAACCACATGGGGAAAGACAATAGATAATTGAAAGGCCAAATGATATATAGGAGAATATCAATATTTATTTAAAAATAATCCACTCACAATAATTTCTCCAGTTTCTTCTTGTCCTCGAATTGATCTGTCAGTGTACAATAGCTTCCAATGATTAAATCAACTTACCAATGTACATCAATGAAATCAATTTGGCCCTTTTCAACAAATAAAACAAGGAGTTAGACAGGGTTGTGTACTTTCACCAGACCTGTTCTCTTTATACAGTGAAAACATAATGCGTGCAATAGTTGATATCCCAGGAATGTCAGTGGGAGGACATAACATTAATAATTTAAGATATGCGGATGACACTGTTCTGATTGCAAAAAGTGAAGAAGACATTCAAGATTTCATCAATGTAGTAGTCACAGAAAGTAAAGAGAAAGGCTTCTTCCTAAATATCAAGAATACAGAAGTAATGATTATTTCAAAGAAACAAAATACCACACCTTGCAAGATCACAGTGAATGATATAGTATTAAAACAGGTCCACGAATTCAAATATTTAGATACAACGATTACAACAGATGGACGAAGTTCAACAGAAATAAGAAGCAGAATAGGGCAGGCAAAAACTACATTCAGAAAAATGAAAAATATATTGTGTAAATATAGAGGTGAGAAAGAGAGTTCTGCAGTGCTATGTAACTTTTATATTAGTAAAGTAAAGTAACCCATAGATTTATTAATGCCGTAGGGATGTGAGATGTCACATTTCAGAGTTTCTGCAAATGAAGGCGGTAGCCATCTCCTCTCCCTCGCAGTCTTTACTTCCCGGATTAATCCGGTACCCATTTAAGGGTGGGTCGACCAGGGAGCTATTACGATCTGAAAAACATTTCCGCCTCAACTGGGGAATGAACCCAGGACCACTCATATGCGAAGCCAGTGCGCTAACCACTGCGCTACGCGGCTCAGTATATAACTTCTATACTAACATATGGATGCGAGTTTTGGGCAATAAACAAACTTGAAAATTAGAGACAACAGAGATGTGGTTCTATAGAAGAATGCTGAGAATACCATGGACTACCAGAAAAACTAATATGGAAGTGCTGAAAGAGTCAAATGCGAAACGGAAATCAATAATATAAGAAAAAGACAATCTACATTTTTTGGCCACTTCATGAGACAGGCAGGTTTGGAGAACATAGTAACAACAGGCAAGATTGAAGGCAACAGAGACCGACAACGTGAGAAAATATTACACAGTTTGACAAGCTGGCACGACAGAAACACAACAACGACCTTGATACATAATACTGTAGACAGAGAGCCGTGGAGAGCCATGATCGCCTACGCCAGCCAGCATGGCACCTGATGATGATGATGACTAATGTACAATGATTATTCGACTTTCAAATATATTCGACCAAATCGCATCTCTAAAAATAGATGAAATCTGCATTTATTTAACACATCAAACGTGTATATTTTCGGAAAAGTTATGATTGAATTGTGGATAGTTATGATTGAATTGTGGAAAGTTATGATTGAATTGTGGAAAGTTATGATTGATTTGTGGAAAGTTATGATTGAATTGTGGAAAGTTATAATTGAGTTGAGAATAATTGTCAGTTCTACGAACCTTGTTTAAATATTTCCTGCCACATTAAGCTTTCTACTATAAAATATTGAACCCTCTTTGTTAACATACAATGTGACTAATCCACTTTAAGCAATTAATTAACGTATTCAACGTACTGTGTATGGATTAAGATGATCAATAACAATTAATATTATTATCATAAACCCATAAGCCGTTATGATTGTAGGAATGCCACATTGAAAACGTCGTCACAAAACGTTCTCCAAAACATTAATATCTTCAGTCATACGGAGGGGTATAGAAAAATCACGGCCTGGCTATTCTTTGATGTCATCAAGCCAGGATTGTATTTACCATCTCTTCTACTTCCACTTTCAACTATTCTTTCTAGGACATGGATTCTCAATCTTTTCCAGAGACGGCAGGCAAGCACCATCTACATGTAATACTGAGTCTGCGAGCAATGTCCACATGTAATACCGAGTCTGTGAGCAATGTCCATATGTAATACCGAGTCTGTGAGCAATGTCCACATGTAATACCGACCAAGTCTGTGAACACCAGAAGTGTAGGTAATAGCGGTTTGGGGTGCTCAACCCCCCTTTCCACTCCCAGCAAACCAAACACCCCCCCTTTCCTGCGATTTTTCAGATACTTTACCCCTGCCCCCTTGAGATCACATCTAAACATATAATAAGAAGAAAGGGTAATTGAAAGTGAAGGTACAAGTAAAAATTGACCATGTAACCTTTGATGCACTGTACACACCCTCTTACCAGTTCCTTTCTCCCGAAATCATGGATAGTCAAACTGTTTGTTTCAGTTTGTATAACAAAGTTCGAATTGTAAAGGGAACTTGTGGGACTTGTTAGAGTTCGCAAGCACATTTTAACTGTCATGTCATTACGAGATCACATGTTATTACGGTGCCCCATGGTGCTTGCTAGCACCGGGTGTAGAACTGATGTAGGAAATCTTTGAATGTGAATTATGTCTCGCCACATGTCATCAGGAATATCGATGACTAAGTAAACACTGTATACTTCAGAATTGGACAACCATTGTGGGTCATTGGGTCAAATTCAGTGCGGTATTACAATATTTGTCTGCATGGGACAAAACAAATTGTTTAATCTTTTAACAATAGCAGCAGAATCGAGAAAACAGGCTTAAAAAGTAAATGATGTATCTTATTTAGTTATGTCATGTGAACATGGACAGTGCCATTCTTACAAGTCGTAATATATTACAAATGTGTTCATGATAAAAGCCTTTTGATCAAAACACTGATTTTCGTGTTATCTATGATTTCGTTTATTTATGTGTTTCCAGTGATTAGCAAAACTTCATCACCCTCTTTCTTAGTGTTCTCTGCTAGAAAAGTCAGTGAAATATAAACTTCAGCTATGAACGATACAGATCTGTCAGTCATCATCAGCCTAAAATAACTTGTAATTTCTGTAAACCAGCATAAAAAAAAACTCTAAATGCACATATTGCACAAAAAATTGACCTCAAATATTATATAAAGAGTAGTTCATTAGATGTAACTACTAAAGGACAATATTGACACATTCAGTCAAAATTTGCTACATTCTGGACAAACTAGACAAAATCTAAACTAGTTGACATGCATGTACATTCCTTGTTTGCACTGAATTAGATGTTTTCAGACTCATTATGGTCTCATTAGTTAACTTGACTATGAACATTGTTGGAAGTCTGTCACAGACTAGGGTTGCCCACCAAAACCCAAATAATTCAGGTGATATGTCCTTTCCAGAATTTAGCATTCTTTGTGAATGCTCGTAATAACTCATGGATGTGGGTGAGTTGTGCTAATGCAAGCAAGGACATGTTCACCACTCTATGTTATTTCTTCTCCATTGTTGTCTTGTGTTGCCTTCCCTTTCCCCTGCTACCATCAACCTTCTGTCTATATCTATAAAACCGTAAACCAATAGAGTTGTAGGAGTACCACATTGGATGCTTCAGCACACAGAGTCATCCAATGATTTCTATCTTCAATGAAGCGGAGGAGTGAGGAAAAATCTTGTCCTGTCCATTCCTTAATGTTGTCAGTCCATGTCTTTATTTGCCCTCCTCTGCTTCTCCCTTCAACAAGAATGCTGAATCTGGCACAAACGGGTTGTATACATCTGTTGTAGAGTGAACACAACACAAGAAGAACGCTGAATCTGAACCAAATGAGTTGCATGATTGTGCAATAGAATGAACACAGAACAAGAAGAATGCTGACTCTTACCCAAAAGATTTGCACACCTCTGTTCTAGAGTGAACACAGCACACACAAAAATGCTGAATCTGACCCAAAAGAGTTGCACATCTCTGCTAAAGAATGAACACAGGACATGAAGAAATGAAAGAATGAAAATTATTTTCTGAATATAAGATGTCTGAGACACATTATCTTGACATGTTCAGGTGAGACAAGTTCTCTTGTTATTGCTCTTTCCCTAGCTCAGCAACTCACAAGCAATTTTCCTCTGAGTTGCCTACAACATATCAGTGTCAAGCATCATTACATATTATTCATTATCTACAATTTACAATTGTGCATCTCCGTGGCATACTGATTGTCCTGTGCTCAGAACTGTATAGTCTCAATGGTTCACATATGCATTGTTTCAGAGGTCAATGAAGATTATAGCAAAAACTAGAGTTACGTACGCAGAGCGATACTCTTGCTCTCGGCTGAGACACAGTGAACTATAGAGAAGACTATACAACTAACGTATAAACATTCACTCATCTGAGACCTTTTTGACCTATCAACAGAAACACTGACAAGCCACTCGAATACTTCCTGTAATTTCACTAACAGGAATAATATAGTATGATAATTGTTTTGTTTTTTTAACAGAAACATGTCATAACACTAACCTATTGCGCTTCACTTTGAGAGGTTACTCATGTGTCACCAAACAACACCAGCCAATGATAAGAATGAAAATTCTTGAGACTAACGGGAATTGAACCAGTCCGTTCAACGGCACCAAATCGCCTAGAAACTATTGAACACGCGTTCTTCCGTACTTGACTAACCGCATCTCCAAAAAAAGATGCGATTTCATCAAGCCTTTCAAACCGTGCACACAAAGTCACCAGAATGGACCGATCGAGACAAGGACTATTACAACAATAACAAACATCCCGTACAGGTTTGAAATATCCTCAGTAACAACAAACATATAACATAATATCCGTATTAGTTATACAAGGGCCGATAGGTCTTCTTGTAAACATGGATAACATATATAGACAATACAATTTTGTTTTGAATAATTGTTTATACAAGTAAATTTAAGTAGGAAGCCAGAGGACAATTTTTAAAAATTCTTGAGACTATACGGGAATTGAACCAGTCCGTTCAACGGCACCAAATCGCCTAGCAACTATTGAATACGCGTTCTTCCGTACTTGACTAACCGCATCTCCACAAAAAGATGCGATTTCATCAAGCCTTTCAAACCGTGCACACAAAGTCACCAGAACGGACAGATCGAGACAAGGATTATTACAACAATAACAAACATCCCGTACAGGTTTGAAATATTCTCAGTAACAACAAACATATAACATAATATCCGTATTAGTTATACAAGGGCTGACAGGTCTTCAGTAGGAAGCCAGAGGACATTTTTTTAAAATTCATGATACTAACGGGAATTGAAATGGCTTGATGAAATTGCATCTTTCTTTGGAGATGCGGTTAGTCAAGTACGGAAGAACGCGTGTTCAATAGTTGCTAGGCGATTTGGTGCCGTAGAACGGACTGGTTCAATTCCCGTTAGTCTCAAGAATTTTTAAAAATTATTCTCTGGCTTCCTACTTATATTTACTTGTATAAACAATTATTCGAAGCAAAATTGTATTGTCTATATATGTTATCCATGTTTACAAGAAGACCTATCGGCCCTTGTATAACTAATACGGATATTATGTTATATGTTTGTTGTTACTGAGGATATTTCAAACCTGTACGGGATGTTTGTTATTGTTGTAATAGTCCTTGTCTCGATCGGTCCATTCTGGTGACTTTGTGTGCACGTTTTAAAAGGCTTGATGAAATCGCATCTTTTTTTGGAGATGCGGTTAGTCAAGTACGGAAGAACGCGTGTTCAATAGTTGCTAGGCGATTTAGTGCCGTTGAACGGACTGGTTCAATTCCCGTTAGTCTCAAGAATTTTTAAAAATTGTCCTGTCTTCCTACTTATATTTACTTGTATAAATGATAAGAATGAAGTAGCCTCTCATAGTTATGTGAAATAGGGTTGTGTTGATGCCAGTAGGTCAAGAAAGCCCTCAGATGACCTGACGTTTACAATTTATTTGTCTTCCATTCTCTATAGTTCGCCTTGAGTGAGAGGAACATGGTATAGAAACTCAAATGCAATGAAGTCAATCCTCTAAGCTTTCTCTGTCCTATCTACAAGACAATATTTTATTTAAATGACATGTCTGAACTATCAAAAATTTTTATAAAGTGCTGTGTCTAGGATAACAGAGCTCCCGAACAGAAGAAAAGAAATGGGAGGACAACTCCAGGTGTTCTATCATTTAAAGAAACAATGAGCGTTCTACAAAACCAATAATCAAATAACTGGTAAATAATATAATAATTGAATCATATTCTCTAAAGGTTCATGTTTTTCTTCTATTGCTGAATTTTAGGCATTACTTCAACATCCAATCGCATTGCCATTAACAAATCATTTAGACAACACAAACATTCATTAGGACATACTGAAAATTTAAAAGCAGCTATGTTGTAATTTTTTAATAAATTTTTCAAGGCAGCATTATTTTTCACATATGTGCAAACATTTTTGGTAATGGGAGATAAGTATGCTCTAGATTGCCAATCGCAAAATGTTAATAATAATAAAAATTGAAACATATTCTGTATAGAACATTGAATTTTTCCAACATTTGTTGAATTTGTAGGCACCACTATGTTTCAGTAATCTTGCCAGAGCTACGTGAAACGGCACTATCTATGCTGCAAGTTAAAACCACAACCGAGTTAACAGAGTCTGGACTATTTGACCGCATCACTTAGCCCGTTTGCAACCGAGACCGGCTCACGTTACATTTACTTGGACAAAATTATCCACAAGTAACAATGTCATCAAAAAGGAAAGACAACTCTGCATGTGAAATCAACAAGATAACCAAATGTTTGTATCAGAAATGAACAACCAATGCTACTTGAACTCAAACCCTGTGCTAGAATTTTGATGCTGTGTAACCAGTTCGTAATGGCTCGGCAGCATACACTTTCTACGTAGTTCATCGTATGTGCCTCCGTTAAGAAAACACACAAGTACCACAGTCATGTTATCACATCCCAGACCTCCTGATTGGCAATCTGGTGCCAGACACCGTGTCATGAGCTCTTCACAGATCTGAAAAATGAATACAGTATGAATGAAATAAAGTCAGGTGTTAGTAAATGAACACAGTATGATGGATATAGTCAGATCTTAGTACGGTGGAATCCCGCTATAACAACTTGGTCTGGCAGAAACAATATGTATGTAATAACAAAAATGCGCCATATACAGTACAAACAATAAGGAATAAATATAACTGGAGATTTTGGAAATTATTATATAGGGAAATATGTTATAAAAGGATGAGCTACACTGGGACTCCACTGTAACAACTTCAAAAGTACAGTATGAATGGAGATAAAGTCAGGTGTTGATAACAACTTCAAAAGTACAGTATGAATGGAGATAAAGTCAGGTGTTGATAACAACTTCAAAAGTACAGTATGAATGGAGATAAAGTCAGGTGTTGATAACAACTTCAAAAGTACAGTATGAATGGAGATAAAGTCAGGTGTTGATAACAACTTCAAAAGTACAGTATGAATAAAGATAAAGTCAGGTGTTGATAACAACTTCAAAAGTACAGTATGAATGGAGATAAAGTCAGGTGTTGATAACAACTTCAAAAGTACAGTATGAATGGAGATAAAGTCAGATGTTGATAACAACTTCAAAAGTACAGTATGAATGGAGATAAATTCAGGTGTTCATAACAACTTCAAAAGTACAGTATGAATGGAGATAAAGTCAGGTGTTAATAACAACTTCAAAAGTACAGTATGAATGCAGATAAAGTCAGGTCTTAGTAACAACTTCAACAATGTATTCAGAACTAAGGGGATCTCCCTGGATCCTGCTTGTGACTTCTTGATTACAAAGTGGATTTTTGTTGAGATTCCTGGGGATTCTCACTTGAAACTACAGTTACGTGCTATTAGTGGTACTCTTGGCAGGCGGAGTGCATCCTTTTTTAAAAAAGACTCAGGAGTACAATGCAGTCAATCCTTTGTGAGTTTTCAATATTTCACTAAGAACTAAACACAAGCATTGAAAACTCATAACCCCAGATTCCATTTTTCTGTCTTTTTGGTTATCTCTGACACTGACACCATGATGATACTGTTTGGTTACCTCTGACACCATGACGATACTGTTTGGTTACCTCTGATATCATGATGATACTGTTTGGTTACCTCTGACACCATGACGATACTGTTTGGTTACCTCTGACACCATGACGATACTGTTTGGTTACCTCTGACACCATCACGATACTGTTTGGTTACCTCTGACACCATGACGATACTGTTTGGTTACCTCTGACACCATGATGATATTATGTTCACTCTCAAACTTGTTTGGTCATATAAAGAGACACAACTGTTTAGAAAGACAAATAATGGAGGGAAGAGTACCTGGGAAGAGGAGAAAGGGCAGAGCAATAAGATGATGAACTGACGACATTAAAGATAACATGAATTCATCACTAGAAAATGCAAGCCCAAGACAGAGAGAGTTTCAGAGAGTTCATTGGGAAGACAACGTTCTGGAAGGAATACGTCACATGACACAATGTAAATACACACCTGGCATTATAACAAGTAGGTTTTGATTTTGAAATAAACAAAATTCATTTTATTGTCTATTCCCAGGTGGATGATGGTCAGAATATCCACACTTGCCGTTAAGCGTAGGGGTGGTGACTGGGAGTTTTAGTTGTATATCCAAGGCCAGATGTGTCACCGTGCATTTAATCCGTATTTGTTCAGTGTTGCCTTGATGATATATATCCATCTTGTTCTAGGTCTTCCTCTTGCCTTGTATTCAGATCTTCTTATATTATATGTTGGTAGTTGGTTATGGTTCATTCTCATGTGTCCAAACTATTTTATTTGTTATTTCTCAATGTATTCTGTGCATGGTCTTATGCCGATTCTTCTCCTGATTTAATCATTCCCATTTTGTCTAGTTTGGTCACTCTTGCGGCTTTTCTCTGGCATTTCATCTCACATTTTGTACATTTTCTCTGCTGGGCTGCTAAGGACAAAATTCATTATAAATATTCTCTGGATTGCTGGTCAGTAAAGTATTAACAGTGTGACATTATGAAGGATTATGTTATGATTCCATCATGAAAGTATAAAAATAATTCTTCTTATAGTTAACAATATTTGAAAGATTTTATCATTCAAGGAGGGTTACGTCATTAAAGATTTATCTAAAGATAATACTGCACTTAGGTTTCAATGAATATGCCCATATTAACCTTTAGTATTTTGGTTTAAGTGAAATTCTCTTTATAAATAATATGAACAGAATCTTAGGGTTAAAATACAGAATATTAGTGATACTGTGAGCTGAAATACAGTTTGATCTTTGTGCAAGTTAACAGGTATGAAAGATTCCCATTTACATTTGTCAAAAATAACTAATAATAAGCTAACTTCAAAGAAGATTTTCAAACTCACAATATCAGGTTCTATGAGCTGTGCTATTCTATGTCTGATAAAGTCAACCACCTCCTGGTTTGTCAGCACATCCCAGATTCCATCACATGCCAACACCACAAACTCATGTTCTGGAGTTATTGGTTTCTCAATCACATCTGGGTTTGCTTTCAAAGACAATTTTTTTTTAAATGCATTAAAGACATTATATTCATAGTAAATTGATCAAAAACAAAAAATATTATAACATTATTTTTAACAAGTATTATGGTCTATATTCAAAGAAAAACATATATTTTAAAAAATGAATAATTTTCAATGAAAATTAACCATAAAAAAAACCACAATAAGAACAGTATTCTCTGGTACATGTATGTCACTGGGCATATTTCAATTATAAGTGGATTTTTTAGTATTCATTCTGAAAGTCCTGCAGGATCTGTTGTAGCAGGATAATGGTTCTATTGAATATCCAGAAAATGTATATCAGAGATCAGATATACATTGTCCCTGTTTTATTTCTGCCAATGCCAGACACATCTGGTTTCAGTGGTGGTTATTAGTTTTAATTTATTTACATTTTTTCCCCATTCTTTGGGCAATATTCCCATGGACAATAGCCCTACTAGAATTCGAGCAGGGTGTAGTCCAGAGATCTCTCTTATAGAAGGACGATGGTCCTACTAGATTTCAAGCAGGATGTAGTCCAGAGAACAGAAATCTGTTGTTGTGTCATATTATTTGCGCCAATGGCAAGAAACATCTGTCTTCGGCTTGATAACTTATATATTCAGTGTTTTTACTACTTCTATCTGTTGTGTCTGTGGGTCTCACCAATGGCCCACTAGACAAACCACCCACAACAGAAAACCTTAGTAAATGACATTCCGTTATATTGAGGTTCTCTTCTTATAGAAGCTTAATGGCATGTCATCTATACAGTTATGCTTCTCATACTTGTATTTTGTTGTTGCAATATGTTTTATGCTTTGTTATTTTTATATATGTATGCACCATCTGTAGTTGGGAGGGAACCAGAGATGTACTGCAGAGCACTGGGGAGGAGGAAACTGACAGTAATGTTTTTCCTATGGTTGAGGCCCATCATAGAGTCACAGTGACTCAGGACATGACAATACTTTTGACTTGAACATTTAGTTGCATGTCTGGAGCAATAGAGAAGTTCAGCATATGTTATGTTATGTTATGTTCCTCCAGGTCCATAGGCAGCGCAACAATAGCTTTCCATTTATGTCTTTATGTTGCCAGGTCTTTCAATTCTTGTGTTGTTTAGGTTCATTGACATGCCTTCTCTATTAATGGTTCTTTGTAGAGTTTCTATAGGTCTCCATCATCTTCTTATTCCAGGTGGCACCCAATATAGTGACTGATGGGAATTCTTAGGCTGTTCATTCTGAGAACATGGCCGATGTAAGGCCAATGCCTTAAGTTCAGCATAACCAGTAGTCAATTAATGGGTAGGAATGAGCACAGTGAACTCTATCTTGGCTGCAGTGTTTCAGAGCAGTGCATAGGTTGAAACCTGTCATCCTGGTGGTGTGATAGTTATTTTCTGGCTCTGTCCTAGGGTGGGCAGAAAATCTACAGACTTCCCAGCAATATAATGCCATTAGGTCAAAGGGCATGAGCACATGGGCCGCTAGAATCAGCAACTAACCAACCAACCAACCATTAAATAAAATACACAAATGATCATGCACAGTTAAAATGATGTTGAAATCTGTGAACAAAGAGAATTGGATGAACAGAGGCTCATGGGAAACATTGGGATGGAAATCTATAAATATATGACGAGCCCAAATCCTAGAGACATCAACCTCCTGGGAAGGAATGACCAGAGTATCATTTTCTGAATTCGCACACAACATGTACAGCTTAATCACCTGAACAGAATACAACCACAGCCCACACCAGGGTGCAGGCTGTGCACTCATCCCTATGAAACTGCTGACCACCACAGTTTTGAATGTCCAGCGCTGGATGAAATCAGGAAAATGTTTCTCTCTCCAAGGCCAGATAAATGGAACACATTATATGGAACAAAACAACTGCTCACAAACACATGCATATATCACACAATGGCTTTGAGTCAAAGGGCATGAGTCTGTGGACTGCTGGATCAGCAACCAACCATTAAATGAATTGATGTAGATTCTAGTCAGACTGAACTCACCTGTAACTATTTGATCCTCTGGTCTCTTCATGTCATTCTTTTTGAAGACAAAATCTCCTAATGCTCTTGATAAAGCAAGATTTCCTTTAAAAAAATGTGATCTTTGAATTTTCTTGTTAAAAGTGATTAAAAAAAGACATTCTATTATTTCAGTATTCTGGTCTGTAATCATGCGGGATTTTCATTCTCCTTCATACACATATAATCATGTTAGATTCTCACTTCCCCCTCCCCTTTCAGGCATGTAATCATGATATATTCTCACCCCTCTTCAGGCATGTAATCATGCTAGATTCTCACCCCACCCCACCCCAATCAGGCATGTAATCATGCTATATTCTCACCTCCCTGGACTGGATTCTAGAATTATAAAATGTTACATTTATGTTATATTAATGTACGGCTCAGAAACACGGACAATAAACAAACAATTAGAAGACAGAATTGATGATATGAGATGTGGATATATAGAAGAATAGGGAGAACTTCATGGAAAGAAAATAAAATAAACAAAGAGGTTCTAACAACACTTCATAAGAAAAATGAATTATTAACGGAAATAAAGATCACATGAATAAAGTATATTTTGGACACCTTGTTGAAGACCTTACTTGGGGGTAAAGGCGAGCAAGAGTGTTGAAGAGGGGGTAAAGTCAAGGGGAGACGAGCAAGAAGCAGGCAGAGTAATGAGCGGGAGAGAAACGTCACAAGATTAGACAGGTTACAGTCTAGCAGAGTGTACCTTGAAGGCAAAAAAACAGGGGATGTTGAAGGACCATTGCAGCCAACCTTCATTGTGGAGAGGACACATAATGATGATGAGGCATATCAGAAAGGCAGTATGTGCACCTTAAAGTGTCATATTTTGCATTCTTGAAGGTTATGTTCTGAAGTTTGGTTCACTTGCCCACATGTACACTTTGCTGATGTGCCACTTTCAAATTTTGCATACATATGACTGTTTAGTCTATTGTTTCCAGTTCTGAATAAAAAAATATGATGACCTGTTCTTGCCCGTTTAGTAGATGGCAGTTATCCTGTGACGGTAAGTTAGGCTTCTGTTGTGCCTTTATCACGAGTTTCATTAGGTGATAGCTGATTGGTACATAAGGTTGTTGCATATTTGAACCTTCTTTAGCCAGTTGATCAGCTCTCTCATTTCCTGCTATTCCATAGTGAGAAGGAATCCACTGCAGTATGATTCTACACTGATGTTGCGCTATGGACAATACCACTTTAAACTTTGGTAGTTTATTGAATTGTAGTGCTTCTAGTACTTATTTTGCATCTGTAAGTATTACAAAAGGGTGTGAGATCCTGTCTGATGTTAACAGTTTCTCTTATGCTGCACAAATAGCTTTGACTTGTTTGAGTCATAGTTGTTGCAGTAATTCCCCATTGGTATACTTATGGTATCAGTAGTGCCATCTGGGTATTCCACATATATAGCAATTCCTCCATATTTTACTGCATTCTATGATGATCCATCTGTATACACTCTGATCCATAGATCACCTGAGTAAGAATTGAGGACGCTCTGAGAACTGCTACTCTTTTCTGTTGATTATTCTGTTGTTCCTTCCCATACACACCTGTTATTGTTGTTTGGATGGTCACTGGTAGGTATGTCTGTTTTTCCCATGGGATGTGCACTGGCTGAGACATCAGTTGCACTGTTACCCCTGAAAGATCATACAACTGTCTAATTAGATGCTTGACATGGTGTATAAAGATACTTATTTTAAACTGTCCTTATGAATTTTTCATCGGGCGAATGTGGTGGGTAAGGAACTTTTCTCCATGGATCATAACTTTAGTATCCCTGTGCTCTTTCAATGACTGAACTCTGTATATTCTGAATTTCTATTATTGGTGTATCTCATTGTTCCTGTGATGATTCAAAGTCACTTGGTTCTGTACTCTATCCAGGTTCTACAAGGTGGTGTGTGATGGTTATTTATTTACATAGATGTTTCCTGCACTTTGTTTTGTGAAAGTGTAAACAGGGTTGTGGCTGACTTCTATATATTGATAGACTTCTCTATATTGATACTTACACACAATTTGTCCGCCAAATAGGTCAAACTGTCCATGGCTCCATTAAACATTTTTGTGGCAGCCATAGAGCTCTCATATGTGCACCACAGAACTAGGTCATCTGCAAACAAGTTCCACATGGTATTTCTCCAATTAAATTGTTGATAAATATGAGGAAGAGTGGGTGAGAGAACTCTTCTGAGGCACTCCATGGTGTAGCAGTACCATCTTACTTTTCTTGCCATTTACTTGTACTCTGGTTCTTTTGTGAAAAAAAAAAGGTTTGGTCTATTTGTACATATTGCCATTATTGTGTAGTTTACATTTTTTTTAAAGCAATTCTTCTTTCCATACCTTATCAAAGGCCGTCTGTAAATCAATCCATGCCACAAATGCTACTTTCGTCTTGGAAAGCATCATCGATTACCTGTGAGAGGTATGTAGTTTGATCGTCCATGGAGTATCATTGTCTGAAACCACCCTTCTGTAGTGCAAGGAATTTTCTTTCTAGGTGAAATTTTAGTTTTAAGTTTACACTCCATTACTTTGTACAAGTAACTTGGAAAGCTAATTGGTCTGTATCCAGTTTCTGTTGTTCCATCTTTTCCAGGTTTAAGCAGAGAGACCATAATTAATTCCCTCCAGATTTGTGGGATTTTCCATGTAGTGCAGCTAATATTTAAGAAGTCCAATAGTTTCCTCCTTGCTATTGTCCCTAGATTTTTAATCATTTCATTGTCCCTAGATTTTTAATCATTTCATTTGCTATTTCATTAACACCTGGAGACTTATTTAGCTTTAGTTTAAAGACTGCTAATTCCAATTTGCTGTATGTTAACAGTATATCTGTAATTTCATTGGTGTTGTTTTCATCACTGTTTTTAGTCTGAGCTTGTTATATTTCACTTTGTTGGTGGCTTTGCACTTCACAATATTTTTCTTGACTACTGGTAATTTCAATATTGCAGTCTTGAGCAAACATATCTACTGCATGCTTTCTTGTAATCATTTCGCCATCCTGTATGAGTGTAATGTTTATACTTCTTTCCGTGCTGTCATTTCTTCCATGCTTTTCAAATTTTAAGGATTCTGTTTTCTCTTTCCAGCTTCTAAATGGCTCTTTGGAATTTAGCCGTTGCAAGTTGATTCTTGTTGTGGTGTTCCTGAATTGAGTTATTTTCCACCATCCGTGCTTTTTCTAATTCTTCTTGTATTGCTTGTATTGTTTTCATACTCCTCATGGTATTGCTTATTTAGCAGCTTGAAGAATACATTTATTGAACTCTTTGACTACAATGTTTATGTCTTTTACTTTTATATCTATTTGTCCAGCTAAAACACTACTTATACAGGAGTATAAATATTTATACGGGAGTATAAATATCCCCCATTTATTTCTTTATAACTCCATCTTAGCAGGGTATAGACATTCCCTGTGGGTTAATTTATAATATTAAGGAAGACTGGCCAGTGATCACTACCTCCAAGTTGCATTCTTATGGTTCTGTTCATTTCCAAGATGTTTTCCCACTATTTTGTCCATTTCCCATGTTAGGTCTGCTGAGTACAATGCCAAGTCTGGTGTGTAAGTGGTTTGCCTTGCTCTTGAGTAGTATGCTAGAGAATGTTTTGGCTTATTAAGCAATAGAAGACCTTTGTCATTTTGTCAGCTTTCAAGTTCTCTTTTATCCATGTGGTCATAACCCTATCTCTGTGAGTGGTTGTTAAAATCTCCACATACTATCTGTCTTCCTCTGTATGGTATTGTTTCTAGTGCAAGGGGTGGTCATGTGGATAACAGTAAGTCTGTATTTTTGGTCTTTAGTTGAAGGATCCAGTATTCTGCTTCTTACGAGTATAATTCAGGCTGATATCATTTTTTGACTATACCGTATTTTTTTCTAAAAGGCTACATATTTGCTGAGGTGTAACTCCTTTGCAGCAAATGCTGACTTGTTCCTTAAAGAGGGTGTTCTCAAATTCTAATTTCTTGCTAAAGTTATCTATTTTGCTATTTATACCTTCAGCCTACCAGTGCATTATTGCAAATGGTGTCTCATTGGTTAATAATGTTTATTGGTCAGTGATACAGTAGAACCCCGCTATATCGAACTCGCATATTTCGAACATTCGGTTATTGCGAATATTTTAAATAGTCCGCGCAATAGGTAACATTAATCCCTCTAATAAATTACGGATATAGCGAAGTCGGGTTTGCACCATTTCGCTTATAGCGAAGTTCCACGGTGGCCTTTTGGTAATGAATCGACGTGTATATCGAAGTCCGAAACAGACAAAGATTTGCTGACCTATCATGTCAAAGAATATCAGGTCAGGGATCGTCTACGTTCAGCTGGTTTCGACATTCCAACGTTTGAAGACTTTCGTGATGCTGATAACGACTTGGCAAGTAACGAAACCATGATTGACGAAGCCATAATTGAGTCGGTAACTTCACAACATGATGATGATGATGATGACGATGATATTGGTGACAGCATGGAACGTCCCCCACCCACAACAGCCGACGCCATGGAAGCTCTTGCTGTTTTGCGTAACTGGATGGAATGTAGCAACGCGGATACGAAAAATGGATTTAAAATGGTAGCAGACCTGGAGAACATTGTTATTAGCTCACGTCCGATGCAGCAGAAATCAATTACGGACTTCTTCAAAAAAGATACATACATGTATACTGGACTTAATTGAGACTGCTGCCAAAGTTGAATGTATCACCATATGACTACAGCTGTATATACATGTACTTACAGGTATGTAAATGCACTGCCAATTTTTATTATTTAACTTTAAAAACAACTTTTTATCTCGTGTTTAAAAAGAAATGTATAGTAGGCCTAGCTCACAGCTTCGTGAAGCGCGCTTCATAACTCGTGAAGTCGGCTTGACATTGCAAGTTCTTAGAGCATTGCATTTAATAAAAAACGGTTATATCGAACCTCGGATATATCGAATTAATTCAATTTCCCCGAGAACTTCGATATAGCGGGGTTCTACTGTATTACTCTTGTGCCTCCTGGCTCCACAATGCAATCAAAGAGGACCTCCAGTCTCTGGGGTGGGCCCTTTTGACGTATAGAACCCAGTGCTACTCTTGCGTGGTGGGTCATCACAGACCCAGTGCTACTCTTGCGTGGTGGGTCATCACAGAGTTAGCACCATAATGGGGTAGTGCAGATATAGACATTTCACGTGTGATAATGTATGACATTATGGTTGTTGTGGTGTTTCTTCTGGCCAAAGGTCAATGACTTCAGCACCTATACTTTCTCAGCAGGATTATGGTCCTGCCCAAATGTAAGAGGGTCCCGTCAGTCGTAGTTTCCAGCTTCTGCTGGCTGGACTAAGCCTCCATCTCCTTGTCAAGTAGCTGGCCTCAGTAGGGATCTTCTATGTAACTCACCATTTACTCTGTTAAACTCCACCCATCCACCAGCTTCTATGATTCTCCGTGTCTCACCTTCGTTGCCAGGTTTGTGATCAAAAGACAACTGTTCCACCTGGCCCTGTACACTAGCAATAGCCCTGGAGTCTCCCACATTGCCCTGTAAGAGACAATTGTTCATTAGTTTAAAATTGAATTTAAAAAACTCACGAAGAAGTGTCATATTATTAAATGGTATTTCTCTTCTTCCTTCAAGTTTGTGGTCATCCTGGGTTTTCAGATCTGTCAACAGGGAAAAATCTATCATCTGACCCAGAATGATGTAGCTATTCCATGGCTTCTGTATCAACTAAGCACATTCTGGTCAAAATTATTTTTTCATCATCTGCTCATATGGCCACATTGATTTCCCTTATAAAGGTGAAGGTCTGTCTCAGGTTTACAGACCAGTCAACGTGTTTAGTGCCATTATGTATGTGGGGGACTTCATATATCGTACTTGGACAAAATTTTCAAAATAATGCTACATCATTAAAAATACTATAGTTAGATAGCCCTTAAAAATTGCAATTCAATGATACCTCATCCAAGTCTGTATGTCAACCCTGAAAAAAAGTTATGAATTTTTCTAATTATTTTGACATCAAAATAATTTACATGAAACATATATGAAAATATAAATAAAACTTGACCACAAACATGTAACTGAGCTGACAATTTCTGAATTATCTTTGTTATTTTCAATAATACAATACACAAACTATACATTTTTGTGTTCGTGAAGACAAGACGCTTATGTTGATCACATTTCTGGAATGTTCAGATGGACACAGAACTAATCAATATTCAAAATGGCTGCTAATTTGCATAATTATAATGAAAATAAATTAAATATCTATTAAACATAATAAAATACTACAGAAACTATATATTTTTATATTCACAAAGACAAGACGCATCTGTTGATCACAATTGCTGTGATTCTCAGAAGCATGTACAGCTAAATATTCAAAATGGTGGCCAATTTGCATAATCAAAACAATTGATGTTTTTTAAAAATGAACTGCCGTTTTCTGCATCGTCCTGCATCCTTAAAATTTACTATATAAAAATCAAAATGGTTACAGAAGTTAATAAATCAAGTTTCAAACATGTTGAATGATGTCGTCACTAACTTTCACTAAATGTCCCAAGAAATCTATAGACTAAGCAACATTTTTCAAACACGCTATTCCCAGATGTCCAAGTACCTAACATAAGTCCATATTTAGTAACAATTACTGCAATTCTCCTTTCCCCCAACTCACAGCTCTGGATAGAAGTCTGTTACCAAGACAAAGATACAGCCCCCCCCCCCCCCACTATATTGATGTGACTGATACATAGTTTCTATAAAAATACTTTCTTCTTGTGCATTCATGTTGTTAGTCCTGCTATAATATCTGTTCTGCACTAAATAAGTTAACTAGAGAGCAACTACATACAAAAATGAAGCAATATCAGGGTCAGGGCTTCTTCTAAGATGAAGACAGATTATAAAAACAGAAGACAATTATGATGAGATGACTTCATGTGTGCTACAGAAAGTGAAACTGACATTCCATGTTAGATAGACCTAAAGTTTCTGACAAAGAGATGGAAATTTGTGGTACTAATTGTAACATCACGAATTTCACCGGAGTGATGTAGTTTTTCGAGTGGAAGTTGAGAATTTTGTAAAAAATGTTAGGTCTGTACATAATCTTGATGAGATTGCCACACGTTATGAATACTTTAGCATCATTGTCAACGATGAGTTTATCAATTTGCAGCCGATCTGACAAATTTGTATGTAACATAATGCAAAGAACAAACAAGGAAAGAATACACGTCCTGGACATCTGTAACTGCCATTGAAATAAAACGTCTTTTTATATTTATATTATGGTGGACTGTATATTCTGCTTGAGTATGGCATGTACTGGAGTACAGATGACGGGTTCAACATTTTGGGCATATCAACCCGTTTGGGAAAAAGGATATTTTAGAATATATCTCTCTATTTTCGTCTCAATATGACTCCTCTACTCAGCATCACCAAGGTAAAAAAAGATTTTCCCCACATTATGTCGAGCTTGACAGTTTATTATTTAAAACATATATGTAATAAATTATCATTGATATAGGTTTATTCAAGAATATTCATTTTTCTGTTCATCTGCCAAGTCTGAGTGTGATATGAGGAATAGTTTGAAAGAAAATGCAATTTTATCATCATCATATCCATAATTTGGAGGAGTCATTCCTCTTACCTTAGTGATAGTGGATTGACAATAGGGAAATCTCATAGTGGCGAAAGAGTTAAGGGATTGTCCCCAGTGCAAAGATGCTAGTTAAAAAATCAGGTTTCCTTTAAAATTCCCAGTTGATCATTAGTATTTTTTTTATACACAGCTTATGGTCAAAATACAGAATGTGCCTTCTGAAAGTTGATAGGTATGGAGCAGGAATGAACACAAAAGATAGCCTGAACATATTCAGAACACTTTAAACTGTAACTGGCAACAAGTCATCATCTTTGACCAAAATTACACAAAGATGCACGATCCCTGCCGGTTAGAGCTGCACAATCTCCACGGGTCATAGTTGTACAACCTCCGCCGATAGCCGATGCATAATCTCCGCTATTCATAGATGCACGTTCTCCGCCGGTCATAGGTGCACATTCTTCGCCGGTCATAGTTGCACGATCTCTGCCTGTCATAGATGCATAATCTCTGCCGGTCATAGATGCATGATCTCCGTCGTTCATAGATGCACATTCTCCGCCGTTCATAGATGGACATTCTCCGCCGGTCATAGTTGCACGATCTCCGCCGGTCATAGTTGTACGATCTCCGCTGATCATAGATGCACGACCTCCGCTATTCATAGATAGTTGAAATTATAGTCAAACGCTTCATAGAGCACTCCAACAAGTTGTTATAGTTTCAAACAGATCTAAGCATCCATTCTCTGTATTAAATTTTTTTTCATATTTCTTTTTTTCGTATTAAAGTTACATAAAGATACATAGGCCTAGTCTTTGTGTTTTATAATTTTCCCACACTATGACTGTCTATATTAAACAAAGGCAAACTACCCGTAAAAAAACCCAAATGACCTTTTTTTTTTGCGTGCGGATGGTGCCCCCTTGATCATTGTGTATGATTTTACGGTTTTTCATGCTCAATTACGGTTTTCCATAACTTTTTTTATGGTTTTTGGTCTCAACAGGTTGACAGGTATGCTACAGCAACTTACAACATGCTCAGCATAGAAATTAATTACCACTACACAATGTGCAACATTTGACTCAAAAGGAACTAACTATAATTTAACAAATACAACACTTCCTGACCCAACTAAAAAGACAATTGTCTTGGATTGAAGAAATTGTGAATCTTCTTTGGAAAAACTTGAATTTCCTAAATAAAAAGCAAACAAACATTCAAACTTAAAATTCAAGCAGTTACATGAAGAATTTTTTAAAACAAGTTGCCACAAGTGACTTACACAAAACATTTTCCCATTCTTGATCAACACAACAACAGCTGTGGTACCAGCCAGCTCATCCTTCATGGATTCATCTGGAAATGAAACATGACAGACTATCAAACACAACACATGGTATATCTGCAGCAGAATTGTTCACTGACTGACAGAGCTGATGTTTAATCTACTTCATGCACATGTATAAGAGCACAATTTCTTTTAACAACAAAGAGTTTGTGTGCCAGCTTGTTAAAGGGGACTGTGCACAAACAGGGCATTGTGTATTTTGACAGCAATTTTCTAATGAGAAAATGGGCATATGAATAATATAGAATAGGAAGCATCGAGGAGTTTGAAACAACAAAACAATCAGAAGGCAGTAGATGGGATTTGAACCAGGTCTGTTCAGCTGACAACTATTAACCTCATAACTAGTCAACACATTTTTTGAATTTGACAAGAACACTTGAGTCACCGATCGTCGTCTCTATTGGTAGAACACTTGAGTTGCAGAGAATCGCTTTTTTTAACTTGTTACACTAAGATCCATATTCTATTTTGAATCTGCCAGGGTTAATTTCAAACTGTAACCTTTGCATAGTTCAGACTTCCTGTTTTGTGTTTACATGTGAGACTTTCATGTCAGACTGATTTGTTATGAAATTTTTTTAATTTATGGAGTTTGATAAAACTTGTTCACGATGAAGAATATCATTCCTACACTGTGTCATCACACTGATGACACAGCCGTAGTTACGATGGAAATATGCACAATGTAGGTGATTTGCGCACCAACAATCATTTGGAAAGTGGCATTGAAGTTTCTTTATTAGATAAGCCTAGTGTTTCTAACAAGGAAGAAATTTGTGATACTAATTGTGGCATCGCAAATTTTGCAGTAGTGATGTTTTTGTAGAAGTTGAGAGTTTTTCAGAGAATATTGGCCCTGTACATAATCGTGATAAGAGTGCTATGCCTTATGAATATTTCAGCCCCATTGTCAATGAGGAGTTTTATCAATTTGCTGCAGATCAGATAAATTTGTATGTAACAAATAATGTCACAAACAAACAAGAAGAGAAGACACAGGTCTACTTGACTTCTGTAGCTACAAGTGAAATAAAACCTTTTTCATATCTATATTATGATGGGCATTCATATCTGTTTGAGAAAAATGAGAAATTATGAGAAAATTTTTTGCTCCACATTCTGTTGAGTTTGATTATTTATTTTGTAAAATATATAAGTATTCAATTATTGTCGATATAGTTTCATGTGAAACTTTTTTCCCCTTTTTTTGTGGATTTGCCAAGTCTGAGTGTGATAGGACAAACCGTTTTAAAAACAACATATTTTCAAAATCATCCTATCGACAATTAGGTGAAATTATTTCCCTTATCTTAGTTATAGGGTTGTGACAATAACAAAATCAGTTAGTGCGAAAAAGGTTAATATATATTGTGTTTATGAAACACACAAGCAGTACCATTTTGCATTTCTTCATCCAGTGCAAGAAAGCCTCGTCTGATTGCTTCTGCTGTGTTACCTTTGGCTGGAATTGTAAAAAATTGGAACACTGATAATGTAAATATGGAGAACAAACAACATGTATTAACAAAGTATTATTTTTCTATATTTGTTCTCAAACTCATGCAGATTAGCAGAATGTAGTTCAGAACTACATTTAAATCTTTGGCAAGGTACCGAAAGCATAGCCAAACTACATATGATCAGAACATGTGTATTTCCAGTGGCCATATACAGTTGTGAGACATGGACATTAAATAATAGCAAAGAGAATCGCTGCTTTTGAAATGAGATGTTACAGAAGAATTGTACATATACCATGGACAGCTAAAAAGACAAATCAAGAAGAGTTAAAGATAATATACATCAAAGAAAGCTGGCTCCTTAACATCTTAACAAGAAAACTGTGTTCTTTTGGATCATATAAAATGACATAACAGCATGGAAAGATTAATAGCTGAAGGCAGAGTTAACAGCAATAGGGGAAGAGGGCATCCAAGATGACAATGGTGCAGTGATATATCAGATTGCTTAAACATGTCCCTAGCTGTGGCAGGTCAACTTGTCCAGAATCGCTGAGTGTTCAGGGAGTCCATAAGGAAGACCACATTCTGGAAACAACTGTCACATGGTAAGTTCAGAGAACAAAATTTGTTGTGTCATGGTTCACAATTTTTGCGATTTCTGCACCTTTTTTGATTTGATACATCCAACTTCAGCATGACCTCTGGGTCACTCTGACCCTCTATTGTATGGCACAGCCAAACCCCACCACAAAAGTTCTTTAGTTATCTCTTACAATATGCAGGGCATCACAGGGCACTGACATGACTGCACCGCTGTTCAGAGACGGCGTTCTGTACAGAGTATATCCCTGCAGTCCCAGAAGTAAAACTCCTATTTATATTTCTATGTATGATGAGAAACTGTTTTTACACCTTATTGATGCAGTTTGTTCTCAATATATATTTTAAATTATTCTGATGTCTTTCCCATCATTAAGAAGGGTCAAGTTTGATGTAATTGTTTGTGGGCCCTCAGATGTTTGATGAGTATGATGCCATGACTTGTGCGATGAAATTAGATTAAAGTGAGGGAGAGTTCCGCAATGTTGTCAACCTGATTCTCTCGGCCCTATGCAGTTTCAGTGGCAAGACAAAGTCAAGACGACTGAGTGTCTGCCATGTGCAGTAGATGACCAGGATGCCTTTCTGTTTCACAATGCTCGCAGCCGTTTACGACTGCTGGGGTGACGCCTTTCTGCCCACTGACCCAATACGAGATTGGGTTCTTTTGTGCAGTCTGCCACATACAGGCTTTACATGCATTGGCAGAACTGAGGCCCTTAATTAGATGACTAGGTGAGGGCAGCTAGGACACTAGCTGCCCTCACAGATTGTAACTGGCAAAGCAGTTTCAGAGATATGGCTGCAGTCACATGTTGACAACTGTTATGATCCACAAGTGTGGGCTGAATAGAAGAATTGAATTAGGAGAGTTTATGGCAGTTTATACTCGATAGCGCCCACTCCCTATTTAAGTAATCACTCCGACCATTAAACATGTCTTGGTGCTTCTCTGTCCCTGCATCGATGTCTAACTGAAAATGTGGCATCGTGCTTCTGTGATAGTAACACAGTTTCCCATAGGATGGGGTTTATTTTTTAAATTGCCTCTCCAGTAGTAGGCACTGCTAACAGTTATTGGTAAAAAATTGACCAGGGTCAACAAAAGGTGAACATAGCATCACCATGTGTTTACAGGGTCCGAAAGGGAAGCAAAAAATATCAGCACTGTTTACCGTAAATGCATATCGTCAAAGGCAACTAAGTAGGTTGTTGGATAGAGTTGGCTGTCCCATCCATATAGGATCAAAATGACCCAGAAGACATGCAGAAGTCAGATGTGCCAGGCCGAAAGCTGTAAACATGACACAATGTATTCCATTCTTCGGACTACATCCTGCTAATATGCAGGAGTTTGAGAACAAATGCAATAGAAGAAGAGAATGGTTCATGGTTACAGTAAATACTTTCTGACTGTTGTACACTTACACTGGGCTAGAAACTGTCACTGTCCACAGCTAGATACACATAAAAACACACACATTAACACAGTATTCCAGACAACATACAAATAATTCAAGTCTTGGAAACATATATGATACTAAGTGAAGCCTCCCTGGTACCTTTGTTCTTTCTAAAACCAAATGGTTTTTCACCTACGTGATATCCTATTCAGGATGTTGCCATGAACTCAGATTTCATGGTTGTAGGTGATTTTCTAGGCAATATAAATACATTCAATAGTTGCCATTGTTTTCTGAATGGTCCAAATGCACAATTGCCTGTGGCAGGATTCAAACCCGATACCTTGGCCATCACAGACACGCTTCGGTACCACGCCGCCAGAGTCGGACAAATAAGTAAATGTGTGTTACAAATACCAACCACTAATAAAAAAAAGTATGATAAAAATAATAATAAAATAAATAAGGATGAAAACGGTTGTCGTTTCAATCAACAGATCTTCATCGGAACGAACATATAATAATAAAGAAAAATTAATACAGAAAAATATTAATTGAGGAAATCTTTTTTTTTAAATATATATTTGTTTAATATATTTAAAAAGAAAAATGGCTCTAAATTAATATAACCTGTGGTTAAAAAATGTATATATATATATATATATATATATATATATATATATATATATATATATATATATATATATATATATATATATATATATATATACATTTATAAGCAAACATAAATATGTGCAAATATTGGTAGAAATGGTACCTGTGCACAATATTTACAAAAGATGACATTGCAAGATTCACATGTAAAGCCCTTTACAATACTCAACATGGAACAGGTCTGTATAACAGACAGAAGTAAAGAATTGTCTGTTAACAGTTAGTTTTTTTTGGGCCAAAAATGGCACATATAGCAGAATTCATTTCTTTCTGTCATTTAAGAAGCTGTAGTTCTTGTGTATTGATAAATTAGAATGATGTTCCATTGCATACAAAACAATGCTGCTTTTTCTGTAATAAAGAATGTTTCACCATGTGACTTGTTAACTCTTTCCGGACCAATCACCACTATACTGGCTTTATAGCATGTGTCTACAGGACCTTTTGCCACTTTACTAGCTAAGATTTGATATTTGATTACCTCACAAGGCTAACTGTAACCTTGTGAAGCAATCAAATATCATCAATGTACTTATATATTCATATTCTGTATTCATTCCCCTTTCCAATGATGTATTACACATACACTATTTATCAATATTAGTATGTCAAGTGATACAATAAAAAACACATATATAAAATTATTTTGGTCCAAACCTAAAAATAATCAAGTCCTGAAAGAGTTAAGCTGCTGATCAACCGTACATAGGAAGAGAATAAGTACTGTCAATAATCGGTGGTGTCACAATGATCTGAAACATCAACTTTGAGGTGACTGAACTAAAATGTTGTTATGGTTCTTGTCATGTTATTAAGGTTTTTCCAATGATCCTTGGAAACCCATAACATGATGCTGGGATTGAAAATTCATTCCCGAGGTCAGTGACTAAATGGTGTCATGCTGAGTCAGACATGTTGGTCTGAAAGGTGGAGATATTTTAGTCATGCTGTAAACCACAATGCAAGGTATTCTGTTCTCTATTCAACTTCCTGATAACAAACAGAAGCTTGAGAATGCTGCAAATGAAAGGGGAAAAAAATCATTGTATTTGAAGACTATCTTCTGATGGCAAACTAGTGCTGATTGAGCTAAATTCTCCATAAAACAGTTGATACTTAAATCACTCTGCAGACTTCCTCTCACAGTATTGCAATCTGCTGAGAGGTGAAGTCTTCTAGGTTGAAATAAAGTTCTGGAACTGCTGAAGTCAGATGTATTGGGTCATTTGAGCAAATAAAACAGCGGCGCAACATATTTATGGTCTCTGGGCTATTTATTGAAAAATCTCATGGGAACATACTGCTACAAGAATGATCCAGTGTGAGTTTGAGAGCGAATTTAAAAAAATTATGGCGGCATACCTCCCTCCCTCCCCAACTGTACGCAATGATACAAGAGCTCTATTGCATATAATTCCTAGGAATCTCTCTGTATGTATGTATGTGTGTGTATATATATATATATATATGGCTTTACATATTTTCTTTTCACCCAAAAGCAAAAATAGGAGATAAATAAAAGTGCTTGCTTTGAGGACAAGTATCTAAATTTATATTTTAGTTTTTACTTTTTTTAAGTGTTCATTCCCTAGCATTCGCTGGGTCCCTCTTCTAGCAGGATAATGGGAGATTTCCAGCAGGATATAAGTCTGGATAACAGATGAGACTGTGTCAACATTTTATTTCTGCAAAGGGGCCCTCTACATCCAACTTCAGTGGTTAGCTTTTCTTAATTTGTCTTTAGTCAAAGATGGTCTTACCGTATGCAGGTTGCATGACGATTTTCTTGTGCAAAGTATTACCTGCATATTGAGCAATCTTGACACCTGAGGATGAACAATTATACATTAAAGGTGGTTCTGCTCAAGTGTTATAGGTTTTTGACAGAGCTGCAAAGAATAGGAACACTGTAAACTCCATGCATGTTGTAAGAGGTGACTAAAGATATTTTGCTGTGAAGTTGCCTATTTCAGGGGTTCTCAACCCTTTTTCATTCATGACTCTCATAGGATGTAAAGCCAATCTTTCTGCAAGGCTTATTCTTATTTGTATTATTTATTACCTGAAAAACTTAAGATAATTACCTTAATTAAGATAATTACCCCCCCCCCCCCCCCCGATGGATATCGTGTTCCCTTATCATTTCGATAAGATGGGTGTAACTAACTCTATTGTATGCATCTTCTAGGTCTATTGCTGCATCTACAGACTGCTATATTCTGAAAACAGTCATAAACTTCATATGCAAGAACTGCTGCATTTGTCAATGTGTCTTTTCTGGGTCTGTATGCACCTAGGTTATTTAGAAGAACGCCTTTGATCTGTAGTTCCCTGTTTATATGTCTAGCAACAATTCTTTCCAGAATCTTACCGTACACAATCTGCAGTGTGATGATGCGATAACCTGTCCGTAGAATCTCTGCCTGGTTTTGGCACAGGTTTAAGATAGCTATGTAGCCGCTCCTCTGGTACTACTCCTGTTTTTAGACTTGTATTATAATTGTCTGTCATCTTAAATAGCATATTCTCCCACATGTCCTTGAGTAAACTGTACCTGATTCCATCCAGGCCTGGAGCACCATCGGATGTATTCTTAATAAATAGTTGCACCTCTTCAACATCTGCAAGCTGGTCTTCTTTGGCCCTAATATCCGTGACGGATGTCAGGTTATGCAGCATTTCTTTGCATTGGTCTGAGTCACCCTAATTAGTTTGTTGAAGATATCTATCAAAGAAGGCTCTGCCTTTCATCTCATCTGATGTCAGTGTCTGCCCTGAGTTGTCCCTCAACCTTGTACTGGATTTCGTTTCTGTAAAGTCATTGACCAAAGTAGCTTCCAAAACTTGTGTAATGCTTTGTCCGCCGTGATGTCCTCAATAAATTTATTCCAACACATCTTCTTTGCTTCTTCTGCAACTTGTTTAAAAGCCTCAATTGTCTTCTACATTGCACTCTGTGTCTATCATTGAGTGTGATGTGTGTCAGTTTCCTAATGCATTGCCAATCCTTGATCGCTTGCTTTTTGAGTAGCCATATTGTCTCTTGTCTCTTTAGTCCATCATGTGGGCTGTTGAATCTTAGGTCTCACCCACTTGCGTTCCTAGGTCGTTTTCCTCAAGTTGCTAAAACTTTTGATAAAACTGCCCAACCAGTGATGCAAGACAATGTACATTTGTTCTTAAATTTTTGCTGATTACAGGATGTAGTCCAGAAAATGGATTGCATTGTGTCATGTTTTACAGTTTTACCACAATCTCTGCACCTTCAGTCTTACACATTCAGTGTCAGCATAGCTTCTGGATCACTTTGATGCACTATGGAATGGGACAGCCAAACACATACACCCCCACCCTGCAATCTCCTTAATTGCCTTTTATGACCCAGCCTTGATGGCAGATCACATTGTTACTATTCCTTGTTCCTATTTTTAATGACAACACAGACGAGAGAAACTACATCTTTATCTGACGTCTAACAGTATGCAGGAATAATTAATCTATATTTATTCTCTCTCTCTCTCTCTCTCTCTCTCTCTCTCTCTCTGTCTTTGTGGCCTATGACAATTTTGCAAAAATACACACAACTTACCTCCATGGCCATCAAAAACACCAAAGAAGCAGGCATCCGCATCACCAGGTAAACTCAACAAGTGGACATGAGCATCCTCCATATCTTGGCCATTTAGTGGAAATAACTGCAGGCAAGATTTGGTCTAACAGTAAAGAACTATATTTCATGTATAACCCGAGAATATTTATACATTTTTTCACTGCCAAAGTAATATTAAGCTTCCAGCAGCTTATATAAAAACTATATGTAATTGTGAATATTTCTATTCATCTATTGTCTGTTCTCTGCTATTACTGTTGGGTGTCGCAAGATTTAAATACTGATTAGTTTTCAGGCTATGCAACGTTTGGTTGTTCGATATGCAGTAATATTGTGACTTTGTGGCTTCTCAGAACATTGGCAAGTCCCTAATTCCAAATAACATTTTGTTATAGAAAAGTAACATACTCTGAACTCAGCTTATACACCTTTTGGGATAACCTTTGATAGAAGTTGACAAACTCATTCAACAAATACACCACAAATATGATTCAGAAGGCTAAAAGAGGGATCAGTGCTATCAAGGTTATGGTGACCTTCGACATGCAGCAATGGGTACTGTTTCTGCTTCTACAAGTGATGGTGCTATCTGTCATAGATTATGGCCACGGGGAACTAACACTGCCATAGACACATGTTGATAGATTGAAAAAAGTCCAAAATTAAGCAATGAGAGTGGGGTACTGGGGTGTATTAGAGATAAATTCATCTCTGCAATGAGATTTTTGCTTGATCTCCGCAGTATTAGAGTACAACATCAGGTAACGCAGGTTAGGTCATACCTTAAAGTAACAGATGACAATCACCACTCATTACACCAATATCTAGATGAGTCAAAGGGAAAATGAATCAAGCATGGCAGATCATGGATGGTAGATACTGAAGACACACTGCTAAACGTATGTGAATTAGAAGAAATAAGAAAGAGGTGTGAATGGGTGTGGTAGACATTGAGAAAAAAATCACTGACTAACGTAATAATACAACTAGATAAAGCGTGTCGGAAATAGACTGGTGTCAAGGTCCAGGTTACAGTGCATGAGCTCGCCCAGCTACATTCGAAACCACAAAACATAATTATATACACAGATGGCTCAGTTAACAGAAATACAAATAAAAGTGGTTGGTGTTTAGTTGCCTACAGAAACAGCATTGAGTTGATCGAGAAATCATCTGCAAACTCCACTGTCACATCGAGCATGAGGATGGAGATAGAGGGAGTTACAGCAGCACTTAGTTGGTTGATAACTGATACATCAACACACTTGGTAATACTCACAGACTCTCAATGCATGATGCACAAGATAGAAAACTGCATGATCAGAAAGGAATGGTGTGATTTATTGAATAACTCAATTGTTTAGAGCATTACATGGATATACAGTCCTAGTCATGCTGGTGTCCGAGGAAATGAGAGTGCCGATTTATTGTAAGGCAATGCTGCGATAGACGGCACAATGCTAAGAAGAGGTAAAGCAGACTTGATTAAGGCAGTCATAAATTCATTGCAAAATAAAGATGATGTCAATGAGGCTTGGAACATACACATACAAAAAAATCAGAAATAGGAATGTCTAGAGGTGAGGGAAGGAAAAGTATCTTTTTGAAAGACCCGAAGATCACGTAATCAACACCTTACCATGAGTCTGAATCTACATACACAGGAATGGTTGCTGGAACAGAGAGCAGAGCACTTATGGAGTATTCCATGTGCTGTGATACTAGTTTCTAATCAAGATTCAGCTTATACACAGATTGACTTTTATACTCAGCAATTGCCAGTAACCTATGTTTCATCATTGAAACATATTGTGCAATATGTTAATAGACCCATATTTTTTGCAAACAACAATGACAATAAATATGTCTGGCTCAGACACACCTACTATAGAAGACCTAAAAGGTTAACATTTTAACTACAAGTTCCAAGTTCTCAGAACTGCAGCAAGCTAACCAGGAGTTTGAGAATGAATGCAGCATATGTGTGTCCTTTTGATAAAAGGGAGCTATGACAGCTCTGGCTCTTAGTGTACTTAAAATAAAGCTTCCCTTTTTCACAAAATTGAGGAATGTTCAGAAATACTTTGTTAGGACCATGTGTCATTGACCAACAATCATATAAATAACACAAAATAACACAAAGAAATAACACAAAACTCAAAATCTTCAACTCCTGCATAATTTCAACATTAATATATGGATGCAAAAGTTGGAAAGAAACATCAAACTTAGAACAAAGACTAAACACCTTTGAAAATAAATGTCTTAGAAGGCTACTGAACATACGTTGGTCAGACTTCAAATCAAACACAGTTGTCAGACAAGAATCAAAACAAGAATATGCATCCACCTATATTAGAAAGCGGCACTGGAATAACATTGGACACGCGCTACGAATGGATACAAAAAGACTCCCCTGTCAAGCTTTGATGTAGTCACCAAAGAGCAAGAGAAAATGTGCAAGACCAAAAGAAACTTTACATAGAACTATTACAAGAGACTGTTTCACTATCGGTATCTGAAACAATGCAAATAAAGCAAATTGCAATTAAATGAGAGACATGGAAATCTATGACATCCGTCCTATGTGCCGTCTTTGGCCCTAGAGGAATAACTAACTATCTAACTAACATACATATGGAATCAATATCACAATATTACTTTCCCAGAAGAACTGATACGCCATTCCTTAGGCTAGACCTAGACCTAATTTTAAAATATACCAGATTCAATTGGAAATTGACCTTGGATCATCCATCTAGTTAGCCAGTTTCACTAACAACTGAGCTACCGGGGTCACAACACTTATTCATTTATTGATTTTCCTTTAGTGCTGAAGTTAGCGCATAGGACAGAGGTCAGATCTCTCCAAATCTATCTGTACAAAGCTATTCTGTGCAGTTCTTGAATAGTATGAATAGGCCTATTGTTTGTTTTAATTTCTCTAAGCATTGTTCTTCTGATTGTTTTCTTTGGTCTGCCCCTGGCTCTTCTGTCTGTTGGTATCCATGCAAGAGATTGGTGGTGTATTTGTATACTGTTATTGTCTGAGCGTAGGACATATTCGATGTGGGACCAATGGCGTTTTCTAATAACATCTGTGTGTAGTTTTGATGTGTCACTTCTCTGATGTTTTCGTTTGATTTGAATTCGCTCCAGTGGGGGTTAGTTATCCTACGAAGACATTTGTTTTCGAAACTCAATAGTTTCTTTTCTGAAGATAAAGAACTTTTCCAGCTCTCACATCCATATGACAGCGCTGGAATGACGCAGGAATTAAATAAGCGCATTTTCGTAAGTGTGCTGATTGACTTTGAACTCCAGATATTAGACAGTTTATTAAAGGAACTTTATGCTAATGCGAGTTATAATTTCTGCCATGACTAGATAGGAAAATTTGTGTACCTTTTCAAGTTGTTGTCCATTTAAATTAATTACATTAAGTGGTTCGGTAAAGTCCACAATTTTTGTTTTTGATGGATTGATTTGAAGACCTATCTGTCCTGTGATGAATTTTAATCTATCAGTTTTTGTTTGTGCATCTTGATAGTTTTCACTCAATAATGCAAGATCGTCAGCAAAGTCGAGATCTTCTAGTGATGTTTTGTTTATCCATTCAATTTCTAAATTTACGTTGGTAGTGCTTTATCTCATTACCCAATCAATTTCGATATTGAATAGCAATGGTGATATAGGGCAGCCTTGTTTAACACAGTAATCACAGTGAACCAGTCGGAATTACCATTTTCTGTTCTAATGCAGAATTTTGAGTTTTTATAAGATGATTTTATCATTCACGTATAGCTAACACTTAAAACAGGTATTGCTAAACAGCCACATCTGTCAAGATTGTCCCTTGTCAAGATTGACTTTTAGAGTAACTTCTATAGTAACTTCTATTTCTTCTTCTACATTTGTTCTCAAAACTCCTGCAAATTAGATGGATGCAGAGAAGAGAACAGAATATGCCATGTCACGGTTCACAAGTTCGCTTAGATATACACTTAGAAGTACTCTTTTAACAGTTTGGCAATGTAATTATTACATGACTGAAGTACTCTATTAACTGTGTTTAATAGCGTTATAAAAGTATACGTTATAAAGGGGTTTCAATCATTATTATTATTATTTGTTTTATTATTATTTATATTATTATTATTACTAATGACAGGAGCCTATTGTTGTTTATGTCTATTATTGTCTACGTCTATTGTATTGATAGACACTATTGTTGCCGTTCCTGCTGCCACATCCGCCAAACTCATTACAATCATCATCATCAAAAACATTGCTACGTGTTTATCTGCCAGATTTTGATGCATAACTTTCCAAATTAGTCACCATTTGGCCTACTTTAAAATATCTAAAACTAGTGCTTTTTTTCTGGGAATACACAGGTATATGGAGTATACTTCCTTTTATTATTTATTTCATTTGTTTCTTCTTCTTCATCGTTCTTCAGTCAGATATCAGGTTATAGCATCAATAGCTTCAATGAATTGTGTTATTCGCTTCAGGCCATCCATGGAACCCCTCAAGTCTGGAAGTACCGGTAGTGTCATCTCAGTAGGCCATATTTTCTCCCTCTCTTCTTGGTAGAGTTGACAGGCATAAAGAATGTGTTCTGCAGTCTTTGGGCTCAGTCCACAGTTGCACAGGTCTGTCTCCCCAAACTTCAGCTTTCGGAACATGTGACTTCTCAGTCTGTTGTTGCCAGTTTGTAGTCTGAAGATGAGGATTTGTTGATGACGGCATGACATTTGATGGTAGGGGTCATTTGGTTCTGCAGTTGGGTACATATGCTTCCACTTTTTCATATATTCTGCTTTTAACAAGGTCTTACATTCATAGTACGTATTATCACTTTCTATTTGTTCCAGTGATCCCCTTTCCCTGCCAGGAGATCAGCTTTTTCATTTCCAAGTATACCACAGTAACTAGGGATCCAAGGCAGTACTGTCTCTTACTCAGTTTCTCATTTGGTTCAACCTAAAGAAATTTTTAGGCATGACAAAACATAAAATTCTACCGTGATTTATTTCTGTTTGATCAGAATAGTAAACAGTCAACACTAACCGGCTCCCTGGTGATAGATTAAGTGATCAAGCTAGTATTTGGAAAAAACTTGTGGTGAAATGATGTTTGGGATTCATCCATCAAGTGACACATTTGATTTTTCCCATTATTTTCAATTGGTCACTTTGTGTCATCAGCCAAAGAAATTTGTCGTACAAGTCAAATGCATTATGATAGAGGATGAATCCCAACATAACAGGTCTTGTGATGTCCATTGTTATGAACAAACACTACACCCCGGCTGAAATCAAGCATCACCGGCAGAAATCAAGCATGACGATATCTGGCAGAGCCTAGCAAGAAAGTGATTTTCACACATTTTCAAGCAAATAGAACACAATATCTAGTTATGGCGTGGCTATTTGACAGTCATTTTAAAGAATACCAGTTCGCGCTGAGTCCAAATATCATTTATCTGTGCTGAGCCAACTTTCCCCATGTTTTTCATTGGCTGGCGAATCAAAGTATATGCAAAATGACCATTGATCAGAGGCATCAGCCAAGATAACTGATGATGAGTGGATCAGCGAAAAGAATTAATTAGGAGAAGGGTTTGCATCTCGTAGAGTGTTTTGTGAAGGTAGAGTATGTTCACTTTCAGTATTGTCTAGTTAGCTGTCAGAGACTTGGATTAAAGAATGTAGAATTCACATTCTAGATAATACAATTCAGAAACACACAGATGAGTTAGGGGAAGAAAGAATGCTTGCTAGGCAAATATCAAACTTTTTAAAGGTACATTTCATATATCAACATTTTAATAAATATTTTGATGTCATGAATTGTGTTTGTGTATAATATTGGGAGAGGAGAGGGGGGGGGGTGTTGCCAGTAATAATTAGGTACTTTTTCTTGTGAACTAAGCATATACCCACCTTTTTTCCTAGAAAAGAAGCAGTGTCTAAAACTATACATTCAATAATATAATTGTAAAAGTATACAAATACAGCTAGAAGTAAAAAAAAGGTACTTAGGAGGAATTTGTGCTCAAAACACCGAAAAGTGCTCCAACAGAGTCTACATAGAAAATTTAGGTCACTTGATCAATGAAATGTTGAAATTCTCATGGTTTGTTGCATGTTTTTTGCTTAACAATCAATACCAGTAATTATTTAGCTGTGAAAAGGGGCTGTTGATGGTGAATGTCTATTCTCTTACAAAATCCTGATAATCCTAACATTTGTTGTGTGTAAATATTCATGTGGTTAGGTCAATGAAATACATTATATAATTCACATATTAAAAAAACATTAAACATTTATTACCAAGATGCAAAATGAAAATACCAAAAGAGCTACTTTTTGCAGACGATCAGGCTATAAAAGCAAATGAAGAAACTGAACTTCAACGTCATCTAACATCCATGGACATCGAGTGCAAGAACAACAACGTGAAGATAAGCATAGATAAAACAGAAACCATGGCAATAGGAAGGGATACACACAATCTAAATATATCAGTGGAAAATCAAGTCATTAAACAAACCAACATCTTCAAATACTTAGGCGTAACATTCTCTTCAGATGGAAAAATGGACACTGAAATAGACATTCGTTGTAGCAAAGCAAATCAAATACTGGGTCAATTATCCCCTTTACTGCAACAAAAAATGCTACCAATTTCAACACAAAAAAACATCTTATCCAAAGTATCTTCATTCCAACCCTGTGCTACCAATGTCAAACATGGTCCTTAACAACAAAACATAAGAGACAACTGGTTACAACAGAGATGAGATGTCTGAGAAAAGCCACAGGAGTGACCAGAAGACACAGAATTAGAAACGATGTCATAAGAGAAAGAGTGGGTTTCTCTTATCATATCAATTGTACAATACATACAAAACCAACAGATACAATGGTTTGGTCATCTGGAAAGAATGCTGTGTGATTCATTAGTTTATAAATCATATATGAAGAGAGGAGAAGCAGAAAGAAAAGCCAATGGTAGACCTAGAGTAAGCTGGATCGACAACATCAAAGAGACATTACACGAACATAAATAACATTATCTGAAGCTGCCAGAAAAGCGAGAACAAGAACATTGTATTTCCCTCGACACCCGTAAAGGGTAAAAGAGTAAGGAAAGAAGAAGAAGAAGAAACATTTATTACACAGTGTTGAGTGTTGTTTCTAGGAAATTCTCACTATATCATCTATAGAAAACAAGTTTGGTAATTTTTTATGTTTTGAGCACATATTCCTAAATAAATTTGTAAACCACAGTTTTTCATGAAAAATGAAATCCTGCAACTCAAAATCTTGCAAATCAAAAAGATATTAAATGTTGGGGCATAAATCTCACTAAATCTGGCAAATTCTTTTTTTTTTAAATGGCCCTCTTTTTTTCCCCTATCATATATCATTAGAAATAATTATTGAAACTACTAATTAGATTCTTTTAAACCTGCAGCAAAAAATGAGCAGCCTAGAAGGATACGGATTCGCCAGCCTTGCATACACGATGATCCAATTTTGACAAAAGAGTTCTCATGTTTGGATGAGAATTTGGCTGTCACTGGCTCAGATAAGGTCTGGCCCATTGCTGAAAAAATAATTTGAAGAATATCATTTTTTAAAAAAAAATAAGATAAGTTTCCAGGAACATAATTATTAAGTGTTATCTCAACATAGAATGTTAGCTGCAACAGACTTCCATCATGTCTACCTCACATATCACACATGTCTCTTGCCTTAGTGGTGCACTCTGATACACTATCTTTTCATTCATGATATTTCCCTCCCACTTGTATCTGTGCATATCTCTTACTTGCTACACTTTAACTTTACCTTCAAGTAAGGTACTTCAACAAAATGTCATGTCATTTTATATGTTCAAAATATTTCATGTTTGATTTTTATTTCCTTTAATAGTTATTTTTTTCTTATGTAGCATTGTCAGAACCTCTTTGATATCTTCTCTTTTTCATGAATTTCTCCCAATTCATCTATATATACATAACTCAAAGGTATCAACTCTATCTTCTAGTTGTTCAATGTCATGGAAATTCTATCTTCTAGTTGTTCAATGTCATGGAAATTCTATCTTCTAGTTGTTCAATGTCATGGAAATTCTATCTTCTAGTTGTTCAATGTCATGGAAATTCTATCTTCTATTTGTTCAATGTCATGGAAATTATATCTTCTAGTTGTTCAGTGTCATGGAAATTCTATCTTCTAGTTGTTCAATGTCATGGAAATTCTATCTTCTATTTGTTCAATGTCATGGAAATTCTATCTTCTAGTTGTTCAATGTCATGGAAATTCTATCTTCTATTTGTTCAATGTCATGGAAATTCTATCTTCTAGTTGTTCAATGTCTTGGAAATTCTATCTTCTATTTGTTCAATGTCATGGAAATTCTATCTTCTAGTTGTTCAATGTCATGGAAATTCTATCTTCTAGTTGTTCAATGTCATGGAAATTCTATCTTCTATTTGTTCAATGTCATGGAAATTCTATCTTCTAGTTGTTCAATGTCTTGGAAATTCTATCTTCTATTTGTTCAATGTCATGGAAATTCTATCTTCTAGTTGTTCAATGTCATGGAAATTCTATCTTCTATTTGTTCAATGTCATGGAAATTCTATCTTCTATTTGTTCAATGTCATGGAAATTCTATCTTCTATTTGTTCAATGTCATGGAAATTCTATCTTCTAGTTATTCTGTGTAATGTAGAACTTTGTTGGCTATGCTTCATCTTCTATACAGCCTTCCTTACCCAGGATATGCTTGTGTTCGCAGAAATGAGAGAGCAGATAGGCTTGCACTGAATGCACCTATAGTTTGTGAATTGAGACATTGTGTGGTTGATTTGGGAGTGTCTGTTGAACGGGCACTACTATAATTGATGCATCTAGGATACAACTGAGAGAATTTGGTATTCAGTGTGGCATGAGTAGGACCAACATCTGAGTGGCAGAATGAAGAATGTGTTCAACCAGTAAGCCATGGAATTATCAGTATGCATACACTTTTATATTTGCTTGGGGAGACTGGGCACATTTGGGTTTGCCCGGAGTACGGTGATGTTGGCTTATACTCAATCATCTCCTGAATTTGATTTAAAACTCCTGTTATTTAGCAAGATTGAGTCATATAAAACTACTATAATGACTCTACTATAGCTATAACTATACTACATATAAAACTACTGCTTCCAGTATGTGGAGGATGGGACTGTTATGGCAGCCATTTAAAAGCTCACAGACTCCACTTTTGATGACAGTTATCAAATTATCACTCTATGCTTTGAAATACTAAAAGCAGTCAGAATAGATATGAGTACATGGAATATATTGCTGCTTCTAGCCTTCTGGGCATCAAGTGGACATATTATCTTTAGTATGCTGATGCCTGCAGTAATGAGAGAGCTGACAGACTTGTGTAAGTTGCATCTTTAATCTGGGAATTGATAATGGACAGAGAGGGGGTACTATAAAGTGATTCATGAATACCTGTTGTATCTAGGCTTTAATGAATGATGAATCTAGGCTTAGATTTGAAGAATTAGCATTAGGAATGGTACAATTAGGAATGGGTACCTGAGGTGAGGTGGAAAAAGGAGTGTTTTAGACCAGAGAGCCCAAGGAACTGTTAGTGTGTACAGTAAATCGACATTTGCTATGTCAACTAAGTACTTATAAGTTTCACTGAAGTACAGTACCACTGGTTCATAACCAATATCAAGATATAATTATATAATAAGTCATGCAAGGGATGGTGTTACAAACATAACATACTATGTGTCAAGCACGAAATGGTTGTACAAACTGCTCATATGATGTGTCAAGCAAGAAATGGTTGTACAAACTGCTCATATGATGTGTCAAGCAAGAAATGGTTGTACAAACATCACATATGATGTATGAAGCAAGAAATGGTTGTACACACATCACATATGATGTGTGAAAAAAGAAATGGTTGTACAAACAGCACATATGATGTGTGAAGCAAGAAATGGTTGTACAAACAGCACATGATGTGTGAAGCAAGAAATGGTTGTACAAACAGCACATATGATGTGTGAAGCAAGAAATTGTTGTACAAACAGCACATATGATGTGTGAAGCAAGAAATGGTTGTACAAACAGCACATATGATGTGTCAAGCCTGAAATGGTTGTACAAACAGCACATATGATGTGTCATGCAAGAAATGGTTGTACAAACAGCACATATGATGTGTCAAGCAAGAAATGGTTGTACAAACAGCACATATGATGTGTCAAGCCTGAAATGGTTGTACAGGCAGCACATATGATGTGTCATGCAAGGGATGGTTGTACAAACAGCACATATGATGTGTCAAGCAAGAAATGGTTGTACAAACAGCACATATGATGTGTCAAGCAAGGGATGGTTGTACAAACAGCACATATGCTGTGTCATGCAAGGGATCATTGTAGAAACAGCACATATGATGTGTCAAGCAAGAAATGGTTGTACAAACAGCACATATGATGTGTCAAGCAAGGGATGGTTGTACAAACAGCACATATGCTGTGTCATGCAAGGGATCATTGTAGAAACAGCACATATGATGTGTCAAGCAAGGGACTGTTGTACAAACAGCACATATGATGTGTCAAGCAAGGGATGGTTGTACAAACAGCACAGATGCACTATCAATCTGAACTGCTCAGACGCAAACACATATATATTGCACTTTGCTAATCTTTATTTTTTGGTAGCATATCCTATTCACGACATAGCCATCAAACCATCACTTTGAGAAGGCTGTATTGGTTTTATAAGCTATATAAATACTTCAGTAGTTTGCCATTGCTTTCTTAAAGGTCCAAATGCACAATTACCTATGCCGGGCTTTGAACCCAGTTCTTTGTTACCACAGATGTGCTCTGTACCTCACCACCACATATCCACAGAGCCGGACATATCTGCTTAACTAAAAAAAAATAACATAACAAAAAACCCACACAACATCCATACTAAAAAAAAAAAAACTTTAAACTGAAGATACACTAACACGGATTACACAATTATAAGCACAAAGCCGTACATCAGACATACTGTGATCTACACCTGGCATATAGGATCAATGTATGACCCTGTTGTGCTGATCAATATGAACTAATGTGCAGTGATAATCCATAAATATCTCTCTTAAACTTCACCCACATATAACAAAGATACATTTCGCTACACAGTAAACAGCATCTCCCACATATCTGGTTTTAGTATCCTTTACTATGTTCTTCACATGTAGTAAGCTTTCTCTCCTGTTCCTTAGTTAGTGTCCATGTTTGACGTTGTTCACACAATGTTGGTATGAAGATTGAATTTATGATTTACGTTTATAATGGGATAGTAAGATGTTCAATATTGGTCTTGAAACAAGGTTCATTAGTTCTAAGTTGAAAACATTGAGTTTTAAATATGAAGAAAGAAAATTGATCCCAAAAATCAATTATCTGACTAATGCAAGAGGGAGTTTGGTTAAACAATGGTCCGTACCATAATTAATTGTTTATGGACAGTTTGACCTAATTAACATAAAAGTGCATGACTGGAAAAAATTTTCTTATTACATGAAGGATTCAACATGAGCAAAAAATTGTATTTTTATGTAAACAAGTGGGTTTACCCGGTGGGTGTGTGAGGTCAACTGGTAGACACGTGAGGTTGTGGTAGATAAGCGAGGTCAACAAGTGGACATGCAAGATTGTGGTAGATGAGCGAGGTCAATTGGTAGACATGTGAGGTTGTGGTAGATGAGCGAGGTCAATTGGTAGACGTGAGGTTGTGGTAGACGAGTGAGGTCAACTGGTAGACACGTGAGGTTGTGGTAGATGAGTGAGGTCAACTGGTAAACATGTGAGGTTGTGGTAGACAAGTGAGGTCAACTGGTAGACACGTGAGGTTGTGGCAGATGAGTGAGGTCAACTGGTAGACATGTGAGGTTGTGGTAGATGAGTGAGGTCAACTGGTAGACATGTGAGGTTGTGGTAGACAAGTGAGGTCAACTGGTAGACACGTGAGGTTGTGGCAGATGAGTGAGGTCAACTGGTAAACATGTGAGGTTGTGGTAGATGAGTGAGGTCAACTGGTAGACATGTGAGGTTGTGGTAGATGAGTGAGGTCAACTGGTAGACATGTGAGGTTGTGGCAGATGAGTGAGGTCAACTGGTAGACACGTGAGGTTGTGGCAGATGAGTGAGGTCAACTGGTAGACATGTGAGGTTGTGGCAGATGAGTGAGGTCAACTGGTAGACATGTGAGGTTGTGGCAGATGAGTGAGGTCAACTGGTAGACACGTGAGGTTGTGGCAGATGAGTGAGGTCAACTGGTAGACACGTGAGGTTGTGGCAGATGAGTGAGGTCAACTGGTAGACATGTGAGGTTGTGGCAGATGAGTGAGGTCAACTGGTAGATGTGTGAGGTTGTGGTAAATCTGTGAAAATAACTGGTGATGTGCGAGGTTACTTATCAATGTGTGCAGTTAACTGCTAGATGTGTGAAATTAACAGGTACATGTGTGGCATTAACTGGTAGATTTGTGAATCTGATAGATGTGTGAAATTAACAGGTACATGTGTGGCATTAACTGGTAGATTTGTGAATCTGATAGATGTGTGAAATTAACAGGTACATGTGTGGCATTAACTGGTAGATTTGTGAATCTGATAGATGTGTGAAGTTAACTGGTAGATGTGTGAAGTTAACTGGTAGATGTGTGAAGTTAACTAGTAGATGTGTGAAGTTAAATGGGAAACATTTGAAATGAAATGGGTAAATATTTGAGGTTAACTCGTAGTTGTGTGAAACTAGGTAGATGAATGAAGTTAACTGATAGATGTGTGAAGTTAACTGCTAGATGTATGAAGTTAACTGATAGATGTGTGAAGTTAACTGATAGATGTATGAAGTTAACTGATAGATGTATGAAGTTAACTGATAGATGTGTGAAGTTAACTGATAAATGTATTAGGTTAACTGGAAATCCAACATACTGTTATCCCACATTAGATGGGATATCTGCAGCTGAAGGTAAGTTTAAAATTGTACAACAGCATTGTTTCATTCCTTATTTCTCTATCTAGATTCAGAACTGCTGGTATCATTGATTAGTTAAAAACTCAACAAAAACTCAAGTAAGTCCTCTTGTCTCCTTTCAAATCTTGTTGACAAATGTTGTTTTGGACATTCTGCACATCGATAAATGATTATTTTCAGGCTTACACAACCTCAATTGTACGGTTGAAAAAAGATGTCTCTTATCAAAACTTGGACACATATCAGAATTGAATAAATTTAGTTCAGTATTAATCTGTAGGGAGCAGGTGTGGTCTATAGTTAGAACACAAATAGCACAATCATGATGGATGGGTTTACATCATGGCAAGCATTGGATTTTATTTTTTTGCAGTCAAATTAAAAATCCATCCTTTACATAATGTTGCAGCAGCTATGCAAAGCGGCCTTTATTACCACAAATTATAAAATCTCCCAGCTCTCTTTAAAAGTTTGCAATGATCAATGTTTATTGATCTGTACGTGCACTGATCAATATCCAAGTATATACAGCTAACAACCTATAAATGATCATATATATAATACATTTTATCATGCAATATTTGCAAGGGATAAATTTGAACTCATTTCCTACACCATGCTCCACTGTACTGAAAATGTCAGTGAAAACAAGGATAAAATATGACATGTGGATGACTCTACTGAACAGATGAAGCAATGTCTCCTCATTGAAGGAGGTTACAATAGATATCAAACTTTGTTTTGCTTTTATGACTCACTCTCTTGCTTTGATGGATAAGTGCAGACAGCAACTGTGCATTTTGTAGTACCGGTAATTAAACTGCCAAAAATTGTACATGTTACATTTGTGCAAGCTATAAGATAGCTCAGCATTTCTGTATCCCCAATATTGAGATAAGTAATTCTGTATCCCCAATATCAAGATGATAAGTAATTCTGTATCCCCAATATTGAGATGATAAGTAATTCTGTATCCCCAATATTGAGATGATAAGTAATTCTGTATCCCCAATATTGAGATGATAAATAATTCTGTATCCCCAATATTGAGATGATAAGTAATTCTGTATCCCCAATATTGAGATGATAAGTAATTCTGTATCCCCAATATTGAGATGATAAGTAATTCTGTATCCCCAATATTGAGATGATAAGTAATTCTGTATCCCCAATATTGAGATGATAAATAATTCTGTATCCCCAATATTGAGATGATAAGTAATTCTGTATCCCCAATATTGAGATGATAAGTAATTCTGTATCCCCAATATTGAGATGATAAGTAATTCTGTATCCCCAATATTGAGATGATAAGTAATTCTGTATCCCCAATATTGAGATGATAAGTAATTCTGTATCCCCAATATTGAGATGATAAGCATTTCCATATTCATAATATTGAGATAAGCATTTCTACAATTCCCGAAAATCTCAATTAACACTATCATTATTGCACTTTCTTTTTAAATTTTTATTAACCTAATTTAGGATTCCTATTTAAAATAGTTCTGACTCATTAACGTTTACAATTATTATGAGCCCAAATTAACATCGGTGCACACTTCTGTAAAAATCAATAGGTGCTCCGATTCCCGTATAACAAAAACCCATGTTTATGTGTTGTTATAGTAAATATTTTGAAGCAGCTGTTTCAAAACAGTTAGAGAGTGTTCCAAATAACTAACATTGACAAAAAATAATTTGTAATCATCTTTCATGTTTCACAGCTAGAAAGGCTTAATACTGTGATGATTGTTCAATGTCTTAGATAATAATCAAAATATATAAACATTGTAAGTGTGATTGGGTAAAGTTGGTAGCATATCGTATTCTTCTATTTCTTCTGCATTAATTCTCACAAACTCCTGCAGATTAGCAGGATGTAGTCCAGAGAACAGAATCAGTTGTATCATGGTTTACAGCTTTGCTGTGACATCCACACCTTTCAGTATGACACATCCAACTTCAGCATGGCTTTGAGTCACCTCCATGGGATTGGACAGTCAACTTCACTGCTCTAAACTACCTTACTCTTAAGATGTGCATGGTAGGTAACTGTCATTATTCTTCGCTCCCCTTTCGCGCCCCGACAACACACAGGTGATATCCCATTCAGGAAATATCACCAATTCAGCATTATTTAGCTGTAGTTTTATTCTAGTTTTTTCAATATAAATATGTTCAGTAGGTTGCCATTGCTTTTTGAACTACCCAGATACACGTCTCACTGTGATGAGGTTTGATCCTGATACCTTAGCTATCTGAGATGCACTCTGCTCCACAGCCAGACTGTGATTGATTTCCAATGGTTTATACCAGTGGTGGCCAACCTTTTGCATTGAATGCAGCAATTTTTTTCTTGCTAGTTCATATGCATCAATTTGTTCACACCCTAGTTCAAATACATCAAACATCACATGTCACAGTGTTTTATTCCTCATTTCTCCATCTAGAGTCAAAACTCTGGGAATCTTTGATTAGTTAAAAACTCAGTAAAAACTCCAGTAAATCACATGTCATATCTACCAACATCCCTTTCTTTTAGAAATATGTTTATATTGACATAATTGTAAAGTGTCTTGGAAAACTTCCAATACATTTCGGTTTGGGAAGATGGGAAGTCTCAACTTCATTCCCCACACCAGACTCAAAAATAGAGATGTTGATGTTGCACTTTTGCTGTTGACAGCACAAAGAAGTGAGTTTCCTTTTACCTTAGGCACTCTAAGGTACTGATCCCTGTAAATCTCTTTAATCTTGTGATAAAAGATTTGGAAACTAAAACATGTCAGTGTAATAATTGATGGTAAGAGTGTGGAAGAGAAATTTTATTTCCCTAATAATTGAATGTTTGGATTTCTTATAAGAAATCAGCCGACATCATTGCACTCCGGACAGATCCATAAGTGCTCTGTCTCCCTCAGAAAGTATCGAAGGGTATGCATGCTAATTGTTCCTGTGGCTAAATGGTTGAATATAGTAAAACACATTATTCTACCCTGCAGGTGTCCAGTTATACTAGTTACACATTTAATATCAAATTCTCCAAATCTCAGCCTCGATGTGTCATTGATACTTGTGTCCATATCCAGCAGATGCTCGTTAAGTAGTTTCAGTACATCCCCTTTATCCATTAAAAAGTCCCCATCTATTAATGCATTCTATCTTTATATCTTCCTTCAGCGCAAAATACAGAGGGCAGAAACCAGAGCTCTCCAGTATTGAAGCATTAGATTCCTTAAAATTGATTAATAGTTAATATGTTGTATATGACTGAACTTTGTCTTTTAATACTAGAACTGAAGTGTAATGAGCCATTCATAATCAGGCACTGTCAAATTGGCCATCCCTAATTTATGTAAATTTGAGAAGGGAATATCTCTGAAAGAAATTATTAATATTGAACATCCAAATATATTGCTTCAATAACAAAAAGACCATTGTCTCAAATCAGTCCAAAATTAGTTTTATTGTTAATCTTGTAATTATCACCAGGTAGAATATCCTGCTCAAGACAGCGGAGAATTAAAGAGATCCATAGGGAAAGAGTATGCTCTGGAAAGAATATGTCACCTGATGATGAGAATATCCTGGACAGGGTGTAGCAGTCATCACAAACTTTAAAAACTTCTGCCGATCTTGAGCCAATCTTCCTGCTTCTGTGAGTGTCTTGTTGAGGTAGTCTTTGATATCTTGTGTCCATTTTCTCCATAGCCTACATCTTTTCCATTTCCCTGGCATCATCTCCTTCATTTTGGTCTTTTCTAGGCTGTTGTGTTATTTTATATCGCCAAAGTATAGTAATTTTCCATAGAACCTTGTTGTTTAACTAGTTTTTTCTAAATCAGATGTTCCTACTGGTAATCTTCTTTTGCTCATGATATTCTGAGAATTCATTTTATTTCAGATGCTGTAATTTTATTTCTCACCTTATTGATGATTATCTAAGATTTGCATCCATAATTTGCAAATTGGAATATGCAGGTTCTAAAGAAAATTAGTATCTGGCTCTGTGGTGGTGAGGTACAGAGAGTGACTGTGTAGGCCAAAGTACTAGGTTTAAATTCTGTGGCAGGAAATTATGCATCTGCACTATTCAGAAAACAATTGAACATATTTTATGTCTAGAAAATCAATACAGCCAAAAAGTGCTGGGTTGATTGCTAAATCCTGAATAGGATATGCTACCAATTTTTAAAAAAAACTTTTAAAGGTAAGTTAGTTTTATTATTTTGTTGCAGCTCAGGCATATGTTCTTCATTTACATCAGTTTATTTTATGCAATGACCAATCTACATCTGACTTCTTCAGAGAATTCCCTTTGCTGCTTATAAGAGAGCCAAGATATTTGAAACTGGTAACTTGCTTTAGTTCTGTGTTATTAATCGAAATTGAACAAGTTAATGATTTTATCATATGTCATAATCTATGATTCTATGTTAATATTGTATATTTTCTTAATGAAGGCTTTTGGTTGAAATGTCAATTCAATCTGTTTTGTGAACTACTAACTATACTTCTTGTGTGATTAAGTGTATTTATGAACTGTAGAACTTAACACTTTCTTTTTTCTTCCTATTAATTTAGAATAATATTTTAATCATATTTAAATATCTTCTTCTGCGTTCGTTATATTTAAATATAATATTTCAAGTTTAACCTTTTATCTTACCGGTATCTCTTAATCTCCTAAAGAAGTTCAACGCTAAAGTGGATTTCTTTGAAGAACTGTACTGTGGTCACCAGTTCTAGGTAGATCCGTAGATCTATCCACGATGTTTCAGATGGCCACAGTTTTCTTCTTATTGTGTAGTGCAGAGGGCAATTCTAAAAAATATGTTATATGTTTTCTGAAGATTTTCCACATTGGAATATAACAGTGTCACAATCCTAAAACTCCTATACATGTATTGCTTGAGTCTGTTCTGGCCTGGTCTCAATTTGGTTTGTTCCTATTTTCTAAGCCTGTATATGGTTTCATCTTTTTGGTTGCATAGTTGAATTTAATGTTATATCCATAGGGCCATGGATATCCATACTTTCATTAGATCTACATTTTTTGAATACTTGTATTGTGTAATTTGGGAATGACATTCAATTGCAGTCTTTGCTTTAAAGAAAATGTTTACTGCCATAACTAAAGCCTCCAACTGTCACTCTGTAATGAGAGTAATGGCAGCTTGTGACATTCCACAACATCTACTTGTATTGCTGTATCAGGGACTTGTTTCTAGTATGGAATAAGCATGTGCAATATTCACAGTTAGTGATACACAGGGATAAGATTCAGAAACAAGCCATATGTATCATCTTGGGATGTACCAAGCATACACTCTGTATGGTGATAAACTTTCTCCTTGATTTACCAACCGTATGACAGAATCAAGATGTGGCGAGCTCTGGCACATCGTAAAATCAGCGCCAATACATTCATCCATTACATTCGGATCCAAATAAGGTGAAAGCTTCATACTCACAAGCTTGGGACAAGCAGAAGATATCATCAGAGAAGTGTGTAACCCTAATTGTCTTGATCCTGGGGAGGAGTGGATACCCACTCTACCTGCATTTAGTGGTACCTTTTCTGTGGTCATCACACATGACAGAAGGTCCAGGAAAAAAACTCCATTTAAGCACTAATTCTTTTGCTTGGTTGTTCAATTGAGGAGGTTAGGTGGTGGAATGTGACTGCATTCCAGATTTTGTAACACTATCCTAGCTTCCTTCAAGTGGGCTGATCCCAGTAGCATGAGTATTGCTTCTTTAAAAGCTTACAATTTTGCCTGGAAATTTGTAGAATTTAACACTTGTGGCTATGGGTTTCTCATAGTTTGCTTATATGAAGAATTATATATAGATGCCACTGCCACCATTTCTCAGTGACTCCTCTGCTGAGCCATCTGTATGTACTCTGGTCAAAAGGGATATTGGGTAATTAGAATGCATCATTTTCAGTACACATTATTGTAGGAGACAGACATAGTTGATTTAGTTGATTTTGATGTTCTGTAGAGTAATATATTCTATTCTGTAATCTATACAATACATGCAATATTTTGGAATGCAACCAATGTCTAGTAAGCCACTACAAAATGCCACTTAGATACACTCAATGTGCCTGAAATCTGCCAAAATCTCAATTTTTAAAGAACTACATAATTTATGGCAAGACTATAAAACCATTATGAGATGAAAATTTATTCTGTCCAAAGGTTAAAGTAATTTCAAATTACTGTTTTATAAAAAGTTTTATGCAAAATGCATCTTTTAAGTTTTTTTAAACTTATGAGTGCTATATTTTGGAACTAAAAACAGGGCATTTAATTTTGACTAGAGGCCAACAAAAATCAGTAAAATATAAGCTTGTTATTAGTTAGATCATAACTTTTTTATTTTAATAACAATAACACTAATAGCTGGACCATTGCCTGATTTGCAAGATGACATTCTAAATACTGGTGTTTCACTGTAAACTGTAATATTTGTTTCTTTCTAACAAAATTAATACTTTTTCCTGGATGACCAAAGTACAAACATTATTCATCCTAAACTCATAACCCATCAGGGCTGTTAGGGTATTACATTGGACTATCAACAAAGTCCTCTAGAAATTTCTATTTTCAGTGATGCAGATGAGTACTGTGAAATCTTGACCTGTCGTCTTTGATATGTCTGCCCATGATTGTCTTTGTTCTCCTCTGTTTCTTCACAGTTCAACTGTACTCTGCAATACTATTATTGACAGGGAATTATATTGGCTTACATTCCAAATGAATTATCCATAGGCCCTAAACTGCATTATCAATCAAAAATAGAGGCAGGAGGTGGTCTGAAAATGTTTGACAGTTGTTAAGGGGGGGGGGGGGGGGGGGTAAAAAGTTGGAGACAATAGTTTCATGTACGATAATTTTAGTCATTTTTAGACGTGATGGGTTATGTCCCTTGGTAAATTCCATCTGTGCCAAGTTGTCCGGTTTCGCGAAAATGTGACCACTCTCTATTGTATATTCTGATAGCGTCCGAGATTTGAAAGCCTATAAAAGCTGTGCAGTTGTATAAAGGACATGCTTAATTGTGTCAGTGATTCAAGTGGGAATACTTCGTATTTCTTTTTTTGAAAGCATTTTGGACACGCTGAAGTAAGTGCATTTCATTATAATTGCAAATATTTATGGCTTGCTGATAGATAACTCAAACACTTTATATATTTTAATGTTCATAAACCATTTGTTCACACATGTATGAAATTTGAATGCTTATTGTACTAGCAAATTGTTAAAGAAATTTTAGAAAATGGTCTATCTCTATAAATTTTTATTGGCGTGCTTGTCCGCCATTTTGAATGGTTTTACCACCTGCTGTTCAATTAATCTTTTTTTTCTAAGTTGCTAGCGGGCATCAAACACATGTATTTAAATAAATGTTCTTGTTTAGCTGTTATTCATATTGCTGTCATTTACATATGGCCTTTTATTAACATCTAATGAAAATATATCGAGTAAATCAATTTTTGGGAGTGTTCTGCCATGCCAATGCCATGATGACGAAAGTGTTTTTATAATGTTAATGAACGGAATGAATGTAAATTTTCAGAATATTCCACAATAATTTAGAATATGGCTTAGGTCCTATTAGGCCTATATTGGCTAATGATGTTAAATTTTAATTAGTCCTATAGTTATAGTAGTACTAGCCTCTTGAGACTATGCACTATGGTTAAACATTGGGGTGCATGGAACTTTATAGAAATTTTCACTTTCTCATGAGTGAGCTAACAATTTCTCACACTCACAATACTTGACTGAATTACAAAGGAAATCTTGTATACCTATATTTTTATATCTCTGCTTGGAGTATATGATTCTTCATGTTTGTATTGTACAATATCTCAATGACATTTATGTAATGTATCTAAATTGTTTGTACATTTTATTATTGTAGATTCAGAAACTTGTGCTTATATTTTTGATTATGTAGAGGACATGATGGCAAACAAGAAAACTATACAAGATCTCAGGGCACATGTAGCTCTATTTGCACCAGAGTACCCAGTAACGAAAGGCTATGCTGCACAGCTGTTACTGGACCGCAGCAATGGCAAGACCATTATTGCAGATGAGATGAGGAAGATCCAGACTCTCGTTCAAGCTACGGAACCAGATAAGTGTATCATTGAAGCTTCTCTTATTTCAGCTCTGATTCGTCTTAATACGAAACTTGTGAAATATAAAAAGAGGTTAACCAAAGACTGGTCCGTACTTATGGAACTTTTACTTGAACATCCACCAATTATCCCCCATGTTGAATATTAATTAGCCCCAATTACGCCTGACAATTTGTACAGTATATTCAACAGATGAGTCTTGCCTACCTGAACACAAAAATGTATAATTTGTATGGTGTTTTATCATAAATAAGTGAAATAGTTAATAATTTGACAATTCAATTAAAAGTAAATTATGCAAATTAGCCACCATTTTGAATATTTATTAGCCCCAATTAGGCCTGACAATTTTTACAGTATATTCAACAGATGAGTCTTGCCTTCCCGAACACAAAAATGTATAATTTGTATGGTGTTTTATCATAAATAAGTGAAATAGTTAATAATTTGACAATTCAATTAAAAGTAGATTATGCAAATTTAGCCACCATTTTGAATATTTATTAGCCCCAATTACGCCTGACAATTTTTACAGTATATTCAACAGATGGGCCTTGCCTTCCGGAACACAAAAATGTATAGTTTTATGCATATTTTATCATAAATGACTAAAATATTTCATAAATTGCTAGTTCTGCTTCAATTCTTGGTCACAACTTTCATCATCAGTCCGTTCATATGTTATTATGTTTTCATGTAATTATCTTTTCCTGAAATTTTGCCCAAAAGAATTCAGAACTTTTCACATAATCGACCTACAGACTTGGTTGAGGTATCGTTGAATTGCAAATTTCAAGGGCTATGTTACTATGTAACTGTGGTGTTTATAATCATAAATTGTTTCCAGATATATTTCTAAAAATATGAAATGGAATATATATTTTGTCATACTCTTTCAGCTTTAAATGTTATTAATATGTATTTATTAATGTATTTTGTTTTTGGGAGGGGGGGGGGATTTTTTGGAACACCCCCCCCCCCAACCATAATTCACGTTTTTATCAGTAAATGGTTTAAGTTTAACTATTGACATTAGGGATTCTTTCTTGTGAACCTGCGAGATTTGTATGCTACTGTGTTATAATTAATACTCAGCTTCAACCAACTCCACATCAAGTTCTGAGCTTAGTAAGTTCATATATCTCTCTTCAGTCTCTATTCGCTGAAACTGAAACCCTTTATCTTTGTTGCCTTTCTGCGTCAGGGGTAGAATAGTTTTCAGAAAAAGACTTTTCTGGAGACGGCTGTCTTGTGTACATCGGTCATTGAAAATCATTGAATTGATCGACTTACGTCGATTGGGGCTTCCTGCAGTTAATATCAGTTATTATTAATTAGTAGTTAAAGTTACTAGGCCAGTAAATAATTATTGTAATATTAAATATTTACTACTTACCAAACTCCAAACTAAATTTAAAAATGAAGACCCTAATCGTCGAGTAGACGTCTTACAAAGTTTACATGGAAACAAACTGCAGCATTTCCAGATATAACTGTTTCTACAAGTTAAACAAACTAAACAGCTGCTTACGTAAAAAAAATTGTATTTGCTCGACAAGCAGCAAATAAGTTATCTGTTTGCAAAAACGAAAGAGAACTATCACTTAAGTTTTATAAATTCTGTTTTCATGTCCAACGGGACTGCCAGGTTCAACAGATCCAACAAAAGTGTCCAGATACATCGTTACCACTCAATGTTTCAATTAAAAAAGCTCAGTTTCATGACGATTAATAGTTTCTTCTTAATCGGATGTTCCTCCTGAATGCAACGGCAGAATACCGTAGTATTGTGCCAAGAATTTCCTTTTGGATGTTTGTTTGTTACGTACATGCGTGTTCTCAGTGACGACCTACGGCTTGCGAAACATTGACAATAAATAAAACTAGAGACAAGAGAATATAGGCTTTTGAAATGAAGTGTTATAGAAGAGTCCTGAGAATACCATAGACAGCAAGGACGACCAACCAAGACGTGCTAAGCAAAATCAACATCCAAGAAGGCTGATTTTTAAACACCATATTAACCGCCGCAGATGGATGTGTCGTGCCATTGGCGCAAAGAAAACTGCGACAGAACGCATTTCCATTCTCTGGACTACATTCTTCTGGAAATCTAATAGGACCATGGTCCTGCTACAAGAGACATCCAGTGGGAGTTTGAGAATGAACGATGAAGAAGAAACACCATATTAAGAAGGAAGTTTGTAGTTTTTTCGGTCATGTGAAGATGGCATGGAAATGTGTTGTTGAAGTAGGCGATAGAAGGAAATAGTGGCAACGGTCGACAAAGACGTCGCTGGACAAGAGATATTCAGGAATGCATGCACATGTCACTAGAGGAGGCAGAACAACTTGCCAGAGACCGCGGAGATTTCATGAGATTCATAAGGAAGACTAGGTTCTGGAAAGAATACGACACATGACATGCCTATATTCTTACTCATTCTATAGTATGAGTCATACGCTGATATGGATTTCTTCAATGAACTTCTTCTTGAGCGTTTGCTCTCTTATAACTACAACGAATATATCGTGTTATTTTCGCTCGGTAGCATGAAGTACGTTGTGCTGCAAATTCCACAGTAAAACTGTGTTATTTGCACCTCGGTTAGCTCACTTTGTGGTCTGGCCCAGCACATCCGCTTTCGTCATTTATTTTTTCGGGTAATAGGTTTCCCTAGTTCATGACAGCCTGTCTATCTTCGACGGGCACGCGGGGTGTAGTAACTCTTCGCCAGACGACTGTCGTTCACGTCTATCTCGCACGAGGTGTTCCGCTGTCTGTGAACTTGCCTCGTGTAATTAGACGTTATGTACCTGTGACCATCGGGTACTGAACCTTTTCTCATCCGCGAGCCTGGTTGCGGATGAGGTAGAACTCGACAGAAGAGTTGGACCCTGGCTCTTTCGTCTTCTTAGCCGAGGTGTCGTTCACCGATATCGTGAACCCCTCGCCCAAGTTCGAGTCTCACACCACGCGTATGGGAGTAAGGCGTTCTCGAGCTGAGCGACGGTGTCTCATTTGCGCCGGAGCCCATCGGGTACTAAACCCTTTCTCTTCGCGAGTTTGTTTCCGGTATAGGAAGCTCGCCAGTAGAGTTGGGTCAGGGCAGCCTTCGTTGTCCCGTTTGTGTCTGAGCCAATCTGGGTAATGAACCATTTCTCTCTGCGAACATTCAATGAAATGATCTGTGGTCGCCAGTCTCGTGGAGTTTGTCCGTCAGAACAATTTATTCTTCTTCGTACTCCTGTCGAAGTCGTACGATCAAATAGATTTCTTCAATGAAGAAAAACCTTAATTGAAAGCTCAACTACAAGACTGTAGAGATTGTCAGTCAGAGCATTTTTCAAATGGCCACAGTTTTTTTCTTGTGGTATAGTATAGTGGGCATTTCTATTCTTTCTTCTTTCTTTCTTTCGAACCCCAGCAATTGCGAGCAATTAGCTCTTGCTTCCTTTGTGCAGTGGGGAGGTTTTTCCGAGCTTTCTTTCATACCCAGGAGATTTCAGTTTTCGGCTTGGTGCAATGCCTATTGAAGAGCCTTCTACTCAGAAAGGGTGTGTCATGTGACGTATTCCTTCCAGAACGTTGTCTTCCCAATGAACTCTCTGAACCTCTCTCTGTCTTGGGCGATGTGGCTTGCATTTTCTAGCGATGTATTCATGTTATCTTTAATGTCGTCAGTCCATCGTCTTCTTGGTCTGCCCCTTCTCCTCTGCCCAGGTACTCTTCCCTCCATTATTTGTCTTTCTAAACAGTTATGTCTCTTTATATGACCAAACAGGCGTAGTTTTCTTTTTGTTGTTGTGTTTAATAACCAACACTCTGGAATATTCAGTGTGCCTATAATATCTGAGTTTCTGATTTTATCCTTCCATGATATTCCAAGTATCCTCCTGTAGCATTTCAGCTCGAAGGCGTTGATCTTCTTTGCCGCTGTCTCACCCAGAGTCCATGTTTCACAGCCGTATGTTGCAACCGGAAAAATAAAAGTTCGCAACATTAGCACTTTCGTTTCTATTTTGTTGTTTTTCCATGTTTTTCAGCCGTGTTATTTTGCAATATGCCATTGCCAATCTCTTCCTTATTTTTGGTTGTTGTGTTGTTATATCTGTTGACATGACTTTTGTTTTCTGCGTGTTTAAATACAAATTTTGTGCTTCGCTATATTTCTTTGTGTTCTTGATTAGTTGTTCCAATCCCTTTATATCGTTTGAAAGAAGTACTGTGTCGTATGCGTAGCGTAGTTCCGGGATTAGGAATCCACCTATGTTTAAAGCGTGGTAGTCAGTGTTGTGTATGTCTTCTCTCACGTTCCTCATTATACTTTCAGCGTAGATGTTGAACAGGTATGGGGAGAGTGTGCACCCTTGCCTTACTCCACTCTGTACCTCGAACCATTCTGAGAGATCGTCCTCTAACTTCACTGCAGCCTTTTGATCTTGGTAAAGTTCCTCTATTAGATGAATCAGATGTCTTGGGAAACCCATGCTGTTCATTATCTCCCATAGTTGCTGGTGTTGGACGCAGTCGAACGCTTTTGAGTAATCTATGAAACACATGTGCAGGTCAGTTGAAAATTCCCTACACTTTTCTATGATCAATCTCATGTTAAGAATGTGATCTCTTGTTCCTCTGCCCGATCTGAAACCAGCCTGTGTTTCGTTTATCTCCATTTCTAATTTCTGTTTGATTCTTTGCATTATGATGTTTAACATTATTTTACTTGCTTGACTTATAAGGGCTATAGTTCGGTAGTTAGAGCAAATCTGAAGGTCGCCTTTTTTTGGGAGGGGTATATATAATGATTTTTCCATTCATCCGGCCATGTACCGCTTTTCCATATTTTGCAGCAGAGTTTGTGGTAAATCTTAATTCCGGCCTCGCCGCCTGCGTGTATCATTTCAGTTGTTAAGCCATCATTGCCTGGGGCTTTACCTTTCTTTAGACTTTCTATTGCGTATCTTACTTCTTCCTTTGTGGGTTCTGACTCCTTTTCATATTCATTTATTGTTCTGTTTTTGGTTTTTCTTGGGTCATTATACATCTCACTGCAGTATTCCTTCCATCTATGTAAGATATGCTTCCCTTCTGTTAGTATGTTTCCTTGTTTATCTTTCAGCACTTTTAATGATGGTTGAGGTTTGCTGTCTCTTAGTTGTCGTACATTTTCGAACATCATTTTACTGTTACCTTGGCTTTTCTGCCCTTCTATTTCCAGGCATATTTTGTTTATGTAGTTTTGCTTGTCTTGTCTAATTCTTCTTTGTATATCTCTTGACAGGATTCTATAATTTGTTCTGTTTTTACAACTATTTTTGATGTGTCTTCTTTCTTGGATAATGCGCATAGTTTCTTCTGATATATACTCTTTCTTCTTCCTGTTCTTTTTGTGTAGCATGATTTTTGCACAGTCAATGAAAATGTCACTTATTTTGTTTTCAAGTTCATTTGGAGAGTATTCTTCTTGTATTTCTAGTAATTTTTCGAATTTGTTTTGAATTTCGATGTTGTATTCTTTCGGTATTGACGTCATATCGTATCTGGTAATCATTAGAAGGTGGTACTGCTAGTAGAACATAATGTAAAATAATACTCACGAGTAAACAGGTAATGAAGTCCTACTGAATGATGACTAAAACACTACACACTATCACTAACGGATGTAAATATGGTACATATAACAAAACAAAACACAGAATATAATCTACAGATGACAATATACAGGACAAAGTCGACGTTTCGGACCAATAGGCCTTTTTCAAATTACGGACATAACATACAAACATAAAAAACCACAAGTAAAAATGAATGCGTATCCGAGTGAAATGTGGTACTAAGATAGATACCGGAAGCATACGCACAGGAAGTACACAAAGACGATAATACAGGTGGAACGAGAGGAACAAAACAATGACGTAACAAAGACCAATACGACCGAGAACTAAGCGAAAGAGTGGTCGGAATTGAGTCCAAATGGCTTGATGGTACCCAACTTGAAAATGAGACGTTTTTCGAGGGCGTACCTAGATCTATCATCGGTGGTGCAGGATCTGATGGCAGTGACCTGAATGTCAAGGACACCACGGTGGCCATCGCCGTTGAAGTGATTGGCCACAGGAGTGGGTGTTCTGTGTTTGATAGCATGCAAGTGGTTGCAGAAGCGGTCGCTCAGTCTAAGGCCAGTCTCACCGATATATTGCTTACCACAGCGTTTACATATGATCACGTAAATAACATTACGGGATTCACATGTAAAGGCCTCATCGATGGAGAAACTGGCCTTGGGGAATGAGATGGAGCGCATCTGAACCACATAAGGACATGTGAAACAACGACCGCGTGAGCAACGCACGGTACCAAAATGGTCAGGTGCAGCGGACCTTAGGTGGCTGTGGACCAAGATGTCCTTCAGATTTTTGTCACGCCTAAAGGCCACCAGAGGTAATTTGTGGAAAGCGTCACGGGTGTCAGAATCAGACTGGAGAAGGGAATAATGTTTAAGTAGAATACGACGGACAGTCGAGTTATGGGGATGGAAGGTAAGAACCAGTTTAACCCTATCAGAGGAGGAGGAAGAACCCTGGGAATTATTCAAGGTATCAAGGCGAGATAGCTGGCGTACACGGAGCCAAGCCAATGAAAGAATGCTGTCAGGGAAGGAGCGTCTACGAAAGAACTCAATCATCTCAGAGGATTTGTCGAGAAAATCGTCGTCATCGCTACATAAGCGACGAAGGCGAAGAAGCTGTGAGTAAGGTAGAGAGTTACGACAGGCGGGAGGATGAAAGAAGTGTAGAGCAGAAAGCCATGTGCATCAGTGGGTTTGTAGTAGACTGATGTGCTGAGGTATAGGGGATGAATGGTGACAATGATGTCCAGGAAATGGACAGAGGTGGTGGAAATGGTAAATGTGAATTTAATAGCGGGGTTGAAATTGTTGATGAAGTTGATGAAGCGAGACAGTTCTGCTTCTGTCATGTCAGTAATGCCTATCCCATCATCAATGTATCTGTGGAAAAGAGATGGGAATGGTCCATCGTAGGTAGACCAAACTAGATGTTCTAGATGTCCCATGAAAAGACAGGCATAGCTAGGCCCCATCTTAGTGCCCATGGCCACACCACTGATCTGATCGAAGAAATGTCCATCGAATTCAAAAGAGTTTAGTGTGAGCATCAGTTCAGCAAGGCGGATAAGGGTTGGAGTAGATACAGAAGGATGCGGACTCTTGTCCAGAAAGAACTGCAACGCCCTAAGACCATCGGCATGTGGTATAGACGTGTACAGAGAGCAAACATCAAGCAAGAACAGACGATAGGTGCGATCAGAAGACAAATGCACAGAAGAAAAAATAGTGAGAGCATGCTTGGTGTCTTTCAAGAATGAGGGCAGTGCCTCGACTAAGGGCTGCAAAATACTGTCGAGGAAATCAGAGATGCGCTCTGTAGGACAAGAGCAAGCTGAGACAATAGGTCTGCCGGGATTCAATTCCTTGTGTATTTTGTGCAGCATATAGAAGACAGGTCTGCCTAAACAGCTTTTATCGATGCAAAGAGCCTTGGCAGTGGTGGGAAGGTGGTTGTCCTGGATGAGGGTGTTCACAGTGTTGCCCTCATTCTTGAAAGACACCAAGCATGCTCTCACTATTTTTTCTTCTGTGCATTTGTCTTCTGATCGCACCTATCGTCTGTTCTTGCTTGATGTTTGCTCTCTGTACACGTCTATACCACATGCCGACGGTCTTAGGGCGTTGCAGTTCTTTCTGGACAAGAGGCCGCATCCTTCTGTATCTACTCCAACCCTTATCCGCCTTGCTGAACTGGTGCTCACGCTAAACTCTTTTGAATTCGATGGACATTTCTTCGATCAGATCAGTGGTGTGGCCATGGGCACTAAGATGGGGCCTAGCTATGCCTGTCTTTTCATGGGACATCTAGAACATCTAGTTTGGTCTACCTACGATGGCCCATTCCCATCTCTTTTCCACAGATACATTGATGATGGGATAGGCATTACTGACATGACAGAAGCAGAACTGTCTCGCTTCATCAACTTCATCAACAATTTCAACCCCGCTATTAAATTCACATTTACCATTTCCACCACCTCTGTCCATTTCCTGGACATCATTGTCACCATTCATCCCCTATACCTCAGCACATCAGTCTACTACAAACCCACTGATGCACATGGCTTTCTGCTCAACACTTCTTCTCATCCTCCCGCCTGTCGTAACTCTCTACCTTACTCACAGCTTCTTCGCCTTCGTCGCTTATGTAGCGATGACGACGATTTTCTCGACAAATCCTCTGAGATGATTGAGTTCTTTCGTAGACGCTCCTTCCCTGACAGCATTCTTTCATTGGCTTGGCTCCGTGTACGCCAGCTATCTCGCCTTGATACCTTGAATAATTCCCAGGGTTCTTCCTCCTCCTCTGATAGGGTTAAACTGGTTCTTACCTTCCATCCCCATAACTCGACTGTCCGTCGTATTCTACTTAAACATTATTCCCTTCTCCAGTCTGATTCTGACACCCGTGACGCTTTCCACAAATTACCTCTGGTGGCCTTTAGGCGCGACAAAAATCTGAAGGACATCTTGGTCCACAGCCACCTCAGGTCCGCTGCACCTGACCATTTTGGTACCGTGCGGTGCTCACGCGGTCGTTGTTTCACATGTCCTTATGTGGTTCAGATGCGCTCCATCTCATTCCCCAAGGCCAGTTTCTCCATCGATGAGGCCTTTACATGTGAATCCCGTAATGTTATTTACGTGATCATATGTAAACGCTGTGGTAAGCAATATATCGGTGAGACTGGCCTTAGACTGAGCGACCGCTTCTGCAACCACTTGCATGCTATCAAACACAGAACACCCACTCCTGTGGCCAATCACTTCAACGGCGATGGCCACCGTGGTGTCCTTGACATTCAGGTCACTGCCATCAGATCCTGCTCCACCGATGATAGATCTAGGTACGCCCTCGAAAATCGTCTCATTTTCGAGTTGGGTACCATCAAGCCATTTGGACTCAATTCCGACCACTCTTTCGCTTAGTTCTCGGTCGTATTGGTCTTTGTTACGTCATTGTTTTGTTCCTCTCGTTCCACCTGTATTATCGTCTTTGTGTACTTCCTGTTCGTATGCTTCCGGTATCTATCTTAGTACCACATTTCACTCGGATACGCATTCATTTTTACTTGTGGTTTTTTATGTTTGTATGTTATGTCCGTAACTTGAAAAAGGCCTATTGGGCCGAAACGTCGACTTTGTCCTGTGTATTGTCATCTGTAGATTATATTCTGTGTTTTGTTTTGTTATATGTACCATATTTACATCCGTTAGTGATAGTGTGTAGTGTTTTAGTCATCATTCAGTAGGACTTCATTACCTGTTTTACACGTGAGTATTATTTTCCTGGTAATCATTGAAGTTTTTGTTGTCTTTTTTATCTTTACCTTGAACTTTGCGATGAGTAACTCATGATCAGTGTCGCAGTCTGCGCCTGGTAGTGTCTTGCATTGCAGAATGTTTGTTTTCCATCTTTGATCTATTAGTATGTAATCTATTTGGTTTCTGGTCTTTCCGTCTGGCGACGTCCAGGTGGAAAGGGTACAGGGAAGTTATAGAAAAAATGTTCTGTTTCCTGCATATTGTCAACATAGGCACATATTCGTGGCAACAATTCGAAACCTTCCATATAGGTGTTGCTTGAATCTGTTATGATCTTTCTCAGTATAAAATTATTATTCCTTTCTTCTGTGCTATGTAGTTCGAGGTTGAGTAAGAATCGCATTGCACGTACGGATGGGGGGGGGGGGTTGGGAGTGGAGGTTGATGAATAACATTAAAAACCCAAATGGTTTTTTGATGTTATACAGATGTTCACGTAATCGGTAGTCGAGCTTTCTTCGAGTTTCAGCTATATATGTCATCGCGCGACGCTTTCATATTAACTGGTTTAGTGTATTGCAGTCTTACAGGATATGTTCAGCGGTCTGTTCTGCCTGCCCACAAGGGCACAGTGGTGATGGGACCAATCTTAATCTATTTAAGTGGCTGTTTAATTTGTTGTGTCGTGTTCTGAGGCTGACGATAATAACCTGCTCTGCTCTGTTAAGATAGTCGTAATTGTCTTTTGGGTAGTCGACTTTCCTGATGGCTCTGATGGGGGGTCTTCTTTTTATGGTAAGCAAGCACAGGTGATGAAGTCAGAGATGCTAGGCCGAGAGGCGCACCAGGAACCATGGTATCATGCAACCCGAATATTTGACATGTCTTCAATTATGAAGGTGACTTTAGGGAGTGTAACAGACCGGGTCTGGGCGACTGAGGCACAAGTGTATCATTGGTTGCGTTTGTAGCTGATGGTAGCATAATGATTAGGAACATCAGGCGGAAATGACTCCGGGCCAGTAGGTTCTTGAGGTTCTTGTCACATCTATAAACAAATAGAGGGGGGGTCACATAACACTCCTAGCGTCCCAGAATCTGACTGGAGAAGAGAAAGGTGACGGAGAAGGACATGACAAACAGCAGCACTATGGGGATGGAAAGTGAGAACATATTTTACCTGGGCTTTCTTGAAAAAGTCCTCCTCACCACTTCACAAGCGACGAAGACGAAGAAGTTGAGAGAATGGAAGGGAATCTCGACATGCAGAGGGATGAGAGACGGTGTATAGAAGAAAGCTATGGCATCAGTCGGTTTGTAGTCTACCGATGTGCTGAGGCAGAAGGGTTAGATAGTGATGGATATGTTCGAGGTAGAGATCTCCGATGTAAACATGATAGCCTGGTGAAAATTGTCAGTGAAGTTTATGAAGCGTGCCAGATCAGCATCATACATGTCAGCGATGTTTGTCAACCAGCAAAGTATTGAAACTGCCAGTCATCTTATAATGATGAATACACTTGCTGTAAATTTTGAACTCCGCTTCAAAATTGGAATTGGTAGAACATTTTGATGATGGATTTAATTTTTTTTTAATATACTGAATATGTTGTTGTTAACAGTGACTGGGCTGCAATGCCAATGTATATCGCAAAGTTGTTTATGTCACTATCATAAATTAATATTATAGGCTACATATTCAAACAAGTAATATTAAGGAAACATTTATGAAATTAAGGAACATTTATTACTAACTAACGATAGATGTAATACATACACAACAATATGCTTTCTCACTACCGTGTATGCACGCATGTTAGTAAATTTATGTGTTACCCATGAAGTTGAAATTAGCTATAGTGGCATAGATACCATACAGTCATATTGATACAAACCAATTTTTATATTTTGAAGTATGGACTGGAACATATTTCTCAACTTTTTCAGACAGCGAGCACGCCCACATGTAGTCGCGAGCACTTTTTAACCCAGTATAGTGGGAACAAACGTCCAAATAGGAGCTCCAATTTGTTTGCTAGCACCAGTTTGAGAACTCCTAGACTAAAGTAACAATTCGTGCCTTAGTAAATGCATTTCCATGGAGCTATTTTAGAGCTTACATTAATGATCCTCAAACTACATATTGGTATGATCGCCGAAGAAGAAAAACTACATGTTGGTGTCATGTGTGCTCCACGTAGCTTGTGAACTAATTACCAACAGTATCTAGACTTTGATCAACTCTCTTACAAACAAATAACAATAGTTTATTATTGGAAAAAAATAATTTAAGCTCCCAAAAAATAAATTCCATTTCATCATGTTTTCCGTTATGGAGTTTCAAGAATGTTGTTTGCTGCTGTGTGATAAGAGGCTGTCCATAAATTACGTCAACGAGTAGAGGAGGGGAGTGGCGATCTGAACACCACATTTAACCGTTTTTGACAAGGGGATGGGTGTTGACAAAAGTTGACGTCAACTGTACTGTTTTTATACAACAATTAAACTGTTTGAATTTGAAATATTTTGCTTAAAATGTGAAACAAAACATGTATTTCTTCGGTATTAATTGTGTAAGGGGAGGGGTAACATTTATATATGTAATTAACCTGGGTGGGTTCCTGAATTCTTGCCAGGTGTTGAGGGGATGGGGTAGTCAAAAATTGTTCGACGAGATTTATGAACAATCCCTAAAGGCAGCATGCCTTTATGTTGCCACGCCATGTACTATGTGTGTTTTAAAATAATTTACTCTCCGATAGAAAAAAGCTTAGTCCTTACCGAGCGTCAAACCCTTGACCTCACTAATGTGAGACCAGCCTATCGGCCACGCACCACATAAGGCGTTATCGAGAGATAAGAAATTGAGAAAAAAAGTCAAGGAGTGGCAACAGTTGTCAGATACGTTGTTGTAATGCCGCTTTGTCTTTCTAGTCTAAAAATATGGTTCTGTTATTGTTGTAAAATAAAAAGTATCCATGAAATGGATACAGAAAATGGAAGCCTCAATAGAGAAAGAGAGATGAAATGTCAAAAGGCAAATGCAGTAACATACCAACTGTCACCACTTCTTCTTCACCCCAAGATCGAGATGTAAGTTAAGAGACAAATGATCTACAGTATATTCCTACCAACACTGTGTTACCAGTGCCAAACCTGGTCTCTCTCATCTTCACATTACAGAAAGATAGTGACGTGAGATGAAATGCTTGAGGAAAGCTGCCGGGGTCACCAGGCTTGATAGATTGCGAAATGAATATATCAGGGAAAGAATAGGTATAATGTCTTGTACAGATTACATAGAGAGAGAACAGATCAAGTGGTTTGGCCACATTATGAGAATGAATTACGAAAAGTTGCCCGTACAAGCATATAACCAAATGAGATCAGCGTACAAAGCCAGAGGAAGACCACGGAAAAGATGGATAGAAAATGTCAGGGACATCCTGTACAGACACGGTCATAGCACAGCCGAGTCTGCACATCTGGCTTTAGAACGCAAGCTCGAGCTCCAATCACACCTACGCTTAACGGCAAGAGTGGATCACAAACCACCTGGGAAAAGACAATAGACAATAAAAAGTATCTCTTAAGGTGAAATGCGCTTTTTTTCAACCCGGAAGTTATTTCAATTATAGTTATATCGGAGCTGTGTCTATGAACATGAAATAATCCCTTTAACTCTTGGCAGCCCATAACATTTCTGGCAATAGCACATGTTCTCTGTTATACAGCTGCGGTGACACATTGACTCATATAAGCTCTCAAATGCATGGATATGTATGAAAAGTCACCACAGATGCTAGAGTAAAAGTCACCTTATAGCAAAAATTAGACGCAGAGAGTATCGATTTTTAGAGCATATTACGAGAAGAGCACAATTTGAACATTTAGTAACCACCGGAGAGATCAAGGAGAGAAGCTGCAGAAGAAAACAAAGAAAAAAATTGCTGGATGGGTTGTCACTGTGGCACTAGCGGATATATCACCAAATTAACTTATTAATAACACAAAAGATTGAGAGAGAGAGAAAGAGAGAGAGAGCCGTTGAGAAACATGATATCAAACGTCACTAGGTATGACACTTGAGTGATTGATTGTCATTCCATTATTTAGATATGCCATGGCAGATGCATTACCACTTCCTAATACAACTAGTCTGTACAATACAAGTTCATTCGTTTTCAAACATTCTTTAGCTCATTGTATATTACGTCAGCGTTACCGACACACAGTTGATTAAATCTTAAAACAGCAATAGCAAACTTTTTTAGTTTTCTCGGAAAAATACACCATTGCAAATAGTTTGTTGCAGAAATGTCATTGCTTTCGTCAATTAATATACTTAATTTGCGAGTTCCATTTTCTGCTATCAAAGTGTGCTTTTTTTTAAATATGGGGGATGCACATTTTACATTACTGCACTACACTTACATCTTTTAGGCTTTAGGTTATTGCATAGTTTACTGTCACTAAACTCTACCTTAAAGAGCTTCTTCTTCTTGTTTCGTTCACTTGGAACATGTCTCTATCTGTAATTCTGTCTCCTTAATAAAACTTACTATCTTTTGTAGTTCATACAGTGTCCCATAGAGCTTTGATTCCAGTGTTGTTTCCTCTGGCCAATATGTCTGCCTCAGCGTTTCATACTCAGAACACTCTTGAAGTATATGTTTGGCACTCTGTGCTGCCTGTCCACATGTACACATGGCCGTGTTGCCAATCTTGAACTTTGTATACATGTGACTGCGGAGTCGGTTGTGTCCTGTTCTGAGACGTAGAATTATAACTTGTTCTGATCTGTTCATAATGTGATAGTCATCTTGTGTTGGCGTTTGTGGCTTTCTTATGGACTTGATCATCTGTTTTTTCTGATGGTAGGTGATTCGTATATCTGGTTAGTCTTCGGCAGCACCTTCCTTAGCCAGTTAGTCTGCTTTTTCATTTCCTGGTATTCCACAGTGAGAGGGTATCCACTGCATGGTTACCCTATACTGGTAAGACAATTCGCTAAGTAGTTTTTTCAAGTCTGTTAGTTTTTCAGACTGGAGAGCTTGAAGCACTGACCTTGCATTTGTCAGGAATACCACAGGCTGTATGCCAGAGTTGGTGTACAGCAGTTTTTTTTAGCTGCCACACTAACTGCCTGGATTTCTGCATCATAACTATTGCAGAATTTTCCTGTCGGTGTTCTGATTGTATCTCTAGGTTTGTGTGGATATTCTATATATACACCTGCACCTCCTTCGGCAGTTCGTAGGGATCAATGACAAGTTACAAACAAACATGCCTACTTTTGTTGTTGCTCTTACGTCATTCGTGAATGTTAAAGAATGTTTGTATGTGTTGTCTGAATGATTTTCAGTTTTCTTATGTTTTGCTGTATTAGCGTGCCTCTCAATATCTTTCAATCTTACGGCCATTGAACATTTACAATATTTACTATAGAATTTCGTCTAGAACATACGAGGAAGGTAACATTTACCCATAATAATTTAACTGCATTGCAAGTATAAGATTATTGTAATAGTTGGATGGCTTCATAATGATGCTAAATTTTGCCTTGTAAAGTATAGTTGCAATATCAACTTACTTTCTCTAGTTTTTCACCGTTTGACATTTTAGGGGTTCTAAAATGTTTTAAAATCTTGACAGAATTAAAAGCACTAAAAAGCAAAATTAATAAAAACAAGCACTAACATGTACACATTTTTGGGTACAGAACAAGTAGACACTACCACATTTTTAACCGTAACCATATTGAGCGGAAAGAAGTTTTCCCGTAACTAGGATATAACGGAACATAAAACAAAATAATACAAGGGACACACACAATCAGGAATAATGGAACTTTATTGGAAAAATAATCTTTCATAACAGCGAGAATAGTGTTAAATGCTGCGTCTGTTCCTGTTAGCATTGATGTCTAGATAAATTCTGCGTGATAGTTTTCAAGATTTTGTGACTCTTCGTGATACTTCTTCGTGCCAAGTGATACACACTGAGAGCCCCTCCCCCCAGTGAGCAGAAGAAATGTATACTAAAGAATTTCTCAACTAGTAGATTTGTACTGCTTTGCAAAAACGCAATTGACGTTTACGCTTGTTATGGGAGACTCCTATTGTCAACCGTTATGTTTTTGTTAGCAGCAGTCATGTTAGTTATTGTAGCAATGAATAAAAGTAAGTTGTCATGTGCGGTGACTAATTAAAAATTGGGATTGAAAAAACTGAAAGATGTGGTGGCGTCTACTTGAACTATATCCATTTCGGTTAGAAAAATACTAACTAATGCGTCAGCACTATATCAGAAATTTTGACACCAGGTGAATTGAAAAAAAACTCACAAAATCTGGTACGAAAAGCACCAAAATGCAACTACGAAGCTGTTCATGTTTTTGAGAAATAACTAATTAATAATAAAAGAAGAAAATGGTTAATTAGTAGAATGATAGCAACAACAATAGTAATAATAATAATAACAATGAAAAGTAACACCAACGAACAATATTTTGTCCGAATCTACGAAGAAAAGGGACCGAACTCTAATATAAAGGTCATGTCTTCAAGTTCTTAATTCGTCGTTCTTTTACTTCGTAGCTTATAACTTCAAAACCAAGATTGGAGATCTCATTGACAGTAAATACTTACACTTTTACAGTTACAAAAGTTCATTTCAACACAAGATGCGAACTGTTTTTATTATTGGAGCACTTGTTGGGGGAATAGCTTTGGCTACATATCCTGTTATCATTCACCCTTACTTGGATCCTAAACCATGGAGTAAGAGTAGTTATAAAAGAATTAGTTAGTTAAGTTAGTGAGAATGCTGCATTACTAATTACTTAAGTTAGAAGACTAAGACTCACTTAGAAGAAGCCGATTATGCCTAGGTCTATCACTCTGAGTCTATGCCATAGATTTCCATGCTAACTATGAAGTCTATCTTACACTTAATGAACTTAATGCATCTTATATTGAGGATTATGGAGTAATCCCTTGAACTGGGGGGGGGGGGCAGTGGTCGCAGCAGCACAAGCACAGGCCCTCACGCTTTATTAAACGCTGTAAACAGTGTATGTATAACTTATTTAATATAAGTGTATTGGGTGTATTATTAGGAAGTATAGATACTCAACAAATGCATGGTGTAGTCTGTAGAATTGTTGTGGGTTTATGGATGCATGATGGTTTAGTCCCTAAAAGAAGACATTCCAGTATGGCAAAATCCAAGGATCCTCAGGTTCTGCCAGGATATGTCTGAGCCACTTGTTCATTATTCTCCCATCAGATCTGTTGACCCATCTGCAATGATGGCACACTTAGGGCTAGAATTCCCTGGCACCTAGGAGTCTGCAATAAAAGGACAGAGGCAATATTTGCTGACTTTTTTCAAATTTCTGTCATCCATAGGGACCATTTTACAGAAGACAAAAGTAAGAAGTTGAAGCAAGGTATGCAGTGAACAATGACTTTCTCATAGGTGGCAGGTTGTCAGGCCATCCCCAAACTTTCATTAATCACCTCATACGACATGCCTATAAAGAAGACAGTGGTCCTATTCCTTGCACCATGAATTAACCTGAAGTCCAGGTCTCTGTTCCCAGGCAGGTGGATTAATAACATTAAATTGTAATATTAGTTAGCCTAACTTTTAGACCCCATCTGATTTTAATTCTAACATTAAATTGTTCACTATCTTTGCTTCTGCCATTAGAACTACAGTAATTTCGATACCCAGTTATTGTCAATCCATGCATATGTGTATATGTCCAAGTTTAGTTCAGCAAACTATAAGCCTAGGCCTAAGTTAATTTAGTTATGCAAATTTTAGTTTGAACAATCTAGTATTGTATCGTAATGTGTACAATACTGCTTTTAAATCTAAACACTGAACCTAACAACAAACTACTGAATCAGATATTTGTCTCAGTTTTGTTGTCACCACTTATATACCATTGTAGACTGATTTTTAGCAATTTTACTGCCAATCCTTTTAATCCAAGTGTTTCCTACTTTGTGTTATGTTATGTTCCTCCAGGGCCATAGGCGGCGCATAGGGAAAAAACCATAGCTTTCCATTTCTGTCTTTGTGTTGCCAGTTCTTTCAATTGTTGCGTGTTGTTTAAGTTCATTGACATGCCTTCTCTATTAATGGTTCTTCGTAGAGTTTCTCTAGGTCTCCCTCTTCTTCTTACTCCAGGTGGCACCCAATATAGTGACTGCTGGGGAATTCTTAGGCTGTTCATTCTGAGAACATGGCCGATGTAAGTCCAACGCTTTTGTCTAATGAAGGAAGATATATAGGTTTGTTTGCTTTCCTCTCTTATAGCAGTGTTAGATTTAAAGTCACTCCACTTAACATTCAGAATGGTACGTAGGCATTTGTTTTCAAAGGAGTCTAGTCTCTTATCCTTGGCTTTCCAACTTTCGCATCCATATTATAGAATAGGGATGATGTTGGAGTTAAACAACCTGAGTTTTGTGGTGTTTCTTAGTGTGTTTGATGTCTAGATGTTACGTAGTTTATTGAAAGCACCCGCTGCAAGGGCAATACGGTGTAAAATTTCTTTTTATGAGTCTCCATCCAGTGCTAGATTGGTGCCTAAATATGTAAAATTGTTGACTTTTAATAATGGAACATTTTGAATTTTTATGTTGTCGTTGGAGTTCGTAAAATCTAGTATATGAGTTTTTGATGTGTTGATTTCCAACCCTACTGTGTGGCTGTCAACTTATTTGTTTTAAAATCCATATTTTTAACAATTTATTTCCGTATCTCAATAAAAATGTCAGTATTTAGCACCAAAAAACATCCCAGTGGTGTGTTTTGCCCATCAATACGTGCATGTGAGATTAAAACAAAATATTGGGGGGGGGGGTGAAATCCATATCAGTACATAAAATCTGTACTGGTTGACATCTATGCAACTGTTGCACAATATTTATTTAGATTTGATGAGTCTTGCTAGTGATAATTTTAAGAAATTATTTAAAAATCTACCGATAACATTAGGATATTGACACCTTCAAAAGACATTCAAGCAAGAAACTTTCCAAAAATGTTAATCTCCAGCTTTTATCAAAAGGTTTAATTTTCACTTGCTTTATGAATGATTTTGCAGTGGCAGTGCCATGCTTCCATTTTCAAAGCAAGTGTCAATCACACTTTTCTGGTCCCATAGAAGCATCTCGACTCATTACTTTAATCATGGTGCAATTCTGTATCTGATTTCAAGTATATTTTATCATTATTGCTGTCTAGAAAAGCCAGAATAAGATTCACTTTCGACCAGGTATCGTCATCTACAACATCATAAAGTGTTTGTTTTAAAACTGCAATAAAATGATTCAATTTCCAAATATTGGCGTTTAATCAATCAACGAACCAGCACCATAATTTTGGAAATATATTTGTAACAAACAGGATATTCCGCACTGAGTAAACCGGTATAGAATTAACAATATTCATTATGAAGAAAGTCATATTTTTTTACAACAAAAGTCATCCACAGCAGTGAAAGTGCTAAACCAGCAACATTTATTAAAATTGTGTGTTATGCCTTGCTCTTAGAGCTATGCTTAGTGCTGCATCTTATGTGTTATGCTAGTTAGAAGAATGTTGTCAAGAGTAACTTATCTGATCCCTGGGGTTGCTATCTTCACCCTTTTTTTTCCTGTACCAGGTTGTGGTAGGTGCATGTCTTCTTCAGCTGTACTGTGTCTGTATGAAGGGTGTTAGTGATGAAGGGTTTTGGTAGTAACATTTGTTTTCATAGGTCTTGCAGTGCATGGCATTCTATAAGGTGGTGTTTTACTGTTTCCTCCTCTTGTCTGTTGCTGTATGGTCTGCTGTAATTCTTTGTAAATGTTTGTTAAGTTGTATATGTGTTGTTCGCAGCCTAAACATTGAGGTTTGATCTTTGCAGTGTAGTCTATGCTGTCATGTGGATTTGGTTCGGACATGTCTGCATAAAGTACTCTTCCCTTTAAGCCAGTGGTCCAGCAGTCCATCCATTGTTGTTTACAGTTGTTGTGTTTAGCTGTTCTAAGGTTCGTGGAAGTTCCCAGTTAGAGCATACTGTAAACATTTCTATACATGTCTATAGTAGCAGATATAGTAAAGCAGAACAAGTCAACTCATCTTTAGAACTAGGGGATAGATTTTAAAACTGCAATAATAATAGATATGCAAACAAGTAAATTTCTGCATAACAACTAACGGGTTAAACAGCTTTAAAAACTGTAAGTCACTTTTCTCATATATAGAGCCCTGAAGGTTCAAAAGTATCTTCATTTCGTTGGTTACATTTCACTTGAAGAAAACAACTGAAAGTTAACTTATCTCAAGTTTAGTTATAGTTTCGCCCGTGTGTTGCCAGGGCCCGAAAGGGGAGCAAAGAATAGCAACACTGTTTACCTTCCACGCATGTCGTAAAAGGCGACTAAGGAGGTTATGGGATGGAGTTGGCTGTCCCATCCTAGGGTCAGTGACCCAAAGCCATGCTGAAGTCGGATGTGTCAGGCTGAAAGGCGCAGATATCGCAGCAATGCTGTACACCATGACACAACGCATTCCGTTCTCCAGACTACATCCTGCTAATCTGCAGGAGTTTAAGAACGAACGCAGAAGAAGAAGAGTTATAGTTTTCTGAATTTACATTCACACACTCTGGGCAAACCCATACGTGCTCATTACCTCCTTGCACATGACAAATAGTAATGCATGCTGATGGTTCCCGTAGCTCACTGGTTACACATACACCTTAACCACCCCTTCAGTTGCCCTGTTTTGCTTCTCCCTGGGGCAATTCCAAATTCCTTAAGTCACAATATCATATCTCCTTTTAGTTTAGTGTCCTCATTTAGAAAATGTTCATTGTAGATCTTAGTAAATCTTAATATGTCATTCTTGTCCATAATGAATTCGTATTGATGCTTTAGAAGCCAATGTATTGGCTCTTTCACTATCGCTAACTCCCGCATGTCCAGGAAAGTGAAGAAGTGAAACAAAAAATTAACTTGGGATCTATTTCAAACGAAGACATGTTGATGTGAGAATATTCTACTCTTTTTATTCCAGGAGAGAAACAGCGCATTGGTCGAGATGGTATTGATGTAGAAAAAATACAGCCTGGAGGTATATAATAAATTGTGTCACATCATTCATTCATATTGTTTGTTCACAATCCTCTGTCCTGATGAAGACTTTGTAGTCAAAAAGTTATCTGTTCTTGTTTTTGTTGTTAGCATGCCATGCGCATAACTATTGGCAATGTTATCTATTTCTGGTTTTTTTTTCCTTACATTGTCTTGTGTTGCCCAGTCCTCACATTTCCAGCATGTTTATTTTCTGAACTTGTTTTAATGTTTATATTCACAACTTGTTTTAATGTTTATATTCTAAATGTGTTTTAATGTTTATAATCACAACTTGTTTTAATTTTTATATTCACAAAGTGCTTAATGTTTATATTCACAACTTGTTTTAATGTTTATATTCAACTTATTTTAATGTTTATATTCTCAATTTATTTCTTCTTCTTCTCTTGTGTGCATTCTCAAACTACTGCAGATTAGCTAGATGTAGTAAATGTGTAGTCTGAAGAGCAGAGTGTGTGGTGTTATGGTTTACTGCTTTACTTTTGTATTAACAAATCAGATTTTAGCATGGCGTCTATCTCACTTTGACCCTATATGGGATAAGACAGCCAACTTCACCTTTAGTCACCTCTTATGACATGCATGGAAGGTTGCTATTCTTTGCTCCTCTCAACTTAATTTAATGTGTGAAATGCAAATGTTTATATTCACAACTTTTAAAAATTGTTTATATTCACATTTGTTTGTTTCTGTTGTACAAATCCCCAAGAATTATAAGGTATTAGTTTTTACTTTCTATGTGCAATGGAGTAGTTTCTCTACAGCTTTATCTCATAAAATGTACTAAACTGCCCCTCCATATTCAACGAGGAAGCCAATAAGTTTGTATATCTCGGCAGCACACTATCACAAACTGTGACAATTGATGAGGATGTTGCTCTGCGTATTGCTCGTGTCAGTGCAGCATTCGGAAGCCTTCGTGTCAATGTCTGGATCATGCGTGTTCTCAGTCTGACAACTAGGTTAGACGTATACTGCGCAGTGGCTCTACCAACACTGCTTTATGCTGCGTCATCCTGGACTGTCTATGCGAGACATGCTCGACAGCTTAACTCTTTTCATCTTCGGTGCCTATGAAACATAATGGGAGTATGTTGGCAGGATCATGTACCAGATACGGAAATTCTTCAGAAGTTCCGTATGCAAAGCATCTATGCAATGCTGACTAGTTCCCAACTCCGCTGGACTGGCCACATCATCTGTATGCCAGACAAGCGTCTTCCACAGAGATTATTCTATGGGGAGCTGTGTGAAGGTAAACGTTCAAGTGGAGGGCAGAAAAAGTGCTTCAAGGATCACCTAAAAAGCTCTCTCAAGCACTGCAGCATCGATCCTTGCTCCTGGGAGACTACAGCACTTGATCGCTCAGCCTGGCACACCCAAATCACTGCTGGCATCACGAAATTTGAAAAAGAAAGAACACTGCGGGCAATCCACAAGCGCTAGAAGCAGAAGGACAAATCCGTAAATTCTCCTACACCGAACGTTCAGCACTCCTGCATGCACTGCAATATAACTTTCCGTGCACAAATCAGACTCATCGGGCATCTACGAACTCACAAACCAAATTAGTTAATTACCAATTTTAATTACTATTATTTTTTTTATTTTTTCTTTTTTTTTTCTATCGCATTTAATGTTTTTCATTTCATGCTCATCTTCGTTTGCAAAGGAGGAACATCATCATCTCATACCCAGAAGACTCACTCTCAGCAATGAGTAATGATTTGGTAAAAGTCTCCTACTCAAAGGGTTTAGTTTTAATGTTTAAATTCTTTATTTATTTCAATGCTTATATTTTTTACCTGTTTCAGAATGTACATTATTAATTTTCTTTGGAAAGTTAGTATTTTCTACCAATTTCTTTTTTTTTTTTCAGGAATGAAAGTTTGGACAGACCCATTTGACAGAAAGAAAGACTAGAATAGTCAGAATAACACTCACATTTGAATAGCAAGGATTATGTGTGATACTACCATTAACATGATAATATATTGTTTTGAATAAGTATGAATGAAAAGTTAGAGACTTCATTACTGAAGATGAAAAGTCTCATTATGAACATTGATAAATTCCTCATTATAGGAACTGTTGATTGCTGATATAGTGGTCTATGGCCTCCTGCCCTTTGACCCTAAGGAATTGTTACCATAGACAATACAAAACATGCTTAGAATCAGGGTTGCCACACTCAAAGTCAACTCACTTATGAATGCTCAGTTCTCTTTGGAGATACTGAAAATAACAGTGTGAGGACATGTGCACAGTTTTTCTGACAGCATCAGGAAATGGACACTGTAGATCATGTTCTAGAAAAATTGAGGAATTGTACATTGCTGTGGAGTACATGTTGAATGTGATGTTATACAAGCAGTTTCTAGTCAACCACTGGCTAGCCAGCTGAGCACGTCATGAGCACAACTATGTACTGAGACATAAATTAAAAAACTCTACCTGTTTGTTCATATAAAGAGACACAACTGTTTAGAAAGACAAATAATGGAGGGCAGAGCACCTGGGTGGAGGAGAAAGGGCAGACCAAGAAGACAATGGACTGACAGCATTAAAGATAACATGAATGTGTCATTGGAAAATGCAAGCAACATGGCCCAAGACAAAGAAGGATTCAGGAAGTTCATTGGGAAGACAACGTTCTGGAGAGAATGTCACATGATATAAAGGTAGTCAATGCTGGTTGTGAGACTGGTATATCTGTTTGACGTAGGAACGTGCTATGGTTTGTTTACATTCAAACCAAAGTTTTGAGATGTTAGGTTCCACATGTTAACGAGAAATATGATAATAGGTTGTAACTGCAGCAAAACTGAAATCACAGGCCCACTGTTGGTATGTGTGCTGTTCTGTGTCTTTTTAAAAGTGTAACCTATGAACTAACTGCTATCACTTTCTCCTTTGTCTGTATGCTATCTTTCCTGATCTTTTCTGTCCATGCAACTGCCAATTTTCATGGCAGCCTATTCTATGCGACAGGAACAGATGCTGAATTCTTGCTGTTGAGAAAAAAGTAAGAAACGTTAACAACTTTTTGAATTACTTCTCCATTGAGGGATCTTCAATTTTAAGATGGTAAAATTTATTCTCTTATCCTTTGACGTGTTAACATGAAGGCCTATTTGTTCTGAAAGATCAGAAAAGTTGATCGAATGGTTGTTGTGCCATATCAGAAGTTGGATTTAACAATGCCACGTTGTCTGCACAATCAAGAGCACTACGATTCCTATTGCCTGACCATTTATCAAATAGATTTTGGTTGTTTCTCTATAAAACCAGGTGTTTTTTTATGGATGCCAGAAATTATTAAAATTGATTATCATATTTGTCATGTATTTAAATTTGTAAAAAACAATTTGTGCAAACAAAAGCACACAAATTAAAACAATTCTTTTTTCAAGTTATATTTTTCTTAATTAGTTTCATTTATGTGAATTAAAAAAAAAAATGAAATATTCACTATTGATACCACTTTAGTTTATTTATTCATTCATATTTTGGCCATAAAAAGTATGATCTTGTGTTAAACAATATTTTTGAATAAATTTCAACACAATCACATCTTGCAAATATGTAGAAAAAATGTCTTCTCCTTCAGTGTAAAGCTTACTGGGTATGTTTTTGAAGTCAGTTCACTTGCAATTTTATAATATTCTTCGATCTCAGCATAATTTTACTACATTTTTAACAAATACATTTTTGTTTTGTTTTTATGTAATCCTTTTTTTTAATCACATACTCTTTCTGTAATTCCTACCCATATACTAACTTCAGGTTTTCTTCTATTTCAGCCAATTGTTTTTTTAGTGTCTAGTAAGATCATGTCTTCTACTACCTGAGAGAGTTTTCACAATTGATGCACAACAACTTTCCTAAATGACCTGAAATAAATCAGAACTTTTTTAAAAATATTTATTAAATTGACAAATGCTATCGCTCTGCTTTTTCTTTACTCATTTCTCTCTTTCCCCTCTCCCCCCCCCCCATCCCCACCTCCTGTAGTGAAGAATTAACTGTTAAAGACAAATAAAGTGGAATCCCTCTATAGCAAATTCTTTTATAGCAAATTTCGGTACAGTACAAGTAGACGCCACCACAATTTTAATTATTTCCCTTTTGTACGTTTGTAAATTTCATGTTCATCATTTAATAATTGAAATATTTATTTATTTATGATTGGGGTTAGGGAATTATGTAAAAGCACAACTATCCTAACCCATACCCTAAAATAAATTAATATTTAAATTATTAATTGATGAACATGAAATTTACAGACAAGGGAAATAACTCGACTATGTGGTGGTGTCTACTAGTACTGTACCCAAATTTCCCTACTTGTTTGCTTGTCCGATTCCAGGGGTTGTGAGCTTTCATTCTTTCTTACCTCTTACTGGGTAGTGATAGCTACATGTCTTCTTTAACTGTGTTGTGTCTGTATAAACAACCCCAGTACTTCTTTGTTAGGACGGTTTTGTGGGAATCATTTGTGTTTTTCCACAGCTTTTATAGTTACCTTTTCTCTTCTAATGTCTAGTGAATCTATGTTTGCATTGATGTCACAAGCAACTTTGAGCATTGATCTCATGTCGCCACAAATGATGTAGCGAGCCTGGCTTTGTACTGTGTCCAAGTGTGTGCAAGAACTTTTTGATAATGTGGCATGCAAGGGGATATTGCAGTCTAATATGGATCTGACATATCTTATATATTGTCATATCCTGTTTAAGTGTTGTCTTGTTGGCGCCCCAGGATATACTTGCAAGTCACTTTAGCAATTTCAACCTCCTAGAGTCCAGTGGTTCTCAACTTGTGAGTTGTGACCCTATTGCGGATCGAACGACCCTTCTACTGGGCTCACCTAAGACCACCAAAAAACACAAATTATAAAGTAACAATGAAAATAATTTTATTGTTAGGGATCATCACAACATGAGGAACTGTATTAAACGGTCGCAGCATTGGAAAGGTTGAGAACCACCATCCTAGACACTTTTTCTGTGATAATAAAGTTATTTACAGTGATCCAGCATAACACCTAGTTTTGTTTGGTTTTCTTTGTGATTTATTTCTGCTCCTTCAAGACTGATTTAAAGTTTCTTATTTTTTTGTAATTATGGTATATTTGGTTAAACTGGTGTTCACCTTCAGTTTTCAGAAGCTGCAGTATGTTGATATTGTGATATGGCTTTTTCTAACTCTTTGCAGCCAACCAGGTGTAGAAATCTTTTTTTTAAAATTTCTATAAAACAACACTTTTCAAAATCCCCAATTATATTTATTTTATATTTTTTGTATTGAATATAGCTAATTTCTATTATTACATACATATTTTGTTGGTCTGTGCGAATTTGTTGTAACGGGATTCCACTGTACTGTGTTTTGAAAAATCCACAACTTCAGTCGGAATTTACCAGTCACAACTGTTACTCATACAAGTGTTGATTGTACAGTAACTTATACAACTTTTGATACACTTTCAGTGTAGAAGGGTGGAAGTCTCATCTTTATTCTCCACACCAAATTCAAATACAGAAATGTTAACATTGAACTTTTGGCTTTTGTGGCACAAAGGAGTGAGCTTCTATTTGATCTCCATGAATCTATGAATTTTGTGATCTACAGATTATTATAAAATTAGAATTATAAAATGAGAATTATATAATTCTATATCTATTCTATATTAATGTATGGCTCAGAAACATGGACACTAAATAAACAATTAGAATACAGAATTGATGCCTTTGACATGTGGGTATATAGACGAATAGGGAGAACATCATGAAAAGAGAAAACAAATAAAGAGGTGCTAAAAACACTTAATATGAAGAAAGAACTACTAAGAGAAATAAAGATCAAGCAAATAAAATATTTTGGAAATGTTAAAAGACATGACACCTTATTGTAGATCTTACTTGAGGAAAAAGTCAAAAGGAAGCGAGCAAGAGGTATGCAGAGATACAAGTGGGAGAGTAACATCACAAGATGGACAGGTTACAGTCTAGTAGAGTGCACCACTAAGACAGGAGATGTATCTCCAGATAAAATATTTTTAGAATAAAAAACCATAGTTAACGTAATAAATTATGGGAAGGGCTTGAGGGGATACATTTAATTTCCTTCTATAAGTTAATATTGACTAAATTGATAGCAAGATGGAAGAAGTTTGGATTCCTTAAAGTTCATTAACAGTTAATATGTTTTATTGATAAAGCTAAGATTTCATGTTTATTATTAGCACTAACGTGTAATGTGTCATTTATATACATGCAATACACACCCAGTGACACATGAGCCATGTATTCCTCTTCTTCTGCGTTAGTTCTCAAACTCCTGCAGATTAGCAGGATGTAGTCCGGAGAACGAAATTCGTTGTTTCATGGTTTACAGCATTACTGCGATATATATGCCTTTCGGCCTGACACATCCGACTTCAGCATGGCTTTGGGTCACTGACCCTAAATGGGATGGGACAGTCAACTCCATCCCATAACCTCCTTAGTCGCTTTTTAGGACATGCGTGGAAGGTAAATAGTGTTGCTATTCTTTGCTCCCCTTCCGGGCCCGGCAACACACGGGCGGAGCCATGTAGTGACTACCCTTACAGAATAGTATATGGAGTACTGTTCTACCCATATGTGTAGTTGTTTGTGTCTGTATACAGATTTCAGTGGTGCGGATTTTGAAATATTTGTTCTCGTAACTGTTTTCATGTTGGCATACTTTTTGTATTTCCCTGTTAACTGCATCTGGATACAGGTACAGCGGCTATTCCAATACTCGTTCACTCATTTCTTTATAAATGACATCGTATATGTATAAACTTCGTACTATCACTCATGCTCAGTGTTGCGCTAATTCTGTGCTCCAGCAAGTGTCCTGTTCTCTATTATTGGCAGGGGCGTTGAGTTTGCTTCAAGCCAATCATTGCAGCCTTTTCCCTTTCATTCAAATACTGAGATATCATAAATATTTGATTTTAACATCTTCTAGATGCCATGAACATTGCTTGTGTCTCATTTCTGTAAGTAATTTATGGAGTTTTTAACATTTCTTATTGTTATGTAACTTTAATTGTGTTGATCTTCGTATGGAACAACTTCAGGACTACTGCCTTTGTAATGGTCTTGTTCTTATTTTAGACTGTTTGTTTAACAAGCTCATGTGTTTCGGTAAAGTTTGTTGTAGAATGAATGAGCCACTTCAACGTTGCAGTGGTATTTATTTTATAGCCTACGTGCATTTATAATCAGTCCCTCAAAAGTGTTTCAAAAGTTTCTGCATCTTTACATGTCGAATTTCATTCACATTAGACTTCTGCCATATTTTCCCAACTATTGACATCAGACTTCGGCCATATTTTCCCAACTATTGACATCAGACTTCGGCCATATTTTCCCAACTATTGACATCAGACTTCGGCCATATTTTCCCAACTATTGACATCAGACTTCGGCCATATTTTCCCAACTATTGACATCAGGCTTCGGCCATATTTTCCCAACTATTGACATCAGACTTCTGCCATATTTTCCCAACTATTGACATCAGACTTCTGCCATATTTTCCCAACTATTGACATCAGACTTCTGCCATATTTTCCCAACTATTGACATCAGACTTCGGCCATATTTTCCCAACTATTGCGATGAATAAAAAATTTGATTTGATTAAATATCCAGGGCTTTCTTATTATACGAAATGGGATACGAAATATGGGCAATCCCCCACCCCCCTCAAATTATTACATTTGTCTAATCGGTCTATAAATACAATTCAGTGGTTTGGGGTCGAGATAATTATTTTAGGTAAATTGTACACGTGGATCGCTTTGTGAGTGGCAAGCAGAATTGGGAGGGGGGGGTCATCAGTGTGTTACGCGAAGATCGCAGAATCCGTCTGCCGTTGGCGCGACTGTAACAGAATTGTACATCTCCAACAAACTTAGGTGTAGGTAGCTGGGGGCAATGATGCGCAATTTTTACTTTTTTGCGTATTCTGACAAATAGACTTAACTATGAGAGACCAAACTAGCAGCAGTGTGTAGCTTATCCATCCATCTAACAATCGTCAGGGTATTTACAATCACGTTTAGTCCGTAGAATGAGATTTTATGAACATGAGTAAAATCCCACTTTGCCCCAATTTTTGGGGAAAACACGCGCAGGCAAAAACAATTACGAAATCATGGGAAAATTGACAAAACCAGCAAAATAACAATGTCACATCCTATCTAAACGTAGTCAGTCACATTGTGGGAAGATTATAGAGCACAAAGACTAGGCATATGCATCTTTATGTAACTTAAATACAAAAAAAGGAAAAAACTTAAATATGAAAAAAAAATTAATACAGAGAATGAGTGCTTAGATCCGTTTGAAACTATAACAACGTGTTGGAGTGCTCTATAAAGCATTTGACTATAATTTCATATATCTATGAATAGTGGAGGTCGTACAACTATGACAGGCACAGATCGTGCAACTATGACCGGTGGAGATAAGTGCAATTATGACCGGCGGAGATCGTGTTTCTATGACCGGCGGAGATTGTGCATCTATGAATAGTGGAGATCGTGTATCTATGAATAGCGGGGAAAGTGCATCTATGAATAGCGGGGAAAGTGCATCTATGAATGGCGGGGAAAGTGCATCTATGAATAGCGGGGAACGTGTATCTATGAATAGCGGGGAAAGTGCATCTATGAATAGCGGGGAAAGTGCATCTATGAATAGCGGGGAAAGTGCATCTATGAATAGCGGGGAAAGTGCATCTATTATCTGCGGAGGTCGTACAACTATGACCCGTGAAGATTGTGCAGCTATAACCGACAGGGATCGTACATCTATGAATAGCGGAGAACGTGCATTCATGGATAGCGGAGGAATAGCGGAGATCTTGCATCTGTGAATAGCGGATACTGTGCATCTATCATCGGCGGATATCGTACAACTATGACCCGTGGAGATTGTGCATCTAGCAGCGACTGCTTCATTTTCTGTCAGCGGCATCATTTTCTCAATTTTCCGTTTGTAATTCCTAAAAAGAAACATAACGTGACAATAAAATATTGGTTTAAATATTTGGCAACATGAGGGGGAAGTGACAGGGGCAAACATGCGCAGTGAGTCCGCAGCGCATGTTTGCCCCGTCAGTGTGCGCGGCGTTACCCCAAAATCACACTGTTCACAATTTTTATAAAATATCATTAAAACAAAAATTATCTTGACAAGGTAACATGCTTAATAACATAACAATACAATATAGTTTCAGTTTAGATATGGAAAATAACATGACAGTAATGATAACAGAGGACAAAGAGTGAGAAGTGGAAAAAAAGTTAGATCGAGAACGATAAAAAATGAATTTACCTCATGCCTATCTAAGTTTTTTTGTTTGTTTTTTTAAACAATTTTTTAAAAGTGTATTTCATCAACATTTGCAACAGATAATATCAAAATAACAACAGTAGATATATGTTTGTTTGTTTTGCGTTCGCTCCATTGTAACCATCACGGATATCCGTGCGGTGGCACAACGTAATCACCGGGAGCGTGATTACGTTGTGCCACCGTTACAGTAGATATATGAAATGTTATGAATTTTGCCTGTAAGTTGGAATGTGGACTGATGGACCTTTACAATTTAGTGAAATGAGTGATTAATGGATGACAAAGTTTGTTTGATGGAAAACGTGATTTGAGAAATTTCTATACATGCGCATATAGTTACATGGTGCATGGGAAGAACTTGCACCGTAGAACTTGCACAAAAAAACTTCTTGTGAATTTTACAATTTATCTATCAATTTGTAAAATATGAATTCCTACGGATGTTATATATATAATATATATATATATATAGCACATCCTTAGGAATTAATATTTTATAGGTTATAAGAATAACCGAGACATATGTTTGCTATGCATTAGGTGGTTTTCGTGAAAATTGATCTCAAGTGCGTAACAGGAATTATGGAACGAACTAGTATCTGAATCTTCTTATCCTGACCATCGAAGTTATATAAAGACTTATGAGACAAATCGGAAATTATCCATCTTGTAAAGTGACACATTTGACGATTTCCGTAGTTTTCATTGGCAATCGAAACATAGTTTACACAATGACCAACGAAAATACGGGAATAGTTGAAAAGTCAAATGCATAACTTGATAAGGATGATTCCCGATGAGTGTCTTGTTGGCGCCCCAGGATATACTTGCAAGTCACTTTAGCAATTTCAACCACCTAGAGTCCACAGGACTGTATAATTTACGAAAGAAGCGCTTTTAGTGTTGCCCCCCCCCCTATGGTTATTTTTATATAGTTGGGGGGGGGGGGTCTTTGGGCCCTTGTAAGCATCTAACTAAATTGTACGCACTAGTCCCCAATTTCAATTTTGGGCGTTAGTCGTGCAAGCTAAGATCCATTTCAGGGTGATTCGCCTACTAATCATCATCAGCTTTGTTGATGTATCTACAGTGATGATACACCTGGCGTTCTCCGTCACCTAGAAATCTGTTAAGATAAAAGTGCACTATCCGCTAGCTTGAATCTCTCCGTCGCCTAGAAATATGTTAAGATAAAAGTACACTGTCTGCTAGCTTGAAACTCTCCGTCACCTAGAAATCTGTTAAGATAAAAGTGCACTATCCGCTAGCAAGCATCTCTCCGTCACCTAGAAATCTGTTAAGATAAAAAGGCACTATCCGCTAGCGTGAATCTCTCCGTCACCTAGAAATCTGTTAAGATAAAAGTGCACTATCCGCTAGCTTGAATCTCTCCGTCACCTAGAAATCTCTTAAGATAAAAGTGCACTATCCGATAGCTTGAATATCTTCGTCACCTAGAAATCTCTTAAGATAAAAGTGCACTATCCGATAGCTTGAATCTCTCCGTCACCTAGAAATCTCTTAAGATAAAAGTGCACTATCCGCTAGCGCGAATCTCTTAAGATAAAAGTGCACTATCCGATAGCTTGAATATCTTCGTCACGCATCAGGTTTATTTGATAGGAGAAAAAAGTAAAAATGAAAGTGAAAGAAGACGTGCTATCTAGATGGCCATGATTCAGTCCCGTAGCTAGGGGGTTCACCCGCCCCCCTCTTCCTCCTAGCAAATTTGAGCTTAACTTTGAGTACTACGAACTTAATCCAATGATCGATAACCCCCTCCTCGCCCCCACTCCCACTTCTTTAGCAATTTTTCACAAAAGGTCTGCGCATTTCAATTTGTTTAGGAAACTCTCCCCCCCCCTGCTTAAGATAATCATATCTACCGCCTTGCCATGATTTATTCCATGAGTTGAGGATCACATGGCATATATACCTACATCATGAAATATTGATAACAAAATATGAATGTGGAATAGATTATCATTAAGATAAGCCTGACTAAAATGTCATATCATCAAGTAGAAGTATATTGTTGCATTATCGTGACTAATATGACACTTGTAGACCATCCCCGTGCGGGTGATTCTGGTAGTTTTTTTTTTAAAAAAACGAATCTTGCGAGAAATGCAAGATCGTAGGTCGGGCCGTAGATACATCTTCATTGAGGGGAGGGGGGGGGGGAGATTTGTTTAAAAAGTATATTCTGCAATCTTCCTGTGCAATATCATCTTTTTTCATGAGAAATATCATCTATTCACAAAAAATCATTTTTTTTTAAGGTTGGGGGAAGGAGATATCTAAAATTTACCTTCATTCATAGAACTATAAGTTATGTTCCGATTTCCTAAAAGGGGGAGGAATTGGACACTCCAAAGATCAATAAATACAAGTTATGTGCAGTTGTATGACACATCATAGGAAGGAACAACAAAAGAAGTGACCATCATAGTACCAATCGCCCGTGTGTTGCCGCGGCCTGAAAGGGAAGCAAAGAATAGCAGCACTGTTTACCTTCCACGCATGTCGTAAAAGGCGACTAAGGAGGTTATGGGATGGAGTTGGCTGTCCCATCCCATATAGGGTCAGTGACCCAAAGCCATGCTGAAGTAGGATGTGTCAGGCCGAAAAGCGCAGATATCGCAGCAATGCTGTAAACCATGACACAATGCATTCCGTTCTTCGGACTACACCCTGCTAATTTGCAGGAGTTTGAGAACGAACGCAGATGAAGAACAATAGTACCAATGATATCAGGTTTATCTGTTGAAAAGAAGGGAAAAGTCGAATATATCAAGATAAGTGAAGCTGCATAAGAGGAGCGTGGAAACTATCCTGGAGGAGTATTTGTTTTCTAGATATAACTTATGAGCAGGGGCGTAGATACGTTTTCACTAAGGACGGGGATTTTGCCTAAAATAGGACATTCGTTCGTTTTCGTTTGTAATTTTCTCTTTGTGAAACGAAATTTGATGTTTTATGAAAAATCGTTAAGGGAGGATTTTTAACCACATTTTTTGTGAATTCCCCATTCTAAAAATCTTGTTCTGATTTGCTAAGTGAGTCGTTTGAATTCCCCCCCCCCCAACTCACCTCTTATTTACGGGCTTGCTAGTGGGAATTGAGTCAACATAAGAAACCCTAAAGGAAATGCCCATTAAGTGTGATGCGTTTCCAGGCCTTGTATCTAGATGCCTGTGCTTCAACTCAAACTACATGTCCCTATATATAGGGAGTATATAAAGTCGCTGTATACTGATGTCCGGCTCTGTGGCGAAGTGGTACAGGGCGCGTCTGTGACGGCAATGGTACCGAGTTCGATCCTCACCACAGGCAATTGTGCATCCGGACCGTTCAGAAAGCAATGGCAACCTACTGAACGTATTTATATTGCCTAGAAAATCACCACAGCCAATAAATGATGGGTTGATAGCTACGCCCTGGATAGGATATGCTACCATCTATACTGACGTCATATCCATCCGCACTAAATATATTTCATATGACGTAGTGTCACCACTAATGTAAATGAATGAACAGCAACTTTGTAGACAACCGGTATATATCTATGTATGTGTGCGTGTTGGTAATGACTCCAGGAATACTATACGTTTGGTCTCTGAAGACTCATCAATTCATGAAGGTTGATGTGTGTGTGTTAGCATTAGCATTGACTGTTAAAATTGGAGTAAAGTGAGCAACAACACCGTTAAAAAACAAAAACATGAAAGATTATGGTAATGTTCTATCGCATAAATTAAAGTGACCCAGGAGCATTGCTTAAGCTGGATGTGTACGAGCCAAATGCGAGGGTATCACAGCCAAGCTGTAAACCATGATAGCGCTTTCCGTTCTCTCGACTACATCATGCTAACCAGAAGGAGTTTGAGAGCATATGCATTACAACAGAAATACAAAAGACAAGGAATGTATTTTTTAAAATGTTATTTTTTTAATTCTTTACTAAAATGTGTTGATATTTGTTAGCTCTGGTAGCTGTTTCTGTATCGTACGTCACAAAAATAGTTGGAGAAACAAAAGATAAATAAACGCCAAAATGTACAGTCTAACTCACATTTAAACTGCATCAAACCCCAGCAACTACCTACTTATAGATACTTCTCTCATCACAAGGAAACAGCTGAACACTTTCCTCTCATATGTCAGGGACAATATTTTACGAACATCATCATTATTCACTAACTCACTGTGTGGATAACTCCAGGAGACATGCACTTTTTAAAGAATTGCATTGGGTTTCCAAGTGCAGAATTACGGAGCAGCAATTTGATATCGATAATAATATATCTATTTTCCTTCAGCGCCGAATATAATGCATAGGACATAAACCAATGCTCTACAGTTTGTGGGATGTTATGCTGCAGTCTGCAGTTCTTGCATGTTGTTGAGACCAATAGTCTTACCTTCATTAATATTTCTTCAAGTATACAGTAATCTAATCAAAAAACGTACACTATGACCTAGTTCTCGTCTGATGTTGCACAGTCGACAGAAAGACGCGGTGGAAATGCGTCAGTTTTAGAACTGTATATTTTGACGCATATCGTTTTTGTTTCAAACTTCTCAACATTTCAACTGGTTGTAGCTTTATGTCCTGCAGGAATCAACTTGCTAAAGTAATAAAATGTCTGCAGAAACGTATGTTTATATTTAGAACTCATCCGGAAGTAGATAAATATGTTGACACTGGCGTTGATGGACTCGAGATGGAACAAGGTGGAGAAGTTAGCATACAATAAATCTACATGTTTTCCGTCGATTCTCATCTCTGGGTCAATCATTACCCAAATAAAAACAACAGCTCCAGGGGAGTAACAAATGATGAAGACGACAGAAATCAAGACAACCATTTTTATGACCTTAGTATCTCTGTCAGATAGATTGTCAATTTGACCCGTGCTCGTTGACTGACGTCGCCATTTTGCTTTGCTCTTTAGTTTCTGTACCAATATTATTGTACAGATAATGACGGTCACAAAAGCTGACATTGGTACCAAGTTGTTGATAACGAAGGAAACTGTTTCAATGTCGTTACGATCTGTCAGTAAAGTGATTCCTAGCAGAGTTTTATTTCTGGTCGGGTCATAGATGTGTGTTGCTCTGGCTGGGTAATATACTGGTACCACACTAGCTAACATGACAACGTATAGAACAATGATATAAGTCACTGTTCTCTTAGGGGTGATAATGACCTTCACCTTTAGAGGATACGCGATGCATAGACAACGCTCAAATGTAACATATGCTGTAATCCAGGCAGTAACGCGAGTCAGCATAATATGTAGCCAGGCCCACATGTACATGAAGTCCATGGGAACAAATGGAAGGTCCAGTGCTTGAAAAGCTGGGAGAAAACATATATTTGCCATGAAGATTGTGAAAAGTGATCCTAAATCCGAAATAGCTAATCCTAGAAGGCTAATATTGACAGCATCTCGAAGACTTTGTTTGAGAAAGGTTACAATGTTCAATATGTTGGTAAAGATACCAAAGACGCTCATGCCAAGACCAGGACCCCAAAAGTTAAACATTATAATATAATAGAGAATACCATCTGGGATAACATTTTCTCTACACACCGCCAAATCGTTTGAAATGTTATGGAGTAATCCTTGTTTCCAGTCGTAAATGTAGGTAATATTTGTATACATCCTTGTTTCTATCAACAAACCCTCGCATATCTCAAGATAATAGTTTATATCTTTCTGAAATTTGTGAGACATCTTGTCAAAGAACTTGCATAAAGAACACACAAATTTCGTTAAGTGAGAGAAAAAAGAAAAAAAAACAAAGATAACAATTTTGAATTCAGAAATGAACCTCAAATTATAATTCAGTATATAATGCAGATAACTTTAATTATTAAAAAAAACCCAGTATAATTATTGGTTATATTTATAAATATAATTGCTAGTATCTGTTTTGTAAATTACGGAAACGGTGATTGAATTTATGAAGATTTAATGTTATAGTGTATAGTCAGCGGCGGTGTCGTTTTTAATTTTGGTGTCTGCAAAATATCACTCTTAGATAGTAATCAGATTTTGATTTGAGGGATTGTTATACCGGTGATATTTATACACAAAGACAAATTTCGTTTTAACGGGTATTTTAAATAGCTCCAGGGTATTTTGAGGGTGTATTAGGTTAATCATTAGGACTACAAAATAAAACAATTCAATATTTGCGAAGTCTTCTGAATGCGTGACACAAAATCGAAATAAAGACTTCTTAATTTGCTTTTTCCCTCTTGTAAAAATAAGCTTGTCTGTTTTTCTAGTTAAAAATTTAGCAACGACAGTTGCAACCACTGATTTACACATTTGAGGTGGCAGTTAAACTTGCAACTTGTAAAACTGTGTTCGCAGATTAGGCGACTCTAATTCTTCTTTGTTCAGAGTTTCACATTTTTCGTTAATTCAATATTCAAGTTGCGTCTACTCGTCATTCTATCACTTCTTTCGATAACTTCAAGTGTTTTAAAATCACGTCTCCCTTTTTTATATTTTCCGAAGTATCTTCAGACAATACTAATCGGTTAGAGCTATGGAAATTGGCGCGTTTTGTGTGTAAAGTGACATACCTCGAGAGTCGGTTGTTACAAGTAGGCCCTTTAGGCACAGTTAAATATGAAGACAGTTCTGCAGCTATTACTTTTGATATTTATTGAGATTTCATGAATATATTTTTCACATTTAAAATTGCTCACCAAATAGCTTATTTTTATTATTTTTCAAATATTTGCAATCTTACATATTGGATATTACTTTAATAGCAATCGGGTGCTCGTTAAAAGTTAACGTCAAATCTGAGATTGACATAAATAAGTTAAGTCGAGGTATTTATTACTTGTGAATTATTGTGTAGAAAGATTTATTTCTGACATAGCCGTTGTTATCTGTTCTCTATAGCAAATATGTAGTATCTATCTATTCATGTTCAAATGCTTGTATCCTTTCCTCTAGATCTGACTTAAGTGTCCAACTCTCGAATGCATAATAATAGTAGTGGTAGTAGCAGTAGTAGTAGTAGTAGTAATAATAATATATAATAATAATAAATAATAATAATCGAACAAAGAAATATAATCTAAAAATCAAATTGTTTTGCAGTGAAAATCAGGCTATTCGCCTTTGTTAGAAGTTGGTCTAGGTTGTTGTTGACGCTAACAAGGAACGGAAATCTTGCCGTATGTGCAACACATGGCCACTATATGTCAGCCTGGGAGTTGTGTTTTAGATAAGTTTCTTATAGCACATCAATTTAGCACATCATATGGTTGGTTGGTTGGTTGCTGATCCAGCGGTCCATGGGCTCATGCCCTTTGACCTAATGCCATTAGATGGCATTATATTGCTGGGAAGTCTGTGGATTTTCGGCCCACCCCGGGACAGAGCCAGAGAATAACTATCACACCTCCAGGAAGGTAGGTATAAACCTATGCACTGCTTCTAGCCACTGTAGCCAAGATAGGGTTCACTGTGCTCATTCCCCGCCACCAGTTGACTACTGGTTATGCCGAACTTCTCTATTGCTCCAGGCATGCAACCAAATGTTCAAGTCAAAAGGATTGTCACGTCCTGAGTCACTGTGCCTCTAATGGGCCTCAGCAATAGGAAAAACAGTGATGTCAGTTTCCTCCTCCTCAGTGCTGCACAGTACATCTCTGGCTCCCTCCCAATCACAGAGGGTGCATACATATATATTCTGGCAAACATGTAAAACATTTCAACAACAAAACAAAATCATAATTGTATAGATGACGTGCCATGAAGCTTCTATAAGAAGATAACCTCAATATAACGGCATGTCATCCACTAAGGTTTTCTGTTGCATGGATGGTATGTCTAGTGGGCCATCGGTGAGACCCACAGACGCAACTACATGCGTAGCACATCATATAGCATATCATTTCTTATAGCACATCAATTTGATTATATCGTCTGGAACGTTGCTTCTCAACCGCCGGGCTTCGACAATATGTCTACCGGGTCGCGAGAGCGTATCAATGACGTGGAACGTTATTTAAGCACATTCAGAAACTGTTTAACAGGGCTCACGTCTTTTTAACAATAAGTTTTTCGAGTCTCAGTCTCACACAAGTTGAAGAACACTGGTTTTATTTTTTTTTTAAATGTGTTTATCAAGCCTGTCTCACAAAATTCGATGATTACTGGTCTGAAAAACCGGAAAAGTGCGTACGTAATAATAATAATAATAATAATAATAATAATAATAATAATAATAATAATAATAATAATAATAATAACAATAACAATAATAATAATAGAACATACTCGTATCATGGGCAGTCCATTACTTATCAACCATTGTTGACTTTATAGTGACCATTTAGCCTATATGCTTAAAGGAATGCCAGTCCGTTTATATCAGAGGAATATCAAGAAGAAGGTGGATTTACGGAGCTACCAACGTTATGAGCTATGTATCCTTTAAGTCAAGAGTGCATGTGACCAAAAATATCTCTCTCTGGGCAGATACATTTTCTATAACACTTTTTCTCGGCAAACCTTCTACCTAAGCAAAGTGAATATGCTTCAGCACGTTCTATTTACACCAGTTTTTCTTAATTATAATAAATTATAAACACATTTATATAAGTATGTCATGTGCGCCGAATTCAAAATATGTGTGCCTAAGTATAAAAATGTGTGCGCTAGCACACGGTAGCTCTGCTTAGCGGGAACAGTGGTTATGCATGCCACAATATTACTGCATATCAAGCGACAAAACTTTCCATAGCCAGAAAATCGATCGTCATTCGATCCTGCGATGTTTTATAGCAAAAGCAAAGAACATACAATAGATAGATATATGTATATGCTTCATTAACCTTCCCAGAGCTAAGTGAAACGGCTCGATTTGTGCCGGTTTTCAAAATCCTGACCAAGTTAGCGCCAGTCGTATATATTTGGTTTCTCACCGTCGTCTGTCCACGTACACCCACATATAACATAAATTGGTTTTCCACGAGCTCCTATGTCCACGTACACCCTCGTATACCATGATTTTGTTTCTCATGAACCCCTCTGCTCACGTACACTCTCGTATAACATGATTTGGCTTCTCATGAACCCCTCTGTCAACGTACACCCTCGTATAACATGTTATATAATACTGTGTGTGTTACATAACTTGACCACAACTGCAATATTTATGTTGTTTTTTCATATTTCGAAGTCTTGCTAGTCACTAAAGCTTTTTTTAAATTGGATTCGAACTTCATGTGATGGATTGTCCGTCATTGCATATGTAAGATCAGAATCTTGTGACAAGAGGAGAAATGCAGCAGCTAATAAATAGCGAAAAGAGGATAGAAAATAGCAACCAAAAACCGTCTGCAGTCCCATTCCCGAACTGTACAAAGACATTTTCACCCAGAACATCAATATGAGCAATTGGTCGTCCAGACCCATCTTTCACATTCAGAAGCAGGGCCGTAGATATGTCTTCAATAAAGGAGGGAGGGTTGCTTAAAAGAAAAAGGTAATTGGCATATTTTCATTGTAATTCTATTTTTTATTACAATGTTAATAACCTTTTTGCAAGAAATCAGACAATTCTTTAATGTGGCTGGGAGGGGATGAAATTATCCACATTTTCACTAAGTTTATAGTTCTAAAATATTCTTCTTCTTCTTCAGCGTTCATTCTAAAACTCCCGCTGGATCTCCTTTGTAGCAGGACCATGGTCCTACTAGATTCCCAGCAGGATGTAGTCCAGAGAATGGAAATGCGTTGTGTCGCCGTTTTATTTGCGCCAATGGCCCGATACATCCGTCTTCGGCGAGTCTAAAATATTAAAAGTAATATTCGGAAATTCTAGTAACACACCCCTCCCCCCAAACTTCTTAGCTACGGGCTTGCCCAGAAGACTTCAAATTTCAGCACTGTGTAATACTTCAATATGAACTCAGTCTGTATGTTATTGAGATGAACCATCATACTTAGAGAGAGTTTTTATGTTATCCAGGTGAACCGTGAATCTAAACTATTCAGACCTTCTAGCTGAATTAATGAGGCCTTTATTCGTTCCTTTTCTTGATTATTCTCGTGTTTTACTCTAAGTTGAATCCTACTTAGAGTGAGTTTATATGTTGTCGAAATGAACCCTCCTACTTAGAGGGAGTTTATATGTTATGCATATTCATGTTCCACAATTCTACATGCAGACATTCAATCACACGAATGTTCGCAGCTATTTTGTAGTATTAGTTTTTTGCCACTTTTCATTGCGCTCACTGAGACATATATCATATTCAGTTGAGACATATGGCCTATTAGTGAGTTCAGACATATGGCCTAATAGTGAGTTGATACATATGGTCTAATAGTGAATTGAGACACATGACCTAATAGTGAGTTGAGACATATGACCTAATAGAGAGTTGAGATATATGGCCTAATAGTGAGTTGAGACACATGACCTAATAGTGAGTTGAGACATATGGCCTAATAGTGAGTTGAGACATATGACCTATTAGTGAGTTGAGACATATGACCTAATAGTGAGTTGAGACATAGGGTCTATTAGTGAGTTGAGACATAGGGTCTATTAGTGAGTTGAGACATATGGCCTAATAGTGAGTTGAGACATAGGGTCTATTAGTGAGTTGAGACATAGGGTCTATTAGTGAGTTGAGACATATGGCCTAATAGTGAGTTGAGACATAGGGTCTATTAGTGAGTTGAGACATATGGCCTAATAGTGAGTTGAGACATAGGGTCTATTAGTGAGTTGAGACATAGGGTCTATTAGTGAGTTGAGACATAGGGTCTATTAGTGAGTTGAGACATATGGCCTAATAGTGAGTTGAGACATAGGGTCTATTAGTGAGTTGAGACATAGGGTCTATTAGTGAGTTGAGACATAGGGTCTATTAGTGAGTTGAGACATATGACCTAATAGTGAGTTGAGACATAGGGTCTATTAGTGAGTTGAGACATAGGGTCTATTAGTGAGTTGAGACATATGGCCTAATAGTGAGTTGAGACATAGGGTCTATTAGTGAGTTGAGACATATGGCCTAATAGTGAGTTAAGACATAGGGTCTATTAGTGAGTTGAGACATAGGGTCTATTAGTGAGTTGAGACATATGACCTAATAGTGAGTTGAGACATATGACCTATTAGTGAGTTGAGACATATGACCTAATAGTGAGTTGAGACATAGGGTCTATTAGTGAGTTGAGACATAGGGTCTATTAGTGAGTTGAGACATATGGCCTAATAGTGAGTTGAGACATAGGGTCTATTAGTGAGTTGAGACATATGACCTAATAGTGAGTTGAGACATAGGGTCTATTAGTGAGTTGAGACATATGACCTAATAGTGAGTTGAGACATAGGGTCTATTAGTGAGTTGAGACATAGGGTCTATTAGTGAGTTGAGACATATGGCCTAATAGTGAGTTAAGACATAGGGTCTATTAGTGAGTTGAGACATATGGCCTAATAGTGAGTTGAGACATAGGGTATATTAGTGAGTTGAGACATATGGCCTAATAGTGAGTTGAGACATAATGCCTAATAGTGAGTTGAGACATAGGGTCTATTAGTGAATTGAGACATATGACCTAATAGTGAGTTGAGACATAGGGTCTATTAGTGAGTTGAGACATAGGGTCTATTAGTGAGTTGAGACATATGGCCTAATAGTGAGTTGAGACATAGGGTCTATTAGTGAGTTGAGACATATGGCCTAATAGTGAGTTGAGACATATTGTCTATTAGTGAGTTGAGACATAGGGTCTATTAGTGAGTTGAGACATAGGGTCTATTAGTGAGTTGAGACATATGACCTAATAGTGAGTTGAGACATAGGGTATATTAGTGAGTTGAGACATAGGGTCTATTAGTGAGGTGAGACATATGACTTATCAGTGAGTTGAGACATATGACTTATTAGTGAGTTGAGACATATGACCTATCAGTAAGTTGAGACATAGGGTCTATTAGTGAGTTGAGACATAGGGTCTATTAGTGAGTTGAGACATATGACTTATCAGTGAGTTGAGACATATGACTTATTAGTGAGTTGAGACATATGACCTATCAGTAAGTTGAGACATATGACCTATCAGTGAGTTGAGACATATGACCTATCAGTGAGTTGAGACATATGACCTATCAGTGAGTTAGGACATATGACTTATTAGTGAGTTGGGACATATGACTTATTAGTGAGATGAGATATAGGACATATCAGTGAGATGAGATGTAGGACATATCAGTGAGATGAGATATAGGACATATTAGTGAGTTAAGACATATGACTTATTAGTCAGTTGAGACATATGACTTATTAGTGAGTTGAGACATATGACTTATTAGTGAGTTGAGACATATGACTTATTAGTGAGTTGAGACATATGACATATCAGTGAGTTGAGACATATGACATATCAATGAGTTGAGACATATGACTTATTAGTGAGTTGAGACATATGACTTATTAGTGAGTTGAAACATATGACTTATTAGTGAGTTGAGACATATGACTTATTAGTGAGTTAAGACATATGACTTATTAGTGAGTTGAGACATATGACTTATCAGTGAGTTGAGACGTATGACTTTTTAGTGAGTTGAGACATATGACTTTTTAGTGAGTTGATATATAGGGCATATTAGTGAGTTGAGACATATGACTTATTAGTGAGTTGAGACATATGACTTATCAGTGAGTTGAGACATATGACTTATCAGTGAGTTGAGACATATGACTTATTAGTGTGTTGAGACATATGACTTATCAGTGAGTTGAGACGTATGACTTTTTAGTGAGTTGAGACATATGACTTTTTAGTGAGTTGATATATAGGACATATTAGTGAGTTGAGACATATGACTTATTAGTGAGTTGAGACATATGACTTATCAGTGAGTTGAGACATATGACTTATCAGTGAGTTGAGACATATGACTTATCAGTGAGTTGAGACATATGACTTATTAGTGAGTTGAGACATATGACTTATCAGTGAGTTGAGACATATGACTTATTAGTGAGTTGAGACATACGACTTATCAGTGAGTTGAGACATATGACCTATCAGTGAGTTGAGACATACGACTTATTAGTGAGTTGAGACATATGACCTATCAGTGAGTTGAGACATATGACTTATCAGTGAGTTGAGACATATGACTTATTAGCGAGTTGAGACATATGACTTATTAGTGAGATGAGACATATGACGTATCAGTGAGTTGAGACATATGACTTATTAGTGAGTTGAGACATATGACTTATTAGTGAGTTAAGACATAGGGATTAATAGTGAGTAGCAACAAATGTAGAAACGAAAACAAACTTAATGCCAATCACTCTCGTTACATACAATTATCTATGAAATAAACATCGTAACATATAGATATTTACTTGTACATGTCTGCTCATGTGTGTAGTTGTATAGTACACGAACTTCTGTTTGTGACTGTAAATGTTTTCATGAGCATATTTCAGATTTCATATTTGACCATGACGGTTATCCATAAACTATGTCAACAATTAGAGAAGGGGCGGTGGTCCTCTCTCTGAACAAATGTCGTAACTATAAACATGGAGTAGAAGCATTTGATCAAAGTTGATGGTCCAATCACATGTTATATGAAATGTGATACAAAATAGGGGCAATGTTTTTCCCGCAAACTATTTAGCTTGTCTTCCGCCGAAGACGGATGTGTCGGGTCATCGGCGCAAATAAAACTGCAACACAACGCAATTCCATTCTCTGGACTACATCCTGCTGGAAATCTAATAGGACCATGGTCATGATACAAGAAAGATCCAACGGGAGTTTGAGAATGAACGCTGAAGAAGAAGAAGAATTTAGCTTGTCTAATCGATAAATAAAAATATACTGTGTAATATGACCTTGCCATTAGATGTGAGAAAAAGAGTTAAGCAGTGCTATATAACCCCTATACTAACATATGGGTGCGAGTCTTGGACAATAAGCAAACTGGAAAGTTGGAAATTAGAGGCAACAGAGATGTGGTTCTACAGAAGAATGCTGAGAATACCATGGACTGCCAGAAAAACTAATGTAGAGGTGTTGAAAGAGTCAAATGCGAAACGGACCTTAATCAACAATATAAGAAAAAGACAATCTTCTTTTTTTTTTAGGTCACTTCATGAGACAGGCAGGTTTAGAGAACATAGTCACAACAGGCAAAATTGAAGGCAACAGAGACAGAAGGCGACAACGTGAGAAGATATTAGACAGTTCGATAGCCTGGCACGGAAAGGAAACAACAACGACCTTGATACATAATACTGTCGACAGAGAACTGTGGAGAGCCATGACTGCCTACGACAACCGGCATGGCACCTAATGATGATGATGAATCGATCAATAGTTACCGATCAGTGGTTCGGGGTTGAAGTATTTATTTTAGAAGGGGTGGGTCGCTTAGTGAATGGTGAGCAGATGGGAAGGGAGGCTCTCAGTGTGTGATGCGAAAATCGCCGAATCTGGCAGTCGTTGTCGCGACTTTAACAGAATTGCAAATCCCTAAAAAAAAACTTACGATTACAGTAGCCATTTTGTATCTAGAGATACAAGGACAGTAAATGACGTCATAAATAACTAATTATGTGTGACCGGTGCATATTTTTTTTAAATAGTTCATTATAAGTAGGTCCGGGATATCGATCCAAGTTGACATCAACAATATTGTTTTCTTACACGAATTATATTGTTTGAATTTGAAAAGTTTCTCTAAAAAGCTTTTAAAAAATCATGATTTTTTTTTCTAATATTATTTCCTCTACAAAATAGGATGTGGGTAAATTGTTTGACATAATTAAGCATATTTTATGATGCTGAATTCTTGACAATTGTTGACAAGGAAGGAGGGGACAAAAACTGGCCAAAAATATCTTGACGTCATTTATGGACAACCTCATAATACTATTTAAACAGTTATCAGTTATTTCCCTTAAATACTGAAATTGCTAGAGAGAACTTTCCACTGCTATGACAACCACTTATTATAGCGTCAAATTAATACAATTAACCATCATACAAAAAAGCAAAAATAAAAAGCCATCAAAGATACTTGGTTGTAACAATAACATTTCTAGTCATAAATTAGACAATTTCTGGCCAATGAATGCCATTTTACTGATTATTTTTTAAATATTTCTACATGGTATTATAGTGTTTTTCACAATATTTGCTAGCCACTTTTGAAAAATTCTGTAACTTTTCAACGATTTGTTGAGGTAAATTTTACGTACAGTAAACAATAACATTTTCTGAAACATAATGGCCAGTGTGGCAATGGGGAGCTAGGACTTATAGCTTTAGGTGTATATTATAGGACCACTATCATCTTTCCAGGCATATCGTAGGAAGCGACTAAGGAAAATTGAGTGAAAAGCTGACAATCTGTCACCTGATAAAAAACATAATCGCTCTCTCATCTTGTCTTAATTTTTTATTTGTGTCTTTTATCAAATCACACCGATGGATGCCGTACAGGCCATCGAACATTGTACCTTTATCCTTTGTGGCAGATTAAGAAATGACGGGAACTGTTTGGTGTGCCATCACTTCCGATGGGTCAATACGTCTGCAAGAAGAATGATGAAATAGTTGACCCAGAAGTTTGTGCTGTGCTACTGGCAGGGCGTGGTAATCCTGGGATACTGGCGCACTGGAATGCCTCCCATCTAAACATGCACCCATAAACCCACCTTCCACAATTATGCCTTTGAGACAACCTCATGAGTACGGGGTCATTTGTTATATTCTCATGATGTGGTCAAATTTTCTGTCTCTCAATGTAGTCTTGAATAGAGATGGTCTTTATCTCTTCCCTGATAGGCATACCTTCACTTATCCGTTCGTCTCTTCTGTCGATATTTATAGCTTTTCTCAATCATCTCATTTCACACACTGACAGTGTATACTGTTTTTCGTTAGTATCGTTGTCAAGAGCCATGTTTTGGCATTGGCTACACAGAGTTTATAATAACATACTGTGTATGAATATTGTTGCAGCCATGCAGATTGATGATTGATTGAGTATTAGTGACAGCTGGTAAGTCACATGAATGGTTTTCTGACATCTTATGTCAATCTATCTATCGAGCTTGTCAGGACGCTGTGAAGGCTATTCCTAAATGTTTGAAATCTGAGACATGTTTAGTTTTATACCATTGACACATACATTTAGCTATCCTGGTTTTCCGCTTGTCTTAATAGTCTCTGTTCTAGATGTGTTTGGTTTCATGTTGTATTTTTCGCAGGTTGTATAAAACAGGTGTGTGTACCTCTGTAATTCTTCTTTAGATTCGTATATTAAACTTTGATCATATTACGTTTGTGACTAAGATACACATCGATTTGGCTGGCTAATCGAGTTATTTACGTTGTTTAGTTAAATAAAGTGCTTTTTTCTACAGTAAAAGATGGGTGAACTGTGTTTACTATTTCTTTTAAAAGTCCATAATTTTAGCATTAACTAAGGTACATACACATGATAAACAGATCATTAATTACTCACTTCTGAAACAGCTATAATAAGTTATATTAAGTTTTTATTTATGGTATGATTCAAATATGGACATTTTATAACTTTTTCAGAATTAAGTAATTAATTGTGTACCACATGTATGTTCTTAGTTAATGTTAAAATTATAGGCTATTTTGTTTATAGTAAACACCGTTTATCCACCTTTTTCTGTAGAAAAAAAGGACTGTATTTAACTAAAGTACCTAAAGCACTTTATTTAGGATGTGTAGGGTCTGTATTTAGCACAGAGATAAGGATTATTTCTATGTTTATATTATCTCCACAGTACGACTAAGTGAACACAAAGTTATGAAGTATATGATCTAGAATTATATAATGGTTAATCCAAGTTTTCAGCACAAGTTCCACAAGAAAAATGTTTTCTATTGTAGCATTCAAGTAAGTAGGAATCCGTGATCTCAGGAACAGGTCATTCTACACAATAGTCCTTAACATCAATCACTCTGTTGGCGTATGATTTGATTAGTCAGCCAAATAAAAGCAAGGGAAAACTTTGATTAGCAAAGATTTGATAGAGTTTGGGAATAAGATATACAAAAGATTGGCTGATCGATAATGACGTTTGTATGAGCGCGCAGAATTATACTTGTAAACGACTTGTGTGAATGGCTAAGCTGAAACTAAATATCCGGTACTTGTCTTTTTTACACAATATTTTACAATAATTCTACGGGCAACGGTCAGCCTGTGTTCGTTATACCTGACGTCTACTCGCGGCGAGGTATTGCTTTGTTCGTCACCACAGATATTACACAACTTGTATGTTGAATTGGGACTCATCACTATAAAGTGATGCATGTGGCTGTTATCGAGATTTTCTGTGGCTGTTTGCACAAAGTATACACAAAGTCACCAATGAAAATCACTGGGGTTGTCAAATGCGTCACTTTAGAAAGATGAAACCCGGTTAGACAGCAGAACTGTAAAAATGGCGAAAGACACGGATCAGTTTTTGTCCAAGGTGGAAATCAAATACTTCTAAACTGGAGACACGTTTGTTATAAATTCTACTATCAGAGGAAAATGAACGTGGTCAAGTATAAATCAAGAATCCAATATTTTAGCAATGGGGTGGGGGGGCCTATACTGCGAGTCAATGACATTGATCGTTTAGCAAAAACTGATCAAAACAAAATACAGCCGAAGACGGATGTTGGCGCAAATAAAATGGCGACACAGCGCATTTCCATTCTCTGGACTACATCCTGCTGGAAATCTTGTAGGACCATTGTCCTGCCATAAGATAGAATAAGCGGGAGTTTGAGAATGAACGCTGAAGAAGAAGACCAAAACAAAATAGATGAGATGACCTTTTGAGTGTTTCACGGTGCTGAATTTTTGTTTTTACGGACATGACATTTTCTTTAGGTTGATACTTAGGGGGGGGGGGGGAAACAACAAAAAAACCGTTATACTACGTATTCCTATAAAAAAACAACATTGGTTGTATATTTATATTGATTGAATGATTGAGTTTGTGGTTAAGATATACAAGATTTGGCTTTTGAGTTAGATATTGAATGAAAAATTGAGCTTGTAACTAAGATAATACAGTGGTTGTCTCATGGAGTTATTTACTACCGTATATACATATATATATATACATATATTAATTGGATGATAGAGTTTGGGAGTAAGATACAAAAATATTTGGCTGATGGAATTGTTTACGTTATTTACTTAGATATAGATTGTTTTATTTATTGAGTATGTGACTAAGATATGCATGAGTTTGATTGATCGAAAAATCTATAGAGATGCAAATAATGTCACACAGTTTAACAGAAATTTCTTTCTTGCAGGCTGTTGTGAACAGTAGTAGAAGAGCTTTGAGCGCCACAACATCAGGAATATCTCTAGAATGGAACGCTATTGGGACATGGAGCCGATTTACGATAAGAAAATAAATCGGCTTCAGGTCTTACTGGTGTCCCATTCCCTGGACGTGGGACTTCTCTGGACAGTACTGAAATCATTGGATATTCCTTATGTGATCGGCACAACCAAGTCGAAATATATATATATATAGAGAGAGAGACAGAGAGAGAGAAAGAGAGTGTATATATATATATATATATAGAGAGAGAGAGTATAGAGAAAGAGAGAAAGGGAGAATATGCACAAACCCAGTACCGCTTTTTCTAAAGAAAATAGAACCTGATATATTTAGCGCTATAAAACAAGAGAAAAAGAAATGGTTAATGGTAGTGGATTGACCTCATTTTACTCCGGTTATCTTTCTCAACGGGACAGAAAGCTGCCTGCTGAGAGTACCACTCATAAAACTGAACGCTGTAACTTGGTAAACAAGACTTCACGAACAGAATTCATGCCTATGAACATTTGAGAACAGGGCAAAAGGCTGCAAACTAACCAATAGGCCAGAGAGATTCCCTGGTGTAAAAAAAAAGTCGATAAGCGCCCACTGACCCAGTTACGATAAATATAACTGAAATTATTGGGATTTTACCCACAAAACTTTACCATTTAGTAGCCCCTCCGCCATCCCCACATTGTCCTCTTAGCAGAGGTTTATCAACGGCCCTGGACTCAGGATTAGAATTTATGTGATCGTTAATTTCAACTAGAAACTACTGCAACTATACTAATTATATGTGTGTATTTTATCAGCTAATATAGTCACTGGTCATTTCTATTTTAAAAATAAAGCAATGTCTTTTATTGTCCTTTTGATGAAATAGTGATCAACCCAAAATTTTTGGTAGTACCAATTATCTACGCAATCTTTAAGTTACGTGGGTTCTTGTTGCTTTCTGAACGTTACCTTTGCCGTTGAAAATGTCATTTGTACTTCTCGGCAACTTAAAAATGACAACTCTTAGCCGGTTGCTCTCAATGTCCTAGGGTCCACGGAGACTTGAAGGGGGTGGAGCACAGAAAAATGTTGATACTGGACTGGGGGGGGGGACGGGACATAAACTCGTGCATGGTGGTCACAGGAAGGTAACCACTAGAAGGATAACCAGCAATAATTATAGCAGTAATGTTTAAACGATAACCAGCAAAAATTATAGCAGTAATGTTTGAACGATAAACAGCAAAAATTATAGCAGTAATGTTTGAACGATAAACAGCAAAAATTATAGCAGTAATGTTTGAACAATAAACAGCAAAAATTATAGCAGTAATGTTTGAACAATAAACAGCAAAAATTATAGCAGTAATGTTTGAACAATAAACAGCAAAAATTATAGCAGTAATGTTTGAACGATAAACAGCAAAAATTATAACAGTAATGTTTGAACGATAACCAGCAAAAATTATAACAGTAATGTTTGAACGATAACCAGCAAAAATTATAGCAGTAATGTTTGAACAATAAACAGCAAAAATTATAGCAGTAATGTTTGAACAATAAACAGCAAAAATTATAGCAGTAATGTTTGAACAATAAACAGCAAAAATTATAGCAGTAATGTTTGAACAATAAACAGCAAAAATTATAGCAGTAGTGTTTGAACAATAAACAGCAAAAATTATAGCAGTAATGTTTAAACGATAAACAGCAAAAATTATAGCAGTAATGTTTGAACAATAAACAGCAAAAATTATAGCAGTAATGTTTGAACAATAAACAGCAAAAATTATAGCAGTAATGTTTAAACGATAAAACAGCAAAAATTATAGCAGTAATGTTTGAACGATAAACAGCAAAAATTATAACAGTAATGTTTGAACGATAACCAGCAAAAATTATAACAGTAATGTTTGAACGATAACCAGCAAAAACTATAGCAGTAATGTTTGAACGATAAACAGCAAAAATTATAGCAGTAATGTTTGAACAATAAACAGCAAAAATTATAGCAGTAATGTTTAAACAATAAACAGCAAAAATTATAGCAGTAATGTTTAAACAATAAACAGCAAAAATTATAGCAGTAATGTTTGAACAATAAACAGCAAAAATTATAGCAGTAATGTTTAAACGATAAACAGCAAAAATTATAGCAGTAATGTTTGAACAATAAACAGCAAAAATTATAGCAGTAATGTTTAAACAATAAACAGCAAAAATTATAGCAGTAATGTTTGAACAATAAACAGCAAAAATTATAGCAGTAATGTTTAAACAATAAACAGCAAAAATTATAGCAGTAATGTTTAAACAATAAACAGCAAAAATTATAGCAGTAATGTTTGAACAATAAACAGCAAAAATTATAGCAGTAATGTTTAAACGATAAACAGCAAAAATTATAGCAGTAATGTTTGAACGATAAACAGCAAGTATGAAATTCATTACGGGAAGACGAGGCAAGATTTCCACTTTTTTATATTATGCGTAGTTTCTTTCAGGTTTCGTGACCTCGCTGAACTAACAGATTAAACAGTCGATATGCCTGCATTAATCTGCGAGCTATGTTCTCCCCCTTCCATCCCCGTCTCCTAGAGTGCTCCAGGGAGACTGGTATGGGCTACTCAGTGTGTAGCGAGCAGATCGCTGGTCCCGCCAGTAGTCTTTATATATATGGTGAAATGCGTCTTTAGTAATATTTCCTTTCATTAAATAATGTACGTATTTATTTCGTTAAAAATTGGCCACATCACACCGTAAAGTACAAAGAATGATAACAGTAAATTTGAACGATAAACAGCAAGAATTCTCGCAGTATAATGTTTGAACAATAAATACCAAATATTATAGCATTATGTTTGAACGATACACAACAATAATTATGGCAGTAGTGTTTGAAGGAAACATTGGTGACTTGTATAGAAAGTTAGTTAAGTCAATTAATTAGAGGGCCATGAGTCACAGAAAGTTGAGAACAACTGCTCTATGCTGCGGGATTTCGCGACTAGTTTGAAAGTGCAATGGGTGAAATTTAATAATCCGCGCACACAATTTAACACTGCGGGTCTAAACGTATATAAGCACCACAAGAATTAGGATTGCACACGCGGTTTTATGACTGCTCCTACCGTTGTCTGAAACGTACAATTGAGACACATTTCAGAAGCAACATTTATTAAGAAAACAGTGATCAGTCGCTGGAGATTAGTCAGTTGGAGCTTCGCATTTCTGTTGCCAGGACCCGAAAGGAGATCAAAGAATAGCAATACTGTTACCTGTCATCCATATCGTTGAAGGCGACGAAGGAGGATTTTAAGAGTGTGGGCTAACTGTCCCATCCCCATAACGGGCCACAGTGTTCCAGAAACTACGCTGAAGTCGGTTGTTTCAGGGCGAATGGCGCAGATATCACAGCCAAGCTGTAAACCTCACAGCGAATCCTTTCTATGAACTACATGTTGATTATTTGCTGGAGACTGAGAATTAACTCTGAGGTAGAAGTAGAAGTCTAAGATTGATTGTTCCACTCTCCGAAAGGTGATACCATAACAAACTCAGGAAGATGGTACCATATTCCACCCTCAGGAAGACGGTACCATATTTCACCTTCGAGAAGGCGGTACGATAAATAATCCTCAGGAAGGTGGTACCATAACAAACTCAGGAAGGTGGAACCATAACAAACTCAAGAAGATGGTACTATAACAAACTCAGGAAGGCGGTACTATAACAAACTCAGGAAGGTGGTACCATAACAAACTCAAGAAGGTGGTACTATAACAAATTCAGGAAGGTGGTACTAGAACAAACTCAGGAAGGTGGAACCATAACAAACTCAAGAAGGTGGAACCATAACAAACTCAAGAAGGTGGTCCCATAACAAACTCAAGAAGGTGGAACCATAACAAACTCAAGAAGGTGGAACCATAACAAACTCAAGAAGGTGGTGCTATAGCAAACTTTGAAAAGTAAATATCGCAAGCATCAAGCATGATACATTGATACATCCCCCCCCCCTCCCCCAAGTACGTCCATTTGTCACCGACAAATATGGAGCTTACACTATATTCTTCATAAACTTGTAAACAAACAAATATAGAACTTACACTATATTCTTCCTAAATTTCAACGATAGTCAAAGGAACTTAACTCTTTATTATCTCAGGAGCACTGTGTTAACACATGCGCTTTGTACTCAAGATGTCACCAGTTCGAAACCCGCTAGCATCGTCTTGTTTATAAAGTGGATTTTTTAAAAATTCCCAGGGGATTATCGATTGAAGCTACGGAGTTACATGATATGAGTGGCACTCTCCGCAGAAAGCAGGCGGCGTGCGAGTTTGTTGAGCGGGACGGATTATATGTGAGAGTAAATCCGAGTACTAGGAGTACGCCTTTCGAGTCGTTTGCACGTTTTTTAGATTTGCCAATTTTCTCGTACCTTGTACCAAGAAGTGGAATTTATATTTTAGACTTCATGTATGTCTTTGTCTCTTGACGACTCGTTTGAACTTGTTTGATTCACAGCTTTCTACAGCTTATTACGAGGAGCCGCGTTATCGCAGTGGATAGCACACTGGCTTCGCATATGAGTGATTCTGGGTTCATATCCCAGTTAAGGCGGAAATATTTTTCAGATCGCAACGGCTCCCGGGTCGACCCAGCCTTAAATGGGTACCGGATTAATCCGGGAAGTAAAGACTGCGAGGGAGAGGAGATGGCTCTGAAATGTGAGATCGCTAACATCTCATTAATAAATGTTGTGGGTTACTTTACTTTACTTACAGCTTATTAGCGCCTAACAGTTGGTCACACCATATGACTGTCCTTGGATTGATCCATTGGTGGGTGACACAAAGCATACACAAAGTCACCAATAAAAAAATTGGATAAATCGTATCAGCCAAGATGAAAGACGTAGACCTATTCTTGTCGAAAAGTCGTATATACAGTGAAGTACGGCCTTGTTTCATTTCAAGAATCTTTTGGTTTTTCATTTAAAATCATCGACGATTTTTTTCTACAGATTCTTTAAGACATAAAGAAACTGAACAGCGGTTGCGCTGTTGTAATCAACGACTCAGTGCAAATTACAAATAACACAGGTAGTTAATCAGCCTACTTGATCTCCATGACGTGATCAATCTTAGATAACATGCTACAACTACAGCAGGCTAATATGATCAGTCCACGGAGTTGGCGAGGGGGGGGGGTAAACCGGGCAGTCTGACCATGGATTGGGAACTGTCGACTGCAACAGGATAGTATTATCAGTTAGTGAAGGTCGTAAACAGGGCAGTCTGTCCACTGATTGGGAATCGAATCATAGGCTGCAACAGGATACACTGACCAGAAAGATAGGATTGTAAGCTGCCACGGAAAGTATAACCAATTTGTTGGTATTGTAGGCTGCAACCGGGTAGTCTGACCAGGAAGCTAGAGTCGTCGAATGCAACAAGAGGGTCTGACCAATAATTGAGGATCGTAGACCGCAACAAGAAAATGCGGTCAGAGAGTGTTGATCGTAGATGCAATAAGGCATTCTGGTAGATCAGGTAGTGATCGAAGATAGGAAACACATATTGTCTAACAATACATTGATGAAATATAATGTAGGAATCATCTTTTTGCGTTTGCCCTCAATTAGCAGGCTATTTAGATAAACATGACATACAGTTATGGTCTGCACATACATAGATATGACATCCAGTTATAGTTTGCACACACATGGATATGACATCCAGTTATGGTTTGTACACACATAGATATGATATCCAGTTATGGTTTATACACACATAGATATGACATCCAGTTATAGTCTGTACGGACAGAGATAAACATTCCATCAATTTATGGTTGTTACATACAGGGACAGATATGACATCCAGCTATGCTCTGTTCACACATAGTTATGACATCCAGTTATGACTTGTACATACATAATTATGACATCCAGTGGGTTGCAAAGGGAACGCATTGCTCTAGGCGGACCCAGGGTTAGCAGATAACCAAGATACCAAATGTACCTCCTCGCGGTGCACCCTGTTAACAGAAAACAGCAGCTCGAGCTGATTCTGGCCAAATCATTTGGGGATCGTGTCCGGGAATGTGTATGAAGCAGAAGGAAAGAGATTTGACTGCAATAGAGACAGGCAATATCTCCGACACTATTTGCATCACCACATACAGCGTGTCGATACACAGTGACGCCAGTTAGTCCAGTAAATACATTGGAGGAGCAGCCAATGAAAAAGGTACGTAAAGGTGGATGCATGGCGAGATATAAATAATGTCATAATGAGTACAATGACACAATGAACGGGCAGAACAGCGCCAGAGGGCAGCGCGAACTGCAAATAGAAAGGGAAAGGTTCATAGGAAGGGGAACTACAAGCTCTGTTAGCTCGAGACGAGCTTCTAGTTACCTGTACCCCTCATAGGCAGAGACCCAGACCCACGGAAACGGATGTGCTGGACCTCGGACGTCCTGACCACACGTGGCCAACCGGGGTGCAAATAATAACAGTTCTACTGTGGTACTTGCAGCACAACGTACTTCACGCTCCCTGGCGGAAATCACACGAAATATTCGTTGTGGTTATTTGAGAGCGAACGCTGATGAAGAAGAAGAATGACATCCAATTATGTTCTGTACACACAGAGATATGACATCCAGTTATGGTCTGTACACACAGAGATATGACATCCAGTTATGTTCTGTACACACAGAGATATTACATCCAGTTATGTTCTGTACACACAGAGATATTACATCCAATTATGTTCTGTACACACAGAGATATTACATCCAGTTATGTTCTGTACACACAGAGATATTACATCCAGTTATGTTCTGTACACACAGAGATATGACATCCAGTTATGTTCTGTACACACAGAGATATTACATCCAGTTATGGTCTGTACACACAGAGATATTACATCCAGTTATGTTCTGTACACACAGAGATATGACATCCAGTTATGGTCTGTACACACAGAGATATGACATCCAGTTATGGTCTGTACACACAGAGATATGACATCCAGTTATGTTCTGTACACACAGAGATATGACATCCAGTTATGGTCTGTACACACAGAGATATTACATCCAGTTATGTTCTGTACACACAGAGATATTACATCCAGTTATGTTCTGTACACACAGAGATATTACATCCAATTATGTTCTGTACACACAGAGATATTACATCCAGTTATGTTCTGTACACACAGAGATATTACATCCAGTTATGTTCTGTACACACAGAGATATTACATCCAATTATGTTCTGTACACACAGAGATATTACATCCAGTTATGTTCTGTACACACAGAGATATTACATCCAATTATGTTCTGTACACACAGAGATATGACATCCAGTTATGTTCTGTACACACAGAGATATTACATCCAGTTATGTTCTGTACACACAGAGATATGACATCCAGTTATGTTCTGTACACACAGAGATATTACATCCAGTTATGGTCTGTACACACAGAGATATTACATCCAGTTATGTTCTGTACACACAGAGATATGACATCCAGTTATGGTCTGTACACACAGAGATATGACATCCAGTTATGGTCTGTACACACAGAGATATGACATCCAGTTATGTTCTGTACACACAGAGATATGACATCCAGTTATGGTCTGTACACACAGAGATATGACATCCAGTTATGCTCTGTACACACAGAGATATTACATCCAGTTATGCTCTGTACACACAGAGATATTACATCCAGTTATGCTCTGTACACACAGAGATGAACATGTCGATCAGTTATGGCTTGTATAACAGAGATACCATATTTTATAACAATCTCTAGCTACTGTACGGAATACAGGTGGCAGCTATTATACAACGGAGTAGTTTCTTGGCCAGACTAAGAATCTATCAGTCAACGGAGAGATTTGTCAGATAAAATGAGTTACCGAATCAATGGTCAAAATGTTTAATGGCAACAAGCGATACAAAAGACGGTGACACGCAGATTTGTATCTCGCGGTCACCTGAATGTTGACCAGTGAGATAAGGAACCGGTAGAGTACGGCAGATTAGGGACTACAGACACTTTTAACGATACGTATTGAAATACATATTTTGTGACTGTGTGATGTTGAATGAACGGATAGATTGAATGCAGATAATTTTGGGACTCACATAAATGTTGAAAGAGTGAGAATTGTGGGAAAATAAGGAGAGGTTTTAGTGGGAAGGAGTTAGTTTGGTTTTAGATCAGTTGGAGCTTGGGGTTCGTGCTGGACAGACGTGTCCAGGAAAGATAGTCTCGAACCAGTCCAGTGGTTCGGAGTTAGAGAATAGTTTCAGAATTGAGAATCTGGAAACACTGAGTTGTTTAAGAGTTGGATTATACTGTCGTATACTAGAGTTCAGTTACATAAATATAATTGATTGTAGAATACGGGATACTCTATTTATCAAATTGATGTTGTAATTTGATGTTGTAACTTCTGGACACTTTGAACCAATATAATAAAGTTACCAGATATATGTGAACACGCTGAAGTTGCAGTGAGTTATTCAGCCTTTATGTATCACCTTGATGTTGTGTAATAGCTACGCTACAATAACGACACTGCCCACACATATATGCACTACCGTATATTGTCATATCGCCACAACCATTTGGGCCGCGATAATCCGTCCTAGCTGGTAGATCTATCATACTGCCCACAACCATGACAATCTCTAGTAAAGACCTTTCAGCACAATTAACTAGGACTTCATTCGTAACGTTTGTTAATATTGTCGTCATTTCGGTTCGTCACTATTTATATATTTGGATTCGCCTTGGCTATTTTTGGCATGTGATTCCAAGTGTACAAATAGTGATCAACGGAAAACACAAGAATAATCAAGAAAAGTAACGAATGAATACCTAATTAATTCTTAGAACAGGTCTTCTAATCTCTGGAGGTCTCGATCACAAATGTAGTAGGACAAGTTTACATGCTGTCACGATCTCCCTAACACAAGAAGACAACAAGGTCCGACAAACAGGTTTCATGGCCTTTTGAAGTCTTATTCACCAAGTGAACTTGCGTGAAGGGTTACTCATCTTCCCAGCTTACTTTTTATCACAGAGGAAGTATTTGTAGTTTATTTTCTTGAAACGGCAGCGTATTTTTATGAAGTCTTACCAGAGTTTCAGCCTTTTTTAGATCTTATTTACCGAGTGAATCTGTGTGAAGGGTTACTCAAATTTCCAGTCTGTTTCGGGATACAACCAATCGGAGGCCTTAAATTTGGATGAACCTGCTGTCTTTTCTTGAAGACCCAGCCAGTTAACGTTATATTGGGAGCAATCGTGTTCGGGAGTGCGATATGTATGTTTTCCAGCCAATAAACTGAATATTGAATAAACTGTGAACACCACGTTATCAAAGTCACACCTCTTGTTAAATTGTGTAAATTCACTAGCCAATGGATGCGACAAGCTTATGAACAGTGAACATTGCGTTATCAATGTGACTACCAACTTTATTTTCGATCTAATTTGGATAGCCGGACTGATATAATAAACCTCGCCAACTGCGAGCTTTTGTAGGATAGGTTTATAGTGACTGTCAATCAATTGTTAAACTATTTTTGTAATGATAATTAGTTAGGTTGGACAGCTGGGGTAGACCCCTTGATTAGATGTTAGAAACAATAGGCGGTCAGCCTGTAGCCAGTATTCAACTGCCTCCTTTCCTGTGATTAAAAAGACTGAAGATCTTATATGTCGTAACATAGATTATCCTCACGTAATTTATGTTCATGAGAAAAGTTGTTTTAAAAATATCTATGTGTAATACAGTTTCCTTTCTTTTAGAAGCTAAGACTTAGTTATGGTTATATATATATAATTATATATATACATTTATATATATATCAACTATAATATTTAAAAAAAACCGTGCACGACACATATTATGGTATAGAAGATAAACAAATGACATAGAAATTCAAGATAGGGAAATAGAGATAGGCAAAAAAAACCGTTTCTCCCTCCCCCTTTACACATTCAATCCCCCCCCCCCCCTATTTTTACGATTGTTCGCAAAATGATCATTACAATTGTCATCAAAAAGAGGGAAGTACATAAGAAAACGGGCGAATGATTTAAAAAAGATTTTTTTAGAATAAACGGCCCTATCAACGGCCCTGACTATGTGAGTTTATGGATCGGTTATGCTGTGTTATTTCAATGAGCATATCGGCTTTTTTTTCGTGTTGTTTCATTGAGCATATTGTTCGTGATATATCGTGATATGTTCGTGATATGTTCGTGATATGTTCGTGATATGTTCGTGATATGTTCGTGATATTTCAATATGCATATAGGCGTGTTCGTGCTATCTGAATGAGCATATTGGCGTGTTCGTGTTATTTTAATAAGCATATTGGAGTGTCCAACATTTTTTTTTATATAAGAACGGCTATGTATGTTTTCATAAGCGGTTTACTCATTTTACATTATGGAAAGAGAATAATACATTCTTATCTAGGAAACTGTCTGTCTCGCCTACTTGCGATATCTCAGGGAAAAGGGGAAAAAACAGATGACCATAGTAATCTCAGATTTAAAAATAAAAATAACAGAATTAGAGTTCCTAAGGTTGTTAGACATTGATTTAATTTTCTTTGTACAGTTTTATCAACCATATATGTGCCTAATGACATGACCCACTTTAGGTCAGGCTAATTTTAAGCTTTGCATTCGCCTTGATCTCACCAGTGAGTTATGTTAGGAATCACAACTTCTGGACAACCCATATTTAATGTCAAGTCTTGCACCCAGCATTAATATCCAGATGGTGCTATAGGTATAGTCTTCAAACACTTAGCTGTCACTCATGATGATGATGACTGTAGGCCTTCGTGCGTTAAACAGCAGAAGATCATGCTAAAAGGCACGAGGAAAACCCAAGAACTAGACGAGTGTAGACAAAGAAACATTAAGGAGACACGAGCTGACCAAGCGACCCAAATGGCCAAAGACAGACAACTTTAACTTTTCCCCAGGATGCTTAACGGCATAAGTAGAAATGATATTAAACATGAATACACACACTCCAAGTTGTGTGCTGTTTTCATAACACATGTGTATACGTTATTTCTGAAATGAATATATTTATTGATTTCATGATCTACTTTTCACGAGATTACATTCTCGGTTATTGTTCGTAGTTTGGTTAGTGTTTTTATTTTAATTGTATTTAGTGCTTTTTGAAATTGTAAATAAATGCCAATCAGCATCGTATGATTATATTGTTCATTTACAAATATCAAATTTAGTCGTCTTACCTGTAGTTCAAAGGTTGTCCACAAAGAACGGATTATCTTCAGATAACGTCTAACTCTGTGCCGGTCTAGTGATCTGACATTCCTAGATTAGCTACTTTTCAACCTATTATATCATTGCTTGTGATTATAATGAGGATTATGCCGTTCCTTCTTCGCAAGCGAAGATGGGCATTGCATTAAGAAGGATAAAGTTTGGTTTGATTGTTTTCGAATTCTCAGAAAGCTGATGAGTCAAATACAGACTCTGAACGACATGTTGCAATATGTAGGTTGTGCCATGTTGCTGGAATGTAGTAGGTCTTGAGATGAGGGAAAACAGTCTGATCTCTTCTTTAGTTTTTCTCTCTTTTCAATCTTCTGCAATGTTCTACCATGTTCAAAACGCTTAATACTCGTTCTGATCTAACTGTTCCAGTCTGTATTGTCAAGATCTGTTGTTTCACACGACCATCGGTCAATTCTGCAGTGCTGGAGAAATATTTTCAAATAGTTCTTCTTCTTCTTCTGCGTTCATTCTCAAACTCCTGCAGATTAGCAGGATGTAGTACGGAGAACGGAATGAGTTGTGTCATGGTTTACATAATTGCTGCGATATATGCGCCTTTCGGCCTGACACATCCGACTTCAGCATGGCTTTGGGTCACTGACCCTATATGGGATGAGACAGCCAACTCCATCCCATAACCTCCTTAGTCGCCTTTTACGACATGTGTGGAAGGTAAACAGTGTTGCTATTAATTGCTCCCCTTTCGGGCCCAGGCAACACACGGGCGTGGAAGTATTTCTTAAAACGTGTCTTCTGCCCTCCGATTGAACGCTTACTTGCACACAGTTCATTGTAGCACAGTCTCATTGGAAGATGTTTGTCTAGCATACGGACCATGTGACCGACGAAAGGAAGCTAAGACCTGGTCAACAAGGCGTAGATACTTTCCATATTAGTTGTTTTAGAGATTCTTCGTGTCTGAAATGTACTCCTGCGAATACACACCAAGACATTAGCTGCCTTGCATGCCTAGTATATAAGTTCAGGATTCGGCTGCATATAGAGGTGAAGGCAGAACGACTGCGCAGTATACATTAAGTTTTTTTCCAGGAGTAGACCACACTTGATCCATACATTTGCAAGAACTCCACAAAACGCTGTAATAGCGCGAGTAATGCCCAGCGCAACACCCTGGTCGATTGTTGTGGTATTTCATAAAGTGCTACTGAGGGACACGAACTTAAGTGCATTGCTGAGGTTTTGACCTTGAACTTTGATAAGGGAGGGCGGTCTGCGTAGGAGACGCCTGGTGCTGGTTGGTGCACTGTTGACTGTTTTTGATGTACTTTTGGTGAAACCAAAATCACTACGTGACGAAGTAAGCTGGTCCATGCTTTCCTGCATGGTCTACATACCGGCAGCGTTGAACGCACAGTCGTCTCCAAACACGAGGCCGAGAACAATGTTCTCTTTGGTTTTCGTCTTTGCCTTCAGTCTGCGGAGACTGAACAGTTCACCATCAGTACGGAAGAATCCTGCATTGTTAATCCGAAAAGCATCACTTAGTATGGTAACATGACATAGAACACTGTGCTAAAGAGCGTCGTAGCGTTGGTGCAACTCTCTTTAATAACCTTGGTCACTGGAAATGATTTTGAGTGTTCGCCGATATTCTGCACACTTGCTGTCATGAAACTTGCGAATCACAGAAATAAATAATTTAACTAGACATACTTATTTGGACATGATTTTCCAAAGGACCTCGAGATTGCCGGTATCAGAAGCCTTGGTCAGGTCTACGAATGTGGTGTATTAGTCCATATTTTGATAATATGCACAGCTTTTCGGCGTACTTTAAATCTTTAGTATAATGCAGTCTTGAAGGATATGTTCAGCGGTCTGTGCTGCCTGCCCACATGAACATAGAGATGATGGAAACAGTCTTAGTCTATTTAAGTGGCTGTTTATTCTGTTGTTCCCTGTCCTCATATGAAAGATGATAACCCGAGCAGCTCTGTCACGATAGTGATAGTTGCCTTTTGGGTATTCTACTTTCCTAATAACGTTGATGAGTGTCCTCCTTTCCTGGTAAATGATGTTCTGGTCGTTATGTTCCTGTGTTGCTCAATATTTTGCCAGCATATTTGACTCTTCTGGATAAAACTGTAATCTTCTGCTTCAACTACTCTGCAGAAGTACAGGCCCTAAACATTGCTGCAGAAATAATTACAAACATAAGCCAATGTCTACAGGTGGTGTTTCTTACTGATGGTATGTCAGTCTTACAAGCCCTTGACAGCGATAACCTGCCAGACCTGAAGAAATTCATACGAGAAGTGATCATTCAAAGAAGAGTAGTGTTACAGAGGATACCATCCCACTGTGGCATACCAGGAAGAATGATTACTTATTCTATATGTCTATTGAGATCCATATTCATAGCATTACCTAAGAAACCAGGGACCACTGAATGTGAAGAACACCGTACAATCAGCCTCATGAGCCAAATAACCAAATTACTGCTCAGAATCATCATGAAAAGAGTGAGAAACAAAATAAAACCAGAAATAAGTCCAGAACAATGTGGATTTGTAGAAGGCAAAGGCACCAACAATGCGATTTATATATTGAGAACACTAATAGAGAGGTCTATAGAGGTAAAAACAGATCTGTACCTCTGTTTTATAGACTACACTAAAGCTTTTGACAAAGTTAAACATAGCGAAATTATACACATGCTAGAGAATCTGAACATTGACAGCAAGGATTTAAGAATAATCAAGAACATGTACTGGCAACAAACAGCAGCAATAAGAGTAGGAAAGCAATTTGGCCCTTTTCAACAAATAAAACAAGGAGTCAGACAGGGATGCGTGCTTTCACCAGACCTGTTCTCTCTATACAGTGAAAACATAATGCGTGCAATAGTAGATATCCCAGGAATATCAGTGGGAGGACATAACATAAATAATTTGAGATATGCGGATGACACTGTTCTGATTGCAAAAAGTGAGGAAGACCTTCAAAAATTAATTAAAGTAGTAGTCACAGAAAGCAAAGAGAAAGGCCTCTTCCTAAATATCAAGAAAACAGAAGTAATGGTTATTTCAAAGAAAGAAAATAACACACCTTGCAAGATCATAGTGAATGATATAGTATTAAAACAGGTCCACCAATTCAAATATCTAGATACAATTATAACAGCAGATGGAAGAAGTTCAACAGAAATAAGATGCAGAATAGGACAGGCAAAAACAACATTCAGAAAAATGAAAAATATACTGTGTAATATGACCTTGTCATTAGAGGTGAGAAAGAGAGTTCTGCAGTGCTATATAACCCCTATACTAACATATGGGTGCGAGTCTTGGACAATAAACAAACTGGAAAGTGGGAGATTGGAGGCAACGGAGATGTGGTTCTACAGAAGAATGCTGAGAATACCATGGACTGCCAGAAAAACTAATGTAGAGGTGTTAAAAGAGTTAAATGCGAAACGGACCTTAATCAACAATATAAGAAAAAGGCAATCTTCTTTTTTTGGCCACTTCATGAGACAGGCAGGTTTAGAGAACATAATCACAACAGGCAAGATTGAAGGCACCAGAGACAGAGGGCGACAACGTGAGAAAATATTAGACAGTTTGACAACCTGGCACGGCAAAGAAACAACAACGACTTTGATACATAATACTGTGGACAGAGAGCTGTGGAGAGCCATGACCGCCTACGCCACCCGGCATGGCACCTGATGATGATGATGATGATATGTCTATTAATTTAAGTGTCGCTTCCATTTTACCATTTTTCAATTAATTCAAAAAATGATTTATCTACGATAGATGTTTGTTTAGCACGTTATGTCAGAGCATATACGCCAACAGTCAATGTGCAGTAAGAACGAGCAAAGGTACATCCGATAATTTCCATATTAACTCGGGAGGAGACAGGGATGTGTACTATCCCCCCTATTGTTCATAACATGCATATATCACATCTGCAAAGTAGCAAGGACAACGGAAGAAAACAATATGAAGGATAACTTAAACGAATTGCTATTTGCAGAAGACCAAACACTAGAAGCATCATCAGAAGAGCAACTACAAAGACAATCAAACAGATTACATAAAACATGCCAAACCTTTAACATGAAGATAGATGTAGAAAAGACCGAAGCAATGAATATATGAAGAACAGAAAGAAACACCAATATATATTGGAAACAATAGACTTGAACAAGTGGCATAATTCACATACCTAGGTAGCAATATAACAACAGACGGGAAGAACAGCAATGAAATACACTACAGATGTAGTAAAGCATACCAAGCCCTAGGGCAAATGACACCAATCCTCAGAAACCAAAATGTACATTCAAACACCAAATTAACATTATTCAAAATGATTATTATGCCAACGCTGTGCTACTAATGCCAAACATGGACAACGACAGCACAAGACAAACGTAAACTTGTGACAGCTGAAATTGCATGCTTACGCAGAATCTTAGGAATATCGCTAAGCAGCAGAATGAGGAATGCGAACATTAGACAAAGAACCGGCACCGTCGCAATATTGGAATATATTAAGAGACAACAGACCAAATGGTTTGCACACATCAGCAGACTACCACCAGACAGCATACCACAACAAGCTATGCTACACAGATACAGTGAAGGCAGACCTAGAGACCGACCACGAAAACGATGAACCACCAAAATAAACGAGGCGACAAATTCCACAATATACTCAGCACACACGAGAGCCATCTCCAGAGAACTCTTCTACCCCTGACGCTGAAAGGTAATAAAGGGTTTTGCGAATAGATAGATAGAAAGATAGATAGATAGATGTTTGTTCGTATATACACAACACTTTGACAACACTTAAGAGATATATTTAAAACAAAGTCATACGCTTGATAAATTGTCATGTAATAATCACATTATTGTGCATCTCGTATTTAGTCACGCGATTTCGTGGTAGATTAATTTAACCTAGGTGCGTACAGAGAATGTCACAAATTATTTATAGAAATACATATTTATAAAAATGAATACTACTTATAATAATTTGAACCATTATAGTATTATAATCTACAGCGATAACGTAACATTTACAGTTAGAATGGCGGCAGTGAAGCTGTGTGGTGACGAGAACGATGTGGCTAAGGAAAGAGTTTAACAATCTGTTAAAATAAAAATGTAAGACTTAATTCACCTCAATTTAATTTAATTCCTTTTCTAAATGTATTAATCGTGGAACATTAGAAAATATAAAATATACATTTGTCTGGCTAAAGGTTGAAGTATTGGTAAAAGTGTGACCAGGCTGTAAATAGTAAAATTTGCAATGATGGAACAAAATTATAAATGCATTATTACATTTGTGTAAAATTAATCGAAAGTGAAATTAAATATGGCTGAACTCTGAAAATAGATTCCTGTATCATGACTATCAGACTTTTTTTGTTTTTAAAAAGGAGTTTTTGTGATACGTGGGTGCATATCAGACGCAGTTCTGATAGCCAAAGACAGAGAGAAAGAGACAAATGTCGTAAATTAGCAAACATTGGGTACATTTCATAACGAATGTTTTTATACGTTACATTTTATAACAAACTGGGTGCAACGAGTTGTTAGTCGTAGCAGTAGAAATGGTAGCATTTCTTGTTAGATCATTACTAGAAGTTGCAGAGTTTACTATAACAATGTTGGTATAGTAGTAATAGTTTCTGTCCCCATCAAACCCATAACCCTTCAGGGTTGTAGGCGTGTTCACTCTGGAAACGACAACACACACATTTTCCCCATGCCTCTGTTATGAATGATTTGTTTCAGTGTGGAGAATCTTAATTCTGTCAGGTCCTTAATATTACCAATCCATACTTTCCTTATCTTCACATATTCTTCCACCCTCAACTGTTACACAATAGTAGTAATAGAAGTAATTGTAGCAGCTGTAGTATCTCTTGTTACATCAGTAGTTGAAAGTTTGTTAATTCCCATTGGGTCAAAAATGGCACATGACGCAATAGTAATTTCTTTCCATATTGGACTCTCTGTTACATCATCATCATCATCAAGTGCCGTCTCCGCAACGAAGGTTGGCTGCAACGTATCTCCAACATCTCCTGTCTCTTGTCTTGGTGGTGCACTCTGCTAGACTGTAACCTGTCCATCGTGTAATGTTACTCTCCCACTTGTATCTCTGCCTACCTCTTGCTCGCTTCCCTTTGACTTTACCCTCTGTTACAATTTGCTGCAATTTGTCTGTATTCATTAATTGAACTTTCTATGCTTAATGTTCTGCGGAAATTTTTTTTCGTCCTACTTTTCATTGTCCCTTTATCTTTCACATGCAGATTTGATTAGGAAGTCTCTCTTCATACATTCTAAGTACATTGCTGATCTAATTCCAACGTCTTTTTTTAATCAAAAATAAATCTTGACACACATATTTTGTTTCTTTCCTCAGAGAATTTCAAGATTTAAAATACGTGAATCATATGTTTTTGTATTAAATTTTTAGTACTAGGAGTGTCATGTGACGTATTCCTTCCAGAACGTTGTCTTCCCAATGAACTCTCTGAACATCTCTCTGTCTTGGGCGATGTGGCATGCATTTTCTAGCGATGTATTCATATTATCTTTAATGTCGTCAGTCCATCGTCTTCTTGGTCTGCCCCTTCTCCTCTGCCCAGGTACTCTTCCCTCCATTATTTGTCTTTCTAAACAGTTATGTCTCTTTATATGACCAAAAAGGCGTAGTTTTCTTTTTGTTATTGTGTTTAGTAACCAACACTCTGGAATATTCAGTGTGTTTATAATATCTGAGTTTCTGATTTTATCCTTCCATGATATTCTAAGTATCTTTCTATAGCATTAAGTACTAGGAGTAGCAAAATTAATAATTACAATACTAGTATAGTAGTAATAGTTGCCAATACTGCGTTATTAGTAGCAATAATAGTAGTAGCAGCAGTAGTAGTTACTGCTGTAGATAGTAGTAGTTATTACTGCAGTAAATAGTAGTAGTAGTAGTAGTATGAGTAGTAGTAGTATTTACTGTAGTAGACATTAGTAGTAGTTGTGGTAGTAATATTTATAGTGATTGTTGTAGAAAAAGTGGCAGCTGCTCAGTAGTAGTATGTGTTTTAACATCAGTACTTGGAGTATCAGCAGTAGTAGTTACCACAGCAGTATCAGCAGTAGTAGTTACCACAGCAGTATCAGCAGTAGTAGTTACCACATCAGTACTTGTAATAGCAGAAGTAGTAGTTACCACAGCAGTATCAGCAGTAGTAGTTACTGCATCAGTACTTGGAATAGCAGCAGTAGTAGTTACCACATCAGTATCAGCAGTAGTAGTTACCACATCAGTATCAGCAGTAGTAGTTACCACATCAGTATCAGCAGTAGTAGTTACTACATCAGTATCAGCAGTAGTAGTTACTACATCAGTATCAGCAGTAGTAGTTACCACATCAGTATCAGCAGTAGTAGTTACTACATCAGTATCAGCAGTAGTAGTTACTACATCAGTATCATCAGTAGTAGTTACTACATCAGTATCAGCAGTAGTAGTTACCACATCAATATCATCAGTAGTAGTTACCACATCAGTATCAGCAGTAGTAGTTACCACATCAGTATCAGCAGTAGTAGTTACTACATCAGTATCAGCAGTAGTAGTTACCACATCAGTATCAGCAGTAGTAGTTACTACATCAGTATCAGCAGTAGTAGTTACTACATCAGTATCAGCAGTAGTAGTTACTACATCAGTATCAGCAGTAGTAGTTACTACATCAGTATCAGCAGTAGTAGTTACCACATCAGTATCAGCAGTAGTAGTTACTACATCAGTATCATCAGTAGTAGTTACCACATCAGTATCAGCAGTAGTAGTTACCACATCAGTATCAGTTACCACATCAGTATCAGCAGTAGTAGTTACCACATCAGTATCAGCAGTAGTAGTTAACACATCACTATCAGCAGTAGTAGTTACTACATCAATATCATCAGTAGTAGTTACTACATCAGTATCAGCAGTAGTAGTTACTACATCAGTATCAGCAGTAGTAGTTACTACATCAATATCATCAGTAGTAGTTAACACATCAGTATCAGCAGTAGTAGTTACCACATCAGTATCAGCAGTAGTAGTTACTACATCAATATCATCAGTAGTAGTTACTACATCAGTATCAGCAGTAGTAGTTACTACATCAGTATCAGCAGTAGTAGTTACTACATCAGTATCAGCAGTAGTAGTTACTACATCAGTATCATCAGTAGTATTACCACATCAGTATCAGCAGTAGTAGTTACCACATCAGTATCATAAGTAGTATTACCACATCAGTATCAGCAGTAGTAGTTACCACATCAGTATCATCAGTAGTATTACCACATCAGTATCATCAGTAGTATTACCACATCAGTATCAGCAGTAGTAGTTACCACATCAGTATCAGCAGTAGTATTACCACATCAGTATCAGCAGTAGTAGTTACCACATCAGTATCATCAGTAGTATTACCACATCAGTATCATCAGTAGTAGTTACCACATCAGTATCAGCAGTAGTATTACCACATCAGTATCATCAGTAGTATTACCACATCAGTATCATCAGTAGTATTACCACATCAGTATCAGCAGTAGTAGTTACCACATCAGTATCAGCAGTAGTATTACCACATCAGTATCATCAGTAGTAGTTACCACATCAGTATCATCAGTAGTATTACCACATCAGTATCATCAGTAGTAGTTACCACATCAGTATCCGCAGTAGTATTACCACATCAGTATCAGCAGTAGTATTACCACATCAGTACTTGGAATATCAGCAGTAGTAGTTACCACATCAGTATCATCAGTAGTATTACCACATCAGTATCATCAGTAGTAGTTACCACATCAGTATCAGCAGTAGTATTACCACATCAGTACTTGGAATATCAGCAGTAGTAGTTACCACATCAATATCATCAGTAGTATTACCACATCAGTATCAGCAGTAGTAGTTACCACATCAGTATCATCAGTAGTATTACCACATCAGTATCATCAGTAGTATTACCACATCAGTATCATCAGTAGTATTACCACATCAGTGTCATCAGTAGTATTACCACATCAGTATCAGCAGTAGTAGTTACCACATCAGTAAAAATCAGTAGTATTACCACATCAGTATCATCAGTAGTATTACCACATCAGTATCATCAGTAGTATTACCACATCAGTACTTGGAATAGCAGCAGTAGTAGTTACCACATCAGTATCATCAGTAGTATTACCACATCAGTATCATCAGTAGTGTTACCACATCAGTATCATCAGTAGTATTACCACATCAGTATCATCAGTAGTATTACCACATCAGTACTTGGAATAGCAGCAGTAGTAGTTACCACATCAGTATCATCAGTAGTATTACCACATCAGTATCAGCAGTAGTAGTTACCACAGCAGTATCAGCAGTAGTAGTTACCACATCAGTATCAGCAGTAGTAGTTACCACATCAGTATCATCAGTAGTATTACCACATCAGTATCAGCAGTAGTAGTTACCACATCAGTATCATCAGTAGTATTACCACGTCAGTATCATCAGTAGTATTACCACATCAGTATCATCAGTAGTATTACCACATCAGTATCATCAGTAGTATTACCACATCAGTATCAGCAGTAGTAGTTACCACATCAGTATCATCAGTAGTATTACCACATCAGTATCATCAGTAGTATTACCACATCAGTATCATCAGTAGTATTACCACATCAGTACGTGGAATAGCAGCAGTAGTAGTTACCACATCAGTATCATCAGTAGTATTACCACATCAGTATCATCAGTAGTATTACCACATCAGTATCATCAGTAGTATTACCACATCAGTACTTGGAATAGCAGCAGTAGTAGTTACCACATCAGTATCATCAGTAGTATTACCACATCAGTATCATCAGTAGTATTACCACATCAGTATCATCAGTAGTATTACCACATCAGTACTTGGAATAGCAGCAGTAGTAGTTACTACATCAGTATCAGCAGTAGTAGTTACTACATCAGTATCAGCAGTAGTAGTTACTACATCAGTATCAGCAGTAGTAGTTACTACATCAGTATCAGCAGTAGTAGTTACCACATCAGTATCAGCAGTAGTAGTTACCACATCAGTATCATCAGTAGTAGTTACTACATCAGTATCAGCAGTAGTAGTTACTACATCAGTATCAGCAGTAGTAGTTACCACATCAGTATCAGCAGTAGTAGTTACCACATCAGTATCATCAGTAGTAGTTATTACATCAGTATCAGCAGTAGTAGTTACTACATCAGTATCAGCAGTAGTAGTTACTACATCAGTATCAGCAGTAGTAGTTACTACATCAGTATCAGCAGTAGTAGTTACTACATCAGTATCAGCAGTAGTAGTTACCACATCAGTATCATCAGTAGTAGTTACTACATCAGTATCAGCAGTAGTAGTTACCACATCAGTATCAGCAGTAGTAGTTACTACATCAGTATCATCAGTAGTAGTTACCACATCAGTATCAGCAGTAGTAGTTACCACATCAGTATCATCAGTAGTAGTTACTACATCAGTATCAGCAGTAGTAGTTACCACATCAGTATCATCAGTAGTAGTTACTACATCAGTATCAGCAGTAGTAGTTACCACATCAGTATCAACAGTAGTAGTTACTACATCAGTATCATCAGTAGTAGTTACCACATCAGTATCAGCAGTAGTAGTTACCACATCAGTATCATCAGTAGTAGTTACCACATCAATATCAGTAGTAGTAGTTACTACATCAGTATCAGCAGTAGTAGTTACTGCATCAGTACTTGGAATAGCAGCAGTAGTAGTTACCGCATCAGTATCAGCAGTAGTAGTTACCGCATCAGTAACTATAATAATAAATGTTGAAACATTGTACAGAGTAGTGCTGGCATTAGTAGTTGACGCATTCCGTTCAATGTACTACATCCTGCAAATTTTTAGAAGTTTGAGAACGAAAGCAGAAGAAGAAAAGGAGCAGCAATAATAACAAAAGTAGTAAATGTTGTTGTTTGTGTTGTTGTTGTATTAGTAGTAGTATTATTTGTAGTAGCTGCAGCAGTAATGGTAATAGTAATATTAGTAATGGTGTTGGCAGTATTAGTAGTTGTTATTGTCTGTTGTTGTCGTTGTAATAGTAGTAGTCGTAGTAGCAGTAGTACTAGTAATAGTAGTAACAGCAGTAGCAGTAATAATAGTTGTGGTTATATTTGCAGTAGTGGCGGTAATTTTAATGATATAGCATTAGTAGTAGTAGTGGATGTTGTAGTATTAGTGGTGTTGGATGTAGTATTCGTAAGAATTGTTGCAGTAATACTAGCAGCAGTGAGAGTAGTAATATTAGCAATTGTATTTAGTAGTCATTTCTGTAGTAGTCATAACAATTTTAATGGTAATTGTAATAGAAGCAATAACATTAGTAATAATTGTTATGATCGAAGTAGTAGTAATTGTAGTAGAAATACCAATTTTAGTACTAGTAGTCTTCTTTGTCTTCAGCATTCATTCTCACGCTCCTACAGAGTAGCAGGACGTAGCAGAGAACGGAATGAGTTGTGTCATGGTTTATAGCTTTTCTGATATATTTGTGACTTTGGTCTGACATATTCGACTTCAGTATAGCTTCTGGGTCATTTTAAACCTTATATGAGATAGGACAGCCAACTTCACCCCAAAATTCTCCTTTTGTGTCTCGTATGGAAGGTAAACAGTGTTGCTATTCTTTGATCCCCTTTGTGCCGCGACATCACACAGACGAGTACTTCTTTATCTGCGTTCGCTCTCATATAACCACAACGAATATATCGTGTGATTTCCGCCAGGAAGCGTGAAGTACGTTGTGCTGCAAGTTCCACGGTATAACTGTGTTATTTGCACCTCGGTTGGCCACTTATGGTCTGGATGTCCACGGTCCAGCACATCCGATTTCGTCATGCCTTTAATTCGGGTAGGCTTCCCTAGTCCGTGACAGCCTCGTATCTGTCGCCGGGTACGCTGGTGTGTAGTGCCTCTTCGCCGAGACGCTTGTCGAGCACGTCTATCTCGCACGAGGTGTTCCACCGTTTATGAACCCACCTCGTGTAATTGGACGTACTGTGCCTGTGTCCATCGGGTACTGAACCGTTTCTCATCCTTGAGCCTGGTTCTGTATGAGGAAGAACTCGCCAGAAGAGTTGTATCTTGACTTTTTCGCCTTCTTACCCGAGGTGTCATTCACAGCCATCGTGAGCCCCTCGCCCAAGTTCGAGTCTCACACCACGCTTTTGAGAGCAAGGAGTTCTCGAGCTGAGCGACATTGTCCCAATAGCGCCTGAGCCCATCAGGTACTGAACCCTTTCTCTCTGCAAGTGTATTTCCGGTATAGGAAAACTTTACAGTAGAGTTGGGCCAGGACTAAAATCGTTGTTCCTTTTTATGCCTGAGCCTATTGGGTACGGAACCCTTCTCTTCGTGAGCATGTTTCCGGTATAGGAAGGCTCGACATTAGAGTTAGACCAGGTCTTTTTGCTTTGCTAGACGCCCATTATTGAATCTGGGTCTCTGCCTATAAGGAGCACATGTAACTAGAGCTGTCGGAGCTTGTAGTTCCCATTTCCGTGGAACTTTTTCAATTTCTATTTGCAGTTGGCGCAGCCCTCTAGCGCTGTTCTGCCCTTTCATTTTTTTCATTGTACTCAGTATGAAATCTTTTTGTCTCTCGCCATGCATCTACCTTTTCGTAAATTTTTCATTGGCCGCACCTCCAATGTTCGGCTTGGACTGACTAGCGTCACTGTGTGTCGACAGTGCCGCTGTATGTGGTGATGCTGGTGGTGTCGGAATAGTTGTCTGTCTCTTATGCAGTCAAATCTCTTTCCATCTGCTACCTACACATTCTCGGACACGATCCCCAAATTATTTGGCCAGAATCAACTCGAGCGTCTGTACTTCTGTTTCCAGGGTGCACCGCGATGAGGTACATTTGGGATCTTGGTTATCTGCTAACCCTGGATCCGCCGAGAGCAATGCATTCCCTTTGCACCCCGGACGAGAACTAATAAAAGTAATTGCTGTAGAAACATTTTGCTGCTTTAGTAATACCATTTGTAGCAGAAGCATTTATTACAGTGTTCGCTGTATGGCTATAGTAATAGTTATTATCATCAGTAAGTGTAGTACCGGTTGACGCAGACGATGATTTATCTCTAAAACAATCTCTATCGCCAGCGTCGTCTATCAGTCTGACTCCTTAAACATTTCTCCATGCCACTTTAGAACAATGTCCACAATCTTCTCTCTTAGTCTCTCTCCCTCTCCCCCATCGTATCTCTTCCTGGAACATTCACATGGTACCACATGTTGTTCCCTATATCCTGTAGCCTTATGCCATATAACAATTAACTATGTGACGTGTCCTTAGCAGAACGTTGTCATCACCGCTGATCTATAAACCTCTCGGTTCTGCACTGCATGCATGTTGTTCAGATTCTTCCAGTGTCATATTCAAAATACATTCAATGCCATGTGACCATATGCGATCTTCGTTATAAACAGGTCTGGTTCTGTCCTAGGAGAATGTTCTACATTTTTTTACGGAAGCTAAACAAAATATAGATAATTTTGTTTCCGCAAATTACATCACGTCCTTGTCTAATCGGTCTATTTACCGATAAGAGATTCGGGGTTCAAATATTCATTTTAAGAGGGTTATATGGGTATCTCTCAATGGATGACGCGCAGATGAGGGTGGGGGTGTCTCAGTAAGTGGCGCAAATTGGCAAACGCCATAGCTGCCCTTGCGGCTGTAAAAGAATTGTACATCTCAAACAAACAAACTTACGATACGGTAGCCATTTTGCATCTAGGACTAAACAGGCAGTAAATGAGGACACAAAAATACTTAAAATTTCGGATCGGCGCATATTTCTTAAACAATGTGAAGTTTATACCCTTATACTCAGAAAGAGCTACAGTCCTGCGTGCTGCATGACTGCGTTACACCACTCCGACTATTTCATACTTTTTAATTGGCCATTTATTTATACTTCGATTCGCCAGCCAATGAACATTACAACAAAAGACGGATTGGTCTCACATAGTAACATAAAATGGGTTAGCACTCCTATCTGCAATAATAAGTTCAATCATAGTTTTGGTTCGTATCTTGTTCTCAAGCCTATAGAGTTTCCCTCCATGATTAATCTCTCCAACACATTGTGTATTTTTAAATGTCCAAAAATGTTAGCTTGCATTTTTTGATAGTTTTGAGGAGTCAATCTTTCTCTATGTTCAAATTTTTATGGAAGTTTTTGATGGATTGACGTTCTGTCAATGATATTCTTATAATCTTTCTATAGCGTTTCCTTTCAAACATTGATGTCATAATAATAATAATAATAATAATAATAATAATAATATAATAATAATAATAATAATAATAATAATTATATAATAATAATAATAATAATATTAATAATAACAATAATAAAAATAATAATAATAATAATAATAATAATAATAATAATAATAATATAATAATAATAATAATAATAATAATAATATTAATAATATAATAATAATAATAATAATATAATAATAACAATAATAATAATAATAATAATATAATAATATAATAATAATAATAATAATAATAATAATAATAATAATAATAATAAATAATCAGTCAGGGTGATAAGAGTGTCACATTGGAGACAGCACAAGTCCACCAAACACCTTTGTTGTCAACCACTCAGAAGAGTGTAAAGAAAATTATGCACGAACCATTTCTTGATGTCAATTCAGGATTCGGCACTTATCACTAAATTGTTCTCCACAATAATGGTCTCGTCTGGTTGTGATGCGGATGGGAGGAAGGAGTTGTCAATACAAAAAGGGAAACAATCATTACCGTCAAGGGAAATAATAAATAAGTAAACTCTTTTTCAAAACTCGTGACTGCAAATTCTATAAATTATTATGGCCCTGAAAAGGACCATTAATTTGTGGCCATTAAAAAGGGAGCTTTATAAATATATCGGAAAATACATTGCGCTATTTATTGAATTATAGCGGTTAAAGTATTGCAGCTGGATAATAGATTATTGGACTTATTGTGCAGTATCGTATCTGCTGTATCGACACTTGCAAGCAGGGCCGGTCTTAGGCCATTGCAACCTATGCTGCCGCAGTGGGCCCCGCACTTTCATAGGCCCATAAATTCATATTAAAATTTATTTTATTATCCTCTTCCCTACTCAGACTGGACCCCGCGCAATCCGTTTCGCATAGGGCCCCGCAATTGTTAGGGAAACCCAGCTTGCAAGTCTATTGTCTCAATATTGTATCTATATTGGCACAGTCACCTATTAGATTGTCTCAATCTTGTATAAGGTAAAGGTAAAGGTAGGTCCCATGGCACATGCCGTTGGGGATGAAGATAACGCTTCATGTACTATGCCACAGCAACTATTAGGTGAGGTGGCCTGTTCCCTTCCTTGCTGTTTTTTACCTTCCCTAACTCATGCGTCAGGTACTCATTTACAGCTGAGTCGACTGGAGGAGTGGTCGTGTCAAGTGAGAAATCAAAACCCGGTTTTTTTTAAAATGTCCGGACGTGGTTTCGAACCTGGCACGCTGTAATCAGATGATAGCAAGCAAGCTCACTATCCACTAGGCTACCGCGCTCCCACATATACAATCTTGTATATGTGGTTATAATTATGTCCATTGATAATGAGGCTTAGAAGTAAGGGTGGTGTGGGGTTAGCTAGAAAATAATAACATTACATTTAGTGCTAAGAAGTGTGCTAAACAGCAGGTTCCACACTCCACACCCCTTCACCACCCTCCCCGTATGTATTTCCCAAAACTGGTCACCACAAACTACACAAACTCTACCCACAACAACGACCTTTTTTTAAAGGTACAACTTCTCCTTTCCTTGACAGAAACATATCTACGATCCTGGGTATACACACTGTCTATTGTCTTAGTCTTCTAATCTATGCTATAGCTGCTGCCCTATTGGTGATGATGATGTTCCTCCTTCGCAAGCGAAGATGTGCATGGTATGAAAAATAATAAATGTGATGAACAAGCAGAAAAAAAGACATTTGTGATTGTCTAATCTGGTTTGTGAGTTCGTAGATGCCCGATGAGTCCGATTTGTGCCAGGAAAGTTCTATTGCAGTGCTTGCAGACGTGCAGAGGGTTCTGTGTAGGAGAGTTTTCAGATTTACTGCTTCCATTGTTTGTAAATTGCCCGCAGTGCTCTTTCTTTTTCAAATTTAGTGATGCCAGCAGTGATCTGGGTATGCCAAGCTGAGCGACCACCAAGGGCTGTAGTTTCCCAGGAGCTAGGATTGATGCTGCAATGCTTGAGAGTTTTTTAGGTGATCCTTGAAACGCTTTTTTCTGTTCTCCGCTTGAACGTTTACCATCGCACAGCTCGCAGTATACCCTTATTATATTATCCCAGTAACACTTTTCTCTACTACTTTATTTCTAACGTATTCTTTCGCGACTCGTAATTTCTTCATAGTTCGTATGTACTCTTTTGATCAATGACTTACTACACCTTCCTCTTCTGCTATCAATTTTTCAACTTTAGTCGAATATTGGTCATGTATAGAACGCTTTGTTTTAGGGCATGTTGGGTTCCTCATAACTTGTTTTCCAGAGAAGCTCCTTTGAGCCAGTGTTGTTCTGTCTATTATCTATCCCAGGTGGTGGTGTTGTCCTAGCTTCCACACTTGCCGTTGAGTGTAAGTGTGTAAAGGAGATGTAGTCTGCGTTCCGAAACCAGGTGTGTTGCTCTGGTTGTGGTGTAGTCATGTTTGTTCAGGATGGTCTTGATATCTCTTGTCTGTCGTTTTATCAACAGTAAAATTGGGACAATACTGTAGTATGTGTTTGTAGTGTATGTGTTGCTGCTTCGTAAATTCAGACTGCAGAATTGTTGATACCTATTTGGTTTAAGCGTTTTTTTAGATGGAAAAGCACCTTTCTCAGTCGAAATATCATGACTTATTCGTTTCAATTCAATCTGTTAATGTTGTCTTGCTCAGTAATATAGTTTCCATTTACTTTTATATCCACTGAGGTCGCATATATTGTTTCAGCAGAGACTTTATTTCCCAGAAGCTTTAAGGTACGAAGGTCTGATGGAGGCTCCCTCCTTTTTTTGCCAATTCGTTTGTTTTTTCGTTACCACAGATGCCAGAATATCATTCTGGCATCCATTGTAGTATTAATATAGTTTTTCTAGATAATTCGAAAATATTTTCTCTGAATATATTTAATATATATATATATATATATATATATATATATATATATATATATATATATATATATATATATATATTCTGTGAATGAGTTTGTCTTATTTCGTATTTTGGATGACTTGTAAGACTGATTCCGAATCAGTGAAAATTGCGATTTTTTGCACCACTTTTTGCAATGCTTCTTAATTCATCAGTCCTTTACTTGATCGGTTTGCAACTACATATATATTTTGTTTTTCATTTTATTGTGTGTTTTCTTTCGATTTATTATATGTATATCTTGCGACAAAGATCTTAGATCGAAACATTATTTATTTTCTTCCTTATTCTTGTTGTTATAACTGTTTCTATCATATTTTTTATTATTAGCGGTATGTTCATGTGACATATTTTTACTTATTTATAATATTTACTTTCGTATTTGTGCTATCACCGTCCACACCTGATCTATGATTTATAAGGCTTAAGAATTTTACTTTAATTTATGAAAGAATGTTGTATTGTAGTTTTTATTGTGCTCCATGTTTCAGAGTCGCAGTAAATCAAAAATGTAACAGCTGAGCTAACGTCGGATGTGTCGGGATTTTGGAACAAGTGAAACGGTGACAACTTATTTTGTTATTTGGACTACATCCTGCTGGAAATCTAGTAGGATCATTATTCTGCTATTACAGACATCCGATCGGAGTTTCAGAAATCTAATATGATCAATATACTTATTATTAGAGAAATCTGGTTGGAGTTTGAAAACGATCGAAAAAATAATAATTGAGTTAAATATTCTTCTTTTCAGACGTGCTGCGGCTATTTTCCTGCACACATTTTGTGAAAACGATAATAGGTGTGAAGCAGATTTCTTATTTACATCTTACATTAAACATTTGACATCTGTCCAATCATCATACAAGTCTGATCAAGTTTAATATTGCAGCTGTAAACTGAACAGACTGAACAGCGGCGTAGAAACTATAACATACATTTCATTCAAAACAAATATATATATAATAAGCTCTAAGCCTTTGAATCTACCAAAAAGCAGAAATGTCCGGTTTTTCATCAATTTATAATCGATCTGTCAAAGATGATATACTTCTAAAAATTATCCTGAAAAGGGGAGATAACGGACTCGTCAAATTCGACGTTTTGCTACAGTTCTTAATGATTAACAACTGGGGATTAGGACAATGTATAACTGTAATAGGGCTTGGTTCCAATGTTCTGAACATTGTCACTTTTGTCAAACAAGGAACACGTGATACAGTTAATATCAGTCTTCTTGGGTTGACCATTTCTGACTTGGGCTCGCTGGTTTTTCTGTTCTTCATAAACTTATGCTGGACTCCATCTATAATGTCAATGGACCTTCCCTTTTACCCTGACCAGATGATGTACTTTTTATTTTGGGGCCACGTTCTGTTCACTAGAGTAACCACTGGGACCACAGCTTGGATTGCTTTTGAACGATGTTTGTGCATTGCGGCACCTTTGAAGGTTAAAGACGTGGTCACGCCTAAAAGAACCATCACCTTTATTACTACTCTCTATGTTATCATGATGGGAGTTATTGCCCCTATATTCTACACTTCCAGATTTGCCTGGATTTTTGATTCAGCTAAAAATCGATCTTTGATAGGATATGTCAAGATTAAAAATAGAATCGGTATAGAAGGCATTGTTTACTTAATCAACAATTGTTTACCGACAATATTCTTTGTTCTGATCGTCATCTGCACCTTAGTTCTGATCAAGACACTCAGAAGAAACTCAAAATGGCGGAAGGAGACAACTCAGACGAAAACTAACGTTATATCTAACAGAGACACAAAAGTAGTTAAGATGGTATTAATTATCTCTGTCGTTTTCATATCCTGCTACGCCCCTGGAGCTGTCCTTTTCATCTGGCTCGTTGTGGATCCAGAGATGAAAATTGACGGCAGGCAGAAAAACTTAATGGGAGCTGTCTTTTCTATACTGTTACACCTTGAAGGAATCAACGCCAGTGTTAATTTTTTTATTTACTTGAAGATGAGCTCCAAGTTTCATATTACATTTCGGCAAATATTTTGTGTCTTTCGTGGAATACAAAATGAAAGAACAGTTTAAGTTTAAGCTTTCGTGTTTTGAAAAATAACTTGCGGAAAGCAATATCTTTAAATACCATATTATAACCAAATAAAATATATTGAGATACGGAACTACGTACTTATAACAGTGATTCTCATATTATTTTTGGGTGTTTCATAGTACAAAATGTCATAATATAGTATCCGTTGTGGGATGTGAACCACCGCATACAACCACTCCTCCCCCTTATCTAAGGACCTGCCAATGGATATCTGATTGGCTAAACTCAACACCTATTTGGTTGGCAGTACAATGATGTTATAACGAGTAGAAATAATTAAATTGTGTGGTAGTAGTTTTTAACATTGTAAAGTCAAAGTAAAGTTAGCCCATAATATGTATTAATGTATTAGGGGTGTGAGATGTTAGCGATCTCACATTTCAGTGGCCCTGCTATATGAGGGCGAGAGCCATCTCCTCTGCCTCTCATACTTTCCCGATTAATCCGGCACCCAATGAAGGTTGGATCGACCCATGAGCCGTTGCGGAGTGAAAAATATTTCCGTGCAATTAAGGAATGAACCCAGGACCACACATATGCAAAACCAGTGCGCTAAAGCTTCCCCCTTTGGATATTGAGGATCGTTTGAATATGATACTGCAGACATAGGGACAGATCCGAGAGACTTAGAGAGTGGTAGTAAGGATAACATTCTGTGAGGAACACGTCAAATATAAGAAGTTTGGGAAGTGAGTAGTAATTTACCAGCATAACGTGGAGTATTGACACGTAAGGGGATCAGGATGTCTCTCCAAGACGGCTGCCTATGGATCCCGAATCTCTATTTCTCTGCATTTTGTTTCTAGTCTTTATTCTTTCGTTTTTCTGCATATGTTGCGGCTCTCATTGTCTATATGTGAATATGTTGGGGTATTTTAGCTTTCTTTCTAACATTTTCTCTAAGATTTAATCTATCAATGCTTCCCAATTTATCGTCTATTTTCTCTTCTGGATTTTACCTTATGTATTGTTCCATGCATTCTGATCTGGTAACTAACAATAAAACTTGATTGCAATGAGTGTTCAAAGTGTTTAATATCTTGTTCCTATTTAGTAGTCCGCCCGTGTGCTGTTGGGGCCCGAAAGGAAGGAGAGCAAAGAATAGCAACAACTTTTACCTTCCATGCATGTCGTAAAAGGCGACTAAGGAGGTTATGGATAGAGTTGGCTGTCCCATCCCATATAGGGTCAGTGACCCAAAGCCATGCTGAAGTCGGATGTGTCAGGCCGAAAGGCGCAGATATCACAGCAATGCTGTAAACCATGACAACGCATTCCGTTCTCTGGGCTACATCCTGCTGATCTGCAGGAGTTTGAGAACGAATGCAGAAGAAGATCTAGTAGTAACCAGAAGGTCAGTCTGTTGATGATAGCTTTTTGCGTCTTTACAGACGGACAGGAAGTAGGCAGTGCACAATTGCAAATGGACTGAGGCTCTAAACTTGGTTAAATTGCATAGACACATAGACCCCATCTTTCATACATGATAACTTGTCTGAGCCATTTTTATGGTGAAAATGTCTTGCCCAATTTCATCAACCCCCTTCTCGGCTCTATTAATTATTTTCAAGGGAAAGGCAATACTAATAAGCTTAAAACACGCAGAGCTGCTGGAGAGGTCAGACAATGCTTTAGGGTCTCGCCTACTGGTTTTACTTCGGATGTGCCTGAGATACTACCGTGCTAAGCAGTGGGAATTGTCTGTAGGGTTGACTCCTTTGGTCTAACGCCCTGCCGCACTTACACCTAAAGCAGCGGGTGAGTAAGTAATCAAGAAGGAAAATTAAGAAATTGAGACACGACATGCAGTGAAAATGACTTTTTCCACAAGTGACAGTTTTTCAGCTTATCTCCCGAAAGAATATCAGTAAAGATTCGTTAAAGACGTGTGAGCCATTGCAACACAGTTCATAATAACCAAGAATTAATCAGAAGGCAGTAGAGGAGATTTGAACCAGGTTCGTTAAACTATTAGTCATATTCGCCTCGTAACTTGAGTCAACACGCTTTTTTTCGAATTAGAACACTCCCCATCACTAAAACAAATTAGATGCGATTTGAGCAAAAGACTTCCAACGTATATATTCTTAAATTACTATGCATATGGAACAATCGATCGAAACACATACAACATACGAAATGTGAAAGTATTGTCATTTATGGGTAATATTTGCAACAAGCAATTAAATACGTACTTGTTGCATTCCTAATGTGAGCCATGGAACAACTCCAGTATAGTGTTTGATTTGTGGTACATATTCTAAGTTTTGTGTTTGATGTAATTTCCACTGACCTCAATATATCCCCAAAAACGTAATAAAGATTCATATTGCAATGTCTGTTCTAGTGGCTGTTCATTTCTCTCCGTCTTCTTTTTGTTCCTCTAAAGTATATGAATCATTCTACATCACCTAGAACTGTTTAACAATTTGTGTTTTTTTCCTCAGTGTTTGTTTATTTATTTGTTTGCTCCCCAGGAATTTCGATGAATAGAGCTATTGCTAAGGGGTGGGGAGTTAGGATGTTTAACCTCCCCCCAACCCCACCAGGCAAATCAGAACAAATTTAGGAACTTAGCGAAAAGATGGGTAAATCCGCTCCATAGCGATTTTAACAAAACAGGGCATCCTATTCTCCGTCAAATAAAGGAATGTATACATGACACCTCATAAATGACATTTTCCTAAAGATACAACACCCCCCCCCCGCAACCCACCCCCTTTCGGAAAGTATATCATGTTTGTATTTCGTTATGATATGGGGAAGATTTCTCCAGAACTTTATTTCATACACAAGAAGATTACATCTTTCATCTGTGTACACTGATTTATTTTAAACCCAGAAGTCTCTATCTTTCATCTGTGTACACTGATTTATTTTAAACCCAGAAGTCTCTATCTTTCATCTGTGTACACTGATTTATTTTAAACCCAGAAGTCTCTATCTTTCATCTGTGTACACTGATTTATTTTAAACCCAGAAGTCTCTATCTTTCATCTGTGTACACTGATTTATTTCTTACACAGAAGAGTTCATATCTCGTGTACACTGATGTGAAAACGAAGCCTCCTACTCAGAAAGAGAGTTTTATAAAATATGTACACATAAAATACTGTGTGAAGCTACCATAAGAGTAATGTCTCACTATACATACATGTCCTATACTAGACGTGATCATTGTGGTTGTTGTTCTTCTTCTTCTTCTTTCTGTCCTCATGTACCTTTCGGTGTTGAGGGGAGAGTGAGTGTACGGTCTTTTGCCCTTCTATTTGCCTCCTTTGCTGTTATATTTCCGAGTGTCTCTAATACACTATCTATCCACCTTTTACGAGGGCGTCCAATATAGGTCTCCTGTTTTCGTATCGTTTGTTAGGTGTTTTTTGGATAATACTTTGCTCTTTCTGTCTGGTTATGTGGCCGTACCATTTAACTTGTTGTTTCTGTATGTATTCTATTGTTGGCTTGATCCCTAATTGTTTCCTTAGTGCTTCATTCCTTTTTTTGTCTCTCAAGCTAACTCCAATCATACGTCTCACACATTTCATTTCAGTGGTGTTAATCTTATGTATTGTTCTAGAATCTAATGTCCAAGTTTGACACTGATAACACAATGTTGGTAAGAAAATGGTGTTGAAAAGCGCTTTCTTTGTTTCTAGTGTAATATCTTTGTTTCTTAGTAAAGGTGTTAATTGACCAATGATCTGACAGGCCTTATTATACGCGTATCTTGCGTTTATTTCTGCTTCTTGTTTGTTGTCATATCTCAATGTGCTGCCCAGATATTTGAATTCATCTACTTGTTTTAGTTGTTTATTGTTTATCTGTATGTTGATGTTCTCCTTTTCTCTTGCAATATTCATTACTTCTGTTTTGTCTATGTTGATTTTCATTCCAAATTGCTTGCCTGCTGTGTCTATTATGCTTAGGTGGTCTTGCAGGTTTTTAATGTTGTTGTGGAATAAAGCCTGGTCATCTGCAAAAAGCAGTTCATTTGCAGTGGTTTTTTATTTAGAAATGACCATCTACAATATAATAACTGCTGGCTAATGGAAAAGAAGGCCTTCTTAGTGACATGCTTGATTATTCCTGTGATTTTCATTGATCATTATGATTATGCTTTTCTTGGCAGCCAATGATCAATTCGGAAAATCCGTACTAGTTGGCACCTATATTCAGCTATCATGTGGGTAGAATTCGTACTAGCTGGCACCTATATTCAGCTATCATGTGGGTAGAATTCGTACTAGCTGGCACCTATATTCAGCTATCATGTGGGTAGAATTCGTACTAGCTGGCACCTATATTCAGCTATCATGTGGGTAGAATTCGTACTAGCTGGCACCTATATTCAGCTATCATGTGGGTAGAATTCGTACTAGCTGGCACCTATATTCAGCTATCATGTGCGTAGAATTCGTACTAGCTGGCACCTATATTCAGCTATCATGTGGGTAGAATTCGTACTAGCTGGCACCTATATTCAGCTATCATGTGGGTAGAATTCGTACTAGTTGGCACCTATATTCAGCTATCATGTGGGTAGAATTCGTACTAGTTGGCACCTATATCAGCTATCATGTGCGTAGAATCCGTACTAATTTGCACCTATATTCAGCTATCATGTGGGTAGAATCCGTTCTAGTTGGAATCTATACTCAGCTATCATGTGGGTAGAATCCGTTCTAGTTGGAACCTATACTCACTATCATGTGGGTAGAATCCTTACTAATTGGCACCTTTACTCAGCTATCATGTGGGTATAATCCGTTCTAGTTGGCACCAATACTCCCTATCATGTGGGTATAATCCGTCCTAGTTGGCACCAATACTCCCTATCATGTGGGTATAATCCGTCCTAGTTGGCATCAATACTCCCTATCATGTGGGTATAATCCGTCCTAGTTGGCACATATATTCAGCTATCATGTGGGTAGAATCCATCTCTTAATGATATTTCAAAATAAGAAAATGTTCATAACATTCTGTAGCAAATAGTGGGAATTAATCACGAAAACAAACAAGTGGTTTTTAAATTAAAGTTCCATCCTTATTGTGGACATATTTGCAGTCTTTACCATTCTCCTGTTTTGAAAAAGTGACGGAGAATGATGGCTGGGCCCTAGCTACGAGTGGGTCAACAAATCTGACAAAAAATAATGAGTTAGTTGGCCCAGAAACGTATGCTATGCTTCTAACAGGACGTGGTGATCCTGGGATACTAACTCGCTGGAAAGGCTCTCTTCCATGACTAAATATATGCATCCATTAATCCCCTCTTCCTTTTCATACATCCATGTCTTTAGACCTTACATGATTTCGGGTGTCGCCTCAGTTACGCAACTAAGAAGAACCTGTGCTTTTATCAGAGAGACAATGTGGTTGCCAAGAGCTATCTTCTTACAGCTAAACCGATTATTTCATCATTATTCTCATTAATTCGATCTTTTATTCAAGTACTCGTATAATTCTTCAAATTGGAACTATTAATTGGGGCTAAAAATATATTATGTACACTGTATAAATTAACCTTAAAGAAACCCTAAGCAACATTAACCATCAAATCCAGGAAAAGTCAATAACAAAACAGTATGGAAGTTATCTTTCCATCGTGTCATTCTCTTTCATTTTTATGTTTTTCTGCATGCAAATGGTTATTGGTTTTACTTCAAAGTATAAATATTTGTTAGAAATTCCTTTTGTTTTTTGTTTGTTTTTATGGTACTTAGTCACGTCGGTTAGTTGGTTGACAGTGGTTTGTTTGTTTGTTTTTCGTTCGCTCCATTGTAACCATCACGGATATCCGTGCGATTTCCGCCGGGAGCGTGATTACGTTGTGCATCGTTATGCGCCTTGTAGGCCTAGCACATCCGATTTCGGCATGCCTTGACAATTCGGGTGGGCTACCCTTAGCCTGTGACAGCCTCTATATCTGTCTCCAGGCACGCGTAGTGGAGACTCTTCGCCCAGACGATTTTTTGCTCTCGCCTGACTCGAACGAGGTGTTCCACTGTCTATGAACTTGCCTCGTGTAATTGGACGTGCTGTGCCTGTGTCCATTGGGTACTGAACCGTTTCTCATCCGTGAGCCTGGTTCCTTAAGGGGAAGAACTCAACAGAGGAGTTGGACCCTGGCTCTTTCGCCCTCTTAGCCGAGGTGTCATTCACCGACATCGTGTACCCCTTGTTCAAGTTCGAGTCTCACACCACGCGTTTGAGAGCAAGGCGTTCTCGAGCTGAGCGTCCTTGTCCCAATAGCGCCTGAGCCCATCAGGTACTGAACCCTTTCTCTCTTCAAGTGTATTTCCGGTGTAGGAAAACCTGACAGTAGAGTTGGGCCAGGGCTAAATCGTTGTCCCTTTTGTGCCTGAGCGCATCGAGTACGGAACCCTTTCTCTTCGCGAGCATATTTCCGGTTTAGGAAGGCTCGACATCAGAGTTGGGCTAGGTCTTCTTGCTTTACCAAACGCTAATGGATGGGTCTGGGTCTCTGCCTGTAAGGAACACAGGTAACTAGAAGCTCGTCTCGAGCTGACGGAGCTTGTAGCTCCCCTTTCCTAGGGACTTTTCACTTTCTATTTGCAGTTCGCGCTGCCCTCTAGCGCTGTTCTGCCATTTCATTGTTTCAATGTACTCGGTATGAAATCTATGTCTCTCTCGCCATGCATCTATCTTTAGGTGCATTTTACATTGGCCGCCCCTCCAATGTTTGGACTGGACTGACTAGCTTCACTGTATGTCGACAGTGTCGCTATATGTGGTGATGCTTGGTGGTGTCGGAGATATTGTCAGTCTCTTGTGCAGGCAAATCTCTTTCCATCTGCTACCTCCACATTCTCGGACACGATCCCCAAATGATTTGGCCAGAATCAGCTCGAGCTGCTGTATTTCTGTTTCCAGGGTGCACCGCGTGGAGGTACATTTGGGATCTTGGTTATCTGCTAACCCTGGGTCCGCCTAGAGCAATGCGTTCCCTTTGCACCCCGTTGACAGTGGTTAAATCCAGTTCGTGAGAACGAGGAAATAAGTATGTTATGTCTTTTATGCTGTAAATTGAATACCAAGAATTGATGGCTTTGAGATGTGGGTATATAGATGAATAGAGAGAATATCACGGAAGTCATTAACCCATTAAAACACATTAATTAACACATCACAGACACATTAAAAGGCATACCAACTTACTGAAAACCTCACTTGAGGGTAAAGGCAAAGGGAAGAGAGCAAGAGGTAGGCAGAGATACAAGTGGGAGAGTAACATCATACGATGGACAGGTTACAGTCTAGCAGAATGCACCACCAACACAAGAAACAGGGGATGTTGGAGGTCTGTTGCAGCCGACCTTCGTTGCGGAGACGGCACTTGATGATTATGATGAAGAATTAAACTATCCTTGAGGAGACAATATGTGTCGTTATACATGTATTTTGTTTATGAAAAAAAAAATTGATTTCAATACGATCAAGTCCTTTGAACTGATTAAACAACTAAGAGAGAGCTCTTTCGGATTGCAAACATGACCCATGTCGTGCAAAACATACTCACTCAACTGTAACAAGTGTCAAAATAAGTTGTACATGCTTAATCCGTATCCTGTAATTCAAGCTAATCATGAAAACAGGATTCTTCCAATTTGTAGTTATATTTACAAGAATGTATAGAAATGTGTTATGTTACATGTAACTGAAAAACCATATGTAGAGATGTGTTATGTTACATGTAACTGACAAACCATATGTAGAGATGTGTTATGTTACATGTAACTGAAAAACCATATGTAGAGATGTGTTATGTTACATGTAACTGAAAAGACTATATGTAGAGATGTGTTATGTTAAATGTAAATGAAAAGCATCCAATAGATAAAAAATAAATAGTATACATAATAGAATTAATATATATAATATACACAACGTCCCGTCAACGTGTGGCCTTTGTCAAGAAACAAAATAAAATATTGCGGTAGTACATTCACGACACTCTGGTTAATATTGCATATACTTAGCTTTTTTATATATAGTTTAGAGGTGAGAAAGAGAGTTCTGCAGTGCTATATAACCCCAATGCTAACATATGGGTGTGAGTCTTGGACAATAAACAATCTGGAAAGTGGGAAATTAGAGGCAATAGAGATGTGGTTCTACAGAAGAATGCTGAGAATACCATGGACTGCAAAAAAAACTAATGTAGGGGTATTGAAAGAGTCAAATGCAAAACGGATCTTAGTGAACAATATAAGAAAAAGGCAATCTTCTTTTTTTTTTACCACTTCATGAGACAGGCAGGTTTGGAGAACATAGTCACACCAGGCAAAATTGAAGGCATCAGAGACAGAGGGCGACAACGTGAGAAAATATTAGACAGATTGACAACCTGGCACGTCAAGGAAACAACAACGATCTTGATACATAATACTGTGGACAGAGAGATGTGGAGAGCCATGACCGCCTACGCCAACCGGCATAGCACCTGATGATGATACTTTAGCTGTATATTTTGAATAAAACAGGTGATAGAATATAACACTGCGATGGTGAATATGAAATTGATACAGATTTTAAAGTCACTGGTTCCAAGTGAAAGATCACTGTTCGCTGCATCAGTGTAGAATATATCCACTCCACCATCAATGAGTTCGCTCCACAGATCATCAATGTAGTATATACCCACTACACCATCAATGAGTTCGCTCCACAGAACATCAGTGAGAATATCAAGATTCTAAATTGTTCTTTGTTTTGCATATTTTCTAATTTGATGGTCACTGTGATTCTCTCTGATTGGGAGATGACCACTGTGATTCTCTCTGATTGGGAGATGGTCACTGTGATTATTTCTTGTTGGGACTTGTTTTCAAAAATCCAGTAATAGACTGGAGGATAACAGTATATTGATGATTCAGTTTGTATCTGATAATTTATGATCCCTGGAAAATATAGAGAGAAACAGCAAAGAACTAAAGGACAGCACTTCAGGAGCTGCTGAATTCCGTAAGCTGGTGTCGAGCGCTTAAAGCACACAGTGACTATCTCGCCATTACAGATGGTAAGCACCATTTTGTCAAGCTGATGTTTTTGTGAGGTATTTGGTACATCTGTGACACATCATTAACTATTCATACAGTATACATTTTGTCCGGCTCTGTGGCGGTGTGGTTATGAGCACGTCTGTGACGGCCAAGGTACTGAGTTCGGTCTCCGCCTTAGGCAATTATGCATCCGGACCATTCAGAAAGCAATAGCATACTACATTACGTATTTATATTGCTTAGAAAATCACTACATCCAAAAAATGCTTGGTTAAAGGCTACGTCCAGAATAGGATATGCTATCGATTTTTTTATATTCCTACATTTAATTATTGTGGGTTATTATATTCTCTCGGACCCTAGGGTCTAGACGTCAACTAGAGAAGCCGTTGCATTATTCTTTCCATAGATCGCTCTCATTAGTCGTTATCAGTTCGGTGTTACTGAGTCTGACAATGATATTTTTGTCGATACGTTGCTGTTATTGTTGATCAGATAAAGGACAACGTTAATCTCTAAAGTTTATTACTGTTTGTTTAACAGCTGTTAAAAAAATGGTGATATAACAAATACGGTTAGAGTGCTGACCTCATATTTGAAAGACACTTAGTTCGCTCCTCTGCTATATATATATATATATATATATATATATATATATATATATATATATATATATATATATATATATATATATATATATAATATACAGTTACAACTACATTTCTATGCTAGATGAAGTATTGTCAGCAATATTACTAATTGGCTTTTAAATGATAAATGCAGGGCTGTGCTGCTGCACGTCTGTTGATACGTCTACGACACTATAAGTTGCAAGATCACTTCACATTTATTCACAGTTCCGACATCTTCATAATTAAACTTTATTAAATACGCCTATTACTCAACAAAACAACGGAACAGAAAATACAAAGAACTCATTTGCCGTCTGACACGAACAAAAAAATTAAACCAATTTTCATTTCCCTAAAATTGCTTATTCAATTTGAGGAATTTCAAATAAATACATGTTAACATAGCCATCTGCTAAATGACACTAAGCGCCTATAATTGTAACGCTGCAGAGAAGAACTGCTCGTAAAAATACAGCTCTTCCCACTGACTTGATACTTAACTGAAAATTATATCTCGATCGTAAGTAGTGCTTGCACTATTCATCGCACATTTTGTTTACATTTAATTTGATTTGTGATTTTTGTGTTAGGTAATAGACTATTATTATACTTGTTACATTGTGTACTTTCATCAGCTGTACCATATTTATCCAGGAAACAATTGGTTGCTTGTTGATCCAGTAGCCTGTGGGCTCACGACCCTCTGGCAAAAAATGCAAGTCGATATTTGTCGTTAGATTCGACATGGCTGCGTGCACCAGTATTCTCAGTAAACATCACGTAGATGTCAACTGTAACTTTTCTTAATATTTAACTTTTTTAATAAAACAATACGAATGCTTGAAGATGATAGTAACATTTCCAGAAAATTAAAGGTAAAAAGGTGTGCCAATTCTCTCTCTCAAATTTTGTAAGAATTACATTTTATGGAATTGATTTATGCGAATAGATAAAATTAGTTAAACCTGGACAATGACAGCTCAAGACAAAAGAAAAATAGTGACAGCAGAAATAACATGTCTACGAAGAATACTCGGAGTATCATTCATCATCATCAGGTGCCATGCCAGGTGGCGTAGGTTATCATGGCTCTCCACAGCTCTCTGTTCACAGTTTTATGTATCAAGAACGTTGTTGTTTCCCTGCCGTGCCAGGTTGTCAAACTGTCTAATATTTTCTCACGTTGTCACTCTCTGTCTCTGTTGTCTTCAATTAGGCCTGATGTGACTATGTTCTCCAAACCTACCTGTCTCATGAAGTGGCCAACAAACAAAAAAAAAGATTGTCTTTTCCTTATATTATTGATTAAGTCCGTTTCGCATTTGACTTTTACCCTCCACATTAGTTTTCTGGCAGTCCATGGTACTCTCAGCATTCTTCTATAGAACCACATCTCTATTGCCTCTAATTTCCCACTTTCCAGTTTGTTTATTGACCAAGACTCACACGCATATGTTAGTATAGGGGTTATATAGGTGTATAGGGGAGCCGCGTAGCACAGTGGCTAGCGCACTGGCTTCGTATATGAGTGGTCCTGGGTTCATTTCCCTGATCGCAACGAAGTCTGCGAGGGAGAGGAGATGGATACTGTCTTAGGCTGAAAGAGGCATGCCTCAGCTAAGAGGCTTTAATCCCCAATTTAACAAACAACAATAACAGCTAAAGCAGTCATTTATGCAGAGTTTTTGTACAGTCTCACTGCACTTTATAAGTAAAACAAATATGAAAAACGAGATCACATGATGTCACTAGAGAATATGCAACAAAAAATGTCATAACTATAACTATAATAACAATAATATACACAGATGGGTCTGCACAGAATGCTGTGAGGAATGGAGTCGCAGATGTGTATATATAGAATATCCACACAAGCCTAGAGATACAATCAGAATACAACAGGGAAATTCTGTAATAATTATGATGCAGAAATCCAAGCAATTATGGTGGCAACTGAAAAACTGCTGAACTCCAACCCTGGCCTACAGCTCGGGGTGTTCCTGACAGATGCACTTCAGTGCTTCTAGCTCTTCAGACTGGAAAACTAACAGACTTGCAAAAACTACTTAATGAACTGTCTTACCAGTATAGAGTAACCATGCAGTGGATACCCTCTCACTGTGGAATACCAGGAAATGAAAAAGCAGACCAACTGGTTAAGGAAGGTGCTGCCGAAGACCAACCAGATGTGCCAATCACCTACCATCAGAAAAAATAGATGATCAAGTCAATAAAAAGCCACAAACACTACCACAAGATGCCTATCACATTATGAACAGGATAGAAAAAGTTGTAATTCTACGCATCAGAACAGTACACAACAGACTCCGCAGTCACATGTATACAAAGCTGAGGCAGACACATTGTGCAGAGGAAACAACACTGGAATCAAAGTTCTATGGGACACTGTATGAACTACAGAAGACAGTGAGTTTTATTCAGGACACAGAATTACAGATATGGACATGTTTCAACGAAAGAGGAAGAAGAAGTAACAATAGCTACTGCTATGGTCTAGCGCTGTTTTGGGGGAGCCGGAAAGTAGCAATGGAATTTACACTATAACAGGTGCTGGAAATGTCCACCACAGGTTCCAAGACATGACTGCACACGTCTCTTCATATTGTCAAATACCTTCTGCAATGTGTTCAAACATTTGTTCGACCAAAAAAAATTATTCTTGCCATTGATAACACCATTCTGTTTTGCGTTCGAAGAATTACTCCATCAGGCGACATCAACTCACTGCATCTTCCTTCACTATGGACTGTGGAGTACATTTTGTGATGACGTCATGTACGTCAGTTTTTCAAATATTTTCTCCAAACAAAGTGTGGAGACTTTACAGACACTCCGTATATTATACATTATGCAACAAATTGCAATCTTATTATGGGTAAAACCTCCCAATCAATTCAACCAATAAAACAATTCTGCTAATATAATTCATAAACGTTTAGCCAACCTAGACAATTGGTTATTATTAAACCGACCTCGTACCACTCCGGGCAGACCTGACAGTGCACGAATGTCAGACATATATATATATATTATATATATATACATCCACCAAACAGAAGCGGGGGGCTTGAATACCCATGATTCTTGTATGTTTCTTGATCAATAAACATTATTGTACTTGATCAATACAAATTATACAGCTCTATCACTATTGTAGCTAGTTATAGTAATTCTACGCCCCAGTCTAAGTCCCATCAATTGCAATGCAGATTATGTCATCAACTATTATGTTGTTCTTAATCAGACTTATCACGTGTTAGACTGTGCATACTTTCTTCCATAGTTTCTAGATATACAAATATATATTTCTGGGATGTGAAATATTCTTCTCTGTGTGCATGAGATCCCAATAGATTTTGGTGTCTTCCTCAATTGTTCTTCTCTGGGAGTTTCTCAGTCTTCCAACGTTCATCTTTCCCTGCGAGTTTCAGTCCGGAGCCATTCTCGTTATTTCGTCAGTCTTCGTTTTTCGGGGTGTGTTATGCCACACTTCATTTTCTACATTTTATCTCTACCTCCACCATGCACAGGTGTGTTCTCTTTCACAAGTCATCATTCGATATTAACTATGGCACTGGTGTGCTCTTTTCCACAAATCATCACTTCACATTAACTATGACACTGGTGTACTCTCTTTCACAAGTCATCATTCGATATTAACTATGGCACTGGTGTGCTTTCTTCCACAAATCATCACTTCACATTAACTATGACACTGGTGTATTCTCTTTCACAAGTCATCATTCGATATCAACTCTAGCCACCAAATTGGAAGTTACAACGGAGACATGCAATTATATTATATTTCCGTTATCTCGATATGCTGTTTGATTATTTGCATGTCATGATTCGAAGTCAATAGTCAACAATACAATTATGGGGGAAGATCATTATAGCATGTGAAGAGGTCATGAGAACTTGAGAGGTCATGAGAACTTGAGAGGTCATGAGAACTTGAGAGGTCATGAGAACTTGAGAGGTCATGAGAACTTGAGAGGGCATGAGAACTTGAGAGGGCATGAGAACTTGAGAGGGCATGAGAACTTGAGAGGGCATGAGAACAACATTGACTTGTGGGCAATGGAGAAGATCGTTGGTTCTTGTTTGCAATTAGTGCCTACCTACGTTTTTATGATTAAAAAAACAACAACTTTGGTTACTGCATGTTTTCCTGTTAAGGAGTGCTTCCTGCTTTTGAAGGAGGCTGTGGAAATAAAGACCGCTTTGCCACAGCTGTCGCCGCGACGTGTACAGGAAGAAATTTTGTTGCACCTCCGAAAGACAAAAAAACCTTGTCCCAACCGCGAATTGAACCGGAGACCTCATGAACCTGAGGCCGGCTTTCTAACCGTAAGGCCACACGCTCCACGTTGGTTAAATAATATGGTTAACTAATCTCAATATTATAACAATAATTAATTATTAATTAATTAATAATTAATAAAAATATTCATTTTTGGGTTAGGGCCAGTGGTAACTATGTTTTATATAAGTAATCCTAACTCTAAATATATTCATATTTAAATAAATAAATAATAAATATAAACTGACAAACATAATCAAGGGAAATAATCAAATAAGTAGGCACTAATTCGAAACTAGTTCCAGATCATTTAAACTTATAAAGAGGTCATGAGGAAAAACCATCGACTTGTAGGCATTGCATGAGAATGGGAAAGTATTGTCAGTTCCTTGGCATTGGGTCAAAGTATAATTTACAGTTTGACTTAGAATTCTTTGCCTTTTAATCCGGACGATCCGATTTCAGTATGATATTGTTCGGTCACTTTGGACATGTACTCTAATTTATTGGGTCGCCATCCCCATGCCCATGTCTCCTTAGTCACCTCTTAAGACATACATGCAGGCCTGTAGGATGGGAGTGTTGAGAGGGCTCAGCGCAGTAAAGATATATCGTGATCGATCGTCAATATAAGACTATATAAGGCTTATTGGAAAACAGAATTCTAAAATGACTCAATTTACTTTCTTTGTGACATTAATTGGTCACGTGTGTGTATATACTTGATGTCGACAGCCAGATAATAATAATAATAATAATAATAATAATAAAGCCCACAACCATCATATGTCACATTGAGATATTGTCTGCATAAATATCTCCACTCATCTTTATTATCTACCATACAGATGAGTTTGGAAACTTCACACCCTGTCCAGTCCTTGATATAATCCAGTCATGTCTTCTTGTCATCTCGTCTTATTCCACCCTACACCGTACTTGAAGAACAACGTTTATCATCGAGGTATGTCTTATCACATGCCCGTACCACCAGAGTTGACAAAGTTTCACGATTGTTAATAGCGGTTCCTGTTGATCGATTAATAATATTAATTATATCATGCACAAATAAGTTGATCTTATGTTCTCCGTAACAGATACCAAACACACGTCTATTGTTTTTTGTTTTAGAACGCGTGGATTCTTCTCTTGAAACCCAGAGTTTGAGTCAGTCCAGGTCTCACAGCCATATAGAAATATTGACAGAACAAAAGATCTTAACACATATGGTGATCCTGCTTTTCCAAATGATGATTATTAGTGTCATGAAGGTCATGGCCATTGCCAGTCATTTCTTAACCTCATCAAAGCTGCATCAAATTTAACTTCTGCAATAAAAAATAACACTTAAAATATTTCAAAGATACAAAAACGCAATCTCAGAATTATAACAGGAGGTGTGAAAACTACCATAATCACAGAAATGGAAACATGCACAGGTTTGCCATCAGTGGAAGAAGAAGAAATTTTAAAAAAATCATCACACAGAATGCAAAGCTCAAATGTTTGGACAGTCATCAAATGAAGCACAGACTAAGCAGGCCTACAAAACAGCGACTCAAAAGAAGCAGCTTCCTACACTCCACAAAACAGCCCCAGAAATCACTCACGGATACAGATGTATCATGCCTAAGACCATTAAACACATTTAACAAATACTCAACCTGTGACATAACAACTTTCCAAAAATTATGACCAATATATATCAGGCCTTTTTTCGATAACGGAAACTCAAGTACAAGTACTTATAGAGACAATTAAGCATCATATACAGAAAGAATACCCAAAGGATACATGGACACAAGTAGGGGATCTCTGGCTCGTGTCGTCTTGTTTATAAGGCGGATTTTTTTTCAGAGATCCCTGTGGATTATCACTTGAAGCTACGGAGTTACTTGCTATGATTGGTACTCTCGGCAGGCGGCGTACCGCTTCGTTGAGAGGGACATATGGGAAACCGAGTACAGTGAAGTCAATCTTCTACGGCTTTTAAACCCTTTTTAATATACAGATGGATCAGCGAAAGAAGCAGTATTAGATGGAGGAGTGGGAATGTATATAGTAACAGCAGATTAAAAAGAAATAGAAAAATCCATACCCGCAGTCAAACATTCCATAAATTTCAATGGAGTAAAAAATTTTGGTAAGCCATAACAGAGGCAGCCAAAATACTCATAAATGGCTTGCCGAGCCACAACAGAAATGTAGTATTTTCATACACAGTCTGTGTTACAAACAGTAAACGATTCGCATAACACGAGAATAAATGAACTTACGGTCTGTTTATTACACCTCAGCAGTATCACCAAAGAAACGGTAATGCAGTGGATTACTGTGGCACTCATGGAAATGAAAAGCTGAGCTAATGACACGGAACAGGGGATCGCTAGAACAAATAGAAAGTGATATTACATGAAGACTATGATAAAAGCAGAATATAGGGAAAAGTGGAAGCAGATGAGGCCAACTGCTGCACTAAATGATCAGTACCACAAAATGTCATGCAAAGAACAAACCATTATCACCAGACTCGAACTGGCTGTGAAGTCACATGTACAGAAAGCTGAAAATTGGCGAGACATAACTGTACAACTTTTGACTGAGCCAAGAAACAGTAGAATATATTTTTTCATGCATGTCAACTCTATCACGAAGAGAGAGAGAGAACATATAACCTACTGAGACGGCACTTCTTCCAAACTTGAGCTGTTTCATGGATGACCTGTAGCGAATTACACATTTCACTGAAGCTACTGACGCTCTAACCAGATAAGTGACTGAGGAACGATGAAGAAGAAAAATAAGAACAAGAAAGTTAATTTCACAACTACAGCCAAAGAAAATCACGGGAAAGGTCAAATGAGTCACTATAGATTGTTATTTTTCAATGAGCCCACATATTGTCGTTTAGTCACGGGACAACAACTTTGGAAATACTATTAAATATGAGGTTCCACAACATCTAATAAACTTGTGTGGGAGTAGTTACACAGGCAGTCAATGTGCAATTAGAACGAGTGTATGGCTTTCAGAAAAATTTCACATACATTCTGGAGTGCCACAAGGATGTGTTCTATCTCCCTTACTATTCATCACATATATCGACTGTATATGTAAATTCGCCAACACCAATGAAGATGACAACCTAAACAACTTCCTGAGAGAACTTCTTTTTGCAGACGATTAAGCAGTATCAACATCAGAAGAACAACTACAATCGCATATAAATATACTGCACATAACATGTAAAGACTTTAACATGAAAATAAACACAGAAAACAACCGATGTAATGTCAATCGCAAAAACAGAAATAAACACCAAATTCTCATCAATGACCAACAACTTAAACAGGTGGAAGAATTCACTTATGTTTGAAGCATCATGCCATTAAATAGAACACACAAATACAAAGGAAATACAACATAGAAGCAACATAGACTATCAGATCTTAGGGCAGATGTCTCCTATTTTCAAAAACGCACATGTGAACATGAACACCAAAACTACATTATATAAGCGATCATCGTGGACATTAACAACATAAGCCAAAAGAAAACTTGTTACAACTGAAATGACTTTTCTACCTAGAATCCTCGGAGTAAGAATAAGAGAATCAGAAACGAAAACATCAGAAGACTAACAAACACAATGCCAATCATGAATTACATAAGAAGACAACAAATTAAGTAGTTTTCACATGCTTTCAGACTACCATCAGACAGTGCACCTCAAAAAATATTACTATACAGACACGATGGAGAACTCGATTTGCGATTGAGATCTACTTTCGTACAGTGCAACTGTTGGTATTAACATCCATCATTCCTACGTGTTGTGTTCTGTTTGTACATTTCCAGTTATCAGTTATACTCTTCCAGACTTCCGGCATGTATTTCAATTAGCTAGGTTATGTGCTAATATACGGTTGTGAGGCATGGGCATTATATAAAACAGTAGCAAGGCGAATCGTTTCTTTCGAAATGAGATGTTACAGAAAAATTGTACGTATACCATAGACAGCTAGAAAGGCGGCCCTAAACAAGAATGCGGCTCAAGATGACGATTGTGCAGTGATATATCAGATTGTTTAAACATGTCTCTAGCTACGTCATGCCAACTCGCCCAGAATCAATAAGGAAGATCACCTTCTGGAACAAATTAAGTAGTCATATGATGATGGAGCATATGTGATGGTAGACAGTGCCGTTATCTAAGTTTTAATCTGTCAATTAGAGTCAAATAGATTGATGTCCGCCGAAGACGATGTGTCGGGCCATTGGCGCAAATAAAACGGCTACAGAACGCATTTCCATTTTCTGGATTACATCCTGCTGGAAATCTAGTTGGGCCATTGTCCTGCTATAAGAGAAATCCAGTGGGAGTTTGAGAATGAACGATGAAGAAGAGGAGGAAGAAAATATAGATTGGCGCAAATTAAATAGCGACATAGCACATTTCCATTCTCTGGACTACATCCTGCTAAATATCTAATAGGATCATTGTCCTGCTACATGAGAGATCTAGCGGGAGTTTGAGAATGAACGCTGAAGACGAAGATAATCGCTGTGCGTTATGATGTGTTAATAATCAATCTCGCTTGGTCGTAGATTTTTGTGTGATTTCCTGTGTGTGATTTCCTATGTGTTTCCAGTGATCAGAGAAACTTCATTAACTAGTTTTCATTTTTCGCAAGCGATGATTAAACATTTGTATATAACGTATATAATATATATGATGATGACCGTGGAATAATCTCTTTAGCTGTGAGCAGATAGCTCTTGACAAATGATGATGATTATGAAATAATCCCTTTAGCTGTGAACAGATAGCTCTTGGCAACCCATAGTCTGCCTAACAAAAGTACATGTTCTCAATTGAGTAACCGAGGTAGTACCGGACTCATAAAGTTGTCTCGAAGTCATTGCTATTTTAGTAGGGCTAATGAATGCGTGTTTACTCCAGGAAAGAAAGTATTCCAGTGCGGCAGTAACCCTGAATCATCATGCCATGACAAGATTGCAGAATACACTTCTTGATAATTGGAATGATGATCATATTGATGATGATGATGATGTAGCGGATGTTGATAACATGATTAATTGTATCAATATTATTCTTGTAATATTATAGACATATCTTTTATTGATGTAACTCACAGTGTTATCTTACCAAGTCTCATGAGAACGTTCTTTTCACCGACAATCTCAACTAGAAGGTGTTTGCTATCTGCATGATGACTGTTATTTTTGACAACATTACCTGTTTTCAAAGACATAATGAAAGCAAAAATATAACATTGCAATGTGTAAAAACAATGGAAAGTTCATTAGAAAACGTGATTGTTGTATCTGAAGAAGTTATGTCCATTCTGCATATGATCAACACCTGGGGTATTGGACAGTGCGTCACGGTGCTCGGTATCGTAACCAACTTAATGAACATAGTTGTGTTTGTTCGACAAGGCGTTAAAGACACGGTCAATATCAGTCTTTTTGGACTCGCCATCTCCGACCTCGGATCTTTGCTATTTCTCCATTTATTAAATTTATGCTTCACCCCGTCAATATTGCAAATGGACCTACCATTCTATCCAGATCAAGTAATGTGGCATTGGGCCTGGGCACATATAATATTTACTAGAATTACCACCGGTATTACAGCTTGGATTACACTAGAACGATGCCTTTGCATAGCTGCGCCTCTAAAGGTAAAGTTATGGATTACTCCAAAGAGAACAGTTTTATTCATGGTCCTCCTTTACCTCGTCATGGTCGGCCATGTTCTTCCTGTGTTCTACACTACACAATTAACATGGATCTTTGATTTCAATAGAAACAGAACGATTCTTGGAATTTTTTATATGGAAAATAGAAACGACATTGAAAAGGTTGTGTTTCTTATTAACAACGTTCTACCATCAGCATTCTTTGTACTTATCATCGTGTGTACAACAATACTTGTCAGAGAATTACGAAAGAAATCAAAATGGCGGAAGCAGATGGCAACTTTAACGAAGGAGAACGTCACTTCCGATAGGGATACGAAAGTGATCAAAATGGTCGTCTTAATTTCCGCAGTTTTTATTTTCTGTTATTCTCCAGGTGTGTTCATACAAATATGGGCTGCTTCAGACCATGAACTGAGACCAGACGGAAAACATCAATCCTTACTGTATGCTTACAGTTCTTTCATGCTTCATTTAGAAGCAATCAACTCTAGTGTCAATCTATTTATCTATTTGAGCGCCAGTTCAAAGTTCCAAAGCACCTTCTATCAGATATTTTGTTTATGTTTTATAAAAAAATAATCAAAGTATACTAAACACTGACAAGATTATGATGTGAACAGAATTGCGATTGGGTGTGAGCAACGACAATGTGAATAAAAAGACGATAAGTAGAGCATCTTCTAATATTGTACCGATTTAATCAACCATATATTGTTATTTACACATTATTTTATTTTACTACTGTCTTTGCCTTTGATATGTTTGTACGTTTGTATATTCACGATATGAGAAATAGAGTGGTATGTATGGAGTTATTGTATCATTATGTGTAACGTGTAGATAACAATAGATACCACCAAAGTAAAACAAGCCAGATTTTACATATCTAGGCAATATTTTTTCTCAAAATGGAAAACTAGACAGAGAAATAGAAACAAGGTGTCAGAAAGCAAACACAGTGACTTACAAACTTTCACCATTACTTTTTCACACAGAGGTCAAGCTGTGAAATTAGAAGACACAAAATATCTACATTTTTTATACCAACGCTGTGCTACCAATGTCAAACATAGTCTTTAGCATTCTCGCGGCAAAGGAAATTGGTGTATGTGAAATGAAGTGTCTAAGAAAGGTTGAAATGGATAAAATATAACATGAAGAAATTAGGAATAGAGTAGATATAATTTCATATATTGAAAATATCGAAAGACAGCAAGTAAAATGGTTCGGTCACCTTATGAGAATGAGCCCAAACCAAATACCAATAAGAGTATATTACAAATGAATATTTGGATATAGAGCCAACAGTAGACCAAGAAGACGGTGAGTAGAAAACATCAAGATAAACTTGAACAAACAAGGTCTCAATGAAACCAAGGTGACACTTCTGACCTTGGAGCAACAACTGAAACTGCCATATCTACGCTTAACGACAAGTGTGGATACTATCAACCATCATTCACCTAAGGGAAAGACAATAGACAAAAGTGTGGGTTCTACGGAGGTGTTTTTCATATCCAGGAAACTAACAGCGGTGTGTAGACGTCAATGTGTTGCTTGAGCCAGACAGTGGAGCACAGAGTATCAACAATGTTACCTGTCATGATGGTCATACGAGGACACTAAGAAGGTTTGTGGTGGAGTGGTTGCCCCAAAGACTATCAACAATGTTACCTGTCATGATGGTCATACGAGGACACTAAGAAGGTTTGTGGTGGAGTGGTTGCCCCAAAGACTATCAACAATGTTACCTGTCATGATGGTCATACGAGGACACTAAGAAGGTTTGTGGTGGAGTGGCTGCCCCATCACATAATGGGTAAAGTGAATCAAAAGTCATACAGAAAACGAATGTGTCAGGTCTAAAGGCGCATGTGTCATGCGCCGTATTCTGTCCAGAACGTAATCTTCTTTATGAATCTCCTGAAATCCCCCCCCCCCGGTCTCCTGCAAGTTGCCCCGCCTTCTCTAGCGTCATGTGCATGCATTCCTGAATATCTCTTGTCCAGCGACGTCTTGGTCGACCTTTCCATCTACTGCCTTCTATTACCTCCTCCAACATCACTCTTTCCATGTCACCGTGTTCAAACACATCTTTCCTCACATTCATATGGAAATTCTTGGCACACAACTCCTGTAGTCATATGTGCCATGTGACGTATTCCTTCCAGAACGTTGTCTTCCCAATGAACTCTCTGAACCTCTCTCTGTCTTGGGCGATGTGGCTTGCATTTTCTAGCGATGTATTCATGTTATCTTTAATGTCGTCAGTCCATCGTCTTCTTGGTCTGCCCCTTCTCCTCTTCCCAGGTACTCTCCTCCAATATTTGTCTTTCTAAACAGTTATGTCTCTTTATATGACCAAACAGTATATTTGTAGTCATATATTATATACATATTTTGTATTGATGTAACTCACATGCGTATAGAAGTTGTAAAACATGATTCCGCGGGTTCCGTTCTCTGGAATACATCCTGCTAATCTAGAAAAGTTTGAAAACAAACACAGAAGAAGAAGCAGTGTGCAATGCAAATGAAGTAACCTACTCACATGGGGTAAATTGCATGTGTATAGATAAAGTTCCTGTGGGAGCGTACATTCTTCTTCTTCTGCGTTCAGCATCTATGGTCATGCTATACCGTCAGGTCTGTCGTCAAGACGAAGTCCACTGTCTTCTCCAGGTCAGAGCGGCTGCCCCATAGTTTTTGCCTCAAGTCTTTATCCTCTGGCCAGGTCTGCTGTCTCTGCTCTTTGTATGTTGGGCAATCCGGGGTCTGGGTTCCGGATCCACATGGACATTCATCTGTGTATGAGATACTCAATCGGTAAAGGTGGCCCAACAGTCTACAGTTTCCTGTTCTAAGGCGAAATATTGTGGTGTGTTGATATCTTTGAAGGAGATGTATTGCATCATGCTCGTATTCCTCTTCCATGTGTTCATTATACATGCACGTCATCTACTAGAGGTTTGCAGTTTCCATGCTGGTTTGTTTAGTGGGTCTCATTAGTGCAGAAGGAATTCCATGACATATGTTACTATACAACGCAAATCATCTTGGCTAGAATCACTGATCATGTATCGTTTTCTATATACTTGTTACTGCCAAAAACGCAGGGAAAGAAAGTCAAGTAAGACCAGATAAATGACACTTCGTGAAATTTGTCCGGAAATCAATCGTGTAGAAGTGCATGTTTTCTAGTTATACTAGCAAGAATTGGCTCCAAGCGAGAGAACCCGAAGAAATACGTAAATCTTTATTGACAACCGACATTTATTATGACGGCATAATTAGACCTTCTAGTATTTCTAGATATTCGTATCAGATTTAAAACAGCGACATATTATTTAACTTATGCTCCAGATCATTAGTCATGTGACATACACTTTGTGTCACCAGCCAATGGAAAGAATGAAAAAAATGTCTCGTCACTCAAAATAAATGTCGCTGTTTGGTATTTAAGAGAAGTCTATCCTGAGCAGTTTGGTATTTAAGAGAAGTCTATCCTGAGCAGTTTGGGATTTAAGAGAAGTATTATCCTGAGCAGTTTGGGATTTAAGAGAAGTACTATCCTGAGCAGTTTGGGATTTAAGAGAAGTACTATCCTGAGCAGTTTGGGATTTAAGAGAAGTACTATCCTGAGCAGTTTGGGATTTAAGAGAAGTACTATCCTGAGCAGTTTGGGATTTAAGAGAAATACTATCCTGAGCAGTTTGGGATTTAAGAGAAGTACTATCCTGAGCAGTTTGGGATTTAAGAGAAATACTATCCTGAGCAGTTTGGGATTTAAGAGAAGTACTATCCTGAGCAGTTTGGGATTTAAGAGAAATACTATCCTGAGCAGTTTGGGATTTAAGAGAAGTACTATCCTGAGCAGTTTGGGATTTAAGAGAAGTACTATCCTGAGCAGTTTGGGATTTAAGAGAAGTACTGTTCTGAGCAGTTTGGAAAGACAGGGATGTGTACTATCACTACTACTGTTTGTTAAATACATGGATAGGATAGCTAAAGAGGCGGGCACAAGATGCGAACACATCTCAGAAACATCAAGAGACCTAAGGTAACTCTACACAATCTACTCTTCGCAGATGATCAAGGTCTAATATATGAAAGTGAATGCGAACTACAAAGACACACTAATTCATTACAGACAGCGTGCGAACTATACAATATGAGATTAAACACACTAAAACATAAACTATGAAAATATGCAGAACAACAGAACAGCTAAATGTGTATGTTATTATTATTATTATCAGATGACATATTCTGCCAAAACGTAATCTTCCCTATGGTTCTCTTGAATTCTTTGCGATCTTGAGCAAGTTGTCCTACCTCTTTTTTTGCCCCTGTTGCCTTCTATCATCCCCTTCAGTTACACTCTCTCCGTGCCGTCGTATCTCTAAGTGTGCCAGGAAAAAAAATAGATTTTTTCTTTAATATGTTTAATAACACCTCCTGGTTTGTTTTCCTTGTTGTTCATGGCATTCTCAGAATTCTTCTATAGCACTTTAATTCAAATGATGCTATTCTCATGGCCACTGTTTTATTTAATGTCCATGCTTCACATCCATATTTAAAATAAATGTAAACAAATGAATGTGTGTTTAAATTTGTGTTGGTGTGGTCCTTATTGTATTGCTATCCATGCTGTATTGGGTAATAATTTGTTATATCTGTTGTTATCTCCTATACAATTTCAATCAAAACCCGCTTCCATGACTGCATGCTTCCACATACATCATTGTCACCTTGAAATTTGTATTATTTACATGTATAGTGTATCTAGTGCCTCTGTGGTGGACCATAGTTTTTAATGTTTTCATTGTTTTTCACTGTTTGTTTTGTATATTCTTGAGAAAAACCTAACGGTTCGAAACGTTGAAAATGTCTTGTGTATTGTCATTTGTATGTTTTCTTGTTTACACATCATAACCTCTTATAATAGTCAGCCTCGTTCAAGTGAAACTTTCAAAAACCTGTGTTCTACGTAAGTACTATTGATGAGTAAGAGCACAATATGTGAGATGACATGTCTGAAAAATGCTATAAACGTCACCAGATGAGATCGAATGAGAAATGAAGACATCAGAAATATTGTAAAGTTACTCTGCTTACCTCTTGCTCGCTTCCCTTTGACTTTACCCTCAAGTAAAGTCTTCGATAAGGTGTCATGTCTTTTAATGTGTCCAAAGTATTTTATTTGCCTGATCTTTATTTCTCTTGGTAGTTCCTTCTTCATATTAAGTGTTTCGCCCGTGTGTTGCAAGGGCCAAAAAGGGGAGCAAAGAATAGCAACACTGTTTACCTTCCACGCATGTCGTAAAAGGCGACTAAGGAGGTTATGGGAGGGAGGTTACTGTCCCATCCCATATAGGGTCAATGACCCAAAGCCATGATGCAGTCGGATGTGTCGGGCCGAAAGGCGCAGATATCGCAGCAATGCTTAAACCATGGCACAACTCATTCCGTTCTCCGGACTACATCCTGCTAATCTGCAGGAGTTTGAGAACGAACGCAAAAAAAGAAGAATATTAAGTGTTTTTAGTATCTCTTTATTTGTTTTCTAATCTTTCCATTATGTTCTCCCTATTCTTCTATATACCCACATCTCAAAGGCATCAATTGTGTCTTCTAATTGTTTGTGTCCATGTTTCTGAGTCATACATTAATATGGAATAGATGTAGCATTTTATAATTAGTCATCCCTCACCAATTGTTAATATTCTTAACTCTTCTGGACAAGTCCACGGTCTACATTCTGCTAATATACAGGTGTTTAAGAACGAACGCGGGAAAAAAAGAAAACATGTCAGCGAAAGTTTATGGCCAGTGTGATAGCATCACAGACTGCTATATAATTTCAGTTGGCCAGAGTGCAGTACGAACACAGCTTATAAACAAGTTGCAACATACGGCTCGTCTGTTAACGATATTACGTCCACATTTTCAGTGTAAGTTGTAAAAACACTGCATGTATTAAGCAACCGTAGAAATTTGATGTGCTGGGCCATTGGATCAAATAAAACGGCGACCATTCATTGGATTACATCATACACGAAATATGGTAGAACTATTGTCTTTGCTATGAGATTTCCATCAAGAGTTAAACGCTTAAAAAATACATTTCTAAAAATAGTGGAAGACTGATGAATCATATACGGTAATATACCTTGCAGATCTAGGAGTTGAGAAATGTATTATTTAATAATTCTTCCTCTTCTTCTTCTTCTTCTGCGTTCGTTCTCAAACTCCTGCAGATTAGCAGGATGTAGTCCCGAGAACGGAATTCGCTGTTTCATGGTTTACAGCATTGCTGTGATATTTGCGCCTTTCGGCCTGACACATCCTACTTCAGCAGGATTTGGGTAACTGACCCTATATGGAATGGGACAGCCAACTCCATCCCATAACCTCCTTAGTCGCCTTTTACGAATGCGTGGAAGTGAAACAGTGTTGCTAATCTTTGCTCCCCTTTTGGGCCCCGGTAACACACTGGCGATATAATAATTCACTCTCACATATTTCATTGCTTACTTTAATTCACTATTTTATTCCGTATCATTGCAATGTCAGTTTTCATTGTTCCATTTTTTCCTGCTATATAAGCAGAATATCTGATAGAAGGTGCCTTGGAACTTTGAACTGGATCTCAAATAGATAAATAGATTGACACTGGCGTTGATTGCTTCTAGATGAAGCATAAAAGAACTGTAAGCATACAGTAAAGATTGATGTTTTCCGTCTGGTCTCAGTTCATGGTCTAAAGCAGCCCATATGTGTACTATGGCACCTGGTGAATAGCAGAATACGAAAACTGTCGAGATTAAAACGACCATTTTGATAACTTTCGTATCCTTATCGGAAGTGACGTTCTCCTTCGTTAAAGTTGCCATCTGCTTCCGCCATTTTGATTTCTTTCGTAATTCTCTGACAAGTATTGTTGTACACACGATGATAAGTACAAAGAATGCTGATGGTAGGACGTTGTTAATAAGAAACACAACCTTTTCAATGTCGTTTCTATTTTCCATATAAAAAATTCCAAGAATACTTTTGTTTCTATTCATATCAAAGATCCATATTAATTGTGTAGTGTAGAACACAGGAAGAATATGGCCGACCATGACGAGGTAAAGGATGAACATGAATAAAACTGTTCTCTTTGGAGTTATCCATAACTTTACCTTTAGAGGCGCAGCTATGCAAAGACATCGTTCTAGTGTAATCCAAGCTGTAATACCGGTACTGATTCTAGTAAATATCGTGTGTGCCCAGGCCCAATGCCACATGACTTGATCTGGATAGAATGGTAGGTCCATTTGCAATATTGACGGGGTGAAACATAAATTTAATAGATGGAGAAATATCAAAGATCCGAGGTCGGAGATGGCGAGTCCAAAAAGACTGATATTGACAGTGTCTTTAACGCCTTGTCGAACAAACACAACTATGTTCATTAAGTTGGCTACGATACCGAGCACTGTAACACACTGTCCAATACCCCAGGTGTTGATCATATGCAGAATGGACATAATTTCAGTAGACACCATTAATTCTTTTTCCAAATAATTTCCCCTTGTTTCTTGGCATGGGAATGATGAAACATATTTGCTTTCATTTTGTCTTTGCAAACACGTAATGTTGTCATAAAGAACGGTCATCATGCAGACATCAAACACCTGCTTGTTTAGATTGTGATGTAAAAACAAGGGCAATTGTTATATTTATGTAATGCATGAATTATATCAATGAACGTGTGAAAATATAGCTTTATTGGTATCTTAGCTTATATTTCTATTGTATTCTGTATTTATTTAATGAATTATTTATTTATTTTTGGTGTCAGGGTTCTTTTCTCATTCTTTTCTTTCAAGTTCCTTGAAAATGCCTTGATAATTCAAGTTCCTCGAAAATGCCTTGATAATTCAAGTTCCTTGAAAATGCCTTGATAATTCAAGTTCCTTGATAATGTCATCATGTAGATGCATATGGAATTATCATTCTAAAGTGTCGGAATTTAACTTTTCCTGAGATTTTCATTTGATGTGGACACAATCTTCAAAGTGACCATTTAAATTATGGGGAAATTCAAATAGCGTTACTTTAAAAAGGTTGTACAGCAGATGCCTCTACACGCCTGCATTGTCGAGGGATTGTTCTCTTATAGCTAACGTTACGACATTCTATGTAATTCGTTATAGCTATTGTTTGTCTCCTGCTCTGTTTGTCCATATTTTGATAAAGACCTGCTGCTCGAAGCATCCATCCTTTGTTGTTATTGTTTTTTAATGTAAAATTGTGTATAATTCATTTCTGTTAGTGTTTATATTTACTTATGTTTATTGTATATATTATTTGGACACCAAAAAAAATGTGAATGTTTCAAAATATTGATTCTTTGATATCTTTTGCTCTTCATTATAACTATTGTCTAAACATTCTATATTTGGTATTGTTTAAACAAAATCAAATTTTGCATGCAACTGTTGTATGTTTGATGTTTATTTCTTCTTGTTCTTCTTCTTTCGTTCGCTAATAATATATGCAGTGTTGTTTCTTGTTGTTTCCATCTTTCCATATACAATCAATGGCTTTTTTCTATTGTCTACCCACACCACTGATGTCTGTTGTTTTTCCCTGGTAAATATCCTCTACTTCCTTGGCAATTAGTGTGATCTGGTCTTCAGTTGATCTACACTTTCTGAAACCAGCTTGCTGATTTAGCAGGATTTTATTTTTTTTCTAGGAACCACATCATACATAATTCTTTTGTTTACCATGCGTTCCATCAGTTTGCACAAACATGTGGTCAGACATATTGGGCGATAGCTGTCCACCTTATTTTTTGGCTTGCCTGTATTGTGGATGGGTATCATTATGGCGGTTTTCCACACCTGTGGCATTAGTCCTCTATCCCAACAGTTGTTGAAAAATGTTATTAGTTCCTTTTTTGTTGATGGTCCGATGTGCATTAGCAGTTCAGTTGGTATGTCGTCTAGACCAGGTGATTTCCTAAGTTTTAATACTGCTAATTATTCATTTAGTTTATTGATCGTGAATGGAATATTCATGACATCTTGTTCATCTTTGCTGATCTCTTTTTCTATCTTTTGTAGTTCTTTTCTTACTTCTCTTCTCCTATTTTCATTGACTTTATGGCAGGCAGTACTTTGGTAATACTGTATAAAGTGATTTGCAGCCTTCTTTTCTGTGAGTACATATCTGCCGTTCTCTATAGCCACTGGTGCTGTTTTATTATCTTCGTTGTTTAGCAATTTTGTTATTTTCCATAGTTTTCTTCCCTCTTTTTCGAAGTTTAAATTTTCTGTTTTTTCATGCCAGCTTTTCCTTTATGCTTGTAATTGTCGTTTTTTTTTCTTAGTTTGGCTACAGCAGCTTTTAGTGATAGGTTGTTTTCTGTAGATGTGCTTTTTCTGCTGTGTCTCTGGCCTTTGACACTTCTTTCTCCAACTCATCGAGTTCGTCAGACCAGTACGGTTAGAAATTTTTCCTAGCACCTCTGGTATGGTTTGCTTGAAGAAGTGCAGAAGCCAGGAGTTGTGCAGTTTTGTTAACATTTTTAATCCTTGGATTTAGGGTTTTTGTGAATTTGTCTGTCAGGTCAGCATACTTACTCCAGTTTACTTTCTTGAAGTTCCATATATGTGTTGCTGTGGGGCCAGCAGGGGTTTGGTTAATGTCAATGGTGAGTTTGATGGGGCGATGGTCACTTCCACAAAGCTACTCCAGCACTTCCCTGTATGTTATTTTAGCTACGGCGTCTGCTACAAAGACTAGGTCAGGGGTTGAGGTGGTGTGTCATCTTCAAGAGTAGAAGATGGCACACTACTTGGGTGGTCTTCAGGTTCATTAAGCAGTTGAAGTTTCACCTCGCACTGCCAGTCTTCCACTTCTTCTCCTCTAGTATCTTGTTCTGCATATCCCCAACTCTGTAAGTGGCTATTGAAATCACCAATCACAAGACAATTATCTTTTTCTGTGTTAATTGTGTGCAGAGATAGGCTATTGTCTTGTAGACAGTAATAGCTATATAATGTGATCGATCCTCTATTGTGAAGAAAGGCTTTCGTCCATCTATACAAATTACCACGTATCTTGGAGTTTCTCATTTTTTAAGCAATCCTTCTTTCCATACCTTATGAAAGGCCTTCTGTAAATCATTTCATGCCACCAGTACTGATCGCCCGTGTGTTGACGGGGCCCGAACGGGGAGCAAAGAATAGCAACACTATTTACCTTCCATGCATGTCGTAAGAGGCGATTAAGGAGGTTATGGGATGAAGTTGGCTGTCCCATCCCATATTGGGTCAGTGACACAAAGCCATGCTGAAGTCGGATGTGTCCGGCCGAAAGGCGCAGATATCGCAGCAGTACTGTAAACCATGACACAACGCATTCCGTTCTCCGGACTACATCCTGCTAATCTGTAGGAGTTTGAGAACGAACGGAGAAGAAGAACAAGACCAGTACTGATTTCCAGTCTTGGGAAGCATCCTCAATTTCCTGTGAGAGGTATATAGTTTGATATTCCGTGGAGTAGCATTGCCTGAAGCCGCCTGCCTGCTGTGGCGCAAGAAATTTTCTACTTTCCAGATGAAATTTTAGTCTTACGTGTATGATGCGTTCCATTGTTTTGCACAGGCGTAAGACTAATTAGTGGGAATCTTGTGTTGTTTCATCTTTTCCAGGTTTAAGCAGAGGGACCATAATTGAATGCATCTATCATCATTAAGTGCCGTCTCCGCAACGAAGGTTGGCTGCAACGTATCTCCAACATCTCCTGTCTCTTGTCTTGGTGGTGCACTCTGCTAGATTGTAACCTGTCCATCGTGTAATGTTACTCTCCCACTTGTATCTCTGCCTACCTCTTGCTCGCTTCCCTTTGATTTTACCCTCAAGTAAGGTCTTCAATATAGTGTCATGTCTTTTAATGTGTCCAAAGTATTTTATTTGCCTGATCTGTATTTCTCTTAGTAGTTCTTTCTTCATATTAAGTGTCTTTATCACCTCTTTATTTGTTTTCTTCTCTTTCCATGATGTTCTCCCTATTCTTCTATATACCCACATCTCAAAGGCATCAATTTTGTCTTCTAATTGTTTATTTAGTGTCCATGTTTCTGAGCCATACATTAATATGGAATAGATGTAGCATTTTATAATTCTCATTTTTAACTTGTTTGTAATTTGTTTAGATATTAATAATTTCCTCATGTCATTGAAGGTACTTTTAGCCATTCCTATTCTCCTTTTAACTTCTGTTTCACATCTGCCATAATTTGTGACTATGTGTCCAAGATATTGATACTGTTTTACTTGTTGTAGTTTCTCTCCCTGTATCTTTATGTTTACCTCCTGTTCTTCTGTGTCTTTGCTGATTATCATGGTTTTTGTTTTTTGAATGTTTATATCCAGTCCATATTCATTACTTGATTTATTGACTTGATCTATTAGTCTTTGTAGTTCATGTTCACTTTCTGCTAAAAGAACAGTGTCATCTGCATATCTAATGTTGTTTATTATTTTCCCATTGATCTTGAGTCTTGGTATTTCTTCTATATTTTTAAAGATATTCTCTGTGTATATATTAAATTGGCTTGGTGATAAAATGCAGCCTTGTCTTACCCCTCTTCTTATTTCTATGTATGGAGAGTAGCTGTTTTCACACCTTATTGATGCAGTTTGTTCCCAATATATATTTCTAATCAGTCTTATGTCTTTTCCATCTATGCCTATTTATTAAAGACATTTGATTAATTTTTCATGTTGGACTCTGTCAAAGGCCTTGCTGTAGTCTATGAAGCAAATATCGATACTTTTTTGGACTTCTATATATTTATCTATCACTAGCCGGATACTCAGTATAGCTTCTCTGGTTCCTTTGTTTTTCCTAAAACCGAATTGTTCTTCACCGACCTCCATGTCTATCTTGTTCTTAATTCTTTCAAGTATTATCTTGAGAAGTATTTTTGTTAGATGGCTCATTAGACTTATTGTTCTATATTCTGTACAGTCCACATCCCTAGGCTTCTTAGGTAGTGGTATGAATATTGATGATGTTAGGTCTTTAGGTATATGGCCTGTTTCGTATATGTCATTGCAATCTATATTGAATATTGAATACAGCTTGTTGAATACATTTCTTGAAATATTTGACTATTGTGTTTATGTCTTTTCTTTCCATATCTATTTGTCCAGCTTAAAAAAACTATTGCGGTGTTTAAATAGTCCCCCAATTTATTTTTTATAATTCCATCCTGAGAAGGTGCATGCATTCCGAGTGTGTTAAGTTTTAATACTAAAGAGGACTGGTCAGTGGTCTTTACCTCCAAGTTCTTTCCCCACTGTTCTACTGACTTCCCATGCTAAGTCTGCTGAGTACAATGCCAAGTCTGGTGTGGAGGGAAGTGGTTTGCCATACTCTTGAGTAGTATGTTGGAGGATCTTTATGCTTATTAAGCAATAGAAGACCATTGTCGTCTTGCCAGCTGCTTTTAAGTTCTTCTCCTCTTTTATCCATGTAGTCATAACCCCAGCTATGTGGGTGACTGTTAAAATCTCCACATACTATCAGTCTTCCTCTGTATGATAGTGTGTCCAAGGAAAGGGGTTGGTTATTTGGACCATAGTAATTT